>JAPDPM010000017.1:647500-3092500 GCA_032173925.1 Heritiera fomes
GAAAATATTTAAGAAAATTCTCAATATTTTAATAATAAATGAAAAATAAAATAATAAAGAATAAAAGACCATCGTAGTTAATACCTTTTAGGATAGCATGTGATTAATTGGTATTTTCTATCGGACGTGCGTTTTGGAGGTGCTAATACCTTACATGTAACTGTACTACCGAACCTAATTTTCAAAACGTAGACTAAGCTTTATCTTTAAGGTCAAATAGGTGGCCAATCACACCTAGATAAAAAAGATTGGTGGTGACTCTATAACTTTACATCTAGCGATTAGGTCCCAGAACAAAAATCGTTACGACATACCACAAAGCAACCAACTAATAGTCAGCAGGGATGTTGAATTCATTGAGTCAGATAGTTGGAATTGGAAAAATGACAAGCAGTTTGAGTTCTACGAGAAGAATGTTGATGTTGATAATGTACCTATCAAAGGTACCAAATTACTCTATGATATATATATATATATATATATATATATATATATATATGAGAGGGAAATGTTGCTATGTTGGAACCTACTAGATATGAAGAAGCTGCAACAAATAACAAATGGGTGGCTGTAATGAAGGAGGAACTTAAAATGATTGAAAAAAATCATACATGGAAGTTGGTGGACAGACCTGATGTCACAGTCCGTACATATGGTATTTACCACATTTTCACACATACAGTAACAGTTGGGCTATCTGCAATACCTTTATCACACAGGTGCTTTAAACTGTAAATAGTTTACAAAAGTAATTTATTTAATTTACAAAAGAGAAATATTTACAAAATCAGTATTCCTTTAATATTTGCATCCCCTGTTTATAGTTAATAAAGTAGTAGTACTGTACAAACAAGTCTGAACATATAAAGTAAGCTAATATACCTCCAGGATCCACAATAAGCTGCCTCGGGGTAACAAAACATAGCCTAATCCTCATAATGGTATATCAAAGTCACTAAAGATAATCTGTTTTTGGGGGGGGGGGGGGGAGGCGAAAGGGAAATAAAGAGGTGAGTAAAACGTGCTCAGTAAGAAAATCATATGCAAGACTAATATTACGGAATCTATATGCTTAAAATCGTTTACTTTCCTATAGGTGCACTAGGGACAATAAAGGAAGGATACTATAGTCGGCTAGGGATCCAGATATAGTATGGGAGGTATTTTAGAATACTTGTTGTGTCCCGGAACCTAGTAGCGACTATAGGGAGTAGCTGTTGATTTTGATATAAGAATAATACAAATGCTAGTTCATTAAATAAACAATTTATAAAATCACTTTTAATATACTTAATTACTATCATTAAACACAGTGCAATAAACAGTTCAGTAAACAGTACGATAAACAGTCCAATAAACAATTCAGTAAAAGTAATCACTTCCATAACAGTAACAGTTTCAGTAAAACAGTACAGTAAATAGCAACACGTGAGTAGAGACCAAGCAACAACCAGATTATATCATGCTATAACAATAATCCCCAAAAGGAACAGTAACAGTAACACGTGAGACATATGGCCATAGTCTATAAATTTCCATAATGTGCACTGATCAAGTGACAACTGGGACGTTAATGATATGATCAGTATCAAACAACAACAGTAACAATAACAGTAACAGTACAGTAACACGTGAGCATGATATGGGGCCTAAAAGTCTCAAAACAGTTTATAGGCAATATAATCACCTTTATGGAATTTAATAATTCTCGTTAAAATCTTCAGTCAGTCCATAAAGGTATAAAAGTAACACAGTGCACAGTACAGTGAAAACAATTTATAAAATATTCATATCTCAGTGATAATTTTTATAAACATTCTATTACACTATAAATCACTTATGAGAACATATCGGTAACTTCACTTTAATTAAATTGATAACACGAGTATTTAAATATTGTTTTTCGATAAATCATCATTTTATGAAAAATATTAAATAAAGTGCCAAAAGTTATGAAATTCAATTAAATCGTGCACTTCAAAGATTTCATGATATTTTCATAAAATTTTTAGGAAATTTCTCTAGCATAACGGATGCTATTTGCCTAACCATCTTACATTTCAAGCACAGTTCAATATACCAGCCAAAAGCTACAATTTTCACAATTCCAAAGCAATTGAGTTCTAATATAATTTCATAAATTATTTTCAATAAAATAATGCATTCATAATATCCCTACGGCTTCCACACTCATCCATTACCTGTCTGACATCAGCGATTTATCCGATAGCACCACACGTAATTTAATCATCCTTGGCTGCAAAACATTTCACCAACAATATTAATTCACTTCACTTAAATTTTTAAACTATTTTTCACTACTAATTGCAACCACATTGTACACTGAAAATGTTGAACCAGTATAAATTCTACCGATGCTAAAACATAACTTCACCGTTTTAAGTCCGATTTTAATTCCGACTTCACCTACAGTCTCCTTATAATTTCTACAGTCTAATAGCACCATAAATTCATCAATTGAAGCACAATAACATCTCCCCTAAGCCATGGCCAAAATGTGCATGTGGCCAAACTCATGGAATATCAACATTCTAACACTTGTTTCATGCTTATTCATGTTTCTTCTTCATTTTGGCACCAATTTTATAGATCAAAACACAAGGTTTCATGGTCTTCCATCAATGGTCGAATACCCCGAAGAGTGATTTAGAAAGATTCAATTCAATCCAACCCCAAAATCATGCTTAATTCACTTAGTTTTACCATTTTCTACCATTAAAATTGAGAGAAAATAAAAACATGGAAATACCTCTTCTTGGCCGAACAATATAATGCCTCTTTCCCCTTGATTTTGTCACTTTTCCAATGAAATATTGGGATGGGTGAGTAGAGAATTAAATTTGGAGCAACTTTGTAGAAATAAACTTTTGATTTTAAAGGGGTTTTAAAGGTGATTTTGGTGAATTTTTGTTTTGCTCAAGCTTTGTTAATGGAGTCTCCACGTGAGGTTGAAGAGATGGCAAGGGGTGGCTGGCTGGTTCATGTAGAATATTATAGAGTATTCTACATAGTTGCAAATTTACAATAATGCCCTTAATTATGAAATTTTTGGACAAAAATGCCTTTAAGCTTTCGTAATTTTTAGAACTATGCAATTTAACTCCAAAAATTTATATTTCATCACCAAAAAATGTTATTACGCACATTTTGATGAATAAAGGTGGTTTGGTTGGGGTTTGACATACCGTAAAAGTGAAATTATGAAAATACCCTTATTGGGCCAATCGCGTAAATTTCTAATTTAACCACCGATTTGATATATCTATTGACATAGCCTAGGACTTATTTTCATGTAGATTATCATTCTTTAATATCTTAGTCAAAATTCAATTTAGTTTGACCACAATTTACAAAAATGCCACCAAGCTATGTCCTTTATCGTCATTTCCTAAATTGTTTTCTTACTTCTCAAAATAATCAAAATAAATGATTTTGGGTCCGAGATTCTTACCATAGGTTTATTGGACTCCTTGTACAGTGTCTGTATAGTCTCATGTCCATCGAGGCACTGTAGAGCCAGTGGGGCCCACAACACTGTTTACTCTTTATCCGCAAAACACACAAGAATTGAACAATGGTGAGAAGTCTGACATATATAACGATACCGAAATATGTGACTCCCACACCTGACCACAAGAAAACTATAGGAGTCAAATGGGTGTACAAGACCAAACTCAATCCTGATGGTTCTGTGAACAAGTACAAAGCAAGGCTTGTTGTCAATGGATATACTTAGACATTTGGAGTAGATTTTTCTAAAACATTTGCTCCAGTTGCTAGGCTAGGTACCATTAGAATGTTGTTGGTTCTTGCTACATAAAAGCGCTGGATCATATACCAGATGGATGTCAAGTCAGCCTTTCTGAATGGATACTTGGAGGAAGAAATTTTTGTTGAGCAACCAAAAGGATTTGCTATTCAAGGAAAGGAGGACAAGGTTTATTTGCTGAAAAAGGCTTTTTATGGTTTAAAATAGGCATCGAGGGCCTGGTACAGTAGAATTGATGCATACTTGGTGAACCTAGGCTTTGAAAAAAGTCTAAGTGAATTTACTCTATATGTAAGGAAAGCTGATGATGAATTACTTGTGGTGTCTCTATATGTTGATGATCTACTTGTTATAGGAATCAGTAAGAAGTTAATTGGCTGGTTTAAAGAAAGTATGAAAGACATGTTTGAGATGACAAACCTTGGGAAGATGTCATTCTTTCTTGGTATGCAGGTGTAGCAAAAACAACAGGAAACTTTTGTGCCCTAGCAGAAGTATGTAAAGGAAATTCTAAAAAAAATTCAACATGGAGGAATGCAAGCCAACTACTACTCCAATGAATCAGAAGGAGAAGTTTTGCAAAGAAGATAGAGCTTTGAAGGTTGATGAAACGCTGTACAGAAGTTTAGTAGGCTGCCTAATGTATCTAACTGCAACCAAGCCAGATATCATGCAAGCTGTAAGCCTTTTGTCAAGGTACATGCACTGTGTTAGCAAAATTTTTTTACAAGCAACAAAAAGAATTGTTAGATATGTCAAAGGCAAAGTTGATTATGGCTTAAAATTTAGTCAAGTCAAGGATTTCAGTCTTCAAGGTTATTCTAATAGTGATTGGGCTGGATGTGTTGATGATATGAGGAGCACTACTGGTTACTATTTTAGTTTTGGTTCTGGCTTTTTTTCTTGGTGTTCCAAGAAGCAAGAAGTAGTAGCTTAGTCCACAGCTGAGGCAGAATATGTAGCAGCCACTGCTGCAACAAATTAAGCTCTCTGGATTAAGAAACTCATGGCTGACTTGCAAATAGAGCATGAACAAAGCACAAAGATTTTTGTGGACAACCACGCTGCAGTTTTGATCACCAATAACCCAATGTTCCATGGCAAGACAAAGCATTTCAAGATTAAGTTCTATTTCCTAAGAGAAATGCAAAAGGAAGGAGAAGTGCACCTAGTTCATTGTAAAACAGAAGAGCAAAATGCTGATAAATTAACAAAAGCACTACCCAAAGCTCGTTTTGAAGATTTAAGGCTGAAGCTTTGAGTATGCAGCTCCAAAGTTAAGGAGGAGTGTTGAATTCATGACTGTGGAACTACTAATGTGGACTTGAATGTGTCAAACTACCTATTGGAGTTAGTGCTATCTTCAAGCTAGGAGATAAGATTTATTTTGATATATAGCAGATTTTCTGCAGATATGTAGCAAGTTTGTTAGCTTATTTCCATATGTTTTTGAGCATTTCAGTTGCTCATATTTCTATATAAATTGATGCTTTGATGTTTAATAAAAGTATGCCTCTCTAGCCCACCCTTGGTTTTATTTTTTGCTCATTTTTACCTCTTAAAAACCATCAATGCCAAAGTAAGCAACACTTTAACAATGGTTAGTTTTGCAACAGGAGAAAAAGTGTTAAATTAATCAAGTCCTTCTTGTTATCTGTGGCCCTTAGCTACCAAGCGAGCCTTGTAACGTTCCAAGAAACGATTGGCACGATATTTAAGTTTATAAACCTATTTGCACCCAATGGCATGCTTACCAGAGGAAGGGAAACCAATGCCCAAGTCTCATTATCTTCAAGAGCTTTGAGCTCTTCATTCGTAGCTTGTTACCACTCCATAATAAGAAAGGATTGTGTATAAGAGGATAGTTTGATATTGGAAGAAATAGAGGAAATAAAAGCTCTATGAGAATGAGACAACTTTTTTATATGAAAGAATAGAGGATAGAGGATGTTGTGTAGAAGTTGAAGCTGAAGAAAAAGAACAATGATAATCGCGCAGGTAATAAGGAGTTTTAATAGTACGATGAGGACGAGAAGATGTGGAGGACTGAGTAGGAGTTGAAGCTGTAGAAGGCTAGGCAAGACACAATCAGAAAGTATAGAAGGAGTTTTTGGAACAGAATTAGATTTAAAAGAAAACATCTGTTCATGAAAAATCACATCTCGAAAAATGAAAACAGTGTTTGTAGCAAGATCAAGTAACTTTTATCCTTTGCACCCTAGAGAGTAACCATGAAACAGCAGGAGAAGCTCTTGAAGAAAATTATTAATTTTTTATCATTGGACATAACATTTTATGTTAATCTAACATTTTTTAAAAATTTTATAACACTTTTAATTCATTTACGTCAATTGATAATTTGATACCAATTTTATGTCAATCTTACTTGTTTTCTTTATTAATTTTTGATCATTGGATACAACGTAAACAATTAAAATTAAATGTAAAATTCATATTAATTGACCTAAATGAGTTAGAAGTGTCATAAAACACTAGAAAATTGTTACAATTAATAATGTAAACAAATAAGATTAAACGTAAAATTCGTATAAATTGACGTAAATGAGTTAAAAGTGTCATAAAACAGTAAAAAAATGTTAAAATTAATAACATAAACAAATAAGATTAAACGTAAAATTCGTGTCAATTGACGTAAATGAATTAGAATTATAACAAAACACTAAAAAAAAGTTAGAATTAATAGTGCAAACACATAAAATTAAACGTCAAATCAATGTCAATTAACGTAAATAAAGTAAAAATGTCATAAAACACAAAATATGTTAGAAACTTTATTAAACATAATGAAAAATAAGAATATGCTTAATGATATTAATTTAACGTAATTATGTAAATATTTAAATCGATAACGTAAAAATCAAATTTTATATATATATATATTTTTTACCATAAAATGATCAATTATCACCAAGATCTAACTTTGTGATTTGGAGATCATTATAATTCTCATATCTTAAAGCATTTTTAGTTCCAAATTTATCCTTAATTTAATCAAATCGTAAGAAGTGATATTGGAAAGTTGTTGAAATTTATGTAATAGCAATGTCGACTTTCCATTCAACCAAAAAAAAATGTCGACTTTCCAAGAAAAAGTCGGCATGGATGGAAGAACAACGATCATTATAATTTTCATAACTTAAAGCATTATATATGTTTCTCTAAGCAGGGTTCGATGTTATAACATGAAACAGAACTAAAGTGTAAAAACAATTTGATAAATACAAATCAGTTTGTAAAAACAATGTGCATTCACAAAATTTGTATATTTTTTAAGATATAAACAAAATTAATCAACTGTTTATATTAATTATTGATACTCTAATAGTTATTATTGAATGTGTGAATAACCATACAGATTTAAACATGCTTCTAAACAATATGAATCACGTTAAATAAATAAATTGTGAAAGCTATAAAATCAAACCTTTAGCCATTGCATTCTGTAAATTTGCTGTTGAACAGTTCCAAGCTTGACAGTCTACTTGATCAATCCTGAGCCTTCCAAGCACTCAAATGCTCACTAGATGGTGTATAACATAACAGGTGGTTCTTGGGGAGCGGATTTGCTCTCTGTTTGTAAAACTTAGAGCCTCAAATTTTCTGACCAATCTTTCTCACACATTCAAACCATTATAGAACTGTGTTTTTATATACATGGTCAGAGAATCAGTGAAATAATGGACCATATATTTGACATTAAACATTATCTTTTATATATGGTAATGACCAGATTTTGTCAATCAACAAACTCTGGTCTTGTCCGATAATGAAGAAACATGCCAACATCCTCCCACTTGGTCCATATATTTCACTCATAGAAGAAACAAATCACATGAATCATGACGATAGTTCCTCTAATGGTGAGTATTATCTTCCATGTATTACTATGTAAAATGTTTCTAATCAACCCATTTTCTCTTAACGAATAAACCTTATGTTTATTCTTGGTCCAAACAACAGGATATTACTTAAATAAAAACTAAAGTGTACACAAATCAAAATGAGAAACATCATATCATTAACAAGAGTTTCAATTACAATTACAATGTGGAACCAAGTCCCATCCTCTCTACATGATCCTTAAATTTAAATGATTGCATGCCCTTAGTCAAAAGATCAGCTAACATCAATTCAGTGCTAACGTGTTTAATGACCACTTTTTTTATCTCTAACACGTTCTCTAATGGCTAAGTACTTAATGTCAATGTGCTTACTTTGACTTCCACTCTTATTGTTCTTAGTCATGAATACCACAGCTGAATTGTCACAATATATCTTCAATGGCTTAGATACAGAGTTAACAACTCTAAGCCTACCAATGAAACTCTTAAGCCATACACCATGGGAGGTAGCCTCAAAACAAGAAACGAACTCGGCCTCTATAGTGGAAGTGACAGTCAGTGTCTGTTTAGCACTCTTCCAAGAAACAACTCCATTGGCAAGCATAAAGATATAACCGGATGTTGATTTTTGGGTATCAACACAGCCAGCAAAGTCTAAGTCTGAGTCTGAGTAGCCAATCACCTCCAACTCATCGGTCCGTCTATACATAAGCATGTAGTCCTTGGTGCCTTGCAAATATCTAAGCACCTTCTTCGCAGCTCTCCAGTGGTCCATCCCCAGGTTACTTTGGTATCTACCCAACATTCCCACAGTAAAAGCAATATCAGGCCTAGTACAGACCTATGCATACATAATGCTTCAAACAGCTGAGGCATATGGAATGTTCTTCATCTATTCCCGCTCAAAATCATTTTTCGGGCATTGGTTCAAATTGAACCTGTCACCCTCCATAATGGGTGCTGGGCTTGGTGAACAATCTTTCATCCTAAACCTTTCCAAGACTTTATTAATATAGGCTTCTTGTGATAGACCCAATATACCTCTATGTCTGTCTCTATGGATCTTAATGCCAATGGCATAAGATGCATCGCTCATATCCTTCATATCAAGGTTCTCAGAAAGAAATTGTTTCACCTCATGTAGCATCCTTTTATCATTGGCTGCAAGTAGAATATCATCCACATATAGCACAAGGAAACAAATCTTGGTCCCACTGACCTTTTAGTATATACACTTATCCATGATGTTCTCAACGAAACCAAATGAAGAGATGACTTCATGGAATTTTAGATACCATTGGTAGGAAGCTTGTTTCAACCCATATATGGATTTCTTAATCTTACAGACCAAATGCTCACCATTACTAGAGGAAAAACCTTCAGGTTGTTTCATGTAAACCTCTTCCTCTAGATCACCATTGAGCAATGTCGTTTTCACATCCATTTGTTGCAACTCTAAATCAAAATGTGCAACTAGTGTCATTATTATACGAAGAGAATCTTTCCTAGATATAGGAGAGAAAGTCTCCTTTTAATTGATTCCCTCCTTTTGAGTGAATCCTTTGGCTACGAGTCTTGCCTTATAACGCTCAATGTTGCCTAATGAGTCAATTTTGGTCTTAAAGACCCATTTATAGCCTATAGCCATGGCCCCATTAGGCAACTCGACAAGATCCCATACTCCATTAGATGCTATCGAATCCATCTCATCCTTCATAGCATCGAACCAAAGTTTTGATTCTTTGTTATTCATGGCTTGTGAAAATGTTTCTGGATCATTAACGGACCCAACATTGAAATAAGATTCTTGTAGATACACAATATAATCACTAGGAATAATTGACTTCATTTCCCTAGTAGACCTTCTTAATGTTGGTTCAACATTCTCTGGAGGATCATATTGTTCAACTAGTTGCTCATTCAATTCTAGTGTCCAGAGGAGCCTCATCTGCTGGTAAGTTATCAGCTACTTGTGGATTCCCAATGATTGGTTATTCAATATCTAGTTGTACTAAAGGGACATTGTTCATGATAACCAATCCTTGACTCGAGGTAGAGGGTTGATCTCTCATAAAAACTAGGTCTTGAGATTGATCGCTCCCACTAACTAAGTCATTTTCAAGAAACTTGGCGTTCCATGATTCCATAATTCTAGTGCTATGAGATTGACAATAGAATCTATGGCCTTTGGACCGTTCGACATATCCGATGAAATACCCACTTATGGTCCTAGGATCCAATTTCTTTTCCTGTGGGTTGTAAACTCTTATCTCAGAAGAGCATCCCTAAACGCGCATATGACGCAAACTCGGTTTCCAACCTTTGAATAATTCGAAAGGCATATTTGGAACAGTCTTGGTTGGAACCCAGTTCAATATATACACTGCTGTTTTAAGAGCTTCAATCCACAGAGACTTTAGCAACTTCGAGTTGCTAAGCATACTACGCACCATTTCCATCAAAGTTCGATTCCTTCTTTCTGCAACACCATTTTGATCTGGTGAACCAAGCATGGTATATTGGGCAACAATCCCATTTTCTTGAAGGAACTTCGCAAATGGTCTAGGTACTTGTCCATCTTCAGTGTATCTACCATAATACTCCCCACCTCTATCAGTTCTTACTACCTTTATGGGTTTTCCACATTGTTTCTCTACTTTAGCCTTAAAGATTTTAAAGGCGTCTAATGCTTCGTTCTTGTTATGAAGCATGTAGAGATACATAAACCTCGAGTAATCGTCAATAAAAGTGATGAAGTATTTCTGACCATATGCATCAATGTCTGGGAATCATACGTCAGAATGTATGATCTCTAATATGGTTGAACTCCTATTAGCACCTTTCTTAAACTTGTTGGTTTGCTTACCCTTAATGCAATCCACACAAGTGTCGAAATCAGTAAAATCAAGAGTACTAGGTATTCTGTCATTTACTAATCTCTTGATTCTATCTATGGAGATATGACCTAATCTCCGGTGCCATAATGTGGAGGAGTACTCATTTATAATACATCTTTTAGTGCCAGCATAGACATGCAAGGCGTTATGAGTAGCGTTATTTTGCAAATCAATAGAGAAAAGACCATCACATAAGGTACCATTCTCAACAATATCAGACTTAAAATATATCAATACTGATTTATTTAAAAATTGAAAGGAATATCCATAAGGTACCAGCCTAGAAACAGAGATTAAATTTCTCGAGAAATTAGGAATATAAAAGGTCTTTTCCAGTTGCAAAACAGAACCACTCCTAAGAACTAACGTGCATGTTCCAATGCCTTTAACACCTGAGTGCATCTTGTTTCCTGAATAGATTCTCTCCTCATCTCCCACTAGCTTCTTTAGGTTTGTCATACCCTATAAGGAAGTCGAAATGTGAATTTTTTTATCCAGAATCAATCCACCATGTGTTATGACTAACCTCAACCATATTTGATTCAAAACAAACATATGAGAGTGGATTACCTTTCTTAACGAGCCATTGTTGAAGCTTGGCGCAGTCCTTCTTCATGTGTCCCTTCTTTTTACAGAAGAAACACTTGGACTCTTTCTTCTTAATGTCAGCTTGGGCAGGGATTTTCCCTTTTCCCTTATTCTTAGCTCAATCCTTGTTCTTTTCTTGGCTTGCCAAAAATGAACTTTCACCCAATTCCATAAGCAGTCTTCCCTCCTTTTGAACACACATGGTCATCAATTCTGTTGGCTCTTATAGGCGATACCGAGAGGGGGGGTGAATCGATTTTTATCTAATCTTAAGCTCGTTTTTCGATTTCTCTAAATTCTCTAGCCTATATAAATATTTTCTAAGTTCTCTAGGCTATTCAATCATGCAATTCAAATACAATACAATAAGCTCAAATGTAATTGCAAGAAAGTAAAGAGAGTAGGGAAAGAGATTTACACAAGTGATTTATAGAGGTTCGGCAACTTGCCTACGTCCTCTACCTTGAGACGCTCCCAAGGATTTTCTCCAAATCCACTATCTTGAATTTGTGATTACAATCCCTCTTTTCAAGGCTCAAGAGTAACCTCCCTCTTTTTCTAGGCTCAAGAGAAACCTCTCTCTTTTTCTTAGGCTAAAGAGTAACCTCCCTCTTTTTCAAGGCTTAAGAGAAACCTCCCCTTTTTACAAGGATTGAATTGGTTTTACAAATGAGTAATCAAAGAGAGCCTCTAGATAGGCAAGTGATTACAGAAATTAAGCACAAAGAAAAAGCCTATACAAGATTTGTGCTAAGCACTACAAGGAATAAGAGAATGATAGATGATGGAAACTTTGTAGCTCTTGATTTGTTGTTTGAAGCTTGTAGATTTGAGGAATATGAGATTTGAAGTTGCTGAGTGGTTCCTTTTGCTTTCTTTAGCTTCTAAGCCTCTATTTATAGTCCCTTGGATGTATTCTAGCCGTTGGGTGGAGCCAAAACTTGAATATGACCGTTGTCTCACAAAAACTAGCCGTTATAGCACTTTTTCGTCGCGACGGATCGATCCCATGCCCAAAGGGATCGATCCCTTTAGTCATGAGTCTTAATTCTTGGCTTGAGGGACCTTGGGAGCCATTCTGCCAAAAAGGGATCGATCCCTTTTCTCAGGGGATCCATCCCTTGAGACAGGGGATCCATCCCTTTGATCAGGGGATCCATCCCTTCAGAAAAGGGATCCATCCCTTTGATCAGGGGATCCATCCCTTACAATATTCATTTGTGTTTTCTAGGTCTTTAGGCATTAAAAACATTCTAAAACCAATTTTGAATATTTTTAAATATGACATGATTTTGAAAACATGAATTTGAGTCCCAAAAAATTTATCAAGTAATTTTCTCAAAATATATTCAATAATTTCATAAGAAAATTACTTAAACCAATAATTAAAAAATGTTTTCTAAATTGATTAAAGCCAATAAAGATATTCAATTAAATCATGGTTTTATATTTGATAAAAGCACTTAATATGGTTTATGAAAATCATAATTGATGAAGCAAATTTACAATATGAATCAAACATTTAAGATTACTTAAGTTTTTGTCATTTCAAAATATATATGTCAATTTAAAGCTAACAATCTCCCCCTTTTTGATATGACAAAACTTAAGGTAAATTTGCTTTGAAAATTCTTTAGAGAAATACTCCCCTCTCAAATAAAGCAGGATTTTATAAAGCTCCTCCTTAATATAAGCATGGGTTTTGAAAATGAATTTTCCCTCATTATCTCTCCCCCTTAATATCTCTCCCTATATCTATCTCTCCCTTTATCTATCTCTCCCCCTTTTTGTCATAGCAAAAAGAAGGAAAAATACAAAAAAAATATGCTCCCTCTAAAATCATGGCTATGTGAGAATAAATAAAAATGCTCCATCCAACAAGAAACATGTTAGTACATGGGACTTATAGCACAAATAAATAAGTCAATATTCTCAAAGAGTATGAAATATTCATGCAATGAACATGACTTATGATCCTACACCAATTGTTTATAAATAATTTGGATACTAATTGTTGATAAGTAATTTTGCAAGAAGGCTCCAACTGGTAAGAAGTCAAGCAAGCACCTAAGTATATCAATTGTTCTCTAAGGTCCAACTAAGGTGCATGACAATACATCATGATTATGAGCTAAAATTATATAACATATCATATGCATGTGCTCATAAATCATTCTCAAGAAATATTATGTCTAGAATTAAATCATATAGCAATTAACTTCAAATTCTAGCACACAAGAGTTTCATGCAAAAATATCCTAAGAGAATTCTTCTCTATTTGTCATTTCAATCTAAGGAGCATGAGAAGAATTGTCAATTTAAAGCTCATACCAATTGACAATTTAGTTTTGGCCTACCAATTGTTGAAAATATGATTGCCAATGAAACCAATTGTTATTTCAATCTAAATGCCAATTGTTACTAATGGTTGACTTAGTCATTTTGCATGAATCCAATATGTAGTGTGTTCATGTCAAGAAAATAATCATTCTAAATATGCAAGAACACAATCACACATTATCAAATATGCATATGGATTAATTAAACATTAGCACACTATCATAAAATATTAATCCATATTCATATTCACAAATTGATACCATATGGAAGATTCAAAAAATCAAGGAATTCAAGCAAACACATTTTCTTCCATGGTTTCAAGCACACAAATCCTATGCTCATTTTCTAATTCAAGTCCTTAACCAATTATGAGCAAGGAAATATTCAAATAATAAATGCATGGATATCAAGTTTGTTCAAGTTTGCATTTATCTTTGAATGTTGGTGTTGTCATTAAGACCTTAGTTCTTTAAGTACAAGGATGATAAAGTTTCATGCATTTGAACATTGAGGATCCATTTACCATCACAAATTATAGGCCAATGACCCTTACCAATTGTTGAATTTATATTTAAAATCAATCCATAAGGTCAAGTTTCAATCATTTTATCATTAAGGTATATGACCTTAACTAATCAACTTCCACTAAGAATTATATCATGATGCTCAATGGGAATATGTGAGTCAAGCTAAAAGATAAAGTTCTCTAAACATGCTTGACTAAGATGAACAAAAGGTATGATTACAAGTTTATCAAATTCTCAAATATATACACAAATCATTGAAATAAATCTCAAAATTATGTTAAAGCATTCATTGAAAGTATATTTCAAGATTATTTCAAGATTTATGAATGTTTTCAACAATAGATGATTTTGCACTTGTGAGTTGATTGTTGGAAGTGATACCATTTTGTTGGAAATGATTCAAATTGATGAAGTTGAGGCATGATATCAATGAAAAATGAATTTTCATAGTTTAAAGATCATCAAAAAGAAGTTAAAATACTGGATTTTAAGTTGAGAAGAAAGAAGATATCAAGAAAGGGAAAAATCCTTCTCAAATTCGGTTGAAAAAGTGCAGAAAAGCCATTTTGGCCTGGGGGGATCGATCCCTTTGTGAGGGGGATCGATCCCTTAAGTCCAGAATGCAAATTTCCTGCATTCTGCTCAAGGGGATCGATCCTTCTTGCTAAGGGATCGATCCCTCATCCTGTTTCTGCAGTTTTTTGACAGAAAATCCAACCTTTGAGGTGCCAAAACTTCGTTTTTGAGTAATTTAAGTCCAAGTAAAGGTTTAGACATTTGTAAAACATGATTTTGGACTTGTATGAATGAAAATCTGAATGAAAAACCATTTTACAAAAGATTTTGCAATTTTGGTAGAATTTTCACCAATAAAAGCATTTTTGGCCTCAAAGGGGGTCATTTTAAGCATTATGCATATTTTGTCAAAACCAAAGCTTTGGAAACCACAAATATGCCAAAACAAACTTGTTCACATAGATTTTAAGCATATATAACATCAAATCATCATACTTGTGAACAACATGTCATGATTGTCAACATGCATATTCTTCATTAAGGCTCATGACAAGGCATTTTGCATATATGACATATTTGACATCTTTTGAGCAACTAAATATATTATCTAGACATATCAAACTTGTTCAAGATGCAGAAAACCAAAAATCATTTCAAAATCAGAAATCATGCTTTTTATTCAATGTATCAAGTACTATTCATCAAACATTCAACAATCATTCATCATGCCTTTTGTTCTATCATTCAACTCACAATGCATCAAGAATCATTAACACATTTTCTCATCAAAGCACAAATAATCAAATAAAAGTTTTAAAGAGTAAAGAATTAATCTTACAAAACTCCTTTGCTTGAATATGCTTTGCCTTGAATTGTTGAGTCCACCTTGAGCTATTCTTTGAAGAATTGTTGTGATGGATCCTCAAGCTTTTCCTTTTTCTCATTGGCACAAGCAAACTCCATAGAGGTGTGTAGAGCATTCAAACCCCATTGTTTCTTTGTAACTCCATGCTCTAACACTCCTACAACAAACAAATTCAAGCATGCTTTGGTACCCAAATTTTCTTGGGTCCTTGAGAGTTAGTACAAATAATTTTTGATCCTTTTGGGATCCATTTCAAGCACAATTCATCATTATTTACAGCATGCTTAGGCACCCACATTTTTCTAACCACTCTTCCTCTAAATGTGGTTTTTCTATTTGTGCATGCTTGTGAGGTGTGGCCTATTCTATTGCAAAGTGAGCATGTGAGAGATAAATCATGCATGGTATTTTTGCTCACTAGGAAATTCTTAAGATGAGTTTCTTTTTGTTTAGCATTATAGCCTAACCCATCTTTGTCAAAGAAAGCTCTTTGGGTCTCTAACATGTGATCTAGCTTTTGTTGACCCATATAAAACCTAGAAAATGAGTTATGCAAATTTGTGTTCTTTTTATTTAACTCATTTATTTCTAAGTTGGCCTCTTCTAGTTTCTTTTCAAATTCTATCTTAGCACTAGTCAAGGCTTCATTTTCTATTTTTAATTTAGCAATGATTTTCTTATATTTAGAATTCATGCATTGAAATTCATTTGCTAAATCATCAAAGGCATTTTGTAGTTCACTAAAGGTATAATCATTATCTTCACTAGAACTACTACTAGCCTCATCATCACTAATGACCATAAAGCATGAGTAAGCTTCCTCATTATCTACATTTTCCTCATCGGAGCTATCACTATCGCTCCATGCAGCCACAAATGCTTTCTTCCTAGGCTTCCTCTCCTTTTCTTTCCTAAGTAAGGGGCAATCTAGCTTAGTGTGACCTAGTTCATTACATTCATAGCACACTAAGGGGTCTTTTTCTCTTCTACTTGACTCTCCCCTATGATGTCTCCTATTACTCTCTCTCTCTTTCATTCTCATGAATCTATTGAATCTTTTGGCAAACATTGCCATTTCTTCCTCATTTCCACTTTCATCACTATCATCCTCATGAGTGGAAGACTTAAGTGCTACCCCTACTTTCTTTGAAGGCTCTTCATTTCTTTTCAATTTCATCTCATATGTAAGTAGGGAGCCCATAAGTTCATCTAGAGACAAGGTATTTGGATCTTTAGACTCTTCTATTGCGGTTACCTTTGCCTCCCATGATTGTGGCAAGCTATTCAAGATTTTCTTCACCATTTCTACATTGGAATAGGTCTTGCCTAATGCCTTAAGTCCATTGATTATGTCATTAAATCTAGTATACAAATCACTCATGGACTCATTTTCTTTCATTCTAAAAAGCTCATAATCATGTGTGAGCATTCCTACTTTGGTCTCTCTAACTTGATTTGTCCCTTCATGTGTGATGGCTAGTTTGTCCCATATTTGCTTAGCATTTTCACATAGGGACACTCTATTATATTCATTTGGACCTAATGCACAAAAGAGGGTGTGCATAGCCTTGGCATTCAATTGTGCCAATCTCATATCATTGGTGTCCCACTCATCCTCACTCTTAGGGACATCTTTTCCATCTACTTTTTTTATTGGGATTCTAGGACCATTAACTATTACTCTCCACACTTCATAGTCATTAGATTGCACAAATAACATCATCCTAGTTTTCCAATAAGAGTAATTCTCACCATTGAATAGTGGAGGTCTAACTAATGAGTGTCCCTCTTCTCCTAGGGGTGTGCCTACATTCAAGTGAGCCATTTAAGATCGTTTCGCTCGATAGAGGTTAATCTAATTCAATCTCGAGCCCAAGCTCTGATACCAATTGTTGGCTCTTATAGGCGATACCGAGAGGGGGGGTGAATCGGTTTTTATCTAATCTTAAGCTCGTTTTTCGATTTCTCTAAATTCTCTAGCCTATATAAATATTTTCTAAGTTCTCTAGGCTATTCAATCATGCAATTCAAATACAATACAATAAGCTCAAATGTAATTGCAAGAAAGTAAAGAGAGTAGGGAAAGAGATTTACACAAGTGATTTATAGAGGTTCAGCAACTTGCCTATGTCCTCTACCTTGAGACGCTCCCAAGGATTTTCTCCAAATCCACTATCTTGAATTTGTGATTACAATCCCTCTTTTCAAGGCTCAAGAGTAACCTCCCTCTTTTTCTAGGCTCAAGAGAAACCTCTCTCTTTTTCTTAAGCTAAAGAGTAACCTCCCTCTTTTTCAAGGCTTAAGAGAAACCTCCCCTTTTTACAAGGATTGAATTGGTTTTACAAATGAGTAATCAAAGAGAGCCTCTAGATAGGCAAGTGATTACAGAAATTAAGCACAAAGAAAAAACCTATACAAGATTTGTGCTAAGCACTACAAGGAATAAGAGAATGATAGATGATGGAAACTTTGTAGCTCTTGATTTGTTGTTTGAAGCTTGTAGATTTGAGGAATATGAGATTTGAAGTTGCTGAGTGGTTCCTCTTGCTTTCTTTAGCTTCTAAGCCTCTATTTATAGTCCCTTGGATGTATTCTAGCCGTTGGGTGGAGCCAAAACTTGAATATGACCGTTGTCTCACAAAAACTAGCCGTTATAGCACTTTTTCGTCGCGACGGATCGATCCCATGCCCAAAGGGATCGATCCCTTTAGTCCTGAGTCTTAATTCTTGGCTTGAGGGACCTTGGGAGCCATTCTGCCAAAAAGGGATCGATCCTTTTTCTCAGGGATCAGGGGATCCATCCCTTCAGACAGGGGATCGATCCCTTTGATCAGGGGATCCATCCCTTCAGACAGGGGATCCATCCCTTTGATCAGGGGATCCATCCCTTCAGAAAAGGGATCCATCCCTTTGATCAGGGGATCCATCCCTTACAATATTCATTTGTGTTTTCTAGGTCTTTAGGCATTAAAAACATTCTAAAACCAATTTTGAGTATTTTTAAATATGACATGATTTTGAAAACATGAATTTGAGTCCCAAAAAATTTATCAAGTAATTTTCTCAAAATATATTCAATAATTTCATAAGAAAATTACTTAAACCAATAATTAAAAAATGTTTTCTAAATTGATTAAAGCCAGTAAAGATATTCAATTAAATCATGGTTTTATATTTGATAAAAGCACTTAATATGGTTTATGAAAATCATAATTGATGAAGCAAATTTACAATATGAATCAAACATTTAAGATTACTTAAGTTTTTGTCATTTCAAAATATATATGTCAATTTAAAGCTAACAAATTCATTGATGGTCCACTTATCCTTATGTGTGTTGTAGGATATCTTAAATTGTCTATACTACTTTAGAAGAGTATTTAGTATATAGTGCACCAAGAAAGATTCAGACATCTCCACCTCTAGCTTCTTGAGTTGGGTCGCTATATCTCTCATGGTCATTATGTGCTCGCGCACTCCTTTCACACTGGTGAGCCTCATTAATAAGAACTTCATTATCAGGGTGCTGGTCAACGCTTTGTCTGAAGTGACAAATTGATCATCTATGGCCTTTAGCAAAGTCCTAACGTTGGTATGCTATTCGACAGAACCACGTATCCCAGCAGATATCTTTGTCTTAATATACATGACATTAAGGTGATTGGATCACTCCCAGCGTTCATGTAAAGCCACTTGAGTAGGAGTGCTGGTTTCAGTCAATATGGGCTCGTCTTTCCTTATAGCATAGTCTATATCCATGCACCCTAATTGGAGGAGAACTCTCTCCTTCCAAACCTTGTAGTTCTCTCCATCCAATTTGAGAACTTCCAGATTAATACTAGCCTGAGGAAACATTGCATATAGAAAAACAACATGCTTATGTATCTAGAATTTTTGAGGCAAACTTAACTATGTCTACCAATGTAAACATATTTTATTAATCAATTATGAATCTCAGACAGAAAACTTACCTGTGTGCTAAAGTTCTAATTCTAATAGATTCATACCATTATGACAAAACTATCAAATTATATCATTTCCTAATTCCTGTGGGTAAATTAAAAAAGTAATTTGATATTTTATCCTAATTAGTTATAAAATTATAATAAAAATTCCTGTGGGATAAAATTTATTGTAACTTCATAACTAATTACAATTTATGTCTAATTCCATTATGTGATTTTTACAAATATAATTTTATTTAATTAAGGTTGCTGTGGCTATGCCCTAATTAAATAAATTATGAATCACTTAGACATATTGGCAAAATTCTAAGTTTATTCATATTTTAAAATTGTAATTAACACTAGGCAATTTTAATTCCAAAATTATAAAAATAACAAAATTATACATATTCAAAATGGGCACATATACACGTTCTCATAATTTAATCATAATTTTATGATAATTTTCACAAAATTATTCAATTTAAAATTACAGCATTTATAAAAATTTCAAATTTATGAAAAATCCTCATAAAATAAAAAATAATGAGAAGTTTTCATAATTATATTAATTTTTTTGAAAATAATCTAATTATTCATAAAATTATGAAAAATTATAGAATTGAAAATTTGATACAAAACTCCCCAAAATATAATTATTTTTCCTAAATAAAATAAATCAAATGACCCTTTTATTTAATTCATATGGCTCAAATAATTAACCAAAATAGCCCAAAAAACTAGAGTAGCCCATTCGAAGCATTTAAAAAATGTCCTATTAAGGAAAAAAAATACCCAACATTTAATGAGCCAAAAGGTAATTACATGCCCCAGCAAAAATGGCCGGACAGAAAGGTCTAACAATTAGCCCGAAATTCCTTTTTTTTTTTAATGGCCTATATGGAATTCAAGGGAATGGCCCAGAACTGTAAAACTAAAATGGCTCCATTTGTTTTTTCTTTTTCTGCTGGGCACACGTTGTCATTCTCCTTTTATTTTTAGTTTTTTTTGGGTTTTGGACAGTGTAGTTACACTGTACACATATGGGCGCATATGCCCAGTCTCATAGCACTATCGGGAATCTTCTTCTTCGCCCGAATTTTGCTGCAAACGAGTTTTTCAACCCGATTCAAGACCTGGTTGAAACTTGGCCTTCCATTCATCGATATGAGTGGTTCTCCATCCCAAATCGAACAAAATGAAGTGAAAAATGGTATTACGAAATTGGTTTTTGGCTCCAAACGTCTTAAAAACAATTTCAAATTTCCACAAAATTTTCGTTTTCGGTCGACTACACAAGAGGCATTCAGGAATATTTTGTTCTAATTTTTTATTCTTAAATGGCTAGAAAATCAAGTCCAAATCATTCCTTATAGAAAGGAACATACAGAAACACAAGTAGTAGTTTTGGCATAATAACAAATTACAGAGTAAACGTTCTTCGTGCAAGACGACGGTTATTCATGCTCTGATGTCAAATGTGAATAACCATACAAATTTAAACATGCTTCTAAACAATAAGAAACACGTTAAATAAATAAATTGCTGAAGCTATAAAATCAAACCTTCAGTCATTGCACTCTGTAAATTTGCTGTTGAACAGTTCCAAGCTTGATAGTCTACTTGATCAATCCCGAGCCTTCCAAGCACTTGAATGCTCACTAGAAGGTGTATAACAAAACAGATGATGCTTGGAGACCGGATTTGCTCTTTGTTTGTAAAACTTAGAATCTCAAATTTATAGACCAATCTTTTTCACACGTTCAAACCATCATAGAACCACGTTTTTATATACATGGTCAGAGAATCAGTGAAATAATGGACCATATATTTGACATTAAACATTATTTTTTATATATGGTAATGACCATATTTTGTCAATCAACAAAATCTGATCTTATCTGATAATGAAGAAATATGCCAGACCTTACAATAAGGCAAAAACTAGAAACTTACTGTAGAAATTCTTATGTTATCTTATTATATAAAGAGAAATTATTTATACTATAATTATTGCTATATAAAAAAATTGATTTTTTTAATTACTAAAAGTCAAAGAAATAACTATAATAAATTTATTTTACGTGCAATTAATAGAGGGTATCCATATAACTTCCCTTATATTATATACATGTACCTTGTAATATAAAATATACATATGAAATCTATTTTATGGAATATTTATTGTCTCTGTTCCATTTTACTTGCCTTTATTTGATTTTGAGAGTTTAATGATAAAAATTTGACTTTAGTTTATTTTATATTAAAATTTAATTTTTATAAAATAATGTACCATGATTTTTAATTCAAAAAGTAAAACAAAATGAAAAATGATTTTGCAATATTGAAAATATAAGAGAATCAGGTTCTTAAAATAAAAAAAAAAAACATAATTCTGTGACATCGAAAAAGGAGAGGTGGATAAATATTGTGGCACAAAAGGAGTAGTTAAAAACTTAAAATGAATTGGCTAAGGTTTGCAAAAAATTATTTTAGGATGTAATTTTTTTTATTTTGATAAATTGACAAAAATTTAAAACAAAACAAAAAGTTCTTTCTTTTAATAAATGAACATTCCCAAAAATGGATAAACCAACCTCAATAAAAAAATTGATTATTTTTTCTACAATAAATTTCATATTTTATGATAAATTTAGTTTTTCCCAGTTAATCAAAATTAAGAAATGAAATCTTAAATTGATCAAAATTAAAAAATTGCATCAACTATTAAAAAAATAAAATAAAATTTTTGATCCTTAATGAGTATTTAGCCAAATGAACTTTTTGATATTTTATTGCTATAAAAAAGTTACAAATGTTATAATGGTAATTCTCTTAATCCATTTTGGATCACAAAATTGGAATAAAATAAAATGTTGGATTGACTATGTACTTCAAATGAGTACGGATACCTGAGGTAAAAAAGATTGCCAGACCCCAGAGATATGCAAAACTATGATCATAGAAGATGTGGATTTGATGCAAAGTTCTAATATTATAAAAAAAAAGAAATTAATAATTGATCTCTATTTGCAATTGAATTTTTTTAAAAAAATTAATAATAAATAATAATATCTTAATTATGTTTAAACAATATGGATAATGCCTCGATTAAACGAACTAAAACAAAATAGAAGAAAGAAAAATTATTGAATGCATAGTGATTAGGCAAGATTCTTATCACATGGAGCCCCATATGCCCAACACACCATATCTCTATCTCCCAATCCCAACGCCCCGTACTTCCCGTTGGTTTTCTTCTT
Organism: Heritiera fomes; assembly: GCA_032173925.1. Lineage (NCBI taxonomy): Eukaryota > Viridiplantae > Streptophyta > Magnoliopsida > Malvales > Malvaceae > Heritiera > Heritiera fomes. Next base: position 670,094 of record JAPDPM010000017.1, read on the forward strand.
GGAAACATCACCACCTGCCACTTTTCTTTTCCACTGCTTTCCCTGACAAATAAACAAACCACCAAACGACCAAACATCAAAAGGTTGGGTTTTGTATTGTTAGGATTTACTCGAGACCAGTCGTTAAGGTTACTATGCATTGTAGCAAGCTTAATTCTACATTTTGGTATTTCAATTATAGTAAATTTATCGATTTACCACTTAGGGGGCATTTGGTTGCCGGAATTTTAGATTCCAGCTAGCAATTTTTTTTCCGTAAAATGATTATCATGTTTGGTTCGCGAAATTTTCACACTGTGAATTTTTTTTCTCAACAGTACAAAGAGAGGAGAAAATGGAGAGGAAAAATAGGGTGAAAAAATTCCCCCCAAAACTTGAGGTATTTTTTTTGAGGCAATCTATTTTTTATGCCTATTTTACCCTCCAATAATTATATTTTGTTTCCATTTTACCTCTAAACGTATCTAATATTACAACCATTTTTTCTTATTTTGATGAAGAGAAAAATGAATTTAAAATCAAATGAACCAATAATAAGATGGACCCTATGATTTTTGATTAATCAAAATTAATTTAATATAGTAATAGTTTGTTAAATCAAAATAATTTACATAAAAAAACCTTATAAAAAAAAGAACTAAATAAATAAATAAGTGTCTTAAATAAATAAATAAATAAATAAGTAATTAATTTAAATATAATTTATATCAAATGTTATTCACTCTACATCAACTAATAATACGGAGGGTATTATAGTAAAATAAGTAATCTTACATTCCTTTAACCAAACACAGAAATATTATATTTCCACAAATACAACCAAACACAAGAATCTAATATTCCTAGAAATTCATCAAGTAAAATAATTTTTCGTTAAATGATTTTCAAAGGTAATCTTAAATTTCGCGAACCAAACGACCCCTTAAAGAAAATTAAAACCGCTAAAATTGCTAGATGGTACATTTCAATAGCTCTGTTAATTTAACTATTAATCAAGTAATAAAAGGCACACTATTTGTTTGTAGATACAACGTTTTAAAATAGCCAAATATAAAGTTTTTAAAATAGTCAAATATACTATCAACTTTTTTATGAAATGAATATAGGTTCTCAATGTTTTATCATGTGCAAATCAGTTCATAATTTTTATTTTATTATAAATAAACAATCAATCTTTCAAAATCAAGTAATTAAGTTTAGATCTGTTAAATGACACAAACTATTGTTTAGACATATTACGTGGAAGCTAATGTGGATAGTTAAGTTGATTGCCATGTGGCATGCCACGTGTATAATACTAACAGAAGTTAGTACCATTTAGCAGATTTGAACTTAATTGTATGATTTTGAAAAGTTGAAAACTTATTTACAATAAAATAAAAATTTATAAACTGATTTTTATATAATAAAATATTGAGAGTTTATATTCGTTTTGTGCGAAAAGTTGAATATACATTTTACTATTAAGCCTAATCAAATTGATTTTAAAAATTACAAATAAAATAATATCAAAAGAACATTTACATTTACATATAGAACCAATATTAAAAGGATTTATATATGATGCATTGACAGTGTATAATTTTTATGCACCGTCAATGCATCTGAGATTGACACCTTATCAATAAGTCGTTATGAGCAAATTAAAAAAATTTATTTATATTTGCTTTTAAGGGCTTAACATATTTTTTAATTTAACAATTGATGATGTATCAACCTTTGATGTATTAACAGTGTATAAAAATTATATATTATCAATGTATCATATACAAATTCATATTAAAATAGGTTTTGAGGTTTTTAGGGGCTCTAGATGGGTCTCATTGAAAAGTGACACGTGGCATTCATGCCAGTGGTAGTGATATTGATAATAGGAGAGAGGGGAGAAAGATGGGGAGGCACATGGGCGGTGTTTGGTTCAAGAAAATCATGTGATCACATGTGCACTTTCCCTCTCTTCCACTTTGTTTTGCATTTGTGGGTCTCCCCTTGTTCCCCCCACATTCTCCATGGGCCTATCCGCAGGTGATCGCAGAAAATCCGTTTGATCATCACTCACTTCTAACTGCGTTTGGGGATTCCATCAATTTGCTTCTATACAGCCTTCCGCCCGTTGCATGTGTCGGGCTGTACATTTTGCCTGCACTAACGCCTTTATCGTCGCACTTGCAAGCACTACCCGACAACCCTTCTCACGCCCTTTTCCTGGCGCGTCAACATCACGCGCAGTCTTGATCTAAAAACCTAAGGCTTTGGAACCCAAAACCTAGTGGGCCTAGCTTCGTTGGCATTGACATATCTCTACAGCTTTACAATAATTTAACTCCCCTCTCCTCCTCCTCATGCACCCAAAGCTCACTTCTTTCCATTTTTCCTCAAGCTAGCTCCTTTCTTCTTCTCATCTGTCAATGGAGAATGCCTTGAACCGGACAAATACAGCCATATTTCACAGCAAAGGAAGAAAAACCCAGCAAAACCCTTTGATGGGAAGTGCATTGCATGAATCTTTACCCAGTTTTGGAAGAATCCGGGGCACCAGAAGGAAAAGGAGAGAGTACTTGAAGGCTCAAAAGAAGGATTGTTTGAGTGAAAAGGAAGAAGGAGAAGGAGAAGGAGAAGAAGATTATGCTGTTGATGAGGAGGAGGAGGAGAAGACAGAAGTGAGTAGGAAGATTGCGGCATTGCAAAGGATAGTTCCAGGAGGTGAGGCCTTAGGGGTTGACAAACTGTTTGAAGAAACTGCTGGGTATATATTAGCTTTGCAGTGTCAAATTAAAGCCCTGAGAGTTCTTACAAGCTTTATTGAAGGCTTGGAGAAACAGAAAAGAAAGCTTGGAGGTTGATTAAAGAAGGACTGGTTGTTTTTCAATTGTAATTTTTATTTACTTTTTTTTGCCTGGCTAGATGGTGAAGGAGAGCAAGATCACAGATTATATTCCCATTTCTCATCCTCTTTCAATTGCATTCTCTTTTTTGTTTTTTGATTATTGTTTATTACGTTAACTATTTAGTAGCTAAACTCAATGAAGAGGAGGAGAAAGTAGCGTAGTAGTGTGTTGCTTAGTGCAGAGAAATCAATATCCGAAATTATTACTATCGGTAAATGCAGAGAAATATGTTAATGGTTGATGAGGAATGAAAATAAGACTTTAGGGAATTAATTAATTTTACAACATCATCTATTGGTATAATGCCTTTGCCCTTTGGTTGGAACACTAAATTTTTTATCTAGGGTTACCATTTTATTTTCATTGCATTTTTTAACATAAACTTGTATAAAGAGTTTATATTTGATATACTAAAAGTGTGCAATAGTTATATACTGTCAGTTAATTATAATGTGTCATTTCATTAATAAATACTAACCAAGTTAAAAAATGTACAAAACTTTAAAAATAGATATTAATAAAGTATTTTCATTTGCTTTTAAAAATTTGTATTTCTAAGGTGTAATGAGGTTGGATGCTTAGATATATCAAGAGACTAAGAAAGAGTGCCAATGAGTAAGATTGTTTAATAAAGTTATAGGGTCGCAAAATATCGACCTTATTGTAAGGTCATGATATCTCATGAGATATTGAATATCTCATGAGATATTGAATAAAATTTAAAAATTATTTAAATATGTTAATAATGGCTTAACAGGTTAACAGGTAAACCAAAATTTAATTAAAAAGATTTAAATTACATATTTATCCTTTTAAAAGGTAAGAAAATATTTATATTTACATCTTTAACCATTAATCAAAACTAAATTACGATATTACCCATTAATATTAAAAAAAATAAGGTAAATGACCAGAAAAGTTTGGGAAGTCGACTTCCCGTGTATAGAAGTCGACTTCCCCAGTTATTTTAATCTACAGATTGATTCTAGCATATGGGCAGTCGACTTCTTATAAATGGCAGTCGACTGCCATATTTAATACGTGATTTATTTTACTATTAATTATCATTTATTTGAACTCTTAGTATTTTTATAATTAATTACTTAAAATTTATCCTGAGTTACATTAATTTTTCTGCTAATTATTATATATTTTATTAATATAATAAAATTTAAGATGTCATATATTTTATGATAAGTGTTATAAATTTTATGATCAATTAGATATATTTTACGATGTATTACAGTGAATGTAATAATTTGATGTGTTAATATAATAAAGGAAAAGCTAACTCCAATTAATGAAGAGTTAAAGGCCAAACATGAATTGACTTGACTTTTCGAAAAACTTGTATTCCCAGCAACTCCGCTAGACTCAAACTGAACTCTGCATAGAAACAACTAAAAGAAGAAGGAATAGAGAAGAAATGGTCGACCCAATCCCACAACCGATCAAGAGGGCCTGGGAGAAATGGAATATCCGAGGGACCATTCTCTTCAGTCTCTCATTGCAGGCCTTGCTGGTTTTGGTCACGCCATATTGAAAATCTACAAGGAACAGATTACGATAAATCTAATAAATTTTAAATGAATCACATGAATTTACGATGAATCTAATAAATTTTACGATGAATTTCATTTAATTTACGACGAATCTCGTAAAATTTACGACGAATTTCATTGAATTTACGACGAATATCATAAAATTTACGATGAATATCATAAAATTTATGATGAATATCATAAAATTTACGATGAATCGCATTGAATTTACAATTAATATCATAACTTTTATAATGATTCTAATAGTTTTAAGTTAATTCTAGTAACTTTACACTTATGTAACATCCCGTTACCACATTTTTCACGTATTTCCATACAACTTAACCGGTTGGGCTGTCTGCGATGCCATTAACATTCAACAGTGACCGTAATAATTGATAAACATTTATTTATCAAATTCAGAATATAAAAATTCTTTTCTGGATTTCTCATATCCAACATCCCCTATTGACTCATTTCACTAAAGTAGTACTGTATACTTATGTCTGAAATGTAAAAGAGAAGAGACTGTACCTGTCACGTTTAGCATAACATGCCTCAGTGCTTTAACATAGTTAGATCCATCTGAGAGCTAACTCTCTAACTCCTTGTCTTTTATCTGTGGAGTTAAAACAAAGGGGTGAGCGATTCATACGCTCAGTAAAGGAAACATATGCTGCTTTAAATAAAGCAAAACTATATATATATATATATCATAACGCATTTGTTCTTTTCTTAACAATAATCCAGTAGAAAAGACAGTGGATATATATAGTAAACAACTCTCTTAAAACACCACTCAAATCACTGGCTAAACAGTTTACTTTAAAATGCATTAAACAACACATAAGATTCAATAAATCTTATTAGTAACCAGAAATCAACACGTTGAGACTAGGCAACAAATAAATCATGCTATCATCGTTCCCCCTCCCCCTTGCGAGAACGGAATCTGCCGCTATTGGGGTGCACCCGTAAGCCATCGCCCCTAACAGCTATCTCAGATCTATGGCCATAATCTATAATGGTCCTCGGGTCCACTTGCTAAGTGACCTCGAGACCGCTGATGACTTGGCGGGTCCATCAGCCCTGTGACGCCCTGAGGTGCACTCATTGGTCCATTGACCGAGCCATCGCCCCAGGCAGGTCACGCAATAGTAATGCATGAACTAGAGGCCTAACGTCTCAAAATCAAATTATATTTCATGAAAACCTTTAAGGGCTTATCTCACCTACATTATCATTTACTCAAATGATTTAATTCCCGAAAAGGTTTTAGGTTTCTGTTTACAAAACACTTTGAAAACTTTCCAAAATTCTCAACTTTTAAAACCTGCCAGCCCATGGTCAACTCGCCCGTTATGGCTTGCCCATGGCGGCTCGCCCATGGCGGAGAACATCTGTTCGCCCGCCCAACTTTGCCCTTTAAATTGACAAGCAAAACTGGCTCGCCCAATGATCAACTCGTCCCAAAAAGGTTTAATATTTCTATTTTCGAAATATTAAAATAATTCATTTTTCGTTTAGGAAATTACACTTTAAAACCGTTCGCCAGAGTCAGCTCGCCATTCAAGGCTCGCCCCTGACTAACTCGACAAGACGGTGAATTAGTATTCGCCCGCCACTTAGCTTTTCAAAATAGAACTCTCGTTAATAGCGGTTCGCCCGCCCTAAATTCAAGACAAAAGGGCCGCTCGCCCAAACACATTAAAACGAGTTCGCCCGCCCTTAAAACTAGAGACAGTTGTATAAAATTATAAAAGAGCTTGGCTCGCCCGCCATTAACAATTCGCCCATCATAAATTGCAAGGGCTCGCCCGCCCTGTATCAGTTCACCCAAAACAGCATAGGGGTCGGCTTTTAGCTCACCCGTATCAAAAATAATTATCAAATAACTTTTCTCAAACAATGCATGTCAGAAAACAAAGCATTTAACTTATTGTTTTCATAAAATTTACTCCACAGAACATGCATCACTTCACACACATCTCCCTTACCTGTTAGAAACGAAGCCTTGCTTCGCCCTGCTCTCTGTTCGCCCATAGCCATTCCCAATCGGCTGCAAATTATATAAATTCCATTAATATTTTCTTTATAAATATTTTCCTATTACTTGGGCGAATTTGAAATAAATCAAATCACTACTCGCCCAAATAGAGCTTCACTAGTTCGCCCAGACGAGCTCGCCATTCACCATATGGCTACCACGTGTCATCTCGCCCGCCAAGCAACTCACGAGACCTTCATTGGCCTAATTGTGGGAGTTCGCCCACAATCCTATTCGCCCAACGCTTCTGCATTTGAGCTCGCCCATGAATTCATTTCACTAGAATTGGGCGTTCTCGCCCCTTGAACACATGCTTTACCTTGGCGAGTTCCTCATTATCTACTCGCCTCATTGGCGATTACTAGATTTCAACATGGGCGATCACTGTAGTTGCCATTGTCGTTACTTATTTCATTATTTTCCTTGTTTTCATGTTCTCTAAGGATCTAACTAAAACAAGGTTGTGTTCTATGTTGTAAACATATAAGTCTACCCTTGAATATCAAGAACACATAAGAAATATGAAGCTCACCTCAATCAACTGCACTTCCAGAACAGACTGCTTTCTGTCTCACGTTGGCCTCCTTTGCTTATTCTTTTAGCTCATCAAGTTAAGAAGAAAAGGTTTGCAAGCTATTTTATGTATTTAACCAACTTAAGGTTTGAAGTTCAGTAAATCAGGCATGATAGAAATGAGAGGAATCAGAACATAAACTGGCAGTTGCACAGCTCTCGTGAAGGAGATGAAGTTTGCCAAATGAGTTTTCCTCAAGCCTTTTTCCTTATATAACCATGCTAATCCAATCCGAAACTACCGCATGTCCCTTATCCTGTATCCTTCATCATTTCACGTCTTTAATACATGAAGAAAACTGAGGCACAAGTGGCGTGAAAGTCCTCCTTCCACACTCTTGTTTTTTCTCAGGCTATTGACTTTGTTTTACTCCTCAACCAATAGAGTTGCTTCCTTTATTGACTTTACCTCCTATGCATTAATTGTCTCCAATCGAATCACTTACAAAGTCAATTTTGGCTGCAATCGACACACGCTGATTCCATTCCAGTTTATTCAATATATATGGGCGATTACATGTCCTCGCCCATTTGGACGATCATCGAATCACAGCATTGGCGAACTAACCTATTCGCCCAACCAAGGAGCAGCCAACCAACTCGCCAATTGCTAAGATTCCCCACATTTGGAAATTTTTATTTAGCAATTTAATTTCTTCAATTTGTGTGGGCGATCAGGAGCCCTTGCAGATTTTGGCAAACTAATATACTCGCCCTCGCCATTATCCATTGGCGATCTGCTCGCCCATTGGCGAACATACTACCTTGCTCCCCCATTAACGAGCTGACCAACATTCTCGCCCCATACATTATTTCACCGAAATTGCTCCATTCTCATCTCATGATGACGAGCTTTTCAACCATGTGGAAATCAATGTTCATTATTTATTTAATTTCCATTATCAATTTTATGAATTTAGACTCTACAGTAGTGTAGAATGAGGTCTTACATTTTCTCCCCACCTTAAGAAATTTGGTCCTCCAAATTTCAACCAGACCTGTCAGTGAAGAAACTCTGGATACCTCTTATGCATAAGGCTTTTTAAATTTTCAAGTAGCCTTATTCTTAATATTATACCATCAAAGCACCTTAGCCATAACATGATCTTAGGTCATAGCACTTTATCACTGCAATTATCTTTCCTATCCAGAATCCGTACCAATTTCTCAACGTAATTCATGTCCTCTCTAATATCTATGACTCATCTCGAATCACGTGAGAATGATATGGATAGTACTTCCTCATTATTGAAACATAGAACACATTGTGCACTCCTGACAACACGGGAGGTACTGCACATCTTTCACATGATCTAAGATCTCCAACGATCCAATGCATCGGGAACTCAATTTCCCTCTCACTATGCATCCCAATGGTGAGACCTTAATATGCATAACCTCTTGTATATCTCAAGAAGTGATGCGTACGGACAAAAGGAAACGTAGCTTGGAATTTGAAGGAGCTGACACGCAAGAAGACAGAAGCAAAGTTGATGAATGTCAACTTCTGAAAACCTAGACCCGAAGCCTAAAGAGACTCGAACCCAAAGGTATTGGACCTTGACCCTACGAATAAGAATTCGAGAACCTAAGGTATAACAATGGTGGGTGGTGAAGAAGGAGGCGCCACAAGGAAAAAGACCTTGATAAGCCTAGTTGAGAGGGAACCCAAGAGAAAGGCACACTCAATTTCTGAAAATTCAATTAACTGATCTCCTCATCAATAGTGTTTACAAGGTATTTATAATAATACCTAGCACTTAAGCCCATAAACAAGTGGGCTGGAATTAACACCAATAGAAAATAAGACTAAACCCAAATTCATGCCTAAACCTAGTTACATAAAATAAATAGTCCAAAACACAACAAGACTCAATCATGGGCTATCCAAACACTTAGCCCATCTTATTGTTAAGCTAAAATAAGACAGTAAACCATGCTCATGTCGTTTGGGCTTCCAAGTAAGTATAGATGTCTTGGGACTCTTCATGGAAGCTTCCTTGACACTTCAATGATGCCAGAGCTTGTTGCATTAATGAGGCCAAGGCTTGTTGCATCTTCTTAGCTCGAGCTCGGGTAATTGGACCTCCTTGGATGACCAATGGATCCTTAGCATCACGAACATCACGAGCAAGTGGATCTCCATCATTCCCCCTCTCCTCAAAAGGATTTGTCCTCAAATCGCATATACCTCAGTCTGTCCATCAGTCTGGGGGTGACAAGTGGTGGAGAATAACAATTTCGTTCCCAACTTTCCCCATAACGTCTTCCAAAAGTAACTAAGGAACTTGACATCACGATCGGAAACAATAGTCCTCGGTACACCATGTAGACGTACTATCTCTTTGAAGAAAAGGTCAGCAACATTGCTCGCGTCATCCGTCTTGTGGCAGGCGATGAAATGAGCCATCTTAGAGAACCTGTCAACCACAACAAAAACAGAATCTCTACGAGATAACGCATCAGCTACGACGTTCTCTTTACCTTGTTTGTACTTGATCACGTACGGGAACATCTCAATGAACTCTATCCACTTGGCATGACGCTTATGCAGCTTACTCTGTCCTTTCAAATGCTTCAAGGACTCATGATCAGTGTGGATGACAAATTCTTTGGGCCACAAGTAATGTTGCCATGTCTCCAACGCCCTCACTAACGCGTACATCTCCTTGTCATATGTGGGATAGTTAAGTGCTGCTCCACTTAACTTCTCACTAAAGAAAGCAATTGGGCGTTTTTCCTGCATAAGCACAGCTCCAATACCTACACCTGAGGCATTGCACTTAATCTCAAAAGTTTTAGTAAAGTCAGGCAGAGATAACAAAGGAGCAGAACAAAGTTTATCCTTAAGCAAATTAAAAGCATGCTCTTGTGCAGGACCCCAATGAAATGCAACATTCTTTTTGACAACTTCAATCAAAGGTGCAGCTATAGTGCTAAAATCTCTAACGAATCGACGATAGAAACTAGCTAAACCATGGAAACTACGCACCTCAGAAACAGACTTAGGTACAGGCCAATCTTTAATTGCCTTTACCTTCTCAATATCAACAGAAATGCCATGTGAAGAAACGACATACCCAAGAAAAACAATCTTATCAGTGCAGAATGTACATTTCTTAAAATTGGCATACAAACTTGCATTCCTCAAAACAGTAAGAACGTTCCTAAGATGCTCAACATGCTCATGCAGACTCTTACTGTAGATCAAAATGTCATCAAAATAGACAACCACATACTTACCAATGAAATCACGTAAAACATGGTTCATTAATCTCATGAATGTACTGGGTGCATTAGTCAAGCCAAAAGGCATAACTAACCACTCGTAGAGACCATGTTTAGTCTTAAATGCGGTTTTCCATTCATCACCTTCTTTCATACGAATTTGGTGATATCCGCTCTTTAAATCGATTTTAGAAAACATGCATGCACCATGCAATTCATCAAGCATATCATCTAGCCTAGGAATAGGATAGCGGTACTTTACAGTGATTTTGTTGACGGCTCGGCAGTCAATGCACATCCTCCACGTCCCATCTTTTTTTGGCACAAGCAGTACGGGCACGGCACATGGACTCATGCTCTCTCTCACATAACCTTTCCTCATGAGCTCCTCAACTTGCCGTTGAAGCTCCTTCGTCTCCTCGGGATTACTTCTGTAGGCTGGACGGTTAGGAATGGTAGCTCCGAGGACAAGGTCAATCATGTGCTCGATCCCACGAATCGGTGGTAATCCACTTGGGATCTCCTCAGGGAATACATCCTCAAACTCCTGCAACAATGAGACAACATCAATAGGCAAAGTATCATGGAGTTCAGCATCAATAAAATAAGAATCTTTAAATAAGAGTAAAAGGATAGGAGACTTAGCAAGAAATGCAGTCTTCACATCTCGGGGTTTGGCATAGCAGCTCACTGTTTTGCTTTCCTTGTTTTCCTTCTTTTCTTTCTGTTCTTTTGCTTGCTTCCTTTGCTCATCATGTTGCTCCTTTAGCCTTAATTGGTCCTCATAAATCTCCTTGGGGCTAAGGGGAGCAAGAGCGATCTTCTTGCCATCCATAGTAAAGGAGTAACGGTTAGTGTAACCGTCGTGGATGACTCTCCGATCATACTGCCACGGTCTGCCCAACAACATGTGGCTAGCTTGCATGGGCACCACGTCACACAACACCTCATCGTGATACCTTCCAATACGAAAAGGAACCAAGACTTGCTTCACCACGTTGACTTCACCACAGTCATTAATCCACTGCAACTTATATGGGTGGTGATGCTTGGTAGTGGGCAACTTTAACTTATCAACAAGGTATGTGCTAGCAACATTAGTACAACTCCCACCATCAATGATTACAGTACATACCTTGTCACGAATATGGCATCTCGTATGGAAGATGTTCTCGCGCTGTGCCTCATCCTCAAACTTCACATGAGTAGTAAGAGCACGCCTAGCAACAAGTGCTTCACCATGAGCAGCATACTCAATAACTTCTTCTTCATCAACATTTTCTAACGCAGGCATCTCATCTTCTACACCGATTTCAGAACCTTCACTCTTAACATCTCCATTCCCATGCATGATCATCACTCTACGGTTGGGACACTGTGAGGCAATATGTCCACGACCTAAACACTTGAAACACTTAATGTCACGTGTCCTGCTTTGGGATGCTTGGGCAGGTTCAGTCTTGGGCTTTGGAGGGCCCTCAAGCTTGGGCTTAGCATGGCTCTCTGACTTAGGCGTAGACACAGGCGTATCATCCCTACGAAAGGTGTTAGATTTCCAAACAGGAACTGAACTAGGAGTGAAACGGGATGTACCTTTCCGTTGGAGTTGCCTTTCGACTTTGATGGCCACATGCATCATCTCCTCTAAGTCCATGTAATGCTGCAACTCTACTACATTGGCAATATCACGATTTAAGCCTTGGAGAAAACGAGCCATAGTAGCTTCTGCATCCTCCTGGATATTGGCTCGGATCATGGTTATTTCCATCTCTTTGTAATAATCCTCAACACTCTTTGAACCCTGGGTAAGACCTTGGAGCTTCTGGTATAACTCTCTGTAGTAATGAGTAGGAACAAATCTCTTCCGCATGATGCGCTTCATCTCATCCCATGTAGACACTGGAGGATCACCATATCTTCTTCTACTAGTGACTAACTGATCCCACCAAACCATAGCATACTCTGTGAACTCAATTGCTGCAAGTTTGACCTTCTTTTCCTCAGAGTAGTGGTGGCAGTCAAACACCATTTCAATCTTCCTTTCCCACTCCAAATATGCCTCAGGATCATTCTTGCCTTGGAAAGGAGGAATCTTCAATTTTATACTGCCAAGGTTTCCATCCATCTTCTCCTTGCCTCTATCACAGGCTCTATCAACTCGATCTCTATACCCATGGTACCTTCTATGATGTCTATCAATCCCAGACTCTTCGTTCGAATCATACCCAACATTACCATCATACTCGTCATTGGCAACAACCTTACTCTTTAGACGAGAAGTATCACCTTGCTGGATCTTTGCAAACCGAGCGTCATGTTGGTTCAACTTATCATGAATGTCATTGAATTTCACGTCCATCCGTTGGAACTGTTGTTGCATTGCCTGAAGCATGAATTCAATTTTTTTAAAGTCGGACTTATCACCTTCAGAAGACATTTTCAACAAAGATATCCTCACGTGTTTACACTCGTGTTTCACTCAAGTAATTTGGTTTTTCTCTACTAATGTTTCTCACACACTCCTGCCTTTTTCCCTTACTCTACCTTAACTCTACAGGTTCACAATCGCACTAGAGACTCAGTCAAAGAATCAACCTCACAAAATCAACTAATTCACCAGGTATTTTCACCAAGTATTTTTTTTTTGATTTTTTTTTTCGAATTCTCTTTTTTTTTTGAATTCCCTTTTTTTTCACAGAAAGGTACGGCTAGGGCTAGGGTGACTCAAAGAAAGAAAGACAGAATAAAAAAAATAATCAGAAAAATAAAAAAAATCACTAGAAGGACCAAAAAAAATGAAAAATAGCCTAAAACTATAGGAAAACAATGGAATTTGGCCAAGATAGGGTATGGCCAGTCACTGGTTCGGTTTCTTTCGTCGTTTTCTTTAAAACGGGTACTCGCACACCTCCTAACTCAACCAAAATTTTCAGTTTGAACAGTACCACAACAATTTTTTTTTTCGAATTTTTTTTTTGAATTCTTTTCTTTCTTTTTTTTTTCCTCTTCTTTTTTTTTTAATCTAAGTTTTGCGGTTTCCTTGAAAAGAGTAGGGGTGCAGCAAGGTGTTTTTTTTTTTGAAGTGGTGCGATTAGGGTTTTTTTTGAGGAATTGCGGCTAGGGTTTTTTTTTTTTTGGAGGGATGCGGCTAGGGTTCTGGAGAGATGCGGCTAGGGTTGTGAGGAAGTGCGGCTAGGGTTTTAAGGAATTGCGGCTAGGGTTTTTTTTTTATTGAAGGGGTGCGGCTAGGGTTTTGAAATAAGTGGCGGCTAGGGTTATGAAAAAAAAAGTGGCGGCTAGGGTTCTAACGAAAGTGAGAGACGCACAAAAAAAAAACCAGAAATTGAAACCAACAAAAGACAAAAAAAATCGAAACCAACAAACCAAAAATCGAAAAGTGAGTGACGCAGAAACAAACCAGAAAATCGAAACTTAAGCTCTGATACCAACTGATGCGTACGGACAAGAGGAAACGTAGCTTGGAATTTGAAGGAACTGACACGCAAGAAGACAGAAGCAAAGTTGATGAATGTCAACTTCTGAAAACCTAGACCCGAAGCCTAAAGAGACTCGAACCCAAAGGTATTGGACCTTGACCCTACGAATAAGAATTCGAGAACCTAAGGTATAACAATGGTGGGTGGTGAAGAAGGAGGCGCCACAAGGAAAAAGACCTTGATAAGCCTAGTTGAGAGGGAACCCAAGAGAAAGGCACACTCAATTTCTGAAAATTCAATTAACTGATCTCCTCATCAATAGCGTTTACAAGGTATTTATAATAATACCTAGCACTTAAGCCCATAAACAAGTGGGCTGGAATTAACACCAATAGAAAATAAGACTAAACCCAAATTCATGCCTAAACCTAGTTACATAAAATAAATAGTCCAAAACACAACAAGACTCAATCGTGGGCTATCCAAACACTTAGCCCATCTTATTGTTAAGCTAAAATAAGACAGTAAACCATGCTCATGTCGTTTGGGCTTCCAAGTAAGTATAGATGTCTTGGGACTCTTCATGGAAGCTTCCTTGACACTTCAATGATGCCAGAGCTTGTTGCATTAATGAGGCCAAGGCTTGTTGCATCTTCTTAGCTCGAGCTCGGGTAATTGGACCTCCTTGGATGACCAATGGATCCTTAGCATCACGAACATCACGAGCAAGTGGATCTCCATCAAGAAGTTTGTTCGACCAAGTCGAAAATAATTTTCGGTCTCCCATTTCACATGCTATCGTGGATTATATTGTCTGCTAAATAACTTCTTTCAAGTGTTATGCCTATACTCTCTTGTGGCCCTTATTATCAACAAATTCTGCCAGGGTAAAGGATTATCCCAAGAGCCTATAAAATCAATCGCACACGCTCACACCATATCCTCGAGCGTCCATCTCATATGCTCGGACTGTCTCTCAGTCTGCGGATAAACTGCGATGCGAAACTCAATCGGGATCCCATAGCTTCCTGTAATCTCTCTCAACACTGAGATACGAAGCGGGACTCCCTATCAACTATAATGGTCACTGGAATACCGTAAACCTCACCATTTCCCTGACATATAATCCGGCCAAGGCATTAATTAGCTCAACAAATTCCATAATCAAGGAATGAGCAGACTTACGAAATATATCCACAATCATCTAGATAGCAATTTACTCTTTTCAATTTTTTTCACTGAGTATAGGAAGTACCTCTAATATAGGTATTTTTCTTCCTTATCACTTTTTCAACTCTTATTTAATCTCGTCTCCAATATGAGACCACGAATATCTTCTTTATATTCCTCATTGTCTCTAAGAGTACTACCCGTCTCTTTAGGCTATCAATAATCATCCCTTTGGCGCTCTCCCGTGCTCTAGGATTATTCACTCAAGTTAGTTGGCGACCACCTAGTTCGCCCACATCTCACAACATATTATCCGATGTTGAGCGATCACCCCACTCGTGGGTCGCCCATCCCGAATTTTCTCAAAGTCCTGAAGAATCTCGGGTGTCTTCTCTCAAAACCAATTTACACTCCCTCAAATCTTTTATCATCCTTGAGAGTCAGTAACTCATCTATACTAATTATCACTTATCATCTCATTCAGTGCTAGTCGATTATAATTTGGTGACTATCATGCAGATAATCTTAATCATTCGTATGTAATTGTCCTAGTAGTCTCTAAAATACCACGCACTCGCTCTCAATATATCCCAGAGCGTCCACACAATGCGCTCGGATATCTATATCAATCTGAGGCGGTGCTAACAATAAAAATTTGGAATCCCAAAGCCTCTTGCTATTCTCTCAAAGCATACGGCGAATCAGGGATCCCTATCACAAGTACTTACTCACTGGAACTTCACATACGTCCTCTCTATTTCACCAATGTATATCGACTAAAGCACTTATTACATCCCGAAACCTGATGATGAAGAAGTGAAATAATTTAATTACTTAATCCATAATCACTTCTATAACATCATGGTTCTTTCGGATTCTTCACTACCTCACAGTGATTGTTTCATGATTAATCTAGGACTTCTTTTATTTTGCAGACCTTAATATTAGCCACCGATTACGTCTCAGGTAATCATTTTCCCCTCGATCACTTCTCTTATCTTAAGTGATCATTCTATCTCTTATTCTCCTAGTATATGTAATGTCACTACTTGGAGAATATACTTTTCTTTATACCAATTTCTGGAATTTAAATTTATTATCATTCAGATTTCATCACCACAATTATTTTCTCACTTAATATAGTACTTTACTGTTACTATCTCGTAACCATTTCAAATACTTTATTCATACATACCCATTCAATTCTACTTTCTCCCAATTAAGCATTGAATCAATAAGGTAGCAATTCCACAAACTCTTCAACAATTCATTCGTGCTATACGGGTAAAACTCATAGATTTTATACCCCAATAAGCACACTTTAACCTCACTTAAGTAGTAAAATCTTTTATTCAGACAATTTTAATGTCCACTTAATCAGTTGAGACCTCACGTCTCTAATATATATATATATATATATCAATTAAAAACCAATGGTCACTGACTTAACAATAAGGTTTTCTCCATACCTTATTCAATAATATTGTTGATATCAATATACATGTTTATTCTTTTTAAAATCATCCTAGTTGGCTCTAGGCACACAAATAGGAAGGATACTACAGTCGGCTAGGGATCCAGATAGAATATGATAGGTATTTTAGAATACCATACTTGTTCCGGAACCTAGAAGCAACTGTAGAGAGTACTAATCCCGTTGTTTTCAAAATGATATAATTTTTTGTTTTTTCACCAGTTATTACAAACTAGTTTTATTCTTTACTCATCAATCTCTTGAGTAATTTCTCAAGCTCTACTGATTCACTGGTAAGAGCTTACAACAATTTCTATTTCAATTTTTCCAACCTCTAAGCTTGTCAACTAAATCTCGATGCCAACTTTATCATTTGGTAATTACGAGACATTTCATTTTCTTGGCGATTACAGCTTTTGTTCTGTTCGCCACATCGCTTTGACTCATGTCATATTGTTGATCAGATTATTCACCATACTCATTGGACTATCAGGATTTTCGCCCACTTTAGTAATTCATATTATATTGGTGGACTCATTTAAGTCCTGGCCATCATCTAACTCGCCCGCACCATTGGCGATCATACATTTGCACGTCCATTGGCGAGCTATCCCAATGTAGTTCTCGCCTATCGAGTATTTCTCATAAATCTCATAATATCACGGTTCTATGGATATCGTAACGGACCAGCCCAACCGGCCATGGCAATCCCCTTTTTGGGCCCATCGACAACGATTGCTGTGACAACGCTACTCATCCATACTGTCCTCTTTGGCGATCACCTCGATGCCCGGTTCTTCCAACCGTGCTCGAGTTCGCCCATCTCAAAGTTTTCTCTCTCATCCACAGACTCAAACACTTGACTTCCTCAAATGTCAAGTTACATCCATCCTCCTAAAACATAAGGAGTATATATATAACCAGTTTACATCATTTCTCACACAATTCACTTTAAATTCAGACCCCAAAATCCGCAACAGGGATGACTATCTCGCGACCTCCCATAGCTTGTACTCTGGGTCGCCTTTCTTATCAATATATCAGTGGGGTCCACAGTAAAGATCATCCTTTACACCACCACATATTATTTCACCATTAATTTGTATTGTAAATCCATCCAATCACTTATGACTTCGAAAGAAAACATGTCAATATAGGGGTATATTCATAAATTCCCCTTTAATTCTCTCTCATCAGTATAATCTCCAAACACGCGATCTTAGAACTTATATGCTAATATTATCCCTTTTTGTCTCAATATCATCATTTCAGGATCTTAGTTCAATATGGACAGAGAAGTCCTGGTGGGGCCCTCACCGAGTTTCTCACTGCACCTCATCGAATAGACCCAACATTATGATGATAAGATCGCCTATCTCATGCAAAATTTTCGGATTACTATCTCTATTTGTAACCCATAATTAGTCAACTTTCACCATATTTCACCACTTAACTCATTTCACTGTCATTCGACTCCTCTATACATTCAGACTATACAGTACTACAGGGGATGTTAACCTTTCTCAACACTTTCTATGCTAAAAGCATCAACAGACATCAGACCAACCCAAGCTCTGATACCATTAAATCTGTAACATCCCGTTACCACATTTTTCACATATTTCCATACAACTTAACCGGTTGGGCTGTCTGCGATGCCATTAACATTCAACAGTGACCGTAATAATTGATAAACATTTATTTATCAAATTCAGAATATAAAAATTCTTTTCTGGATTTCTCATATCCAACATCTCCTATTGACTCATTTCACTAAAGTAGTACTGTATACTTATGTCTGAAATGTAAAAGAGAAGAGACTGTACCTGTCACGTTTAGCATAACATGCCTCAGTGCTTTAACATAGTGAGATCCATCTGAGAGCTAACTCTCTAACTCCTTGTCTTTTATCTGTGGAGTTAAAACAAAGGGGTGAGCGATTCATACGCTCAGTAAAGAAAACATATGCTGCTTTAAATAAAGCAAAACTATATATATCATAACGCATTTGTTCTTTTCTTAACAATAATCCAGTAGAAAAGACAGTGGATATATATAGTAAACAACTCTCTTAAAACACCACTCAAATCACTGGCTAAACAGTTTACTTTAAAATGCATTAAACAACACATAAGATTCAATAAATCTTATCAGTAAACAGAAATCAACACGTTGAGACTAGGCAACAAATAAATCATGCTATCATCGTTCCCCCTCCCCCTTGCGAGAACGGAATCTGCCGCTATTGGGGTGCACCCGTAGGCCATCGCCCCTCACGGCTATCTCAGATCTATGGCCATAATCTATAATGGTCCTCGGGTCCACTTACCAAGTGACCTCGAGACCGCTGATGACTTGGCGGGTCCATCAGCCTTGTGACGCCCTGAGGTGCACTCATTGGTCCATTGACCGAGCCATCCCCCCAGGCGGGTCACGCAATAGTAATGCATGAACTAGAGGCCTAACGTCTCAAAATCAAATTATATTTCATGAAAACCTTTAAGGGCTTATCTCACCTACATTATCATTTACTCAAATGATTTAATTCCCGAAAAGGTTTTAGGTTTCTGTTTACAAAACACTTTGAAAACTTTCCAAAATTCTCAACTTTTAAAACCTGCCAGCCCATGGTCAGCTCGCTCGTTATGACTTGCCCATGGCAGCTCGCCCATGGCGGAGAACATCTGTTCGCCCGCCCAACTTTGCCCTTTAAATTGACAAGCAAAACTGGCTCGCCCAATGATCAACTCGTCCCAAAAAGGTTTAATATTTCTATTTTTGAAATATTAAAATAATTCATTTTTCGTTTAGGAAATTACACTTTAAAACCGTTCGCCAGAGTCAGCTCGCCATTCACGGCTCGCCCCTGACTAACTCGACAAGACGGTGAATTAGTATTCGCCCGCCACTTAGCTTTTCAAAACAGAACTCTCGTTAATAGCGGTTCGCCCGCCCTAAATTCAAGACAAAAGGGCCGCTCGCCCAAACACATTAAAACGAGTTCGCCCGCTCTTAAAACTAGAGACGGTTGTATAAAATTATAAAAGAGCTTGGATCGCCCGCCATTAACAATTCGCCCATCATAAATTGCAAGGGCTCGCCCGCCCTGTATCAGTTCACCCAAAACAGCATCGGGGTCGGCTTTTAGCTCGCCCGTATCAAAAATAATTATCAAATAACTTTTCTCAAACAATGCATGTCAGAAAACAAAGCATTTAACTTATTGTTTTCATAAAATTTACTCCACAAGACATGCATCACTTCACACACATCTCCCTTACCTGTTAGAAACGAAGCCTTGCTTCGCCCTGCTCTCTGTTCGCCCATAGCCATTCCCAATCGGCTGCAAATTATATAAATTCCATTAATATTTTCTTTATAAATATTTTCCTATTACTTGGGCGAATTTGAAATAAATCAAATCACTACTCGCCCAAATAGAGCTTCACTAGTTCGCCCAGACGAGCTCGCCATTCACCATATGGCTACCACGTGTCATCTCGCCTGCCAGGCAACTCACGAGACCTTCATTGGCCTAATTGTGGGAGTTCACCCACAATCCTATTCACCCAACGCTTCTGCATTTGAGCTCGCCCATGAATTCATTTCACTAGAATTGGGCGTTCTCGCCCCTTGAACACATGCTTTACCTTGGCGAGTTCCTCATTATCTACTCGCCTCATTGGCGATTACTAGATTTCAACATGGGCGATCACTGTAGTTGCCATTGTCGTTACTTATTTCATTATTTTCCTTGTTTTCATGTTCTCTAAGGATCTAACTAAAACAAGGTTGTGTTCTATGTTGTAAACATATAAGTCTACCCTTGAATATCAAGAACACATAAGAAATATGAAGCTCACCTCAATCAACTGCACTTCCAGAACAGACTGCTTTCTGTCTCACGTTGGCCTCCTTTGCTTATTCTTTTAGCTCATCAAGTTAAGAAGAAAAGGTTTGCAAGTTGTTTTATGTATTTAACCAACTTAAGGTTTGAAGTTCAGTAAATCAGGCATGATAGAAATAAGAGGAATCAGAACATAAACTGGCAATTGCACAGCTCTCGTGAAGGAGATGAAGATTGCCAAATGAGTTTTCCTCAAGCCTTTCTCCTTATATAACCATGCTAATCCAATCCGAAACTACCGCCTATCCCTTATCCTGTATCCTTCATCATTTCACGTCTTTAATACATGAAGAAAACTGAGGCACAAGTGGCGTGAAAGTCCTCCTTCCACACTCTTTTTTTTTTTCTCAGGCTATTGACTTTGTTTTACTCCTCAACCAATAGAGTTGCTTCCTTTATTGACTTTACCTCCTCTGCATTAATTGTCTCCAACCGAATCACTTACAAAGTTAATTTTGGCTGCAATGGACACACGCTGATTCCATTCCAGTTTATTCAATATATATGGGCGATTACATGTCCTCGCCCATTTGGACGATCATCGAATCACAGCATTGGCGAACTAACCTATTCGCCCAACCAAGGAGCAACCAACCAACTCGCCAATTGCTAAGATTCCCCACATTTGGAAATTTTTATTTAGCAATTTAATTTCTTCAATTTGTGTGGGCGATCGGGAGCCCTCGCAGATTTTGGCAAATTAATATACTCGCCCTCGCCATTATCCATTGGCGATCTGCTCGCCCATTGGCGAACATACTACCTTGCTCCCCCATTAACGAGCTAACCAACATTCTCGCCCCATACATTATTTCACCGAAATTGCTCCATTCTCATCTCATGATGACGAGCTTTTCAACCATGTGGAAATCAATGTTCATTATTTATTTAATTTCCATTATCAATTTTATGAATTTAGACTCTACAGTAGTGTAGAATCAGGTCTTACAACTTATTATTATATTCTTACGGTAATATAATGATTTCATGATTAGTAATCATAATTTTACAATTATTGTTATCAACTGCGCGCTACTTGTATTAGTTTAATGCATACTCTAATGTTTGATGTTTAATGATAATAATTTGATGTGTTAATATAAAAATAGGCTTCCGGAATTTACTTTTAGGAAATAAGATAAATAATTTGATTATTTAATTCAACATTCACTTATTATTGAATTTAGAGATTAAGTCCAAGGTAGTTGGCTAAAAAGTCAAGTCGAATTCAATTATCTTAACAATGACTCAAGAAGATCGTAAACCTAATCAAGTTTTACTTTGTTTTTTTTAAATTAATATCATTATTGCAATTATTATTCTATTCATTTTGATGGTGGTGGTGGTGATCAATATTATGATGATTATTACTACAATTGTTGTTATTATATTTATGCCGATTCTAATTAAATTTACAGTTAAGCATTATATTTATATGTATATTACATTATTTTTAAGCTGATTATAAAAATTTGTACATATAATTGTTAATTTTTTTATGATTATTATTTTATTTTTATTCTTATTTTTATTAAATTTACATTAATAAATAAAAAATATATATTAACAAAATATTTAAAAAGATATTTTTCATGGGGAGTCGACTTCTCGAAAAAGGAAGTCGACTTCCCATGTGCATTCTGGAAACAGAATGCTACTGTCGATGTAGCATTCGACTGCTTAATTGTAGCAGTCGACTGCTTTTGAAACAGAAAGCTTTAGTGAATTTTACGACAATGGCAGTCGACTTCCACAATTAAGCAGTCGACTGCTTTTGAAACAGAAAGGTTTTCTGAATTTTACGACATTAGCAGTCGACTTCCTATATTAAGCAGTCGACTGCCAGGCGTAACCCTACCACTATAAAAGCGTCTTTTTCGTTTTTCACGTTATTTCTTCATCTTCTCCAGCCGTTCACTGCGTTTCTCTCTAAAAAAATCCCTAATCCTCTCCACCCAAGTCATTATCTAGCCAATTTAACCTTCAATACTGAAAACCCAATCAATTTTGTAGCGATTAATCTAACTTTCCGCATTCAAAATCATCAAAAACCCATCAGTTTTCGGATTTCTCAAAACAAATCATCAAATATGTCGACGAGAGGTGATAAAGGAAAAGGGAAAGTGCAAGCTACTTCTCCAACTCGAAAGAGACAAAGACAAAGGCAAGCTTCGAGCAAGGTATCTCAAGGTCAGATGTTTAGAAATGCTATTCACTCTGAACGTTATGATAGACTAGGAGATAGAAGTTGTATATGTGGTAGAACTGTTAAGTGGTTTGAATTTCGTGGTAATTCACTGAGGGTTGTTGAAGAATGGTTAGAATCTGTTGAATGGTTAGGGATAGCCAATATCAGTGAAAAGAGATATAGCCCATCTTTAGTTAGAGAATTTTATAGTGGTATTGCCTTGAACAAAAAAGAATTAGGCTCAAGAAATGATTTAAACCATGATTGCTTATACACATATTTGAATGGTGAAGAGGTTGTGTTGACTGTGGGTGAATTAGGGGATTTGTTAGGAATTCCTTCTGAGGGTGTATACATGATGCCCGATGATATTGATGGAAATTCTGCTTGGCGAAAATATAGTGGTAGAGATGAACGTTATATTAAGGATGTATCTGCTGCTCGATTTTCATCTGCTGCTTATAGATTTTTGCATCATTTTATTGCCACTTCAATAGAGTGCAAAACTAGTAGTTTAGCATTTGTTACAATTGAGGAATTGTGGCTAATGGAGTGTGTGACCAGTGGAACAACAATCAATCTAGCACGTTATTTGATGCAAAGGATGCAGAATGTGCTAGTTTCCCATTCCAGTAATTTACCTTATGCCAATATAATTACACTTATAGCTCAATCTAAAAATCTTTTGAGTGAAAGGTATATTCGGGATCTTACTGTCAAAGCCATCGAGTATACTAAGAAATCAATTGGGTTTATGGATTGGAAATTGGAAAATAATGAATGGATTAGAAAATCTTCTGAAGCGGCAGAGATTCCAGCACAACAAGAAACATCGTCAGCTCCTTCTCAACCTTCCCTCGAGATGATTGTTCAGATGATTCAAGGACTTGGGCAAAGAATGGATACCTTAGAATCGAATATGAATGAAAGATTCGATTCTATTCATGCTAACATTGCTCAACTGCGGGAAGATTTTCAACCCGGTGGAACTTCTTCCACTAGGACTGGCAGTGGAAGGTTTAAGCGCACAGCTAGAAAATCCAGCAGTTCGCAACATTATTTACCTTCTTCGGGTTCTCTTTGAATAAATGTTTGAATGGAAGGTGAGCGTTTACACTTAATTTTGTGTTTTGTATTATTTTTTTCTATTTATGTTTGTTGACAATTTTTCAATTTGATTACCAATCGCAGGTAATGGAGGCAAGAAGGAGCTACAATGGAATTATTTGAAGAACTTTATACGGGCTTCATATTATTGTGGATGTTAGGATTTGTCTTAGTTTTAGTTTAAATGGAACAATTGCACTGTTTTTTATGTTAATTTCTTATGCTATGTATTGAGGAGTTATTTACTCATTTGAAGACATTTTGAACCTTTTCCAGTTAATTTATGTGTGCTTAGAAGAGTTTGATTATTAATTTAATGTGTATTTGATTTATTTGTGTGTTAGAAAGTTTGTGAATTATGATGCAGTCAACTACCTTTTGTAGCAGTCGACTGACATTTGAAATGGTTTTGAATTTACGAGGGAAGTTGAAGAAAATTTAAAATTTCGCGCGCAAAAGCTATCAAGCTTTGGCAGTTGAATGTAATTCAATTTCAGTACACGGGCAGTCGACTGCTTTTAGATAAGTATAAAATTACGATAAACATTTTATATGATTTGATTTACAATGTACATATGAACTGAATTTGACAAAGATTTTCACCTCATTTAAGTTTGTCATCTTCTTTAAATTTCTCTTGTCAGCGCATATTGATTGGCTGTATATCATAAAGTTAAGAAAATGTTATTCTTAAAAGACAATACTATAAACTGAAATGGCTAAGGAAATATCACACATTCCAATGTAATGCTTTGTAAATGCACATATATAGCAGTCGACTGCTATATTAAGGCAGCTGACTGCTATATTACGGAAGTCGAATTCTATTGTAAAGCATTCGACTGCCTATGGGAAAATTCAAAACAGAATGTTACCATGGCAATAGGCAGTTGACTGGTTTATTAAGCAGTCGACTGCCTTACGCATTCTAACGTTCTACGATAAATTTTCTCTTAGGCAGTCGACTGCTTAAATCGAGCAGTCGACTTCCCCGATAAATTTTATCTTCGAAACACTTATAAAACCAGGCAGTCAACTGCCTTAAAACATGTCAAGAATTAAAAAACTTACTGGTAAAAAATATAATGATTTCTTGGTCGCTTGGGAGGACGTTCTTTGTAAATCATTGGTTCTTCGCACTTTTCATCACAATTTTCATCGTTTATGCGAATCTCTTCCACAAACTTACCCATTGTTAAAAATATAAGAGGGGAATAAAGAAAAACAACTATTTGATTGAGGTTAGGCTTAAAGTTTAGGATTTATAAAATAGTGAGATAGCTACAAACTGGATTAAAGGTGAAACAGACAAAAATTGGAATAAAGGGGTTTATGATTTGGGGTTTATGATTTGGGAATTAGGGTTTAAAAACAATAAAAAGGTTTGTATAAGAAAAAGAATAGTACTGCAATTATAACAAGGGTATATTAGTAATATAATAGTATAATTTTAATAATATTTAGTAAATAATGTTAATTTTAATAATTGGTTTAGCAGGTTACCAGGTTAAAGAGTTTTTTAATTTTTAAAATTTCATCAACGGTTTATATTAGATTTGACTAATCCAATGGTTCTAATTCCATGACCTTAAAATAAAGTCAATTTTTGTGATCTTACTGTAAAATTTGCCAAGTTATAGAGATCGAACGAGTGTGCTCATTGATGATCAAGCAAGTGCGCTCATAGATTTGTTTTTGGCGTTGATTGTTTGCTAGATTGGGATTGATTAATTTGATTTGTTTGACTTTATATTATTGAGTGTTGGTATGTTCGTAATTCTTTACAATCAGTGGATCTTTTCTCTCATCTATGAATGTAGGCAAGTAAAGTGCTGAATCACGTTACATCTTTTTTTTATGTGGTAATTTATTGTTTGATTTTGCTTTCGTTTGCCTGAAAATTAATTGTTAATGGGATTTGGCCTAGCACAACGGAGATATAATGCAACTAGTATGAGTTTAACAGTTGTGGAAAAACAAAATGAGAGAGAATGAATAAGTATTTGTAATTTCAATTTATTATAATACTATTACAAAAGAAGTTTAAAAAAAAGATTATGTCTAATAATCATAGTCTACAACAAAATAGTTATATTTTTCAACTATAGTTTATTCGAGCGTAGTACTTAATTAAGTATCATAGGCTATGATTGTGATTTGTAGTGTAATTTGTAAATATTAGATTACGGTTAAGGAAAAAATCGTAATTCTTCTACAAAATTAGATTACGTTTTTATGTTTAAACATATTCTTCCTTAGTAGAATAAACTATGCTTTTTATGGTAAAATCACAGTTTTTTTAGATCAATAGAATATGTTTTGCTAGAAACTGTAGTCTCATTTCGAGTTAAAGACTATGTATATAAGAAAACCTTTTTTCTTTTTTTATAGGAATAGATTACGCTTTAAATGTATAATCATTGTCTTTTTTCAATTAATTAGATTTTTTTATGTTTTGATAAAACTACATATAATTTTTGCTGAATAATAGATCGCATTTTATCAAATATACTATTTTAAAAAATATAAAATCATAGTTTATTTTTATATGAATAAACTACGTTTTACTGTTTTGAGGTTATCTTTTGGTATTAGACTATGCTTTTATATCAATATATAACCTTCATTTTTTATTATAGATCAATAATTCACAAATAATTTCATACGAAAATAGTAATCTATAATTCAACATTAAAAAATCATTATTATATTATAACAATTGGCAAAAATTAAATTTCCTCAACCATGTCATTATACAAATTATAACAAATTCACCATAAAAAAATATTCAATAACTATCATCAAAAATTAAAAAAAAAATTGATCAACTAAACAAAGGAGCTTACAATAAGATTTATAAAATATCACATTTTCAAAAATAATAAACTGTTTTGAATACATAAATATAACGTGCAAAGTACTACACAATGTACATAGTTTGGTATTCTCCCCTAAACTTTATAAACACAAACCAAAATGGTAGTGTCTATTTCTAACATAAACCTAATCAGTATAGATAAAAAAAGTTACTTCAACAATAATTAAAAAAATCTCAATTAATAAATTAGAGCATAAGACTTATTAGGAAAATAAGTAACAAGAGATTCGGTAATCCAATAATCCAATAATATGCATAATGAATAGGACTAGATAAATATAATAATGAAATTGTACTTGTTGAGGATGACAACATTAAGTTGGGATGGTCGAAAATGCTTGTTGTTAAATTTAAAGGATGAAAATCGTGGTTTTAGTTATTCATACTAGTTGAGTCACTAATTATTTTTGTATTAGATAGTACAATGCTTCCCGCGTGTATCTAATATGTTTTATCTGGCATATTATTGTAAGAGTCTTTTGTTTGCTTGATTTTTCTAAGAAATAATTAACTTGGATTTAAGTTTATAATCAAACAGGAATCCAAATCTAACATTCATTATCTTAAGATGGTTTTGTATGGAAGACATCTTCAATGTCGTCATGAAATTGTTGAAATTCATAATAATTTATTTATTACATGAACGCCAATGGTTTCAATAAAGCCTTTGAATGTCTTCTACACAAGAACGCCTTCGGATAATAAGGTTAGTCATTGGGATCATGCTTGATTATAACCTTTAATCTAAGTTTCTTCTTAGAAGACAGGTAGATAAAAATCTTAAATATGACGTGCCAAATAAAATGAATAAGATTCACATAAATAACATCGTAATACGTAATATAAATATTATTAATATCTTGCCTACTATAGATGAACTAAAATTGCGACTTTTGTCCCTTAATTAGACAAGCACTAATTGTGCACAATTTATTCAACCATCCACAACTTAGGTTGGATAGTCACAACCAATTTGTTCTTTGTACGGAAACTTGTAAGCCATAAACAAATTGTAAGAAACAGTAAACAAATTAGCGAATTGTAACATTATCTTAACTTCAGTTAAATAAGTTTACGTAAAGAGACACATACAACTTGACAGATTTAAATGATTGAGTCAATTAAAAACACAATACAGTAAAATTTGTTTAGTTAAAAGGAAAATCACATAAACAACCATAAGCCAAGGAAATGAAGAGAGAAAGAAACCTAACCTCACAAATTGAAAAAGCCAATGTGTTTTGACAAAAATCAACAAACAGTGTCTTTCAAATATTGAAATAATCGTGATAAACTAAACAAATTATAAGAAAATAATTAATAAATAAAAACATAGCAAAAACACACTACTATAAAAAAGTTTAAACACCAAGATTAAAAAACGTAAGAAAAGACTAAGTTTTTCTAATCGTGGTTTATTCAAGTATAGTATTTTATTAGGTATCATAGACTATGTTTTATAAATGAAGACTAATATATAAATTTTAGACTACGATTTAGGGGAGAACCGCAATACTTCTACTACAAATTAAACTACGATTTTTGTTTAAAACGTAGTGTTAAAATTATTAATAAATTTTGACTTATTTTAAAACAAATTAATTTTTTAGACTAGTAGATTACTTTCACAAAAAAAATCATATTCTTATTTCGAGTAAAAGATTACACATCTAAGATAAACCATGGTCATTTTTGTAGAATAGACAATGCTTGAGTGGTGTAATTGTGGTATGGTTAAATTAATTTTTTTTGCACGTATATGAGAATAAACACAATAGTCTATTTTTGACGAATAGACTACGTTTTTATACTTTGAGGTTTTTTATGTTACAGACTACGGTTCTAAAACACTATCCAACTTTGTATCTGGTTTTATATTTATATATATATATATATATATATATAATTATCTGGTTTTATATATATAATTATATATATATATATAAATGTATATATATATAGATATATATAATTATCTGGTTTTATATATATAATTATTAACAGATAATTTTCATAGAAATAGTATTATTCAACTATTTTATAATCATTACACAAATCTAACAAAGTAAATAATACAGAATATCCATATATTACATTTTTATAATAATAATCCGTTTCAGGCATTTGACAATCCAAACCCATAATTTAAAATCAAAGTATGATGAGTCACATATAAGATGACTTTGCATTTCAAGTCCGATGATTACTTATACTGTTGTTACATGAGAGTATATTTTATAGACACTTAAGTGACATTATCAAATGAAATTCTTGTAGCAGGTTATGTTTAGTGAACTTATTCTCTAATAAGCACTCACATGCTATCCTCAAATATTTTCATATTTTAACTTATTGGATTGGTTGCACCAAGTATGAGGCTAGCATGTATTGATTTTAAGCACTATCAATGTCCATTCTTGATAGTATGATGACCAGTAATAAGTTTAGAAACAAAGCATTGATGCATAATGATCTAATACTTGTAACACGTTAAAATTTACTTGTAAAGCTATTATGTCCCATGGGCTTTATCTACATAAGAATAATAATTACAGCTATTCTCAAAACTTTTTGGATAAAGAAATACTTCATTAAATTTAGAACTCAACGTGATAATCCTTAAATGACATAAATAATAATTATAAAAGTGTTTACAACCATTACAAATCTTGATTAGCTTGTAAGGCTTATATTAACAACTCTACTGTTAAACTCCCATTGTTTAATAGTGATAACTATTCCTATTGGAAAACTAAAATGACGCCCTTCGTTTAAGTAAATAATTATGAGATATGGAAAGTGATAGTAAAAGGTCCTCTAATGCTCAAGAAAATTATAGGAGATGTAGAGAGAGAGAGAGAGAGAGAGAGAGTGTGTGTGTGTATATGTGTGTACATACATATATACATACATACATACATACATACATACATACATATAAGATTTGTGGGATTCAAATGACTTGAAAATGGCAGAGTTGAATGACAAGGTTATGCACATCTTATTTTGTGCTTTAGGGCCTAATGAGTATAATAGAGTGTTATTGTGTGAAAATGTGAGATTCACACTTTCTTTCCATCTTTATAAACTGTTATTGAAGTTAGAAAGATGAGAATTCTCATAACTATCTTATGCTTTGTACTTTGTAAGTATAAGGGGAAATTAGACTGTGGGCCCCACTTAGACTTCTACTATCTAGATTGAGATGGAACTCGATAGTATTGATATTTAGAGTAAAATATTGAGATGGTAAGAATCTGCATCTTAGAATTCATCCGTTTGTACATGTCTAGGGAAATGTGCCACAAATTCAAAAAATGATGGTTGTGTCTATATGCCGAAGAATATTTTATAATAACGGTCAACCTAGTTTAACTTTTGATCAATCGACTGTTATAATAGACCCCCCATGTGAAGATGTCTCACTCCATTCCAACTCATAGACTGAACCACACGAAAATTCTGAAAACAATGTGAACGAGCCAAAAAGCCTTTGTTTAAGGCTATTTCGGTAATTTTACCCCAATGATTGTCCAACCCATGCCAAAAGTCAAAGATTTGACTTTCTTATTATGAATTTATGAAATATTTATGAAAATAAAAATAAATCTGATTTTTATAAATATATAAAATAATATTATAATGGAAAGGGATATAGATGGCATTATAGGAGTTATAAAGGGGTAGTTTGGTAACTTAGCCCTTAATGATATTTTAACATAATTAATTAAATAATAAAGATATTTTAATGTTCCCTTCATCCTTTAGCTTGCCTGCTCCCTTACCATTTTCATCTTCTTTTTCTAAAGGTTGTGAAGAGGGAGAAAGCTTGGAGAAACCCTAGTAAAACCTTGCCAAACCGATTTCTACACTAAAGAAGATTATTCCTTTCACTTAGCTCTACTCAAATCCTGAATTTGGAAGCTTGAGTTGATAATTGGAATGGTGTTTTAACCTCTTAAAGTGGCGGCAAAAGAAACGGTGAGAGAAAGCTCTTTCAGTTTTGGTTTCCATTGATTGTATGAGTTGTGTTCTTGATATTTAAGTGTATGTATAGCCTTAGATTAAAGCAAAACAATGTGAATCCCTACTCTAGGGTTTCAACCATGACCAACTCCTAGTGATGCCATGCTTAACTTCATGCAAAAATGGTCAAGAATTAGTGTAGAGAATGTGTAATGCATGAATATGGTTCTAAAATGTTGAAATGAAGAGTGTAGAGTTGAAGGGTGTATTCAGCCAAGCTTAATCCATGGGGTTACCATGCACAACTTGTTAGGAAAATGGTTACAGAACACTGTATTAATGGATATAAGACTGCTAGTGAAGTTAGAATTGAAAAAGGAACTATTTTGACTGTAGTTGTAGTTATAGGGTATGGTAGGAAGTAGACCGGATTTTTCGTTATGTTAGACAATATGATAGATATCAAAGAGTTATACAATTCTTATAATTGGAGTATTGAAATTTGACTGTGTTGAATACTATTTTGCAGCCCAGAAGTGAGGAGTGTAAGGAAAGATAGGCAAATATATGCTTGCCTATTAGTTCTGGTGTTGTTAGATAGAATTGTGCAATCACTAATGGTAAAGGATATGTATAAAAGGCATAGGGATACTGTGACTGCATTGAAAATGTTTGATTGAAACTTTAAGTATTCGAATATTGAGACTGCATTCAGATCGATGGACTGGACTGTGTAATTTAATTTGATTGACTAAATTGTGTGATTGATATTGTGACCAAACTGGAAGTAAGAAACTGGAATTGTGGCTATTGAACTGTGTTTTTAAGTGTAGGAAGGTTAGAATAGATAGTACCGTTATGTTGCTGAAAATTCGTAAAATGATCATAAAACCGTAAACTGCTAATGAAAAACCATTTGTGTAAGATAGGAAAAGAGTAATTAGTTAAGTTGACAATTTTGCTTGTATGTGTGTACGTATTTGTAACTCTGTTTTGGAAGAGATTTTAATGATTTCAATACATTTCATGAAAACGATAAGTTTTGGATTTATTTTTATACATAAATAAAATATTTTGAACTCTGTTTATTGTACTGAGAATATTTTATACTATAAATGCTTTCACTAAACTTTAATGCCTTAAATGCAATTGTCACTATTTTAAAGACTTATGGATTGTTTGGAGATATGTTTTAACTGAATTGATTACTGTGAAATGTTTTCAATTGTTTTATGGACTACTTTGAGACTGTTGGCTCCTCATAGCTACCTTTAGGTAATCATGTCGTATTGTCTGAACTGTACTATTTGCTATTTGACGTTGATCACATCACCAGCACCTACAACTGTCACCTGATCAGTGCACTCTGCAGACTTTATTGACTATGACCATATGACTTACTATTACTCCCTTCTTGGGATATTGAAACCACATGATTTTATTAGGTGCTGCCTTGTCTCCAATGTACTATTTACTGAATTGATTATTGAGTGGTTTATTGAACTGTCTAATGAACTGTTTACAGAACTGTTACTGAATAGATTGTTTATTGCACTATCCACTAAACTATTTACTACATTGTATTACTGAATTGCCTACTAAATTGTTTTACTGAACTGCTTATTGACTGTTTTTTGAATTGGTTTACGTTCTAATATGATTGTTTTACCATATGCTATTCTTACTGAAGTATTGAACTGATTTGACACATAAGGGAACCAATCAAGTTAAGAAAACTAAGATAGGAATGCTCACACAAGATTATATGCTTTTTAGGATGAAACCGGAAGCATTTATAGTGAAAATGGCTAATGGGTTTACAAACATTATTCACATGTTTGAAGTTGTTCCATTATAGAATACTTTTTAGAGAAATTTAAGAAATAAAATATTTGTAACTAAAATAAAGAATCTACAAATTGCCACTTGTATGAGAATTCTTAGTAGAAGAAGTTCTCATACATTATTAGTAAAGAATAAAGAAATAATTATTATGTAGGACTAAAAGTTGTTCTGCCAGCAGCTATTCTGCTAAGCAACTGTATTACTAGGTAGCTGTTCAACCAAATATATTTCTCATATGTTATGTTGGCCCCTACATAGAAATTCCTTGAGAGAAGAAATATTCTATGCATAAAACAAATAAATTTCATTCAAAATAATGAAATCTTTGTTGGATATAGATGGCTTGATCCTAAACCAATAGGAGGTGAATTGGTTTTTAATATTTTTCTTAACTTCAAGACTTTTCTTCCTAGAGTGCAACCTATACAACTTAAGTAATACACAGTGTAATAATAAGTAAAACAAATGAACAACAAGTAAAAAAAAAAATTAAAGAGCATAGGGAAGAGAAGCTTTACACAACAATTTATAAAGGTTCAACAGTCTTGCCTACATCCTCTACCTTGAGACTCTTCCAAGAATTTTCCACCAAATTTACTATCTCGAAAATGGTATAACCTCTCGCTTTTCCAATCTCAAGGAGAAAACCCTTCCTTTTTGTAGGTTTAGGATAACCTTCCTTTTTTATAAAGCTCAAAGATAACCTACACTTCTCTTTTGCATGCTGAGGGAATAACTTTTATATTGCTTCTTTTACAAGCTCAAAAGCAACTTTTATAAAAGCTTTTTTTTTTTGCTTAAGACGTATCTACCTAACCTCACTTTAAGATATGAACTCAGGTAACTCTCCCCATACAAATTTAGTTATGGGTTTACATGTGAGTATAAGATATGTCTCTACTAAGGTTGAGTGAGACCCTTTAGCACTAGAAGGAATACGATCGAGAAATTGAGTGTGGAGAACTGAACTTTGTCTCTTTTCTTCTTTTCTATCTTGAAGCTTTTGAGATATGAATATAGCTTATGATTTGGAATTTTAGCTCTTGTCCAATTTGCTTCAAGTTTCTAGCTTTTATAGCTTTACTTCTAGGCTTGGCTATTGAAATGGATCTTCTTATTGGAAAACTTAGAAATATGACTGTTAAAGCTAGCCAGACTTAAAGTGTATAGATACCTCCTTAAATGTATCTATACTCTTGAGTGGAATCCTGCACAAACAAAGTATAAATAGTATCGATACTCTCTTTAGTTGTATCGGTATCAAGATTGTTAATACCGTTTTAGTTTCTGTTGTACCGGGTGGTACGCACCAATTTTGACAAAATCCAATACAGTTGAGTTGATTTTTCATACCAGTTTTGGTACTGGGTAATATCAGTTGGTTTTGTGAGTTTCGAGTGGTTTTGTGAGTTTTTGGCAAAATTCATTGTTTCAGTTGGTATGTAAAAATTAAAAGAAAAATTGAATTTTTTTTTGTTTTATTATATGTTTTGGTATTGAATCAAAACTAATAAATACATAAATAATGAATTAAGTAATGCATTAACAAATTTAACAATTTTAAAAATAATTATTATTAGTTGTACGAGTAATTTTATTAATTTTATACTTATCATTATCAATGTTAAATGTTTTATATATTTGTTTTGCTTATTATTAACAATATTACTATATGTATGAAAAATTTATAAATATTATTAAATTAAACTGAAAAATCTGAAATAATATACCGAAACAACTGATACCGATATATCTTGTTGTAAATAGAAAAAAAATGAAATGGTCTTCAGTACGAAATTTACAACCTTGATCGGTATATGGAACAAAGCATTAGCTTATATTTTAATGTCACGATAGCGTATTGATACTTCATTAGTCCCACCAATA
Organism: Heritiera fomes; assembly: GCA_032173925.1. Taxonomy (NCBI): domain Eukaryota; kingdom Viridiplantae; phylum Streptophyta; class Magnoliopsida; order Malvales; family Malvaceae; genus Heritiera; species Heritiera fomes. Next base: position 704,230 of record JAPDPM010000017.1, read on the forward strand.
TTCAAATCCATATCATATCAATACAATTCAATTGGTATCTATACTTATATGTCAAACACATGCAATCTGCTTAAGGATGCAGGATAAACTTAAGTTTAAATATGTATATATAATTCTGAGTTTCAAATCCATACATATTTGAATTTCCACATACATCATGCATGATTTTATAACAATTAAACAATTATTGCAATCATGTTTATGATTAAAATTATATTCCACATAAGTTCTTCAAGATCATATCAAAACCAATGTATTTCAAAATCAACAATCTCCTTTTTTAATAAGACAAAACTTGTGGTAAATGAATTTTAAATGTCACTTAATCCCTTTAAATAATGTATAACTTTGAAAAATTTTGCAATATAAAATTTAGTTTTCGATTTTGCATGAGAGTTTACTTAAGCTCTCTTTACTCCCTTTACTCCCTCTTTCTTGATGCTTTCTTTAAATCCTAACTTACGCTATTTTTCACCCTTTTTGTCATATTAAAAAGATTTAATATTTTAAAGTCAAATATATGATAGGGCAAAGAACAGGTAAGCATAAGCGTAAGTAATAATTACTAGGGATATGTCACTGCCTGTGACCACATTTTTTCACGTTTTTCTATACATTTTATACGGTTCGACTGTCTATGATACTTTACTTTTCATTTTCATTTAAACTATTTTATATTAAAATTATAATATTGTTTACATCCCATATTTTAATTCACAATAAAGTAGTACTGTAGACAAGTCTAAATACAGAAAATAAATGATTGTACCTCATATTTCAGTCAAGCTGTCACATTGTCCTTAAATGCGCAGCCCAAAATCCTCAGATGTCAGATCTCACAGTCACTGAAAATCTGAAATGTTTAAAAGTAGGGGAGTGAGCAAACCACGGCTCAGTAAGAGAATTGTAAGCAAATTTTGATATCACGAAGACTATATGCAGTAAAACCTTTTAGTTTATTATCGGTATGCTGGGCACACTATAAGGAAATGATACTATAGTCGGCCGGGAAATCCAGATAGAGTAAGAAAGGTATTTTGAAATACCTGTCGTGTTCTGAAAACCCAAAACGACTATAGGGAGTAGAAATTTATTTTTTTAATATAAAACTTAATTCATTTTATTGCATATAAATATATCATCCACTTGAGTAAAACACTTTATCAAACCACTAATTTAATACTTGAAAATCTCAAGGTTTTCACCAGTGAAATCATCACTTATACACGTGTAACAGTAAAATAACTGTTCAATTATAATAATAGTTTAGAAATGAAACATTTCAGAAAATCATCATAGTTTTCTGAAAATATCACTAAAATCAATAATAACACGTGAAATCATAATGGAGACCAGGCAACACCCAAATGATATCATGCTATAAGTCCCGTAGGGAATAATAGGGTACACATGAGATCCCTGTAGGGACAATATAATAAACACATGAGATCTATGGCCATAGTCTATAGGTGTCCTAGGTCGTACACTAATCATGTGTCAACCAGGATGCTGAAGATAGGATTAGTGTCAACAGCCTCACACATGAGTAACACATGAAACACGTGACACGTGAGCATGATACGGGGCCTATCAGTTTCAAAACAGTATATAAGAAATCTCATTACCTTTATGGAATTTAGTAAGATCAATTATGTTTTCCAGAAAATCCATAAAGGTATAAGTTATAATATTTCGTACGGTGAAAAACAGTTTATAAGATAATCACATAGTAGTAATAAAATTTCATAACTGTTCTTTTTCACCGTAGAATAGATACACAAATGTTTCCATACTTTCTTTCCAAAACTTGAAATTCAAAGTTATTGGAAATCAATTCCAATATTTTCATACTTAATGGAAAAATAAAAATATTTATTTTCCAAAATTAACAATAATTCCACCAACACATTTTTTACTATAAAACACGTGCAGAGACATTTTAGTCTTAAAACAATAATTATACAGTGATAAAGCCTTTATGGAAATCATTACACGTGATAAAAATTTATTTAATCCATAAAGAAAAAATCGTAATAATTTAGTGAATATTATACTGAAAATTATTTATAAAATATTCACTATTCACCATTTCACTTCACCAATCACACATTTTCCTATAAAACACGTGGAATGAATTTTCGGTAGTTTAATCTTTACCGAAATCAGTATCATGAATATTTAATAAATACTTTTCGGTAAATTCACCGTTTATGAAAATTAATTAATTTATCACTTTTGAGGCTAGGAAAAATACCAATAATGCACTAAAATATTTAATAATATTTTTGGAAATATCTTTAGTAAATTTCGGCAGCATAACAACTGTTAAAGTCCTAGCCTCCTTGCATTTTCAAACACAGTCTCAACAGCCAGAAACCACAATTTCGTAGCATTTCAAGGCAATTTAATATCCAATAAATCTTATAAAATTCATAGCATGAAAACCATGCATTCGGATATCCCTACAAATTCACACACGCATCCCTTACCTGTTCCGAGTCAGCGACTTCCTCGCTATCGGTCGCACCCATACTCTATCTCTTCCGATTCCATCATCTCGTTCGCCGAGAATAATTTCTAGAATTAAAATTCTAAAATTTAGAAATTTTTCATAATTTATTTAATTAAATAATCGAAAATAATTTTCGTAATTCTTACTGAATTTTTGGGATTTCCGTAATTTTTGAATTCTCGAGAATTTTCGAATTCTCAGAAATTCCTTTTCTCTCTCTTTTTTCCCTTTTCTTTTCTTTCTTCCTTTTTCTTTTCTTTTCTTTTTCTTTTTCTTTTTTCCTTTTTCCTTTTCTTTTCTGGCCTGACTGATTCAGACCGGTCAGCCTTCCCTCATTGCCGGTTCTTCTTTGGTGGCCAGCTCTCTAGCGGTTCGGTGGCTCCACAGCTGGCCGACTTCACGACGAACTTGCCGGTGGCCTCCGTTCAGCCCAAATCAGCGGCATGGCGGCGGATCTGGTCGGACTAGGTTTGGCCTCTTCTCCCTCTTCTTCCTTCCTCCTTCACCATTTTCCCTCTCACCGGTGGCCTCCTACCCTTTCCTCTTCCTCCGTCAGTGGTGTGGTGGCGGTGGCAGTGGCGGTGGCCGAATCGGCCGGCACCGCCACTTTCCCATTTTCTTTTTCTTTCTTCTCGGCTTTCGTCGATTTCCTTCCTTTCTCTTTCCGTTTTCCTTCCGTCGCCGGTCGATTTCCTTTCTCTTCTTCCCTCGCTGACGACGGCCTCCCTCCTCTCTCTTTCTTTCTCACCGGCAACAGTGGCCGATCTCACCTGGGAAGGAAATAGGGCTCCTCCTGATTTTCCTTTCTATTTTCTTTTTATTTTTATTTAATTTATTTACATAAACTTATATATATATATATACTATATATTATACATATAATATTATTATTTTATATGTATAATATTGTACTATATATATTATATATAAAGATATATATTGTGTATTAACAAAATATATATCTAATTTATTTATATGTATATTTATATACTTTAAAATATACAACATATATATTCATATAAATGTAGTATATATTGTATTTACAATATATACATATGCAAACTCTAATGTAAAATAATATTTACATTTCTTATTTATGTATATATTTATATATACATAAGATGTTATACTTGTATACATATGTACAATTTAAATTTATAAAATAGTATATATACATATATATACCAATGTATAGTAATATATACTATCTAGCATTTAAATACATATGTATTTGTATAAAAATACATTTATATAATATATTATTATATAAATATATTTCATATTCATTTCTCATTTTCTTATTTAATTTGGATTTCAATTTATCTAAATTAAATTCCCTTTCTTCTTTAATTTCCATAATTTTCACCTTATTCTTATGTCCAATTAAATTTTCCTTCACTCGAATTTCCTAATTCGTCACTTCCTCAATTCACAAAATTTTCACAAATATTCCATTCTCATAATTATATTTATTTATTTCTGCTTATCTATTTTCTTTAACATTAATTTCCAATATTAATAATTTTCAAAAATTGGAAAAATTTTGCGGTTATCACATTCTCCCTATTTTACAAAATTCGGTCCTCCGAATTTAACTTAAATTAAAAGATGGTATCGTTCTGAATGTTTATCATTCTTGTCCTCTCAATCATCTTTTAAATAATACTGCCAGCATACCTTCACATCGGAATCACTTCTTATATCATTACATATCATTTTTCACCACACATTTATATATACTCCCTATGGATTACTCTATCAATTGGGAGTTATCACTTTCCACCCTTTTTCGTACCATACATCATTCATACTGTTCATCATCTATTTTCTCAATTGGTGCCAAGTCGATATATTTTGATAACTATCATTTACTTGATTTAAATCAATAGTATGTAAGTGTTCCAGTAGCTTTCAAATCCCATGCATCCGCTCTCTCAACATATCCTCGAGTGTTTCATACTACGCTCAGATATTTACATCAGTATGGAGCGATGCTGTCAATAAATTTGGAAATCTCAAAGTCTCTTACTATCTCTCATAAGCATATGGCAACTCAGATATTTCCATCACATGTATGCTCACTAGAACTTCACATACTTCTCATCATTTCATAAACATATTTCGACTATGGCACTAAAGAATCTAAGAATCTGATAATGGAGAAGTGATTTCATTAGACAATCAGTCCTTAATCACTTCCATATTATCATATCTCCTTTAGACTCTTTATTATCCACAATACTCATTTTCACATCTATTTCATCAAGGCTGCATCTCATTGCAGACTTTACTGTTAATTATTTCTCACAGTAAATGAAGCACTTGGCAATCATTTTCTCTCAATATCACTTTTCATGTAATCTCATCATTACATCTTTTATTCTTTTGGTATACTCGATATCACTTAAGTTTTAGAATGTACCTGAGCATGAAATCTTTTCTTAATTTAGATTCCATAGGTGACTAATAAAATCATCAATTTCGTCACCACATTATCCATATAATTCGACTATTTGCGAGGTATGGATATGTAACGCCCCGTTACCACATTTTCACCTTGTTTTACACAATTTATCCGGTTGGGCTGTTTGTGATACTTCACTTTACACTTGATGTTAAACAATTTAATAAAATATTGTTAACATTATACACATCTCCTATCTTAATTACAAATATGTAGTATTGTAGACATGTCTAAATACAGAAAATAAATGATCGTACCTGATATATCTTAGTCGGTCTGTCACATTGTCCATTATGTGCAGCTGTAATCCACAAATACTAGATCTCACCATCATCAAAACCTGAAATGTTAAAATTGGGGAGTGAGCAAACCACGGCTCAGTAAGAGAGTTATATGTCACACTTGATATTCAGCTATCTATATGCTGAAAATAATTTTTTTCATTTTCTTTAAAATCTTCTTAGCTGGCTCTAGGCACACATGTAGGAAGGATACTATAGTCGGCTAGGGATCCAGATAGAGTAAGGTAGGTATTTTGAAATACCTGACTTGTTCCGGAACCTAGAAGCAACTGTAGAGAGTACTGTTTCCGTTGTTTTCAAAACAATATAATTTTCGTTTTTCCATGGAGTAAACCACTATTTCTTTTCACATCCAGTATACTTTAAAACATGTGGTAGTTCAGTAATAAAAATAGTGGTTTACTTCTTTTCCCTTCATTGCAGTAAAACACGTGACAGTACAGTGGTTCGCAAATATCCAATCATTGGATAAGTACTTTTGCGATTATTTTTATCTTAGAAATAATTCTTATGTTATTCTTTTAGAATAAACATTTATTTCTCTTTTCAAATCAGTAACCGTATCGTACAGTTCAGTAAAATAGTATATTCAGTATTCAGTAAAACGGTATCTCGATACGGTTCAATCAATAACAGTAAGCAGTAGCTTCCCATTCAGTAAATAGTATACGATAGCTTTCAGTTCAGTAAACAGTAAATGGTAGCCTTTTCTTCAGTAAAACAGTAATCAGTGGCTACCATTTCAGTAAACAGTGTTTTGGTACAGTTTTTTTTCCATCAGTAACAGTAAACAGTAATTCAGAACAGTAAACAGTACAGTACAGTACAATAAATAGGATTCTGTAAATCCTTTCAGTAAACAGTAACAGTATGTGAGACTAGGCATCACCCTATAATTAAATCATGCTATCATTGTCCAATAATGGACCAGTAATCATCATCCCCAAAGGGACACAGTAACAGTATAACAGTGAGATCTATGGCCATGATCTATATGGTGTCTTCGATGTACACTTGCCAGGTGACATCCAAGACGCTGATGACTGGCAGGTCTATCAGCCACGTGACAGTAACAGTATAAGTGTGATGCATGAAACTCGGGGCCTAAGTTTCAAAACAGTATAAACCGTACCATAGCCTTTATGGATTTTAAATACAATAAATCGAAGTATTTCACAAATATCTATAAGGCTCACATGTAATAAAATCATCACCTTTATGAAATTTATAATTTAAATAATATTTCTCAAAATATTTCATAAAGGTATAAATCGTGTTTTTCTCATGGTGAAACAGTTTGCAAAATCATCAATGTAACATATAAAAGGGCAAAACTGTCCTTTCTCCACCGTAAAACACGTATGCACGCTTTTCCGTGCTTTCACTTGAAAACACGATTTTTCAATCATTTATGAATAATAAATTATTTATTTTTTCAAATTCATAAATCCCGTAACCATTTTTCTTTCTAAAAACACGTGTAGAGACCTCTAGTCTCGAAATCATAGTTTTCCGTTATTTCTTAACCTTTATGGAATTTATATAATTATTTATCTCACAATTAAAACCATAAAGGTTTTATATTAAATTAAGTGAATATTTAAGAATATTTATAAAAATATTCACTTCGGTCTCTTTTTCATTTTCATCTCGTTTCACGTGAAATATCACCTACCGGTGAATTTTTGGTGATTTCCTTTTCACCATACTCGAAAACATGAATATTTTAAAATCAAATATCATTATATTCATGTTTTATGAAATTTACTTAATTTCTCGATTTTCGTACCTGAAAATCGTTTCACGTGAAATCAAATCATTTATTATGATTTTTGGTGATTTTCGGTAAATATCAGTAATTATTCGACAATTTTTCGGCAATATAACGGCTGCCGATTTGGCTAGCCTCCTGCACGGAAAATACAGTTTATATTTTTCAACTGGTATTTCACCACAATTTGAAACCGATAAATCACCACAAATTTCAAAACTAATCATTATAAATTGCATTTATAAATTAAATGGACAATTTAAAACATGTGACCGAATATCCTTACAGGCGGCACATGTCTCCCTTACCTATTTCGGGTCGACAACTAACTCTCGAAGGTCGCGCCCGTGTTCACCTCGCCCGATTCCATCGGCTTGGTCATCGAGGGAATTTTCTGGAAATTAAATTCTAAAATTTAGAATTTTTCCATAATTATTTAAATAAATAATTTATTTAAATAATTTAACACTTTCCGGGATTTCTTACCGATTTCAGTAATTCCCGGGTTTTTCGAATTCTCGAGATTTCTCGTAATTTTCAAAATTCCTGAATCCCGAAAATTTCTCTTTTTCTCTTTTCTTTTCTTCTTTTTTTTTCCTCTTTTTCTTTCTTTTCCACTTTTCTTTCCTTTTTCTTTTTCTTTTTCCTTTTTCTTTTCTTTTTTCTTTTTCCTCTTCCTTTCTCGTCAGACCGGTCTGCCTCCTTCCTCGTCGGTTCCTCGCCGGCGGCCGGTTCTCCAGCGGCTCAGGGGCTCCACAGCTGGTCGATGGCACAGCGAAGCTACCGGTGCCCTTTGTTTGCCCTGGATCGGCGACATGGCGACGGATCGAGTCGATTTTTCTTCGGTTTCTTCCGCCTCTTCGCCTGCCTTCCTCCGCCGTTCACCGCCTCGACTGTGGCCTCCCACGTCTTCCTCTTCCTCCGGCGAAGCTTCGGTGGCAGTGGCGGTGACCGATTTGGCCGGCGCTGTCACTTTCTCTTCTCTTCTCCTTCTCGGCTTCCCCGGGTTTTCCTTCATTTTTCGACTTTGCTTCTTCCGTTTTCTGTCGCCGATCACCATCTCTTCCATCTTTCGGCTCACCGGCGACGTCGATCCTCCCTCTTCTCCTTTCCTTCTCCGGCGACAGTGGCCGACAGCCACTTGGGGGATAGAATCGGGTTTCTCCTGATTTGTTTCCTTCTGTTTTCTTTTTTTTTGTTATAAATTATATTTATAATTTACTTTATAAATATAATATTAATATTATATTATATAGTACATACTATATAATATTTTATAGATATATAAATTATATATTAACACATATATATTTAATATATATCTACATACTTTTAACTTAAATTACATTTATATATTTTGATATAAATGAAATAATACTATATATATTGTATTTACAATATATATATTTTCTTCCTCATTTTCTTATTTAATTTGAATTTCCAGTTATCCAAATTAAATTTCCTCCATTTTTCAGTTTTCCATAATTCAAAATTTAAATTTCCTTTCTTCATTATTTTATATAATTTCTCATCTTATACTTATTTCCGATTTAATTTTCCTTCACACCATTTTCTTAATCCGTTCCTTTCTCAATTCTTGGGATTGTCACCAATATCCCGTTCTCATAATTTTATTTATTTATTTGCTTTAATATTAATTTCCAATAACTGAAAAATTTACGGTTATCACAGGATATATGTATTTATCATTTTTCCATTTACATTACTGGCAGTAAAATATAGATCATTTATTTACTCCTTTGAGTATCATTTAATTTCACCTGTAGAGTTTGGCTCGATCTTATATCTAGCCATGATCATGTGATAACTAAATAAAATCACTTTTAGTCTTAAATCGGGAACTGCTTCATATTCATGTTCCCTTATCATCATGTAACTTATCCTCTTATTACATTTTCATCTTTTCACTTTCATCACTTCTATCGGCTTTCCTCATTTGTATCGTACTCCACTGTTAAAATCTTTTAACATTATAAATACCATTCTTTACACTTAGTCATTCATCGACTTTAACTTCTTTAATTATCAGTCACATCTATAGAGCAGCTAATCCAATAACTCTTCCATAGACTGGCAATAGTATCTAGCTAGACCCAGTACATTTCATATCTCGATCACTATCTCTTTATCATGGACAGATCTACATCGCTCTGTCATTCGAGATCATATATCTTAGAAAGAGATACTGTCTAGCCAAATCTCCTATTTATACTTAAAATATAGTTTACTGTCTTTGAGAGTTTGCAGGGTCATATAACTATGCTGCTCATTTTCCATTGGTGCCTTATACTGTATAGGTATATCATTACTTTATCCTTATATGGATGCCTCATTCATTAGGCTTATATATCTTACAAGGTATTTCATTAACCTTGTATACTTCAATAGAAACTCGTGAAAATTTTATCGAGTTCTAATCATTATCATTTTATGACCATCAGTCTTCAACTTTTCATCTAATGACGCCTTAAACAGAGATTGGTCTTATGAACTCCTTATATATCTCTGATTAAATCATTAAAGTGTCCGTTTTCATATAGATGAATATTTGTTCTTCACAAGAATTTTATTAAATAGTAAGAATTTAATACACCATTTTAATTCATCTACGTATCAAGGTCATCTGTGTTTCTCTCATTTACACTTATACAGATAGCTTCATTATCCTCTATTTACATTATCTGTATTTTCATCAATCGCACCTTTACAAGTGAATTTCATTATTCACACTTTTTTTTTCAGAGTTGTTTCTTAAACTTTCGGACTCTTTCTAGGTTTTTCGATATAAGTTTAAAAATAGTTTCTGTATCCATAATCGAGTCAATATTAACCCGATCTCTCCCATCTATATTACTCTGAAAATTTATCGGGAATAACATTCGATACTTTTTAAATTCATATCTCTTACCCTTTTTGGACATTCATGTCTATGTCTTATTATTCTGCTATATTTTCTCAAGGCAAAAATACTTAATATTCAATTCATTCCAACACGTACTCCACCTTAATTCACTTATTTACTCATATTTCACAGCATATCGATCATCTTAATTAATATGCTGTATCAAGTATTACATTTTAACTAATACTTTTCACAGCTAACCGATTTATAACTGTAATTCACTTTGAAATCATTTTCATTTAATAACTTCAGGTTAGCTGTCATCTTCCTCATCCCTTATCATTACTTATTGTTCTTATACATATTCTTCAATTTCATATACTCCATATAGTACATCATTCTATAAAACATATTTCAACATATTCTGGTTCTATAATATTTGTTTGATACTTCAAAAACAGTATGAATGTATAGAACTAGGATTAACCGTACTGCTATGGATTTCATGCTCTATACTAGTCTCTTTCTCATTCATCATCAGAAATCATTTCACTTTTCATCATATCCAACAATCCCGTAATCAACATCCCATCAATACGCTTTTAACTCCGACCCTTAGGAATCAATAATAGAGCTGCTCATCCTGCGACTTTCCTATAATCATTCGGGTCACCTCAGCAATCTAAGTGTAGGTGGGATTAATAATCAGAATTGTTATATTCATATTGCATCTTCTATGCCATTAATAACTCCATTATTATCAATGGATTCAAGGTCAACTTGGTTTTATCACTGTTCAGAACATAACCCAACATAGGGGCATGTTCATCATTTCAACATTTATTTCTTTCTCCTCTGTATACACTTAAACCAAGGATCTTATTATCTATGTGCTGATAGTATCCTTTCTCATACTAATATCAGCAGTTCAAGATCTGGGTCGATTTCGATAGAGAAGTCCATTGGGATCTATAATTGGATCATTTTGATTGTAATACAGCCTTACACCATCATTTACTCTATCAAATCAGTCAATTCCAACTTCTGTTGGTCTATTACGACTCAAGATAAAATTTTGGAGGCAGAGGAATTTTGGTCATTTTTGGTCAAAAATTTTCTCTCTTCAAAATACCTTCAATCAGTCATCTCAGGGTCTATTTAATGATGATATTTCATTCCCCTCCTTTATATAATCACTTTCAGGTCTCAGTTCGATCCGGACAGAAAAGTATTGGTGGGGCCCTCACCGAGTCCGTTTCTATTCCTTATCGAACCAACCTTCATTTAGATTATAAGATCACCATTTTCTAATAAATTCTGAGCCTACTATTTCTCTTTACCATCATTAATTCATAAATTCTCACTCCCTTCAATTTATTTTACTCAATTTACAATCATTTATTTTCTCTATGTATTCAGACTACACAGTACTACAGGGGATGTTAACATTTTTGACACGTTTTCTCTCCAAAAGTATCAACAGACATCAGGCCAACTATGCTCTGATACTATTAAATCTGTCACAGTCGTGACTACAGTTTTTCACGTTTTTCTATACATTTTATACGGTTGGGCTGTCTGTGATACTTTACTTTTCATTTTCATTTAAACTATTTTATATTAAAATTATAATGTCATTTACATCCCCTACTTTAATTAACAATAAAATAGTATTGTAGACAAGTCTAAATACAGAAAATAAATGATTGTATCTCATATTTCAGTCAAGCTGTCACATTGTCCTCAAATGCGTAGCCCAAAATCCTCAGATGTCTGATCTCACAGTCACTGAAAATCTGAAATGTTTAAAAGTAGGGGAATGAGCAAACCACGGCTCAGTAAGAGAATTGTATACAAATTTTGATATCACGAAGACTATATGCAGTAAAACCTTTTAGTTTACTATCGGTATGCTGGGCACACTATAAGGAAATGATACCATAGTTGGCCGGGAAATCCAGATAGAGTAAGAAAGGTATTTTGAAATACCTGTCGTGTTCCAAAAACCCAGAGCGACTATAGGGAGTAGAAATTTATTTTTTTAATAAAAACTTAATTCAATTTACTGCATATAAATATATCATCCACTTGAGTAAAACACTTTATCAAACCACTAATTTAATACTTGAAAATCTCAAGGTTTTCACCACTGAAATCATCACTTATACACGTGTAACAGTAAAATAACTGTTCCATTATAATAATAGTTTAGAAATGAAACATTTCAGAAAATCATCATAGTTTTCTGAAAATATCACTAAAATCAATAATAACACGTGAAATCATAATAGAGACCAGGCAACACCCAAATGATATCATGCTATAAGTCCCGTAGGGAATAATAGGGTACACATGAGATCCCTGTAGGGACAATATAATAAACACATGAGATCTATGACCGTAGTCTATAGGTGTCCTAGGTCGTACATTGATCAGGCGTCAACCAGGACGTTGAAGACAAGATTAGTGTCAACAGCCTCACACATAAGTAACACATGAAACACGTTACATGTGAGCATGATACGAGGCCTATCTGTCTCAAAACAGTATATAAGAAATCTCATTACCTTTATGGAATTTAGTAAGATCAATTATGTTTTCGAGAAAATCCATAAAGGTATAAATCATAATATTTCGTACGGTGAAAAACAGTTTATAAGATAATCACACAGTAATAATAAAATTTCATAACTGTTCTTTTTCACCGTAGAATACATACACACATGTTTCCATACTTTCTTTCCAAAACTTGAAATTCAAAGTTATTGGAAATCAATTCCAATATTTTCATACTTAATGGAAAAATAAAAATATTTATTTTCCAAAATTAACAATAATTCCACCAACACATTTTCACTATAAAACACGTGCAGAGACATTTTAGTCTTAAAACAATAATTATACAGTGATAAAGCCTTTATGGAAATCATTACACGTGATAAAAATTTATTTAATCCATAAAGGAAAAATCGTAATAATTTAGTGAGTATTATACTGAAAATTATTTATAAAATATTCACTATTCACCATTTCACTGCACCAATCACACATTTCCCCATAAAACACATGGAATGAATTTTCGGTAGTTTAATCTTTACCGAAATCGGTATCATGAATATTTAATAAATACTTTTCGATAAATTCACCGTTTATGAAAATTAATTAATTTATCACTTTTGAGGCTAGGAAAAATACCAATAATGCACTAAAATATTTAATAATATTTTTGAAAATATCTTTAGTAAATTTCAGCATCATAACGACTGCCAGAGTCCTAGCCTCCCTGCATTTTCAAACACAGTCTCAACAGCCAGAAACCACAATTTCGTAACATTTCAAGGCAATTTAATATCCAATAAATCTTATAAAATTCATAGCATGAAAACCATGCATTCGGATATCACTACAAATTCACACATGCATCCCTTACCTGTTCCAGGTCGGCGACTTCCTCGCTATCGGTCGCGCCCATACTCCATCTTTTCCGATTCCATCATCTCGTTCGCCGAGAATAATTTCTAGAATTAAAATTCTAAAATTTAAAATTTTTTTATAATTTATTTAATTAAATAATCGAAAATAATTTTCATAATTCTTGCCGAATTTTTTTGGATTTACGTAATTTTCGAATTCCTAGGAATTTTCGAATTCCCGAAAATTCCTTTTCTCTCTCTTTTTTCCCTTTTCTTTTCTTTCTCTCTTTTCTTTCTTCCTTTTTCTTTTTCTTTTCTTTTCTTTTTCTTTTCTTTTTCTTTTTCTTTTTTCCTCTTTCCTTTTCTTTTCTGGCCTGACCGGTTCAGACCGGTCAACCTTCCCTCATCACCGGTTCTTCTTCGGCGGTCGACTCTCCAGCGGTTCGATGGTTCCACAGCTGGCCGACTTCACGACGAACTTGCTGGTGGCCTTCGTTCAGCCCAGATCGGCGGCACGAATGCGGATCTGGCCGGACTATGTTCGGCCTCTTCTCCCTCTTCTTCCTTCCTCCTTCGCCGTTTTCCCTCTCACCGGTGGCCTCCTATCTTTTCCTCTTCCTCCACCGATGGTGTGGTGGCAATGGCGGTGGCCGAATCGGCCGGCATTGCCACTTTCCTATTTTCATTTTCTTTCTTCTTGGCTTTCGCCGATTTCCTTCCTTTCTCTTTCCGTTTTCCTTCCGTCGCCGGTCGATTTCCCTTCTCTTCTTCCCTCGCCGGCGACGGCCTCCCTCCTCTCTCTTTCTTTCTCATCGGCGACAGTGGCCGGTCTCACCTGGGAAGGAAATCGGGCTCCTCTTGATTTTCCTTTCTATTTTCTTTTTCTTTTTCTTTTTATTTAATTTATTTACATATAATTATATATATACTATATATTATACATATAATATATTATACATATAATATTATTATTTTATATGTATAATATTGTACTATATATATTATATATAAAGATATATATATTGTGTATTAACAAAATTTATATCTAATATATTTATATGTATATTTATATACTTTAAAATATACAACATATATATATATATTCATATAAATGTAGTATATATTGTATTTACAATATATGCATATGCAAACTCTAATGTAAAATAATATTTACATTTCTTATTTATGTATATATTTATATGTACATAAGATGTTATACTTGTATACATATGTATAATTTAAATTTATAAAATAGTATATATACATATATATACCAATGTATAGTAATATATACTATCGAGCATTTAAATACATATGTACTTGTATAAAAATACATTTATATAATATATTATTATATAAATATATTTCATATTCATTTTTCATTTTCTTATTTAATTTGGATTTCAATTTATCTAAATTAAATTCCCTCTCTTCTTTAGTTTCCATAATTTTCACCATATTCTTATGTCCAATTAAATTTTCCTTCACTTGAATTTCCTAATTCGTCACTTCCTCAATTCACAGAATTTTCACAAATATTCTGTTCTCATAATTATATTTATTTATTTCCGTTTATCTATTTTCTTTAATATTAATTTCCAATATTAATATTTTCCAAAAATTGAAAAATTTTGTGATTATCATAGGATACATTACCAAGCATATCGAACCTTGTAGAATATAGCACAAAACTTGAGGTCAAATATTATGTAGAGATATAACACTAATGCAGAGTATGCATTTATGCAATTGATGCTTTTTATACTCATGATGTAATCATGCACTATGGGATGGATAGACTTGATGTATGACAACCTTGTGCAGGACAATTTTGTGCAGGACACTAACTTGCATGAGATAAACAAACTTGATGTGTGTAAGACAATGACTTATGCAGAACACAGACATGTATGAGACAGAAAGACTTAATGTGTTACAAGAAACAAACTTATGCAGAAATCTCAAGACAAGTTCATGTAATGCAAATTACATAGATAAATGCAAATACTAAACAATATGCACATATTATGGATTAACTTACTAGCAAATGTACTCAGAACTACCAAAGACGATACTCACTGTGCTAAGCCTAAACAAATCAAACAATTGGCTTACACTAATGAACCTATGGTAAAATATTCACCATTCAAACACAAAAAACATTTTACATATCAAAAACACAAATACACTCAACATAGTACATATAAACAGTACAAAAAGACATAATATAGTGCAGAAATTAAGCTATACGCACTACACATAATTAGGGGTGTAATCAAGTCGAGTGGAGCTAATACACTGTGATATTCGTGCTCGAGCTTGACTCAAAAATTGAAGCTCGAAGCCAGTTCAAGCTTAATTGAGTTCTAATTTTCAAACTAGAGTTCGCCTCGAGATTAAACTCGATTTAAGCTTGAACTTGATTAAGCTCGAATCATAATAAAAAAATTAAATTTGATATTAAGTATTAAATTCAAATATTCAAATAAAATATTTTTAAACAAAAAATTTAACAATCTCAAACAAATCCAAATACAACAACACCACACATCACTATCTACAGAAAAATTTAAAACTGATGAAGATTAAGATAAAGCCAATCCCTTTCTCAAATCTCTTAATAGAACAAAGACCCACTCATTTATGTATTTTCACTTTATTACATAAAGACAAAAGTCTCAGAACATGTATGCTCTTCATCTTCAAATTAACCTGAAAACAAAAAGGTTTCGAGAAGTTAAAAGAATGTAAACAAAAAAAAAGAAAAAAAAAAGAACCAAGGAAGCAACAGTAACAAATTTTTTAATTAATTACAAGACAAATAATAAAACAACTTAAAAATCAAAGGAATGATAGAAAAAAATATTCCCTAAGCTGGACCAAAAAAAATTGAAAAAAACTAAAGAAGTTAAAGTATAAAGAAGAACAAAGGTAAAAAAAAAGTTGAAATCTAAAAGAATCTGAACAAGAATAGACTCATAAAGGTTGGAGATCTAAAACTTTCTGAATCCTTAGAAACAAAAACAAGTGAGATTAGAAGACAAAGCTACAGAAGGAAAGGGCTACCACCAGGTAGGAGATTGAGGGAGAGGAATAGAAGTGCACTGGGTGAAAGTTAAACCAAGATGTGGAGAAAGAGGGAGGGGAAAAGGCTCTTGGTACTTGGTACAGTGAAAGAAAGAATGAAGCTAAGAAAGAATGAAGATGAGCGCTGCTGGTCGAGAGGAAATGGAGTAAGAAAAAAGTTTAAGTGCATTCTAGGGTTTTTAGGTTAGGTATATATTTTAAGGGCAAAATCATAAATTTATAATTAAAAGCTCAATTAAGCTCGCGAGCTACTAGAGCCGGGTATTACAGTGCTCGAACTCGACTTGATCGAGCTCAAAAAATCGAGCCGAATTCGAGTTTTTCTTGAGTCGAGCCTGAGTAGCTTGCGAGCACTAGTGTCTCATTTACACCCCTACACATAATCAACACTTATGGCTTAGGCTTAGTTTGGATGGACGGTAAGATTGGCTCTGATGAGATTAAAAATAATGAAATGGTGCTTAAAGACATATTTTTTAATAAAATATTAAAAAAATAAAAGCAAGGGTAGGAGGGTAATTTTACCCTCTTGCTATTTTGTCCATTTCCCTCTCCACTGATCTCACCGTAGCCAAAAGCTGTACCAAACTAAGTTTTACAAGTTTAAAGTTTTGTTAGGACTGACCAAATAATTTTAAACAGGATACACAATTTTATAGTAACATAAACAATTTATAAGTAGTTATTCAAACTACTAACACATTCACATAAAGACAAACAAGCATTCAAATAATCTTAATATTCATCCATCTAAACAAACAAACAATCCCATTCATCCATTTAAGTATACATATGCACACAAAAAACCTAATTTTCATCCATCTAAACCAACACACAAACAAATAATCAATTTTAGGTCTTGATATGGACTTAGGATATTTGAATAAAGGTTCACGCATTGACATTCATTTATGAGCCTTTAAGTAGACTTGAGTCCTATAGAAGCCCCTATTACTATTTCATATAGAAAATACTTTATGCCTAATCTTCTATTTCTCCATCATAGAGCTGGTTTAGAGAGCAAGTATCTGATAGGATCTAATTTAGTCACCACTATAAGTTCATAAGCTAAAAAGTAGTGATGCAACTTTTAAGTAGTAAAAACCAATGGAAGATAATGTTTCCTCATCGGTGAATAATTTAACTCACTCCTATGTAAACATCTACTCAAGTAATACACAGGTCGCTCTTGCTTTTCCGTTTCTTGTACTAACAAAGCACTAATAGAGTATGGAGTAGAAGTGAGATATAATATCATTGGTTGATCTTTCAATAGTGTCATGGTTGATAGCGAAGTTAATATTTTTTTTATCTTATCAAATGCTTCTTGCTACTACCCACCCCATTCAAATGAAACCTTTCTTCATCAAAGCTTGAAAGGAACTATTATTTCTTCCAAGGCTAGAATAAATCTTTTGGTATATGAAACTTTCTCAACAAACTCTTGAGTTGCTTTTGATTAACGGGAGGTGGCATAAATTGAATAGCATTGATCTTTGCAGGATCAACATCAATGCCTTTTCTGCTAATTGTGAAACCAAACTTCCCAGCTGAAACTCTAAATGCACATTTCAAAGGATTCATTCGTAACTTATACTTTCTACACCATTCAAACACTCATCTCAAATCTTGAAAATCATTTAAAACTTTTCTAAATTTCACAACTATATCATTTATATAATTTTCAATACAATCATGCATCATGTCATGGAAAATAGCTATCATAGCACATTGATAAGTTACACCTAAATTTTTCAATCCAAAAGGCATAACAGTTTAATAGGAATTTCTAAATAGCCTCTGAAAATTTGTCTTTTTTGCATTACCTTAAGCCATCTTAATCAGATTATAGCTACTAAACCCATCTATAAAAGAAAACATTTCATGACCAGTTGAAGCATCAATTAGAGTATCAATATTAGGAAGAGAATAATCATATTTAGGGCATGCCTTATTCAAGTCTCTAAAATCCACACACACCCTAATTGTTCCATTCTTCATTTTTATTAGAACAATATTGGCTAACCAAGTAGGATGATATATTAGTTTAACAACCCCAACTTTGAGAAGTTTATTAATTTCCTCCTTGATCTAATTCTCAATCTCATGACGAAACACAGTGCATGCTCCTTCATTGGTTTACTTTTGAGAGTAATATATAGTTCATGTGTAACCAAATTCTCATCTAACCCAGGCATCTGTTCATTCCTCTAAGAAAAAACATCATGAAATTCTTTCAAGAGTTGAATCAGTATAATTATTTGTTCACTTGAAAGATTTTTATTGATAAAAATGGGTTTACTGTTTCCCTTCTTTGTTTTGCTATATTAATCTCTTTTAACTCATCTCCTTTTGACTTAGGTTGATTGTGAAGTTGTTTTGGTGTAGTCACAACTTCTTGCATCTCCTTTTCATTGACTTCAACTTGGAAACAAATTGGTTGCTTATTCAGAGGCTTTACCGGTCAAGAGAAGGTTTTTCTTTACCCCTCATCCCATCATAAGCAATAAACAGTTTTTCCATCTTCATGAGTATAAGAACTCACCCTAGTAGTCTATCTTTATTCTTCTTCTTTTTTTGTTTATCTCTATTCTCAGAAACATTTCTATGTCTTCTTTTTCCACCATGATGCTTCTTCTTCTTTTTCTCATTATTGTTATTTACTTTTACAGCTTTACATTTTGGGATTGTTACACCAATAGGTTTTAGAATAAATGTTTCTCTATCTTCAGCTAAATCTCAAAGAAGGATGCTTTAGTATCGTTTACTTTGTTCTGTTCAACTAGTGTGCTAATAGCTGGAATAAAGATTTCTTTCCTCTTCAATGACCCTTAGATGGGATAATGTTATGAGTTTGCAAGAATTTTCTTCTTATGAGAACATGATAACCTACAATAATATTAGTCACATGGAAGCAAGTTTGGTCTTGGATTGGTCCCATCTTGAAATTCACCTTTACTTGTCTTAATGCTGAAATCTCTTTATTATTAAAGGAAAAGATTGTTATAGGACATCGTAAACTCTTTAAAGTAGACAAAGGCATGAGGTTCATAAAATATCTGTTATCATTGAATGTTCTTCTGATAGGATACCTATTGATAATACTATCCACATAAAGTGGCTTATTGTGATAAGAATGAGAACTGCATATATCCGCCTTTGTAAAAACTATGGCATTCTCATATCCACTTGCCATTTTACCCATAGGTCTTCCAACCATGCAACATTCTTCATATCATTGCCCTACTATCTTGACGATAGCAACAACAACTTCATTTTTTGCCTCTTTTGAAAACTTAACTAGATAAAAAAAAAGTGTTTGAAATTTGAAGTTTTCATTAGTGAATTTGCAATTGAAGAAGTCATTATACTATTCATTTGTGCTTCTTCAGATTGAGTAGTTGATGAGTAATAGCATTTACATGCCCTTTAAGATTCTAATGAGCTTGAAGTGGAATGTTCTAAACTCTATTATTCCTAACCAACACTTCTCTTGCTTGTACTCTTAGGTGAAATATTTTTCACAAATACCGACATTTAGAAGGTGGATGGCCAATTATTTCATGATAATCACAATACCTTGGGCTGGATTTCTCTTCTTTTGTTGGTGGTCGTAGAATATAAGGTAAGTTGATATTTCAATCTCTAATCTATCCCTAAAGAAGTGCCTTCACTTTATCCAATGGAACTGAGAATGGTTGAGAATCAACTTCATTATCTTGTCTTCCTCTTAGATCTTTTCTTTTAGGGAACATATATGGCAAAGAGGCCTTCTTCATTCTCTTCTTCTTCCTTAAATTGCGTTCACTGTAGGAGTATCCCTTCTAGTGAAACGATTGACTCCTTTTTACGTAAGAACAGTGTTGTTGGTTTTTCTTACAACTTTAACTAAAGTGGCAAAGGTTAGAACAGGTAAGTTCTCCAAATGCACCTTATATTCATCAAACATCTCCTGAATACATACTTTGACCAACTTTTTCTTATTATGAGAGTTTTGAATATCCAACACTTTTTCCCTGAATAGCTGAATATACTCTATGAGATCTTCACGCAACTTCTGGTGTTCTCTTTTCAAATTATTAGCAGTAACCTTCTTTTGAGTAGAGAAGAACTTCTCTCCAAACATCCTGTACATTTGACTCCAAGATTATATAGAACCAAGAATAAGATTGACGTATTGGGTGTACACATTTTTAGTGAGAGACTTAAAAAACTCTTTCAGATTTAAATCATCATCCAATCCTGCTACACCAAGAGTTTCTACGAACTTCATAACATTGCCATTAAATTGCTTAAACTTAGGACTAGTGTAGTCATTGGGATATGGCTTAGCAACCACACTAGCATGGTAAGGCAACTTGAGATCAAACTTTAAAAAATTCAAACTTTTGTTCTTCTCTTCTAGCAACTTTTGAAACTCTTCTTTTGTCACAAAGCCTTGAGCTATGGTGGGGGGAAAAGTCGTAGTAGAAGTTTTAACAACAATAGTGTTGTTCACACCAAGATTTTGAACACCTTCAAAACTAGGTGCATTAGTTGAGTTTTCCCTATTGCCATTAGAAGTGTTCTTATTCCCAATAGTGACGGGAGTGACAAGTTGAACCCAAGATGTTGTGGCATTGGAAGATGTGAGTTGGAAGATAGTCTCTTCCAACTTTTCCATTCTTTCTTGTGAAGCATGGATCATTTTCATTAACTCTTAAATGTAGGTAGGGGCTTAAACATCTCGATTTCTTGTAAAGCTCTCCATATTTTTTGACAAAGTAAAAGTTAAAGATATTCTACTTAATGCCATCATTTCTACTAGTGGAATCGTCAAAATGTAAATGAGTTCTTTGCTATGTAAAGGAAATGTTGCAAACAAATAGAATGAAATGTGTCAGGAGGAGGCAAAAAGGAAGACTGGAGCAAACCTTGAAGAATGAGTGTAGTTGCAGGTGGTGGTAGAAGACTTAGCAAGGCTAAGAACAATGCTAAGTAGTGAAGATAAAAGGGTGAATAAGGTTGAGTAGAAAGAATACTATAGAGAGGATTTGAGAGAGTTTTTGAGTTAGATCACTTGCCAAAATATCCCTTTCACAAGAATATTGTGAACTATATATTGACTTCCTGAATAAAATTTACAAATCATGAGCATTAATAGGTATAATGGAATGAATTGCTAGTTACAAAAATATTAATGCTTTGTCTAATGTGAGTTCAACTTTGGGAGAATGTGTATTGTGTTCTAAAAGAAATAAGGAAAAATACTCATACTTCAGAAAAAAGGTTAAGAGAAGAACTCTTAACTATCTCCATATCTGATCCACCAAGCTAAACTCACTAAGACATCCCAATAGTAAAGTTAACCCAAGAATCTTACCCTATTCCTGAAGGAAACCGAAACAAACACGCAGCAGAATTTAAATCATTCGGCTTCCACCAGGATCGATTCGGAGAGTTGCCTGATTAGGGTTTCGAGATTTTACCTAACGTTTTCTCTGATTTTCTGTCGTTGGTCGAGTCACAAGCAACAACTTTTCGTTCCTGCCTCTATGGTATCCACACGAACGGATCTCACGACTCTTGAACGTCTCACTATCAGAAGCCTTAAAGAGCGTTTTTGATTCCTTATAACCGAATTGCTAGCTTCGATTAAAACAATATTTTGTTTTCTGTTTAATTGTGCGGCTCTATTTTAGAAAACACAAAACATCCTTTTATAGGCAGTAAATTTTACCCTAAAATTTACTGTCAAACAGAACTCTAATCCTACTTAGAATAGGATTAGTTATATCCTTAATCCAATTCAGAATATGATTAATTATATCCTTAATCCAATTCAGAATAGGATTAATTAAGCTCCTCATTGATCCGTTCTAAGTGTGCGACCCAATAGGTTCTCAAAACAATGGCAATGACAAAATTGTCACAGGCAATGAGCGGTATTTAGCAACACATCATTGCTACCCATGTAACGAGAATGTCAATGACTCGACATAACCTTACTCGTGATAGATGTTACCGTGTAGTCTAATCCCTTTATCCTTTGATGTCTTGATTAGACACAAGTCATGGAATGTGTCACACTTGTATAGTCTAATCAGCGTTTCTTGATTCCTGAGTAGACTAATTAATCAAATAAAATCAATATCCCATATTTACTTATTCGAGCACGGCCATGCATTTCTTAGTCTCACTCTATCAAAGGGCCTAAGACATCACTCTTGTTATATAAGGGGGATAAATTCTATCTTGATCACTCAACATCCTTCTACATAGATCAAGGCATACCCAATTACTACCTTTATAATCCATCCTGTTACGAATGACATCTAGTAGCATTAAAATATGCAATTATCTACGTTGGGATCTCTGATGATCTCAAGTCAAAGGATCACATACACCATCATCACTATGAGAATCGCTTATGACACTCATATAACAATCCATGTAGCATTCTCATGGAGGGTCGATCCAGTACATAGTTCTCTAACATGTACCTATGTGATGACTTGATATCCTATATCCATGACAATGGTCATCAGTCGACCACATACTAGTCTTATCGTATCATTGTTATCCTTGTTCACAATAATACTTGACTAGGGATATTTTAAGAATAGTGTGTTATTACTATTCTAAAGACATTATCATATAAGATTACATTATGCAGTTATAAGACAAATATAATAATGAACTATAATAAATAAAATGTCATGATACATAAAAAATGTCAAAGTCAATCATCTAATGAATGGTTCTAAGGGCATAATCCAACAATTCCGAGGTTTTTTTCACTTCTTCTTTTCAGTAAAGGTGTTGTTCTTCGAAGGAGTAGCTCTATGAATGAGCTATTTTGTGAAGGAATTATTCTGAGAAAAGTTGCTCCGTGAAAGGACTGTCTGAAAAAAAAATTTCATGACTTCTAATAGAACAACTTTATTATTTGTTCTATTTTTTTAGTGGAATAACCTTATCACTAGTTCTAAGTTGTTTCATCATAGAATGATTTTTTAGTGAAATGTAAGAAATGAAATATTTGTAACTAAAATCAAATATCTACACATAGTAAATTTTGTCTAGTAGAGAATGGGAACTCAAACTTGTATAGTATACCTAGATTTGATATACCTTTGCAGACTTAAGTCTCATGTACATAAAAATAGAATAAGCGTAACAATCTTTTGATATTTGTAAACAAGCGGTCGACTACTACACAAAAGCAATTGATTGCCATGATTTTTTTTTATATTCTAATAGTAAAATCAATTAATTTTGATATTAATACGTCACCTAATTATGCTAGAATTTTGATTTATGTGTTTTTGGATGAATAAAAATAGACATGGCAATTCGTGTTTATAAATTGTTTTCGTGTTATATGAAACCATGTTCGTGTTGTGTAAACACAAAA
Organism: Heritiera fomes; assembly: GCA_032173925.1. Taxonomy (NCBI): domain Eukaryota; kingdom Viridiplantae; phylum Streptophyta; class Magnoliopsida; order Malvales; family Malvaceae; genus Heritiera; species Heritiera fomes. Next base: position 728,038 of record JAPDPM010000017.1, read on the forward strand.
ATTTTTTGTCAAAATTCATGTAGAGACGGAAAACTCAAAGCCTTATTTTTAGTTTTTACTATATTCATATATTATTTTTACTTAATTTTAGCTTGTGTCACATCGTATCATTTATTCATATCGTTTTCGTGTTGTGTCTAAGATTGCTAGGTTTAGATAAAAATACAATTTAAAATATCTTTGTTAATTAGTTTGATAAAATAAATTTAATAAACTTATATTTAATTATAAGAAAGTTTATATGTTTTTAATCATTGTTTACATATTTTATAAAATTTCATTACTTATTCAATTTTTCATTTTTTAATCACAGTATCCTCATCCATTTTACGATCTTAGATAAAATTTATTCGGGTTAGAAGTGATAAATAATAAAATCCTGCTATTAATAAAAAACTTCAAAATTCAAAATATATCTAAATATATGTGACAAAAATTCATTTTTTTTTCAGTCATTTGTTGGTAATTTTTCATCTTGACATCACGTGATTTTGCAATAAATTCCATATATTGCTTCCTTGCGCTAAACAAACCCGCCATAACTGCCACTGTCACCTCGTGTCGTGGATTCTCCCAATCTACATTTCCTTTTTATTCTTTGCAATTCTGAACAAAATATCTGAGCGTTAGCAAATAAAAAAAGCAAAAATCCTAATCGAATAATCAACAAAAGAAAGGTCAGCAGCATCTTTTCTCTCTTTGTTTTATGGATTTATATATGATGCACTGACAGTGTATAGTTTCTATACACTGTCAATGCATCAGAGATTGACACCTCATCATTAGGCCCTTATATGCAAATATAAATAATTTTTTTTTATTTACCCATAAAGGCTTATTGATGAGGTGTCAACTTCTGATGCATTAACAGTGTATAGAAACTATACACTGTCAATGCATCATATATAAACTCTTGTTTTATTCCCTATTCTTTTCCCATATCTTTATGGAATATCAATACTAAAAGAGAAAAAAAAAAGTCATTTTTCATTTCTCTTTTCTCGTAAAACTAATAACATTTGATTTTCTCTTTCTCTTCAACAAAAAGGCAATCTTTAGGGTTTTTCTCTCTTCCTAACTCTTAACTTTTGATCTCTGATTTCCTTGGCTGCCAAACAGAGGTTTAGAAAATGGCAGATTCGATGATCGTCAATGGCGAGGTGGAGAATCAGACGGCAGAGAACTTCTACGACGCCGATGAAGCCAAAATAACCGAACTGGCTAGCAAAATCGAAGCGCTTGAGAGAGAGAAGCAGGAACTGGGCAATGAAAACAAAGAAGTGAAGGAAAAGATCAACAAACTGACTCTAGAATTGGATCAACTACTAAACAAGGAAGAAGAAATGAGACTTGAAATGGATCAGTGGAAGGAGAATAAGAGGGTTTTAGAATCGGTCGCCGCGAGATCGGCTGACCTTGAAACTGAGGTTTCGAGGCTGCAACACGATCTGATAACTTCGATGAGTGAAGTAGATGAGGCGAACAAGGAGTTAGTTGAGTTAAAGAGAGGATTGGAAGAGAAAGAGTTGGTGATTGAGAGATTGGAAAAGGAAATCGCTGACTTGAAGAAAGAGAAAGTTGAGAGTGAGAAGAAAGAAAGGGAATTGGAGAGGAAATTAGGGGTTTTAGAAGTAAGGGAAACGGAGGAGAGGAGTAAGAAAGTTAGGGTCGAAGAGGAAATGATGGAAAAGATTGATGAATTTAAGAAGAAAGTCGAGGACTTGGAAGCAGAGGTGGTTAGAACGAGGGCTGAATTGGAGAGAAGTAAGGAAGAAAAACGAGAATCCGAGGAGAATTTGGAGTTGAAGATGTCGGCGTTCAGGCAGATGGTGCAGGAGACGGCAAGCGAAGCCATTAATGGAAATGCCAGGGAGATTGATGGGAGTGTTGGTTGTGAAGAGAAAGGGTTGAAGAGGATGAATGTGCCGGCTGTGGCAGCAGGAACTGCTGGTGCCATTGTTGTTGCAGCTGCTGCGGGATTTCTTTGCTGCAGGAAGCGGTCGTGAGTGATGATTGCTGGTGGAAGATTAATGAGTAGAGGGATAATCAGAGGTTAGGATTTTATTATAGTCATGAATATGGATTCAATTTTTGATAGATTGAATAATTTTGCTTGGATTTTCAATTCTGTGCCTATGAATCTAAGTTCTAGTAGTATGATTTTGGCCTTGGGTGTGATGTATGTTTGTTTGCTATTTGACAGTTTTAATTGCAAACACAACTATTCCATCTAGTTTTTGATATCGGCTTTATTCAATGAAGTAATTATTTTCTATTATTATTCCTTTTTCTTTTATCAATTGTGATTTTGTGGTAATTCAAATTGCACGTTAGAAAGGTTCTCTTTTTCTTGTTCATTCTTGCTGAAGAAATTTTCAAATCTTTGTCATTAATTGGTTTGTTCAGTTGTATATAATGGTGATTGTTACACTCAGAAATTTGTTCATTAATATGAATAGTGAATAGTGAATTGTAGAAACCTAGATTTGTTGCTCACTGTTCTATTATTTGATTATGCATTTTGCGGAGGGCCATCTGCCTTAGAACATAGTAAATTTCTTAATATTCTATCAGTTGATTTGTTTGATCTTCAAAGTCCTTCAGCTTTTTTACTCTCCAACTACATAATTATGTTTCTGATTGATCAGATTTTAGAAGTTTGTTGAATATCAAACATTTGGGCTTTGGGTATTTTTGGTTGAAACACAGTGTGTGTTTTTGGTCAATAAACATAAACATACACTTTATTTAGGTACTGCAACTAAAGGTTCCATTCTTTGCACAAATTCAAAAAAAAAGCTAGAATTGTATGAGACCAAAATCGATTCAATTTGTATTGGTTAGAAAAACACACGGACCCAAACCCAAATTTGAAAAAATTTGGAACAAAAGTAATCTAAACTCAAAACAACTCGATCATGAAGTTCAAAGCAATTTGAAATCACAAAGACCATAGACCTATACACTTCAAAATTCATAAAATCTCAAATTTCAATCCAAAGAGACTTGAACTAACACTAACAAATGGAACTGGAAGATATCGAATGAACTCGAAAGAGAATCCAAAATGGTTTAAGTACATCAAAACAGTTCAAAACTGAAACAATTCAAGTTGGAAATAAATATGACTTGAAATTATCTCATTTCAAATTCGAAATGATTCGGTTCAAAGTTATCTAATTCTGTAAAGATTCGAATTAGAAGGAAACTTGAATATAAAATAATTCACATTAGAAAGTAGACAGATTTAGGGTCCATCTGGATGGACAGTGAATTTGCTCCAATAGGATTAAAAAATAGTGATGGTATTGAGGTTAGTAGATAAAGCATTGAGATTAGATTTGTAGTTGTGAGATTAGAATTAGCGGTGGGATATGTATTTAGATTAAAACACATAGTTGTGAGGTTAAAGACACTGACAAAATGTGTTTGGATGCAAATGTAATAGCGGTGGTGAGGTGAAGGGAAAATGACTATTAAGTAAATTAGATTAAAATTTGTATAAAGTAAAATTTATAATATATATTTAATGTTTGTAAAATTAATAAATAGTTAAAAGTTGTTAAAATTATATTTATGGAAAATAGTATTTTTTTTAATAAATTGAAAATTATCAAAAATATTTCTGTATCAAATAATACTTTTATTATTAAATATTTAAAAATTATTTATATTTTAATATTATTTACCATTTAAATTTTTAAAATTTTACTTAATAATAATTATATATTATTTTATATTAAAATAATATATTTAAGATTTTAAGTAATAAAAATTGAATAATTAGGTTATTTTATGTATATAAATTTACATAAATATAAAAAAATTATTTATACTTTAAATAATTAAAAATCTTAAAATAAAAAAATAAAAAATGAAAATAAAAAACTTAGAATAAAAAAATGGCAAAATGAAAATAAAAACCTTAAAAAAATAAAAAAGAAAAAGAAAAAATTAAGGCAAAAGTGAGAGAAGTGGCTCCCTGGACCCTTAAAGGTCCTGTTAGAAACAGGAGGTATGGCACAGTGGGCTTGCTACCACTGTCCACACCTCTTGTTACAATGGATCACAGAGGTGAGATTGGGGTTAAAAGTATCCCAATTTCACCTTGCAGTGATGCCATTTGAATCCAAACGGGTCTTAGACCCATTGCAACCTGTTCGGTTGTCTCCTCTAACTACGAATGTAGGCCATTTTCCAGTTGCATAAAGCTTTAAAATGATGATGGAGCATTGTCTCCCTTGGCTTTAGGTTTAGCTTTTGCATTGCGATGAAAAATAGTCCAAAAATACAAATAGAGCTGTTAGTGGCACATGCACCATGGCTAATTCTTTTTCTAGGTGAGGTTACTTGAGTCTAGTGTTTTATTCTTTCCATGGGAAGCAAAATGATGTTATTCTGGGATTCCATGGATTTTTTGCCACATTAAGTTCACCTCTTTCATCATGTGCTTTCCTGATAGAATGGCTCAGCTTCTTTGTCCCTGAAGTTGTTTCTGGGATGTTGAACTCGCTGATGGAATAGAGTTCTTTATCAGGGAAATTAAACAAATTGATATCATTATGAAATGGATACCTGTCAATTAAATAATTCATATTTAAGATTTTAAAAATGTTCACCGTTAATGTGTTTAAAATAATAATTGCTGTTTATGTTCCACTTCTTTCTCTAGCTACCTAGTTGAAGACTGATATCAGCCAATGGGCCTCGTACATGTTTTACACAGTTTTTGAGTTCAAATGAACAGGAGCCTTGTTGATCTCCATGTTCAGGCATCATTGTAATTGGTGCTGGTTTCAATTGGGTCAGGATGGAGTGAGGCTGGAACTGTATGGCTTTGCTCCTAAGGTCCTACCTTTACTGGGGAATATGTAGTATTTGAACAGGATAGAACCATGTTCATGTTTTAGTCATTAAAGTGAGCCAAATTTTAGACATCTCTGAGTAAAACCAAACTATTTTTCATCGAAGTATTGACTGGAACTGCTGCTGCTGTTCATTTAATCTAAATTATTCTTGCCATTAAACTTTTTTTTTATGTTGAGGGGAAAACCCAACATACCAATAGGAAATGAAATCATATCATCACGTAAAGTAGTATAGAAGTATTGTATACAAAATAAACTGGGTAACTTCAAGACCAACTAATGAAACACTCCACACACTTGGAGATCCAACATCCAAGTCCTAATACATTCTCAACAAACTTCACTTCGGAACCAAGACATTTCTTCTGAATGATTATTTTGCAAAAAATGCTGAAAAAACATCATAGCAATCTATAAACTCCACCAAGAAATTGAAATTCTGCTTAAAAATTTTTTGAGTCATGCTCTGGCTCTGTCTGCAGACCAAAAAAAAAAAGAATGTGATATTCAGCATGAGTTGATGGAGAGTGCTTGGATTATTGTACATGATTGAGTTTGTTAGGCTTTTAGAAAATTGAAAGTTGGCAAGTTGCATGGATTTACACACAAGTTACTATGATGCCTGCACTTAGAGATCTAGTCTCTTACAGGTTAGATCACTAGTTTGATTAATGAAACACCAGAATGGTGTTCCATAAACAGGAGACACTGCAAATTTATGAATCTTATTTGGTCTCTACTCCAGTTATTGGAAGAATTTACCCAGAATGAAGAGCTTGGTAAGGCATCCGTAATTGAAACTAAAAAATTGCCTTGTCATCACATTATCCGTATGGAGATGAAGGCTTCTCTCTGTTATCAAGGAACTATTCTTACATTCAGTTGCTTTCTGTCTGACAAATTAAAACTGCAGATGACTCAAAAGTTTCCTAAATCCAAAACATGCAGTCTCCATCAGCAATAACACCAAGTCAGCAATCGCAATCTGCAGATTCAGTTGATTATTGAAACTTACAATCAAATCTAGACTCCATGTAAAGCCTTGATTGTTAACATTATGTCTAATCTCCACTTTCTCTCCGAATATGAACCCAAAATAACAGTCAGCAGCTAGCAGAGTACTAGATGAAGCCACTGCTGCTAAAGAGCTAATATACGCAGTTTCATGTCAAAGTAACCTAAAAACTGGTAGTGGCAGTGGCACAGTTTCGAGTACTTATGCCTGGATTAGCATCAGTAAAACTACAGAAAAGATTTAACTGTAAGTAGTTTTGATTTTGTAATCAGCAGGAGGAAGGAAACACAAACTCTTCCAGCTGTTCTCTTTACTTCCAAACTCTCAAATGTGTCTCACATATGCTTTGCAAATTTCCAAGGCTGGTAGTATTCTTTGTTACTCCATGAGAACTTACCCTGTTTGCATAACATTCTGCTGCAAGTTGGAACTAGGACTTAACTAGATTGATCTTACCGGGGAAAATACAACCTAGGTAAGGTTCATTCACAAGTCTCTGTAGCACTCTATTTTTAGAACTAGAGGGGAAAGGGGTTGCTCGCAACTGCAAATCATCCTCACATAGTTAACTGTAGCGTCCGCCAATACTCAAGGTCATGGAAAGAAATTCTAACGAAAAGCAAACGTTCATGGATGCTAAGAAATAAAGTTTTATGACAGGTTTCTCTCACCTCTAGTTTATCTCTCAGAGCGCCGCAAAACTTCAAAAAGTCCACAGCAACTCTTCCAAGAAGTTGGTTGCAAGGGATGATGATTCGGAGATATCAAAGGCTGTCGAAATATTTCACAAAATGGAAGAAATTTTCAGTTAAAACCAATTGAAGTCTGGAAACCTGGCAAATCAAACTAAAAAAAAATAAGGGGAACAGAAACATAAAGAGTAAAAGTTTTCTTTCAAACTGACCTGATTTCCCGTGCTTTCTTGGACCGCAAGCTCGTTTGCTTGTTCACCAGCATCTCTGGTCTCAACGATAGGAGCATTTTCTGCCTGCAGTGAATCTTCAACATTTTCCTTGGATGACAATTGAGGGGAGCCTGATGAACCACCGGCATCAATGTCTGAAACTGGAATTTTGGTTTCCGTGATTCCCTGGGCCTTTGCAGCCACAGGAACTCCACCATTTTCAGCCAAACAAGAAATAGTTGTTTCTTCAATCTCCCCGGACGCTACATCTGCAGCAGCCATGGAGCCATCAGTCTCATCCGAACCTGGCAGCGTTGTGTCCTTATCAACGCCCTTTAATTCCACATCTGTTAAGAGTGCAGAATCCCCAGTGGTCTCAGCAGAGAACAGCTGCTCTGTTTCATTCTTCAAACTATTTATTAGCAAATCTGTTAGCATTGGAGAATCCCCATTAGTCTCCTTCAAAGATGGTGAAATGTTCTCTACTGTTCCTTTGGCATCTATTTCAGCAACAACAGAATCTCCTGATTTCTCTACGGATGGTTTGGTATCTTGACTGAACTCTTGAGTCGAAGAAACCCCTGGTTTAAGCTCAACCGACTCAACAACTGAATCAGAAACCACTTTCTCCTCTTCAACAGTCTCTGAATCCTCTTCCCCATCAGGCGTTTCATTAGCTGACTTGGAGTTTCCATCTGTAATAATGTCTCTCACCGGAGAATCGTCCAAAACAACTTCCTTCTCTTCATCATGTGCTTGTACTTTCAGGGTCACCTCTGGTCTTTCGTTTGAAGATTCTTCCATCTGGCAATAATCTGTAGAAGCTACTGATTCAACAGAAAAGGAATCTCCCCTATGCTTTTTATGTTATTGGAGCTACTACTTTCTTTCTAGCCCTCAGGACACGAAGGCCTGTACGAGTCCGTTAAAATAATTAAAAAAAGAAGTCAGTCGAACGATGAGATGAGAGGTATCCACTAATTAAAAAAGCAACAACTTAAGCCTTAAGGCATGCAGATAGATTGAGAATTAAAGGATGTCAGATACTCAGATACTGATGATAGAAAAAGCAATAAATGATCCACGATTTATAAGAAGTAAAAGTAAATTTTTTGCTCACATTTGAATATGGTTTTGAATATGATTTAATTTATGGGGAGAAATTTTATAGTAAGATCATAAATTTTGACTTTATTACGAGATCAACGTAAAAAACATATGATTAAACGTAAATTTAAAGTCATTAAGCATAAAAAATGTTAGACGTATCGTAAATACTTGATAATTAACTTAAAATTAATGTAAACAACACATGATTTAGCATAAATCTAAAGTTATTAGTTGTAAAATATGTTAGAAGTATGTAAACACATGATAATTAACATAAACATATATTATAGCAAAATTATCATGTGTTTAAATCTATTGACACTAATATTTATATTGATAATCACATTTTTACGATACGTCTAACATTTTTTATGCTTAATGACTTTAAATTTACGTTTAATCATATGTTTTTTACGTTAACCTTATAATAAGGTCAAAATTTGTGACCTTACTATAGAATTTCCCATTTATGGATGTTGAAAAAATTTTACTGTTTATCGCTTTCTATCCAAGTAAAATTAATTTTAAATTATAAAACAAATAAGCATACTTATAATTTAAAAAAAAAAAGGAAAGAGTAATAAATGAGGTAGAAATAGTTAATATACCTTGAAGTTGAAAGGCAGGTGGAGAAGAATGGATGTTTGAGTACTTCGTTTGAACGTTAAAGCACAACGCAATCTGGACTGGTTGCTGTAGGTGAGTTTCTCGAAGGATGCAGAGAATGGTAGGTATAAATAAAAGCAATTTCCCATTTGCTTTTATTCGATTTCTTGCTTGGATATAATGAGCCATGAGGGATGGGTTGGTTTTTGAAATTGAAAGATTGAAAGGGCCAGGAGTACGTTACATTTGGAGAGCCTCGGAAGGAAGTGGTGGGAGGTTAGTGTGGTTCGGCAGGCCTTACTGTTTAACAGATAGATCAGCAGATTTTAAATTTTGGCTGTATATGTCGGTCTGCACCCTGCAGGCTGCAGCTTGCCTACAGCCTACCTATCAAAAAAATTGTTTAAATCAAGATAAAAATATGCTTAATAACCAAATATGACTTCAATATTTGTCACAAAATAGAATTAAGTTCTCAATATTTAAATGCGTAGAAATCAGTGTCGTTACGGCTTCGCGCTCGACGATTTTGAAAAACGTTTAAAAAAAACAAAAGGGAGTCGCCATCAATCTTTTTTGACTAGGTGTGATTGGCCACCTAAAATATTCATCTTTTTAACGAAATCTCAAAATTAATTAAGTTTTATTAAAAATACAATTGTGGTCTACGAAAACAAAAATCGGGTTCGGGAGTACGGTTACGCGTGGGGAAGGATTAGCACCCCCACAACGCCCGTTAAAAAATGGTACCATAATAATCATGTGTTATCCTTTAATTTTAATAAAAAGGTCTTGAATTAATATTTAAAAAATAATTCTTATTTCATTGCAATCAATTTTATTCTTTTTATTCAAAGTTATTTTTTATTTGTAAAAATCATTTTCTTTTATTTTAAAAAGTTAAATTTTATTTTTCAAAAGTGAATGTGAACCTTTTGTATTGAAAAATTAAATCAAATATCTCAATACTCTGGTAACATTTGAAATAATTTTTCTCACTTAGAGATTTCTTAAGAATCACTACTTGTGAGTTTTATAGAATCTCATCATCGGAAGGGCTCACACCCATTTCAAAAATTATCATATTTATTAAAATAAGTTTTACTTTGAAAATAAATATAAATCCCTTTTATTGAAAAATTAAATCAAATATTCCAATACTTTTGGCAACATTTGAAATAATTCTCCTCACCTAGAGATTTCTAAAGAATCACTATTTGTGACTTCTATAGAATCTCATCTTCGGAAGATTCACATTTTTTATGTAATTGAATAAAAATTTATCATATATTTTAAAATAAGTTTTATTTTGAAAATAAACATGAACCCCTTTTATTGAAAAATTAAATCAAATATTCCAATACTTTTGGCAACATTTGAAATAATTCTCCTCACCTAGAGATTTCTAAAGAATCACTACTTGTGACTTCTATAGAATCTCATCCTCGGAGGATTCACATTTTTAAATTCGCGTGAATGCATGTGATGTAAATAGATAATAAATGATGCACATGCATGTCTATTTAATGTATTTATCATTTCTTTATTTTTTATATTATTTGTTTTTTATTTTTGAAAAAAATGAAGATTTGTGTATTGAAAAATCATACTAAATATTTCAATACTTTTGGCAACATCTAGTAGGACTCTTCTCACCTAGAGATCAGTTAGGAATCACTACTTGTGACTTCTGTAACATCCCATCATCGGAGGAACTCCATTCTTTAATATTAACATTGAAGCATATGATGCAAACATATAATATATAATGCATATAGATTTTTACTTTCTTATTTAACATGTTCATTGCTTATCTTCATTTTGTTATTTTACATTATTTATTTTGTTATTTTTGTTGATCTTATTATTTTTTTTATATTTATTACTAAATATTTTTAAGATAAAAGCTCATGTATTGAAAAACCTCTCTAAATATTCCAATACTTCTGGCAACATTTAGTGAAATTTCTCTTACCTAGGGATCAGTTAGGAATCACTACTTGTGACTTCCGTAACATCCCATAATCGGGGGAACTTTTACCTCTTGCGAATAATTAGAATATTTCATCTTTATTGATTCTTATTTTTTATTTAGATTTATTAACTTAATTCCTTTAACTATGGTTTTTATTGAAATTCTATTACCACTTATTTAGTTAATTTAATTACTTTTGAAATTTTATTATTCTCAATTTTTATTGGTTTGATTGTTTTGTATTTATATATTCCTAAAATCTACATTCTTATTAATCCTTTCTAGCTATCTTCATTGCTTCTTTTGTTTTTATTAATTTTCTTTTAATTAGTATTTTTTCTAAATATTCATTTTTTGTCATTGCAAAATATATTATTATATATATATTTATTTAAAATAAGTATGAATTTGAATATTGAGAAATTATATCGAATATCCCAATACTTTTGGCGACATCCGATAAATTCCTCTCACCTAAAGTTTTTCGAAGAATCGCTACTTGCGACTTCTACGAAAACTTATCATCGGGATTCATGCTTACTTTATTTATTTATTTTATTTTTGTATTTTTATTTTATTTTTTAGCTTCTTAAAATATTCTTTCATGGTAAATTGTTTAATAATAAAAAGAAAATTATATATAAAAAATTATATAGTCATATTCTAAATTTATTTACACATTTTATATTTCCTATGTACATTTTAAAATTATAAACCTAAAAAGATTTTCATAATAAATTGTTTAAGAAAATATTTATTATATATAGAAAAACAACTATATGGTTATATGTATTTTGTATACTTATTTTATGTACTTTATATATATATATATATATATATTTATATTTACATACATTTTTTTATAATAAATATTTATATATATTTTAAACTAAATACTTCTTATATTTATTTACCTACTTATTTCCATATTTATTTTTATACATTTAAACCATATGTTGCATATAGTTATTTACATATTTTATTTATTTATTTATTTATTTATATCTCAAAACCATGTATTTATTAATGACTATAATTAAACTTAAAATCATTAGCTCCTAAAGAATTTTATATACAAACATATATTTATTTTTGTGTTATGCAAATATATTAAAGATACATGAAATAATTTATTTAACAGAACAAATAAATAAATAAATACTGAATAGATAAATAAGGAAATAAAATAAAAATATACCAAACGGATTGGGCTTGAAAACCCAAAGAAAGCCCTCCCAACGTAGGCCCAAAATCGAGCCCAATAGCCACTTGAAGCGGGCTGAGACTGCTGGGCCGAAGCAAGCCAAAACGGGTCGGATCAGGCGCGTGGGTGGAGTGGGTCGGTCGCGGGAGAAAGGGGAGGTTGAGCCGGTTTGCGCAGGTCTCGGATCCGTGTCGAGTCGTCACGCGGGTTGGTGCACGGGTCAAGGGCTCAAAACGCTGCGTTTCAATCTCCTATAAATGCCCCATTTTTTCAGCCTCTCCTCATTTCCACCGGCTTTCTCCAAAAAAAAAATGCCAAAATCCTCTCAAGCCTCTCGCCTCTCTCCCTCTTCGGATGATTGTCGGCCGCCGTGCGCTGGTCGCCGGTGATACTCCCGAAGGCCTAGAAACACTCCCTTCGTCTCCCTCTCCTCATATCTGGCCTCCGTTCTTCCTAAAAACTTCTTTAACCCTATAGATCTAGCCTAGACAGAGATGATTTACCCCTTTTTTTTTGTTTTTTTTGTTTGGTTGATGGTTCGGCTGTCCTTGGGCTTGTATTGTTGTTGTTGTTTTTCTTGCAGGTACTTGAAGATCGATTTTTGGTTTAGGGTTTAGGTTCTGAGTTTTGAGGGTCTCGGTTCCTAGGTTTTCTAGATCTGGGTTAGGGTTTTCTAGATCTGGGTTAGGGGGTTTGTTTTGGCTTTGGTGGTGGTGTTTGGGGGCTTCGGTGGTGACGATGGTGGTGGTGCTTAGGGGTTTCGGTGGTGACGATGGTGGTGGTGCTTAGGGGTTTCGGTTCTCTTCTCTCTCCCAAGAAGGAAAAGAAAAATCCTTGCTTGGGGTCTTCTTAAATGATGTTGGAGCACTCCCCTAGCCTTTCACAATCGTAGAATCAGTAGGCTACTGTTGGAGCATGATTTACGGGATGGGGAAGATGATTTTGGGTGAGGCTTGAGACAGGGGAGAAGATTTGGTCGTCGGCGGCTGAGACAATGTGGTGTGGGCGGCAGATTTGGGTAGGTTTGAAGCATTAAATGTGATGGAAACAAAAGCTATTAATAGTAATAATAATAATAATAATAATAATAATAATAATAATAACAATAACAATAATAATAATAATAAAAATAAAAATAATATTAATATTAGAAAAGATAATAATAATAAAACTAATAATAATAATGATATGAATAATAATAACAAAATAAATAAGAAAGATGGAAATAAAAGAAAATAATAATAATAATAAGAACAAAATTTATCAAAATAATTTGTAAAATCCGGACAAAATTAGGTGTCTACAGCTACCCCTCTTTGCTTATTGCTGAGGATCAGGAATAAAGCAAAGACAATAGACAACAATTTTGTCCAACTTAAGACTTAATCTTTCTTCTTTTTTTCCTTTTTTTCTTTTCTTTTTCTTTCTTTTTTTTTGGGTGTTCCTCTTACAACGGAGGTAGCGAAATTTTAAAAATTCTTCTTGAAAAGCTCCTCTTGCAACAAAGGCGATGAAACTTTAAATTCTTTTTCTGAAAATGTGCTCCGCTTGCAGCAGAGTCGATGAAACTCTAAATTCTTTTTCTGAAAATGTGCTCCTCTTTGCAGCAGAGGCGATGAAACTTTAATTTTTTTTAATTTTGTCTGGAGGACTTAAAATTTATGCCCGGAGGTCTTTAAATTTGTGCCCGGAGGACTTAAATTTGTGTCTGGAGGTCTTATATTTGTGCCCGGAGGACTTGAGATTTATGCCCGGAGGACTTGAGATTTATGCCCGGAGGTCTTGAGATTTATGCCCGGAGGTCTTAGATTTGTGCCTGGAGGTCTTAGATTTGTGCCCGGAGGACTTAAGATTATGCCCGGAGGACTTGATATTTATGCCCGAAGGACTTAAGATTTATGCCCGGAGGACTTAGATTTGTGCCCGGAGGTCTTATATTTGTGCCCGGAGGACTTAATATTTGTGCCCGGAGGACTTAAGATTTGTGCATGGAGGACTTTAGATTCGTGCCCGGAAGTCTTGAGATTTATGCCCGGAGGACTTAAATTTTGAAATTTGTGCCCGGAGGTCTTATATTTGTGCCCGGATGACTTAAGATTATGCCCGGAGGACTTATAATTTGTGCCCGGAGGACTTAAGATTTGTGCCTTGAGGTCTTGAGATTTATGCCCGGAGGACTTAAAATTTATGCCCAGAGGTCTTTAAATTTGTGCCCAGAAGACTTGAGATTATGCCCGGAGGACTTATAATTTGTGCCCGGAGGACTTTAGATTCATGCCCGGAGGTCTTGAGATTTATGCCCGGAGGACTTAAATTTTGAAATTTGTGCCCAGAGGACTTAGATTTGTGCCCGGAGGACTTGAGATTTATGCCCGGAGGTCTCAGTTTTTATGCCCGGAGGACTTGAAATTTAGATTTGAAATTTTTGAAAATCACTCTTCAACCTTAATTAAACATAGCACTAATCAAACTGGATTTGAAAATTTCTTTATCATGAGTAAACTTGACTTTTTGTTTTACATAACCTTCAAAATTTGATTGGATGGTGTCGAGCCTTTAGCTTGAGAAACATGTTTTAATCTCAAAATTTTACACAAAACTTTCAATGCTGATGCTGTATGATGCGGTGTATGTATGCATGTATGCATGGTACTCAATCCTGTATATTCTCTAACTTTGAAACTCTATCTTGTCAAAGAGGTACATCATTTGTCTTTTGTATTTTCTTTGCCCCAACATGATCATGAAAGCTCCTTTCCATTTCCCCTTTTTTACAGAGTTCTTGTACCTCATCATAGCCTGTTGACGAAAAGCGCTAAAAATTTTCCACATAACTATTTTCCAGAGGGAATGAATCCAAATTTCGCAAGTGATACTTGATCCTTTCGAGAAATTAGTGATTACTTTTCAAGATGAGTGACATAAATCCTATTCGGATCTTTAAACTGGACAATTGAAAGTTTGGTGCACCAGAATGTTCTGTTTGGGGAACATTTTGCCACTTATCAAAAAAACAATGGTTTTTTTTGGCTCAAAATGGTTTTCTTAAGATACCATCGCTTTTCTTCTTTTTTTCCTTTTTTTTTGGAACAAAGTTTTGAATGAGAAAAGAAACAAAATATTTACAATCTCTTAAATTCTCGAATAATGGCGTTCTACAGATGCCAAGATAAGATATGAATGACTGAGTTCCTTTCTGTTTGGGAAAAGTATGTACAGGAAGAAAGGTTCAAACTTTTTTAGAAAGATGTCGGGCAATCACGTGACATCATAATCTTTGGATATCTTAAGGATTTCTCAAGGACTATTGGTTCTTTTTCTATGTTTTCAATTCGTGTCACTGTTTGATTTGTTGCTCTAAGAGTTCATTGTTTGCTCTAGACTGCCCTTTTCGAGTTTTCACCATAGAGCTGCACTCTTTCTTTTCTTTTTTCTTCTTTTTGCTTTTTTTCTTTCTACATTTTTTTTGTTGTTCCACCATGCATTCAAAAATTCAGATTTCATTCAAACCAAATGATGGCAAGAATTTTCCAAAAAAGAGCTATTCAATACAAGCATCCATATTTGATCAAAATGGACTTTTAAGTACGTAATGTAGGCCATGGTTCAGGGTTCTGAAAGAATGGATAAAGAGGCCCAAAATGTTGTTTAAGGGTGATCAATCCAAGGATCATTTTTTCTCATATGGATGTCTATCATTTTCATTCTTCGAAGCACCTTTCTTTTTCTATTTTTCCATGTATCTCTTCTTCTTCTTCTTCTTTTTTCAAAATCCTTTTCATTCTTTGAATCACCTTTCTTTGTGTACTTTCACACATATCCTTTCTTCTTTCTCTTCTTCTTCTTTTTTTTTCTTTTCTTTTCATTTTTTCTTCTTTTCTTTTTTCATTAATTCATGTCCAAGATTTCAAAAACATAGTAAATCTTATTTGATCGAAACAAAAGTTTAATCATTCATTTTCTTTGAAGAGATATTTTCTGAACATGTCCCCCGGTGTGGAGGGTGATCCTTGGAGGAGGTTTATTATGAAAGAAACTATTAGGCTCAAAAGGGGCAGCAAAAGGATAATGTTTATATTTGCGAATGGAATGCGAAAGACGGCCATTCGTCATCTCAAATTAAGATGCTTCTATTGAAGAGTAATCCTCAAGATAAGTTTTTCTTTTGGCTTTCGAAATCATCTGAATATCATGTTTGCATGGTGTCACGATCAATTTCATTTTTTTCTTTTTTTTTCTTTTCTTTTTTCTTTTTTGTTTTTTTTGTAATGCAACACTTTAATATGACTGAGCTTGACCTCACATACCACATCGTCATTTGAGGAAAAAGGCGATACGTAACCCAAGATATTGTATAGATGGACAACAGTGAAAAATCCTCAACTTTGGTTTTTTTTTTTTGCTATCTTGCTCCAAATCATGGGCGAAAGGCATCTTGGGAGTACAAGATTGAAGCGTTTGGGATTTGTACAAGAATTTATGTGGAAAGGTATTTCAAAATGATCTTGTCAAGTGTAAAATTACCAATATCAAGAATATTTAGAGATTGTCATTGATTTCCAAATTATTCTCAAAAGGTTTTGCAAAACGATTATTTCTTTGAAAATTATTTACAATGAAACCCTGTCATGATCAAAGTGAAAACAAAATAGAACTTTCAAAATCTTATGCCCCAATTTAGCTTTTTAGCTCTCGACTGACTTAGATTTTATAGAGACATGATCCAAGGATGATTTAAGACATTCATCTTTGATAATAATCACTGATTTTCTTGGAATCATTTTTATCATTAATGTGAAGAAGAGAAACATTCTTGTCATATGCCATTGGAAAATAAATTATGCAAAACGTTGTGCTCATACAATTGTCACCTAGGCCAACGGAGCTGACAAAGCATTTTCCAACAAAACACTAACTCTAAAATCTTGACATTTCAGTTTCTTCCAATCTAGTTTCTCATCATGACCTAACTTTGCATCAAAGTGGACTTCCACTGATCCATAAGTTCTTGAGTCAAGATTCCCCCATTGATAAGCTCTTCAACCCTTTCCTTTAATTGCCTGCATTTTTCTGTTGAATGCCTGATTGCCCCCATGTGATAGTCACATCTACTATTCAGATCATAACTCTTAAACAATGGGTTTGGGGCTGTTCTCAAAGAAACAGGGGCCAAATATTGGTTTTTCACTAGAAAAGGCAAGAGATCAAAAATTGAGATGGGAATTTTTCCTTGGTTGCTTCTCGATCTTTTTCTGTTGTTTATTGGTTGTTGGACAGGTCGAGCTCTAGGATTAGTCACAAAAGTAGGTGAGTGAGAAATTACTGGGGAGTAAGAGTTTGCTTGGAATCCTGGTTGTGGGATTGGTGAATAAAGATAAGGATCATAGGAAACATTGCTCAAGGTTGGATGGTACGATGGGTACAACAAATAGGGATGATGCGGAGTGGAGTTTTTGGGAAATTGCCCCTCGAATGTCGCAACTTGCACTTCTTCTTCCATTCTTTCTGACTTGTTATCAGTAATGTCATCTATCTTGATCTTGCCCCTCTTAACTGCATTCTCAATCATCTCTCCGGAGGCTACCATGTCAGCAAAATTCTTAGTAACACTCCCAATCATCCTATCATAATATGGTACCTGGAGGGTACTAAGAAATAGCGCTGCAGTCTCTTTTTCGGTGAGAGGAGGCCAGACTTGAGTGGCAACATTCTTCCATCTCTGGGCATATTCTCTAAAGCCTTCAGTAGCTTTCTTCTCCATGGTTTGCAAAGATAAATGATCTGGGGCCAGATCCACAATATGCTTATATTAGGTGACGAATGCCCTTGCCAAATCTTCCCATGAGTGAATATCGCCCTTGCCCAACTGTGTATACCACCTAGCAGCAGATCCTTTAAGGCTATCTTGGAAGACATGGATCAACAGTTTGTCATCATGCACATGTGCTGCCATCTTTCTATAGTACATAGTGATATGGGCTTTCGGACATGTAGTCCCATCATACTTCTCAAATTCTGGGGCTCTGAACTTTAAAGGAATGATCACACCAGGTACTAGAGATAATCTAGTTGCATCCAAAGATCCATGAAAATCCACTCCTTCAACAATTCGAAGCCTTTCTTCTATAAGCTCTATCTTTCATCGGGAACATGAACCTTCTTTCACTTATGGCATCCCTTGATCTTTGTGACTATCCAAATTGCCAATATGAGTTGGTTCGAGGGGGTTCATTGTAGGAGTCTCATGCACTTGAAACCGACTAGGGTTGACTGAAGATGGCATATTAGGGCATACATAATCTTTGGTGGGCATTGCTTGTGGCTGCTGAGACGTTTGGGTTTCTCGTGAGCCACTGTTAAATGGACAAAAAGAACCCTCAGCATTTCGCAACTGATGCCCCTCTTGAGTAGCTAGTCCTCCCATCGTTTCTTTTCCATTATTCCACCTTTCCAACAAAACTGCCATCTGCGATAATTGCTCTCTTATCTCTTGCTGTGCTTTTTCCTTCCTTTCCATTCGAATCATTTCTGTTTCTTCCATGGTCCAAAACTATCTCCAAAGCTTTTCGATGTTCAAGCCACTTGACACCTAATCCAACATAACCCTGAATTAAATGTCATGCTTGCTATGCAAATATGAAGCTTTTATTGTATGGAAATTTAAAAAGAACAAAATTTAAATATTGTTATCATATCATAGTATCACAAGTTGTATACCGAAAGGAAAAAGGAAAAGAAATAAATTGAAAATTGTCATTTGACCATTCATTTGTTTTGATCATCTATTTTTTTGTTGTTTTTTTTTTTGTTTTTAAAGGAAACAGTTATTGTTAGCCGTATTATTTTCTGACAAAATCATATTATGCGCATATGAATGAAGTGAATGCAAACTTAAATAAAACCTTGTAACATTCATATTCATAAAGGAATTGTTTACAAGATTCAAAAGTTCCTTACTACACTCCTTACTATACTAACGCTCCTTACATTCAAATTTTTTTTTCAAAAAGAAATTTCACAACAACAGCTGCTTTTTCATCCTCTGAACTCTAATCAAGCATGGCAAATTCCTGGCTGACCACTTCCCCTATATCGAGCAATTTTGCTTTAATCAATCCCTTCACCTTATACTTGAAAGCCTTACAATCTTCAATGGAATGCCCAATATTTCCTGCGTGGTACTCACATCTTGCATTTGCGTTATACCATATTGGGTACGGAGGCTCCAAGGGTTTTACGAATACAGGGGCAATAAGGTGCCTTTCAAGCAGATAGGGGAAAAGTTTACCATATGTTACGGGTAAAGAGTCAAGCTGCGTGCGCTTCATCTTCTTGGATTGTTTTTGGCCAAGAGTTTGATTTTTAACTTGAGCAAGTGGTGGCACCAAAGCTAGAGCGTTAGGGATTTGCTGCAAAGGTGGTCGAATAGAATTGGCATGATCATATGGGTTCACAGACGAACAGGTATGTAGAGGTTGGGCGAGACTAGGAGATCCTGTTCCAAAAGCTTAAACACGTGGTTGATAAGTAGGTCGAGGATAAAAGTTTGGCCGTGGACCAATTCGTGGAGGTCGAACAAAAGTAGGAGGTCCTGTTTGGAGTGCTTGGGTAGGTGGCTGAAAAGAATTAGGATGAGGGTTAGGGTTTTGTAATGGCCCTCTTGGTATGGATTGTTTGAGGCCATAAGGTTCATCTTTAGTTGTAAGGCCCTTAAGTTCATCCATTACCTTTTTCACCCTTTTCATAGCCTCTTCTACCACGGGATCATCGTCTGGACAGTTAAGAGCATCAGAGTGTCCCTGGCAAGCCATTTCATGAAGAGTCAATTGGTCTCCACTTGTTGATGATTCAACGTGTAGTTGTCTTGGAAACGACGATGAGCCTTGAGGATGGACCACTTTAGTCTCACCAAAGCTTTCGAGCATCTTCATTATCTTAGTTAGCTTTCCTTTTATCTCTTGTATATCATGTCCAAACTCCTCTTGATTATTTTCCAAAGCAGTAAGTCTAGCTTCTAATTGATCTCTCATGTCTTTGACCTCCTTTAACCTAAAAAGATAAATGCCTTCCTTATTATGCGATATGAATGCATTAATGTAATGAGATATGCTATGCTAAAATTTAAGAACAAAAGAATCAAAATTTTCTGTTTATTTAAGTTCAATGAATGAATTCTTCTCTTTTTTGTTTTGAGTTTGATGATTTCCTCTTTTTTTTTAGAATGGATTTTTCTTTTTGCTCTCTCTTTTTTCTTATTTAAAAGAAAAAAAATCTTATTTTCACACCATAATTTATTTTCTTTACTTCCCTTTTTATTTTTTGAAGAAATGTGATAATGTAAAAAAATTGTGTATATGCATAAATTCCAAAAAAAAAATAAGAAATATATATATATTTTTTGTGGTATTAAAGAATAGAGGGATATTTTCATGTTATTTTTAGACAAAAAGGAAAAATCGGGTAAATCTTTGTTTTATTCTTTAAAATTGTAAAATTTTATTTGAAAACAAATATCTCTTGATTTTATGAGAGCATGAATTTGAAAAATTATTAGAGTTATGATATGAAAAGAGTAGTAAAAATGTTCCCCCATGTGTCCTAATCTTGGGATGATTTCTACAAAAATTGGACATGGCTCAAGCTAGAATCGGCTTCTTAGGGCCTTTTACATGTTGAGCTTGGTTTTAAGAAACTAAAGGTCCCCAAATTATACCTCATTGTCGTCCACACTGGACTAGTAAAATTTAATTTGAGTGGGAGTATTTCGCTTGCCATTGCGGAGGTGATTACCTCACGAGAGCAAAGGCACTCTACTCCCTCCTAAGAAGGACGGAACCCGGGTATAGAGCTCATGTGATGCAAATGAAAGTGCAAGTGAGTGCATGAGGGAACACATCAAACTCAAATTAAATTATTATCTCTATCCTAAATGTCTCAACAATTTATTAACAACAAGTATATACAAATATAAAACATAACATAAAATGAAAATGCAAACAAAATCATTTTCAAAATCCAAGGGAATTAAATTTAAATATCATTCAAAACTATTAAATTAAAACTTTGGATAACACAAGATTAATAAATGGCTTGACCTTCAAAAAGTGTCCATAGTGGAGTCGCCAAGCTGTCGTAACGGCTTCGCGCTCGACGATTTTGAAAAACGTTTAAAGAAAACAAAAGGGAGTCGCCACTAATCTTTTTTGACTAGGTGTGATTGGCCACCTAAAATATTCATCTTTTTAACAAAATCTCAAAATTAATTAATTTTTATTAAAAAGACAATTGTGGTCTGCGAAAACAAAAATCGGGTTCGGGAGTACGGTTACGCGTGGGGAAGGATTAGCACCCCCACAACGCCCGTTAAAAAACGGTACCATAATAATCATGTGTTATCCTTTAATTTTAATAAAAAGGTCTTGAATTAATATTTAAAAATAATTCTTATTTCATTGCAATCAATTTTATTCTTTTTATTCAAAGTTATTTTTTATTTGTAAAAATCATTTTGTTTTATTTTAAAAAGTTAAATTTTATTTTTCAAAAGTGAATGTGAACCTTTTGTATTGAAAAATTAAATCAAATATCCCAATACTCTGGTAACATTTGAAATAATTTTTCTCACCTAGAGATTTTTTAAGAATCACTACTTGTGAGTTCTATAGAATCTCATCATCGGAAGGGCTCACACCCATTTCAAAAATTATCATATTTATTAAAATAAGTTTTACTTTGAAAATAAATATAAATCCCTTTTATTGAAAAATTAAATCAAATATTCCAATACTTTTGGCAACATTTGAAATAATTCTCCTCACTTAGAGATTTCTAAAGAATCACTACTTATGACTTCTATAGAATCTCATCCTCGGAAGATTCACATTTTTTATGTAATTGAATAAAAATTTATCATATATTTTAAAATAAGTTTTATTTTGAAATAAACATGAATCCCTTTTATTGAAAAATTAAATCAAATATTCCAATACTTTTGGTAATATTTGAAATAATTCTCCTCACCTAGAGATTTCTAAAGAATCACTACTTGTGATTTCTATAGAATCTCATCCTCGGAGGATTCACATTTTTAAATTCGCGTGAATGCATGTGATGTAAATAGATAATAAATGATGCGCATGCATGTCTATTTAATGTATTTATTATTTCTTTATTTTTTATATTATTTGTTTTTTATTTTTGAAAAAATGAAGATTTGTGTATTGAAAAATCATACTAAATATTCCAATACTTTTGGCAACATCTAGTAGGACTCTTCTCACCTAGGGATCAGTTAGGAATCACTACTTGTGACTTCTGTAACATCCCATCATTGGAGGAACTCCATTCTTTAATATTAACATTGAAGCATATGATGCAAACATATAATATATAATGCATATAGATTTTTACTTTCTTATTTAACATGTTCATTGTTTATCTTCATTTTGCTATTTTACATTATTTATTTTGTTATTTTTGTTGATCTTATTATTTTTTTTATATTTATTACTAAATATTTTTAAGATAAAAGCTCATGTATTGAAAAACCTCTCTAAATATTCCAATACTTTTGGCAACATTTAGTGAAATTTCTCTTACCTAGGGATCAGTTAGGAATCACTACTTGTGACTTCGTAACATCCCATCATCGGGGGAACTTTTACCTCTTGCGAATAATTAGAATATTTCATCTTTATTGATTCTTATTTTTTATTTAGATTTATTAACTTAATTCCTTTAACTATGGTTTTTTATTGAAATTCTATTACCTCTTATTTAGTTAATTTAATTACTTTTAAAATTTTATTATTCTCAATTTTTATTGGTTTGATTGTTTTGTATTTATATATTCCTAAAATCTACATTCTTATTAATCCTTTCTAGCTATCTTCATTGCTTCTTTTGTTTTTATTAATTTTCTTTTAATTAGTATTTTTTCTAAATATTCATTTTCTGTCATTGCAAAATATATTATTATATATATTTATTTAAAATAAGTATGAATTTGAATATTGAGAAATTATATCGAATATCCCAATACTTTTGGCGACATCCGATAAATTCCTCTCACCTAAAGTTTTTCGAAGAATCGCTACTTGCGACTTCTACGAAAACTTATCATCGGGATTCATGCTTACTTTATTTATTTATTTTATTTTTGTATTTTTATTTTATTTTTTAGCTTCTTAAAATATTCTTTCATGGTAAATTGTTTAATAATAAAAAGAAAATTATATATAAAAAATTATATAGTCATATTCTAAATTTATTTACACATTTTATATTTCCTATGTACATTTTAAAATTATAAACCTAAAAAGATTTTCATAATAAATTGTTTAAGAAAATATTTATTATATATAGAAAAACAACTATATGGTTATATGTATTTTGTATACTTATTTTATGTACTTTATATATATATATATATATATATATATATATATATATATTTATATACATTTTTTTATTATAAATATTTATATATATTTTAAACTAAATACTTCTTATATTTATTTACCTACTTATTTCCATATTTATTTTTATACATTTAAACCATATGTTTCATATAGTTATTTACATATTTTATTTATTTATTTATATCTCAAAACCATGTATTTATTAATGACTCTATAATTAAACTTAAAATCATTAGCTCCTAAAGAATTTTATATACAAACATATATTTATTTTTGTGTTATGCAAATATATTAAAGATACATGAAATAATTTATTTAACAGAACAAATAAATAAATAAATACTGAATAGATAAATAAGGAAATAAAATAAAAATATACCAAACGGATTGGGCTTGAAAACCCAAAGAAAGCCCTCCCAACGCAGGCCCAAAATCGAGCCCAATAGCCACTTGAAGCGGGCTAAGACTGCTAGGCCGAAGCAAGCCAAAACGGGTTGGATCAGGCGCGTGGGTGGAGCAGGTCAGTCGCGGGTTGTCACGCAGGTTGCGCGGGTCTCGGATCGGGTCGGGTCGTCACGCGGGTTGGCGCGCGGGTCAGGGGCTCAAAACGCTGTGTTTCAATCCCCTATAAATGCCCCATTTTTTTGGCCTCTCCTCATTTCCACCGGCTTCTCCAAAAAAAATGCCAAAATCCTCTTAAGCCTCTCGCCTCTCTCCCTCTCCGAACGATTGCCGGCCGCCGTGCGCCGCCGTGCACCGGTCGCCGGTGATACTCCCGAAGGCCTAGAAACACTCCCTTCGTCTCCCTCTCCTCAGATTTGGCCTCCGTTCTTCCTAAAAACTTCTTTAACCCTATGGATCTAGCCTAGACAGAGATGATTTACCCCTTTTTTTTGTTTTTTTTGGTTTGGTTGATGGTTCGGCTGTCCTTGGGCTTGTATTGTTGTTGTTGTTTTTCTTGCAGGTACTTGAAGATCGATTTTTGGTTTAGGGTTTAGGTTTTGAGTTTTGAGGGTCTCGGTTCCTAGGTTTTCCAGATCTGGGTTAGGGGGTTTGTTTTGGCTTTGGTGGTGGTGCTTAGGGGTTTCGGTGGTGACGATGGTGGTGGTGCTTAGGGGTTTCGGTTCTCTTCTCTCTCCCAAGAAGGAAAAGAAAAATCCTTGCTTGGGGTCTTCTTAAACGATGTTGGAGCCCTCCCCTAGCCTTTCACAATCGCAGAATCAGTAGGCTACTGTTGGAGCAGGATTTACAGGATAGGGAAGATGATTTTGGGTGAGGCTTGAGACAGGGGAGAAGATTTGGTCGCCGACGGCTGAGACAATGTGGTGTGGGCGGCAGATTTAGGTAGGTTTGAAGCATTAAACGTGATGGAAACAAAAGCTGTTAATAGTAATAATAATAATAATAATAATAATAATAATAATAATAATAATAATAATAATAATAATAATAATAATAATAATAATAAAATTAATATTAGAAAAGATAATAATAATAAAACTAATAATAATAATGATATGAATAATAATAACAAAATAAATAAGAAAGATAGAAATAAAAGAAAATAATAATAATAATAAGAACAAAATTTATCAAAATAATTTGTAAAATTCGGACAAAATTAGGTGTCTACATTCAGTCCTCAACGTTATAAAATAATTGAATTAAGGACATTTCCGTTAAATCTTTTAATTTCCGTTACCCCTACCAATACTAGAACTTAACGAAAATTAAATGATTTAACGGAAATGTCCTTAATTCAATTTTTTTGTAACATTGAGGACTGATTTCTATGCATTTAAATGTTGATGACTTAATTTTATTTTATGACAAACATTGAGATCATATTTGACTATTAAGCCATAAAAATATTAAGGTTCGGCAGTGAGATTTGTTTCAGTCCTATTAGAACAATAGTAGCGGTACGATTCCTCAAAAAAAAAAGAAATAGTAGCAGTAGGATTAGTTATTATTATAATAAGATTACATACAGCAACGTTAAGAATAAAATAATGATGAGATATGTATTTACGTAGAAACTTAAGGTAGTGGTAAGATAAATTGTAGTGAGATAAGAAAATGATCATTAAGAACATTAGATTAAAATTTGTATATAATAAAATGGGTTTATATATAATGTACTGATAACATATAGTTTCTATACACTGCTAATGTATCAGAGGTTGACACCTTATCAATAAAAAAAACAAAAAGAATATCAAGTTCTTAAAAATAAATACAAATAAATTTTTTCATAAAAACTTATTAATGAGGTGTCAACCTCTGGTGCATTGATAGTATATAGAGATTATACACTATCAGTGTATCATATATAAATCCAAATAAAATTTATGGTATATATTAGATATTTATAAATTAATAAAGTTGATTATTAAAATTATTTTATATCAATAATACTTTTTAATAAATTAAATCATTAAAATTATTTTAATATCAAATAATATTTTTAGCATTAAATATTTTAATTATTTTATGTATATATAATTATTATTTAACTTTGAAAATCTTTAAAGTGTTATGTGTATATATAATTTTAGTTTAAAATACTATATTTAAGATTTTAAATAATAAAAAAATGATTAATTATATGTCAATCTGTGTGTGTAAGACCTGATTCTACATTATTGTAGAGTCTAATTTTATAAAATAGATAATGAAAATTAAATAAATAATGAATATTGATTTCCACTTAGGTAAAAAGCTCCTTAATTTAAGATGTGAATAGAGCAATTTCGGTGAAATAATGTATGGGCAAGTATATGGAGCAGCTCGCCAATGGGCGAGTAAGGGGATGATCGCCAATGGCTGAGGGCGAGTTGATTTAGTGGCGATATTGGCGAATGGGTCAATTCACCAAGTTGTTGGTAAGGTCATCGCCCGAGTGATGAGAGGGCTTTGATAGCCCATATAGAGGGGCAAATGATGGCCTAGTTGGCGAGAAAGGCAAAAGCTATTCACCAAATCTCAATATGATCGCCAAGAAAAAGAAATCATTTCGTAATGGCCAAATCTTAAGTTGGCAAACTGAACTTGAAATAGAATGGGCGAGCTGAGGTCTGAGGTTGAATAGGCGAACTGGAACTGGAATCAACACGTGACCATTTCAGTAAAAAAAATTGACTTTGTATGTCATACGGTTGAAAACAATTAATGGAGAGGATGCTAAAGTCAATAAGGAAATTAACCTTATTGGTTGAGGAATAAAACAAAGGAGGCAGATAAGTCAAGAAACGGTACAGAAAAGATTGGTAAGCCGTTTCTTTGGCCACAAGTGTCTTCTTCCTTTAATAGGGGTTGAAAATTTATGCTAACTGTCTCCTTCATCTAATTAATGCATGAGAGACATGAAGTAATGAAAGGAAATGGGATAAGGCCAAGTGATGAGTTCTGATTGGATTAGCATGGCTATATAAGAAGGAACCTTTGAGGAAGACCGGCTTAGCAAACCTCATCTTCTTCACGAAAACTATGCAACTGTCAGTTTCTGTTCTGATTTCATACATTTTCACCATGCTTGATTTACTAAGCTTTATCCTTACGTTAGCTAAATAAGAAAACCTGCTTGCAAAACCTTTCCTCCATAGTTAGATGAGCTAAAGGGATAAGCAAAGTAAGGCCAACATAAGACAAAAAGAGTTCTGTTCTGGAAGTGCAGTTGATTCAGGTGAGATTTAATGGTTTCTTGAGATTAAATGATATATTTCTATGATTCCAAGCATGAGTATGGTCTTGTTTTTGATTGATTCTTGTTAGATCATAGAAATAGAATAAGTTCATAGCTTGAAATAGATGAAGTATAAAATGATAATGGGTGAGCTAAGTCATGGAATGTGGTAGTGGCGAGGTCGCCACATGTTAGTTTAAACCAAGGCAATGGCGAGTTGATAGTGGGCGAACTCCCACATTTAAGCCAATAGAGGCGTGGCGAATTGGTTGTGGGCGAACTCCCACGAATAAGCCAATATGGAATGGCGAGTAATGGCAGGCGAGCTCCCATGTGTAAGCCATTTGATGAATGGCGAGCTTGGTTTGGCGAGCTAGTAAGAGCTCTGTTGGGCAAGTAATAGGATTTTTGTGGGCAAGCTAGTTGATTTATCCCAATCTCGCCAAAGTGTTGAAAATATATAAAAAGGAAAATATTAATAGAATTTATAAATTATTTGCAGCCAGGAATTTGGAATGGCTATTGGCGAGCAGGAAGCAAGGCGAAGCAAGGCTTCGTAATATCAGGTAAGGGAGTTGTATGTGAAGTAAAATGCATGTTCTATGGAGTAGAAATATTATGAAAATATTAGAAATTATTTTGGTTTACTACATGCATTTATTTGCTAAGTTATTTTGATTTAGGCGAGCTAAAAGCCGACCCTTATGTTATGATTTGGCGAAATGGTACAGGGCGGGCGAGCCATGTTGGGCGTACCCTTTAGTGTTGTTTTCTAGCGAACAACCCCTGTTTTAATAAAATGCAGGCGAGCCATTTTGGGCGAACCCTTTTAAATGTTTTGGGGCGGGCGATCCCTTTGTGAAGAAAATCATGGGCAATGTCAGAGTGGGCGAGCCAGTTTAAGTTAATTTTTAATGCTAATGTTGGCGGGCGATTAATGGTTCACCTCACTGGGCGAGCTGACCATGGGCGAGCAGATTTTAACCGTATTTTCTCATGTGAAAAATGGGATGTTTTTATTATTTTGTAAATAGAAAATATAAAATCTTTTGGGGTGAATTGACTATGGGCGAGTTGACCATCGGCGAACTAGCCATGGCGAGTCAGTTTAACCGTGCCTTTCTCACATGAAATTCAGTGAGATTGCGGGCTGTTTTTAAAACCTTTTTGGAAAGAAAATCATTTTGAGAAAATAATGAAATTATGAAATAATTCCTTAAAGGTTTTTCATGAGATATAACTTGATTTTGAGACTTTAGGCCCCTAGTTTCATTCCTTATTATGAGTTATGAGGCTGATGGACCCGCCAAGTCATCAGCAGGTCAGTAGGTCACTTGGCAAGTGGACCCGAGGACCACCTATAGATTATGGCCATAGATCTAGCTGAGATAGCCGTGAGGGGCGATGGCCTACGGGTGCACCCAAAAAGCAGACGATTTATGTTCCCGGAGGGGGAGTGGGAACGATGAGAGCATGAGTTTCATAGGGTGATGCCTAGTCTCAACTTGTTGATTTCTGTTTACTGAAAGGATTTATTTAAATCCTATTTGCTGTTTAATTCATTTTATGGTAAACTGTTGAGCAAATGATTTGAATGATGTAAATAAAGTGTTGTTTACTATATCCACTATTTTCCTAATTGATATTGTTAGCTTTAAAAAAAAAAAATATATATTTTGAAATGACAAAACCTTAAGTAAGCTTTAATGTTTTAATTCATATTGTAAATTTGCCTTATCACACATGATTTTCTCAATACATTTCAAGTGTTCATATCGAACATTAAGACCATGATTTAATGATGCATACTCTTATTGGTCTTAACACTTTATAAATGTTTTGAATATTTTAGAAAATCACTTAATGACACTTGGCAAGTGGACCCAAGGACCACCTATAGATTATGGCCATAGATCTAGCTGAGATAGCCGTAAGGGGCGATGGCCTACGGGTGCACCCCAAAAGCGGACGATTTACGTTCCCGGAGGGGGAGTGGGAACGATGAGAGCATGAGTTATTCGTAGGGTGATGCCTAGTCTCAACTTGTTGATTTTTGTTTACTGAAAGGATTTATTTAAATCCTATTTGCTGTTTAATTCATTTTATGGTAAACTGTTGAGCAAATGATTTGAATGATGTAAATAAAGTGTTGTTTACTATATCCACTATTTTCATAATTGATATTGTTAGCTTTAAATTGCAAGATATATTTTGAAATGACAAAAATTTAAGTAAGCTTTAATGTTTTAATTCATATTGTAAATTTGCCTTATCACACATGATTTTCTCAATAGATTTCAAGTGTTCATATCAAACATTAAGACCATGATTTAATGATGCATACTATTATTGGTCTTAACACTTTATAAATGTTTTGAATATTTTAGAAAATCACTTAATGAATTTTTGGACAATGTTTTCATCAGAGAAAGTCAAGAAAAACTCTCTTAAAGCTTATAAATATTTTGGGTTGAATTAGGATCAAAGGTCATATCATTTCTAACCCAAAAGTGTAGGAAAAATGCCTTCTGGAAGAAAATGATCGATCCCCACTGTAGCAGGATCGATCCCTTTTTGGCAGAAAGTCTTCCCAAGATCCCTGAAGCCCAGAATCAAGATTCTGGACAAAAGGGATCGATCCCTTATGGAAAGGGATCGATCCCTTTGCTCGAAAATAGCCTATAACAGCTAGTTTTTGTGAGATAACGGTAATATCCGAAATTTGGCTCCACCCAACGGCCAGAATACATCCAAGGGACTATAAATAGAGGCTTAGAAGCTAAAGAAAGCAAGAGGAACAACCAAGCAACATCTTTCATCATCTTATTCATCTTCCTCAAGCCTCAAACAACAAATCAAGAGCTCCAAAGTCTACATCTTCTATCATTCACTTATCTCTTGTATTGTTTAGGACAAATATTGTATAGGCTTTTCATTATGCTTAATTTCTGTAATCACTTGCCTACCTAGAGGCCTTTCTTTGATTACATCATTTGTAAACCAATTCAATCCTTGTAAAAAGGGGAGGTTTCTCTTTAGCCTAAGAAAAAGAGGGAGGTTACTCTTTAGCTTAAGAAAAAGAGGGAGGTTTCTCTTGAGCCTAGAAAAAGAGGGAGGTTACTCTTGAGCCTAAGAAAAAGAGGGATTGTAATCACAAATTCAAGATAGTGGATTTGGAGAAAATCCTTGGGAGCGTCTCAAGGTAGAGGACGTAGACAAGGTTGCCGAACCTCTATAAATCGCTTGTGTAAATCTCTCTTTCCCTACTCTCTTTATTTACAATTATATTGTGCTCATTGAATTAAATTTATATTGCATGATTGAATAGCCTAGAGAACTTAGAAAATATTCATATAGGCTAGAGAATTTAGAAGAATGGAAAAACGGGCTTAAGGCTAGCTAAGAACCGATTCACCCCCCTCTCGGTATCGCCTATAAGAGCTAACAGATATGATTTTAGGAAAAACAAATATTTAGTGGTTTATAGTTTTAGTTTTATAAAGCAGCATATGTCTCCTTTACTGAGCACGTAGTTCGCTCACCTCTTTGTTTTAACTCCACAGATAAAAGACACGGAGTTAGAGAATTAGCTACATATAAAGCACTGGGGCAAAGTATGTTAAACATGACAGGTACAATCTCTTCTCTTTTATATTGCAGACACAAGTATACAGTACTACTTTAGTGAAACAAAGATAATAGGGGATGTCAGATGTAAGGAATATGAAAAGAATTTTCATATTCCGTATTTGTTAAATAAATGTTTATCATTTATTACTGTCACTGTTGAATATTAATGGCATCGCAGACAGCCCAACTAGAAAAGTTGGATAGAAATATGCAGAAAATGTGGTAACGGGCTGTTACAGTGTATGTATATATATATATATATATAAAGTTATTTATATTTTAAATAAATGCACAGTTAAAAATTTTAAAATTATAAAGGGTACAAAGAAAAAGGTAAGAATTAACAGTAATAAACAATTCAAAAACTAATAAAAATTAACAAAAAAATATTAAAACTAATTAAAATGGGCAAAAATGGGATATTAATCCTATTATAGAGTGTCCTGAGCCCCTGCCCTTCTAGTGGCTCACTAAGGGGGCGATTGGTTTTAATTGCAAATTCAAAGTTAAAGCTTGGATCTCATCGCGCTAAAGAATTTTTTGTCATGTATTTAAATATAACTAGAATCTTGGAGTCGCCACTATTAAAGGGGTTTTACCATTTACCACTTTCGATCCGAAAAAAATTGATCTCAAACCGTAAAATGAATAAAGATACTTGTAGTTACACAAAAAAATAATGTAATGAGATCCAAATGAGCCCTAAGTTGGTTCCCTAAATTACTTAGATAAATATGTTACAATTATAGCAATAACATGTAAATGACATCTTCATGAGACTTTATATAAAAAAAGAGATATGTGCTGCTACGTTATCTTCTCTTTAAAAAGTTTACATGCCTGACTATATGTATGTATACCATCAGCCATGGACTCTCTAAGAATTTGCATTCTCACTTTTCTAACAACTTCAATATCACTAATCGGTATCTCCAACAACTTCAATATCACTAATGGAAATTAGGTGTTATTCAACCATTTAATTTAAGTGTTCCGTGTTTTTATAGGAGTCTTGTTCTTATTATATTTGGAATATATGATGAAGATAGTCCTCACCAAAAATATAATTACTGCTGGCCCACTACCTAGTATTATTTTGTGACAACGCCCACTATCCATGTGGAAGAGCATAGGGAAATGAGAAAACTTGGAGACGAAAACAACAAACTCGACAACTAGCAAAGCCTCGATTTAGTAACTTATTATATGCATCTTTAAGTGGGAAAAAGTCCAAGGATTGAATTTATCATCCCTTCTCGGATTTCCTCATATTATCAAGTCAGGAAACTCAACTAACCCAAATTGAGGAGACTCGTTGTTTACGTAATGACTCAACATTGGGTGGATAATATGGCTCTAGGCCGAAGTATGAAGACTATAGAAGATGGATAACAATAACGAATGCTGGGCGTAATTTGTCTAGGCTAGTAGTGAAAGCTCTTATGTCCTTGGAAAGTGTCAACGATGTCTTTTTTTGTTTTTTCCTTCTGTTTTTTCTTTCCTCAAACCAAAATTTTGGTTGCACCTCGAAAAATTTTGATTGCACTTCAAACAAGCAAATTCACACAAGGGAGGTATAGACTTGCCAAGTCGATACGAGTAAGCCAAAGAAGCCAATGCCATTACACATGTCAAGCTACGCATACAATGGACATTCAGATTCGGCTCTAATGGTAATGTCCAATCATCAAGATGAGAGTTCAATCTCACTACCGTAGTTGCCTTTGGGTTAAAGTACTTTCCAAATGCTCTACTGATTGCCGTTGGGCTTGTATATGAGAGAGACCGTTACAACCCCACTTACTTTTTCTAAGCCTCAAGGAAGAAACCGTTCAGCCCCACTAACATGTGACTACCTAAATTTCATTACTATCAGTTCTTAAGGGTAACTCCCCCATTGTACAAATGATTTCACTAGGGGTATGTATTTGGTGATTTTAAGAACCTTTAACAAGGTTGAGTGATTACCAGCATTGAGCTCAAGGTAATTACAAAGACAAGAATAAGAGAATATACAATCATTTTAGCTCAAATCAAAAAGGAAGATTTGAATGTTTGATTGATAAATGATTTTGCAATGAAGCTCTTGAGATTGGAATCCTCATAAGCTTCCTTTTATACCACCTCTATAATTTTTGGCTGTTGGTATATATGTGTAATTTGAAAATCCTTTTGCTGGCTCTCACAAAATTTTAGCTGTTCAAACCTGTCAATATCAAGGGGTATTGATCCCTCACTTGGGGTATTGATACCTTATGAATGATTCTTGCAATAACATATATAAAGGGTATCGATACCTAAAACCTATAGGGTATTGATACTAAAACAAAGTAGTTTGCTGCCTTTCAAAAAAGAAAAGAAAAGAAGTTTGCTTCTGTCTTAGGGTAATGATAATGGTGTCAATACTTTACATAAAACTGACACATTTTTAAATAAATAGTATTGATCAGTGTTTCAAATAGCGGCCGCAAAACATAATAGCGGCCGCTATCTCGCGGTAGCGGCGGTGGTCGCCACCGCTATTAAGGGAAAAACAGATGTGAATATAAATCACATCCGTAACGCCGCTATTGGCCGATAGCGGCAATAACGGCCGTTATTGGCCGCTATTGCCGCTATTGGCCGCTATAGCGGCCGCTATTGCTGCTATCGTCCATTTTCAGTTGAAATTGGGTATTAAAAAAAATTTCAGAATCAGCAAAAAATTTCCAGCTATCGTCCATTTTCAATTGAAATTGGGTATTAAAAAAAATTTCAAAATCAGCAAAAAATTTCCAACAGAAGACTGATCAACAAAATCCAAAACAAATCTCTAGTTTCACACAATTATAATTTCAGTTTCAATCAATAGAAATTCTCAAGAAACAACACCACAACACAACAAGAAAGTAATTAAGAAATTTATTTAAAAATTAAAATCATTTACCTTTTCAAGTAGAATTAGATCAAGGAAGGGGATTTGTCGAATTAGGGAAGGTGATTTTGTCATGGATGTAGACTTTTTGACTGCTGGTTAGTGAGGGGCTAAGCAACTATTGAGAGCTCTGTTTTGTACTCATACTCTGTAGAAGCAAGGTAGAGAAAGACTAAGAAGAAAGGAAGGCACTAGGTGATGATGCAGTGGAGTGGTGGAGGCATGGCGGGGCGTGGCCGGCGTGGGGCTGTGGGCATCTTGGTTGCTGTTTGTCGACGGAAGCTGGGTTCCTGTCTGGAGAGAGTAGAGTCGACAAGGGAGAAAAAGAAAGCAAGAGTGAGGTATGTGAGTGAGGGTGAACGGTTGAGATAAGGGTGGGGAGAAAGTGTTGTGATGAACGGTTGAGATAAGGTTGGTGAGAAAGTGTTGTGATGAACGGTTGAGATAAGGGTGGTCTTTGGGATGTTTGGGAATCTAGATTTTTGGGTTTTGTTTTTATTAAATTTATATTAGATAATATTAAATTAAATCTGAAATTAAATTATAAATGTAATCTTTAGTTGAATTTCTATTGTAATTAAATACATAGCATTAAATATAATTATAACTCAAAAGATAAAGATAATATTGATATTTGATAATATAAATGATATAATTAATTTAGATGAAAAAATATTTGATAAAATTTGGATGAAAAATTCTTTAATAATTTAAATGAGAAATAATTAATACATTGATTTTTATTAATACATAATTATTTATCTTTAGTCTCATAATTTGTTATTTTTCAATTACCATAAATGATTTTCTATACATGAATGCTTTACTATAATTCAAAAAAAAAATTATAAGTAACATTTTTTTACATAAATATTAACTTAAAATAACATAAATTATTTTAAAAATTATAAAATAAGACTTTTTATAATTATAATTATAATTATTACATTTTGTATAAAAGTTGTGCGAAATTTAAAAAAATTCATGACCGCGATGGCCGTAATGGCCGCGATGGTCTCCGTTATTTCCGCAACCGCGATAAATGCAACGCGACCGAAAACGCGACCGCAACCGCAATTTAAAACAATGGTATTGATATCTTTACTGAGAGTATTGATACCTTGGACATATAATGCATATATTGACAATTTAAAGCATGGAATCAGTTCACCAAGGTCATGATTAAAACATCAAACATGCATTCAACAATTTAATCAGTCTAGCATATGCACATTTGTGTCTTAATTGTTTCCTAATTCACTTAGCGATATTTCTACAATTAATTTTACAATTAAGTTCAAAAGAGAAATACATATAGTACTGTGATTAGAATCTAATTCTCTTAAGCTTTCCAATGTCATGTTATCAAAATCCTATATATCACAGCTAACATAATTTAATTCTAAAAAGGGGGAAAATAGAAGAAAGGCCACACTTTTTTTTATAAAACCGTACTGGTTAGCATATATAAACTAAGTTTCAATATAAAAACCGTAATCATTGCTATCTAAGTGAAAATTGTTTTTAGAAATTATTAGTCTTCAATTATTTTTTATAAACGTAAAGATTACGTTTCAAATAAAAATCGTGGTCTATTCACAACTTAGACTACACTTAAGATTAGAAACTTAGTTTTTTCTTATAGTAAATAGTACGCATTTTTTATTCACTTTTATAGTTAGGGTTTTTGAATTTTCTCGGAATATATGACTATTGTTTTACTAAAAACCATAGTCATTTATAGAATAATTTCCTATTGAAAGTAAGGAAAAAATAGGAAAATGACTGCTTTCAAGATCATAATTAATAATATTAAACTGATTTAACAGGAATAGATACATCTGTTAAGAATTGCACCATTAATAATCCAAAAACTTCAGGCTTTCACTCCATTGGTTGTGGTATAATTACACATTTGTATTACATCATGATTATAAATAATGCAATTAACTCTAAAGTTCAATATCTGCTATCTTTATTCTTTACTTCTTTCTTTTGCTTTTGGTCTGTCAGTGGACATTCATTCTCGAACTTGTTCTTCTCAAACCAAATTTCTTGCACGTGGTAAAAACATTTAAAATAACAAAAAGCACCCACAACATTAAAGCGGTCGTGGATCAATAAACGCACATCTAGTCAATGATAATGAAAAAATGACAACTCCATTCAAGCATGGCTATTGTAGTGTCACTTTTTTTTCTCCTCCCTTTTGGAAATAAATTGACATTGCAGCAACAATGCCTAAATGTAGGTAGAATCATCATGAAAAGTTTTATCAAGTAGTTGTCGACCAATTTTAGTTAGATCTTCTCTATCCTTTTCAAAGGATGTGACCATACTCCAATATAAAATATATATGCTCTTGAAAGTCAATTTGCAATTATTGAATCATTAAGATATAGTACTCTATTAGAGTTGACCTTTTTTGATGGCAATACCAAACTGAACTACGGAAGGTCGCTCATTGTATCGAGCACTATCTTTATACTTCAATAATTACAAATCGGCTTTCAAAAGCATTTCTTAATGGATCATGGCCACATCCTCTCAAAAGGTTGGCAGGAGCAGATGGAGGGTTTTAGAGAAAGAGTGCAGAATCGAAAGACTAGTATGTCGAGATTTAAAGGCAGTGAGAAAGAATTTAATGAGTGAATTTCGGGAGACGAAATATCAAAACACAAAAGAATATGTTTAAATTAAAAATAGTAGTTTATTTACATATATGTAGCCTTTCTAAATCAATATATAATTAATAACACTATATTAATGAACAAAAAAAAATTAATAACACTATATTTCAACAAAAGCCCGTAGTCTATTTAAGGATATATAATCTTTCTAGATCTCTATATAGTGGTTAGCCTGTAAATAAGATGACGTTATTTATATATTAATAATTGTTAAATACTAA
Source organism: Heritiera fomes (assembly GCA_032173925.1). Lineage (NCBI taxonomy): Eukaryota > Viridiplantae > Streptophyta > Magnoliopsida > Malvales > Malvaceae > Heritiera > Heritiera fomes. The sequence continues at coordinate 764,280 of JAPDPM010000017.1, forward strand.
GCTTTTACAAGGGTTTGTCTATAGTAAAGTCGTAAATTATTGACTTTACTGTAAAATCATGAGATATCATGAGATATTCAATATCTCATGAGAAATTGAATAAAAAAAATGTAAATAATGGTTTAACAAGATAACAGGTAAATTTTACTTTAATGAAATATAATTCAAATTACATTTTTATCCATTCAAAATCAACAAGATATTGTAAATTATATTTTTATCTATTCAAAAAAAATATTATAAATTATATTTTTATCCATTCAAAAAATAATAATATAAATATCAATTTCTTAAAAAATTATGTGACATATTAATATTAATTTTATTGTTGTTACCTTATTGTATAAAAAAAAAATAAAAGCAATCAACTACCTTTTTATAATAATTGACGGCCTATGAATATAATTACGTTTAAAATATATTTTTGATGAAATCAATTGATTGTCTTTTTAAAACAATCAATTGCTTTGCGTCTAATTAATCTTAAAATATGAATTTAATTAATTTTATAGTTATATATAATATTTGTAGGCTTATGTATGATAATTTTACAATAATTGTAATAGTGTTACACTAATTTTAATAATTTTACAATTATTCTCATAATTTTAAACAAAAAAAAATATAGTTTTATGTGTATTCTCATCAATTTTATATTTAATTTATGCTAACTATATAGTTTTATACTTAATAATCATAATTTTACTCTTATTCTCATTAATTTTAAGGTTAATTATCATAGTTTTATGCTTACTCTAGATAATCTTATCAATTTTACAGTTAATTATCATAATTTTATATTTATTCTAGTATTTTTATACTTATTTTATTAATTTTATGATTATTTTTATAAATATCGTTTAATTATATTAATTTTAAATTTTATTTGTTTGGGCAGTTGAATGCTCGATAATGGCATTCGATTGCCATAGTTAACAAAATTAAACAGAACAAATGTTAGCAGGAGGCAATTTACTGCCTCAAAATGGCGTCGACCACCTCCAGAAGACCTTACTTTTGTCTTGCATAAATGCATATTTACAAGTTTGAGCCACATGGAACCAATTATTAGTCAATTTTTTTTTTTAATTTTAAGCATTATACAATGGTGGAGATGTGGAAGTACTACGTTTGTAAAGAGAGGCCCAGCAGCTCATTGGCAAGATTTTATTTTACTAGGTTTCTCAAATTTTGGCCCCTGTCATGGCTTACCTTATGTTGAAGGTTACAAATTTGTTTCCTTGATTCTATTTTAGACCATGTCTAATTCATTTTAAGATTTAGTAGTTGATTAATTTATTATTATGTCAGTAAGTACATTTTCACTTTGTTCTTATTTTTTGTTTCAATGTGTTTGTCAATTAATGCTTATACTTTTGTTTATAATATTTTTCTTATATATACACATTGAGTTAATTAGTAATTTACATTTTTTTAATGTTTTTATGTTTATTTTTATTAATTTTATAATGAAATTTATAAATTTTACGATAAATGTTATAAATTTTATAATGAATCCAATAAATTTTACGATTAATGTCATAAATTTTACTATTAATCTTATAAATTTTATGACGAATCTAGTAATTTTTATGATGAATATAATACATTTTACGATAAATCTAATAAATTTTAGGATGAATTTAATAAATTTTACGATGAATGTCATACATTTTATGATGAATGTCATAAATTTTACTATAAATCTAATAAATTTTACGATGAATCTCATAAATTTTACGAGAAATTTCATCATTTTTATAGTGAATATCATGTATTTTACGACGAGTCTAATAAATTTTACGATAAATGTCATAAATTTTATGATGAATTTGATAAATTTTACATGAATCTCATAATAAATTTTATGATGAATGTTATACATTTTACAATGAATCTAATAATTTGTATAATAAATATCATACATTTTATGATGAATTTAATAAATTTTATGATGAGTCTCATAAATGTTACGATAAATTTAATAAATTTTACGATAAACGTCATACATTTTGCGATAAGTCTAATAAATTTAATGATAAATGTCATAAATTTTTAATTTACGATGAATCTTTATAAATATTAATTGAAAGTTTTCTGAAAATAAAAGCCAAAATGCTCATCACAATACTATATTGCCACTGTCGTGAATTAAAATCTTATGATTTGTCTAACATTGTGCAACTGGTATGCATATTAATGAGAAAATTCAGACAATAAATTTCAAGAAACTCCTGCAAAAATAAAAAAAAAATAAGGATGCAGAGAATGATAACCAACTGCTATACACACAGACATCGAGAGAGAATAATACAAAATGATACAGTACTTTCAGCCTTGTACAAGCTATAACAAATTGACTAACAATGATTGTTAAAGCAACTTTATTTACAAATAAAGGTTATTATTCAAACCATAAAACAAATTATTTCACATTTAAAAATCCATCTTTAAACCTAATAGCTAAAATAAAATGCGATTAGAGGAGAAAAAGAAAGAGAGATCAAAACCCTCAACAAGCTACATCCAATAGGGTAAGAAATTTGTGATTATTAATTTATTTTATTTTTACTCCTTAACATTATTTTATAAAATTTATAATTTACAATTGTTCTCATAAATTTTAATATTATTATCATAATTTTACAATTATTCTCATCAATTTTATAATTATTTTCATAATTTTATTATGATTTTTATTGGGCATTTGATTGCCTCTACGTTAAGCTAAACCCCAAAAATATGACGAAGAAGAAAAATTAAATTGAAGGATTGTGTTAATAAGAAAAATAATATAAAGATGTAGGAATTATAAAAAAGTTAAATTAGTAATATACTTGATATAAGAAAGCCCAAATCCACTAAACTGAGCCCCAAAAGAAGACAGGGGCTGCCATGTGGCATAAAGTTATTGGGCCACATGGCCTCAGGCATGAGACATAGCAGGACGCGCGAGAGCATGTGCGGGAGATCCCTCTCGCCTGAGATAGGGACTTGTCGCTCGAATGACAGCCCACGTAATAGCCTGCTGCGAATGAGTGTGGCCTCCCGTTTGATAGCCTCCTGCTTAGCGGTAGACCCCTGCTACCACAATTAGACGAAATACAACATTTTAGTGCCGTGCCAGGAACAAACTCTTTTAAAAGGACGAACTTGCCCTCCAGGTAATTATTTTGCTGTAATGGTAATTTACTCACCTATAAATAGGCCACATGTATTGCTTTATTCTCTAATTTTTTGACTTTTGGCTTTTACGTTCCATACACTCAAGAATACTTTGTTGACTTAAGCATCAGAGTGCCTACACAGGGAATCACCCCTTGCGTTCCTCTAACTTTTCCTATTTTATAGAACCTTTTTGGAGACACGTGGAGAGAAATACAGACAACTTACGTTAGCAATCATTCATTATTGTTTTGTGCAACAACAATTGGCGCTGTCTGTGAGAACGAAATAAAAGCTACTTAAAGCTTTTAAGATGGTGAGAACAAGATCGACTACTGTGACAGATGGAAGCGATGAGAACTTTGTGAGTTCTCCTGAACAACTAATCTGCCACAGGGCACAAGTGAACAGGGAAGAAGAGAGAACAACAATGTTTGTGGCGAAATTCGAAGCTCTGAGGTGGTAGAGAGAGGAAATAACCCAAGCGCTAAGGGCCATGGTAAATCTGTTTAAGGGAGTCCTCTAGCAATTGAGTCTGCCGCAGGCTGTACAGAATCTGGTGGGAGAGATGAGCCAAGGGGTACCGCCGTAAGCGACAGGGTACTCATATGGTGACAGACCCCTCGATGCCTAGTCTCAACTTGTTGATTTCTGTTTACTGAAAGGATTTATTTAAATCCTATTTGCTGTTTAATTCATTTTATGGTAAACTGTTGAGCAAATGATTTGAATGATGTAAATAAAGTGTTGTTTACTATATCCACTATTTTCCTAATTGATATTGTTAGCTTTAAATTGCAATATATATTTTGAAATGACAAAAACTTAAGTAAGCTTTAATGTTTTAATTCATATTGTAAATTTGCCTTATCACACATGATTTTCTCAATACATTTCAAGTGTTCATATCAAACATTAAGACCATGATTTAATGATGCATACTCTTATTGGTCTTAACACTTTATAAATGTTTTGAATATTTTAGAAAATCACTTAATGACACTTGGCAAGTGGACCCAAGGACCACCTATAGATTGTAAAATCCGATTTTATACTACTGTAAACCGAAATTTCATAATGTAAATAAAGTAAATATTGCATATTGATTTTCACATTGGATGAAATGCTTTTTAACTTGAGATGTGCATGGAAGAATGTGTGATAATGTATGGGCAAGGACCTCGAACAGCTCGACAATGGGCGAGCAAGGAAGGCTGTTCGCCAATGGGCGAGCTTAGTTGGCGAACAGAACGCCAAAGTTGCTGGTTAGGGCGAGTATAACAGTTCGCCCAATCTGGCGAGGTCGTTGATCGCCCAGATGGATTGAGAAAAATTAAAAGTTGAATAAAAGTAAAAGTTTGTGGGAAAGCATGACAAAACACAGTCAACAACGTGTGAGAAGAAAAGAATTCTAATTGAAATCTTTTACTACAAAAGTCTCCATGAAATTAATGCTAAGAATGAAAGCATTAATGGAGGTAAGACAAAGTTAATAATTGTGGTTGACATTGGCGTGGGAAAGAAGAAGAATAAAAGGAGAAATTTTAGTCAAAAACGTGCAGAGACTTTGTCGCCTGTTCCCTTTTTGACTGCAAGCCGTTCCTTTGGCTGGAAATTCTTCAACATTTAATGGGCTGTCAGACGAATGGAGAAAAGAGAGAAAGGAGAGCCAATCAACGTGGGCGGCTGGAAGAAGTTGGCGAGAAGAAGAGAAAATTTAGTCAATAACATGACGTCTTTTGCTGCACTTTTTCTACCCGTTTTAATGCCGTTCAGATGTTCTCTTGATGCAATTTTCTTCATGAATTAATGCACTACCAGACGAGGTAATGATGAAGGAAGGGATAAGGAACAGATGATGAGTCCTGGTTGGACTAACATGTCTATATAAAGAGGCTTCAAGAGAAGAAATGGATTGAAATGAACTCCATCCTCTCTAGAATCCGTCTCGCCCATTCCGTTCCACTACAAGTTCAACTGTAGTCCTTCAGTTTTTCTTAAATGCAAGCCATGAAAACTTCCTTATTAGTTAGCCAAACCTTCCCTCCAATGTTGAAGAGCTAAGGAACAAGAGAAGAAAAGCTAAGAAAGGCAAGAAAGCATCCTGTTGTTGGAAGAGCAGCTCAGTAAAGGTGAGTTTCATAGCTTTTATAGTTCTCTTGATGTTTAATTATAGACATAGCCTGGTTGTAGTTGAATATTGTTGAACAATATAAGAAAATAGATGGAAAAATAACTCAGAATGAGTAAGGAAACACGACGGGCGAGTAGAAAGTTGCTAGTAAAAATGGGTGAGTACTCGCCCAAAAGATGGGACGAGGTTAGGAAAATGTTTATATGAGTCCGCCAGTATGTGGTCCGGCGGGCGAGAACAAATGATCGCCAATAGGCGAGAATGGCGATAAGAAGTCGCCCATGTAAAGTTGATGATCGCCAGTAGGGCGAGTTGGAGAAAAAGAAGTCGCCAACGTATTCCATTACAAGGGCGAACTCGCACGAATAAGCCGCTAATGGACAGCGAGCTATGATGGGTGAATGGCGAACTGAGTTCGCCAAAAGTGCCATATTTTTAGGATAAATATAAATCCTTGTTGGAAAATATTAATAAAGTGAATAAATGCTTTGCAGACGGGAATTGAGCAAGGCGGGCGAGAAGCTAAGCTGTATCAGACGATGTAAGGAAGTTGTATGTGAGGCAAATGCATGTCCTGTGGAGTAAAAACGTTAAGAAAATATCGAAATTTGTTTTATTTTCTGACATGCATCGTTTGATAAATTGTTTTGGTTTCGGGCGAACTATAAGCCGCCATAAGTTCTTTGGTTGGTCGAACTCACTAAGGCGGGCGAGTAGTTTTGTATTAAACAAAAACTCGGGCGAGCCAATGGCGAGCTCTTTCTTTGAGATCTGGGCGAGTGCCTTTGTTTTAAAGTGAAATCCGGTAAGCCATAGTCGGGCGAACCCTTTTTAAAGTGTTTGGGCGGACGACCCTTGTTTTAAAATAAAAGGCGGGCGAACTGTTTTTCAGCCAGCCGTACTTATGTTTTGAAAAACTATGAGGCGGGCGACTATTATTCGCCGTCTTGTCGAGTAGTCAGGGCGAGCTGATAAAGGCGAGTAGGCTCTGGTGAACTGTTTTAAAATGTAATTTCTTAAACGAAAAATGAAATATTTTAATTATTTTTGAAAATAGAAAATATCAAATTCTCGGGCGAGTAGTCCCTTGGGCGAATTGGCTAATGGGCGAGCTGACCCTGGGCGAACTAGCCGTGGGCGAACTGGCTCCCAAAGTGCCTTTCTTTCATAGAAAATGTTGAAAATGGAGGGTTGTTTTACTAGTTATAAACCCTTTTGGAAACTAAATCATTTTATGGAAATGATAACTTGATTTTGAGACATTAGGCCATAAGTTCATGCATTATCACTCATGTACTTTGCGTGACCTAACTAGGGCGATGGCTCGGGTCAAATAGACCAGCGAGTGCACCCTGGGGCGTCACAGGGTTGATAGACCTGCCAAGTCTTCAGCGGTCTCGAGGTCACTTGGCAAGTGGACCCGAGGACCACCTACAGATTATGGCCATACATCTAGATGAGATAGCCGTGAGGGGCGATGGCCTACGGGTGCACCCCAAAAGCGGATGACTTGTGTTCTTTGCATGATTTAAATTGTTGCCTAGTCTCAATTAAATGATTTATGAAAGGATCAGGTGAATCCTGTTTTCATGTTAACTGTATTTATTAATTCCTAATGAGTGTGATCGTTAGGATGATTAATTGGTTTTCGAGATTTTAGCTTTTATTAAAGCAACATACACCTTTCTTACTGAGCACATTGTCGCTCACTCCTTATTTTTCCACTCCACAGATAACTGATTGGAACTAAGAGACTTACCTTCCTGAGATTGGATATAAGAAGGTATGTTGTATTCTTTTATATATTCAGCAAAGTTGTACAGTACTACTTTAAATAGAAAGGGAATGTATTTGCATCTTAAGGAAGAGACTTTAATAATTTATATCTACATAATAATGTAGTAGAAGTTGTTAAGCATCACAGACAGCCCAACCGGTAATTAAGTATAATTTATGAGTAAGTAACATGTTATACAGTAGTTTTGGGATGTTACATAGATTATGGCCATAGATCTAGCTGAGATAGCCGTAAGGGGCGATGGCCTACCGGTGCACCCCAAAAGCGGACGATTTACGTTCCCGGAGGGGGAGTGGGAACGATGAGAGCATGAGTTATTCGTAGGGTGATGCCTAGTCTCAACTTGTTGATTTTTGTTTACTGAAAGGATTTATTTAAATCCTATTTGCTGTTTAATTCATTTTATGGTAAACTGTTGAGCAAATGATTTGAATGATGTAAATAAAGTGTTGTTTACTATATCCACTATTTTCATAATTGATATTGTTAGCTTTAAATTGCAAGATATATAATTGATTACTATAAGCCTGACTTGTCACATGCTAAAAGGGACAGAAATTAACCCGCTCTCTCTATGGATATGAAGAAAACAATAGAACAGGTGCTGGAAGAGAAAAGCTGGTGTCGGCAGAAGAAAGCCAGAGGAGAAGGGTACCATTTAGCGCTACCATCATGCAGAAACCACTGCCCTTGAAGTTTAAGATGCTGCAAATGACCGCATATAGAGGGAAAATGGATCCTTACGATCATATGCAGAACTACGAGGTCTTGATATTACTACATGGATGGGAGGATGAGATAATGTGCAGGGCCTTTTCTCTCACTCTAACGGGACATGTGATGAAGTGGTTCGACAATTTGCCTGAGGGGTCCATTGCCTTTTTTGACCAGTTGTAGAATGAGTTTCTCAAAACGTTTATGGTGAATAGCTAGAGGAAGAAGGATCGTATTTGCTCACCCTTAAGCAAGGAGGTAAGGAGTCCTTGAAGAGTTATGTAGATCGGTTTAGGGATGCCACTCTCGAGGTACGTAACTTGCAAGTAGGAGTAGCCGTGGTAGCCATGTTACAGGGGACCAGGTCTGAGAAGTTGCAGGAGTCACTGTCGCTAAACCAACCGACTATGATATCAGACTTATTCTCTCGAGCAAATAAGTACATCACTCAAGAGGAAGTGATGAAAATGGTATCAAACGGGGAGCAAAAGGAAGGAAGGAAGTGTGGGAGAGAAACCTCCAAGGGGTCTTCTAGTCAATCGAGCAAACCTGATAAAGCTTCCAGGTTAAAGTATATTACTTACACTCCACTCACTGAATCTCGTGCATCAATGTTGGCGACTATCGAGGAGTCAGGTCTTATACAGTTCTTGAAGAAGACCTCGGGTAATCTAGGTCGTAACCTGAATTTGTATTGTAAATTTCACTCTGCGTATGGACATTTTACGGAGAAATGTAGAGAGTTGATGAATCAGCTCGAGGAGCTAGCGCAGGAAGGCAAGATAGGATGATTTGTATGGAGGGACGAAAGAAATAATTATCCTGCACGTAATAGGGGAAATAATCCTAGGGACAGGAGAGACAAAAATAAGAGTAATGAAGGAAGAAATGAAAATGTGAGGAGAAATGAGAACAGGAGGGGAGATTGAAGGAATCAAGAAGAAGATAATGAGCCCACGGGTCAAGCAATCAATGTCATATCAGGAGGGGAATCATTGGTTGGCACTTCCTCCTCGTCTAGAAAGTCTTATGCCCGGCAAGCTTACCAAGTAAAGTCGGTAATGTAAGAAAAGCAAGATAAGGAGCCCATTACCTTCACACTAGTCGACAGAGGAGATATTACAATTCCCCCTGATGACCCGATGGTGATCTCAGCAGTCGTTGCTAGTCGATAATGGAAGTTCGGTGAATTTGATTTACTGAAATTGCTTTGAGAAGATGAACATTTCGGAGGATAGGCTGAAGTCGGTGCTCGCGCCCTTGTATGGATTTTCTGGTGAAAAGGTGAAGGTAGCAGGGGCAATTCACCTACCTGTCACATTAGGAGAGAGCCCAAGGAGTGTTATTTGGCAGGCGTTGTTTATGGTGGTGAAGTCAACTTCAGTGACTTACAACATGATCTTCGGGCTACCATTATTGAACGACATGAGGGCAGTGGTGCACCCCTGTTATTTACTGATGAAGTTTCCAACTCCTCGTGGTGTAGGCAAGTAAGGGGAGACCAAAGAAAGGCGAGGACATGTTATACCGCATCAACTACATGCAAGGGAATCTAGAGAAAGGACACCCTCTCTATTGAAGAGCCACCTAAACCAAAGCCGAATGAAGAGATGGAGGCAGTCTAGTTAGTTGAGGATGATAGAGAGAATGTAGTCTATGTCGGGAGACAATTGCCTAGCAAAATGAAGGAGGAGATAATTCGGTGTCTGAAGGAGAATGCTAATGTTTTTACTTGGACTCCCGATGACATGCCCAAAATTGAACTTGAGGTTGCTTGTCATCGGTTGAATGTAGTTTCAGGAGCAAAGCCAATCAAGCAAAAGAAAAGAAATTTTACCCCGGAAAGACAAAAAGTTATAGACGAAGAGATCTCGAAGCTGCTACGAGCGGGGTTTATCAGAGAAGTCAACTACCCCGAATGGTTGGCTAATGTAGTTATGGTGAAGAAAGCCAGTGAAAAATGGAGGATGTACATGGACTTCACTGACTTGAACAAGGCTTGCCCCAAGGATTCATATCCATTACCTTGTATTAATAAATTAGTATACGAGACCTGTGGATATGAAGTGCTTATCTTTCTGGATGCCTTTTTCGGGTATCACCAAATCATAATGCACCCGGAGGATGAAGAGAAAACCTCTTTCATTACCGATAGCGGAACATCTTGCTATTGAGTAATGCCCCTTGGCTTAAAGAATGCAAGTGCTACATATTAGCGAATGGTGAATAAGGTGTTCAAAAGCTTGCTGGGCAATGCAATGGAGGCTTATGTAGACGACATGATCATAAAAAGTCGTAGGGAAGAACCACATGCTGAAAAAATGACGGAGGTGTTCAAAGTGTTACGACAATATAACATTAAGTTGAACCCCAACAAAGGTTCGTTTGGAGTGAGGTCGAGAAAGTTCTTGGAGTTCATGATCACTAATCGGGGAATTGAAGCTAACCCCAAAAAAGTTCAAGCCATCTTGGAAATGAAGCCACCCAACACTGTCAGAGAAGTCCAAAGGTTAACTGGGAGGATAGCATCCTTGAACTGCTTTTTATCCAAATCAGCAGAAAAAAAATCTACCATTCTTTAAGTTGATAATTGCGGCAAAGAATTTCAAATGGACCGAAAAGTGTCACGATGCTTTTGAGAGATTGAAAGATTACATGAAAGAGTTGCCACTGTTGTTTCGACCTCAACCTGGAGACAGGCTCCTTATGTATCTTGGTATAGGCGAGAAGGCGGTAATCGCAATCCTGTTGAGGAAAGATGGAGACGAGGACTACCCAATCTACTACGTAAGCAAAGTTTGCTGGACGCAGAGACGAGATATCCCCAAGTTGAGAAGGTGGCCTTGTCATTGGTGATTGCAACTCGAAAGTTACGACCATATTTTCGGGCCCACTCCGTAACTGTTCTAACAGACCAGCCTTAGAGGCAAATATTACAAAAGCCGGAGTACTCAGGGCGTTTAACCAAGTGGGCGGTCGAGCTCAGTGAATACGATATTCACTTCTAACCTCGTCAAGCAATAAAGGGGCAAGCATTGGCAGATTTTATTGTAGAATGCACTGGTCGGGATGCTCAAGGAGAATCAAATATAGTTTAGTGAAAATTATTTGTAGACGAAGTTCGTAGTGTTAATGGTAGTGCAGCTGGAATTGTACTAATCTCGCATGAGGGAGAAACCTATGAATATTCCCTCCGTTTCAAGTTTCCAAGCTCCAATAACGTAGTTGAATATGAAGCTCTGATAGCTGGAATGAAGCTAGCCGAAAAACTAGAAGTTAGCAATCTGATAGCTCACAATGACTATCAGTTGGTAGTGAATCAGTTCTATGTTGACTATGAAGCACTGGAGCTTGCTTAGGTGCCATATTTATAGAAGGTTCAGTTGTTAGCGCAGTCATTTAAAAACTTTCAGTTAACCCAGATAAACCAGTCTGAGAATAGTCACGCAGATACCCTTTCGAAGCTGGCCTCCTCTAGTGGAATGAAAGGTGGCATAGTGAAGGTGGAATCCCTAGCTAAGCCGAGTATTGAAGAGGAGAATATTTGCAATGTTGAGATCGGGAATGATGGAAGGAACCCGATCCAAGACTACGTCCTTGAAGGAAAGCTCCTTACTGATAAAGACAAAGCTCGAAGGATAAAATTAAAGAGCACCAAATTTACAATGGTAAATGGGGAGCTTTATAAGCATGGATTTACCATGCCCTTGTTGAAATGCTTAGGGCCTGAACAAGCAGAATATGCCATAGCAGAAGTCCACGATGGTATATGTGATGAACATTTGGGAGCTCGAGTGCTAGCCTCAAAGATACTTCGAACGGGGTTATATTGGCCAACATTGAAAAGAGATGCCATTGAGAAAGTGTAAAGATGTGAAAAATGCCAAAAATTTGCTCCCATAGCCTCGACGCCAGTCTCGGCCCTCCAGAGTACTTTTCAACCAACAACATTCGCACAATGTAGGCTTGACATTTTGGGACCCTTTCCCTTAGGCATTGGACAAAGGAAATACCTACTAGTAGCTACTGACTACTTCACAAAGTGGATAGAGTTAGAACCCTTAGCTACAATTTTTGAAAAAAAGGTGGAGGCGATGGTATGGAAAGATATTATCTGCCGATTTGGAATCCCTCGGGTGTTGAATGATGATCATGGAAAACAGTTTGATTGTGACGCGTTTCAAGAGTTTTGTAGAGGCCTGAGTATCCAACTAAGGATATAGTCTGTATCCTACCCACAAGGCAATGTGCAAGCTGAAGTGAGCAACCGAACTATACTGCACGGGCTGAAGACCAGACTGGACAGGGCAATGGGAGCATGGGTTAACAAGCTCCCTAGTGTTCTTTAGGCCTATAGAACTACAAGTCAGGTGTCGACAGATGAGACACCATTTAATTTGGTATATGAGACTGAAGCCCTCATCCCGGTTGAAATTGGAGCAACGTCGCCTAGACTAATCCCTTACGTTCAAGAAATCAACTTTCAGGGGCTTAGAGAGAACCTTCATCTAATAGATGAACTAAGGGACATGGCAAAAATAAGGTTGGCTGCCTACCAGCAACGAGTAGCCGCATACTATAACACTCGAGTTAAGAGCAGGGAGTTAAGGGAAAGAGAATTGGTGTTAAGAAAATAAGCCATTACAAACGCCCACAGGGAAGATGGTAAGTTCCGTGCCAACTGGGAAGGACCTTACAGAATCAGGAGAATGATTGTACCAAGCACGTGCACCTTGGAGACTTTACAGGGAAAAAAGATCTCAAAGACGTGGAATGTTAATCATCTAAAGTTGTACTGGCAATGAAAATATTGTATTATTTGCTTTATTGTTTTTCTATCGTTATGCATTACTTTGTGTGAATGGAAAATATCATGTGATGTCAATGCTTGAATTATGAATAAGGGGCCAGTTATTCATATTTTATGTTTCCTATAGTGTGATTTAACTGATAAATGTGTTACAGGAATAAGAGTAATAGAGACAAAAGCTAGCCAAAAAACAAAAAGTCCCTCAGTGAAAAATGCGCGAGACAGGCAATTAAAAAGTCCCTAAGCACAAAAAGGTGTGAGACGGGCAAATAAAAAATTCCTAAACAAAAAATGCACGAGATGGGCAAAACAATTAAATCCCTAAGCAAAAAATGCGCAAGACGGGCAACCAAAAAGTCCTTAACACAAAAAGGTGCGAGACAGGCAAATAAAAAGTCCCTAAGCGAAAAAAGCGCTAGACGGGCAATTAAAAAGTCCTTAAGTACAAAAAATGCAAGACGGGCAAATAAAAAGTCCCTAAGCGAAAAATGCACAAGATGGGCAAAACAATTAAGTCCCTAAGCGAAAAATATGTGAGATGGGCAAACTAAGTAAGTCCATAAGCGAAAAACGCACAAAATGGGCAAATTGAATAAGTACTTAAGTGAAGAATGCGTGGACAGACACAATGCTTGAGCAAAAATTCTTCTTTGAGAAGAAGGTAACACCGTCTCAAAATAAGAACTGTGGAGCAACCTAGGTAGCATGTCAAAAGGCATGATAAAAGATATGGTGTAAGGTATGTTAAGGGTTTGTTAAGGCATGTCGAAAAACGTGTTACAAGTTTACTAGTAAAATATCTTAACTTTGTAACATTTTAGCATGTTATACAGTATTGTGGCTATAAAAATGCTAAAATTCCAATGAGTATGATTTCATGATACAATAACATGTCAATTATAGTTGTATTTCAATAGCACATCACGCATGTTAACAATTTGTGCTTTGTCGTAATGTAGCAAGCATGTAAAGAAAGGAAAATTGCAAAAGAAATTGTGATTTCCATTAAAAGTAAAAATGTACATCGTTTGTATGAATTACAATCGAAATGAAAAACAACATGAAAGAGAAAAATATCCTAATCACTTTATAGTAAGGATGGAGTCAGCTGGAAGAGGAAGCGCTGTGTCAACGGTAGGATCCTGGAGAGCTGGAACTGCATTTGAGTCTTCTGGAGGAGTAGCCTCGGAAGAAGGGGTGTCACGTGAAGGCTCTGCAATCTCGAAAACCATGGAGTCTAGCACGGGTTCAACAGCAGTAGAGTCAGAAAGTTGAAGATCTTCGCTGTCCAAACCCTGCAAGGCCTCAATGGGCTCAAGCTGACCACGTGGCTGGCGAGGGGACCAAGGACCTTCGAGGTTTTTCAAGTTATCCACGGCCCCTTCCTCCAAATAATCTTCAGGATCCACCGAGTCAAGTTGATATTCGATCTAAGGAGGATGGTTATAAAACTCGACCTCTTCAGTAAACAGAAGCTCCGGGAAGGTCTAGTTAGGCCTTTGCTTCTCTAGCTAAGCACGGGCAAGATAGAAGCCATACTTGATGAATCCCACCGAGTAGATTTGCTTCTTCTCAGTGCAATCTTGGGACAGGCGGTATTCACGAACAACTTAAGCTCGAACCTCCCTTTATCGCTCCAGCACGTTGTGCATTTTTTTGATAGCCTCATCCCGTTGCAACCTTATGATCTCTAGGTCGTTTGTTGCTTTCTCATAAGCTTCCTGGTACCCCTGAAAAGAATCAGCCCTTGCCCATTCATCCTTTAGCTTCAGCTCGAGGTCTACTATTTGTCGTCTTAGAGCCTGGTTGTCTCTCTTCAAATCATCTACTCTGTTGGGAAGTGAACGGAGTTGGTTGACCTCGTTCTGAAGCACCATGTGCTTCTTCCGAAGCTCGTGCAACTCTTTCTCAATCCACTCTTTGTGGGTGCGGTGCTGTGCATTAACAGCCACCACTTGTTGAGGAGCCTAGCAAAACCAAAAGAAGATAATTAAGAACCCGGATTAAAGAAGCTAAAATACAAGCATTCAGAAAAGGGATGAAACTCTTACCCTCATCACAAGGTAGTTTGAGGTATCCACGCCTGTAGGGAGACTCTTGAAAATTTTCTTCTCGTCTCGAGGAAGGATGGTGCTCCAAGCCAAACGAGAAGCCACCTCTATGTCTTTGATGCTATTGTTGTCATTAACATCGAGGTAAGTTTGAAAGTCGTCCCTGTCGACTATCCTTCCTCCATCCACCTGATAACACTTGAGAGTAAGAGGCGCTACCTTTGACAAAATTGGCCTCATAGCCATCGCATCTCCAATGTTGAGCCTCTTTCGATTCTTCCTACGAGGCCTGCAAGGGACGCGTGCACCTTTAGGACGCTCGGGGTCACCCTCCTGGGGAGCGAGCTCACTTCTTTGTGATCCCGAGCTCTCGCGACTTTCTGAACTAAGACAATCGCGGATAATATACCTCCTCTTTTTGCCCCTTTTCGTTCCTTACATGGAGTGACTGGGCTCGCTAGTGGTTGGAGGAGGAGGAGGAGGAGTAGGAGTGCAGGGGTGCTTCAAAGCAGAAGCCTCTACCCAAAGCTATTTTCGTGGCAGGAGAGCTTCTGGAGGAACCCTAGAAGAGGATACAAAGGTTTTCCTCCGGCGCATGGCATCTTGGAAGCTCATATTTGCATATCACAAGAAGAAAGAGTTAGCGAACAAGGTCAAAAGACGTTAAACATGTGTGCAAGGATAAAAAAGTCATTGTTAAAAACCTAAAAGGTCACCAAAATCGTCTACGTTAGCCAAATTGCATAGAAGGGACTCCCAAAGGCGTTGCCTTGGTTCCACTTGAGATCTTCCTCGGATGAATCATTAGCGCCTGTGGTCCCAGGTGTTTCATCCCCCGAGTCAAAAGAAGATTCATCTATTAAACGACTTACAGGGCTCGTTGATTCGACTAGGGGAACCACGGGCGGACGACTAGAGCCAGGACTAGGCATGTGTGAGGCTGAGGGAAGGTTTAAAAGAATGGCAAAAGTTTCGGGGATAACTCTGCCTACTGCCCAACCAGCCGCTGTAATGTTCTCGGGAGTTAAAAGGGAGAACAAATCTCGCTCCCCGGTAGAACAGATAAGTTGTACGGACTCGCCTAAGTGCTCCCTTAATGAAGCTGAGCTAAACTTTTCCGAACGCCTTGAGTGGTCACTGGTATCAGGGTTTCATCTAGTAGGGATTCTCAAATCCTTCAGAATCTCAACAACGACCCACTCACTCTCAAATTTGTGCAACTTATTGGGAAGGTCCGAAAAAATTTTATTGGAAAACCCATCGACCGTTATTCTTTGAAGAGAGAATGTAATTAACCTGGCTAACCCATAAGCTCTAAAAAATGCACTCAGAAGAGAGATAGAAGGAACGATACCTAGATTATGACACACTATAGAGAATCCCACTAACTGGGCCCATCCATGAGGATGGAGATGGCATGGGACTATTTCTTTATACCTAAGAAAGGCTAGTCCAATCTCAAGAAGTGAAAAACGAAAACTGAAAACTATAGACGCTTTATGTACAGCTACACCGCTAGTAACTAAATCGAGGGAATGCTCCTTATTGGTTGGAAGCCTATATTGGTCGCCAGGAAGAAGGGGGAAGCGGGTGTTGATCTCTTCTAAGTCTACATTTGACAACTTGCACTCAACACCACCCTTCCTCAGTGTTTTACCTACGCATTGAGAAAACATGACTAAAGACCGACAGAGTAAGGGAAACAGACATCACAAGTGACAGACCTAATCCCTGTGGGAGACTACGGAGTCGCAGGAGATATAAAAATGTTGAGACAGTTGAAATCAGCGGGAGACTTACTCTCGGCGACAGGGTTAACGACGAGAGACTGTTGTGAGCATAAGAGACTATCAGGCAAGAGAGTAATATAGGCGGCAGACTGAAGATTGCGGGAGGGTTAGGATGTGAGGTAGAGTGCTGATACAAAGGATTTCTTGAGCGATTCAGCTCACCTCTTGTTGCTTATATAGCCGCGGCAGGGAATACGAAGCGTTGCGTGCTTGGAATCACTTCCCGCAGAATTGTGATTTTTTTATTTGCAAAAAATACCAAAAAATACAAAACTCACGAAAAAGACCAAAATATCCTAGATTCAAGTATATATACTCTCTTTGTTGGAGAAAATCCAATAAGAGAGTGGGGACCAATTGATATGGGAAAGCCCAAATCCACTAAACTGAGGCCCAAAAGAAGAAAGGGGTTGCCATGTGGCATAAAGTTATTGGGCCACGTGGCATCAGGCGGGAGACACAGTAGGACGCACGTGAGCATGTGCGGGAGATCCCTTTCGCCTGCAATAGGGACCAATCACATGCGACAAGCCATCGAATGACAGCACACATAATAGCCTGCCACGAATGAGTGTGGCCTTGCGTTTGATAGCCTCCTTCTTAGCGATAGACCTCTGCCGCCACAATTAGACGAAATACAATGTTTTACTGCCGTACTGAGAACAAACTCTTCTAAAAGGATGAAATTGCCCTCCATGTAATTACTCTGCGATAATGGTAATTTACTCGCCTACAAATAGGCTACAGGTATTACTTTATTCTCTAATTTTTTGACTTCTGGCTTTTACGTTCTATACACTCAAGAATACTTGGCTGACTTAAGCATCGGAGTGCCTACGTAGGGAACTATCCCCTGCGTTCCTTTGACTTTTCGTATTTTGCAGAACTTTTTTGGAGACACGTGGAGAGAAATACAGACAGCTTACATCAGCAATCATTCATTGTTGTTTTGTGCAACGACAATACTATTATATTTTTTATTAATATAAAAAAGTTAAATTAATAATACACTATTATATTTTTTATTAATATTTAATACATAAGGATAATTTGAAAAACTAGTTTAATAGGTTATCAGGTTTAAGTTTGTTTTCATATTTAAAATTTAATCAATGGTTTAGATTAAATATTATTAATCTAAAGGTTATTATTCACTGACCTTATATAAGGTCAATTTCTATAAACTTACTATAGGATTTCCCGTAATCTATTTAAGGATATATAATCTTTCTAGATCTCTATATAGTAGTTTGCCTATAAATAAGATAACGTTATTTACATATTAAAAAATTTTAAATACTAAGCTTTTACATAAACATAGTTAGGGACGTGATATCTAACCTAACAGACCTTGCTTAAGGGGCATTGAGCTCATTCCACTCAACCTAACAAACATCGGATCAAAAGCATTTCTTAAGGGAGCATGGGCACATCCTTTCAAAAGGATGGCAGGAGCAGATGGAGGGTTTTAGAGAAAGAGTGTAGAATCGAAAGACTAGTATGTCGAGATTTAAAGGCAGTGAGAGAGAATTTAATGAGTGAATTTCGGGAGATGAAATATCAAAACACAAAAGAATATGTTTAAACTAAAAATAGTAGTTTATTTACATATACGTAGTCTTTCTAAATCAATATATAATTAATAACACTGTATTTCAACAAAAGCCCGTAGTCTATTTAAGGATATATAATCTTTCTAGATCTCTATATAGTAGTTTGCCTGTAAATAAGATAACTTTATTTATATATTAATAATTGTTAAATACTATGCTTTTACATAAACATAGTTAGGGACATGATATCTAAAATTTGCTAATGGTTATAGTTAAAGATATTAGAATACACTCAATTTCACTAACCATAAGTTTTTTTTTTATGTAACCGTAGTCTATACCTTTTTCTAATAGTGTTTTCTCCCTTTCCTCTTTCTCTCACACCCAATTCTAATTTCCACTGCTTGTGTCCAAATTTGGCTAGCTCAAATCCAATGTTAATGTGGTCGAAAACGAAAGGAGTGGTCTAAAACAAGTTATCCTGGTTTGTTTCAAGGTCATTTGCAACCATACTGACACCAAATTTAGTTTCATCTAGCCTGATTCGGTGGTTGCTGATCGGATTCAACCTCATGTAAGGGAAGATTGGGATTAGGGTGTGAGAAAGAGGAAGGACAAGGGAGCAGGAAAGAAATATTAAAGAAATTTTCTTTCAAGTTCAATTTTTAATTTTTCTAACAATTATAATTTTTTTTTTATAAAAAGTAATTCTTTCAGTTTTTAACTTTTTAGAAAATATAAATATATTTAAAATTTTTGACTTTTTATTTTTCAAAAAATAAAAAAAGTATTTTTGGATTTCTAGTTCTATTTTTTAAAAAAAATTTGCACAAATGATGTAACGTGACATTATTTGTAAATGTGAATGGTTATTTTATGCATTAGTTAAATTTTTTTTTACAGAATAACTGACGTTAAAATAATCATATAAAATGAATGCTTTGACACAAATAAAACAATGACACCTCTTATATTTTAAAGATACATAATAAATATTTTATGGATTTATATATGATGCATTGACAGTATATAGCTTCTATAAGCAAATTAAAAAAATTAATTTATATTTGCTTTTAAGGGTTTGACATATTTTTTAATTTACAAATTTATAAAGTGTCAACCTCTAACGCATAGACAGTGTATAAAAATTATATACTGTCAGTACATCATATATAAACTCATATTTTATACTCATCTTCATCAAATCAATTATTTTAAATCATTTATTAATCTTTTTACCTCAGGCTAATGGAAAAAAAATTAAAAACTAGCATATTTTTTTGGAACATAAAAACTAGCATAATTAACAGAGAACTATTAATATCTAACAAAAATATTATTCTAATAAATAATAGAAAAATAATTTTTAGATTTTCTCTAAATATTTTTGGTTGCTTACAATCATAGCCCAAATACTCTCTCTATAGTAGTTTTCTAATTTTTTTATTTTTATTTTTTTTTGGGTTCTTGGTATAATAATTAGAGAGAGAGAGGGAGAGAGAGGCATGCACGGACGTTGTTTTGGCAGAGATTTCTGGGGTTTCTAGAACTCTTGGAAAAAATTTATTCAGTCTCATTCTTTCTCCACCAATTAATCATTCTTATTTTTTCCTTTGTTGAATTAATTATTGATTTTTAAACAAATTAATTGGAATTAAATTGAGTTAGAAAGTTATTTTTTGTGAGGATGAACAAAAGATAATTATTACATGTATTTAAAAATACATAAAATGTCATTATTTTATAGGTGTTTTAAACACATTTTATTCTTGATAAGGGGAGTAGAGAATGAGGTTCTTTGGGTATGAATTTTGAATTCAAATATTATATTATAACATATCATAATTCTTCTTTTTTGATCAAAATCCTTTGGTATCCGAATGCCATTTTAGATTCTAACTAATCCGAAGTCGAGTTACGGCCGAACCCGTTATGGGAGGAGCTCTATCAATATGGTTTTCTTAATTCACAAGGTATAATTCTTTTTTAACCACTCAGTTAAAAAGTTATTTGCAAACACATACTTTTTAGAATCATTTTAATATAAATTATTCTCATTATCATATTATACAATATTAGATCACATTAGTAAACAAAATAAAATTGCATCACATTGAATATTCTTTTAAATATAAATACCACATTAAAAAATTTTTCTAAACTACATTATTTAAAAGGGAACATTAACCTAATCGCAATTGCCATTGCAAATGAACAGAGTTAGAGCCATACAACTTACGAGCGGAGAGGGGGAGTGAAAAACCTAAAGAAAAGAATGTTGACAAAGAATTGAATTAAATAGAGCAAAAAATCATTTGGCTTTAGATAACTTGGCGGAAATCTTGACAGGCATTCCCTGAGATGGAAATGGGAGGGGATCCATCCTGATTGACTCGTTGGGATCGATCAATGACCAGTCGTAACGAGTAACAACGTAATGCACGAAGATGAGGATATTCAACTTGGCAAGCTGATAACCGGCACAGGTTCTTGGCCCTCCTCCGAAGGGAACAAAAACGTAAGGCGGGACGAATTCCTCGAATCTGCTCGGATCGAAATGTAGAGGATCTTGGAAATACTCTCCGTTGTAATGTGTTCCATACGCTGTCCATAGCACCTGCGCGCATATAGCGGCAAAGGAAAATATATTGTAAAGGGTATTTGACATTTTCAATCAAGTTTCTTTTTCTTCAAGCGAAAGAGATTAATGATGGGTACCTTCCATCCTTTGGGAATGGTGAATCCTTCGTATTCAATGTTGGCAACTGCTTTCCTGAAAGAGCCGAAGATGGGAGGGAAAAGCCGCATGCTTTCTCGAGCAGCTTGCCAGGTATACTCCATGTTCTTCACGTCTCCTAATGTCAGCTTCTCACCTGACTTTTTTGTGCTTATTAAATCAACATGTTCTGGCAAACAAATTTGCTTTTAATGTCAGTGGGATTTTTTAAAAAGGATTTTAAGGAGCTAAGTGCAAATTAAGTTGTAGTTAAAATTTGCTAGAAACTTAAGTGGCGGGAAGAAGTGAAAGTGAATTTCTTCTTCACACAATTGGATATGTTTCAAATTTTGAAATCATCATTATTGAAAGAGTTTTATTGCTTACTACTTTCAATCTAAATAAGATTAATTTTAGACATTAAAACGAATGAAGATACCTGTGATTATACTCAAAAAAATTCACTGGAAGCTCAAGTGGAGATACCTTTAAGGATTCTAGAGTAGCAGTCTGGATGCTGAGCCAACATTTTGAATGTCATGGCAATGGCGAACGAGGTTGTGTCATGAGCTGCAAAGACTAGCAAAACTACATTGTCAACGACCTCTTCCTCTGGGATATCCCCTTGAACCAATGCAGCCACCAATCTTGACAGTAATATACTTCCTTTCTCTTCTTCCAAACTGCTTTCCATTTCTCTTCTCTTTTCAGCCACTACTTTCTCCAACATCTTTGATATCTCTAGCCTTGCTTTCTTAGCTCTTGAAAATTTAGAGCCAGGAAAGTTGACTGGTGGAGCAAATGCACCTTCTAAAACTCTCTCAAAGGTGTCCAACATTTGTGGGTCAACCTTAATTCCCAACAAGCACTCAAAGACTACGGTAAAGGTCAAAAGTTTTGCTGAACAATAAAGGCTAATAGTGTCTTCTCCGTACCAATTTTTGTCAAGGTGCAATTGAACTGCGTTGCATATTTTTGGCACCAAATCCTCCAGCGCTGCGCAGCTGAGACAAGAGGTTATCAGTCCTCGGAGGAAACGATGCTGATCGCCTTGCTTTTCCATGATGGAACTTCTGCCCATGAGCTGAACTGACGATGAAGGCCATGAGCTTATCACCAGCTTGAACTCATTTGACAGGATGAACCGGTTGGCTTCAGCTCCATTGACAATAACAGTTGGTGACCCCATTAAGCTTGTTTTAAAGACTTTTCCATACTTTGCGATCCGGGGTTCAACGAACTCCTCATACAACCGATTGTTACGCTGAGCTTTGTAGAACTCCACTGTTTCACCTATCAAAGGAAGTCCCATCTGCCCAGGCGGGAGTTTCCTCTTCATTCTATGACTGCTTTTCTTGTGTTTCAAGAAAATGGTGGAGATCAGTGCAGCTAGGCAAAATAAAACCCAGGAAAGAACATTTCTAATTTCGAAAGCCATGTTGTTTTAGTTTTTATTTCTGTTTGGTTTGTGAAGAAAATAGATGAGAAGCAGTGATTTATATATAGCTCCTCAGCAGGTGTGTTGATTTATGCCTGCAGAATATTATAGTCAAACCCCATTTGATTTAATTTTCAGCCAAAGTCAACTAATCATGCATACATTTATAACCTTCCCAATCATGATATATATAAATATTTTCGTGGCACAACAGGTTGACTTGGATCGAAAGAATATGAACAAGTAGAGTATCAAAGCAGTGAATATGGACATTGCATGTGCCTTATTCATCCTCACCGCCCTCATCATAATATATCTGAAAAATATTCATTATCTGATATAGTTAAAGCATCCCTTGTTTCAGTGTTCTTCAGTTTTTTAATTGTAATATCCCTAAAAATCTGCAAAGTCCAACAAAGGAAATAGATTTATTTCTTGAAAAACAAGGTCAAATTGCAGAAAAAAGGAATATTTTTCACCGCCCATGACGCCTGAGAAGAAACAATATTTGTTCGCCAAGGCCTTAAGATTAATTAAAGTCAAGTTACATTTCGAGTCTAGCAAGAGAATAGAGGTGTTCATTGGTCAGCTTGGACGCAAGTATGTATCAGGGATTAAAGTGAGTCTAAGCTTTATCTGAATTTTTTTGAGTTTAATTTTTTGTTCAAATTTGTTTTTACATGAAATATATAAGGCCAAGTATGTCTAAGTTTGTCCAAATACTATAAACATTCTTATAAAAAAATTATAATAAAATATAAAAATATTAAAACACATAATATTTAATAAGTATAAGTCAAAAAAATTAAATAAATTCTTAAAAAAAAGAAAAGAAATTTAAAAAAAAATCTAAAAAAATACAATCTCAAATTAAATTACATAAATAATAGTAATTAAAAAAATAAATTACTTTAAAAATAATAAAAATTAAAAATATCGGATCGGACCGAAATCGGACTTAAATTTAAAATAATAAATTTAAACTCAATCCGATTTTTTTATCTAATCTCAAATTTTAAATTCAAATTTATTTAATGGATTTAATATTTTTATTTAAACCCATTTAATAATTGGTTGGGCTTTGAGATTTGAGTTGATAGCCCAACGAATTGATCTACCCCGCCGTGTCAGAGCAAGATTTACTTACGGATCTGTGCAGATCAAAAAGGATAAGGTTGAGTTATGATATTAATTCATGGAATAATCATTCAGCAGAATTTAGGAGTAGGAAATGGCAGATACAGTTTGTAACAATTTATTGTCAAACACATGTTCTTTAATAATAATAATAATAAAACAGAATGCTATAACCTGTGTGACACAGTTTAGCATTTTCCTTCTAAAGAATAGGGTTGAGTTATGATATTAATTCAAGGAATAATCATTCAGTAGAATGTAGAGTAGGAAATGGTAGAGCTCTCGGGTTCGACTCCCACTAAACACATCTTTGGGAAGGAGTGAAGAGCCTTAACTATTACTAAACTCCGAACATGATTAATCTCAGACTGTTAAAACGGATAAAGATACCTGTAGTCTACACAAAAAAGAGTAGGAAATGGTAGATATAGTTTGTAACATTGCTAATATTTAGTTTACATTAATTTATTGTCAGACACATTGTCTTAATAAACCCAATGCAATAATAATAATAATAATAATAATAATAATAATAATAAACACACTTAGACTCCACAATTATTTTCAAACCTCCGTTCCATGGACCATGGCTAGCAAGTCTTCTATCCAAGTTCAAAATCTACCGAGTCATCTCTTAAAACTCCAAAAGTACCAATCATTTTTCCAAGCCCACCAATCAATTTTCTAAGCCCAAAACTACCAAGTCATGTCTCCAAGATCCAAGGCTGTCAAGTTTTCTCTTCGAGTTTTAAAACAACCAAATCATCTCTCCAAGATCCAAGATTGTCAAGACATCTCTCCAAGTTTTAAGACTTTCAAGTCATCTTTCTAAGTTTCAAGAGTATCAAGTTTTTTCTCCAAGTTTCAAATTGCCAAGTCATCTCCAAGTTCCAAAACTGCTAAGCCATCTCTTTGAATTCAAGAATACCAAGTCATTTCTTCTAGTTATAAGACTGCCAGGTAGTCTAAGTTTCAAAACTACTAAGTCATCTTTTCAAGTTTCAAAACTACCAAGAAATCTCTCTAAGTTTGAAGACTATCAAGTCATCTCATCATCAAAATCACTATGATCCAATCAAATCCCGTTGATCAACAGAAAACTAGTCTCTAATTGTTTCTTTGAAGATCATTTAGATCTTCCCAAATTCAAGTAGCCAACAAGGAATCACAAAGTCTTTGGCCTTTCTTTTTAAAAACTACTCATCACTACTTCATCAAGATCAAACATCAAGCCCTCAATTATTTTTATTTTTAAGAAGATTGAATCAGGGAATTATTTCAAGGAATTATTTCTTTTGTATACACTACAAGAAAATTGATTTTCAGCGACGGAAATTTAGCTACGGAATTTTTCCGTCGCTGAAAAGTGGTATTAGCGACGGATTAGCGACGGATTAGCGACGGAATTTATAATGAAATTAGCGACGGAATTAGCGACGGATTAGCGACGGAAATTCGTCGGTAATTAGCGACGGAATATTTTCCGTCGCTAATTCCGTCGCTAATTATGGCGGGAGGTGCTGTTCAATCGCGCCAAATATTACCGACGGAATTAGCGACAGAAATTTCTGTCGCTAAACCCAAAACTATGTAAGGAAATTAGCGACGGAATTTTTCCGTCGCTAATTCCGTCGCTAAAGGGCATTAGCGACGGAATTAGCGACGGAAAAATTCCGTCGCTAATTTCCTTGCATAATCACGTGAAACAAAATGCAAGGAAATTAGCGACGGAATTTTTCCGTCGCTAATTCCGTCGCTAATGCCCTTTAGCGACGGAATTAGCGACGGAAAAATTCCGTCGCTAATTTCCTTACTTATTTTCTCAAACAAAATGAAGAGAAATTAGCGACGGAATTTTTCCGTCGCTAATTCCGTCGCTAAAGGGCATTAGCGACGGAATTAGCGACGGAAAAATTCCGTCGCTAATTTCTCTTCATATTTTTCACGGTGGAAGTGGAAAAATATGAAGAGAAATTAGCGACGGAATTTTTCCGTCGCTAATTCCGTCGCTAATGCCCTTTAGCGACGGAATTGGCGACGGAAAAATTCCGTCGCTAAGTTCCTTACATTTTGGAGAAATTAGCGACGGAATTTTTCCGTCGCTAATTCCGTCGCTAATGCCCTTTAGCGACGGAATTAGCGACGGAAAAATTCCGTCGCTAAGTTCCTTACATTTTGGAGAAATTGGCGACGGAATTTTTCCGTCGCT
The DNA here is from genome assembly GCA_032173925.1 of Heritiera fomes. Lineage (NCBI taxonomy): Eukaryota > Viridiplantae > Streptophyta > Magnoliopsida > Malvales > Malvaceae > Heritiera > Heritiera fomes. Next base: position 789,795 of record JAPDPM010000017.1, read on the forward strand.
AATTCCGTCGCTAAAGGGCATTAGCGACGGAATTAGCGACGGAAAAATTCCGTCGCCAATTTCTCTTCATATTTTTCAGAAATTAGCGACGGAATTTTTCCGTCGCTAATTCCGTCGCTAATGCCCTTTAGCGACAGAATTAGCGACGGAAAAATTCCGTCGCTAATTTCCTTACATTTTCTCAAACAATATGAGGAGAAATTAGCGACGAAATTTTTCCGTCGCTAATTCCGTCGCTAAATGGCATTAGCGACGGAATTAGCGACGGAAAAATTCCGTCGCTGATGCCTTAAATCAAAAAAATAAATAAATAAATAAATTTCTTTCATGAAGCATCAGTGACGGATTTTTTCCGTCGCTAATTCCGTCGCTAAAAAGCAACAGCGACAGAATTAGCTACGGAAAAAATCCGTCGCTGATGCCTTAAATCGAAAAAAATATAAATAAATGAATTTGTTCATTAAGCATCAGCGACGGATTTTTCCGTCGCTAATTCCGTCGCTAAAAAGCAACAGCGACGGAATTAGCTACGGAAAAAATCCGTCGCTGATGCCTTAAATTCGAAAAAAAATAAAAAATTGTTTTTGAATTTTTCCCGCCTAAGCTTTAGCGAGAAATATTTTGACATAGCATTAGCGACGGAATTTCCGTCGCTAATCCGTCGGTAATTCCGTCGGTAATTCCTCTGTATGCGCGCCAAAGACTCTATATATTCTCATATTCTCTGTTTTCTCTCCTCTTCACTCCTCTCTATCTTCTTTTTTGTCCATCTTCTCGTTTTTTTTCTTTGTTTTTCTTCTTTATCCCTCTTTCCTTTTACTTTTTTCCTTTTTTTTGTAAATTTACTCTATTTTTCTTTTATATTTATGTTGTCAATTTTTTTATATGATAAACTTTAATACTTATATTTTTGTTTTTTGTTTTTTACTTACAGATGATGCTGATGATACGATGAGGTGCTAGTGGTAGTGGTGATACTGATGTTGAAGATAATGTATTTTTGTTTTTTTTAGTTAATTTATTTTAAGATAATGTTTATGGATTTAAGTATAAATATTAGGTTTATTTTAAATGTTTCTCTTTCACTCTCTCTCTCTCTCTCTCTCTCTCTCTCTCTCTCTCTCTCTCTCTCTCTCTCTCTCTCTCTCTCTCTCTCACATATATATATAAATATAAATATAAATAATTAATTTCAGAACATTTTTTTTGACAAAATTCATAGAAATTAGCAACAAAATCTGTTAAATAAGTGAAAAAACTCATCAAATTAGCGACGGAATTCATAACATTAGCGACGGAATTTCCGTCACTGATGCTCTTTAGTGACAGAATATTTATTGAATTAACAAAAATAACAAACTATCAGCGACGGAATTAGCGACCGAAATTCCGTCACTGATGCCTTTTAGCGACGGATTTTTTTATAAAATAAAATAATAATAAAACTATCAGCGACGGAAATTTCCGTCGCTGATGCCTTTTAGCGACGGATTTTTTTTATAAAATAAAATAATAATAAAACTATCAGCGACGGAAATTTCCGTCGCTGATGCCTTTTAGCGACGGATTTTCATGTAAATTAAAAAACGAAATTATGTTTTTGGCGACGGAATTTTCCGTCACTAATGACATAAAATCCGTCGCTGATGTAAAAAAATTCCGTCGCTAATTAGCGACGGAATTACCGACGGAAATGAAGTTTTAGCGACGGAGTGAGCATCAGCGACATCGATTTTTCCAACAGAAAAATTTCCGTCGGTAATCCGTAGGTAATCCGTCGCTGAAGACCATCAGCGACGGAATTTAACTATCAGCGACGGAATTTTCCGTCGCTAATTCCGTCGCTGAAAGTTCATTTTTTTGTAGTGATAGAAATACATATAGAAAACTTAATCCATTATTTTATTATAATAAAAATAAATTTTGGTACTTTATTTCTATCTTTGATTTTTGGATATAAAATTTTTGTATAAAACAACTTATTGAATCATATCAACAAAAAAATCCACATAAATTTGTTATTGTTTTTCCATTCTGTTCTAGCAAAGCTTCCATAAAACATGAATTTTGGCTATACAAACAATAAATGAGCAAGTCAGATCGAATTTGAGTTAGGCTACTTCAGGTCGAATAATTTTGGGTTAAAGAATAATCAGATATATTGGGCTTGAGTTAGGTTGTGTTCGAGTCAAGAAAAAAAAACTAATCTGTTTTGGGTCGGATTAGGTCAAGTTTGGGTTAACTTAAAAATGAATTAATTTGGATTCAGATCAATTCAAGTTTAGGTCAGATTGGGTTTGGTCAATTTGAGTTCAGGTTATTGACTTTTTTAGTCAAATCGGGTAGATCAGGTTTGGGTTCGAGTCAATTGGATGGATTCTTTGAATTAGGTCTACGTCACCTCTAGTTTGATGCGTTTGGCGTGAAAATGAACTAAAAACATATTTCTTGGAATCACATAACTCCTAAAAATAAATTCTTCTTTTTGCATAGCTTATAATATATATAATTGGGATTTGTCACTTTTAGTGTGATGTGTTTGACTTAAAAATTAACTGGAACCATATTTTTTGGAATCACATAATTCATGAAAATAAATTCTTCTTGTTGCATAACTTGTAATAAAATTGAGATCGAAATATTCAAAATATTTAGGGGTCGTTTGGTATCGTTTCCTGTTTTCTGTTTTATGTTTTCTGTTTTTGAAAATTTTGTTTTTGTTTTGTTTTGTTTTGTTTTGTTTTCAATTTCTGAAAACAGAAAACATGTTTGTTTAATGCTGTTACGTTTTGAAAACAAATATTTAAACTGATACATATATAATAATTCAATTCACAAAACAAAATTTTAAAAATTAAATAAAAAATAATATATTTATTAAATAATAATATGTAGATAATATTAAATAATATTATTTTATATTATTTAATACTAATATTAAATATTTTTATTTAATATTATAAAAATTTAATATAATTTAAATAATGTTATAATTAAATAAAATATTAAATAAAATAATATTATTGAATTTAATTGTAATAATCATAAATTATATTTAATAATAATTTTTATTTAATTGTAATAATAATAATATTACATTATTAAATAAAATATTTAACTAATTAATTTATAATAAATTATATAGTTATTAAAATATATTATATTTAATATAAATAATATTATTTAATGTTAAGTATTTACTTATTTAATAATATTAACTTATTTAATAGTAGTAGTGATATATTTTAAATTTAAGATAGAATATAATATTAAATAATAATATTCTTTAGTAAAATAAAAATTAATTATATTAGATAATAGTATTAATTATTAACATATCAAAATTATAATAAATGATATTATTTAAAATATTTAATATATTCAATAAATTATTATAAAAATTTAAATTAAATAATATTATAATACTATAGTTCAATGTAATATTTATTTAATTGCTTTTTATATTTTCAACTTTTCTATATTAAAATAAATATATTAATTTTAAAATATTAAATAATATTTTATATTAAAATTTAATATTGTTTTATTTAAAAAATTATTTAATTTTATTTATATTTTTATTATAAAATATTAATATTATATTAATATATAAACTCTGTTTACTTACTTATGAACAGTAACAGAAATGAAAACATGTTTCCGAAAACAATGAAAACAAGAAATTCTTGTTTCCAACAATTTTGGAAATTCTTGTTTTCGTTTTCGTTTTTTGAAAACGGAAACATGTTGTCAAACGTGTTTTCTGTTTCTGTTTCCAAAAAAACTGAAAACAAAAACAGAAAACAGGAAACAAAAATAAAAACAAACGACCCCTTAGTAATTGGTATGATAGTTTTATTTGTAATATATTTACCAATATTTATAAATTAACTTTGTATTTTTCATTTCATTTATATTATTTATAATAATTGTTAACTATAAGCATATGAAGTGATTTAATGATTCCTACTAAATATTATAATAAACTACTATGCATCTCTTAATTAATTTCCTTTTTTTATAGAATAATAGGAGGCATTAAGTGTAAGTAATATAGCTTCTATACTTGGTGATAAGTTAGTTATTTCAATAATTTTACATTAACTCTTTTAGAATTTTGTTTTTGGTTAGATTCAAATAAACGTAATACAAAAGTAAATATTTAAGTTTAATCATATTAAAAAAATATAATACTCGTATATTTAAAAAAGAATTATATTTTGGATTATTATCCTATCCACTGTCAGTGGAGTTTTTTAACTCCACAAGCGGGGTTAGGATAATGATATGTGTCTTTTAAAAATATTAAGAAAATAAAAAATAAATAAAATAGGACACATATCATCATTCTAATCCTGCTTGTGGAGTTAAAAAACTCCACTGACAGTGTATAAGATAATTTTCCTTATATTTTTACCATAACATAATAGTTTGATCATTAAGTATGACATTTAAATATTTGCAGTTAGTGTTAAATTTACATTCTAGTCATTTTAGATTCAGATTAATTTAAGTTCGATCAATTCGAGTTTAGATCAATACCGATTCAAGTCAAGTTGGATTTGGATTAATCTAAATTTGGATCAATTTAAAGTTTGGATTAATTCAAACTTTGGATAAGTCAAATTTGAGATAATATGAACTCAAATTAATTTGAATTTGAATCGGATTGAATTTAAATTATTGATTTTTTTAATCGAATTGAGCCAATTGAGTTTGAGTTTGGGTTCGGGTTCGGTGGTACAGTTCTTTGAGTAAAGACTAGTTTTTGCCACCTGTGTGTGTCTATATGTATATCGCATGAAAGTGAAGTTCCTCATAAAACTTCTCATTGTTTTTTCCAGCACAGCAGCAGCATAGATTTGAAAAATGCAGTTGATCCAAAGTTTTTGAGATTGAGACACATATATTGGCTTTGATTGAACCTATTAAGCTAGGAGCTATGTTTTTGCTATATCCGTAATAATAATTGCCTTCACGAGAGGAAGCTTGAATTAAAGCAGAAGTAAATGAGTTTCCTCATTAGATAACCTTACGCATTTACTACTGTTACTAGCTGCAGCATTCTCCACTATGACAGCTCAGCGTGAACTGTAGGCATGCACAGAGCTTTTCCTTACACAGCAAATAAATCTCCCAGCTTCAATTGTTTCTTTCTCTGAATCCCTCTCTCCTACATCTATACATTTATGCATGAAATTTTTTCAAGTTCTGAAAAGGTAATTTTTACAGGGCTTAAACCATAGGACTCCAAATGGAACCACTTGGCTGTCTCTATTTACTCCTCTTCTAATTATCTTGTGCTACCACACACCTACTTCTCTGTCACAGCCATTAAGTTGAGAGAACAGCCCATTTTCCCTCCGCAGCAATGTGGGTCCATTACTCCATGGGAGCCAGGTGAAGGTCTTTGGGTATTTACATTTCATCGTGTTCATGTCTCTGATAATCTTTTCCAGTTGGTGACAGCTTGTACAAAATGTTGGCCATGTCCTCCCACTGCAACTACAACTAGAAGAATTAACAAAGAAGATGAAATAGTGTAAATCGAATGAAATTACCGAAGTTCACCATTCTTTCTTATGCGTTCCCTGTGGTTTCCATGCCTACGTATTTTATTTTATTTTGTTTTTTAATCTATGCTAGTAGTTTTTGGCCCTAACTCTACCTTTGTTTTCGTTTCCCTTTTGCAAACTTGATATTGGGAAATATCGGGAGCTGGGGCGTGGTCTACCAAGAGACATGAACATGTATCAGATTCCAAAATGACTGCATGGAAGATTTTCAGCTGAAGAACTCTAGCAGAGACCAAACACTACAGCAAAATGAGCTTTTAGCGGCGTTTTTTTTATCTTTTAGCGGCGTTTATAAATGCCACTAAACTATTGTGGCATTGCCAGATAACGCCACAAAAACCGCCGGCTTTGTTAGTGTCGGGAAAAATAGCGGCGTTTTCTAAAAAAAAGTGCCGCTAAGTTTGCTGCAATTTTGTGCATATTAGCAGCATTTTTGTCGCCGCAATTTAGCAGCGTTTTATGAAAAAACACCACAAATTTAGCGGCGTTTTAGGGCAAAAACGCCGCTAAGTTAGGCTTTTTCTTTTTTTTATTTTGGTTATTCGATTAATTTGCTTCATACCTCTGCTTAGCCGACCCTACCTCACCAACACAATACTGCCGACCTCACCAACAAAATACTATAAAATAAGTGTTTATAATATTTACATTAAAAACAAAAAGGAATGATGAAACAATATTACATTAAGACATGAATAATTAAAATAAATGTAATGAAAAATATATTTATACATCTCCTATTTGATATAAAAATAAATGTCTTAAACATTTGAATCTCTCAACATTTAATTAAAGAAAACATATATAAGAAAAAAAAAAAGAAAGAACAAAGATTAAGGTTACATAATTCTTAAGCTTTTACATCCAAAAGTTATCTTTTCTTTCTTTAATAAGTTCCCTTACAACATTCAAGGCATTTCTTGCTTCTGTCTAGAACTCCATCACTAAACGAAACAACATTCCTGCAGCACAAAGTTCAAACAACTAGCTTTGAATGAGAAAAATGAATTGAGCAGTCTCAAGTTAAAATTTGATTTTCTTTTCACCATACTTCATTGAATACACTAAAATCTCTCATAATTAAGATCATGATGGAAAGGTAATCTTGTAACAAACCAGAATTTTCTAGTCTTTGCTTTCTTCATAATTCCTGTAACCAAAGATCAAGTCCAAACTAGAACAATATTAACATTTCTAAAAGAAACAAAGCTTAGTTTCCTCACTCAAGCCAAGAAACAAAGTCTTAGTAGAGCAATTCAAAGCACAAAGGTGTAAATGTGCTAAAACTTTACAAGTAGAGAACCCTAACCTTAAAATTCACTGAACAAAAAAAGCATCCAAACAAAGTTTAAAGGCTGTCTGCCCGGCTCTGCACAAAATAGCTTAGTTTCAGCTTATGGCTTCTGTTTACCATTTACTATAAGGCATGGATACCAAGGACCAATTTATAGATTAAAAACAATCAGCATCTTAAAATCCATCAAACAACTAATATAAAATAAACTCCATTTAGAATATGCTAGTTATGACTTTTGCTCCTAAAATAACAATTAAGCGATAATGCTTTAACCATGGCAATAATCAAATTTATTGAAAAAGAATCCTTTACAATGAATAAGACTCTATCAAGAAAAATTAAAAGATAAATCAGCGCAATCATAAAACCGGAAAATCCTTTGTCACAACATCCTCAACCATCAAACAAAAAAAAACCTGCTTCCAACAAGAAAGCATCATCATCTCCAAAAGCCCACAAAGTGAAGCACACAGCAGTAAAGAGGAAATCACAGCAAGGAATAGCAAAACACACAACAAGATCTGGCTTCACTATCAGTTAAGCCAAGCGGAGTTAGATCTACACAGATCTAAACTCCATCTTCGGAGCTTGCACTGCTGGGAGGAATTCGGCCACTGATCGGCGACTAAAAGAAAGGAGAACTATGGCCGGTGGGTAGAGATTTTGTACTTGGCGAACTATGGAAGGCCATGGTAAGTGGAACACGATCTGAGAAGAGAAGACTATTGGCTTTTGAGAGGACCGAATCTGACTTGAGAAAGGAAAGGAAGCATTTTTGGCTTTTAGAACAAGCCCCAAACGGCAATGAAATTTTGCAAATGGCAAACTCAAATGTCTAGTTACTAGACTCAGCTTTGAATTAGCTCGCCAGTGTGACCTGGACCATCTTTCTTCATAATAAAAAATGAATAGACATCAGAAAAACATTATTAATCATTTCTAGATGGTCAGTGGAAATGAGCATAACACTTTTACTAAATCTTCATAATTAAGAGTCTTATCATCTAATGATATGAGACTACCCCAAATCTCAACAATATTCTTAAAGTTGCCATTACACCAAGCATTCAGTTCTTTGATTACGTTGACGAATTTAAAGAGCGACAAAGATCAACAAACAAAAAAGGTTAAAACACAGAAAATCAAAGATCAGAAAGAAAATTTTAACAAAAAACTGAAAACTTCCATAAAGAAACACAAGATAAAAGGAACAAAGATTCCGTGTTTGGAAGGAGTTGGTATGATCGGGCAACGAGAAAAGGGAATTGAAAGAGAAATTACAAGAATACTCTAGCGATTGAAGATCGTCGGGAGAACAAAAAAGTAAAGAGACGAAGAGGATTGAAGAGATCTGCGATTGCAATGGGAAGCGATGATCAAGCTTTTTAGCAAGGAAGTAGAGAGAGAAGGGACATTTACTTGAAACTAAAAGCAGTGACATTCACGACCTGTTTGATAACCGACTTAACTTCAATTGGATACATACCAAGACACAAATCACAATATATGCATAGAAGCTACTGTCCAACTAACCACCCATAAAAACAAAAGCTTTCTCCAACAAATTTTGTTAACCCTTTTGGAACCAATATACTGGTAGTAGTAATGTTGGATCTTGAAGCTATAGCTTGAAACTTTATCCAGCAAACCCAGCAAACTCAAATTGACTACAAGACAGACTGATTGGAAGGAGTTGTACGACAAAGAAAAGAAAAAAAAGATGCTATCTTGTCCAGCACTATAGCCTACAAACTCAGAAATGCAAAATACAAGACCCAGAACTGAGGATGACAATAAAAATTTTCGCAATTACCACAGAAAAGAATTAAAGAATCCTTCAAGATTAATGGTAAGTAAAAAAAGAACCTGCTTATTATATCAAATCAATAAAAAATAGCTAAGACAAATGAAAGGTCTAGAGTATTGATACCTGCGGTGGCTGATTTGATGAAGTTTCCGGAACTTGTTGCTGCATAAGGTTCATCATATGGTAAAACTGCTCTTGCATTTGCCGAAATTTAGCTTGCTGAGTTTCTCTCTCGCTTTCTAATTCCTTAACACGTGCTTCCATAGTTTGTAATCTTTCTCTCAATGTGAAAACCTCTTGTTATGTGTTACTTTGAGAGAATTGACGAGCTTGGCGTCCATAATAACTGGAAGGTGTGGGACCCATCCCAAGTCCTCGAACTCGTCCATTTCTGTCTTTTCCAACAACTTCAATAAAAGCTCGATCTTCCAAATCTTGCTGGCTGACAGAAGTATCGGCTAATGTTTCAAGCTCAACCATCTTCTCTTTTGTTGCCTCCTATAAATCAATTAAATAACATAATAAATTCATCATATTATATTAGAAAATGACACTATTTTTCAAATAAGTAGATAAAAAATTACCACAATTCTTTGAGATGTTTCGTTTAAATAAGATCCATCTTTCTTTGTGTGAGTTATTCGAAACAACTCCACACGTCCAATTTTCGCACCGCATATTTTCTCCTAATAATGGATAAACAAAGTAAGCAATCAGCCTATATAGCTAAAAACATATATGTAAATGAAAATAGAAAATAATTCTTACTTGTTCATTTCTAATTCTTGCGAAGCTTTTGGATCCACCCGTATGAGTATACTTTTGGTGCTTTCTACTAGAAATCCCTCTTTTTTCTCGCTCCTATGATATAAAATAGTATATAAAAAATAATCAATAAAATAATTCATAGAAACGCCTATATTAATAATACCAATATCTTAACACAAATATAAATTAGTACCTCCCCTTCCTTTGAATACCAAAATGCAACTAAAGCTTCATATTGCCACCTAACAACACCGGGGGGCACATTTTGCATAATCACATTTGGATCCGTATTTCGATCAAAATATTTTTTTTTCAAAGAGCATTTATAATCTCTCCATTTTTTACCCAAAGAATTACACAAGTACTTTCTAGAGATATTTTGAAGAATAAATCTTTCCTGCAAAAAGGAAATAGACTATAAAACATTCAACCTATAAAAAAATTTTACCAACTTAATAAAAGTTATAACAATACCTCAATAAAGCTTAAAGCTTCATCATTTGTTCTCTGCGGCACTTTATGTCATGTTTCATAATGAAGAGGTAGTTTCATTCCATTCCTGGCAAACATTCCCAAAAATCCAAATAATAGCCTAGTTTCTTCATCAATTGGCTGTCCAATATTATTTCCACTCACAAGTATCCTATCTTGTGGAGGTAGTGTCCATAATTCTCTTAATGTTGTCCGACCTCTTACTCTATGTTGGCCATCTCTACCAACTATACAAATATAAACTCCAATTTAGCAACATTCATCAAAACAAAAGTCAATTTAAATATGAATATATTAAAAATACCTGTATTCACATTAGCTGCAGAACTAGGCTGGATACCATCATCTTTTATACATGTGTCAACTGCAGGGGGTGCATTTGTCTCAGCTGTAGGTTGTAACTCATCAATATTTCGAATATTGATGCCTGCTAGTTTACTTCTGGGCATTTTAACTTATCTGCATCATAATAGGAAAGATTAAATTCCATATTTTTAGCTATGAGATTTGGATTTAAAAATTGAAGTTAAATGCAAAAAGCAGTAAAGCAGTAAAGATTAAATTCCAGATTTAAAGCAGTAAAGATTAAAGCAAGAGATGAGACTTTTTGAAGTACGGGAATTTTTTTGCTTCATACATACCTCAAATATGCTAGTAAATCATGAAGACATATCTTTGCTTCATACACACATATATCATTTACAAGGTACAGTAAATAATTAAATGAACATATCATGATCCAACAATAACGATCACAGAAAATCTGTTCTGTATGATTCATCTTTGTAGAAAAATGGCAGCTCCTACCAAGCCAAACCATAAAGTCAAAGCTACCCAAAATGCTCGGTTCTTCTCCAATCCAACAGGAGGTCGCCACACCAGAAAATCCCCCAGAAAGTCTCTGGGGGAGGGAAGCTGATTGGTAGTCGACATTTAATTAACTTGAAGTCATTAAATTTTAAGATAAAAAATTAATCTCCATTCACTAATAAAGAAAAAGAAAAAAAAAGTCTTTCAGCTTGTGGCAATTGAAATTTAACCAAGTCTGTGGCAATTCAAGTTGCAATTTATAGAAAGTCTTTCAGCTTCCATAGGAATTCACACACATCCATCATAGTTCATAAATGTCTTCATCATCTTCACGGACCCACTGAGCATCAGGGATACTTTCATCCAAATTTTGATCAATAAAAGGCAAACATTCAATTTGGGGTTCAACTTCATCTATGGATTTTTCACCCATATCAAACAAGTCTCTAGTTGTATTATGAAGAACAACAAACCAACCCGCATCTTTGGGATCCTCAGAATAAAAGACTTGTTTCACTTGGTTACTAACCAAACGCATGAGGTGGGCAGAATAAACCCATATCCGCATATTTAGTAAATTAGGAAGAAATATAACTAAATCTGTGATTTAGACTGCGATGTAGATGAGAAAAGTATAAGAAAAGAAAAGCCAGAAGAATTGGTTACGACTCTTAAAGTTCTATGAAGAAAATTATTCTGCCCACCTCATCCGTTTGGTTGTATACATAAATGAAGTCAATCTCAGTTCCAGAAATAATATGTTAATAACAGAGCCAGGATCACCAATTAATCACATACACATACTTTCTACAATTCTATTATTATTTATAGCAGCATTTGAATACGAATTTGATAGTTAAATTTGGATTGGATCAAGGGAGATTTTAAAACAAAACTCAGAATAGGAATGGAAATAAAATCTTCACCATCTTCTAACCCCATTGACAAAGTAAAAAGATAAAAAGGAATTGTTGCAGAAACTAGTGGCACAGAGATTTGAAACCGAGGTGCAAAATGAAAGCCATGTTAAGCATATGAGTGTATAAATAAAGGAATCATAAAAATGACTATCATGAGCATTCCTTACATTGGTACTCTACAGTAAACAATAAAAAAAAATCTGAAATTACCTTATTCTGGATAACATGCAGCACAAAAAGGATGTAAATCTTACATGCAGTACAATAGTAACCTTAGCTTTTCTATCCAAAAGTGCCCAGTAGTAAACCTTACATGCAGCACAGAAAGGATGTGAAAGAATAATTAAACTGGGAAGCTTTACCTTTCGGCTTTGTAGTTTTGCTATTTTTCTCTGTATAGTGGTTAGCTCTCTTAATACCTTTAGCAAGTCATCGCCCTTTTCTCCTACAAAAGAAAAACAACATTATTTATGAAAAACAACATTATTTATGAAACATGCAAATATCTTAACCGACCACCAAAAGACAAGGTCAGATTAATATGAAACATAAAAAATTTTTATAAAATCTAAAAGAAAAAATTGGTAAATCTCTATCACATAAATCCCAACATGGCGGAACTAAATTTATATATTCTCCTCGCATTAAGTCTACAATTTCATTTGCTCAATCATGCCTACATACATTGTTGTACAGCTAACTGTTATCACACTTCAATACATGAATCTTAAAGTTTATACATAGCATATCATCTCAACACAGATATGATTTCCCAGTGATATATTATTCAAGGCTAAAGCACAAAAGAAAATATATAAAAAATTCAAATTATTTCAAGGAAAAAAAGAAAACGGCTTACCTCTGAGATGAACTACCCAATGAAGTGAATCATTAAATCAGTAAATCAAAGCGGTTGATCAATTAAGCCTATAGCAACATATATAAATTAGTAAATCAGTAAATGATTCAGAAATTAAAAAAAAATCCCTACATTTAGAAAAAAACACCTTAGTAGCAGAGGATGATTGAGAAAAATCCCTACATTTTAGAAAAATCAAGTGAAAGAGAATCAGAGGGAGGGAGGGAGAGAGAGACGTGAGCTTGAGAATCGAAGAGAGAGAGAGAGACGTAAGCTTGAAATCGAAGAGAGAGACAGACGTGAGCTTGAGAGTCGAAGAGAGAGAGAGAGAGACGCGAGCTTGAGAATCAAAGAGAGAGACGGACGGGAGCTTGAGAATCGGAGAGGGAATTTGGGTCGGCGACAGGGAAGGAAAAAATGTTAAAATAGGAGGTATAATTTTTTTACATAGTGGCATTTTTCATGGGAAAACGCCGTTAAGTGTAAAACTTATAAAACGCCGCTAACATGCCTATATTTTCCAAAAATAAACTTTTGAAAATACTTATTACATAGCGGCGTTTCTAGGAAATAAACGCCGCTATCTGTTAACTTTACGGCATTTTATCATAGAAACGCCGCAATTGTGCAAAATTTTTAACTAAACGGCGTTTTTTTGGATAAAACGCTGCGATGTGGTGGAAAACACGAAACTTGGCGGCGATTTTATTTGAAACACCGCTAAATATATGCCACGAAAAGTTATTTTTGCTGTAGTGAAAGGGGATGACGAAACGAAATTTTATGTGAATGCGACACTTCCAAGTGTTGCTTCGATCTTTTTAATATCCCATGAATATTTTAAGTATATCTTTGTATTTTAAGAGACTTCATTCTTTGTCTTCTTTCACCTTCAAAAACATTTTAAATGTTAGAAATTCCAAATTCTCTATCATTCACATCTTTCTTATATAGATAGCACAAATCTTGTATAGGTTTCTCTTGTGCAATCTTGTAATCATTTATCTATCCAGAGGTATCTTCTTGATTACACAAACTAGAAAACCTATTCACAATTTGTAAAAGGGAGTAAACCCTTGAGTGCTTCAATGTAAGTGAAGATATGGTAGAAGGTTTTCTCCTTTAGCTATAAAAGGGAGAGGTTGTAGGATTTGCTACTTAATCCCGTAAAAAATAGTGGTTGTATGGTTTTCCCATTGAGCTTGAAAAAAAGGGTGTGGAAGGTTACTCTTAAGCTTGCGAAAAAAAGTGTAACAAATTTAAGTTAATGAATTTGGAGAAAATCCTTTAGAGCGTCTTAAGTAGACCTGCTAAAGGGTTAGGCTACATGCCCAAGCTCGAAGGCCTGCCTGATATTTGGTCGGGCTTGAATAAAAATATCTGATGCAATTATCAAGTTTGAGCAAAATTTTTAAACTTGTTTAAAAATCGAGCCGGGCCCGAGTTTGACCTTTCAAAGCCCAGGCCCGAACATTAATAATAATTATATTTTTTTATATATTTATTAAGTATAATATAATTATATATATAAAACATTATTGATTAATAAACATGATTAAAAATATTTAATATGAAAATTAACATACAAATTTTGACAAATTAAATTAAATTTTTAAAGGGAATAAAATAATAAAAAATAATTAATTAATTAATTAAAATATAAAAAATAAATAAAATTATATTCGGGTGGGTCGGGCTAGGCTCAAACTTATAATATAAAAATAAAAATGAGTTTAAACTAAAAGTCAGGCTCGAATTTTCGGGTCGAGCCGAGCTTGGGCATACACATAAATCCTTATTACCTGTCATGGGCTTGGTTTGAATCTGGCATGGCTCGACCATGATCAAGTTTAGTCTCAAGGTGGAGGACGTGAACAAAGTTACCGAATCTCTATAAATCACTTGTGTACAATTCTTTAACCCTTCACTCTTTACTTTCTTGTGATTTAATTGTGTTTGTTAAATTGTATTTGAATTGTATGCTAGAATAGCCTAGAAAACTTAAAAAACTATTATATAGGCTAAAGAATTTAAAAAAACTGAAAAATGAACCTTAAGTTGATTAAAAACTGATTCACCACCGCTCAATTAGCTAATTGAGCTAACAAATTGCTTAACAAAAACATCTAACAAGACGTTTATGTTTACACATGCATAGATGTTTTAAATTGGTATCATTTGACGAAAATCGCAGAAAATGAACCCAAATTAAAGCCATGAAATTCTTGGTGTAATTGGCATCCACGGATGACAATCAAGACCATGCAACAATTGTCAAAAACACCAGAATATGTTGGAAAATATTTGTTCAGACAATACTTGATGATTTGATTTCATTGATCCGTTTCGTATTGATCAGTCGCACTCATATTGGTTGTCCGATTCAAATGTCGGTAAAACGTAAACAAGCTATAAGATAAGAGGGACTTGAGGGAGTATTCTATTCTTTACAAAGATTCTACGTTTAAGCATATTAATTTCATGCAAATATCAGCCCATTGATCCTATACGTCCCTTTAGGCTGCACTATATAAAATGGTCCCAATTCTAACCTGTCATTGGATTTCCTGCCACTTCGACTTGGCAATTCACTTGAGGCTAAAAACATGAAGGCCACGCCATTTCTTGCATATCAGAGGGTGTAATTAACAAAAAAAAAATTGTTTTCTACCTAAAGTTTATGGATTATTACTATCCACTGTCAATAAAATTTTTTAACTTCAAGATTAAGATAATAACACATATTATATTTTATTTATTTTTTATTTTCTAAATATTTTTAAAAGATACGTGTCATTATTCTAACTCTGTTTGTGGAATTAAAAAATTCTACTGACGATAAATAGGATAATAATACAAAGTTTATTTATGGTTACCACGGTCAGTATTTGAGTCTTGTAAACAAAATTTTCTGATCATATAAGTAGTCCATGTTTAATTCTAAATCCAAATGGATGAAATCAGAGAATCTGATCCTCATGCCACCATCACAGTTTCAATTCATAAATAATTTACTCCTAGTCCTAAAATCAATTGATTTAGAGTTAATTTGGATAAGCAATGTGATTGATTCTCATAAAATTTTAAAAATTGCTATTAAAAATATAAAAAAAAATTAAAACCATATGTAAATGCAAGTCATCGGTGCTAACAGTTGAGTCAAACGGGCTATTAAAACACAGAAGACAGACAAAGGAAGGGCCCGGCCTAATAGACAAGTCCATGAATTGATGTCCTTACAAAACCATCTCAACTAAGAGTTGTTTAAACAATTCAAAGTTATTAATAATACATATAAATGCACCTTCTGCCATCAACTAACCTTATGCTGCCTCACCTGCTTCTATTTACTTCACCTTCTCCACCCTTTATATTCGGCCCTCATTCTTCTGAAACGACACACCTTCCAATCTTCAGTCTTTTGTAATCTTGTTGGAGTGTTTCTATACCAGACATATGGAGAGGGAAAGAAGCAAGCAAGCTTCTTTGTTCTTGTGGATGTTCGTAGCTGGCTTGCTCTCCCAGAACTTGCTCATTCCAGTAAAGTCCACTAGCTTTGAAGAGCAGAAGAACTACTACCGACCAGCTCCGGATCCTAATACAGGAACTCCCCCCTCAGGTTTCACTCTCTCTTAGCACTCGCATTGACCCGAAGAAACTACTTGTGATTGTTGCTCACTTGTTAAGTTAAAAACATTCTGCATGCAGAAAGATGCCTTGATTAGTTTATGGTTCATACAAGTTGGCTGATGTTTCCATTTTGTTCACTCACAACATGCATGTTGATTTGAATGGTTCTAAGTGCAGGTTCACACGGGACACCATCAAACGGTTCAGGAGGTAGCAATGGTGGCACACCTCCCCCGTCACAAGGAGGTGGCTACCATCCCACACCAACGCCAACTCCATCAACGCCTTCAGGAGGAAATTGTGGAACCCCGCCACATGAACCATCAACTCCATCAAGACCATCACACTCTCCTCCACATGGTGGATATAACCACTCCCCTCCAACTTCTGGAGGCGGCAGTCCTCCATCATACGGAGGCGGCAGTCCTCCATCATACGGGGGCGGCAGTCCTCCATCATACGGAGGTGGCAGTCCTCCATCTTATGGAGGTGGAAGTCCTCCATATGGAGGTGGCAGTCCACCAACACCAGTTTCTGTAAGCCCACCGACCACTCCCATTATTGATCCAGGAACTCCAAGCGTTCCCACGCCTCCATTCTTTCCTGCTCCAACTCCACCTATTGGTGGCACATGCGAGTAAGTCACTGTAACTTCCACATGTTGCTTTTCATCAAGAAGTAATGACACTAACTACTCATGTTCGTTGCTTTCAGTTTCTGGAGGAGTCACCCTACACTGATATGGGGTCTGCTTGGTTGGTGGGGCACCGTAGGCAATGCATTCGGTGTGACCAGCGTCCCTGGGTTTGGAGCAACCATGAGCTTGCCCCAAGCACTTTCAAACACACGTACCGATGGACTTGGGGCGCTTTATCGAGAAGGGACAGCTTCCTTGCTGAATTCCATGATGAATAACAGGTTCTCCTTCTCAACTAAGCAAGTCAGGGACAGTTTCGTTGCAGCAGTTGGTTCAAACAGGGCTGCAGCAGCTCAGGCTCGTCTCTTCAAGCTTGCTAATGAAGGCCACCTCAAGCACAGGGCCTAAAGAGCACCTTTGGTTTGTGAGTTTCTTGAAGCATTTTATCTACTAGTGTATGCTACTTAGGTTATGTGTTTGTAGTATTTTATGATATATATGTGATGCTACAGCTTTCACAAAATAGATACATTATGTTAAGCTTATGTTTTCTTATTGTTAAATAAGCTTTAAGATTTTTGTTTCAATTTCCTCCTGCTGCACATCAGCATCTATTTGTCCTTGTGTTTCTTACATTTGCTAAATAAACAAAAAGGAAACAAGATTTTGGTTTCAGTTCTTGGTATATTCCAAAGTCCTAACTGCTAGTAGCTAGCTAGCTACATCATAAGGTGGTTACTAAAAGGTGTACCTTGCCACTGGAGAACGAAATCAAACAAAACATCTTTCTTTAATTTTATTATCCTATATATAGCATGAGTAAAATCACTGATTATGCTTGAAGATGCTTGGGTGTTATGGGGCTTCTTCAGACAATGAGAGCATGCATGCTGCATGCTGACTAGCGACTACAACTAAGGGAGTGTGGTAAACAATAAATGAGAAATGAATGCGCATTAAATGGCCATAATACAGGAGCAGTGGAAATCGATGAACCATATTTAAGCGGGAATTGAACACTAGAAACTAGATTCTCCCAAGGTCAATTAAGCAATACAAAGGTAAAAATATGGATCACGTTATCATAAAAGGTAATCAGATCCTAAATTGTAGTAACGTAAAAGAAAACATAAGTATTCTTCTCACAAATTCTAATGACTATCCTGATTCGCTACAAGCCATTTCCTCTGGATCACATTTGAACCGACAATTTTAGAATCATGGGATCACTGTCTGACTGTCTCAAATGAAATTAAAAAGGATGCTCAACATGAAAACAACTGTTCAGGAAGCCTGCAACTTACTGAGAAGCACACCGAAAGAACTGCATACCTTTGCTTCTTATTAGCAGAAAAGAGAAAGGGAAAACTACTGTATATAGCATCAGCTGGAGATGAGCTATCAATAAGAAATCATTAACGCGATTGATAACGAGGAAAGTCGACATTTCTTTGGAAAAACTATGGACAATTGAAAACCCAATCCCCAGCTGATTATAGAAAATTACTTTCTATTATGTATCCTACCCTGTTATTGCTCTTAGTATTTTAAGACTTTCACCTACTTCCTAAAACCTCGGTTGCAAGAAGAAAAAAAAAATTGTCTCCTTAGATTCCTACCCACTGCCAAAGTACTTCTTAGCCTTTGCATTCAAATATCATTGTAACTTCAACATCTTTTTCATACTCATCCATTCAAGGAGTACATGACGTGAATTATTGAACTCAATCTAGCTCCAGTCATCTTCTAATATGGACTTAGAAGTTTTAGTTCAATCCCTGTATAATAAGGATCGACAGTGCTAGGAAGTGCTCGGGTTTATACCTTCTCGAAGGCAATTGTTCTCCATGTAGACAAGTCCACAACGTTGGTAGTTCAGAGTCTAGACTTTCAACTTCTAAAATTTCATCTTTCAATTTTCCTTTCTTGATCACAATAATCAAGCTACACGCTGGCATTATAGGATAAGACGTCCGAGTTTTGTTTATCTTGAGAAATTATTCCCATTATTATTCAAAAATAAAAATTCCAGTTTGTTTCAACGTGAAATGTGTCAATTTTCAATACACACTTGAATTTCTTTCCATAAACAACCCTATGAAACATCACGTCATTTTGCTATATTTCATAATGATGTGTGGGGACCATCTCAAATAATAAATATTACGGGTCACATGAGTTTGCTGCTTTTATTGATGATCATAAACCTTGGTTGTTCCTTTTGAAAGAAAAACATAAGGTAGTTCAAGCCTTTAAGAACTTCAACATCATGATTCAAATCCAGATGCAAACAAAAATCCAAATCTTGTGAACCAATAATGCCAAGGAATACTTTACATCAATTCTTGGTGATTACCTTTCGAGTCAAGGTATCATCCACCAAAGTTCTTGTATCGATACACCTCAAAAAATGGCATAGTTATAGAGAAAAAATAGACATCGTATTGCGGTAGCACGTTCGCTCATGTTTTCAACCAATGTACCATAACACTTTTAAGGGGAATGCAATTCTCACAGCCGCTTACCTCATAAACTGTAGAGTCCTCAAATTTCAAACACCTTTTCAAACTCTCATGAAATTTCACCCTCATTCTCGAGTTATGTCCATAATACCACTTAAAATGTTTGGGTGTTCAGTGTGTGTTCGTGTTTATTCACAAAACCAAGGGAAATTGGATCCTGGGGCAGTAAAGTGTTTTTTTCTGGGGTATTCTCCAAATTAAAAGGGGTACAAGTGTTTCTCACCAACAACAAGATAGTATTACCATTCTATAGATGTGACATTTTTTGAGAATCAACCATTTTATCCCACAACTCATATTCAATGAGAGAAAGAATTCTCAAATGAATATCAAATGTGGGATGTTGAAAATCCTCCTAATCCCATCTCGATTGATCTCGGGTCACCCCAAAATTCTATAGTCCCTGAATCCCAACCATAAAAAGAAACTCAACCCAATTCAAATCCTGTAGAGTTTCTACCAACAAATCCTCCATCCACAGAAAATCAAAATGAGTCTTTACCAAAAAACAGTGCACTATGTGTTTACTCAAAGCGACGTCGCTCTCAAAAGGTGGCAGAACAATAGGCACTCACCGAGCCTTACCAAGAGCCCAATCCAAATTCAATGAATGACCTTGACACTTATTTTCAAAACACTCCCAGTTATTTACCTGCAGATGATTTGGGCTTACCGATTGCATTGAGAAAGGGCATGAGATCTTGCATTCAACATCCTATTCAAAACTATGCTTCTTACAAGAGTCTCTAATCTAGCTTCCAAGTGTTTGTCTCTAATGTAAATGCATTAAGGTCCCTACTAGCATTCAAGAAGCTTTTAAAGACATGTATATTGGAGGCAATTCGTGCATTAGAGAAGAACCATACATGGAGATTACAAGTCTTCCCAATGGAAAGAACCCTGTTGGCTACAAATGGATTTTCACAATCAAATATAGGGAGCACAGAAGTGTTGATAGATACAAAGCCTGAATTGTAGCAAAAGGGTTTACACAGTCTTGTGGCATAAACTACGAGGAAACCTTTGCTTTTGTTGCTAAGCTAAACACTATTCGAGTGCTCCTGTCTCTAGCTGCAAATTTAGATTGGCCTTTATACTAGTTGAATGTGAATGATGCATTTTTAAATGGAGACTTAGAAAAAGAAGTGTTTACGAAGATCCCTATAGGTTTTGAGGCTTAAGCAACAAGCAATAAAGTTTGTAAGTTGAAAAGATCACACTATATGGTCTTAAAAAATCCCCAAGAACATTGTTCGAGAGATTCACAAAGGTTGTAACATTACACGACTATTCTCAGTGTCAAGTTGATCACACTCTCTTTGTGAAAAGATCTTATGATGGCAAAATCTCCATCTTGATCGTGTATGTTGATGGTATTATCATCATAGGGGATTTTGAAGAAGAAATGATAAGTCTCAAAAGAACTCTTGCCGAAGGAATTTGAAATCAAGGACTTAAGAGATCTTAGATATTTTTTGGGTATGGAGATTGCAGATCAACCAGTGGCATCTTAGTTTCTCAATGCAAATTACGTCTAGGATCTACTAAAGGAGTGTGGGGTGTTAGGTTGTAAACAGGCGGACACTCCCATGGATTCTAGTAATAAGCTCGGAAAGGCAAGAAAAGGTGCTCTCGCTGATAAGGGCCGGTATCAAAGATTGGTTGGGAGACTCGTATATTCGACTCGTACCAAACCTAACATTGGTTTTATTGACAGTGTGGTAAGCCAATACATGAATGATCATAGAGAAGAGCACATGGATACAGTAAACCGAATCTTAAGATACTTGACTCCTGGGGAGCCTACTCTTTAGGAAAGGGTCCCAAAGAGATGTGGAATATACAATGATGCAAATTGGGCTGATTCAATCACTGATGAAGATCTACATCAAGTTATTACACCTATGTATAGGGAAACATTGTCACATGGAGAAGCAAGAAACTATTTGTTGTTGCCTGGAGTAGTGTAGAGGTAGAGTTCAGGGCCATGGTACATGGTATTTGTGAGGAAATTTGGATAAGACGACTCTTGGAAGAACTCCAAATCAAACTAGACAATCCAATGAAGATTCCTTGCAACAATCAATCAACCATGTATATCACGCAAATCTTCTTCATCATGATAGGACCAAGCATGTGGAAATTGATCATAACTTCATTAAGGAGAAAATTGAAGATGAGGCCATCAAGTTACTTGATACACCAACATATCTTCAAGTTTTACTATCCTAACCAAGGCACTACCATGGTAGAACTTCAAAGACGTGAGTTCCAAGCTTGGCATGAACAACATATTTAGCCCAGCTTGAGGGGGAGTGTGGAATTATTCCGTATTGATTTATTTCCTATTTTGTATATATTTGTTATAGTTTCCTCGATTAGAGGATTATGGTAACTAGATTCCTTATCCTATTAGCTAGATTTTTCTGTTGTTAGTTAGCTACCTAACTGATAGGATTTATTAGTTCTCTAGTCTCCTATTTCTGGTGGACTTGTTTTCTAACCATATATACTCATGTAACTTGATGAAAATGAACGAGAGGAGTTATTATTCTCTCATCTATTTCCTCATAGAAGCAATTTTATTATCTCTATATTCTCTAAAAACAAAAGTATAAAATTCAGAAATTAATTTTTAAGACACAAAATTGTACCTACAAACACACTTGCACAGTGCTCTACAAATTTTACGAATGAAAGGATCAAGGCTCACATACCAAAGTATCGAGATGTAGAATAGAACTCAGAAAAAGAACATTGAAACTCTCCTGGAACTCAAGTAGAATGAATGAATAGTGAAAAAATGACAACAAATAATAATGAATAGTAAGCTTTCACAAAATTAGAGTAATAAGATCTCGCACTCAAGTAAAAATTAATTTAATTGTACCTGCAAACACTCTTGAACAGTGTTCTACAAATTTTAGGGATGAAAGGATGAAGTGTTACATACTTAAGTATTGAGATGTAGAAGAGAATTCAGAAAAAGAATGCTAAAACTCTCTTGGAACTCAAGTAGAATGAACGAAGAGTAAAAAAATGACAAAAAAATGACAACAAATAATAGTGAATAATAAGCTTTCACATATTTAGAGTAATAAGATCTTGCACTCAAGTAAGAATCAATTCTACCCATCATCAGAATCATCCAGTACTATGATCTTTGAATCAAGTATTCTCATATCCTGTATTAATTGATAAAATTAGCAGAGATTTAAAGACATGGCAGTTTTAATTCCTTCAAGCATAGTTAAAACATCATTCACCATCTAATTAACTCAAAGTGGACAATCACTGTATCTTGCATATCATTTTGGTGAATAGCAATATTTAGAATCTGCAAAAAAAAAAAAAAACTCATTTAATAGAATAAATAACTAATAATATTGAGTCATGTTAACAAACCCAGAAATACAACACAAAGATAGCAAACTCAATTGCATAATTAATGCAAAGACTAAAGTATATATGTGTATGTGTGTCCATGCACATGTTCGCATAATCCAATATTTTACTCATAAAAGCATGAAGTTTCCACTCTCCGTTCTTCCATGAAAAAAACTTGAAGGACAAGCTGTTTTCTTATGCAATTTCTTTCAGAAAAACATATCTAAAGTCCATTTTTTCTCCAAACACGTATTAATGCTTGATTGGGTGCTTAGAAGTGTAAACTACTGCATTTTCTTCTTCTAATCATCAGGAAGGATTAAGTTCTAATGCAAAGTCCAGCAATGTAGACCATTTTAATTTATGGTTTATAACACTAATAAGTTGATTCCAGCAACTTGGGTATAAAAATAGAAGTAACCATTTCCTCCATTTATGGCTGGGATTCCTTTTTTTTTTTTATAAATCCAGAAAAGATCATCTACAATTATTAAGTTTCTTTAGAAAAGAAAGAACATAAAAACAGCGAAGTCAGACGGAAACCTCATTCTACAGAGGAGCTCTTATTAAATAATATATTTATACATCAGAATCATTTTCTAATCAGCAAAGAGATAGGAGGGGTTGACAATCCAAAATAAAAAAGTTGGAATTTTCAAAACATTTCAAACATGTGAATCAGATAAAAAAATGGATACCCTAAGCCTTAAGTTACGCAAGCACTGAAATGTTTTTATTCTGGAAGACATAAACAAAGGCTAGCAGCCAAATAATTCTCAAGCATGACATAAAAGATTGGTAAGCTACAGGCACATTAGTAATGAGAAAATGCCAAATCAAAAAGTATACAGACAACAAAAAGACACCTCATTCATACAACGCATAAACCGACCCCTAAAAGGCAACAAAGGATACTTTGCAATTCCACAAAAAATATATGAAATGATATTCTGAGTGTTTTCTTTCCCACATGCCACATATAGCTAAATTTACCTAAAACATAGTGCCTGATGTAGTTTGGTTTTACTGAAAGGTGGTAGCTTTACATTCTGCAATCTTTGGTTGCTTGAAGACAAACTTCAACAGGAAAACAATTTAGTATAATAGCTCAAGTTGAGGGATTTTAACAATGAACTATATGTACAGATCACTACTGACTGGTTAGTACTTTGGTTGGAAACAGTCTGCAAAGTTTTCCATGGCTGAGAGAGAGGAGAATATGGCACAAGAGAAGTAATGCTCAGGTCATATGAGATTCAAACCATTTAAAGATCTCTTCCAATTGTAAACTAGTCATTTCATGGTATGCAAATGCAAGATTTAGCTCCTCCTGAACAGGATGCACCAAATCCTCCAGCAAAGTAGTCTTACTATCCTGGAGAGCCTTTTTCCAATGTGTTGCACGCCCATCCCGTTTCATATACCCATTCTCATCTATAAAGCCTTTCTCTTTGAATAAATTGAACAATCTAGCAGAAATAGTCTGATTGAGACCTGGGATTCTGTCAGATAAAAAAGTTGGTGACAGAGGCAACTCCATGCATTCAATCTCTGCGACATCAATCCCTTTATTTCTCAAAACTTCCATAAATTCAGTTATTTTTTGTTGCCTACGTAAATCTTTTGGCATGTGCACGAAAAGGGTTGGCGGATAGTCCTCTCTGATGTCCATCTTATCAAATATTCCTTCAGCAATCATAAGTGTAATACTACTAAACTTCAAATCATTAGCAACTGCAGACACAAAATACCCACCAGAAGAAGCCCCCAAAGCCACAAGAGGAAGCTTTTCAAGCTTCTGTCTCTTAACCCACCATCTTATAATATCTTCAACGATAAATCTTTCCTTCCCAAATGTCCAGCATTTCCCTACACTCGATACAGTCAAGACAGCAAATTTCCTAACAAGAGCATGAAGAACAATCAGCCTTTCCTCTGGCAAACCAACACATTTAGGGCATTTAGAAGACCTATCCCAAAAGTTAACAGCTCTACCACTACATCCATGAGCTAAAAAAAGAACAGCCTTAGGCGAATCCGGTATTTGCCATATCAAATCCGTCCCATTCCTGAATTCTCTTTCCGGATTAAATTGCACCAAAGACTCAAAACTGTTCCATTTTTGCTCCGATAGTCCATACGCTGGAATCGGGTTTTCATCTCCCTTTTGTAAAAGCAATACGAATGCTAAGACTGATACCAGAAATATAACTGGCACAATAACTGGGTAGTATTGAGATCCACGCCATGCCTTTGACTTTGTTTTACGATTCAACATTACTATCTATAGAGAAAAAATAACAACCTTGAAAATTTGCAAAACTTATAAAAAATTATAGAAACCAATAAATGTAATTAAACGATTCACAAGTTCAGAGTCCACTAATTAAGCGTAGGATTAGTCTAAGAGTCTCAAAGGTGGTTGTAATACATCTGAAATGTTCATATTTAGTCTGGAGGCAAACATTACTATTTCAGATGGCAAATGATAGAGTGATAATTCCAGAAATAACGAAAGGAACAAAATGTAAATACCCAGAAAATTTTTGAGTTGTCAGAGATCTAAGTCTTCCGATTCCGACTCGAGAGAGCTTTGCTTCTGTTTCCAGTTCTTCCAGCTTTGGAAGGGATTAAGAAAACGGAAGCAGTTTAAAAATATAGCTTTTCTTAAATTGGTTACTCCATTTGGATGGTCGAATATATTGGTTATGGTGAGATTAGTGGTGAGCTGGCAAAAGTTGATTCAAGTTAGAAAAATTTGCTGGACTCGAACAGTGATCGAATTCGGATTAACTTAAATGGATTAAAAAAAAGGTAAAATAGTCAAATAACCCATCGATCTTGAGTCCAAAATGAAATTAAGCCCTCAACCTTTTATTTCGTGGAAATCAGTCCATAAACTTTTATTTCAGTGAAAATAAACCCTTAACGTTCTAAAATTATGCAATTAAGTCCAAATCTGTTAAATTACACTAACTGCCGTTAGTATTGCACACGTGGCATGTCACGTGGCAGCCAAGTAAGCTATCCACGTTAGCTTTCACTAACGGCAGTTAGCGTCATTTAACAGATTTGGACGTAATTGCATAATTTTAGAAGGTTGAGGGTTTATTTTCACTGAAATAAAAGTTTATGGACTGATTGCCACGAAATAAAACGTTGAGGGCTTAATTCCATTTTAGGCTTAAGGTCAAGGGCTTATTTAGCTATTATTCCTTAAAAAAATAACAGATTTGAATATGAAAAAATTTAAACTCAAAAGAACTCAAGATCCAATACAATTCAAAGTAGATATAATCTACTATTAAGACCCGAGACTAATTCAATTCAAAATCCGTAAAAAAACACAAATTAGAATTATAAGATTATTTTATAAAAAAAAATAAATGTTACACTTTTTAATTAAAAATTTTAAAATTTTAAAAATAATTGTTATTTATTATACAATTATATTAATAATGTTTTATCAACAAAATAAATATTAAATCTTTAAATTCGATTATTAAAAAAATTAATTTAAAACACAATATATATATATATATATATATATATATGAATATCAAATAATTTTTTGTATTATACTTATAATAAATAATAAATATATTATCAATTTAACATTTAATTTTATTATAAAAAATTATTATAATATTTTATTATATTTATTTCATATTAAAATTTTAATATTTTAATACAATAATAAATCAAATATAAAAAATAATTTATAATTGTATTAATCTCTTACTCTCAAATTCGGATCAACTTAAATTGATTAAAAAAAATAAAAGATCTGAATCTGGAAAAATTTGAATAAAAAAAATTCAAACTCAAAAAAACTCAAAATCTAACAAAAGCTGAAATTAGTGTAATCTGAACTCCAAATGATTTAAATCCGAGACTAATCCAATACGAAACTTGTAAAAAAACTCGAATTATAATTATAAGATTATTTTAAATAAATAAATGCTACACTTTTTAATTAAAAATTTTAAAATTTTAAAAACAATTATTATTTATTATACAATTATATCAATAATGTATTATCAACAAAATAAGTATTAAATCTTTAAATTCAATTATTAAATAAAATTCATTTAGAACACAATATATATATATATATATATATATGAATATCAAATAATTTTTTCTATTATACCTATAATAAATAATAAATATATTATTAATTTAACACTTAATTTTATTATGAAAAATTATTATAATATTTTATTATATTTATTTCATATTAAAATTTTAATATTTTAATACAATAATAAATCAAATATAAAAAATATTTATACCATTTTATATTGTATTAATCTTTTACTCTAAGTTCCTCATAGAATAAACTATACAATTTTTAAAGTCTTATCTTGTGTTTTAGAATAAATTATGTAAAATAGTTAATATATAATGTTTTATTATAACTTTTTGTATGTTATAATTATTTTTACCTTAAAATATTTTTTATCATGTGATTTAAAACAAAATATATAAATAGATCATGAAACATGTATCTTATCATAATATTTGTATATTATATTATAATAATCTCTTATCATGTAATATAAAATAAATCATGTAATCTCTTAATGTAAGTATTATGTTGATAAAATTAATTATTTATTAAAAATAATTTATTTATTATTTATTAAATACTAAATTAAAGTGTGGATAAAAATAATTATATCTAATAGTAAATTAGAGTGTAATTTAAAAATATATTATGGCAATAATTATTGGGTAAGCAATAATTTTAATACAATTTATTATGTTAATTTCAACATGATCAAATTAATTGTTGTATAACTGTATATGATATGATATATCTAATATTAATGATATAATGTCATTTGATGTATATAATTTTTTTAAATTAATGTTCAAAAATTTTAATTGAATATTTGATTAATTATTGTATACGATTATATTTAATGTAATAATGTTAATATTATCGTTTATGTACAAATCAAAATAAAGTTATAGATATAAAATTAAGCTAATTAGTTAACCAATTTTCATATGAAGCATTCTTTTGTAAATGATAATTGGTACATTCTTTTCATAATTTCTATATATTTTGTAAACGATGAATATAATTGTATCTAATATTAGTGTTAAAATGGTCAAATTAGATCAATACTACAATTTCTATTAGTTTTTACATATCATGATTTTCTCAAAATTTTAAGTATTAATTATTAAGGGTAAAACCAATTATTAATATTCTTTTAATGTATACTTTAGTACTACTCAACATTATAATTAAACAATATTCGACAGAATATAGATTAATATTTTAAAAATAAAAAAGTAAATCTTAACTAAAAAAATAGAAACGCTAAAAATAAATTAGAAGAATTGACTTGATAACAAATATTAAGTGTCAAGTAAAAAAATGTTAAAGAGCTAAATTTAAAAAAAAATAATAAAGTGCTAAAAACAATTAAAGGCCTTAACTGAAAAAAAAAATTGAACCAATCATCATCACGTAACACACATATTAGGCGAAAGTTGGAGACTCAAAATAGAGTTGGTAAAAATTGGCCCGAGCCCGAAAGCCCGTCCGAATCCGCCCGAGACCGAATCGGGATCGGTCCGAATTGATCAAAAAAGTCAAAGGCCCGTAACCGAAAAAGTCCGTAACCGAAAAAGCTCGGAACCGAAAAAGCCCGAAACCGAAAAAGCTCGAAACCGAAAAAACTCGAACCCGACACAACCCGAGCCCGATACGATCCAAAACCGAGACCGACCCGAACCGAAAACCGAAAAAATCGAATTTATAACCCGAGAAAAGCCGAATTATAATTATATAATTATTATTTAAAAATAAATAAGTAATTAATACACTTTTTTAATTAAAAAGTTTAAAATTTTGAAAACAATTATTATTTATTATACAATTTTATCAATTATATATTACTAGCATAATAAATATTGAATCTTTTTAATTAAATTAAATTAATTTAAAACACCATAATATATGATATAATATATGATATCAAATAATCTTTAATAATATCTTTATTGCATTTATAATAATAAATATATTATTAATTTTACATTTGATTTTATTATAAAAATCATTTTAACATTTTATTATTTTTATTTATAATAAAATTTTAATTTTAATACAATAATAAATCAAATATATAAAAATTATATACTTTCAATATTTGTTTGAAACTTTGAATTTGATATCTTGTGCAACACATTAAAAATATTTTTAATAAAATTAAATTTAAACTATATTTTCTTAACGTTTCAAGTATAAAAAGATATTAAATTTAGATTAAAAAAACCTAATCTTAAAATTAAAATTTAAATTTTTAAGATTAGAAAAAGCTAAGTTATTAAATTAAACAATACAAGTACAATTTTTTTATACTTGGGTATCATTAAAAGAGAAAATTATAGTGGTAATTTTATTTTTAGCCTTAAAACAAAAGACATTAAAAAATCAAGCTAGTGATAATTAATTATTTATTATATTATAATAATCTTATACATGAATAAACTCATTTGGTATCTTGTAATAATGATTTGTATATTATATTATAATAATCTTTTAAGAATAAATTATGTAATCTCCTAGTGTGTAAGTATTATTTTGATAGAATTAAGTATTTATTAAAAATAATTTCTTTATTATCTATTAAATGTAAAATTAAAGTGTGGATAAAAATAATAATTCTAATAGTAAATTAAAGTGTAATTTAATAATAGATTAGAGTTGTATTACTATGTAAGTGGTAATTTTAATAAAATTTATTTTTTATACTTTGTTATTATTATTATTAATTATATTTAAATAACTAGCATTATATTAATTAATTTAGTAATATCTATTATTTAACATTTTAATTAGATATTCAATCAATTGGTGTATATCTAATATTATTATGTTAATATAATATTATTATGTTAATGTGAATATGAAAAAAATTAGTACTCAATTTGGAATAGTTTTTTTGATGGCAAATAAAATACATAATATAGTTAATAAATAACATCTTATCATAATGATTTGTATGTTATTATAACTTTAAAAATAATATTTTATCATGTGATATATAATCAACTATACAAGCTCTTAATTATATAAAATAGATTATTAATATATTTATCTTATTATAATGATTTGTATGTTACATTATAATAATCTCTTAACATGTAATATAGAATAAATTAAACAATCTCTCATAGCATATTATAGTTTTAATTTTAAACATTTTTCATTCCAATTTCTTATCATGCTTTTAGAATATACTTTTTTTTTAATTTCAAACATTTAATCTCTTAGGATGTTTTCATGTAATTTAGTTTAACTTGATCAATTAATAATCATAATATTGTATGATTAAATAGATATTGACATTCTCAACTACTTTTTTAGTCAAAAAAGTGTTTTTTTTAAATTTATTATAATGAGTTACAAATAAAATAATAAACATAATATACTATATATATATATATATATATTAAGATTTACATTATAATAAAATGTCATATATGTTAAATTTATTGAACTAAGAGTATCTAAATTCCAATGACCCAATATTGACCCAAAAAAAAAAACACAATGACTCAATAAGTTATTGTTAAGAGTATAAAGTTATTTATATAAATGTTTAATAGTTTAGTGTGATTTATTTATAATTTGTTAGTTATTTATTTGTATAGCTAATACTTTTGGATTTTCACTTTCTTTTAGTTTTACTATATATATTTGGCTCATTTAAAAAATAAATTTTTATATAATTATTAATATATAATTATATATTTTATAACAAATGTAAATATCACAGGAAATTAAAAAATAAATAATAATTATCAAGTAATAAAAACATTAAAATGTAAAAATTTATATTTATATAAATTTAGTCAAAACAACAATATTTTATTTATGAGAGTTTCGTGTGAAAGGAGATCTGTTTGATTTTCATTTTTCAATTCCTTCCAAACAAGCTTTTGCCACATTACCAAAAAATTTCAAATTCTTTGGGAATATGTCTTTTCCCTCCCTTGAGAATCACATGAAAAAACTTCAAAAGCAAACTTTGAAATATATTTATCTCAATATACTGTCATGCAATGTAGATATGATAATTAAAAAGAAATTGTGTTTGGTATATCAATATAAATTTTAATACAATAATTTTTATATTTTATATGATACAAATATATTTGATGCAATACGAATACAATATATATATATATATATGAATTATTAAGTCTAATATAATGTAATGTCTATTATAATCGTTTTAATTATAATCAAAATTCAAAGATGATTTTTTTATTACAAGGGAAATATTAAATAACTGAGGATGGGGGTGTTGGATTCAAACCCAAGACTTACAGTATGCCACAACTCATCTTTAACCACTAGGCCAAGAGGTTGTTGGCAATTCAAAGATGATTTTTAGTAGTCGGAGTTTGTGGACAAAAAAATTAATTAGTACAGAAATCCAGATGCTTCCAAGGCAAAAGTTTACAATAGCATAAATGCTTTCATTTCTTGCAAATGCAATGCAAGATTTAAAACTTTTTCAATATCTTGTATATCTTCGAGTATTTTACTTGTTATTCTTTTTACGATAATTAATCAATTATAATTAAAAATTATGTATTGGTCCATCATTTACAAGTGCGAACTTTATGTATTATTTTGATAGATCTCACGTGACTTTAAATTTTGATTAATTAATTATAATGTAATAATTATATATATGTTCTCTTTTATTATTGTAGATAACTATATTCTTCATTGGTCCACTCTCAATGTTTTCAAAATCATCCCAACCAAATTTCTTAATATATATTATACAATTCCCATTTATTAAATTTTAACTTTAATTTAGCATTTCTATTATATTTTTATTTAACTATATAAAATTAAATTAATTATTATATTCAAAATTATAAAATATTTATAATTTATAAAATTTTAAAATAATTTGACTAAGCCCGCTAAGCCCGCTCGATTAAAACTGGACCGAACCCGAAACTGGACCGAAACCGAGAAAACCCGTAACCGAAAAAACCTGAAACCGAGAAAACCCGCAACCGAAAAAACCCGAGATCGAAAAAACTCGCAACCGAGAAAACCCAAGACCGAAAAAACCCGCAACCGAGAAAACCCGCAACCGAAAAAACCTGTAACCGAAAAAGCCCGTAACTGAAAAAACCCGGACCAAAACCCGCCCGAACCCGCCTGTTTGCCACCTCTAACTCAAAATGAACAAAAACGTATCATAGCGTTTAACCGAAAAATATTAAAAAAAGCAACTTAAAAAAAGCCAACTGCCACCCGATAAGTGGCTCAAATCTGTAGATTTTTTTTAGTTCAACAGATATATATTATAAGTTGTAGAGATAAAAACTAAAAAAGTTTTAAAAAATAAACCAATCATAATGTAACAAATGGTGCAAAATTGGGGAGTATAATGAATAGTCTATGGGAATATTACTTTAAATATATGGTATGATATGTTTTTCGATTCAAATGTTGTAATAATATTAAGGTAAAATGTAGCAAAAAAGAAAATGATTAACAATGGTACCAGATTAAAATTTTTATAAAATAAAGTTTATAATATATTTGATATTTGTAAGTTAATAAATGATTAAAAACTATTTAAAAACTTATTTCTAATGTATGGTAAATAATTAAAAAAATTTTCTTTTAGTCTTTCAAACATGCAATTGAAGAAGAAAACCAATTTGAGATTTACCATCGGTGTGCTAGTTTATCCTATCCTCTTAATGCTTTTTTTTTTAATTTGCTAGACTCTCAATCACTCCGCATCAGTCTGGCCTTCGAGTGGTAGTAAAAGTACTAGAATCAACTAAAAATGTCATTGAGTGCTGCCTATCATATGCTCCACCAAAGTACAGCTTAAGCGTCTACCATTAAACTTAAATAGCTGCCTAATGGTTTCATCCATAATCTCTACTATCCTATGTGAAAAGACTTGCATGATGGTGAAAGGCTCAAACCACCTAGACCTAAGCTTCCCTAGAAAAAAATTTAAGTGAATTAAATAGCAAAGTCTGCTATCTTGGCTCAAAGTGTTTCTCCTTAATCTTCTTATCATGCCACAGCTTAGTCATTTATTGTTGAGCTTAGCATTTTCATATGCTTGTAATCGGAACTCATCTAATTCATTCTATTGTAGCAGCTTGTTCTCATTAGTTGCCTTAAAATCAAGGTTCAGGTTTTTAATGGCCCAATAGTTCATATGCTCTAACTCTACATGTAGTTGAAAGACTTTTCTATAAACTAACTTGTATGGTGACATCCCTAAACACTTTCTATACACTCATACTCTTTGAATTCCCATACTCAAACTCTGTCAAACATTCTTACTAATTTAAGCATCAGAGCAAGCCCCACTAAGAACAACTCTAGTGAACTTTTTGTTTTGTAAGTTGATCCGATAAGAACTAGTTAAGTCACCATTAATAAGCCTACAACTTTTTTTAACATCAACAAATAGTAGTCTAATTGTGAGAACCCCATTTTTGCAATGACCAATAAAAGTCATTCATTTTGAAAATTGAAAAGCAAGAGTTAAACGCTAAGATTTCTATATATGGTTATGCTAGAGAAAATTGGATACGGGGCCCACGAGAATTGCTAAGACCTAGAATGATAAGAAGAGTAGGTAATTGATACATGGGGATTGATTTACCCATGGTATGAAACTCGTCTAGATTGGAGTTTAATTGAAGTATCAAAGAGAGCTATAGTAAATGTTATGCTTTGTAAGGGTTGGGGAAAACTGCGATGAGGGTCCCACTAAGATTTCTACAGTTTGAGTTGGGACAAAACTCTAGAGTACTGATAATTGGAGTGAAATAATGAGATGGTAAGAATATGCATCTCAAAATTCCTTCGTTTGTGCATTTTTGAGAAACGTGCAACAAATTTGAAAATAACGATTATATCCATAAGCTAAAAAAATATTTGTGAATATCAATCAACATAATTTGACTTTTGACCCATAGACTGTCATAGATGAATCTTCGTGTGAAGATGTCTCATGCAGTTCCAAACCATAGACTAAATCGCATGAAAAGGCTAAAAACTACATGAATGAACAATTAGGGCTATTTTGATAATTTCACCAAAATGACAGGTCAAACCTCTATAAAAGTCAATGTTTTGAGTGAATTATGTCTAATAGATATATTTGGCATTGAAATAAAAATAGTTTGAAGTTAAATTAAATATTTAAATGAATATTAAAATAATAGGGACATAAAGGGAATTAATGAAATTGTGTAAGAGCAAAATGGTAATTTGCCATAAAAGGTATTTATTATATATATAAAAGATATTTTAAGTGAAAAATCATTATCTTTTCCAAAGTGTTGGTCGGCCATGGTAAGGGAAGAGAGAGAAAGCTTATCGTTTCACACTTTTAAAAAGAGAAAGCTTGTAAAACCCTAGTGTAACGACTCCTAACCGAAAAATGAAATAAAGGAAAGTTGTTCAGCTCAACAAGTTCTACAACATACTGTCATATGGTATGTTGGAGTGACCATTTGGAGGGGGAAAGGCAAGCTCAAAGTTTCGACCAAGAGAAGGTAAGAGAGAGAAAATTCGATTTTAATTCAATCGAATATATGTGATAGTTCTGAGTTTGTAGAGCATGAATATGAAATCTAATCTGAAAAACAGTGTTTGAATTAATCTCTACAACTCTGAAACAAATTGAACATCTAAGTTTGCTCATTGCAGATTGGTGTTAAGGAGACTGCTTGTCATGTAATTGTGATTGTTTGGTAAGGAATATGTATAAAGAAACGTAGGGATATCATGTTGCCATTGAATTATGGCTGAATTGTGGTATATTAAACTGTGTTTGATTGTTTAGGAGGTTTAGAAAATGGGTTTTTAACTCCTAAAAAGCATTGTCTAAGAGCAGCTAATTGCCCAAAAGAGCAATTGACTACTTAGACATAGGATTTTGGTGTTTTTAACATTACCGACTTAAACCAGCTGACTGCCTTAAAAATTAGTCAATTGCCCCTTACCTAGAAACTGTCACGACCCGACGACCGCGACTTTCACTCGATTCTTATACTTTTCTTAGTCTACAAATTTATGGACTAAATTTTTCTTTTCCATTTTAAGGTTTGTATTCGGTGTCAGTGTAGTTACTATACTACCTAGGTGACTTATAGTCATTCCATTTAAATATTAAACAAACACGGAAACGGTTCTTAGTTACATCCCGACTTGTTAAACAGAATATGTACTGTGCATCAATTTAAGTCTTACATGTAAACAAGTATTTATAAGTAACATATACCTCCGGAAACTAGTACCAAGTCCATACACCGTCTCCGATGCCCACCTAGCAGCTCACACGGCAGATGTTAACTTCAATAATCTGAAAGAGATGAAATTTAGTGGGGTGAGCAAAACCACGGCTCAGTAAGATACTAATATAAATACAGAAGTAGGATTACACTGTCTTAAACTGCAAGGCTTAAACTTGCAATGATGCAATTACAGTTAATCCTTTCTCATCGATACATCTCATTATCACTTCTCATTTTCACTTTTCATTTCATTATCATACTTTGGTATGTTATCATCTCATATCGATTCTCATATTTACTTTTCACTTCATAATCATATTTCTGTATTCTATCATCTCTTATCAATTCTCATATCATCTCTTATCAATTCTCGTATTGTGGATCATGATCACGGTGGTACCCAGTCATAATTCTCTTCGTGTATTTCTATATTCATGTTTCATAACATATCATGACCCCATATAGACGAAATATCGTTACCACCGAGTCATGACATTCCTCATGGAATTCTCATATACTAAGCATATTATCATATCAGGGTTTAATATGCAATTCATGTAATTTTTCTGTATAAACCGCGATCATTTCAAATCATATCATATATATTTTAAGACATGCTCAACATATGCATTTTCAAAAGTTGCCTTTAAGGCATAATAGAAACATATTCAATTTCAATTCATGTATTCGTTTTCAAAGCATGTCTAAAACATGTGCGGTTTTAAAACATTTTTCATATACTATAAATCATATCAGGTTTAGAGTTCATATCAAATCAATCTATACTCTAAACCGCATGTCGTTTCAAATTCGACACAAAATCGTATATAAATCATGTAAGTGTCGAAATCATTTATCATATACTTTTAAATCATTTACTGTAAATCATATCAGGTCTAGAGTTCATATCAAATCAAACTATACTCTAGACCGCATATCATGCCATGTTCGACACAAAATCACATATAAATCATATAGTGTCGAATTCATATCTCATGGGCTTTTAAAACATGTTTAAAACATGTACTGTTTCAAAACATATTTCGTTTCAAAACATATTTCATTTCAAATCTGTTTCATGTACAGTATAAATCATGTCAAGTCTAGAGTTCATATCAATAAAAATCATACTCTAGACTTCATATCATATTTGTTAGAGACTAGGCTAGATCCCTATCATCTCTCTATCAATAAAGACTTAAATCACTGTAGCTAGCAGTGAAAATCATATCGTCCCCTGGAAACCAACTAGGGCGCTATCTATGGCCATAGACCTCATCTCTCTCAGCCCCACTGATCAGGCGTGACTGAGACCTGTCCACGACTATTGTCGGACAAGCATATCTGCCTAATGAGCAAAGCTCCAATTAGGCGGTTTCCACTATGCTTTATTGAATTTAATTCTTTTAGGGTGCCTACAGTCTCATAAAACATTTAAATCTTTAGCTTTTCGTTTTAAAATCATGTAAAGCATATGGTGAAATTCTTTAAAAGGTTTGGTATATAAAAATACGTATATATACCATATACTTTATTTTTAAAGCTAATCTATACTTTATAGCATTTATATAAATGCTATTATGACATCTGAAACTATAGCAGATTATGCTTAAAAGCGATGCTATGAAATCATCTCCGTATGTAATTTTAGTAATAGCTTCAAATGTCAATATAAGTAATACCTTCCTCTAATACGGTGAAACAATTCATTTAACTTTATCACTATCAATCGTTCGATTTCAAACTATCCTTCTGACACATCAGTAAATCAGTGTTCAAATCAATTCAATATTCATTTCATTCAGTTTTCAACTTATTCAGTACTCTGATTATTCAATAATCAGATCATTTGGTATTCAAGTCATTCAGTATTCGATATCCTTTTTCAATAGCTATAAACTATACCAATCATTTCTACCTTTCACTATTAATACTAAGACCACATCACTTGTATGAATCCTCTTAGTATTCATAAATATTTAAATATCATGTCACTATATAGCCATCAAAATACTGAAATTATGCAATATTAATATCCTCATTCGTTATCTATTCCAGAGTCGACATCGAGGATTATAGAACCACAAGATCAATAATCGCTTATCAAATCCATTTATGGTTTGACCTATATGTACATATTCAGAATCCTCAACTTGCGGTTCAATTTCATTTACTATCGTAAAATCAAATCACAATCCTCAATTCACTTTTCATATAGTCTGTAGAATGTAATATCATGCTAGAATTATCTATAAAACGTCCTCAATTCAATTCTTTGATTGGCAATTTACCACTTAAAAGGATTTGCCAATTTCCACTATCAACAGTGTTTCAATCATTTAAGTCGTCTTGCGACTATCCATATTATTGCAAAAATCTCAGTTCACATCTATTTAACATCAATATCACAATCATACCACTAAAACGGTCCATTCATTTGAATTTATCATTTCTATAATCATCACTGTATCAGTGATCCGTCTAATAATTAATTCCACCTCAATCTCAACTTGATACCATTTGTGCTATTAACATCACTGGATTTATCGAGTCTTAAGGTTTAAACCATATAATTCATTACATTATCGTGTTTCAACGATCTATCTTTTCATCGATTTCAATATCAAACTTCTCCAATAATATCATAAAGTTCTTTAAATGTATATTTTTCAATAATTATTTCCAAGATTCCATTTACGTGAGAACTTAAATATTTTTCCTCAACGTTTTCCTAAGAATTTCGGCAGCATAACGGCTTAATTTTCCCTAACCTCCTGCAAGGGAAACACAATTTATACTTGCAGCCGTTGATTCTCACCAATTTTACCTCTTATTAAGACCCCCACCATCAGTTGTGGGTCCTCTTAGCATTTTTAGCAAATCAATTTATATCGATGCATCATATAAAAATCACAATTCCATTTAAAATCAATTAAATAAATGCATCATATATAAAATCATAATTCCCACATACAATATAAAGCTACTAATGCTTTATAAAAGTATCTTACCTATTCGCCAAGCTTAGCGCACTTTCCGATTTTTCGAGCCTTGCCGAATTCCACCATTCGTCTCATTTTCATTTTTGCTACAATTTCAAAAATTAACATATATTTTCATTTAGAAAATAAATCCAAAAATTTCCAATAAATCCAATAGACATATAGCGAAAAGACTTAAATTTTCCTTACCACATTTTTTTTTCTTCCTTTCTTTTTTTTTTCCTTTCCTTCTTCTTCTTCTTCCTTCTTTTCTTTCTCCTTTTCTTTTCTTTTCTTTTCTTTTTCTTTCCCTTTCTTTTCTGTTTGTTTTTTTTTTCTTTTTTTTTCTTTTTTTTTTTCTGGCCTGAACCGGTTCGGACCGGTTCAGGCCGGTTCGGGCCGGTTCACTTCTTGTCGGCCGGTTCACCCTCCGGCAGCCACCATCTCCGACGGTTCGACCACCCCAAAGCTTCCCGCGACGGCCATGAAGCCGGATCTGGTCTCCGTTTTGTGATTGGCGGCGCGGACGACGGTGGATCTGGAGTGGGTCTCGGCCTCCTTTTTCCGCCCCTTTTTTTCTCCCATTTCTCTCTTTTCTCTCACCGCCGGTCGTTCATCTTGCTTGAACTGACTTCACCGGCACCGATGGTAACGGCGGCGGTGCTCAGATCGGGCGGCACCGCCCCCATTTCCTTTCTCTTTTCTTCCCCTGTTTCGCTTCATCCTCCGCCAGTTTTCCTCTTTCTTTTTCTTCTCTCCTCCTTTCGGTTCTCACCGCCGCCAGCCCCTCTTCTTTCTCTTCCCCGTCCGACGGCGGTTTCCCCTTTCCCCCTTCTCGCCGGCATTGCCGGCCTTCACGCCTCCCTCCCTCTCTTCTATTTTCAACAGAGGGAGATGGGAATCGGGTTGGCACCCCGATTCCCTCCCTTTTCTTTTCTCTTTTTTTTTTAATTTATTTATTTATTATATATATAATTATATTTATATAATTATATATATAATTAAAATTTAAACACATATATATAAATATATATATTTTGTATGTATATAAAAATTGGATATTTATATATATATATATATCATATACTATTAAATTTTTAATATATATACATATATACATACTTTATCTTAAAATATATGTATATATACACACTTTGATCTAAATAGTATATATATATTTCATGTATATATACTTATTTAAAAACATGTAAAAATATATTATATAATCTATTTATATAATTATATTTTCACTCACATTTTTTTTTATTTCTTTAACATTTAAAATATATTTATATAATATAATTTTATAATTATATAAATATATACCTTTTTATTTCTTTAAATTTTTGAATTTCCTAATATCCAAAAATTATTTTCTCCATTTCTTTTTCTTATTTAATTTGGATTGCAACTTATCCAAATTAAATTTTCCCGGATATTTACTATTTATTTTTCAAAAATTCTCGGTCTTCACAGAAACTTACTATCTAAAAAACAGTTGACCACCATGAAGGCCAATCGATCGCTTTTTTATCCAAAAGCTTTCTATCTGAAAACAAGTCGACTACCCATGGTATAGTCAGCTTTAAATATTATGAAATGTTAATTTGAAAAACTAAGGAAATGTATGGTAGCCAACTGTTCTAAAAAAGCAGTCAACTGTCATAAGTCAGAACGGTTTTACTTAAGAAAGTGTTAGGTAAAGTAATGATTTATATATGTTAACGTATTCTAAAGGTTTTTAATGTCTAATGATCGTTTTGGAATTGTTAGATTTTGATAGTGAATGATGATTTTAGAATGAGACTTTGGATCGAAATGATTAGTATTGATTTAAAGGTATACATTTTGAATGTGTTAAGTTATATTACATGATTGAAAATTTATGAAAAGTAATGAAAGATTTTAAGGTACAGTGTTTGAAAATAGAGTGCATCAAAATGATTGAATAGATTTTAAGGTTTGACGAATTGAAATGGTTAACTATTATTGAATAATTGGAAACATTTTGGGATTGCTTAATGATTATATAGGATTAATGGTTGGACGTTATAAATTGTATCGAAAGTATTGGATTTGGAATTATAAGAATGGTATAGAAATGAAAATGAAATGATAATAAATAGGCATGTGTCAGTCATGCATATTTGCATCGTTCACATGCATAATCATTGTTTTGATGTTTTTCAATCGTTATGCATGATAATTTTATAATACATTTTTAATGTTTAATGGTTTTGAAAGAATGTATAGTTTTGAATGTTTTGAAGTTTGAATGAAATGGAATGAAATGTTTTGGCTTTAGAGCAATGAAAAGTTTTGAAATTTGAATGAAATATTTTGGTTTTATATCAAATGAAATGTTTAATGAAAGATGGGTTGTCACAAATGTTTTAACATGTTACACTATGATTTGAGAGCTATATTATGGGAGCCACCTTTAAAGTCTTATAAGACCTATATGCTATATGAGTTCCTTTGAGATCGTGTAAGTACCTCTAGGATTCCAAGAGAGCTAAGTGCTACACAGTATACCTCACCGTTAGAATCCATGGAATGTAAAATGAAACTTAGTTCCTTAAAAGTTATATTTTGAATATGTTACTGTTTAATGTTTGAAAGTATAAAGTATTTGTTTTATTATTTTCATGGGAATCAAGTAAATGTTTTGAGATTGTTAGCTCTGATAATTACCCTCGGGTAATTATGCTAATATACTGTAATGTAATGTTTGTTGTTAGACCTTGAACAAGTCGCAGCCACCTTTGTATCACCTACTCCGTGGTATTGTGGGGTGTAATGTTACTGTTGATTCTGAGCAAGTCTTTAGCAGTTCGTAGGATGTCACTAGCTCCGTGACTCTGGATGGCACCACTATGACTATGGCTGTATGTCTTAATAATAATTTATTCCTGTTAGAGAACCTAATGTTGCATGATTCTATTAGGATGTTGACCGTCTCCGTCGATTTTTTTTATTGAAATGAAATGAAATGTTTCTATTGAGTGTTTTATTGAAATGAAATGCAATGGAATGAATTGTTCCTATTGAATGTTTTATTAAAATGAAATTGAAATGTTTCTATCGAATTTTATTTATTGAAATGAAATGCTTTACTACAAAGAAATGTATTTTTGATATGGTTTTATTGATTCTTAGTTATCAAAGCGAGATGTTTTAATGCAAATGAATGTCCCGACGGTATGGTTTTATCGTTTGAAAGAAAAGATTTTCTGAACTATTATAGATATGATTTTATCGTTTATTACTGCATAATGAATTAATAACTGTCTCCAATGAATGGTTTTATATGTATGATCATCGATTTGAATGTACATTGTCTAATGAATGATATCGTCATAATTAAAACTGTTTAACGAATTTTATCGTTTTAACGACTACTGATTTGAAAGTCAAAATTATAAACTTGAAATAAAATGTTTATCATTTGCATTGTCATGGTTTTTAGAAGTGTTGTATTGAAATTGCATTGTTTTGAAAATGCATGAATTCAATTTCTATAAGTTCACTTAGGACACCTATAGTCGAACCTAGGGACTAAGACAAGTGAGGTGCTTCAAAGCATCCTATTTTACTCAACCTGGTATCCCTAACCAATTATAGCAATCCTTCTTTCCGAGTCTCATGTTACGGTTATCGATAGCAAATATAAATGTAGAAATATAGATAGGATACATGCATGTTAGTTGCACAGTATCTATTCCTTTCAAGTTCAAGTCTAATGTTATTGATGGTAAACTGTCATCGTAGGAGCATGTATAGGATACTTGCATTTAGTTAGTATGCTATATGCTTTTTTATATCTATTTCTTACTGGGCTTAAAGCTCACCCCCCTCTTTCATCTCTCAGATAATTTGCAAGAGTAGCTGTCCTTGTAAAGGGAGGATTTTGATCGAATTCTTTCAAGGCTTTTGCGTGGTACTTTTGGGGTAAAATTGTACAATTACTTTATATATTCAGAATTTATTATACAGTATTTAGGTGTGTCAAAGGGATGTAAACTATAGAAGTTTGAATGTCAATGATAGTCATTCAATATAGAAATGAATGTATACTAAGGTTTACAGTATGACACTTGATATTTATATAGTTTGAGATTGATTAGTTAAGTACAGTTATAAAGTAATCTTACTTGACTTGATATAAATGAAATGCGAATATAAAGGAAAGTAAACATGAATGATTGTACTGGGACCAATATGAATAATTGGATATTGATCTAGCTAAATAAGTTTTAGCTTAACATTGACTTGATGACACTAAACACAGCTCAATCAAATGAATGAAAAAGAAAAAGTTAGCCCTAATTTTGGGTGAAAAGTCCATGACATTAATTTAGACGAAAATTCTAAAAGAAAGTAATAAACATTGAACACTTATCTTAAGTTTTTATTAAAGTGTCAATTATATCTATGTCTATATATGTATATGTACATGTATATGTATATATATATATATATATATGTATATCTATTTATTGGATTCAATCACTTGTAGATTTCCATTTTTAATTTAATTTTTTTATTGAAAACTTTACGAACTTTACTTAAGAAAAATATTATTTATTCATTATAAAAAAAACTATTTTTTATTCTTTTTTAATTTCTTTAAGATGAAGCAACAACCGTATGTATCAAAATTGGGCTGTGAAAAGTGCTTTTAGAATCGAGTTACATAAATAATTGAAATATCTGTCGAGTTCAATGATTAAATCACATCTACACATCTTCAAATTTGATTCAATCGGATAATTAGACGTTTCTGACTGAAAAGAAAAATTGAAAAAGAAATTGTGAATACAGTTTCTTAATTTTCTTTTTCTTTTGTATATGCATTTCAAAACCTAGTTTTTTAAGACCAATTCTTTCAATCTCTTATCCCAACGAAGCATGAATCTTATTTTTGGAAATAGCGGATGTCCCAATCTCTAAAATGACAATCAAAGAGTTTGAAATGCAAAGTCGATCTCCTTCCACCCAATAGACGTTTGTCTTTAGATTGCAGAAGTTTGGAAGCCTCGCTTTCTCCATGTGAATGTTCTGATGGGGGTCAATTGTACAACACTTTCAAGAGGGAATGCATACTTTTCTTTCCGAAAGTTCCCACTATAAGGACATAAAAATGAAAACAACTTTTTAATTTACTTGACATTGTCAATGATTCAATTTTGTTATTACAACCATGCTTTACTTGACAGGAAATATGAAAATAGGTGAGAATATAAAATGTATTGATCTAATCATTAGATTTTTTTTTGATTTGAATCATTAGATTTTATAATCACTTATCTACTTTACATCTTAACTATTGAATTAACAAACTTTTTTACTATTATTTTTATATTTCTTATCATTTTTCCTACCAAATAAAACCTAAATTCTCTGATAACATGCCAAACCATTATTGGCAACTCTAATAGCCTTTAAAAAAGCATAATTAATAATAAATGAACATTTATTTTGTCACTTGTCAATTACAGAGAAAATGAAATATGAAATATTGAAATATTTCTACACGCTGTCAGTAAAATTTTTAAATAAAATAATAATAATAATAGATTTCAATTATCTTATTCTCTTCCTAAAAATGAAAAAAAAATGGTTGAGTAGAAGAGATCGAAGCACAACATATAACATGTCATGATAATTTTTATGATAATATGATTAGACATATTCTCAATTTTGTTGGGAGTCTAATCTTCTTTTCAGAGGATTTTAACGGGTATTGATTTAGTACATTTAAAATTTCTATTCTTCTCAAAAGAATTCTCTCTTTACAAATTGGATTAACCCTTGTATGTTATTACATGAAGATTAACAAGTCATCAAAGTACACAAAATCTCAAAGAAAAACTTTAAATTAATTAATTCCAATAATATCATACTCAAAAGAAGTGATATTAAATTTTAAAAATAAACATTTATAATAAGGTCTGATCAATTCTTTCAATTGAAATATTAGAAAACAGATTTAGATCTCTAATACATCACTTGCTTGTGACTCCCACACCTTATAAATATTTTGTATACGCACGTTGTCACAATAGTGCACGTTTTTAGATGTTGAATTTACCCATGGATGTCGAATCGCAAGAAATGCACGTTTAAAGTCGAACAAATGATTAATGAATATGAAAATCAATTGACAAATTCCTTTGTATATATAGGGTTCGGGAACAAGGCCAGCCTACCCCATGGACGGTCAAGCAGATTGAAGCAATAGATGGCTGTTAAATTTGGTCGTCCATGCGCGACACGCACTGCATTTATGAGCAAATTTGCATGTGTGTATCGCGCACGGACAACCTAAATTAACAAGTCATCATATCACAAATATGATTGATTGTTATATGCTTCGTTTGCCAGACGCCTTAAGGTTCATCATCGTTGAAAGTAAGATAGTTGGCGGTTGGTATTATGATATAGTTGGGAAGAAGGGCTGCCCTGCCATCATTGCTGGCTATTCATCCATCGGCCGGCTTCTTCT
Organism: Heritiera fomes; assembly: GCA_032173925.1. Taxonomy (NCBI): domain Eukaryota; kingdom Viridiplantae; phylum Streptophyta; class Magnoliopsida; order Malvales; family Malvaceae; genus Heritiera; species Heritiera fomes. The sequence goes on from JAPDPM010000017.1 coordinate 834,319, forward strand.
TTTTTTTTTTGTTTTTTTGTAACCACAAGTATTTTAATTTATTTTACAGTCTAAAATTAATTCTGCTCGGATCAAGAGTGATAAACGATAAAACTTTTTCAACACTGACAATTTCAAGATTCAAACCGTACTAAATACACGGAAAAAAAGTTTATTTTCATTTTTTCTAATCACGCGTTAGTATCGGTCAGCTACTTCTTCACTTTTTTTGAACTGGCTGAGAGCTTTGCTTTTTTCATTTGTTTTTCTGATTATCATAAAATTTATTCTCTTTCGTACCCCTGGGTCATCTTGGTATTTTAATTATTATATCTCTTATTCCTGAGTTTAGGTGAAAGGTTGCAAGGAATTGCGGTCGATCTACTTGTCATTGGCTTAGGCATCATGTTTCACAAGGAACACTGTTTGGCAAACTTTTCATTTTATTTATTAAGTATGAAAATGGTAGCTGCTGCAATGTATTCTGTTTTCCTCTGATTACGTAGCATTGGTTATGAGTTTCAATGTTTCATGTTTTTGGCGGTAGTATATCCAATTGGACATGTCTCTATTTTGGAATTTTGAGGAGTTTAAACGCGAATCAAACTCCCCTTTGACTGATTGCGACTTGAAAATGATCTAGCTAGAATGTTTGTGTTTTTAGCTTATTTTCAAGTATATTTTGTTATTATATATTTATATTTTTTATGTATAAGTAACTGTAAATTCAAACTACCATACGCTGAAGTTTACGGTAATAATATCAAAAATTAGAACTCCATTTTATAATTTTATTGATAAAAGATATAATACCGGATGTTATCTTAGACATACCATGTCGGAATGTTTTTAAAATATAGTGAAAAATATAAAATAGTTTATTATACTTAATGTGTTAATCGATTGAATGAGAAATTAGTATTTAAGAATCTATAAAGTAGCTATGAAAAGATTCCAAACCAAGAAAATTGATTTAAGTCATAAAAATAATGATTGTACAGGCTCCCAATGTTAGACATTGAATGCTCGTGTATGAAATTCGGATTCCATAAGTTAAAGAATGAAAAAATAACGTCTCAAATTTTTATACAGCTGGGATCCAAATGCCCGACCAACGGAGTCCCACATGTTTCGAAAAGTGTGCGAAAACAAAACTTAAGAGGGCAGCTGCTTACTATATTAGTCGACTGTTCCGGCACGTATTTTAATCGTGTTTTTTATGACAGGCAGCTAATTTTGTTTCAAAGATTTTAAAACCTTACAAAAATGTGACAGTAAATGATTGTTAATGACACGAGTTTCAAAAGATATTGTGAAATCTCTAATTTTTTGTAATTTACTCATGATTGTATAGTATTCCAGCTGAAAAGAATTAAGTAAATATGAGAATTTTGATGTATGAATGATATATGGGACATGTGTGGAATAAATGGAATTGATAATTAAATGGTCAAGGAATAAATTCTGATATTGTAACAATATTTGGAGTATAAGTAAAGAAATATCATTTTTTTGTAATTAAATGACATGTGGCATATGAATGGAAGAAGAGAAATTTAAGATGGTCAAAGGGTCAAAGGATTAATAGCTGACATGATTTAAGAGATAAATACACATTTAATGAGAAATTGGATTTGTCATCATCCTCATTAAGGGCTGGCAGCCATAAGTGCTCTTTCTTTCATTTTCTCTAAGGTTGTGTTTGGATGAGGAATTTCAAGGAGGGAATTCATTTCAATCAAGATATTTAAAAGTCCAAAATGTAAATTTTTTGTTTGGCAAAAATTTTTGAAGAATTTGAAAATTTATGAGGGATTTAAAAAGGGAATTTGAAATGCTCAAATTCCCTTTTGAAAATCCACCTAAATTGGTGGTTTTTCAAAATTCTTTATACTCTTTCCTACTTTATTAGATATGGCCCACTATTAAATATAAAGTTAAAAACAAAAACCATATTGTTTTATTTAAATTTAATATATATATCTTTATTTTTTATATTATTAACAATATCTATACATTTTTACAAATCTAATGATACCCATATTACATATTTTATTTGATATTTTTCTTTTTGTAATATATAATATTGTTATTTTTCTTTTATAATTATTTTTTATTTAATCAAATTTTAGTATCCAAAAATTCTATCTAAAATTTTTTTTATCCAAACAAGTCAATTATAAATGCTAGTATTTTAAAATGCTAAATTTTGAAATACCTTTATTTTAAAATGCCTCAAAATTTTGAAATTCCTCATCCAAATACAACCTAAGTTTTCTTCAACATTCACCTTGTAGAACAACCCTTTCCTGTCATCAACTCATTAAGCTTTTGTAACGAAAAATGTTCCCTATCCCTAGCCTAAGCTATACCTGTAGTTTGAAAGGCTGAATCAAAGGAATTGAAGGGATCTAAATTGCTGAAATTTTGTTGACTAACCAAGGTAAGAGAGGAAATTGATTTACCTACTTCTATCTATGGTTTGGAGTTAAGTTGAGTTAGTATAGTATCTTTATAAAGATTTCTTAAAGGTTTGATCCATTATAATGTTTACAGCTTTGAAGAAGTGAAGAGGAAATCATGGTGAATCCAAGCGATTACGTGTTTTGGTGTATTTGAGGTAAGAAATATATGTAACGGACGTAGGGTGGCTATGTCCGCATGTTTTACATGTTTTGGAATGAAGCAAAAGCTGATTTTAATGCAGGAAGTTTACATTTCAGGTTTTACTCCTAGTTAGTAAAATTGCTAAGAGCAGCCGACTGCCTTAAGTAGTAGCTGATTGCCTAGAGACAACCAAAACGTAGAATTGCCGAAAATCGATGCAAACCAGTCGACTGCTATATAAGCCAGTCGACTGCTATTTTTCAAAAAGCATTCTGTTTCAAACTAGTCGACTGCTATATGACCAGTCGACTGCTATTTACTTGAAAAGGATTCTATTTGAAAAGCCAACCGACTGCCTATGGAGCCAGTCGACTGCCCTATTTTCAGAAGCATTCTATTTATGAAAACAGTCGACTACTATATGACTAGTCGACTACATTTTCTCAGAAAGCATTCTGTTTCAAAACCAGTCAACTGCCCTATATGACCAGTCGACTGCCCCATGTGTTTTTAGAATTTAAAAATATCAAAAATTCTAAAAGAAAATGATTTCGATAAATCAAGTTATGCTTTAGCAGCAGACTGCCCCTAAAGAGCAGTCGACTGCCCCTAAAGAGCAGTCGACTGCCCTGTTTGTAAATGAGGTCTTTAAAGCCTACTCTATACAAGTACATTCTTATTACCAAAAAGAAGTATATGACAAATGTTTTGAGACTATGAACTACTTAATGATCATGCATTATCTGTATTTGTACTTGATTGAGGAGCCCTAGTCCGGTCCTCAGTGCCACAGATGTCACCTGACTAGTGTTCATCGTGGCCTATCGACATTTGGCTAATTGTCTCTATTATATGTTTGGCTAGGGGAGGATTCCTGGCTCTTACGGGGGTACGCCACTTATTTGACATCTCTCGGGATTATCCCTTACGGGATATATTTTCTGTATCTCTGATGAGATTTATCTAGTGCATGATTCCGTTGAAATGCTAATAGTCTCCATGTTATTTGAAAGATATATGTACATGTGACTTCATGTGATTTGAAATATGTGAAAGTATTTGACGTATTTGAATATTTGCCTATGTGATTTCAAAAGAATAAATAAATCGAAATTATTTAAATTACTTGATTTTACTTGTATATGATATTGGAAGGAAGTATATGATATATGCTTTATAATGGTTTTACATGATATTATAGAGCCAAGTAGGAAAACTACATATAGAGGCATAGTATGCTCTTTTACATATGTTTTTTTTACTGAGCGTAAACTCACTCCTTTACAACTATTTTTCAGACTATTTGAAGTGTTCCCTCGCTCTCGATAGAAGAGCTTATTGGATCTATATTCCTTCGAGGCACGCTTCCTAAAATTCCTGAAGGTATACTCAATCGTTTGTATTTCATTTATTGTATAGTACAATACTACAGCAATGTATATTAGTTGTTTGGGGATATAGGTTTGTAAGATATGTGAGATCCTGATGCATTGGACGCATGTGTATATGAAAAATACAATTCATGTGAAATTTGATATTCTGTTATAAGTAATAAAGTAGAAAGTATAAGAAGAAGAAAAGAATGATTCCGACAAACAACCTAACCACCCCTATGTGAAGTAAAGAATTAGACATTAATTGGGAGTGACGATAACGTCACAGATTGGCATGAGAGCAAGGTTAGACTGATGTTTGTAGGTGTCATTAGGCTAGAGATAGTGTATATCCCCAAAGTACTGTATTTGTCTGAACACATATGTATAGTATAACTGTTTATAGTTATACTAAATAGCTCAATTTTGTGATTATATCGATAAAATGAGTTCACGTAGAAGGGGTACTGGTAGAGGACGAGGAAGGGGTCGAACAGAACCGCCCTTAACACAGTCTCCTCCTCCATCTCCACCGTATAGCCCAAACATTAGGCTAGCTAAAATGGAGAAGCATATGGAGAATATGGTCACGATGTTCACTCAGTTTATGGCGAACTTCCCGAATGTGGCCACTAGTGCATCAACAGCTACCCCTACTGTACCTCCTACTATACAGCCCCTACTAGCACAGACAGAGTTACCCCTGCCAGTCCCAGCTACTGAGAGGCGAGATCCTAAGCTAGTCCCAGTACCTTGATTAAGGAATTTAAGAAGTTGGATTCGCCTAAGTGTAAGGGGGATAGAGATCTATTAGCCGCAGAGAACTGGGTGAAGGCGGTCACTAAATCTTTCGAATACATGACATGTTTCGAAAGGGAGAAGGTGGGTTTGGCTGCTTACTTACTAGTGGACGATGCAGAGTATTGGTGGCAGTCCACTCGGGCCATTTTGGAGGCTCGACATGCCGAGGCTACGTGGGATAGATTTTTAGAGGCCTTAATGAACAGTACATCCTACGCACTGATCAAATTAGGTTGAAGATCGAGTTTTTGAACTTGACTTAGGGGACGATATCGGTTAATCAATATAAGTCGAAGTTTATTAACTCGAGTAGATTTGATCCCGAGATTCTAAGGAGTGAGGAACACAAGATCTACCGATTTATAGAGGAGTTGAAGCCTTCTATTAGATCCAAGTTGTATCCTATGGATATCACAACTTATGGAGAGGCAGTCCGTAAGGCTCAGTTGTGTGAGCGGACTACAAGTTTCATCATGCTGATTTCTGAGCCAAGGGTAAAGGCAAAGAACCGATGAAACAGAAGTCAGACGAGAGAGCCTTTAGTGATAGATATCCATATAGGAGAAGTAGACCATATGAAAGGGCTTCAATAGGTAAGCAAATAAATTATAAGAAAATGATTGTTTAATTTAATTAAATTGTTATATGAAAATACACTGAATTTTAGGAGTTATGATGGTTATGAAATAGGGACTCCTAGATCTACCGAGGTCAAGATAAATGATGAGAGATCCCGATATTTAGCTGGTAGTACCGCTAGCTCACTGAGGAGTACAGTGCAAAGGTGTGAGCATTGCAGAAAGTTTCATGGGTCACAAGCATGCCGCATGGCTACTAAGGCTTGCTATTGGTGCGGTGAACAGGGACATAGGATTAAGGATTGTCCCAAGATAAATCAGAAGGTGCCCGAGGAATCGAAGAAGACCACTCAGCCCCAGCGTAAGGCCATAATAGCAGAGAAGGGAAAGACACCCGTGACTTAGGGTCGAGTATTTGCCATTGATAAGGAGTCCGCCGATGCTTCATCTAAAGTGATTGAGGGTAAGATTTACTTGTTTGATATAAGTATTACTGCACTATTTGACCCAGGCTTTACGCATTCCTTTGTTTCACCCATGATTGCTAGGAAATTACCTCTTGAGCCTGAGCCTATATGGTAATTGCTACAAATAAGTACTCTATTTAAGGAATCCCAAATGACAGGCATAGTGTATCGTAGTTGTAAACTACGGGTAGGAGAGAGAGAATCGATAGCTGACCTAATCCTACTAAATATGTATGGATTTGATGTCATATTAGGAATGGATTGGTTAGCTAAGAATCATGTGATATTAGATTGTTATGCTAAAAGTGTGATCTTCTCTTCTCCCGTTAGCCACATTGTAAATTTTGCAAATGCTTAATGCAAAAGCATTTATTATTTGACTTAATTATAAATGAATTTAATAGAATAAATTTGCTACGTGAAGGATTTATAGCATATGTAGTGGACGTAACAGAAACGTCTCGATCTTCATGAGATTCTAGTAGTCAAGAATTTTTCAGATGTGTTTCCGGACGATCTTCTTGGACTTCCTCCAGGCACCCGCAGCTTTTATGAACTTGATGAACGATGTGTTCAAGCCATACTTGGACAAGTTTGTCATCGTTTTTATCGATGACATATTGGTGTATTCAAGATCCCGGGAAGAGCATGAGCAGCACTTGCAGATAGTTTTACAAACCCTCAAAGATCGTGGATTGTATGCCAAGCTAAGTAAGTGTGATTTTTGGCTAGATCAAATCTCCTTTTTGGGTCATATAATCAGTAAAGATAGTGTTTCGGTCGATCCATCAAAGATTGAGGTTGTGGTGCAATAGGAGAGACTGAAAACAATGACAGAGATTAGGAGTTCCTTGGGTCTAGCTAGCTACTATCGAAGATTTGTAGAGGGTTTCTCAAGGTTAGCAGCTCCCTTGATGCGCTTAACGCGCAAAGAGGTGAAGTTTGAATGGAGTGATGCTTGCGAGTGTAGTTTTCAAGAGTTGAAGCACAGGTTGGCAATTGCACCTATCCTTACCATTCCTAGTGGATCGGGAGGATTTTCTGTATATAGTGATGCCTCAGGACAAGGTCTGGGTTGTGTACTAATGCACATGGTAAGGTAATTCCATATGGTTCTCGCCAATTAAAGGACCATGACAAGAACTGCCTAACTCATGACTTGGAGTTAGCTGTAGTGGTATTTGTTTTAAAGATTTGGAGACATTACTTGTATGGTGAGAAATTTCAGATTTTTACTGATCATAAAAGTTTAAAGTATTTGTTCTCTCAAAAAGAATTGAATATGAGACAGAGGAGATGGCTCGAGCTTCTGAAGGATTATGATTGTAAGATCCGATGCCACCTGGGGAAAGCTAATGTGGTGGTGATGCTCTGAGCCGGAAGCAGGTAGGGATGGTGTCGTACATGATGATTCGAGAGTATGAGTTACTTAAGTAGTTTGCAAGCCTCAGCCTCAATGTTGTACCTAATGAGCAATTTGGAATGATAGCTAGCTTGATGATTGAACCAGAATTGATGGATAGAATTAGGGTTGCTCAAAAGGAAGATGATTAATGTATGGAGGCTATGAATCAGATTCAATCGAGTATACTTTTGGAATTTGATTTGGTAGTGATGGGGTTTTGAGATTTAATAACCGTATATATGTTCCTAATGATAAGGAGTTGAAGAAGCTGATTTTGACAAAAGCACATTCCACTAAGTATACCTTGCATCCGAGAAATACCAAAATGTATCAGAATCGACGCAAGGTGTATTGGTGGTCTAGCATGAAAAGAGACATAGCAGAGTTTGTGGCAAAATGTCTCATGTGCCAACAAGTTAAGGTAGAGCACCAAAGACCGGCAGGTTATTACAACCTCTACCTATACCTATGTGGAAGTGGGAACAAATTACGATGGATTTCATTATGGGACTACCACAGACCAAGAGGAATCATGATGGTATTTGGGTGAAGTCTACAGATACACTTAGTGCTTTGGTAGATTTGTTTGTGAAAGAAATTGTTCGGTTACATGGAGTTCCAGTGAGCATCACCTCTAACAGAGATTCCAGGTTTAATTCTCATTTTTGGGAACATTTCCAAGAAGCCATGGGATCTCAGTTGAACTTTAGCACAGCCTTCCATTCACAGACTGATAGTCAGTCCGAGCGCACCATTCAGACACTCGAGAATATGTTGAGAGCTTGTGCTTTGGACTTTAAAGGCTCATGGGATGACCATCTGCCATTGACTGAGTTTGCTTACAATAATGGTTATCATGCAAGTATCGGGATGGCACCATATGAAGCTTTATATGGTAGAAGGTCTCGATCTCCGATTGGGTGGGAAGAAGTAGGTGAGCATAAGTTGTTAACTCCAGATTTAGTCGAGCAAGCTTCTGAGGATGTTAAGCTAATTTATCAAAAACTTAAGACAGCTCAGAGTCGACAAAAGAGTTATGTAGATGCTTGACGGAGACCACTTGAGTTTTTTGTAGGAGATTCGGTGTTTTTGAAGGTTTCTCCATCCAAAGGAATTATGAGATTTGATCGAAGAGGTAAGCTTAGTCCTCGTTACATCTGGCCATTTAAAGTCTTAGACCGAGTCGGAGATGTGGCATACAGGTTGGCACTACCTCCGGAGCTATTAGAAGTACATAATGTTTTTCATGTATCCATTCTTCAAAAGTATAATCCGGACCCATCTCATGTCATAGAATATGAGCCTTTGGAGATTTGAGAAGATATGAGTTATGTGGAGAAGCCAGTTCGAATTTTGGATAGAAAGGAGAAAGTGTTGAGGTCTAAGACGATTTCCTTAGTTAAAGTTCTCTGACAATATCATACTATGGAAGAAGCTACATGAGAGCTAGAGAGCTTAATGAAGGAAAGATATCCTGAGCTATTTGAGTAATAACCCGATTTAAATTTGGAGGACCAAATTCTCCAAGGTGGGGAGAATGTGAAGTCCCCAATTTCCTATAATTTCCTCATTATTGTATAGTATTCCTGCTAAAAAGAATTAAATAAATATGAGAATGATGTATGAATGATATATGGGACATGTGTGGAATAAATGGAATTGATAGTTAAATGGTCAAGGAATAAATTCTGATATTGTAAGAATATTTGGAGTATAAGGAAAGAAATATCAGTTTTTTTTGTAATTAAATGACATGTGGCATATGAATGGAAGAAGAGAAATTTAAGATGGTCAAAGGGCAAAGGATTAATGGCTGACATGATTTAAGGGATAAATACACATTTAATGAGAAATTGGATTTGTCATCATCCTTATTAAGGGTCGGCAGCCATAAGTGCTCTTTCTTTCATTTGCTGTAAGTTTTCTTCAACATTCACCTTGTAGAACAACCCTTTGCTGTCATCAACTCATTAAGCTTTTGTAACGAAAAACGTTCCTTATCGCTAGCCTAAGCTATACCTGTAGTTTGAAAGGCTGAATCAAAGGAATTGAAGAGATCTAAATTGCTGAAATTTTAGTGACTAACCAAGGTAAAAGAGGAAGTTGATTTACCTACTTCTATCTATGGTTTGGAGTTAAGTTGAGTTAGTATAGTATCTTTATAAAGATTTCTTAAAGGTTTGATCCATTATAATGTTTACAACTTTGAAGAAGTGAAGAAAAAATCGTGGTGAATCCAAGCGATTATGTGTTTTGGTGTATTTGAGGTAAGGAATATATGTAACGAAAGTAGGGTGGCTATGTCTGCATGTTTTACATGTTTTAGGATGAAGCAAAAGCTGATTTTAATGCAGGAAGTTTACATTTCGGGTTTTACTCCTAGTTACCAAAATGGCTAGGGGCAGCTGACTGCCTTAAGTAGCAGCCGACTGCCTAGAGACAACCAAAGCGTAGAATTGTCGAAAACCGATGCAAACCAGTCGACTGCTATTTTCCAGAAAGCATTTTGTTTCAAACAAGTCAACTGCTATATGACCAGTCGACTGCTATTTACTTGGAAAGCATTCTGTTTGAGAAACCAGCTGACTGCCTGTGGAGCCAGTCGATTGCCCTATTTTCAAAAGCATTCTGTTTGTGAAAACAGTTGACTGCTATATGACCAGTCGACTGCATTTTCTCGGAAAACATTTTGTTTCAAAACTAGTGACTGCCCTATATGACCAGTTGACTACCTCATGTGTTTTTAGAATTTAAAAATATCGAAAATGCTAAAAGAACATGATTTCTATAAATCAAGATATGCTTTAGCAATCGACCGCCCCTAAAAACCAGTCGACTTCCCTGTTTGTAAATGAGGTATTTAAAGCCTACTCTATACAAGTACATTCGTATTACCAAAAAGAAGTATATGACAAATGTTTTGAGACTATGAACTACTTAATGATCATGCACTATCTGTATTTGTACTTGACTGAGGAGCCCTAGTCCGGTTCTTAGTGCCACAGATGTCACCTTACTAGTGTTCATCGTGGCCTATCGACATTTGGCCAATTGTCTCTATTATATGTTTGGCTAAGGGAGGATTCCTGGCCCTTACGGGGGTACGCCACTTATTTGACATCTCTCGGGATTATCTCTTACAGGATATATTTGCTGTATCTCTGATGAAATTTATCTAGTGCATGATTCCGTTGATATGCTAATAGTCTCCATGTTATTTGAAAGATATCTGTACATGTGACTTCATGTGATTTGAAATACATGAAAGTATTTGAAGTATTTGAATATTTGCCTATGTGATTTCAGAAGAATAAAGAAATTGAAAGTATTTGAATTACTTGATTTTACTTGAATATGATATTGGAAGGAAGTATATGATATATGCTTTATAATGGTTTTACATGACATTATAGAGCCAAGCTGGAAAACTGCATATAGAGGCATAGTACGCTCTTTTACATATGTTTTTCTTACTGAGCGTAAACTCACTCCTTTACAACTATTTTTCAGACTATTTGAAGTGATTCCTCGCTCTCGATAGAAGAGCTTATTGGATCTATATTCCTTCAAGGCACGCTTCCTAAAATTCCTGAAGGTATAGTTAATCGTTTGTATTTCAGTTATTGTACAGTACAGTACTATAACAATGTATATTAGTTGTTTGGGGATATAGGTTTGTAAGATATGTGAGATCCTGATGCATTAGACGCATATGTATATGAAAAAATACAATTCATGTGAAATTTGATATTATGCTATAAGTAATAAAGTAGAAAGTATAAGAAGAAGAAAAGAATGATTCCGACAAACAGCCTAACCACCCCTATGTGAAGTAAAGAATTATACGTTAATTGGGAGTGACAAGCATGTCACAGATATGAATTCTGTTAGATGTGTGGGTTTATCCCACATTATTAGAGTCAATTAGGGATTTGTTTTTTTATATAAAATGTTGCATAAACAATTTGTAAAAGTAGTGAGAGAAGTTTTTTTTTTGGTGGTGACACAAGGGAGAAAAAAGTAAGCTTTAGGCTTTGTGATATTTTTCTTATTCCATAGAGAGAGCAAGGGAGAGATAAGCTTGTATAACAATTGGATATTCTTTGGTCAAGTTATCTTGATGAATCTAAAGAGGTAAACTTTATTGTTTTTAGGCTAATTGTTGGAACCCTAAGCTTTAGGTAAAAAGCCTAGGGTATTGAAACTTTGTAATTTGCTTATTTCTCATAGTGAATTTTTATTCAGTTTACCTCGTAGTTTTTCTCTTTACACTGGAGAGTTTTCCACGTTAAATTTTTGGTATCGTTTTATTTACGTTTTATTGCCTACGTATTATTTGTGACTTGGTAGCTTGATTTATTATTACTATTGGATTGGAATATTGCTCTTAATTGTTGTAAGTATTGTTATTGTGACATTGCTTCTGCATATTTGTTGTTTGAGGCCTAACAATTAATATTAAAGCTCGGGCTAGTGCTTCGAGATCATGGAGGGAGATACAGAATCTATGATAAAATTGACAACTTCAAATTATTCAATTTGGAAGCCAATGACGGAAGATTATCTATATTGCAAAGATCAATATGAGCCGGTATTAGGTGATTCTGCTAAGCCAATGATATGAAAGATGATGAATGGAAAAAGTCAGATAGGAAGACTTTGGGAACCGTTAGAAGATTAGTAGATATTAGTGTTTTTCATCATGCTGTGTAGTAGGCAAGTGCTTCCTGTATTTGAGAAAAATTAGCATCATTATATGAGAGAAAGACTACCTTGAATAAAGTTATGCTTGTTAAGAAGCTTCCTGCTCTACAATATAAGGAAGGAAGATCTATCTCTAAGCATTTGAGTGACTTTCAAGATCTGTTTAATGAAATGATCACTATGAAACTACAAATGGATGATGAGATGAAAGCATTGTTTCTTCTAGGCTCATTGTTAGACAGCTAGGAGACATTAGTTGTGACTGTTCTTAATTCAACTCCTAACGACACGATGAACTTAGAGATGGTAAAAGACAATATGTTTAATAAAGAAGCAAGGCGAAATGAGACAAACTTTGGGAATAAACCTCTTGTCACAGAGAACAGGGGTAGAACTAAAGATAGAGCTCAGGACTCTAGAGGTCACAGTAAGTCCAAGAACAAACATAAGTCCAGAGATAGGGTGAAGTGCTTTTATTGTGGCAAACTTGATCAATTAAAGCAAAACTAGAAGATCTTGAAGCAAGAGTGGATAAATGAGAAAAGTAAGAATAATTCAGATGATGAAAATGTTACAACGATGAATTCTGATAGTGAAATGGTTTCTTTGTTTGTACACATGGTGAGTGTAACCATGTAGGGGATTCTGGCATTGAGTGGATAGTTGACATCGGAGTGCCATATCATTGTGTTTCCAATAAGAAGTAAAGTAGGTGATTTTGTTTATACTAAGATGGGAAACAAAAGCATGTCGCGGATTGTTCGGATTGGTGATATAGTGGTACAAACAAGGATTGGTTGTACATTGATTTTGAGGGATCTCAGACACATTCTAGTTCTAAGGATAAATTTGCTTGCAGTGAATGTCCTTGATAAAGAAGGATATGAGAGTCAATAAAAAATGGGTGGTGGAAGCTTTTTAAAGGGTCTTTAGTGGTTGCAAGAGTGAAGTTATGTTGCATTATGTACAAGACTTGGATGAAGTTAACCAGTAGTCAGATAAATGCCATTGAGGATGATGCTTCAGCAAATTGGTGGCACAGGAGGTTGGCACACGTGACTGAGAAAGGGTTAAAGGTTTTGGCGAGGTAGTCCCTCATTCCCTCAGCCAAAGGTATTTCTCTTAACTCATGTGATTATTGTTTATTTGATAGCATCGTAAAATTTCTTTTAGGAGGACTTCTCAAAGAAAGAAAAATAAACTTGAGTTGATTCATTCTAATGTATGTGGTCCCATAGAGGTAGAATCTTGGAGAGTTAATAGATATTTTGTTACTTTTATTGATAATGCTTCACGAAAAACTTGGGTGTATATGTTAAGAAACAAAAGCCAGGTACTGTAGTATTTTCAGAAATTTCATGCCATGGTGGAAAGGATGATAAGATTGTCCTTAAAGTGTATTCGTACAGATAATAAAGGTAAATACACATTGAAAGACTTTGAAGCCTACTGTTCAAAGCATCAGACAGGCATGAGAAGACAAAATCTGGGACACCACAACATAATTGTGTAGTTGAAAGGATAAATCGCACCATTATAAAGAGAGTCAGATGCATGTTGATGATAGCGAAATTGCTAAAAGCATTAATATAGGCTGCTATCTAATTAATAGATCACCATCATTACCATTAGGCTTTGACATTCCAGAAAAAGTATGGATAGGGAAAAAAGTTTCATACTCACATTTAAAGGTTTTTGGTTGTGCAGCATTCGTGCACTGCCAAAGGAGTAGAGGTTAAAACTAAATAGCAAGGCTACTCCATGTATATTTGTTGGGTATGGTGATGAGGAATATGGTTACATGCTAAGGGATCTAGAGAAGAAAAAGACAATTAGAAGCAGGGATGTGGTTTTCCATGAAAATGAGTTCATCATAGACTTTAAGAAAAATGGAAAGACAACACGGGATACGGTTGAGTATGATGACTCAACACCTGCAGGGATTCCACCTAGAGGTGTCACAAATGGTGGAAATGCATAAGATATAGAGCTTAGGGATATAGATGAGCTAGCCACAGTTAGTGATGGGGTAGATTCTGATAATGACATTGCACAGCCAAATACAATGGGTTTTGAGCAGGGAGAGCAACCTTTGAACTAGGAAGTGTTGAGCGGGGGGAGCTAGCCCCGATACAAAGGAGAGTAAAGTCTCATATTAAAAGATCTATCAAGGAGCACTGACCATCTACTAAGTATTCTAGTTCGAAATATATTTTGGTCACAAGTGACGGGGAGCCAAAGAGCTTCCAAGATATACATGATACTCCAGATAGGAAGTGTTAGTTAAAAGCAATGAAAGAGGAAATGGATTCATTGTAGAAAAATGGCATTTATGACCTTGTTGAGCTTCCGAAAGGGAGAAGACCATTGAAGAACAAATGGGTGTTTAAGCTAAAAAAGGATGGTGACAAGCTAGTGAGATACAAAGCTCGAATGGTGGTAAAAGGCTTTGGTCAAAAACCAGGCATTGATTTTGATGAGATTTTTTCTCCTGTTGTGAAGATAAGTTCCATTCGAGTGGTATTGGGATTAGTAGCTAATTTGAATCTTGAATTTGAGTAACTTGATGTGAATACTACATTCTTGCATGGTGATTTGCAAGAGGAGATTTATATAGATCAGCCCGAGGGTTTTGAAGTGAAAGGGAAGGAGCATATAGTTTGCAAATTGAAGAAGAGCTAGTATGGCTTGAAGCAAGCTCTTAGGCAATGGTACAAGAAGTTTGATTCTTTTATGGTAAGCCAAAACTATAAAAGAATGGAAGCAGACCCTTTTATGTATGTGAGAAAATTCCTAGATGGTTTTGTTATATGTTAATGATATGCTGATTATAAGGCAAGATGCTTGTATGATTCATAGGTTGAAAGAGGCATTGTTTAAGTCCTTTAACATGAAGGATTTAGGTCCAGCAAAACAGATTTTGCGTATGGATATCATTCATGATAGGAAAGCTGGAAAGTTGTGGTTGTCACAGGAAAAGTATGTTGAATAGGTACTAGCGAGATTTAACATGCAGAATGCTAAGTTAGTTAGCATGCCTCTTACTAATCACTTTCATTGAGTAAGAAATCTTGTTCGATGACTAAGGAAGAAAAGGATACTATGTCTATTGTTCCTTACTCCTCTGCCATTGGTTCTTTGTTGTATCTTATGGTTTGCACATAGCCTGATATTGCTCATACAGTTGGTGTAGTGAGAAAATTTCTTTCCAATCTAGGAAAGGCTCATTGGGAAGCAGTGAAGTGGATCTTCAGATATTTGAGGGGAACTTCTAAGATGTGTTTGAGTTTTGGGACTACAGAACCGATTCTTGAAGGGTTTATTGATGCAAACATGGCAGGTGATCTTGATGGTAGGAAATCTACTTCATGGTACATATTTACTTTTGCAGGGAGAGTTGTATCTTGGCAGTCCAAACTGCAAAAGTGTATTGCATTGTCTACTACAGAGGCTAAATATATTGTAGCAACTGAAGTGGGCAAAGAAATATTTTGGATGAAAAGATTTCTTCTTGAATTGGGATTTAGTTAGAAAGAGTATACGGTATTTTGTGACAACCAAAAAGTATTGGATTTAAGTAAAAACACCATGTGCCATGCTAGGACGAAGCACATTGATGTATGGTACCATTGATGTTGTGTTTAATGATTGACGAGCAACAGATGCAGTTAAAGAAGATTCACACAAATAAGAATATAGCTAATGTGTTGACGAAGACACTTCTCAAAGATAAACTTGAGTTGTGTAGTGACTTGGCCGGGATGAACACTTTGGCCAAGGTGAACTCCAAGTGACAGGTTGTGGTGGTAGATCTCCTCCTAATGGGGCTAGAAGGGGAGATTATTAGATATGTGGGGTCCAGCTCACATTAGTTATTAGAGTCCTACTTGGAGTCAATTAGGGATTTGTTTTTTTCTATATATAAAGTGTTGCATAAACAATTTGTAAAAGTAGTGATAGAAGTTTTTTTGGTGGCGACACAAGGAAGAAAAAGTAAGCTTTAGGCTTTGTGATATATTTCTTGTTCCATAGAGAGAGCAAGGGGAGAGATAAGCTTGTATAACAGTTGGGTATTCTTTAGGTAGATTATCTTGGTGAATCCAAAGAGGTAAATTTTATTGTTTTTAGGCCAATTGTTGGAATCCTGAGCTTTGGGCAAAAAGCCTAGGGTATTGAAACTTTGTAATTTGCTCATTTCTTATAGTTGATTTTTATTCGGTTTGCCTCATGGTTTTTCTCTCTATACTAGAGAGTTTCTCAGGCTAAATTTTTGGTGTCGTTTTATTTATGTTTTATTGCCCGTGTATTATTTGTGGCTTGGTGGCTTGATTTATTATTATTATTATTATTGGCTTGGGATATTAATGTTGATTGTTGTAGGTATTATTATTGTGACATTGCTTTCACATATTTATCATTTGAGGCCTAACAAATTCAATGAATGAATAAATTTACTATTAGAAAGGATTTATCATTTACTATTCCTGGTCCAAACGGGATAGTCTTTGACCATAAAACAAATGAAAATACTTGTGGTTACACAAAAAAATTGGATGAATAAATTAATCAAATAAACCAACACAGTTAAAAGACTAAAACTGTTGATTAACATTTCTATAAATAGAGATATAAGAATTTATTCTAAGACATACTTTAACATGTGCAAACAAACAACTTCTTCCTCTCACTTCTTAAAAGAAGCTTTGCTTGGTAGGGTGGAAAGAAAAATGGAAAGAAGGAAAATTATAAGAAGAGAAAAATGAAGAGATGGAAAATATTAATTTTCTTTTTAGGTGTGCTTCGTAGGAATGATGAAAAATTTGAAAGAAAATATAATTTTCTTTTCTTCCATTGCTTGGTAGAGTTGAAAAATGGAAGAAAAGAAAATGAAATTATGCTAATTTATCATTATATCATTAATGAGCTATTATAATAAAATAAAATTAAAAGAATAAAAGATAATTTTATAATTACACATATTTGATTCATACTTATTTCATTTTCTCTCCACTAATCTTTTCAATTTGGAGAGATTTGGTTCTGTTAATAAAGAAAGAAAATGACAACCTTTCTTATTTAATTTCCTTACACTTTTCTTTTCTACCAAGCACTAAAAAAAATCATTTTCTTCTCATTTTTTTGCTCACCCCCTTCCATCCTCCCACTTTCCCACCCTACCAAGCACACCCAGAATGTGTCCCTTAATTTTTTATAATTTATAGCAAGGTATAAGAGGGAGGGGATTAGAATTTTGAATTTAATTTCTTTTAAAGAAGGATAACAATTGTTAGATCAAACTTTAATTGTATGTCTTTTAAATTATATTTTCGCGGAGAAACATTGAATAGGAAAAATATTTTTTTGTCCCTCGTAAGTGTGTTTAGTATTTCTCGCATATAAAATAAGGCTTTATTTTTTATAAGTCTCTAAAATATATAGTTTTTAGAGTATTTTATTACACAAATTTTGATTAAAATTTGAAACTTTAATGTAATTTCCTCCCATTTTAATTAAATTGTCTTCATGTGTAGGAATTTCAAGAATAATGAAGAAATCGAGAAAATGGCAAGAAAAACAAGGAAAGATGATTGGATTTTGTGTTTAACTCCTAAAATTCATAGACTTGCCTTCTTCAAACCCCAAATCATATTCGTACCGCCTTACCTCTAAATTACTTTTAAACCATAAACTTTACATAAACCAATTTTCCAACCCTTTAACCTTTACCCCACCATAATCCACTTAAACCTATCTCATTCTCACATAAAGCCCAAACATTATTTAAACCCATTTTAAATATCAAAATCCACAAACCTAAAACATTTCAAATCTAAAACCACATTGATATCTTGGTTTTTTCTCATGCAAGCCCAATGCATATTGAATTATGGATTTAGTTTCATCAAGAAGTCCAAAAGAAAGTGCAGCCCATGATTATTTGCCAAAGCCCATGATTATTTGCCAAAGCCCTTTTGAAGGAGCCCTAACCTATACAAAAGGAAGAGCAGTCGTACGAGAGAGTCGGTGTGGAGGAGATGGCGCGACATAATTCTTCTTCACCAAATTTCTATAGCTTTCGTTTACTGCTTTTCAGTTGTTTTTAGATATTTCATTTTTTAGCTTCAAATTAGGTTTTAAAGGAGGGAAGAGGCTTGTGACAGGAGCTTCATCTTCAACCGTTTATTGCATTTTTTTTTTTACAGTTTTCCTTAGTTTAGGCATGGTGAAGAATGGCTAGTGACAGTAGCGACATTTCTTCAGCACCTTTATTGTGTTGTTCTTTTGGAATTTAGTTTTTAACTTTTTTTTTTGGTTATTCTCTTCTTTTAGTGTTCTGTTTTAGAATTTTATTTTCTTTAGTTTAGTTATAAAGAATTACATTCACAGTTTTAGATTAAACTCAAAGTTCTCTTTTCAACTAAGTTCAAGTAAAATTTCTTTACTGTTAAGGTCTGCTTCTGCTATTTCTTGTTTTCTAAAATTAATTGCTGCTGCTACTGCATTATCTTATGTTTTGGTTTTGCATTGTGTATGAATTACAGGAGGAAGTTACCTGCTGATATGCGATGTTGCTGAAGAAGAACCAGTACTGGACTGAAGCAGGAACTTGGGCTATGTGGCTGCTGATGGCTTACGGTTTTTAGGCTTTTCTTAGTTTGGGTTATAAGTTTTATTAGTTAGTATTTTAAATATATTAATTTAATATTTGTTATTATATTAGTTTCTTTTATTAGGTTTTTAATTTCTTAATTTGTTATCTTATTAGTTTATTAATGGTTTACTTTAGTTTAATTAATATAATTTAGATATTTAGTTATAATATTTTTAATTTTGCATTCTAGGTAAGTTTAGATTAAATTCATTAGTTTCAATTGTTATTTTATGAGTTAATTAAATTTCCGTTTTTAATTAAGGTTTTAGTACTTTATTTTATTATTTTTATTATTTATTATTTATTAGTTTTTTTTTGTTTTTTTGATGCATATTTAGTTATGTTTTATTTAAGGCATTTTAATATGTAGTTAAGTTGAAAATTACATATTGCTTGAATAAGTCTAGGATGATCAATTTTAGTACTTAATTAAAACAACATAAATAATCTTTGTGGGAACGATATCTGTACTTATCACTTTATTACTTGTCACAACTCTTGCACTTATGGTATAGGTCTTAGACGTAATAATTTTATCTTAAATTTTTTGAAAGCTAGTTACATACTACAACAAGTGGAAAGAAAATAAATTTATTTAAAAAAAAGTGACATTTATTACATGTCTTGAAACCATCACCTTTTACATTTGATTCTCTATTTTGTACTCACCATAACTCACAAAAACAAACATACCATTTAGGGCTAGTTGGTTCTCATCACGCCTAGACCAATTAGATACAGTGCACAAAAGACAAAAACAGTGTATACAAAAGATAAAAATAATGAAAGAATAAAATTACTTTTTCATCCGTGATTTTCATTTTTTATTATTATTTTATTAAAAGGTATATATACGTGAGGGTTATTTTATCTTTCTCAATCGCACTGAAGTCAATTTCACCGCTTATCTAAACTAGTTTTTAAAAATTTACTAGAATAATATAAAGCATCTCGAGAATCAATAACAGAAATCCCAGGAAAAAAAGTCTTGCATAAGCTTGCTGAAAGATCTCGAAATAGAAATATATAAATTTTTTAAAAGCCTTATCAATATACAATGGCAACAAATATATTGCTCTCAATGGAGCTGCTTTGCATTTCATATTCGAAAAATGCGGTACTTGAAAAGGGGACTCCTTTCATCAAAAAAAGAAAAAAAAAAAAGAAAAAGGGACTCCAAAATCCTATTTATAAATTTTAAACAAAAAAGAGTTCAATAGCGTGTCACCTGGAATCCCCTTAGCCACCTCTTAGTTCCCTCTCTTTTGTTTAATATTTTCTTTTTGTTTCTATTTTTAAATTTTTTTACCTATTGATGTACTTACAACAATGAAGATGAAGCTTTCCAAGAAAAGGATTGGGTGAGCTCTTATAGGTTCTTCGATGCTTGAAAGCAAAGAAAGAAGGAAACAAGTGAGGACTGAAGCAAGGTAGTAGCTCTGGTGCAGTATCAATTCTTTGGTAAAGGAAGTATGGTAATAGAGGAGAAATGTTTAGGGTAGTACTAGCTCGAAGAGCTCAAGGAGAGCTGAGCAGTGGTTGCTATGAAGGAGAAAGGGTTAGAAGATCCTCTTCGAGTGCCTTTATAGATGCATGTTGGAGGCGCTAGGTCAACATATCCCCAAAAGACATTCTCTTGGCAGTATTCAAGTCCCTCGACCTTGGTAGTTGAGGGACTTCTCCATTAGTGTGTGTAGCCAGCTATTAAGGTCAAGTCTATTTTGAAAAAAAACTTGTGCACTTTTAAGCTGATCAAAAAGGTCATCAATCCTGGGAAGAGGATACTTGTTCTTGATCGTCACCTTATTCAACCATCGGTAGTCTATACACAACCTCATGCTGCCATGCTTCTTCTGGACAAATAGCACAGGAGCACCCCAAGGGGATACGCTGGGTCGTATGAACCCCTTATCTAGTAACTCCTAGAGATGCTTCTTTAATTCCTCCAATTCCACTAGAGCCATCCGATAGGGTGATCTCAAAATGGGTTCAGTTCCCGACACCAAATCGATAGTAAACTTTACTTCCCTATCTGGAGGAAGTCCTAGAAGATCGCCCCGAAACACTTTAGAAAAATCCTTGACTACTGAAATCTCATGAAGCTCAAGACGTTTCTTTTCTACGTCCACCATATAAGCTAACAATCCTTCACATAACAAATATATACTATCAATTTAATCTCAATTACACCAAACAAGCATATATGCTTTTGCATTAAACATCTGTAAAATTTACAACATAGCTAACGAGAGAAGAGAAGATCCCACTCTTAGCATGGCAATCTAATATCACATGATTCTTAGTTAACCAATCCATTCTTAATATGACATCAAATCCATATATATTCAATAGGATTAAGTCAGTTATTGAGTCTCTCTCTCCTACCCGTAGCTTACAACTACGATACACTATGTCCGTCATTTATGATTCCTTAAACGAAGTACTTATTTGCAAAAATTGTCTTAAAGGTTCAGGCTCAACAGGTAATTTCATAGCAATTTCAAATGAAATAAAAGAGTGCATAGAGCTTAGATCAAATAATGCAAGGACATATGTATCATTAAGGTAAATCTTACCCTGAATCATCCTAGATGATGCATCGACAGACTCCTTATCTATAGCAAATACACGACCTTGAGTCACGGGTGTCTTTCCTTTCTCCGTAGCCGTGGCCTTACGCTAGGGCTGGGTGGCCTTCTCCGATTCCTCGGGCACCATTTGCTTTATCTTAGGACAATCTTTAATCCTAAGTCCCTGTTCACCGCACCAATAACAAGCCCCACTTGCCAAACGGCAAGGCTGTGACCCATGAAATTTCCCGCATTGCTCACATCTTTGCATTATACTCTTTAGTGAGCTAGCGTACTACCCGCTGAATATTAGGATCTTTCGTCATTTATCTTAATCCCGGTAAGTCTAGGAGTCCCTGTACCATAATCATCATCACTCTCAAATTCAGTATAATTCCATATAACCATTTAATTAAAACAAAAGTCATTTTCTTATACTTTATTTGCTTACCTGTCGAAGCTCTGTTATAAGGCTTACTTCTCCTAGATGGATATCTATCACTCGAGGCTCTCTTGTCTGACTTCTGCTTCATCGGTTCTTTTCCTTTAGTCTTAGCTTGAAAGTCAGCCTGATGAAATTCATAGTCCTGCTCACACAGTTGAGCATTACAGACCGCCTCTCCATATGTAGTGATATTCATGGGATATAACTTAGACCTAATGGAAGGTCTCAATCCCTCCATAAATTTGTAGGTCTTATGCTCTTCTCTCCTCAACACATCTAGATGAAACCTGCTCAAAGTAGTGAACTTTGACTCATATTGGCTAACCGTCATATTCCCCCAAGTCAAGTTCAAAAATTCAACCTGCAACCTTCTCTGAGTATTGCATGGGACGTATTGTTCATTGAATGCTTCTACAAACATATCCCATGTTGCTTCGGAATGTCGAGCCTCTAACACCGTTTGAGTGCCCTACCACCAGGGCTCTGCCTCATCTACTAACAAATAGGTGGCCAATCCCACCTTTTCTTTCTCGGTACAAGTCATATATCCAAATGATTTAGTAACCACCTTTACCTAATTCTCCGCGGCCAACGAATCGCTACCCTCTTAAACTTAGGCGGATCCAGCTTCTTAAACTCCTTAATTAAAGCAACACTACAATAAGCCTTAGGATCTTACCTTTCAGTAATTAGGATCGATGGGGGCTGTACTGTAGGAGTAAGAGGAATAGTAGGAGTAGCTGTTGGTGCACTAGTGGCCATGTTCGGAAAGTTCGACATAAACTGCATGAACATCGCGGCCATATTCTCCATATGCTTCTCCATCTTAGCTAGCCTAGTGTTCGAGCTATGCGGTGGAGGAGGAGACTGTGTTGGAGGCAGTTTTGTTCGACCCCTTCCTCGTCCTTTACTAGTACCCCTTCTACGGGAGCTCATTTTGTCGATAAATCACAAAATTTAGCTATTTAGTATAATTATAAATAGTTATACTATTCATATGTATTCAGACAAGTACAGTACATAGGGGATATCCACTATTTCTAATCTAATAACATCGACAAACATCAATTTAAACTGCTCTGATACTAATCTGTGACATTCTCGTCACTACTAATACCAATTAACTTTTTCTTCACATAACGTTTACTTAGACTAGTTTGTCAACGTCATATTTTCTTTTTCTTATACTTTATGCTTTATTACTTATAGCACGATATCAAATTTCGCACGAATATAATTTTCATATATATACAAGCGCCACATACATCAAGATCTCATGTATCTTATATAATCTATATCCCCAAAACAACTAATAGACATTACTGTGGTATTGTACTGTACAATAGTCTAGAGAACATAATACATGAGTATACCTTCAATAATTATTAGGAAGCGTGTCTTGAAGGTACACAAGAAAATCCTAAGGTAAGCTCCTCTATCTGGAGTGAAATTTACTTCAAGTAATCTGTATGAAAAATAGTTGTAAATGAGTGAGTTTACACTCAGTAAGAAACATATGTAAAAGAGTGTACTATGTCACTATATGCAGTTTTCCTGCTTGGCTCTATAATGTCATGTAAAACCATTATAAAGCTTCATATATCATATACCAGTAAACCATCTCTTTCAATTACTTTCACGGATCTCAAATCACGTGAATTCACATGTGCAAATACAATTAACTTCAAATACTTTCAAATAGATGGGAGACAATTAACTTCCAATGAAATCATGCACCAAATAACTCTCATAAGGATACAGCAAATATATCCCGTAAGGGATAATACATGAGAGATCTCATAAGGGATGCCGCAAATATATCCATAAAGGATAATCCCGAGAGATGTCAAATAAGTGGCGTACCCACGCATGGGCCAGGGATCCTCCCCAAAGCTGAATACAAATAAGAGACACATGGCCATTGTCTATAGATCGCAATGAGCACTAGTCAGGTGACATCTATGGCACTGAGGACCGGACTAAGGTTCCTCAGCCAAGTACAAATACAAGTAATGTGCATGATCGCCAAAGAAATCCAAGGTCTCCAAAACCTTTGTCATATAGCTTTAACAAATATAAGTCTATTCTCTTGAAATAGGCTTTAAAATCTCTTTTTCAAAGGGGGCAGTCGACTGGTCATATAGAACAGTCGGCTGCTATCACATATTTTGCTTTATTCAATTTCTCTTCTTTTAAAATTCAAATATTTTATTTTTTGAAAAACACATAGGGCAATCGACTGGTCCCATAGCACTCGACTGGTTTTGAAACAGTATGCTTCCGAAAAAAAGGCAGTCGACTGGCTACTTGGCGGTTGACTGTTTTCGCAAACAAAAAGCTTATGGAAACAGGGCAGTCGACTAGCTCCATAGGCAGTTGGCTGGTTTTGAAACAGAATGCTTTTTGGATAAAAACAGTCGACTGACATCCTTAGCAGTCAACTGGGTCAAAATAAAGTGTTTTCTGAGAAAATAGCAGTCGACCGCTATATAGGGCAGTCGACTGGTTTTAGTCGATTTCGAAAAAGTTTACGTCTCGTCTGTCTCTAAGCAGTCGACTGCTACTTAAAGCAGTCGACTGCTACTTAAGGCAGTCGGCTGCTCTTAGCATTTTGGTAACTAGGAGTAAAATCTGAAATTTACCATTTTCTACACTTAAACAGCTTATACTTCATCCCAAGACATTTAAAACATATTAAAACATGCGGACATAGCCACCCTACGTCCGTTACATAAATTCCTTATCTCAATTAACCCCGAGAATGCAAATTGCTTAATTGCACCAAATTCTTTTCCTTCACCTTTTCAAACTGAAATCATCATGACAATTCAAACCTTTAAGAAACCTTTATGAATATACTCTACCAACTTTACTCAACTCCATACTATTGACAAAATCAACTAAAACCATTTCAATCTCTTACCTTTGCTATACGCCAAAATGACAGAATTTTAGATCTCCTCAAAGACTTTGTTTCAACCTTTCATATTACAGGTATGAGTAGAGCTAGTGATAAGGATCATTTTAAGTTTAAGGAGCTCTTTGATTCAATGGAGGAACAAGGTACTTTGTCAAGGTGACTATGGAGGAACTTAGGAGAATTGAGAGAAAAAGCTATGGCTGTCGACTTTTCATGGAAAAGATGACAATTAATGTCATTAATTGCATATTTATCCAACAAATCATGTCAGCCCTTGACCCTTGGACCCTTTGACTAGTTTAAATCACTCTTCTTCTTCATGTGCCATTTGTCACTTAATTACCATAAAATTTGATATTTAATTCCACAAAATCTGATATTTATTTTATCATACTCTAAATATTTTCATAATATCAGAATTTATTCCTTACATGTCCCATATATCACTTCAAAATTCTCATATTTTCTTAATCATTTCAGTTTGAAATACTTTACAAACATGAGAAATTACAGGAAATTGGGGATTTCATAACACTTTCTCGGCATATTCCACCTTTTTTAAATCTCCCACAATTGTAACTGATTTTGCTCATTTCTTTCAGATTACAAAATCAAATTAAATGATAATCTGATAGAGAAGAAAAAAGAAAAGGATGTTGATTTAGTTAAATGAGATTAAAAAAAGGATAAAATTGAGGAGTTCAAAGATTTTTTCAAAATTAGGATGAAAACAAAAAGGAAAGAGATGATGACATAGTCTAGAGTACTTTATAATGGGAAATAAGTTTAAAATTACCCTTGTTAAAGAATAAAGATTTTAAAATATACTTGTATAAGAAAAAACTCGGCATAATCGTTTTTTCCTCTTCGAGTTCATATCCACCAAGACGAGTTATTGCACTAAAAAATTAACGGCATTATTGATGAATTTTCCGTTGGTAATGATATTACCGACACATTATCGATGAAATTTTTCAAGGATAATTCTCACAATTGTATCAGTAGTGCTCTTGTTGGCAATGATTTTTTGTCGATAAAAATTTATTTCTGTCAATTGTTTTTAAGAAAAAGATCTAAAAGTGACTCTAATCTGTCAATAATTACCGACAAAATCCCATCATTGATGTTCGTCAGTAATCCATAGCTAATTCGTCGATAAACAATTTAAAAATGATAAAATTTTTGCGGTAATTCGTCAAAAAATCATTTAGTAATATTGAAAAAAAATAAAATAAAAATTTATATTATTTGATAATTAATTATTTATCACATTTTCCTATTTAAAAAGCAATTAACAAAATATATAAAATTAAATCATAGAAAATAAAATTATTATTTATAAATTATTAAAAAATACATTAAAATGTGTTTTAACAAAAATATACAATGAATTAAAAATCATCTCATAAATTATTAGTAAGTTAAACATAATAAGTATATACAAAACTCGTAGATATCGTACAAACTACAAAAGTCACACATAAGAATCTCTTGGCTTGGTCTTCATATTTGCTAGACCAAGTTCTAGAATATCTCGCTGTGCCTTTGATCCTTCTTAAAACTGATGCAAATTCTGAATACATGCTTAAGTCATAAACTATCACCCATAAAACTATACAACATTAATGCTAATTAAGGGCTCTTAAAAGGATGGAAACATTTAAACAATAGGATAGCAGAATGATCGTCTCTTAAACCAAAACAAGTAACTTGAAAAGCAATAAAGGGGTAATCAAAATATTTGATCCTATTATATTTATTTTGTTTTCTGGGAATCTTGAGTGCTCTTTGAACCCATTTGGAGATTGGGTTATACTTTTGTACATTATGTGTATTTTTATTTTTAAAAGGACAATGTGTGGTAATGGGAATTTTTTTTGTATAGAACTCTCCGCCAAATAGGTCCCAAAATGCAAATTTCCTTTTCTCAAATTAATGGCTAACGTACCAATCCTGCAACTAAAATAAATGGAGCAAATAATCATTGTTCTTCATGCTCAATGTAAAAGAAATTTGTTCCAATCCTCTAAACTACCTAACATGTTTTTTAATTTTTGAAGAATCCTCTCTATCATATATATATATATATATATATATATATATATATATATATATATATATACACACACACACATACTTACATATATATATATATATATTGCATAATAAGAAATGAGTACATGGGACTGAGTCTACAACTGAAAAAAAAGCCAAGTTATGATCAGTCTTGCTAGAATCCTAATCTAGTGAATCTTAAGTCTAATATGCATGCATAAAAGCAACAAAACAACACTTAAATTATAAATTTCAGCTTGTAACTACTTTACTGAACAAAGATTAAAAGAATAATTTTAGAATTAAGCGACTCTTTTATCAAATTAATCTCCACTATGCATAATCCTAATTAAAGTATGGTCTTAGTTTGATGGATACATCAAAAATTATATCAAGTTGCGCATATGAGCATCATTCTATTTTTTTAGCAAGTAGCAAGCAAAAGCCTAATGAGAAATTTTGGTAAGCAACAAAGGGAAAAAAGAGTGGTTTTTGATGCACAAATAAATGAATACTTCCACCCGTACAGCCAAATTCATGCTTTGAAAACGTACAAAGGGATTGCATTTAATGGGAAAATCTAACATCTGATTTGAACTGAATTGCCTACTCATCTACCACAAGCCCCACAACCAGAAAACTCCATCACTAGGACAGGCAAAGCATTACTACTACTATTTATTAGCAGACAACAACCAATTTCATTGACATTCATCCATCCTGCCAATGTCATTACTGTCCAAGCTAGCAATTGTGAGGGAAAAAAGTGAAAATTCTAAACAAATTTTGGGCTAGTTCCATAAAAAAATAAAGATAAATTGGTTAAATACTTCATATATATTCTAGATACTGAAATAAATATTTCATATATTCTTGAAAAATTTACTTAAATACTTCGCTGATGTTGTTGAATGTGAAATAAGAGAAAAGAAAAACTTGAATTTGATTTCTGAACTCACAAAACCCACTTTAAAAAGGCCAAATAAAAGGAAACAAAAGACCAATCTTATCCGTCCATTACTAAGAAAAGAAAAAATTCATTGAGCAATTTCATCAAGCACATATCACTCCATTTAAAGCACTCTCAACAAATCTAGAGTCACCAAACCATAATTTCATGGGAAAATTTGAAAAACATGTCGTGGAACATGAATATTTAATATGGGTATCGACACGTACTTTAATTACTGCAAAGAAAATAGGAACTCATAAAATTAGGAGGAACAAAATGTAAATAACAATTTCACCTTTAATAAATCCTTGAAAAAGCAACACATCTCCTTAAATTCTTTTCTCATTCGACTTCATCACTTTTCATTATAGACTTATACATCAAAAAGCTCTAATTTACTCATCATTATTCATTCAAACTCCCATCTTTGCCTGTAATCACAGAAAAAAAAAAGTTCAATTCTTTGGTCCCAAATAGTTAACTAAGCAAACACTATATTTTTTCTAGCTTTCTGAAAAAAAACTCAATTCTTTGCATTTTTTTTGTCTAAAAAAAACTCAATTCTTTGCATTTTTTTTTGTTTCCTTTTTTCTAGGGATACTATGTGTGTAAAAGCAAAGTAAAATACGAAGGAGCTAACCTACAACAAGTATCTAGAAGTTGTAAAAGAAGGAGGCGATCTTGATATCAAATTAAGTTTTAGATGAGTTGAAAGCTTGGAGAAGATGTACAAATATTTATAAACCTATGTACACTTTAGGATAAATATATGTGCTTTTAATAGATAACAAATAGTTTACCAAGAGCGACCAATATTAAGAATTCAAAAACCCTTTCTAGATATTCGAATACTTATATAAACAAAGTTATAAAGGATATGTATTTTTTTTCTCTATATGTACATCCTATATGAAAATATGTAGATAGGCATTTGAATACAAATGAGTTTAAACCTTTATTCAGATAATTGAAAATAATATTGAGCATCCAAATGCCTATATGTACAAAACTATAAAAAAATATTTATGTTAATTTGTTTATTACCATATGTACATCCCACTACAAGAAAATTGATTTTCAGCGACGGAAATTTAGCTACGGAATTTTTCCGTCGCTGAAAAGTGGTATTAGCGACGGATTAGCGACGGATTAGTGACGGAATTTATAATGAAATTAGCGACGGAAATTCGTCGGTAATTAGCGACGGAATATTTTCCGTCGCTAATTCCGTCGCTAATTATGGGGGGAGGTGCTGTTCAATTGCGCCAAATATTGCCGACGGAATTAGCGACAGAAATTTCTGTCGCTAAATCCAAAATTATGTAAAGAAATTAGCGACGGAATTTTTCCGTCGCTAATGCCCTTAAGCGACGGAATTAGCGACGAAAAAATTCCGTCGCTAATTTCTTCATATATTTTTCCCGTTGTGAGGTGAAAAATATTTATGAAATTAGCGACGGAATTTTTCCGTCGCTAAAGGGCATTAGCGACGGAAAAATTTCGTCGCTAATTTCCTTACATTTTCTTAAACAATATTAAGTGAAATTAGCGACGAAATTTTTCCATTGCTAATTCCGTCGCTAATTTCCTTACATTTTCTCAAACAATATGAAGAGAAATTAGCGACGGAATTTTTCCGTCGCTAATTCCGTCGCTAAAGGGAATTAGCGACGGAAAAATTCTGTCGCTAATTTCATAAATATTTTTCACATTCCACCGTGAAAAATATATGAAGAAATTAGCGACGGAATTTTTCCGTCGCTAATTCCGTCGCTAATTCCCTTTAGCGACGGAATTAGCGACGGAAAAATTCCGTTGCTAATTTCTCTTCATATTGTTTGAGAAAATGTAAGGAAATTAGCGACGAAATTTTTCCGTCGCTAAAGGGCATTAGCGACGGAATTAGCGACGAAAAAATTCCGTCGCTGATGCCTTAAATCAAAAAAAATAAAAATAAATAAATTTCTTTCATTAAGCATCAGCGACGGATTTTTTCTGTCGCTAATTCCGTCGCTAAAAAGCAACAGCGATGGAATTAGCTACAGAAAAATTCGTCGCTGATGCCTTAAATCGAAAAAAATATAAATAAATGAATTTGTTCATTAAGCATCAGCGACGGATTTTTTCCGTCGCTAATTCTGTCGCTAAAAAGCAATAGCGACGGAATTAGCTACGGAAAAAATCCGTCGCTGATGCCTTAAATTCGAAAAAAATAAAAAATTGTTTTTGAATTTTTCCCGCCTAAAGTGTAGCGGGAAATATTTTGACATAGCATTAGCGACGGAATTTCCGTTGCTAATCCGTCGGTAATTCCGTCGGTAATTCCGCTGTATGCGCGCCAAAGACTCTATATATTCTCATATTCTCTATTTTCTCTCCTCTTCACTCCTCTCTATCTTCTTTTTTGTCCATCTTCTCGTTTTTTTCTTAGTTTTTCTTCTTTATCCCTCTTTCCTTTTACTTTTTTCCTTTTTTTTGTAAATTTACTCTATTTTTCTTTTATATTTATGTTGTCAATTTTTTTATATGATAAACTTTAATACTTATATTTTTGTTTTTTGGTTTTTTACTTATAGATGATGCTGATGATACGATGAGGTGCTAGTGGTAGTGGTGATAATGATGTTGAAGATAATGTATTTTTGTTTTTTTTAGTTAATTTATTTTAAGATAATGTTTATGGATTTAAGTATAAATATTAGGTTTATTTTAAATGTTTCTCTCTCTCTCTCTCTCTCTCTCTCTCTCTCTCTCTCTATAAATATAAATATAAATATAAATAATTAATTTCAGAACATTTTTTTTGATAAAATTCATAGAAATTAGCAACAAAATCTGTTAAATAAGTGAAAAAATTCATCAAATTAGTGACGGATTTCATACCATTAGCGACGAAATTTCCGTCACTGATGCTCTTTAGTGACAGAATATTTATTGAATTAATAAAAATAACAAACTATCAGCGACGAAAATTCCGTCGTTGATGCCTTTTAGCGACGGATTTTTTTATAAAATAAAATAATAATAAAACTATCAGCGACAGAAATTTCCGTCGCTGATGCCTTTTAGCGACGGATTTTCATGTAAAATAAAAAACGAAATTATGTTTTTAGCGACGGAATTTTCCGTCGCTAATGACATAAAATCCGTCGCTGATGTAAAAAAATTCCGTTGCTAATTAGCGACGGAATTACCGACGGAAATGAAGTTTTAGCGACGGAGTGAGCATCAGCGACATCGATTTTTCCAACAGAAAATTTTTCGTCGGTAATCCGTAGGTAATCCGTCGCTGAAGACCATCAGCGACGGAATTTAACTATCAGCGACGGAATTTAACTATCAGCGACGGAATTTTCCGTCGCTAATTCCGTCGCTGAAGGTTCATTTTTTTGTAGTGTCCTATATGAACATATGTATGTCTCTAAAAAAAATTGAAAATAATCTGCAACATTTGAATACCTAATACTTATGTATGTAAAGTTCTATTAAGATTTAAGAGAACCAAAAATAATATCGACCATTCCAGTGGCGTATCTAAGAATATGTGCCAGTGGGGTCAATATAAATGTAACATCTCAAATCCACAAAATATATAATATTCACTTACCAATTACACTCACCTACCGGTTGGGTTGTCTGTGATGCTTATCAACTCTTATCGCTTTTCTAAGAATGAGTAGTCTCAATTCCTTATCCTAATTAGATGTATATACATTCTCTTTTATTTAAAGTAGTACTGTACCATTTTACTGAATATATAAAAGAATACAACATACCTTCGATATCAGATCTCCGGAAGGTAATTCACTTAGCCCCAAGTTCAATAATCTGTGGAGTGAAAAATAGGGAGTGAGTGACAACGAGCTCAGTAAGGAAGGTGTATGCTGCTTTATAAAAATAAAGACTATACTCCCAAAACATCTTATTTATCCAATCACTCAAACCCATTTAACATTAAACAGGATTCAATAGATCCTTTCAGTAAACAAAAATCAATAAGTTGAGACTAGGCAACAAATACATCATGCTCTCATTGTTCCCTCAAGAACACAAGTCATCCGCTTTTGGGGTGCACCCGTAGGCCATCGCCCCTCACGGCTATTTCAACTAGATCTATGGCCATAATCTATAGATGGTCCTCAGGTCCACTTGCCAAGTGATCTTGAGACCGCTGATGACTTGGCGGGTCCATCAGCCTTGTGACGCCCTGGAGTGCACCCGTTAGTCCATTGACCTGAGCCATCGCCCCAGGTGGGTCATGCAATTATATGAGTAATACTACATGAACTCAGAGCCTAAAGTCTCAAAAAGCACTTTTTATATCTCATAAAAACCCTTATGAAATTATCTCAAAAATGATTTGTTTTATTTCCAAAAGGTTTAGGCTTTCTGTTTACAAAACACCTTGAAAACAGTCCGAAATCTCAACATTTAAACCTCGTCGCCCATAGTCAGCTCGCCCATAGCGGTGAATCATTGTTCGCCAGCCCACTTTTGCTTTTAAAAACAAGTAAAATTGGCTCGCCCACAGTGGCTCGCCTATACCCAGTTCAGCCTCTCTGGCATTGCCATGGTCAGTTCGCCCAAATGCGATACTTCCTTGGTCACACGCCCATTGAGGTCAACTCGCCCATTACATTAAAAACATATTTTCAAAGATAAAAATTAGTTCATTTTTCGTTGAGAAAATTTGGAAGAGTGAACCTGTTCACCATGGTCAGCTCGCCAGTCCGGCTTGCCCATGACACTCTAAACAAAGGGGTTGCTCGCCCTCATACAAAAAAATCACTTGCCCAAGATATAAAAAAAAAAGGTTCTTCGCCTAAAATTTCAGAAAAGATTTGGCTCGTCCGCCGTTATCAGTTCGCCCAATAAATAAGTAGAGTTGGTTTTGTAGCTCGCCCGCCAAATCAGAGTAATTTATTAACTAAATGCATGTCATAAATCAAAATAATTTCTCAATAATTTTCATACAATTTTAACTCCACAAGACATGCATTTACTTCACACACATCTCCTTACCTGGTCTCTTCAAAGCTTAGCTTCCCACTCGCCTTTGTCAACTCTCACTTCTCAGCTGCAAGGTAAATAGTAATACCATTAATATTTCTTTTCGAGTTATTTCCTAAAATGATTGCTATTTTTCCCTTCAACTATTTGTGACACTTAGGCGAGATTTGAAGCAGATCTACAGCTTGCCATTCGCCCAACAGAGCTCGCCAGTCGTCAATGGGCTTACACATGGAAGCTCGCCCAATCCTACTTGCCATTCAATTATTGGCTTATTCTGAGAGCTCGCCCACAGTTCAATTCACCATCATATATATTGGCTTTAAATATGGGAGTTCGCCCACTATTTCAACTTGCCATTCTAGTGGTTTATCCGTTGGAGCTCGCCCCAAATTCTACTCGCCTTTCCTGTATTTGTGAGTTCGCCATTCTCGCCTTTTGGGCGATCATTGGTCCTCGCCCTTTTTCTTTAACAATGTTGGCGAACAGGTATATCGCCACTTCCTATATCTATTGAACTCGCCTCATCCTTTGGGCGAGTATCCCTTGCTCTGTTGGATAATCCCGTTCACCCATTATCCTCATTTCCAATATTTACATTGTTCATTCTCTATTAGTTTCCATACTACATCTTGTTCTACTTTCTTATGTATTCTAACAATATTTAACTAAAACAAGATTATATCTATGTTTATCACGTTGTAAAACATAGAAATCCATCATCAAATATCAAGAGAACCATAGAAATATAGAACTCACCTTAACTGAAGTGTACTTTCAAAACAAATTGCTTTTCTGCCTCACTTAGCTTTACTTCTCTTGTTTCTTAGCTCTTCAACACTGAATAAGGGGTTTGGCTAGCTCAAAGATAAGGTTTCATGGCTCATATATGAGAAAAATGGAGGAACGAAAGGTGAACTTGCAGTGAAACAAAATGGCGAAAAGATTGTTTAAGAAGATGAAGTTACTTCCATCGGTTTCTTCTTCATGTATTTCTCTTCTATAGCCATGTTAATCCTATTAGAACTTAACACCTGTTCCTTATCCTGTTTTTCTTTCATCATTTCCACGTCTTTCATGCATTAAAACTTGTAGAAAACTGTAGCAAAATGGAACGGCGGTAAGAAGAAAATCCCTGCACGTTTTGACAATTTTCTTCCCTTTTTGCTCTTCTTCTCCAGTCCACGCCACTGCCAGCCAGCGTTTATTGGCTATCATCTCATTCTTTTCTTCGTTTGTCCTATTGCCATTAATCTCTTTCACACCTTCATTTAATGCTTTCATACCATATATATTATCTTCACCTTTTATCAAAATTAAATCCCATATATTTCTTGTTACAATTGATATTTGTTTCTCTTCCTTTTGTACACCATATTATAAATCATAACTTAAAATGGAAAGTGGAAGTTCATATTCAATTGTTTTCTTTAATTTTACTAAAACAATTTATTTCCACTTTCAATCATGTACAAATATGATATATAGTATAATAAAATTCTGGTCTTACAATAAACTTGTTCAATGGTTGGATTATTTGTCCATGCCGGAAGCCCCCTCTCTCCTAGCCCTCCCTTATCAAATTTTATACAAGCTTGGACAAAAATATTAAGCCTGTTAAATAGGTTTGTGCTTGAAAATCAATGTTCGATAAAAAAACTGATCAAGCTTGTGTTAACCATATTATAATATTATTTTTATATAATATTTTATTACATAATACAACACTGACAAAATTAAATATAGTAAAAAAATATCATAATATAAAATAATTTTCAAAAACTAAATTTTCTTTCAATTTATTCATAATTTTTCTAAATAGTTACTTTAGCGATGCTATATAATTTTTTTTTCATTTTTCTCTTATGCCAATGAAATTGTTATAAAATAATGTAAATAGGTAGATAATATAATATTTTTTCTTTTGTATTGAGATTATATTTGTACTATTGAATAACTAATTATGTATAAAAGAATTATTGCATCAACAAATCAATCATCTATAAATTGGATCAAACTTATATATATTATGTATTATAGAGGTGATTAAGAGGAAAAAATTATTGTTGGAAAGTGTGATCATAACAAAGTGAAGACAAAATTTCAATAAAAAACAAATAACAAATCAAAATTAAAATGAAACTAAAAATATGTTAGCAAAAAATAAAAAAATAGAAATATATGCTAATTGCTAAAGAAATTTTAAATCTCATAAGTTAATTTTGTACTTGTAATCGTAGAAATTGTTAAATTTTTAAATTAAAATAAATGTATAAGTTAAAATGAAACTTATTTTTCTAACCCTTTTCTTAATTAATTTTAACAAATTTTAGTGGGATTAATATGAAAAAAAAAACATCATATTTTTTAAGCTAATTATACATATGTATATACTAAACACATCCTTTGAGAGAAGTGAGGAGACTTAACTGTGATGGAGCTCCAGGCAGGATTAATCTTAAACCGTTAAAACAGATGAGGATACTTATAGTTTACACTAAAAAAATATATACATATGTATATACTAATTTATGAATTTTTCAAAAGTTGAGTGGGGTCAATTACTCCATGTGGCTACGCCACTGGACCATTCAAATACATTTTTTTAGGTATTCAAATACTCATATGTACAAAGCTATAAAAATATATGTACATTTCATGATAACTATATGTACATATAAAAAACAGTAAATTTACATTTTCTTTTTTAGCTTTGTACATATAAGTATTTGCATACCTTAAAAGGGTTTCGAGTTTCCAAAGTTATTTTTTGTTCTCTCAACAAAGTTTTTCCAAAATAGGCATTTGAATTCATATCTGAAATTATTCAAATACTATAGATTATTTTTAGTCTTGGAAGAGATATACATATGTTCATATAGGTACATTTTTTTAGTTTTACATATATAGGTATTTGAATACCTAAAAAGGTATTCAAATGCTCAATATTATTTTCGTTTCTCTTAAAAAAATTTATACACATAGGTATTTGAATGCCTATTTGAAGGTGTACAAATTCTCTATATTATTTTTAGTCTTTGGCTAGACATACATATGTTCATATATGATATAAATATAGAAATCAATAAATGTATATTTTTTTATAGTTTTACACATATTGGTAATCAAATATATAAAAAGGGTATTTCAAATGATCAATATTATTTTTGGTTCTCTTAATAAAGCTTATACTCATAGGTATTTGAATGCCTATATTATCATATTTGAATTCTCTATATTATTTTTAGTCTTGGAAGAGATGTACATATGTTCCTATTGGATGTACATATAGAAATCAATAAATATGCATTTTCTTTATAGCTTTGTACATATAGGTATTCGAATTCCCAATATTATTTTCAATTCTATTCACAAAGCCTTATCAAAATATGTATTTGAATTCTTATCTATAGGTATTCAAATTCTATAGATTATTTTCTAAATTGAAAGAAAAATATATATATATATATATATATATGTTCATATAGGATACACATATAGAAATCAATAAAAGTACATATTTTTTATAGCTTTGTACATATAGGTATTTGAATACCTAAAAAAGGTATTAAATTCCTAATATTAATCAGTATTGAAAAAATGTTTATGATATTTATTAAAAGTAAATATATTTATCCTAAAAAGTACATATATTTTTTTTTGAAAGGTTAAAATGTACATATATTCATAAATATTTGTCCATCTCATACAAGCTTTAAACTCTTCCAAAGGTTAATTTGGTATCCAATGCCTCTCCTTCTTTAACCACTTCAAGCTACTTCATATTGTCTTTGTTTTGATAAAAAAGTGTTTACGATACTTTGCATAGTCTCTCCATCAAATGTGAGAGGTTTGTCCCTTATGGCTGCGCTAAGGGTTTTTTTCATTTTCTTCCTTTCTTTAATCCCTTTCTTTCTTCCTTTCTTGTGCCCTCTTGTTTACAAACATTATGTGAGTTTTTAATAAGTCTTTTCTGGTGGTGAGGGCAATGGCTGAGGGCTTGGAGGAGTTATAGGCAAAACTACCTTTGACAGAGGCAGAGCAGGAAGTTGTTGTCATTGACAAAGATTGGATTGAGGAGAACAAGCAAGAAGGCAAGTTGTGCCTGGTTTGACGTATCATGCCCAGAAAGGTGGTGAATCTCGAAGCTTTACGTACGGTTTTTCACAGACTCTGGAAGCCAAATGAAGAGTTCTTGATTAATGAAATTGGTGATAATCTTTTTCTCTTCCATTTTGAAGATATGCTAGATAAAGAATGGGTGCTTATCAATCAACCATGGTCGTTCAATAAATCTCTGGTGGTGTTGCGTGAGTATGATGTATCCGTTTTAGCCACTGATATGGAGTTTCAAATGTGTCCATTTTGGATACAGATACATGGTCTTCCTTTGGGGTTGATGAGTGAGAAAGTCGATATTGCATTAGGGGAGACCTTGAGAGAAATTGATATGGTGGACAAGGGTGATGGTCAGTTGGTTTGAGGAAACTACATGCATATAAGGGTGTATATTGATGTACGTAAACCACTCAAAAGAGGAACTCGTATCAGTCTACCAAGAGGTGGCTCTCGTAATATCCAGTTCCTATATGAGAGATTCCCAAACTTATGTTTTGTATGTGGCTATCTCGAGCATCAAGAGTTGGAATGCAATGTTGTGGTAAAGATGATGAAAGAAATGGGGAGAATAACAAGAGAATATGGGTCATGGATGAGAGGGGAGAGCCCTAGGGGATCTGCAAGCTGGTTTGGTGGTTTCTCAAGTGGAGACTCGCAAGGTTTTTCAAGCTCAGACAAAAACTTACGGTCATTAGAAAACCCTAGTAACAGTGGAGAAAGCCTAATTCCAATTACGAAACAAGGCGATCGAGAAGTTCACTTTAGCGGGAATTTTTCAAACTTAGATAGAAGTGTCTTCCATAACGTGGACACTAGTATACATTCGAAACCACGGGATTCTAGGAAGGATAAGGAGATCGAAACAAATGTTTTTCAATTTAAAGGAAAAGAAGTTTGCATGGATTCTCAATCCTCGCTGTCAAGAGGATATGCCTCTTTTCAAAATGAGGCAGGTAACAACAAGGGGCAGGACCATTCGGAAGAAGTTGTACAGGTAAAGAATCCTACTACAGGCAAACAACAAGGAGATCAAATCGTGACCAATACAGTAGTCTCTCTACCCAATCAATTGGTCACGTGCAGAAGAGGACAGGGTAGGCCACGCAAATTAAGCACACGGTCGAGTTTGGGCATCCAAGCAGGAAAAAATAAATGTGGCAAGAAGGTGGGCTCTGTACAGACAGACTTGTTATTGTTGTCCATGAGAGAGTTGATAAATGGAGCAAGGAAAGTTAATGTTACAAAATCAAGATTGGCAGGAGATGGAGTCAATCTCCATCCCTGTCGGGAGCAGTGAGT
This sequence comes from Heritiera fomes, assembly GCA_032173925.1. NCBI lineage: Eukaryota > Viridiplantae > Streptophyta > Magnoliopsida > Malvales > Malvaceae > Heritiera > Heritiera fomes. Next base: position 872,255 of record JAPDPM010000017.1, read on the forward strand.
ATATTAAGTTGGAACTGTCGAGGGCTCGAGGGCTAGGGTCCCTTCGAGCAGTTCACGAGCTGACCAAAATGGTCAGGAGTTGTTGACCTTGCATTCTTTTCCTTTGTGAAACTAAGAGGAAAAAGAATGAGATGTTGAGACTCAGTCAACGATGGGGCTTTCTTGGTTGTTTCACTGTTGATCCTATTAGGAGAAGTGGAGGGCTTGCAATTCTTTGGCAGGAAGATCATCAGCTAGAATTGATTTCTTTTTCAAGAACCATATAGATTGTGTAGTGAAGTCTGAGCTTTCCCCTTGGTGTTTTACGGGCTTCTATGGGAATGCGAAGACTGCCCTGAGTCATGAGTCATGGGATATGCTAAAATCATTAAGGGATAGATGGCGTAGACCTTGGCTATGTGCTGGAGACTTCAATGAAATTCTCTTTGATAATGAGAAAGAATGAGGAGAATAGAGGCTATGGATGTTGAGAGAAGGGTTAAGACTACAGGAAGACCGAAAAGACTTGGAAGAAAGTAGTTTGGAAAGACATGGAGTTTTTAGAATTAGATGAGCAAATGGCCTTGAATAGGAATTTATGGAGGCAGAGAATACATATGGACGATCTAACGTGATTTTAGATATTGGTTCATATAGCCTACCCCAATCTATTGGGATAAAGGCTTTGATGATGATGATGATGAATGAGAAAGAATGAGGACTATCTCGACCACAGTGGCAAATGAGGGCATTCCAGGACGTGGTTGACTATTGTTTTTTTTTTTTGATCTACCTATGGAGGGGCCTCTCATGACGTGGAGTAGAGGTAGTGGTGAAAGTAAAATTTTAGAGAGGCTGGACAGGGGTTTTTGTAATGGAAATGGTATAATCTGTTTCCTAATGTAAGGGAGTTTCATAAGAATGCATCCTTTTCGGACCACCTATTCCTACTCTTCAAGTTAGATAATTCACAAAGAATACGCAAAAGGGGTAAGATTTTTTGCTTTGAAAATATGTGGATAACTAACAGTAACCTGTGAGCAAGTTATAAGTCAAAATTGGAGCGGTATTGAGGTAGTGGATTGTGTTGAGATTGCTAAAAAGATTAAACTATGTGGCCAGGCTTTAATGAGGTGGAACAAGGAAGAATTTGGACATGTGGGTAGAATCCAGCAACTTAATCAGTAGATTGAAAACTTATTGTTATACAGTTTGGACGGATCGTTTGAAGAAGAATTGACTAAAACAAAAGGAGCTTCATCAACTTCTTTCTCAAGAGGAGATTATGTGGAAGCAAAGATCAAAGGAGTTGTGGTTAAAGGAAAGGAACCACAGTACAAAGTATTTTCATGCAATGGCTTCTAAACGTAAACAAATAAATACCATACAGAAGTTAGTCTCGGAGTCAAGACAAGTTTTAGACAAGGAGGAATATATTGTCGAGGAAATCTTGGAGTATTTTCATGGGATCTTTTCACAGTCAAGGGAGCCAAGATCGATGTCATTGCTCCGTGGGCTTGAAAAAAGAATATTTGAGGAAGCAAATTCCAAGCTTTGTCCACCATTTGTGGCGGAAGAAGTTGAAAAGTCGATGAGAAAGTTGAATCCTAGCAAAACACCAGGACCTGATGGCTTCACTACTTGTTTCTATTAGACCTATTGGCACATTATGGGTAAGGAGGTAACCCGACTAGTTCTAAATTTTCTAAATGGTGAGATGGATTTATCAGCTATTAATCGAACAACTATTATTCTCATACCTAAGTGCCACAATCCTACTTACGTTACAAATTACAAACTGATCAGCCTCTATAATGTGCTGTATAAAATTATAGCAACTGTGTTGGTGAATAGACTAAAGGAGGTCATGCTTGAGATTAATGGCGCAAATCAAAGTGCGTTTGTTGAAAAATAGACATATTTTTGACAATGTTATGGTAGCATTTGAGGCTTTCCACAGTATGAAATTAAAGAGAGAAGGGTTGCATGGTTCAATGGCGGTTAAACTTGACATGAGCAAGGCTTATGATTGAATTGAATGGGATTTTTTGGAGTTTATGCTTCAGAAGTTGGGCTTTGCAGATAAATGGGTACGATTAACCAAGATGTGTGTCGGTATAGTTTCTTACTCGATGAAGATCAACGGAACTTATATGGGGATATTATGCCTACTAAAGGATTGAGATAAGGAGATCCCTTATCTCCTTATCTTTTCATCATCTGTGCAAAAGGTCTATCTCATCTTCTAAAGCAAGCCCATCTTAAAGGTGAGTTGCATGGTTTCATGGTGGCAAGAGAGGCGCCTATTCTGAGTCATTTGCTTTTTGCAGAGATAGTCTACTGTTTATACAAGCCTCGCAAAGGGATGCTTTAAATTTGAAACATACACTAAAACAATACGAAGAGTTATCAGGCCAATGCATTAATTTCCAGAAATCGTCGATTCTTTTCAGCTCCAATGTCGATCAGGAGAACAAAAACAAACTTTTAACTGAGCTGGGAATGAGGAGGTTTAATGTGGGGGATCATTACCTAGGAATTCCATTATTGTTTGGGCATTTGAAGAAAAAGGAACTAGTTAATATCCAGGATCGACTGTGGCAGAAGATCTGAGGGTAGTAAAGAAAGTTTTTTATCACAAAGTGGTAGACCAATCCTTATCTAGTCGGTTGCTCAGGCGGTTCCCAGCTTTGATATGAATTGTTTTTTGCTTCCAAAATCCTTCACTCAAGAACTTAACTTGATGGCGGCAAGATTTTGGTGGGGAGGAAAATCTGGTAGTAGGAAAATTCATTGGAAGTCATGGTCTAGTCTGTGTGTTTCTAAACTGAATGGTGGACTTGGCTTCAGAGATCTAGAAGCAATGAACCTGGCGATGTTGGCAAAACAATGGTGGGGTTTGGTGCATAATAAGCATTCTTTTGCTTTCCAAATTTTTAAAGCAAAATATTTTGCGTAGGGTGACCTCTTTAGAGTTTAGCAGAGTTATAAAGATTCATTTCTATGGAGGAGTCTTTTAGAAGGAAAGAAAATTGTGGACAAAGGATCTCGTTGGAGAGTGGGTGATGGATCTCAGATTGACATATGGAGAGATCGATGGATTAAGAAACCACTGGAATATAAGCCTGTTTCTGTTAGTCCGATTGATCCAACACCTATGCAGGTGTCTTTGTTAATTGATGCTAATACGCAGACTTGGAGGACAAATTTGTTACAGGAACTTTTCGTTCACCAGGAAGTGAAGCTCATAACAAAAATTCCACTGTCAAAGCATAATCAACAGGACACGTTGATCTGGAATGGTAATCAGTTGGGAAATTTTTTGGTAAAATCAGCCTATTTTACTGCAAGATAGGCTTTGGGGATGTCAGTAAAGGATGCTATAGATAGAAATCCTTTACGGCGTGCTCTATGGTAGGCTGATGTATTACCAAAGGTTAAGATTTTCATGTGCAGAATTTTTTGGAACATCATACCCACCACAACTAACCTCTGTAGTAAAGGTATGCAAGTTCTTTTGGGTTGTCCGGTCTGTGGGCAGGTTGACGAAGACTGGAGGCATGTTTTCTTTCAATGTTCATTGAGTATAAGGTTCTGGGAATTGGAGTTTTCATGGGTACTACTACTAGGAAACAACCCAGTTAATGGGCTGGAGTTTTGGAGAGATGCTATGGAGGTTGTTACTCATAAAGATTGTGTGAGCCCATTCATGGTAAGGTGCTGGTCGCTTTGAAAGAATCGCAATAAGTGTCTCTTTGATCAATCTTGCAGGTCAAAAAAGCAGCTGCATGATTCATTAAGATATATTTTAGAGGAGAGAGCAAGAACGATTGGCCATTCCACACACAACCTAAGACGAGGACGGGCGATGAATCAACATCAGAGTTGGAGTCCTCCTGCGTATGGAAGATTGAAAGTTAATGTGGAATTTGGCTTCAAGGGCAGTGAAGCGAGGGCTGGCGTAGTAGTATGTGACAGCGAAGTGGAGGTCAACTGGTGCGCAGTTAAGAAATTTAACGATGTTGTTGATCCTATGATAGGGGAGTGTCTAGCCATTTGTTTTGGCTTGGAATTGGTTGCTCAACGTTAGGCTGGTATGGTGATCGTAGAAAGCAACTGTTAGTAGGTAGTTCGGATGATTAACTCTGTTTCTAATAGCTATTGGGAAGGGGGTTCTTTGCTGGAGGAGATCAAGTTTCTTATAAGTAAAATTCCTTGTTGTACTTTGGTTCATGTTCCTAGAGAGCAAAACAAATTTGCTCATGATTTTATTAGAGCCGTGAGTTCAATTGAGGAAGTAGAAGTATGGTACAACTTTACTTCTCCAGGTTTCTCTAATCCAGATTAACATAAATAAAGGGCTACTTTTTCATAAAAAAAAGGTATAGATTAAAAGAGTATCTATTAATTGGTTTAACTTTAATAAAGATAGTTAAAAATGTATAAAGCCATGACATGTTAAACTAATTTCATAATCGAATTTAAATATTCAAGATTAATTTTACTAGTAATACATTATTGATATAATTCTATGATAATTATTAATAAATTCATTAATTTATTATTTTATGTATTTTTAAAAGAAAATCATATAATTATAAATTGAGTTTTTTTTATTAGGGCAAATTCCACTGAGGTCTTCAAAGTTTTGACATAATTCAACTTTAGTCCGTTAATTTGAAAAATGGACATTTTAGTCTAAAATTATTATAAATTTGACAAAATAAAATTTTTTTGTATTAAGTCAGTATTAAAAATTTTTATTAACCTAAATATTTGTTACTTATGTAATACTCATAATACCATTTTTTGGTATTAAAAAATAAAAATCTTACATAGAATATTTTTTTAAAAAAACTTACTTAAAAATAATAAATAGTAATAAAATTCATTATTGATACTTGGAAATGCAATATTAAGTTTAGAAATTAAATGATATATGTTAAAGTATTTTGTGATTTTGGACCACAGTGTCCATTTTCAAAACTAATATGCTGGACTTGAATTATGATAAAACTATGAGGACTTCAAAGGAATTTACTTTTTTTTATTATAATTTGTTTTTTAGTTTGGGATAGGGTTAATCTTGAGTTCAATTAGTTATAAATTCAGGTGATGACAAATTAGGCTACTATCGATTTCAATTTTTTTCGAGTTCAAGTTTTTCTTTTTAAATTTAAATATTTTATTTGAATTCGGATTAAATAAAGTTTGAATATTTTATTTTTTAACTCAATTTTATTCTTAAATAAAATCATATAATTATAGTTTGAGGGTTTTTATTTTAATTTTTTTTTTAGTTTGGGATCGGTTAATCTCGAGTTCAAATAGTTATAAATTCAAGACGCTTGTGTTTTTTCCTGGTGTGATTCATATCTGTTACTGTGGCTTTCTGTTGATTGGCTGTGGTGTGAATCTTTGATGGGCGTTGGCTGTGTTGTCGGTTGTTGTCTCAGGATGGTGATGTTTTGGTCTATCGGTTCTTGCGGCATTCCAAATGTTTGTTTTTTTTGTCTCTTTGGCAGATGGTCGGCTCCTTGAGGATGGCTGCTTTTTTTAAGCAGTTCCTGTTGTTTTCCCTAATGTTCTTTTTTGGGATACTTATCTTGAAATTTTATTTTTAAAAATTGAGTATCAAGTATTATATTATATCGTAAGATACAGTAAATAATTTTAAAATTAATTACAAATAATATATATACATGTAAGATAAATAAAATATAAAAAATATTATACATATTAATAGAATTAAGTAAGTATATGATAAAAATAAGAAATATGATTATTTTCAAACTTTTAATATATTCATTAATAGTATATATTTATAAATAATATTTTTATATATTTTTTATTTTTAATTTTCTAACCAAAAGTTAAATTTCTTTTAATATTTCAAGATTAAATTATATAGAGAACTAGTCTTTACTCGTGCGATGCACGAAATAATTTTAATTATTTAAATTTGTAAATATATAAAGTAATATTATTTAATTTATATGTTTAAAGTATATATAAAATGATTGTTATTCAATATGCTCTTAGTAAAATTTTTAAACTTTACAAATAATGTTAAAGTGATGACACATATCTTCGCTTTATTTATTTTTTATTTTTAATATTCATAAAGAGTATTTACCATCGTCTTAGCGCCGTTTGTGAAGTTTACATATTATATACATATGCATTCTTTATATATAAATATATATATATATATATATAAAAGAATGATTATAACATTTTTATATCTAAAAGTAAAATAATTCGAGCAACACACAAATTAATTTTGGGTTTATATATGATGCGCTAACAGTATATAGTTTTTATACACTATCAGTGCATCAGAAGTTAACATCTCATCAATTGACAAATTAAAAAATATGCCAAGCCTTGAAAAGTAAATATAGATAAAATTTTTTAATTTGCTCATATGGGCTTATTGATGAGGTGTCGACCTCTAATGCATTAACAGTAAATAGAAACTATACACTGTCAGTGTATCATATATAAATCAAATAATTTTATCTATTAAATATGTATGTTAACACGCACATATATATATTTGTAAATTTATATGTTTTATACATTAATTTTATTTATTTAGAAAAATAATAATTTTAAATATTTAAATAATATATATTATATTGATAGCTTACTTTTATACTTTTCAATTTAGGTAATAAAATACTTTTTAAACAAATTAAAGTTAAAATTATTTAATTTATAATATAAATAAATATCAATTAATATTTTATTTAGTTTTTCAAAAAGAAAATATTAAAATTATATATATTTTAAATTTTTTGGATCAGATAGTATTTAAAATTTCTTTAAGATAATTTTATTAAAAATATTGAAACGTTGTAGGAATTAGAGAAATTTTAGGAAAGTAAAAAAAAAAAGAAAGTTTAGCATTTATTGTTTGTTTTAACTTACATATAAGTTAATAGATGCTTACTTGTAATTCAAAGACAATGTCCAAGTAAACATCCATATAGACATCTTACTATATTTGCTATTGATGTGGACTAGATCAATTATTACTGGGCTTTTCTATAAATCAAGTTGAAGACCATTGAGCCAAATGATAATCTAAGCTCAAGAGAAAAAAGGACTCAAAAGGCCCAGAAATGATCCACTGGGTTATTATTTAAGCTGTGGGGCTTAAAGGTAATTACGCGCAAAATAACTCTTATAAATAGGTCACAGGTATCATTCTTAAACCCTAAGCTCTATTTGCCTACTAAAACCCTGTCTGACTTAAGCATCGGAGTGCGCGCGCAGGGGAAAACCCCTGCGCCCCTCTGACTTTTCCTATTTCGCAGATTCATTGAAGACAAACTAACGTGAAGATCGAGGATCCGACATCAGCAAATATTTATTGTTGTTTTTGGCAACAATAATTGGCGCCGTCTGTGGGAAACAAACAGAAAAGCCATAAAAAATTGGTGAAAGACGATCTGCGGAAGAGAAGGTACGTAGGCTGCGGCAGACTTGCATGGGCGGGAGGCGATTTCAACTTTTAGTTTTATAAATGAGGCACTATGACCCTAACTGCGGGGTTCCCAGGGGCGGCGGTCCCGCTGGCCGGTCAGCGGGCGGGGGTCAAGGGGCAGCGCCCCTTGCGGGGGTTTGGGGGCGGAGCCCTCGAAAAAAAAAAAAAAGGTATCTGCGACATTGCCAACGACAGACCCTCGGCGAGAGACCTCCTCCTACTAGCTGGGCGAGACAAAAGTGAAAGTTAGCCTGTCGCACAAAAGCTGCTGGCGACAGCATTCCTGTCGCCCGAGACAATGGCGAGAGGTAGCAAAGCTGCTGGCGACAGCATGCCTGTCGCCCGAGACCGTAGGCGAGAGATAGCAAGCTGCTGGCGATGGTCTTTGATGAAGCAGATTCCCCCTTTAGCATGGGTTTTGCTGAACCATTGCATAAAATCCTTAGCCAGCTTGGTGAAGGTCTGGTCTGTGAAGCTGATGAACGTAGCGGAAAGCAAGTAAAAACAACAAGGAATTTTGTCGAACCAAATGGCAAGCAAGAAAAGGATTGAGTTCTTGAGTTGCTGGAATCCGAAAGCAAATTCCTTTGAAGGTGATGGCCGTAGATGCGGCTCCCTTGCAAAAACGAAAACAGAGCAAATAGGATTCATGCAAAAAAGAGCTCATCAGAATCATTATCTCTGCTACATGACGCACAGAGTTACAACCAATGACTAATCATAAAAGCCGAGTAACAAGGAAAAGATTACCAGGATCTTTTTCTAGATACTTATATGAGTGTTCAAGAAATGAGAGACCGATTAAACAGTCAAAAGAGACTGAGTTGGTGTGAAGAAAAGCCCAAAGGATTATATAATCATTATCCCGATATAGATAAATGAGACATAAATGATGTCTATAACTCACGTTTGCCAACATTCACGCATGATCTGTGGAACCACTGGATCAACGTCTTCAGGAATTTCTAGACGCCTGTTCTGGAATCCAACAGCTCCAGCACGCTACACCTCCTTGGGCGAGAGGGGGTTGCTTTAGCGCCGACATGCTTGGGCGTGAGGTGTGGATCTCGCGGGCGATAGGTGTTGGCGAGGAAGCCTCCCGCCTGCGACAAAGCAGCTTTGTCCAACCACTGGCCTTCTCTTCTCTGACGCCATAACCACCCCCATCACCGCATCCTCCAAGCACCACTGCTTATCACCGAAGCTCCCATTCACCATCAACATCTTGCTATCCCGCTTTGGTTCTTCACTAAATCGAGGCCTATCATTGCAAATGTGTTTGCTACCGTCTGCATGAAAAAGAAAGCAAAAATGTGAACAGCAACAAATTCAAAACCACCACTTGTTTGCTGACTTGCATATCCATAACTCTCAAAAAATGCATGAAGCCCAGCTTAAAGGGGCTGAACGAAGACATAGAGGAGAAGAAAACGCAAGTCCGCTAATGTACGACAGGCACCTCCACAACAGAAGGGCTCCTGCCACGACAGATCGATCCGCCGTATGCTAGGACAATAGGTCAAAGGTAATGATAAGCACATTCGACAAGTAATGTCGTAATAAAGCGATTCGACAGCCATGCGAGTGAGAAAAAGTCACACTGTAAGCATTCTAGACAAGCGAATGGCTCCCGTGAGCCTAGAATCTTGCGCACAAGGCACAAAGCAACGCTTACGAGTGTAGTGTCATGTGGCGAGCACAAGACCACTGGCGCTTTTGACGATTGAGTAGCATACGGCGATTACATGACCAACGCCACAGCCCAGCCTTCACAGCAAGGCTCGACCGGTAAAGCATGCACTAAGGCGCGAAAAACAATCTAAATCGGCAAGCAAGGAATAAGCCAGAGAGTCTGGCAGAAGCGTGCACACAACGCTAGATGAGCTCACCCAGGAAAGGGAAGAGCTAGACGAAGAACTAAGAACAAGCGAGCGTAAGTCCAGGAGAGCTCTATTGGGCGATCCCCAACCAAAGACCTCAGGGAACACCCTAGAACTTAAGATGCCCCTCGTGTTCGCCCAGATGTGTAAGAACATAGATGAGCGGCAAAAACCGGGTAGGACACAAAAGGTCAGACGAGCTAGTGGCCACCACGAGAGTACGGTTGTGAATAATGAGTAAGAATACAGCCATCCTAAGACCCAAGCAAGCAAACCCTTATCAACCGATATAAGAACTCACCTAGGAGAGAAAACTCTATGGGCAAGCCATTTTGGGTAGCCAAAGCGAAAAAGGATTAGGCAACTTTGTACATCATCAAGCACAACTCTCGAGAAAAGTTCATCTTTGAACAGAAATGACAACGCTGTTTCAAAGAAGAACTTGGGGAGCCATATGGTGTAAAGGTACGCTAAATACTATAAAAATAAAAGGTATTGTGCCGCAAAAAATGGAAAGACAAAAGAAGAGAAAGAAAAAGCTGAGGCGATGACCAGTCACATATTTGGCGGCAGGTAGTGATCTCTGGCGACAGAGTACAAGGAATGGGCGACAACCATGTCCTTAATTCAGCGAGCACAGGCACGCACATGACAAATTTTGGCGACAAGGTTCCATGTGGTAGACTCTTTCTGTGAGAGGTGGCTCACGCATGCAAATGCCAAAATGGCGAAAAAGAGGGACCACTATTGAAGATCTCACAAAGATGCCACTCTTTTGAATATTCAGTTGCATGCAAGACGTTATGTGACAGAGCAATCTGTCGCTCGAAAGGTGCTTGCTACATTGCAAATTTGCGCGACTACAAGCATGCAACAGGTACTCTGTCCCAAGCTAGCTCAAGGTCACGCGACAGAGCAGCTTGCACCACTATAGGCATGCGACACGACTAGAACATGGGCAACCTTATCTTCTTCGTTGTGAAATTGAACTTCAAAGCCAAGAAGAGTGACAGGCCGTGAGCTAGACAAGAGCTCCCGTGCGTGACAAGCCTTTAGCGAGACATGGTCTCCCGCATGCGACAGACCTTGGGTGATAGGGGAGCTCCCACGAGCGACAGGCCTTGGATGAGATATGGGCTCTGCATGCGATAAGCTCCCTACTTTGATAAAATGACAGCAAAGAAAATTAGGTGAACACAGCACCCATACATAAAATTCCCCCGTTAGCACAATGCAGGCGATGTCTGCGCATGCCCAAGTGCGGGATTTGAGCGGAACAATCTAGAATCTTCTAGACCTAGTCCGACCGAGTGTCCAAAAGCTTCCTTCGACCCAAGAACTGCTCTAGCAATCTAGAAGTGGCTTAAGAGCCACACACTTAGACTATTGATAACCACACATGTGAAAGAGGGCTTATCTATATAAAAAAGTGTGTCGGCTTCATAAGTCCTTTAAACAAGACAAGGATGTGCCGGCTCAAGGTGTCGAGATCAAGGATGTGTCTTTTTTGTAAGCCCTTATACATAGCATTCTGGAGTATCAATACAAGTGAGTGCTTGGCACAACGGAAATTGCAAACACACTCAAGCAGGGACATAAGGGTGGTAACCAGATCTGAGGTACTCTCAAACGATGTTTTCAATTTTCTTGTCCACTCTAACAATTGTGATTGAATTAGGCAGGTGTCCGAGATAGGCACTAGCCACTGTCGTGAAAGGCAGCAAGCTAGGAAAAGCTTGGTTCAATCGAAAACAACTTGTGGTAAGCTCGTGAAGATAGATTGATGGTACCGAGGCACGACTCGGTGCACAATCCATGGTTGACAGCAAAACATCACAGCACTCGTACCTTACAGATTTTTCAAAGACAAAGACTTGGAATGGTACTGGTGGTAAACATTTGCTATTATTGTTTTAACATTTGCTGCAATTATTCCACTTAATTGAAAATACTACATTATGAAACGAAAGACCAGTTATTTTTATCTGTACTATGATAATCCTCCATGTTTGTTAGACATGTTGCAGGAATAGAAGAAGACGCGAGACGGGCACAAATAAGTCCCTAAGCGAAAAATGCGCAGACGGGCACAAATAAGACCTTAAGCGTGAAGAAGACGTGAGACGGGCACAAATAAGTCCCTAAGTGAAAAATGCGCGAGATGGGCACAAATAAGACCTTAAGCGTGAAGAAGACGCGAGACAGGCACAAATAAGTCCCTAAGTGAAAAATGCGCGAGATGGGCACAAATAAGACCTTAAGCGTGAAGAAGACGCGAGACGGGCACAAATAAGTCCCTAAGCGAAAAATGCGCGAGATGGGCACAAATAAGACCTTAAGCGTGAAGAAGACGCAAGACGGGCACAAATAAGTCCATAAGCGAAAAATGTGCGAGACGGGCAAAAATAAGTCCCTAAGCAAGAAAATTCAAAAGTCCCTAAGCGAAAAATGCGCGAGACGGGCAAATCAAAAGTCCCTAAGCGAAAAGTGCGCGAGACGGGCAAACAAAAAGTCCCTAAGCGAAAAGTGCGCGAGATGGGCAAACAAAAAGTCCCTAAGCGAAAAATGCGCGAGACGGGTAAATCAAAAGTCCCTAAGCGAAAAATGCGCGAGACAGGTACAAATAAGACCCTAAGCATGACAAAGACGCTAGAAGGGCAAAATAAGACCCCAAGCAGGCAAAATAAGACCCTAAGCATGACGAAGACGCTAGAAGGGCAAAATAAGACCCCAAGCGGGCAAAATAAGACCCTAAGCATGACGAAGACGCTAGAAGGGCAAAATAAGACCCCAAGCGGGCAAAATAAGACCCTAAGCGAGAAAAAGACGCGAGACGGGCACAAATAAGTCCCTAAGCGAAAAATACGCGAGACGGGCAAAAATAAGACCCTAAGCGAGAAGATACAAGACGAGCAAAACAAAAAGTCCCTAAGCACAAAAGCGTGCGAGATGGGCAAACCAAAAGCTTGAAGCGAAAAATGTGCGATGTAGGCTACGCATTTACTTGAAGCAAAAAAGTGTGTGATGTAAGTCATGCATGTCGTGCTTGAGCTTGAAGCAGTAATTGAGTGACATAAGCCCCGTATGTAAAAGAACTTGAAGCAAAAAAAGTGCACGAGGAAAGCCTGATTATTACGTGAGACTAATACAAGGTAAATGTATAGTTGCTTCGGTAGATGAGTTTAAAAATGGGCTGATCAGTTTGTAAAAGACTAAGCTCTTTCACAAAAAACTGGGGAGCACTCTAGATTGACTTATGCCTCAAAAGGAGCATCGATACTAACAGGCACCCAAGCATCTACGCCTTGAGGTGCTATAATTATCTAAATCGTCTTCGTCCAAGCCTGTGAGAACCCCGACCATCTCGGGTCAACCAAAAGGCTCTTAAGGGCTGGTAAGATCAGATAGATCTTTATAAATGCCTATTCTCAGAAAATGTTGCATCAGGATCAAGCTTCAACCAATCCGGAGCACGCCAAGCACAAACCGCATCTGATGAAACCAAAAGGCTTTGGTGGCTCCGCAATCTTGTAATTTCTCCTTATAACTCTTGGTTTCGGTCAGCTAAGACCTTGAATTTGAAAAGAAGGGTGGTATATTCCACTGGAGAAGCATTTAGCTCAGAGAAGAAAAACGTATCCCAGTAGTGTTCTAAAAAGACACTTTGACAAAAAAAATGATGACACGAAGTCATTTCTGCTACAAATAATAATTGAGTCCTCAAGTGAAGATGAAAAGACTCTTGTGATAATCCCAAGAAGAGGGTAGCACAAGAATTTGAAAAGCCCATTCTTTATATACTCTTTCACAAGGTAAACCTTGTAAAAGAGTGGGGAGCAATTGATGTGGACTAGATCAATTATTACTGGGCTTTTCTATAAATCAAGTTGAAGACCATTGAGCCAAATGATAATCTAAGCCCAAGAGAAAAAAGGACTCAAAAGGCCCAGAAATGATCCACTGGGTTATTATTTAAGCTGTGGGGCTTAAAGGTAATTACGCGCAAAATAACTCTTATAAATAGGTCACAGGTATCATTCTTAAACCCTAAGCTCTATTTGCCTACTAAAACCCTGTCTGACTTAAGCATCGGAGTGCGCGCGCAGGGGAAAACCCCTGCGCCCCTCTGACTTTTCCTATTTCGCAGATTCATTGAAGACAAACTAACGTGAAGATCGAGGATCCGACATCAGCAAATATTTATTGTTGTTTTTAGCAACAACAGCTATATACCTTGTAATATATATATATATATATATATATATATATATATAGTAGGGATTCACTTACACATATGTAAAACAAATTTATTTTACGTAGTTTTATATCTTCATATAGGATTAATATTTTTGCAAACCAACCGTTGGATTTAACAACCTACTTATTTTTATTATGTATATAAATTTTTGAATCAATCTACTATTTCTATCATTTTAATCGAGAATAGTAATTTTTTTCAATATATATAAATGGTTGAAATTTTAGTTTACAAAATATATAGTTAGACGTATTCGATTAATTTGAAATTTGACACACATGATCTATGTGAATAGAACATAAAATTCAATTGTTGGATTAAAAAATTATAAATCATATAAAAATATATGAAAGTGTGCAAAACTAAATTTGTTTTACACATGTGTAACTGGATCCCTCCTATATATATATATATATATATATATATATATATTAGATGCCAATTCATAAGAACCAATTCATATAAAATTAATTCGAGTTAATACTAATTAATAACAATGTTGATCCTCATTATGAATTAATTACTAATTAACTGTAATGCATGATTTAAGATATATTTGGTAATTACTACAAAGCTTACGTGTCAACAATGCAGACTGTTCAAATAAGAGTCCACATTAGTAATACTTGACACGCAAGCATGTACCTTGTAATATAATATTATATTTATAATATATTAAAACATTAGTTTAATTGATAACAGTTCATAATATATTGAAATTCATAATAAAGAAGGTTATGTGTATGTAAATGGTATATTAGAATTCATAACTACAAATTTTCTAAAATTTTCTAGATCTGTAAATAATTACTGGTTTACTAATCTAGTTTATTTTTTCTAAACCTTTGTAACATTAAAATTCATAACAATTAGACGATTCATATATTTGGAAACTTATTTATAATTCATATAAAATTAATTAGAGTTAATACTAATTGATAACAAGTTGACCTTTATTATGAATTATTTTGAAATTCATACATTTGACAAATATATTAAAATAATGCCACTTCATAAGAACCAATTCATATAAAATTAATTGGAATATTTTTTTGTACATATAAAATTAATTGGAGTTAATACTAATTGATAACAACGTTGATCTTTATTATGAATTACTTACTATTTAACTGTAAGATAAGATTTAAGATATATTTGGTAATTACTACAAAGTTTACGTGTTAACAATGTAAACTATCCACATAAAAGTCCACATCAACAATACTTGACACACAAGTAAGTACCTTGTGATATAATATTATATATGATATGTTTTTAAGTGTTTTTTAGATTAAAAAACTATTAAAATTGCATTTTAACTAATTGGTTCAGATAAGATTTTTTTTAGACTTGGCCCAATTTTACTATAAAGTGTATCGATATATCACACGATACGCATCGATTCGTTGTGTATCAATAAATACGCTATCGATTCATGATAAAACTGATTCTTTGTATCGATATGTATTAATTTTATAATGAATCAAATCGTATCGTACGATACGTATCGCGTATTTTACGATTTTAATAACTATGTTGTCTTCACCTTTATTTGTAATTTAATCTTTCCATTAATAAACTCACTCGACTTTAAAAAAAAAGTTATGAAAAATAGGGTACTATCGGATTCAAATTTTTTAAATTTAAATATTTTATTCAAATTCGAATTAAATTAAATTTGAATATTTTATTTTTTAACTCAATTTGAATCGGTTTAGATTCAATCACAAATCGATCTGAGCGGATTATCAGATTGGAAGAAGTTTTACCAGCTCTAAATAGGCATATTGCATCTGTATAAAAATGTGAACGTACTTACAAAATGTTTGTTGCCCTAGCTAGCTCAGTATCCCGTACGTTTCTACCGTCCCGTATGGCCGTCGTGTAACGTAATTACAAAATGTTTCCTGCCCTAGCTCAGTATCAATTTTTTTTTTCTTTCCTTTTTCACCTTTTTCTTTTTACTTTTCTTTTTTAAAGAAAAAAATTGTCGTCTTTCATTGATAGTTCTGACTACCACGGTTTTTATTTATTTATTTATTTTTTTGAGTGACCACTGTTTTTATTTTTTGTACGTAATTCGCATCTACTACTGTTGCCAATTCCTATGTTTGACAACAACATTTAACAATTCCCTAAAAATATCTCCCGACACTCATAATTTTTTGTTTTGAAAAAAATCCAAAGTTTGACGGTGAAAAAAAAATAGTAAATGTTAAAATTTGAATTTAAAACAATATCACTTTTTAACGGTATTTTTATGAATCATTTAAATTAATTAAGTTCAAAATTTTAAGTCATAACTTTTAATTATAAACTATCAAACTTAATTTAGCAGTTATTATCACTTGAGAAATTAAATTCAATGTTCAATTTCTCATTTATTTTTGTATTTCACTAAGAAAAAAACTTTTCAACTATATAAATGTCACACCTAAGTTTTTATTTAGCATGAGATTTGACTTCATAATTTTTACGGCCAAAATTCATATAAAAGATTAAACACAATATTCATTGAAAGATTACTATTAAGTTTTGTTTAAGACGAATCAAAATAAAAAATGATAACAAAATTCAATAGGACTAAAATATAATGAAAAAACTCAATATTAAATTATAATATAATGAAAAAAAAATCAATATTTATGTATAATAATTATAATAAAATTTAGCACTCTAACCACCATAAAATATATAAAATGTCATAATTTTCTTATGTAATTCTTACAGCTTGTTGTCTCCGACCAAGTTGCTTTCATATTAAAAATGGTCTTAAATTACATTAAAAGAAAGTAAAAACTATAATAATAGTCATAATTCAATGAAAAGGAAAGAGAAAATGAGGAAAATTTTGATGGTAGGTAACTGTGATTGTCAATTTCAACCTGTTGCGTTCTTAACGTGCCACATTCTGATTTCATATTTAAAACCAAATCTTATTTTTATTAAATACGAATAAATAAAATAATGAAAATAAATATTAGAATAAAATAATAAAATATTTGAAAATGACTTTAGAATTACAGACTAAAATCATGCATATTTATAAATAGTTCGCTGCAACCAGCCTCCATCACTGCTTTCTTCTCTATTCTATCTTTCATAACTGTCGGTCCCTTCGTTTCTCTCTTCTGTGACTCAAGCTCCGGAGAAGCGCACAAAGCAAGAAAACCCTTTTGCCTTCACTTCTAGCTCCATACTTTCTGTAAGATTTGTTGCTCTATTCTTCAGAATTTTGCTAAAGTTTTCTTCTTCTTTAGTCGGTTCTTTTATTTTTTTTTTCTGAATGTTTTAAAGCATTTTAACATGGATTATTGTAGATTTTCGTTTAATGATTCAATTTTTTCGGTTGCTATTTTGTTGGATTTAGATACCCATTTCAACAGATCTGTCATTGAGTTACTTCTTTGTGCATACAAGAGTTCCTTTTCCCCATTTGCGCTGTTAAATTTCAGTGCTTTGCCGTTGTGATTGATTTATTTTATCCAAATTTGTTTTGTTAAGTAAACAATGTTTTGCTAGGTAAACAATGTATTACCTCCAGGCCCCAGGGAATGAATTGTGTTGGTTTCAAACTAGATTTTCTGAGTAAATAATATTTTTACCAGAAGTCATTGTTGGATATTAAACTTGAAGCTATTTATTCATGAATGCAATTATCCATAAACTTAGTTAATGGCGTATGAATATAGTTGAATGTACCTAGTTTCAAAGGGTCACTTATGTTTAATGTCTGCAGTGTTGAAACATAAATACCATGTTATTCAGTAAGTTTATACAAGTCAACTGGAAATCAAGTTCTATCGCATAATTGACTTCCGCTTCCCATTTGTTCTTTGTGTAAATTTTATGAAGTGCTCAACACCTTCAACATTCATATTGTGTTTCTGGTGATTTTCAGTTTTCTTCCAAATTATGTTTCATTAAGGCAACCTGTTTTAAGTCCAAGATCTTTCATTTCAAGTTTGATGTGCTGTTAGCTGATGAAGTAATGATGTTCTATTACTTTTTGGTGATAATGTAGGATCTATTTTAGATGGCTAATCGGTACACACCAAAGAACATCCTCATCACTGGAGCTGCTGGCTTCATTGCATCCCATGTCTGCAACCGACTCATCCGTAGCTACCCAGACTACAAAATTGTTGTCCTTGACAAGCTTGATTACTGCTCAAGCCTAAAGAACCTCAACCCCTCACGGTCATCTCCCAACTTTAAGTTCATCAAGGGAGATATTGCAAGTGCTGATCTGGTTCACTTTATCCTTCTGACTGAATCCATTGATACAATCATGCACTTTGCAGCCCAGACTCATGTTGACAACTCCTTTGGGAACAGTTTTGAGTTCACTAAAAACAACATTTATGGAACCCATGTTCTCCTAGAAGCTTGCAAAGTCACTGGGCAAGTAAAAAGGTTCATCCATGTAAGCACAGATGAGGTTTATGGGGAGACAGATGAAGATGCTGTGGTGGGAAATCATGAGGCTTCTCAGCTGCTTCCAACAAACCCATATTCTGCCACTAAAGCAGGAGCAGAGATGCTGGTGATGGCATATGGGCGATCATACGGGCTGCCTGTTATAACAACTAGAGGAAACAATGTTTATGGGACCAATCAATACCCAGAAAAGCTGATTCCCAAGTTTATCCTATTAGCCATGAGTGGAAAGCCGCTTCCGATTCATGGGGATGGATCAAATGTAAGGAGTTATCTCTATTGTGAGGATGTAGCAGAGGCCTTTGAAGTCATTCTACACAAAGGTGAAGTAGGCCATGTCTACAACATAGGCACAAAGAAAGAAAGGAGAGTGATTGATGTGGCCAGGGATATTTGCAGGCTCTTTAACCTGGACCCAGACACCCAGATTAATTTTGTAGATAATCGTCCATTCAATGACCAGAGATATTTCTTGGATGATCAAAAGCTGAAAAGCTTGGGATGGTACGAAAAAACCACGTGGGAGGAAGGTCTTAAGAAGACTATGGAATGGTATGTTAGGAATCCTGATTGGTGGGGTGATGTTTCTGGAGCACTACTACCTCATCCAAAGATGCTGATGGTGCCTGGAATTGAAGGGCAATTTACTGCCCCTGATACGAGCAGTTCTGATTCTGCTCCGCGTCCTAACAAATTCAGTCAGAGCGGGATGTTGATTCCAGCTCTAAAGAACAATTTACCTTCTCAAAAGCCATCCCTCAAGTTTCTGATTTATGGCAGAACAGGTTGGATAGGGGGACTTCTAGGGAAGATATGTGAGAAACAAGGCATACCCTTTGAGTATGGAAAAGGGCGTTTGGAGCAACGTTCGCAGCTTTTGGCTGATATCCAAACTGTCAAGCCAACTCATGTTTTCAATGCAGCTGGAGTGACCGGTAGACCAAATGTGGATTGGTGTGAAACTCATAAGCCTGAAACAATTAGAACCAATGTTGTTGGTACATTAACCTTGGCGGACATCTGCAGGGAACATGATCTCCTAATGATTAATTATGCTACTGGTTGTATCTTTGAGTACGATGCTAAACATCCTCTGGGAACAGGAATCGGGTTCAGGGAGGAAGACAAGCCCAATTTTACTGGTTCTTTTTATTCCAAAACCAAAGCCATGGTATCTAATTTATTCCTTTTGATATCTACTGATATTTGAAAACTTTCTATCTAGCTGCAAACTGAGTTTTGTTCTTGTCCCCCTTCTTATGCCAGGTTGAGGAGCTTCTGAGGGAATATGCCAATGTTTGCACTCTCAGAGTTCGGATGCCTATCTCATCAGATCTCAGCAATCCACGGAACTTTATCACAAAAATTACTCGATACAGCAAGGTGGTTGACATTCCCAATAGCATGACCATATTGGATGAGCTTCTACCCATTTCAGTTGAGATGGCTAAAAGGAACTTGACGGGAATTTGGAACTTCACAAATCCTGGTGTTGTGAGTCACAATGAGATTCTGCAAATGCACAAGGACTACATCGACCCCAATTTCAAGTGGGTTAATTTCACATTGGAAGAACAGGCCAAGGTTATTGTTGCACCTCGGAGCAACAATGAATTGGACGCATCTAAGCTGAAGGAGGAGTTCCCTGATATACTGTCCATCAAGGACTCACTGATAAAATATGTCTTTGAACCCAACAGGAAGAGCTTTACTGGTGGATTGTCAAAGTAGCCTCAGAAACGATCTCTTCATTCTCATGGCATGGTCCAGAATTATTCTATAATTGCAATTTGTCTTTCCACCCTTTACACGCTTTCATTCCTCAACCGGAGTTCTTTTTTGTTTAGATTATAATTTGGCCATTATGATAAGGAGCTTTGGCCCATGTATTCTTCGGATTTTAAGTTATTGTCACTTATCAATAAAGTTTCATTGCAATTTTACTCCTACTTTATTGGCGTGCTCCTTGTTATCCAATTCAGTTTCCTTCGGCACATTCTTCCCAACGGAATTAACCTTTAAGCTAATTTTTGAACATTATGTTAAGATTTAGAAAAGATAATAATACTTTTTTTTTTTGTAATAATAGGTATTTTTATCCATTTTATGATCTGAGACTAATCTTGTTTAAGATGAGAGTGAGAAACAGTAAAACCCCCAAATAGTAGCGACTACAAGATTCAAACTAAAAGTCCACTTTCACTTCTCCCAACCATTTATTGGTTACAAATAGTTACTGTGTGACTGCTGATGATGTCCTATTAGCTCTTTTGGAGCATTTTCAGCAATTAAACTGAAACCTACTTTTCCTTTGTGACAATAATCAGAAAACAACATTAAGTTCATTTGAGTTCCATAAACTCTATAAGAAGCCATAGATGTGCTCCATAATTTTGTTTTTATAGCAAATGTTGAATCCTTGAAGGCTTCAGTTTAGTTTTTCAAACCCGTATTGTATATATCTCCTTTTAAGGAAAACCAAATAATCTGTCCTTTTTTTTTAATTTTTTTTATTTCTAAGAAACTAACAATATAAAAAATTAATATTAATTAATAAGGAAACCTTATATATACGAAAAAACATACAAATATAATGTATACATAATTGATTTTCTCTCGTATCAACTTTTCTAACCTAAAAAAAATTCCTTTATTTTTTTAAATTTCATTATAAAACAATAATGTATACAATATATATAATTTTGTGTATATATAACAATTATGTAGGTTCATGGGTGCATTGGCAAGGCCTATACCTGGACAATGCAATCCTCTGGTGCTTGAAGCTGCTGCTGCTTATTTGGCTACGGAGTTTGCCATGCATATGGGTTTCAATGCTATTTATGTAGAGGGGATGCATTATTGGTGGTTAACCGAATCAACAGTGCTTCTCCAACATTTTCAGTTATTGGTTACCTGGTAGGAGACATCCAAGTTATAGCAAGACATTTTAGAGTTTTTGCTTTTACTCATGTTCCACCTTCTACTAATGAAGTAGCTAATTGGATTGCAAAGCATAGTTTATCCTGTGATGAAGCAACTTATTGGGTAGATGATTGCCCAATTGTATTAAATAATGTATTGGCTACCGACATGAATGAATAAAGATCGACTTTCTTCCAAAAAATAGAGGCAAATTAAGCACTAGATCAAATGGCATGGTATTTGCCACAGATTGTCGAAATTCGAGGTGTAATACCCTTCATTAGAGGTGGCAAATAGATCGGTTCGAGCGGATTCAATTCAGATTGTGTTTGGATCCGGATTATTTTGGGTTTGGATCATTCGGGTTTGGATTTTTTTGGATTCGAGTTTTTTCAGGTTCGAGTTTTTTCACTTTCGGTTATTTTGGGTTTGGTTCGATTCTAACCAGGTGGGTTTAGCGGGTTTGGTCAAATTATTTTGAAATTTTATAAGTTATAAATATTTTTTATAATTTTGAATGTAGTACTTAATTTAATTTTTTATATAATTAAATAAAAATATAATAGAAATACTAAATTAAAGTTTAAAATTTAATAAATATTTATATAAATATATATATTTTACATTTTAATGTTTTTATTACTTGATAATAATTTTTTAATTTTATGCAATATTCACATTTGTTATAAAATATATAATTATATATTAATAATTATATAAAAATTTATTGTCTAAGTGAGCCAAAAATATATAGTAAAACTAAAGGAAATTGAAAATCCTAAAGTATTTGCTATACAAATAAATAATTAACAAATTATAAACAAATCGCATTAAATAATTAAACATTTATATAAATAGCTTTATACGCTTAATAATAACTTATTGGGCCATTGTATTTTTTTTTTGTCAAAGTTGGGCCATTGGATTTTGGACACTCTTAGTCCAATAATTTTTTTTACTTTGTTTTATTAGCTTTTCTAATAATTAATTATATTTTTAATAAACTTTTAAAATTTTAAAAATTGTTCTTATCTTTATTTTGCCTTACTCCATGTGATCTATCGATTCCCCTTATGCTAAAGCCATCTTCTGAAGCATTTAATTTCTTTCTTTTGATTCAAATCGCCCTTTCGAGTTTTCCACATTTTTTCTTTTTTTCCTTCATTTTCTATTCTTTTTCCTTTTTTTAACTTATATTCTCAATAACTTTCTCATCAATCCCAAGATACAAGAAGAAATTGCAATCTTATTTCCTTCCAACATCATCACAAGAATGTCTTAGCCCAATATTTGACTCTTCTAATTCAAATATTCTCATTTAATCAAAATAGACTTTTAAAGTACGTAACGTAGGTCGGGGTTATGGGTTATGAAAGAAAAGGATGAAAAAGCCCTAACATGTGTTTCAAGGATCATAAACCAAATGATCATTTTTCACTGTATCAAATATTTGAGTATTTTGCCCCATTTTTTGTCAATTTCTTGGCATATGTCTCATTTTTGCCAATTTCTCTACATCTTGCTCCCATTCTTCATTCACTCCTTTTTTTTCTTTTTCTTCTTTCTCTCTCTTCCTTTTTTTTCATTTTTTTATTTTCTTTCTTTCTCATTTTTTCTTTCTTAGAGTTTCAGACGTGAAAAGCTTGTTTTTCTTTTCTATGCCCTCTAGATACTTCTATGACTTAGCATTCTACTTCAACAAGATTCTTTTTCAATTTTGCCCCCCAATGTGGAGGGTGATCCTTGGTTAGGGTTTATTCAAGAAGAAACGAACAGGCTTAGACGGGGTGGCAAATAGATAGTTTTTCATAATAGAAAAATGAAAGATAGCCATTTCTTATCTCAAATGTGAACATTCTCATCCAAGAATCATTTGTTAAACAAGTACAAACTTATGAATGATATTGCATGTCAGTTCTATCTTCTTTTACACAATTCGTCATTATGCTTCAACATTCTTATCAAATTCGAGGACAAAGTACCATTAAGTTTATCAATGTGAATATAATTCTTAAATTTTAATCCCAAATTATTATCATAACTGATTGTGCATTCATCATTTAGACACCAAAAAGGTTTATGGAAAAACAAAAGGATATACAAAGTTAAGGTTTTAATTAAGAAAGAAGTATAATGAAATGCATTTGTCACTTTATTGAAATGATGAAAAATAAACACAAGTCAATTCATAAAGCATCTTATAGCAATATTCTAAAAAGAAACTCAACATGACCAATCTCACATACTCAACATGACTAATCTTACATACAAGCCTTTTTTTGTGATCATGCCCCAATGTGATCACCTATTCAACTTTTCTTTTTCTCAAAACTCAACACACATGTTCTAATCAAACGTTGCATCTTATACTTAAAAGTAGGACAACTTTCTATTGAATGGCCTTTATTCCGACTATGATAGTCACATTGTGCTTTAGGATCATACCGTTATGGAAATGCGGGTTTCAAGGGTTTTAGGCGGACTGGTGTAATCCGATTATTTTCAATAAGATAATAGAACAACTCCAAGAATTGGATCAAGGACAATCATTTTTTCGTTTGTTTCAAGACCCTCTTTGGATTTCTATCCAAACAGGTGTTGGTGCTTGAAGGTTTGTTTGAATTATTGGTTGACAAAAATTCAAGCTTGAGATATTGGGTTCGTATGGTAGGTTCATTAGATAAGGATGTTATAGGGTATATCCTCCTATTTGTTGCCCCTCATGCTTCAAAGCTTAGACCTCTTCCTCTTTTTCGCTCACTGTTAATCCTTCCTTCTTATTAGTTATATCACCATCCTCTAGTCTACCACTTTTGATAGTACCATCTATAATTTCCTCGGAGAAAACCATATCTGCAAAATCTTTGATGACGCTGCTGATCATCCTTTCATAATAGGGTGCCTTAAGAGAATTGATAAACAAGGTGGTGTTCTATATGGGGAGGTTGAACTTGCGTAGCCACATCTATTTATCTTTGAGCATACTCCTTAATGCTTTCGGTAGGCTTCTTCTCCATGGCTTGTAGAGATAACCGATTTGGTGCTAGATCTATAACATGCTTGTACTGAGATACGAATGCTCTTGCTAATGCTTCCCAAGAGTTAATGCAAGTTCTTTCCAACTGAGCATACCACTTAGCAGCAAAGCCTGTAAAGCATTCTTGAAAAATATGGATCAACAACTTATCATCATGCTTGTGAGGAGCCATTTTCCGACAATACATGATGAGGTGAGTCTTGGGGCAAGAAGTTCCATTAAACTTTTCAAACTCTGGCGCCTTGAGCTTCGGTGGGATAACTACATTTGGGTCTGTGCATGAGCTAGTAGCATCCAATGAACCATAAAAATCCAACCCTTCCACAACAAATAATCTCTTTTCAAGAGAGTCAATCTTCATTTGGGTCTCAATGTCATTCTTGTGAAATCCCCAAATTTCTATAATTTCCTCATGATTGTATAGTATTCTAGCTGAAAAGAATTAAATAAATATGAAAATTTGATGTATGAAGGAGATATGAGACATGGAAGAAATAAGAGAAATTGAAAGTCAAATAGTCAGGGAATTAAATTGATATTGCAAGAATAATTAGAGTATGAGAAAAATTAAATATCAGATTTTGGTAGTTAAAAGACATGTGGCATATAAGGGAAGAAGGATAATTAAATGCCAAATGGTCAATTGGTCAAAAAGGATGACATTAAGTGGATAAATACAAATTTAATGAAGCTCTTTATTGTCATCATCTCCATTTAATGGCCGGCAGCCATGGCAGCTTATTCTCCTAAATTTCTCTAAGTTTTCTATCATAATTACCTTGTAGAACTTCCATCTCCTTCCATCGAATCAATCAGCTTCCTTAACGAAAATCGATCCTTGTCACTAGCCTAAGTTATACCTGAAATTTAGAAGGTTGAATCCAAGTATTTGAAGAGATCTAAATTGCTAAAATTTTTGTGACTAACCAAGGTAAGAGAGGAAGTTGATTTACCTACTCCTATCTATGGTTTAGAGTTACGTTGAGTTGATATAGCATGTTTATGAAGGTCTCCTTAATGGTTTAAAATTGTTACGATATTTGTAGTTTGAAGAGTTGAAAAGGAAGGTGTCGATTTGCAACCCAGCTATTGGATTATCGACTATTTGAGGTAAGGAATATGTGTAACAGACGTAGGGTGGCTACGTCCACATGTTTTGATATATTTTAAATGTCTTGGGATGAAGTACAAGCTGGTTTAAGTGTAGGAAAGGTCAATTTCGGGTTTTACTCCTAGTTACCAAATTGCTAGGAGCAGCCGACTACCTTAAGTAGTAGTCGATTGCCTAGAGACAACCAAAGCAGATATTTTTCGAAAACCGACTCAAACCAGTCGACTGCTATATAAGCCAATCAACTGCTATTTTGTAGAAAGCATTCTATTTCAAAACAGTCGACTGTTATAAAGACCAGTTGACTGCTATTTACTTAAAAAGCATTCTGTTTGAGAAAACAGCCGACTACTATATGACCAGTCGACTGCCCTTTTTTCTGAAGCATTCTATTTGTGAAACCAGTTGACTACTATATGACCATTCGACTGCATTTTTTGAAAAGCATTCTGTTTCAAAACCAGTTGATTGTTATATAGGACCAGTCGACTGCCCCATGTGTTTTCAAAATTTTGAAATATCGAAATTTTAAAAGAAAATAATTTCGATAAATCAAGATATGTAATAGCAGCCGGTTGCCCTACAAAACCAGTCGACTGCTTCCTTTGAAAAAAGAGGTTTTAAAGCCTATTTCAGAAAAGTATGAATGTCATTGCAAAAAGCTATACGACAAATGTTTTGAGACTATGAAGTACTTGATGATTATGCACTTCTGTATATGTACTTGACTGAGGAGCCCTAGTCCGATCTTCGTTGCCACAGATGCCACCTGACTAGTGTTCATCATGGCCTACCGACATTTGGTCAATTGTCTCTATTATATGTTTGGCTAAGGGAGGATTCCTGGCCCCTACGGGGGTACGCCACTTGTTTATCCAGTGCATAATTCCGTTAAAATGCAAATAGTCTCCATGTTATTTGAATGATATCTGTATATGCGATTTCAAAGGAATAAAGAAATTGAAAGTATTTGAATTACTTATATATGATAATTTGAAAGAAGTATATGAAGTATGTTTGCATATGCTATCTGAAAGAAGTATATGATATATGCTTTATAATGATTTTACATGACATTAGAGAGCCAAGCAGGAAAACTGCATATAGAGGCATAGTACGCTTTTTTACATATGTTTCTTACTATGCGTAAACTCACTTCTTTACAGCTATTTTTCATACTACTTGAAGTGATCCTTCGCTCTCGAGAGAAGAGCCTACCTTTGGATCTTGAAAGTGTACCTTCAAGATATGATTTCCAATAATTATTGAAGGTATACTTAATTGATATGTTTTTAGCTATTGTACAATACAATGCTACCGTAATGTTTATAAGATTTTTGGAGATTTAGGTTATGTAAGATGTGTAAGATCCTGTGCTTATGAATGATGTATAAATAAAAGTAATAATTATGGTTCACTTGAAGTTGATAAGCAAATTAACACCAATCATCAGAAGAAAGAAGGAATGACATTGACAAACGAGTCTAATCAAGTTGTATGTGAAGCAAAAAGTTATATGTGAAGTGATAGTGACGAGGATGTTACAGATTGGTATCAGAGCAGTTTAGACTGATGTTTTCCAGTGTCATTAGGTTAGAAATAGTGTATATCCCCAAGGTACTATACTTGTCTGAGTACATATGCATAGTATAATTGTTTCTAGTTATACTAAATAGGTCAATCTTGTGATTATATCAACATAATGAGTTCACGTAGAAAGGGTACTAATAGAGGACAAGGAAGGGGTCATGTAGAACCGCCCCTAACACAATCTCCTCCTCCATCTCCACCGCATAGCCCAAACACTAGGCTAGCGAAAATGGAGAAGCATATGGAGAATATGGCCACAATGTTCACGCAATTTATGGCGAACTTTCAGAACGTGGCCACTAGTGCACCAACAGCTACTCCTATAGTACAGCCCCCACCAGCGCAGACAGAGTTACCCCCACCAGTCCCAACTATAGAAAGGTGAGATCCTAAGGCTTATTGCAGTGTGACTCTGATCAAGGAATTTAAGAAGCTGGATCTGCCTAAGTTTAAGGGGGATAGAGATCTGTTGGCCCCAGAGAATTGGGTGAAGGCGGTAACTAAATCTTTCGAGTACATGACATGTTCCAAAAGGGAAAAGGTGGGTTTGGCTGCTTACCTGTTAGTGGACGATGTAAGTATTGGTGGCAGTCCACTCGGAACATTTTAGAGGCTCGACATGCCGAGGTTACGTGGGATGGATTTTTGGAGGCCTTTAATGAACAATATATCCCACGCATTGATCAGACTAGGTTGAAAATCGAGTTTCTGAACTTGACTCAGGGGACGATGTCAGTTAATCAATATGAGTAGAAGTTCATTACTTTGAATAGATTTGACCTAGAGGTTCTAAGGAGTGAAGGACATAAGATCTATCGATTTATAGAAGGATTGAAGCCTCCTGTTAGATCCAAGTTGTATCCTATGGATATCACCACTTATGGAGAGGCAGTCCGTAAGGCTCAGTTGTGTGAGTAGGACTATGAGCTTCACCATGCTAATTTTCGAGCCAAAGGTAAAGGGAAAGAACCAATGAAGCGGAAGTCAGAGGAGAAGCCTCTAGTGACAGATATCCACTTAGGAGAAGTAGACGTTATGAAGAGGTTTTGATAGGTAAGCAAATAAATTATAAGAAGATGATTATTAATTTAATTAATTAGTTATATGGAAAGATATTAAATTGGGAATTATGATGATTATGGTACAGGGATTCCTAGATCTACTAGGATCAAGATAAATGATGAAAGATCCCGATATTCGACGCGTAGTACCGCTAGTTCACCGAAGAGTATAATGCAGCGATGTGAGCAATGCAGGAAGTTTCATAGATCACAGCTTTGCTGATTAGCGAGTGGTGCCTATTTTAAGTGTGGTGAAATGGGACATATAATTAAAGATTGTCCTAAAAGGAACCAGAGGGTGTCTGAGGAATCAGAGAAGACCCCTCAACCACAGCCTAAGGCCACTGTTGCAGAGAAAGGAAAGAAAGCGGTGACTCAGGGACGAGCATTTGCAATTGATAAGGAGTTCGCTAATGCTTCATCTAAAATGATTGATGGTAAGATTTACTTGTTTGACATAAGTGTTACTGTATTGTTTGATCCAGGCTCTACGCATTCATTTGTGTCACTAAAGATTGCTATGAGATTGCTTGTTGAGCTTGAGCCTTTAGGACAAGTATTGCAAATAAGTACTCCATTTAAGGAATCACAAATGATGGATATAGTGTATCGCAATTGTAAGCTACAGGTAGGAGAGAGAGAATCAGTAGGTGACCTAATCTTGCTGAATATGTATGGGTTTGATGTTATTTTGGGTATGGATTGGTTACCTAAGAATCATATAATATTAGATTGTTATGCTAAGAGGGTGATCTTCTCTTCTCTCGTTAGCTATATTGTAAATTTTGCAAGTGTTTAATGTAAAGTATAATTGTTATTTGACTTGTTTATAAATGAATTGATAGAACATAATTGTTATGTGAAGGATTTACAACATATGTGGTGGACGTAGATCAGAAACGTCCTAAACTTCATGAAATTTCGATAGTCATGGAATTTTCCGATGTGTTTTCGAACGATCTTCTAGGACTTCCTCCAGATAGGGAAACAAAGTTTACTATCGATTTGGTGTCATGGACAGAGCCCATTTCAAGATCACCCTATCAGATGGCACTAGTGGAATTGGAAGAATTGAATAAGCAACTTCAAGAGCTATTAGATAAGGGGTTCATACGACCCAGCATATCCCCTTAGGGTGCTCCTGTGCTTTTTGTTCGAAAGAAGGATGGTAGCATGAGGCTGTGTATCGATTATCGATGGTTGAATAAGGTGACGATCAAGAACAAGTATCCTCTTCCCAAGACTGACAATCTCTTTGATCAGCTTAAGGGTGCATAAGTCTTTTCCGAGATAGACTTGAGGTTGAAATATCACCAATTAAAGATTTGGAGTGAGGATATTCCTAAGAGTACATTTAGAACACGGTACGGTCATTATGAATTCCTAGTGATGCCGTTTGGTCTAACAAATGCACCCGCGACCTTTATGAACTTGATGAATGATGTGTTCAAACCCCACCTGGACCAGTTTGTTATTGTCTTTATTGATGACATATTGGTGTATTCGAAATCCCGGGAAGAGCATGAGCAATACTTGAAGATAGTTCTGCAAACCCTCAAAGATCGTGGATTGTATGCCAAGCTAAGTAAGTGTGGTTTTTGGCTAGATCAAATCTCCTTTTTGGGTTATGTAGTCAATAAAGATGTTTCGATCAATCCATCGAAGATTGACATTGTGCTACAATGGGAGAGACCGAAAATAGTGACGGAGATTAGGAGTTTCTTGGGTCTAGCTGGCTACTATCGAAAATTTGTAGAGGGTTTCTCAAGGTTGGCCGCTCCATTAACGCGCTGGATGCGCAAAGAGGTAAAATTTGAATGGAATGATGCTTGCGAGCGTAGTTTCCAAGAGCTGAAGCGTAGGCTGACAACTGCACCTGTTCTCACCATTCCTAGTGGTTTTGGTGGATTTTCAGTGTATAGTAATACCTCAGGACAAGGTTTGGGTTGTGTACTAATGTAGCATGGTAAGGTAGTTGCATATGGTTCTCGTCAATTAAAGAACCATGAGAACAACTACCCAACTCATGACTTAGAGTTAGTTGCAGTGGTATTTGCTTTAAAGATTTGGAGGCATTATTTATATGGTGAGAAATTTCAGATTTTTACTGATCATAAAAGTCTGAGGTACTTATTCTCTCAAAGAGAATTGAATATGAGACAAAGGAGATGGCTCGAGCTTCTAAAAGATTATGATTGTGAGATCCTATACCACCCGGGAAAGGCCAATGTGGTGGCGGATGCTTTGAGCAGGAAGCATGTGGGTATTGTGTCGTATATGATGATCCGAGAGTATGAGTTACTTGAATAGTTTGCAAGCCTCAGCCTCAATGTTGTGCCTTATGAGCAATTTGGAACAATAGCTAGCTTGAGGATTGAGCCGAAATTGATGGATAGAATTTGGGATGCTCAGAGGGAGGATAATCAGTGTATAGAGGCTGCGAATTAGATTTACTCAGGTATACTTTTGGAATTTGATATTGGTAGTGATGGAATTTTGAGGTTTAATAACCGTATATATGTTCCTAATGATAAGGAGTTGAAGAAGCTGATTTTGACAGAAGCACATTCCACTAAGTATACTTTGCATCCGGGAAATACTAAAATGTATCATAGTTTACGCAAGGTATATTGGTGGACTAGCATGAAAAGAGACATGGCAGAGTTCATGACAAAGTGTCTCACATGCCAGCAGGTTAAAGTAGAGCACCAAAGACCAGCAGGTTTGTTACAGCCTCTGCCTATACCTATGTAGAAGTGAGAGCACATTACGATGGATTTTGTTATAGGACTACCACGGACCAAGAGGAATCATGATGGTATTTGGGTCATTGTGGACAGGTTAACTATGTCCGCACACTTCCTACCTATGAAGTCTACAGATACACTTAGTACTTTGGTAGATTTGTATGTGAAAGAAATTGTCCAATTACATGGAGTTCTAGTGAGCATAACATCCGATAGAGATTCCAGGTTTACTTCTCATTTTTGGGAACATTTCCAAAAAGCCATGGGATCTCAGTTGAATTTTAGCACAGCTTTTCATCCACAGACTGATGGTCAGTTCGAGTGCACCATCCGAACGCTCGAGGATATGTTGAGAGCTTGTGCTTTGGACTTTAAAGGCTCACGGGACGATCATCTGCCATTGGATGAATTCTCATATAACAATAGCTATCATGCAAGCATTGGGATGGAACCATATGAAGCTTTATGTGGTAGAAGGTGTCAATCCCCGATTGGGTGGGAAGAAGTAGGTGAGCGTAAGTTGTTAGCTCCAGATTTAGTCGAGCAAGCCTCTGAGGATGTTAATAGGATTTGTCAAAGACTTAAGACAGCTTAAAGTCGACAAAAGAGTTATCTAGATGCTCGACGGAAACCACTTGAGTTTTTGAATGGAGATTCAATGTTTTTGAAAGTTTCTCTATCCAAAGGGATTAAGAGATTTGGCCAAAAAGGTAAACTTAGTCCTCGCTACATCGGGCCATTTGAAGTCTTAGACCAAGTTGGAGATGTTGCATATAGGTTGGCATTACCTCTAGAGCTATCAGGAGTACATAATGTCTTTCATGTATCTATGCTTCGGAAGTATTATTCGGACCTATCTCATGTTATAGAATATGAACCCTTAGAGATTTAGGAAGACATGAGTTATGTGGAGAAGTCAGTTCGGATTTTGGATAGAAAGGAGAAGGTGTTGAGGTTTAAAACGATTCTATTAGTTAAAGTTCTCTGGCAGTATCATACCATAGAAGAAGCTACATGGGAGCTAGAAAGCTTAATGAAAGAAAGATATCCTGAGCTATTTGATTAGTAGCCAATTCAAATTTGGAGGACCAAATTTCTAAAGGTGAGGAGAATGTGAAATCCCCAAATTTCTATAATTTCCTCGTGATTGTGTAGTATTCCAACTGAAAAGAATTAAATAAATATGAGAATTTGATTTATGAAGGAGATATGGGACATGGAAGAAATAAGAGAAATTAAAGTCAAATAGTCAAGGAATTAAATTGATATTGCAAGAATAATTAGAGTATGAGAAAAATTAAATATCAGATTTTGGTAGTTAAAAGACATGTGGCATATGAGGGAAGAAGGATAATTAAATGCCAAATGGTCAATTGGTCAAAAAGGATGACATTAAGTGGATAAATACAAATTTAATGAAGCTCTTTATTGTCATCATCTCCATTTAATGGCCGGCAGCCATGGCAGCTTATTCTCCTAAATTTCTCTAAGTTTTCTATCATAGTTACCTTGTAGAACTTCCATCTCCTTCCATCGAATCAATCAGCTTCCTTAACGAAAATCAATCCTTATCACTAGCCTAAATTATACCTGAAATTTAGAAGGTTGAATCCAAGTATTTGAAGAGATCTAAATTGCTAAAATTTTTGTGACTAACCAAGGTAAGAGAGGAAGTTGATTTACCTACTCCTATCTATGGTTTAGAGTTACGTTGAGTTGATATAGCATGTTTATGAGGTCTCCTTAATGGTTTGAAATTGTTATGATATTTCTAGTTTGAAGAGTTAAAAAGGAAGGTGCCGATTTGCAACCCAGCTATTGGATTATCGACTATTTAAGGTAAGGAATATGTGTAACGGACGTAGGGTGGCTATGTTCGCATGTTTTGATATATTTTAAATGTCTTAGGAAGAAGTACAAGCTGGTTTAAGTGCAGGAAAAGTCAATTTCGGGTTTTACTCATAGTTACCAAATTGCTAGGAGCAGCTGACTGCCTAGAGATAACCAAAGCTGAAATTTTTCGAAAATCGACTCAAACCAGTCGATTACTATATAAGCCAGTCGATTGCTATTTTCTAGAAAGCATTCTGTTTCAAAACTATCGACTACTATAAAGACCAGTCGACTGCGATTTACTTGAAAGGCATTCTGTTTGAGAAACCAGCCGACTGCTATATAACCAGTCGACTGCCCTGTATTCAAAATCATTTTGTTTGTGAAACCAGTTGACTACTATATAACCAGTCGATTGTAGTTTTTTGGAAAGCATTCTGTTTCAAAACCAGTCGACTGCTATATGGGACCAATCGACTACCCCATGTGTTTTCAGAATTTTGAAATATCGAAATTTTAAAAGAAAATAATTTCAATAAATCAAGATATGTAATAGCAGCCGACTGCCCTACAAAACCAGTCGACTGCCCCTTTGAAAAAAGAGGTTTTAAAGCCTATTTCAGAAAAGTATGAATATCATTGCAAAAAACTATATCACAAATGTTTTGAGACTATGAAGTACTTGATGATTATGCACTTATATATATATACTTGACTGCGGAGCCCTAGTCCGGTTCTCGGTGCCACTGATGTCACCTGACAGTGTTCATCGTAGCCTACCGACATTTGGCCAATTGTCTCTGTTATATGTTTGGCTAGGGGAGGATTCCTGGCCCCTACGAGGGTACGCCACTTGTTTATCCAGTGCATAATTCCATTAAAATGCAAATAATCTGCATGTTATTTGAATGATATCTGTATATGCGATTTCAAAGGAATAAAGAAATCGAAAGTATTTGAATTACTTATATATGATAATTTGAAAGAAGTATATGAAGTATGTTTGCATATGCTATTTGAAAGAAGTATATAATATATGCTTTATAATGATTTTACATGACATTAGAGAGCCAAGTAGGAAAACTGCATATAGAGGCATAGTATGCTCTTTTACAAATGTTTCTTATTGAGCGTAAACTCACTCCTTTACAACTATTTTTCGACTACGTGAAGTGATCCCTCACTCTCGATAGAAAAGCCTACCTTTGGATCTTGAAAGTGTACCTTCAAGATACTATTCCCAATAACTATTGAAGGTATACTTAATTGGTATGTATTTCAGCTATTGTACAGTACAATGCTATCGTAATGTTTATAAAATTTTTGGGGATTTAGGTTATGTAAGATGTGTAAGATCTTGTGCTTGTGAATGATGTATTTATAAAAATAATAATTATGGTTCACTTGAAGTTGATGAGCAAATTAACACCAATCATCAGAAGAAAGAAGGAATGACATTGATGAACGAGTCTAATCAAGTTGTATGTGAAGCAAAAAGTTATATGTGAAGTGATAGTGACGAGGATGTCACAATTCTTTTCTTCCATACTTTCCATGTGATCACCTTGTCCTTTCTCCATGAACTTGGTGAGTTGATGAGTAGATTATTTTAATTGGGTGTCTTTAAACCTTATTACCTCAACCCAAAGTTAAAATGTTATGTCACAATATGTTTATGCCTAAAAAATGCACAAACAAATGGGCTAAGTACACGGTATGCGTACCAATTTTAAATCTAACTACATAGCCTAACAATTAATTCTTTATACATTCTTATGTATAGACAAAAGCAAAAGTGTGTGATACAATTTTGAATTATGGCATGTTATGAAAATGCATGAATCAATGACATAGGTAAACTCATATGTTTTTTGTTTTTATTTTTTATTTTAATTTTTTTTGCTTTTGTTTGCTTTTCCTTATTAATATACTATTTTTAGCAAAAGGGTAATTCTAGTTCCTTCACATGTCTTGATGGGGTAGTTTCTACACTAGCATGGCTCTAACGTAGACTGGGCTTCCTAAGCTTTTATATGCATGGTTTTGGATATCCAACAAGCTAAGGGTTCCCAAATTTTTCCTCAATATCATCCACACAATACTAGGAAGGCACCCAATCCTTACCCATTATAGGCTACAAGCGGAAAGGTTGAATTTGAGTGGGAGTGTTTCACTGGCATGTGTGGAAGTTATCACCTAACAAAAGCAATGGTACTATACTCCCTCTTGAGAAGGACAAGCCCGAGTCGAGGGCTAATGCATGCCCATGCAAGTGAAATGTGTGTATTTAATATTTTATGAAGTTTCAAGTTTTTAGGAAAAATTTTGATAACCTTAAACTATCTAATGGCCCGACTCTCTAAATATCCTCAGTGGAGTCACCAATTTGTCGTAACGTGCTAAGTCCTAGAACTTAACTTGCTAGACTTAAGTTCATAGAGTCACTACCAACCATTTTAACCAAAGGTGTAATTGGTCACTTATTCTTGTCTAAAGATAAAGCTTGATCTACATTCAAAGAATTTAAGGTTCAGAAGTACGGTTACGTGTGGGGAAGGATTAGCACCCCACAACGTCCATCCTAGAATGGTATCAGATAGTCTAAAGTTATCCTAACTTTGCCTATTTTTGTTTGCTTTAATTTTGATATGATTAAATATTGAAAAATCTCTTAAGTCTCCTTCATCAAGCTGGTTGGTGATCATCCTTTCATAATAGGGTGCCTTAAGAGTATTGATAAACAAGGTGGTGTTCTGTAAGGGGAGGTTGAACTTGCATAGCCATATCTATCCATCTTTGAGCATACTCCTTAATGCTTCCAGTAGGCTTCTTCTCCATGGCTTGTAGAGATAATCGATCTGGTGCCAGATCTATAACATGCTTGTACTAAGATATGAATGCTCTTGCTAATGCTTCCCAAGAGTAAGTGCGAGTTCTTTCCAATTGAGCATACCACTTAGCAGCAAAGCCTGTAAGGCTTTCTTGAAAAATATGGATCAATAACTTATCGTCATGCTTGTGAGGAGCCATCTTCCAACAATACATGATGTGTTGAGTCTTGGGGCAATAAGTTCCATTAAACTTTTCAGACTCTGGCGCCTTGAGCTTCGATAGGATGACAACATTTGGGACTAAGCATGAGCTAGCAGCATCCAATGAACCATAAAAATCCAACCCTTACCCAACAAACAATCTCTTTCCTTGAAAGTCAATCTTCATTTGGGTCTCCATGTCATTCTTTTCTTCCATACTTTCTATGTGATCACCTTGTCCTTTCTCCATGAACTTGGTGAGTTGATGAGTAGATTATTTTAATTGGGTGTCTTTAAACCTTATTACCACAACCCAAAGTTAAAATGTTATGTCACAATATGTTTATGCCTAAAAAATGCACAAACAAATGGGCCAAATACATGGTATGCATACCAACTTTAAATCTAACTACATAGCCTAACAATTAATTCTATATACATTCTTATGTATAGACAAAAGCAAAAGTGTGTGATACAATTTTGAATTATGGCATGTTATGAAAATGCATGAATCAATGACATGGGTAAACTCACATGTTTTTTATTTTAATTTTTTTTGCTTTTGTTTACTTTTCCTTATTAATATACTGTTTTTATCAAAAGGCTAATTTTGGTTCCTTCACGTGTCTTGATGGGGTAGTTTCTACACTAGCATGGCTTTAACGTAGACTAAGCTTCCTAAGCTTTTATATGCATGGTTTTGGATATCCAACAAGCTAAGGTTCCCAAATTGTTCCTCACTATCATCCACATAGGACTAGCAAGGCACCCAATCCTTACCCATTATAGGCTACAAGTGGAAAAGTTCAATTTGAGTGGGAGTGTTTCATTGGCCTGCGTGGAGGTTACCACCTCACAAAGGCAAAGGTACTATACTCCCTCCTACGAAGAACAAGCCCGAGTCGAGGGCTAATGCATGCTCATGCAAGTGAAATATGTGTATTTAATATTTTATGAAGTTTCAAGCTTTTAGGCAAAATTTTGATAACCTTAAACTATCTAATGGCCCGACTCTCTAAATATCCCTAGTGGAGTCGCCAATCTATCGTAATGTGCTAAGTCCTTGAACCTAACTTGCTAGACTTAAGTTCATAGTCACTACCAACCATTCTAACCAAAGGTGTGATTGGTCACCTATTCTTGCCTAAAGATAAGGCTTGGTCTACTTTCAAAGAATTTAAGGTTCGGGAGTACAATTACGTGTGGGGAAGGATTAGCACTCCCACAACGTTCATCATAGAATGGTGCCAAATAGTCTAAAGTTATCCTAACTTTGCCTATTTTTGTTTGCTTTAATTTAGATATGATTAAATATTGAAAAATCTCTTAAGTCTCTTCCATCAAGCTGATTGAACAACTTAAAAGTTCTTCTCACCTTAAGAGTATTCAAGTGAGACTAATCGTCTTTCTTGAAGAGGCTCCATTATCAGAAGTATGTTATGAAACACCTATTTTGACTCCTATCTCAATTTATATAAATTATTTCTTATTTTTCTATGTTTATTTTTTATAATTTGTAATTTCTTTTTATCCTATAATTATTTTTCTTTACTTTTTATATCTTAAATAAATATAAATTATTTAATATTGAAAATTTCATCTAGACCTTCCATCAAGCTTATTAGACTTTGGAAGAAATCTCCTCACATAGGAATTTTAAAGAAAACTACTCAAGGGATTAATCCACATTTATCCAAGCTATTTAACATTATTTTATTTTATTTCTATCTATTTGACTTCTTTTCTAATTGTTAATTATTTAATTCTAAATTATTAATTTATATTTTTATTCTTTTTATAATGAATTTAATTTTTATTAATTTTTATCCTAATTTAATTTTATAATGAATTATTAAATATTGAAAATATCCATCAAGCTGGTCAGATTTAAGAGGACTCTCCTCACCTCAAGATATCTAAAACTACTACTCCAGCACAATCTTTGTAGAATTCCGTTGTAGAAATAACTCACCTTCATTTTCTTAATTTCATTAAATGTTTTTATTAACTAAATCTTCTTATTTAATTTTGATTTTATATTTTGCTATATTTATATTTTTTATAACCAAAAGAATTTTAATGCCTAAGACAAATATCGTAATCAATAAAGCATCATGTTTAATAAACAACCATTAATTAAAATAATTGTCAAAACATCACATTCTAATATAGTTAATCCTAATTGTCTTATTTTAATTTATCATTAATTAATTAAATAGAAACAGTCAAGCTTAATTCACATATACAGATGTACCGGATTATTGTTTATTACCGATGCAAATTATTTATTCAAATGCAAGTTAATTATATACACACAAATTAATCAAACAATCATGAGCTGATAAAGTGGAAAGAAAACACTTACCTGCAACAAAAACGGGTTTGAGCAGGGGATATACGGGTATTCCTCATCCAAGATCCAACTTCAATATTTTTGCCCTTCTTTCACTTTTTAGTCCTAGAAGACTAAGCCAAAACAAGATCTGACCTTTCCCTTTTATTTTTCAGTCTCCAATTAAATATTCTTTTCTTTGCTTTCTTCTTCTCGTAAGTCTCTTTCTTTGTTTATTTTTTACGCAGCAACTACACGCATGAAGAACAACAGGCACGAACAGCTGATGCGGCGATATAGTGAGCCATGGCCGAGTACCGGGGAAGCAGCGACGCCGGGGTTGCAGCAAAACAATGGAGATGGCGAACTGCAGTGGTGCGGCAAAGAAATAGAGGATAACCAGAGCAATTCAGGCGGTGATGATGTGCAGTGGACAAATGCTGGAGGCAGTGGCGATGTAAGACTCGCAAGCGGCAGTAACGACAGGAGGCGTAAGTAACAGAGGTGGTGAAAATAGCAAATGATGCAGTGGTAGTTTTTGATGCCGATAATGATGTGGCAAGAGCAGGGTTTAAAGTTTGAACAGCAAACAAAAAGTGGCAGAATAGTGTTGGATTATGCCCTTAGAACCATTCATTAGATGATTGACTTTGGCATTTTTATGTATCATGACATTTTATTTATAGTTCATTATTATATTTATCTTATAACTGCGTAATGTAATCTTATATGATAATGTCCTTAGAATAGTAATAACACACTATTCTTAAAATATCCCTAGTCAAGTATTATTGTGAACAAGGATAATAATGATACGATAAGACTAGTATGTGGTTGACTGATGACCATTGTCATGGATATAGGATATCAAGTCATCACATAGGTACATGTTAGAGAACTGCTTATAAAAGGGTGTTTTTTCTAAAACAGAGCCGCATAATTAAAACAGAAAAGGTATTCTTTTAATCGAAGCTAGCAAATTGATTATAAGAATAAAAAACGCTCTTTAAGGCTTCTGATCGTGAGACGTTCAAGAGTCGTGAGATCCGTTCGTGTGGATACCATAGAGGCAGGAACGAAAAGTTGTTGCTTATGACTCGACCAACGACAGAAATCAGAGAAAATGTTAGGTAAAATCTCGAAACCCTAATCAGGCAACCCTCCGAATCGATCCTGGTGGAGGCCAAATGATTTAAATTCCACTGCATGTTTGTTTTCGGTTTCCTTCACTGGTATCCGAGCCAGATTCGGAGTCCCTGATTTGTTTTGATAAAAGCATGATCTATAGTTACTTTCTGTTTATGATTACATGCAATCGTTTTAATGAGATTAATAAGGATTAGAATGTATATGATATATTCAGAGGCTAGAAATCGAATTGTTGAAATTATATATATGATATATATCAATTTCGATTCAACTTATATGTAAGATATAATCTGTGATGCGAATTATTAATGGCGGTTTCTGTTCTGCATAAATGTTATGGAAGAAACAGAATAATGTCGAAAGTGTATAAAGATCCTGATAAGATTGAAACACTTTTAAATAAGAGTTCTAATGCGACTAAAATTAATGTCAGTATGAGATACTGGCTGGAACATCCTGATAAGATTAGAACACTTCCGGATAAAGGGCGTTGGCAATGTCAATACTGTTGACCTTTTTTTTTTCGGGGGTCATAATTCCTTTCAAATGTGCCTCATTAATAAAACTAAAAGTTGAAATTGCATTACACTTGTTTGTATAACACAGTGGTTGTTGTTTGAGCATGGTGCATAGTTATAGCCCTAGCCCAATATGATTGTATTTGGTGGTTGTAAAATTTTAATAAATACGACCTGCGTGTCGTGCCTTGTTCTTTAAATTCTAGTTGTACATTCTTTTCTCATCTTACTCCCCTCGAATGTAACTCGAGGTTTCTCTTAAACTATGTAATTGTAACGTAGTATAGGGTTAGAATTTAGCTAAGTATGAGTTGATGGTGATCAACACTAATGAAGCTGACAACCATGCAAAGGATGACCAAAGAGGCACTTGGAGAAGATGCTGTTACCCTTAGGTTAACCCTTAGGGTTTCTCATTGGCTTGGGAAATCCATTTAGTTTGGGCTATAACTATGTCACGTTTATTTTATTGCTTAATTGCATGAGATGCATGGTTTATTTTGTACGTTTATGATATGAAAATCATATGATAATTTTTTTTTAAAAAAAGTAAAATTGGTGAGATCTTATTCAATAAACTAAGAAAATCCCTCAAATTAAATTAAGTCAATAATAGATGCCTACCAATGAATAGCACTTGTCAAGGCTAGAATCGATTTTGTTATGTTTGCCAAAGCAAAATATCATATCTATCTTAGTAAGACGCGATGGGATAATAGTGATATCCAAAGGCTATAAATTGGGTTGACTTAACTAGATTTCCTCAATAGGATTGGGAATTTAGAGGCATAAAGTTGGGCTTCCATTCATGAGATGAATTAGAACAAGTGTTGTTCACCCAACTGTCCAAGAGTTACATGAGATGTAATTAGTAAGTGTTGCCTACCTAAATAGCCAAATCTGGGGCGATTAGCCAAAGCTAACTCTAGATAAGGTGAAATATGGATCTTGGCCCACTAGAGAAATTATGTGATAATTTTTCTGAATTAATAATGAAGGTTGTTAATTCGATAAAAATAGTGGGAGCATCATTTAATAAATAAATATTTAATTAAATGAATGCATTCATGATACTTATATTTTGCATATTTCTGTTGTAGATTATCATGGCATCAAACACAAATAACACACTTTCACTACGATCTGTTCTTGAGAAGGACAAGTTGAATGGGACAAACTTCCTGGATTGGTACAGGAACCTGAGGATAGTCCTCAAGCAAGAAAAGAAATTGTATGTCCTTGAGATTCCCTTAGCTGAGGAACCACCCACTAATGCTCCAAGGGCAGAAAGAGATGCTTATAAGAAGCATCAAGATGATGCATTGGATGTTAGTTGTCTTATGCTTGCCTCCATGAATCCTGAGCTTCAAAACCAACATGAGGAAATGGATGCGTTCGATATGATCGAGCATCTCAAGCAACTCTATCAAGAGGAAGCTAGGTAAGAAAGGTACAATGTCTCTAAGGCATTGTTTCAGTGTAGGATGGTAGAGGGGACTCCCGTTGGTACTCATGTGCTCAAGATGATTGGGTATATTGAAAACCTTGAAAGATTGGGATTTCCTTTGGGCCAAGAGTTGGCCACTGATGTGATTCTGCAATCGTTGCCAGACAGCTACAGTCAGTTTGTTGTTAATTACAACATGAATGAAATTGACAAGACTCTGCCACAGTTACTTAGCATGTTGAAAACAGCTGAATCCAACATGAAAAAGGCCAAGCCCAAAGATGTCTTAATAGTTAAGAAAGCTAAGGGCAGGGCTAATGCAAAGGGCAAGAAAAAGGTAATAAAGCCAATGGCAAGTTCAAGCCCAATGATACTGCACTGAAGCCTAAAGGTGGGGTTGCCAAAGAAGGGAAATGCTTCCATTGCGGTGAGACCGGACATTGGAAGAGGAACTGCAACAAATACCTGGAAGAGCTAAAGAAGAAGAAAGGTAGTGAGACTTCC
Source organism: Heritiera fomes (assembly GCA_032173925.1). NCBI lineage: Eukaryota > Viridiplantae > Streptophyta > Magnoliopsida > Malvales > Malvaceae > Heritiera > Heritiera fomes. The sequence goes on from JAPDPM010000017.1 coordinate 913,590, forward strand.
ACTTCAGGTATTTATGTTATAGAAGTTAATCTATTTACTTCTTCATCATGGGTATTAGATACTGGATGTGGTTCTCACATTTGTGTAAATGTGCAGGAACTCAAAAGGAGTAGATCGTTGACTAAGGGCGAGGTCGACCTATGAGTGGGAAATGGAGCAAGGGTTGCTGCATTAGCTATAGGAACTTATATTTTGACATTGCCCACAGGGCTTGTTTTAGAATTAGATGATTTTTATTATGTGCCTTCCATCACTAAAAACATTATTTCTATTTCTTGTTTGGACAAGAAGGGTTTTTCATTTATAATAAAGGACAACTGTTGCTCCATTTATTTAAATGATATCTTTTATGGTAGTGCACAACTAATTAATGGTCTTTACATTCTAAATCTTGATATGCCTATTTATAACATAAATGCTAAAAGGATTAAATCTAATGATCAAAATCCAACATATCTCTGGCATTGTTGCTTGGGACACATAAATGAGAATCGCATTTCCAAACTCCATAAAGATGGAATTTTGGACTCATTTGATTTTGAATCGTATGAGACATGTGAATCTTGTTTGATGGGTAAGATAACTAAAGCCCCTTTCAAAGGACATAGTGAAAGGGCAAGTGATTTATTGGGTTTAGTACATACAGATGTATGTGGACCTTTAGACACACAGGCCAGAGGTGGGTTTATGTACTTTATTACATTTACTGATGATTTCAGTAGATATGGCTATGTGTATCTTATGAGACACAAGTCAGAATCTTTTGAAAAGTTCAAAGAATTCAAGAATGAAGTACAAAACCAACTTGGCAAGAGCATTAAGGCACTTCGATCAGATCGAGGTGGTGAATACTTAAGCCAAGAATTTTATGACTATCTTAAAGAGTGGGATTGTCTCACAACTCACTCCTCCAGGTACACCACAATGGAATGGTGTATCTGAAAGGAGAAACCGAACTTTATTAGATATGGTTCGATCAATGATGAGTCATACAGATCTTCCAGAATCCTTTGGGGACATGCATTAGAAACAGCTGCTTTTACACTGAACCGTGTTCCATCTAAATAGGTTCCAAAGACACCATATGAGATATGGACTGGTAAACGTCCCAGTATGTCTTTTATGAAGATTTAGGGTTGTGAGGCTTATGTAAGACGTCAAGTCTCTAACAAACTTGCACCTAAATCTGATAAGTGCTATTTTGTGGGATATCCTAAACTAACTAAAGTATATTATTTTTACAATCCCGCTGAGCGCAAAGTGTTTATAGCTCGAACAGGTGTCTTTCTAGAAAGAGAATTCATTTCTAGAAGAACTAGTGGGAGAAAAGTAGAACTTGAAGAAATTCAAGAGCTACAAGATAGGTCACCCGATGTTGAGATGGAGCCTGAGCAAGCACCACAAGTTGTTGTGGAACCAGAACCACAAGCTGTTGTGGAGCAACCGCCTGCTCAAGAGACACAAGCCTTGCGTAGATCAGTTAGAACACATCATGAGCCACAGAGATATGGATTTCTAATGACTCAGAACGGTGATGTATTGCTCATGGACCAAGATGAGCCTACTACCTATCAAGAGGCTATTACAGGGCCAGACTCTGAGAAATGGCTTGAAGCCATGAGATCTGAGATGGAATCCATGTATGCCAACCAAGTTTGGACCTTGGTTGACTTACCTGAAAGGGTAAAACCTATAGGGTGTAAATGGGTTTTTAAGAAGAAAACCGACATGGAAGGAAATGTTCATACCTATAAAGGGCGATTGGTTGCAAAAGGTTTTAAACAAATTCATGGTATTGACTATGATGAAACTTTTTCACCAGTCACGATGATCAAATCCATTAGGATCTTGCTTGCGATAGTTGCATACCATGATTATAAAATCTGGCAAATGGACGTCAAGACCGCTTTTCTTAATGGAAAGCTACTCGAGGATGTGTACATGACACAACCTGAGGGTGTTGTTGATCCAAAAAATGCTGGAAAGGTTTGTAAGCTGCAACGTTCTATTTATGGACTAAAGCAAGCTTCTCGAAGTTGGAATCTTCGTTTTGATGATGCAATCAAATAGTTTGGTTTCATCAAGAACGAAGATGAACCTTGTGTCTACAAGAAGGTCAGTGGGAGCACTATTGTCTTCCTGGTGTTGTATGTAGATGACATACTACTCATTGGGAATGACATCCCTACCCTTCAGTCTGTAAAGACTTGGTTAAGGAATTGCTTTTCAATGAAGGACTTGGGCGAAGCTACCTATGTACTGGGTATAAGGATCTATAGAGATAGATCAAGGAAATTAATTGGCGTAAGTCAAAGTGCATACATAGATAAAGTGCTAAAGAGGTTTAGCATGCAGGATTCCAAGAAAAGATTCTTGCCTATGACACATGGCATTACTCTCTCAAAAGAACAGTGTCCTACAACACAAGAAGAGAGTGAACGTATGAGTAAAGTTCCATATGCATCTGCTATTGGATCCATTATGTATGCCATGTTATGCACACGTCCCGATGTCTCGTATGCCTTGAGAATGACGAGTAGATATCAAGTTGATCCTGGTGAACGTCACTGGATCACTGTCAAGAATATTCTTAAGTACTTGAGAAAGACTAAGGATACATTCTTGATATATGGAGGTGAGGAAGAGCTCATTGTAATAGGTTACACTGATGCTAGCTTCCAAACTGATAAAGATGACTATAGATCACAGTTTGGTTATGTGTTTTGCCTTAATGGTGGTGCTGTGAGCTGGAAGAGTTCAAAGCAGGCGACCATGGCCGATTCTACAACAGAGGCTGAGTATATAACTGCCTCTGAAGCTGCTAAGGAGGTTGTTTCGATCAGGAAGTTTATTACTGAGCTTGAAGTTGTTCCTAGCATTATAGATCCGATTGAGCTCTATTGTGACAACAATGGAGCCATCGCACAAGCTAAGGAACCTAGATCTCACTAACGATCCAAACATATACTACGGCGCTTCCATCTCATTCGAGATATCATCGAGAGAGGAGATGTGAGGATATGCAAAGTACCAACTGACGATAACATCACCGACCCACTGACAAAGCCTTTGACGCAGCAGAGACATGATCGTCACACTAGGTCACTAGGTATTAGATACATGAGTGAATGGTCTTAGTGCAAGTGGGAGATTGTTGGATTATGCCCTTAGAACCATTCATTAGATGATTGACTTTGGCATTTTTATGTATCATGACATTTTATTTATAGTTCATTATTATATTTGTCTTATAACTGCGTAATGTAATCTTATATGATAATGTCCTTAGAATAGTAATAACACACTATTCTTAAAATATCCCTAGTCAAGTATTATTGTGAACAAGGATAACAAGGATACGATAAGACTAGTATGTGGTTGACTGATGACCATTGTCATGGATATAGGATATCAAGTCATAACATAAGTACATGTTAGAGAACTATGTACTGGATCGACCCTCCATGAGAACGCTACATGAATTGTTATATGAGTGTCATAAGCGATTCTCATAGTGATGATGGTGTATGTGATCCTTTGACTTGAGATCATCAGAGATCCCAACATAGAGAATTGCATACTTTAATGCTGCTAGATGTCATTCGTAACAGGATGGACTATAAAGGTAGTAATTGGGTATGCCTTGATCTATGTAGAGGGATGTTGAGTGATCAAGATAGGATTTATCCCTCTTATATAACAAGAGTGATGTCTTGGGCCCTTTGATAGAGTGAGACTAAGAAATGTATGGCCGTGCTCGAATAAGTCAATATGAGATATTGATTTTATTTGTTTAATTAGTCTACTCAGGAATCAAGAAACGCTGATTAGACTATACAAGTGTGACACATTCCATGACTTGTGTCTAATCAAGACATCAAAGGATAAAGGGATTAGACTACACGGTAACATTTATCACAAGTAAGGTTATGTCGAGTCATTGACATTCTCGTTACATGGGTAGCAATGATGTGTTGCTAGATACCGCTCATTGCCTATGACAATTTTGTCATTGCCATTGTTTTGAGAACCTATTGGGTCGCACACTTAGAACGGATCAATGAGGAGCTTAATTAATCCTATTCTGAATTGGATTAAGGATATATCTAATCCTATTCTGAATTGGATTAAGGATATAGTTAATCCTATTCTAAGTAGGATTAGAGTTCTGTTTGGCAATAAATTTTAGGGTAAAATTTACTGCTTATAAAAGGGTGTTTTTTCTAAAACAGAGCCGCACAATTAAAACAGAAAAGGTATTCTTTTAATCAAAGCTAGCAAATCGATTATAAGAATAAAAAACGCTCTTTAAGGCTTCTGATCGTGAGACGTTCAAGAGTCGTGAGATCCGTTCGTGTGGATACCATAGAGGCAGGAATGAAAAGTTGTTGCTTGTGACTCGACCAACAACAGAAATCAGAGAAAACGTTAGGTAAAATCTCGAAACCTTAATCAGGCAACCCTCTGAATCGATCCTGGTGGAGGCCGAATGATTTAAATTCCGCTGCATGTTTGTTTTCGGTTTCCTTCAAATAGCTGGGGTGGCTCCTCATACGATGGGGTTTTATCTCCTTTTTATAGTAGAAAATTTAACTACGTCCTAATACAATTCTCCTTTCTATCAATTATTTTTTTATATATTTTATCTATTTAATTCCTATATTAATTCTAGTATAATTCTAATTCCTCTAATTTAAATATAATAATAACTCTCCTAATTTATAAATCTAAAAATTATCCTAACCAATAAGTCCTAATCTAATAAATAATTTTAATTATTCTAAGTTAATAATTCTTTTATTTTCATAATCCCAAATCCTATTTTATTTTTAATTTCATAATTAATGTTAATTCTAAAAAACTTAATTTAATTCTAAGTTAACTCCAATTTTAAATAATTATTCTGATCTAATGTTATTTACAAGACCACCTAATTAATCAAGTTAATTATTCATAACTTAGTATTTGGACAAAATAAGATGTCTATAGATAAGAAAATAAATAAAAAGAAAAAATAGTAAAGGATCTACGGTATTTTTGGTGTTGGGTTATTTCCTTATTTTGTTTTTGATCAGTGGGTTATTTCCTTATAGAGGTGGCAAATTGATCAGACTAGCTTGACACATATCTTTTTATTTTGGTTTGCACTGGTCAATACCATTTCTTAATGGATCATGCGTACACGATCCATGGAGACTAAATGCATGACTCAATCGGACATGTTGGAAAATGATTATTTAAATGAGTCATTTAATAGTTAGGATTTATATATGATGCACTGACAATATGTAATTTCTATACATTGTCAATGCACTAGAGGTTGACACCTCATCAATAAACAAACTAAAAAAAGTCAAGCCTTTAAAAATAAATACAAATAAATTTGCTCATAAAGGCTTATTGATCAGGTGTTAACCTCTGGTGTATTGATAGTATATAAAGACTATATACTGTCAGTGCATCATATACAAACCCTAATAGTTATTTAGAGGTTGCAATTTAAGTAGGAATTCACTTTATGTTAATGGAATATTTATAAACTCAAAAAATATGTATGAGTGAATGAAAAATTGATATCCATTGTAACAGACATTGGATTTGAAACTGCTATTGAGTTAAATTATTTGACTTAAATTTCAAATTTGAAACTATTGTTGGTTTAAATTTAAAATATGTAACTATCATTGAAATAAATGGTTGAATAAAGTTTGGATTTAATGAAAATTTGTAAGGACTATAATGCCCTTAGATGAAAGCTATAAAAAGGGACCCCTTTCATTTTTTTTATGCACACAAAAAAAAATTCTTTAGCTTCTCTTTGGTTTCTCGCTGAAGCTTGTTCTTTTCTCAAGCTCTTTGTTTTAGGTGCTTTAGCTTTGATTGTCAGTGTGATAGAGTTTGGGCACTTGAAAGTTCAATTGAAGTAAATTGGTGGTACACCTCCACTACTTGGTTATTATTGTATCTTGAGAGATAGATGCCTAAGTTACTTAAGCACCCACGGTAAGAGGTCAAATATGTTTTAAAAAATTTGTGTGATACACAGGCCTCCATTCTTTTTGTTTGTCTTTTTGCCTTATTTTGTTTCAATTACAATATTTGTATTATTGTTCTTATAGATTTATTACTTTGTGTGCGTGTATATCAATTGTTATTATTTTCCAACAATCTTTAAACAAATTCTAGGTGTAGTTTTGACGTCTAAATTATTACGATTAGTTAGTTCTATTTAAGGAGACTAGGTTTTAAGTAGGACCGCCTGTGACTCTTCCAGCCTTTTCTAGGAACTTTCTATTGAGTGATATTTAGTTAATTAACATCCTAGTTTGAAAAGAGAAATAAAAAATTATTGTGGCAATTTTATTTGATATATTGTTATTTTGAAAATTGAGAAAAAGATGGTTGTGATTTTCAGAAATAGCAACTGAAACTAATGTTAATATTCCTTATATGGCGGCTCAAATTTTGATCCTTGTTGTATCGAAAATAGTTGCTGTGAGTCATTGAGAGAAACCAAAGAAGTTTAATGGTTTAAATTTTAAGAAATGGTAGCAAAAAATGTTTTTCTATCTGACCATCTTGAATCTTGCAAGACTTTTTTACTAAGGATTGTCTTAAACTTAATAAAGATGAGCATGATATCCAAGTGATCAATATTATGGATGCTTAGAAACATTTTGACATTTTGTGCAAAAATTATGGCATGGATGGGTTGACTGATTTGTTGTACAACGTGTATATACAAAGAAAACAACTAAAGAGTTATATGAGTCTTTAGACCGTAAATATAAATTTGAGGATGTTAGGACCAAGAAATTTGTGATTGGTCCCTTTCTAGATTATAAAACAGACGACTCCAAGACAGTGATCGGTTAAGTTCAAGAGATCCAAGTGATCTTACATGATATTCATGTTGAAGGGTAAATTCGAGTGAAAACTTTCATGTGGCTACTATTATTGAGAAGTTGCCTCCTACATGTAAGGATTTCAAGAATTACCTTAACACAAGTAAGAGGAGATGAATATTGAACAACTAATTGTTAGACTTTGAATTGAAGAAGATAATAGAGGTTTTGAAAAGAGATAGGTCATCTCACCTATGGCTAAGGCAAATGTGGTAGATCCTGGTGAAGGCTTCAAAGTAAAAAAGGAAAAAGAAGAGAAGTCCAACAACAATGAATTCAAGTTAGGCCCTAGAGATGGAATCTCTTAGAAGCCCCTAGAGTTTCAAAGCAAATGTCTTAATAGTGACAAATTGGGTCACAAATCATCTGATTGTAGGCTGCTTAAGAGGAACAAAAACAAAGAGGCATATATAGTGAATGGCATCACTCAAGATGTGTAAGACATAAACCTTTCTGTTATTGTTTCTGAAGTGAACATTGTTGGATCCAATTTGAGAGATTAGTGGATTGACACTTGTTTAACTCAACATATCTTCTCTAACAAAATGATGCCCACTACCTTTGAAGTAATTACAAATGGAAAGAAGTTATTCATGATAAATTTTGCAACCTCAAAGATCGAGGGTCAAGGAAAAGTGGTATGAAAGATGACATCTAGGAAAGAGTTAACTTTGAACAATGTATTATATGTGTTGGAAATTCACAATAATCTTGAATCAAGTTTACTATTGAACAAACATGGATTTCATATGGTATTTAAGTAAGACAAAGTTGTTTTGTCTAAGAATAGAATGAATGTTGGAAACGGTTATGTATCTAATAGGCTTTTTTAAGCTAAATGTAACCACGATTAAACCAAGTATTAATAACAGTAGTTCTTCTACTATGGTATGGTTGATTACGACATCTAAATAATGATACTTTTTTTTAAATAGATTAACATGAATAACATACCCACTTTTCATATTAATGCCAAACATAAGTGTGAAACTTGTGTGAGGCAAAACTAACGAAGTAATCATTTCAAATAGTTGAAAGGAATACTAAGTCCTTTGATTTAATTCACAGTGACATTTATGATTTAAAATTTGTACAAACAAGGGGTGACAATAAGTATTTTATTACTTTTGTCGATGATAACACAAATTACTATTATGTGTATTTATTATAAAGTAAGGATGGAGCTTTAGGGAAATTTGTTCTCTATTAAAATGAAGTTGAGAACTAGTTCAACAATAAGATTAACGTGTTAAGAATTCATTGAGATGGTGAGTATGATGCATCGTTTGCTAAACTTTGTGCACAACATGCAATCATACAAGAAACTGCAACACCTTATTCGCCCTAGTAAATCAGTGTTGTTGAGAAGAAAAATTATACCTTGAAAGAAATAATGAATACAATGCTCATAAGTTTTAGGTTGCTTTAGAACATATGGGGAGAAGCCATTTTGTCGATTAATTACTTTTTTAATAAGGTACCTTGCAAGAAAGAAAAGAGAATCCATATGAATTATGGGACCACACTATGATGACAAATGGTTTTAAAATCAAAAAGTGTGACAAATATGCTTATGTCAAGGATACAAAAAATGTTTGTCATTTTGTGTCTTTACGTTTAAGACATGCTCATTGTGGGTAGTGCTGATAAGATGATAAAATCTATGAAGAATATGTTGAATTTTAAATTTAATATGAAAGATATGATCGAGCAAATGTTGTACTGAAAATAAAAATATGTAGAACATGTAGTGGATTCAGTATAAGTTAGTCACATTATGTGGACAATTTTTGAAAATTCTAATAAGAATGATATTGGTGTGTCCAAGACACCAATAAATTTAAGTAAACATCTATCAAAGAATAAAAGTGAAAGCATTTATCAAGTAGAGTACTTTAGAGTGATAAGAGCAAAGAAATTATGGTTAATTCGAATATAACTACAAATTCATCAAAACCAAAGTTTTCAAATTTTTTATTACGATCGCTTCTAATGCTAAAAATTGAAAAACCTGTTTCATTTTGAATTTGTTTTGAAAATGTGATAAAATTTTTTAGTGCCTTATTCTTTAAACTTAAGAATAGCACCCATGTATTTCTAGGTAGTTATCTACAATGACAAAACCATATTATTTTCCACAAAAGCTTGTTATTCTAGTTGGTCCAAAACAATCTAAATGGAGTAATTGTAAAGGCTTAGTGGTTGAGAAACATTTCTCAGGCTTAAAAGACTTTTTCCTATGTTTTCCTCCAACACATGTTTCACACACCTTATAATTCTCGAAATTCATTTAGGTAATACAATAAAAGTTCTCTTTTGGCAAGTTTTGATATTACAAGCATACTAGCATGTTCTAATTTGTTGGCCATAAAACAAACATTTTTTTTTTGCTAAAGAAGTCATCTAAATGTATAACATAAATATTTCATTGTCTATGCCTTATGAATAACAACTTATTAGTTATAGAATCAACAACATGGCAACTTGAAGAATTGAAAAAACAACTTTAAATCCCTTATCACATAATTGGCTAGTGCTGAGTAAACTATACTTCAAAGCTTTAACAGGCAGTATTATCAATAGTAGAATAGGTATTACCAATAAAGCCAATTTCTTCAATATGGCCTTTAAATTTGTCTCTAAATGTGACATGTCCACTATTCTTAGGCTTTAACTTATGAATTGACTTTTATTTTCAATCATGTATCTTAAGCATCTACTATCTATTAATACAAGCCCTTCAAGACAAATGAGATTTGGTTGTGATTGATATTATTTGTTATTTCATGTCGACATTAATATTGTTTATTTTTAAATAATAACAAAACTATTAAGGTATTATGTATCCATAATTTATTTGAATAATTATGATGTAGATAAAGTCCCTGAAACATAATAATCTTGCAAGGGAATTTATTACAATTATGAGATCTCTATACATCAAAGTTTTGTTCCTAAAACTGTTCCTGGTCATTATGTTATCAAGACTTGGCATTGACAGTACTCAAAGGATTGGTACATGCTAAGCTTTCTTACTTATTAAGTAAGCAATTGATCTCATAGGTAGAAATATAGTGATGTTTGAAGATAGCATGTAGGTGCTTATTAGAGAATAAGTTCATTGAACATGACTCGCTATGAGAGCTTCATTTGTTAGTGCCACTCAAGTTTTTATGTCACGACCCGAAAGTCGTGATATACGCTTAACATTTACACTTTTACTGCCTTACAAATTTAGAAACTTATTTTTTTTCACTTTATTGGTTGTATTCGGTGTCAGTGTAGTTGTTAAACGATTTTCACTTATCCTCATCTTTTAATTCAACTTTACTAACTTATTCTTTGAATCCAAAGAAAAGTTAAATAATTCTCTAGGCATGTAATTATTGTTTTGATCTATAAGATGTTCCTGCCTAGAAAACAAATTGAAAATATCCCTTCTTATATTTTAAAATTTTCCCTATATAAAAGACCTGCAAATAATTTTCGTTTATCTTAGCTCAATCATACCCAACAATCCTAATATTCACAACTAATCATCAAATGCACATCATATCGAAGGATCTTACTATCCAAAACTAATTACCAATTACATATCATATCCGATAACATCCATTCACATTACAATACAAATCATATTCCAAGATCGCACTCAATCATCATATCACTCACAAAAGAATCTAAAATGATCCTAAGTTGTATCCCATGACTTAAACAAACTATACTGTGTAATCTACTTAGAGCGTACATGTAAACAAAATATGTCAAATCCTGTAATATACAGTAATCACTATTAACTTGCACACACACAGTGATGGTTGGGCTGTCTATGATGCCTTTACCACACAGTTTTTAAAACATTAATCACTATTAACTTGCAATCATGTATATATATCTGATATAGGTATTTACAATAAAATATAATTTACAATATTTCTCATATGTTTTACATCCCCTTTACATAGCTATACAACTGTAGTATTGTACACAGTAATGTCTGAACATATAAAAGGAAATCAAAATAGCTCCAAGATCCACTTAAGTTGCCTCAAGATCAATAGTGCAGCTGGAAATCTGAGGAACAGTATCACTGTAGTTAATCTGTGCAGTGGAAAAATAAGGGGTAAGCTAACGTACCCAATAAGAAAATTGAATGTAAACACTGATACTCCGATATGCTAAAATGTTTAAATCCTAATCACGTACTAAGGTACAAATTAGGATGGATACTATAATCGGCTAGGAAACCGGATGGAGTAAGGAAGGTATTTTAGAATACTTGTCTTGTCCTGGTTCCTATAAGCAACTATAGGGAGTAGTTGATTAAATTTGATCTCAAAACCACATAAAATGCTATTAAAATTAAATAGCAAAATAATTTAATAAATCAATAAATATTTATTGATTTCATAATATTCACTTCACATTTTGATAAACATCATGTAATAAACCGTTCCGTAAACCATATTTATATAAACTCACTATTGGTAAACAAATTAGTACCAGCAACCAGTTCAGTAAAACAATATAGTCTTCAGTAATCAGTTTAGTAGAGACTAGGCAACACCCATGGAATATTATGCTATAATAATGTCCTAAAAGGGAGAAATAATAACACGTGAGACCTATGTCCATAGTCTAAGGTGACCACTGGGACACTGATAATAGGATCAGTATCTATCAGCACAGTATAGCAACAGTAACACATGACATGTGAGCATGATACAGGGCTTAATAATCTTAAAACAGTGAACACACAGTAGAAACACCATTTATGAAATCATTTCCATGGATAGTATCTTCAGTCAGTCCATAAATAAATAAATTGAAAATATATATTCAGTTTATGAATAAAAATTCATAATATATTCACACTTCAATATTTTTTTTAAAAATGTTCTATTTATTTATAGAACTATAATAAGCGCATGCTAGTACTTTCATGTAATTAAAATTCCATAACAAGAATATTTACTTATTGTTTTTCGGTAATTAATCACATAAGGTAATTTTAATAATTCACATGGAAATCACTTGTAATTTTATTTGCTTCTATCATTGAAAAATATTAGAATTTATTTCTTTAAGTTCCTATAATTTTCGACAGAATAATGACTATTTTTAACTTAGCCTTCCTACATTAAAAACACAATTTAAAACTAGCCAGTACCCACAATCTCACAAATTCCAAAGCAGTTCATTTCCAAATCACTTTATAAAAATCACGTGAACCAATTTATGCATTCACAGTATCCCTACGGTTCACACATGCATCTCTTACCTGTCTGGTTAAAGTAAACTTCTCGATAGCACCACACACGAATCAATACTTCCGGGTTGCAAGATATTACACCAAAAACCATTATTCACTGTAATTAAATTTCTAATAAATTTTCCTTCACTAATTTCTACTACATTATCAATAGAAAATAATTAATCGGTATAATTTATACCGGTATTAAAACCTAACTTCATCAAATCAACTCCGAATTTAAATCCAACTTCACCAACAGTCTCCTTATAATTTCTACAGTCTTATGGCACCCTAAATTCATCAAATTGAGCCATGAATCCCTCTCCCCTAGCCTAGGCCGAAAATGGCATGGTGGCTTTCTCTTGATTTTTTAACAATTTAACATCAAAATCATGTTTATTCATGCTTCTTCCTTAATTTGGTATCATTTCTAAGCATCAAACTACATGATTTCATGAAGCTTCAACAATGGCCAAAACCTTAAGGACTCCAATTTAACATCAAAATCATGTTTATTCATGCTTCTTCCTTAATTTGGTATCATTTCTAAGCATCAAACTACATGATTTCATGAAGCTTCAACAATGGCCAAAACCTTAAGGACTCCAAATAATGAGATTTAATCCAAACTAAGGCTAGAATTATATTTACGAAGCTTAATTACATCATGTAACAACCTTAAAAATCAAAGAAATTAAATATACAAAAATTCCTTACCTTTGTCGAAATTCATGGAGAGTATTTCCTCTTGATTTTTTCACTTATTTAAAGAGCTTTTGGTATGTATGAAGAGAGGTTGATGAGTAGATTAATTTTGTAGAAAGAAGTTTAATGAAATAAGGTGAGTTTGATGGTGATTTATCAAGTTTTCTTTTCTTTCTTTTCTTTTCCCCTTATTTGGCTATGGTTGACAAGAAAGAGATGAGGAAGAAGCATGAATAGTGGTTGGCTGACTTTGGGGAGAAATTATGGAAGCTTCTTCTTATGGCAAAATGACCATTTTGCCATTGATTATGAGATTTTCGGTTAAAAATGTCCTTAAGCTTCCGTAATTTTTATAACCATGTAATTGCACTCCAAAAATTCAGATTTCATCACCAAAAATTCTTATTGGGAGTATTTTGATGAATCATGGTGGTTTAGTTCAGGTTTGACCTATCGAAAAGGTGGAATTATGAAATTACCCTTATCGGGTAAATCGCATAAATTTTTTATTCTGCCACTGATTCAATTCATCTATTAACATAGGCTAGGACTTATTCTCATGTAGAATATCATGCTATTTTCACTTAGTCCAAATACCTTTTCGTTTAGGCACAGTTTACGAAAATGCCACTGATCTATGGATTAATTCGTCATTTTCCAATTTGTTTCCATACTTCTCAAAAATAATCTAAATGAGGGATTTTAGGCATGAAATTCTTACCGTAGCCTTATTGGACTCTCTGAATATTATCTGTCCGAGCCTACGTCCATCCGGGCACTATAAAGCTTGTGGGGCCTACCTTATTGTATCAGCTCGTACCTACAAAATACACAAGAATGAACAGTGGTTAGTACCCCTACATGTACAACAGCACCTGAATATACGGTTCTCACATTCTCCCCACCTTAAGAAATTCAGTCCTTTGAATTTAATTGAACCTATCATTGGAAGAGCTCTGGATACTTTTCCCGCATGAGACTTTCTAACTCCTATGTAGCTTCCTCCTCGGAATGATACTACTAGAGCACTTTTACTAGCGGAATCATCTTAGACTGTAGCACTTTATCCTTCCTATCCAAGATCCAAATAGGTCTCTCTACGTAACTCATATCCTCCTGGATTTTTAGTGGCTCATACTGAATTACGTGAGAGGGATCTAGATGGTACCTCCTCAACATCGACACGTGGAGGATATTATGAACCCTTAATAACTCCGAAGGTAATGCTAGTTGAAAAGCAAAGTCTCCCACACGGTCTAAGATCTCGAACGGCCTGATATACCGAAGACTCAATTTCCCTTTCTTACCGAACCTCATGATACCCTTAGATGGTGAGACCTTAAGAAAGACAAAATCTCCAACTGAGAACTCCAATGGTTAGCATCTTGTATTTGCATAACTTTTCTACCAACTCTATGCCATCCTCAACCTCTCACAAATCAACTGTACATCCTGGGAAGCCTGCTCTACCATATCGGGAGCCAATATCTGACGATCACCTACTTCCTCGCATGCAACAGGTGATCTACATCATCTGCCATACAACGCCTCCTACGGTGCCATGCCGATACTAGATTGATAACTATTATTATATGCAAACTTTGCCAATGGTAAATGATCGTCCCAAGAGCCCTTAAAATCCAAAGCAAATGCCTCAACATATCCTAGATCGTTCGGATGGTGCGCTCGGACTACCCATCCGTCCGCAAATGGAAAGCGGTGCTGAAACTCAATCGAGATCTTATAGCCTCTTGAAACCTCTCCCAAAAATGTGATGTAAACCAGGAATCCCTATCCGAAGTAATGCCCACTAGAACATCATGTAACCTCACTATCTCCCGAACATACAAATCGGCTAAGGCACTGAGGGAATCAATAGATCTCATGGCTAGAAAATGAGCAAACTTCATCAATCGATCAACTATCACCCATATACCATCATGATTCCTCTGGGTCTTCATCAAACCCATCACAAAGTCTATAGTAACATGATCTCACTTCCACATCAGAATCGTTAAAGGCTATAATAACCCAGCAGGCTTCTGGTGCTCAATCTTCACCTGTTGACATGTGAGACACCTTGCTACAAATTCTGCAATGTCTCACTTCATCTTAGGCCACCAATACACTCGTCGTAAATTATGGTACATCTTAGTACTACCTGGATATAGAGTGTACCTGGAAGTGTAGGCCTTTGTTAGAATCAGATGCTTCAGCTTTTGATTATCGAGAATGCATATCCTACCTCTGAACCTCAATATCTCATCAGTGCCAATCCCATAATCTGATTGTACTCCTATCTGAACTTGACTGGCAACCTTAATGCAATAAGAATCTCTCCTCTAAGCATCCTTGATTTTGTCCATCAGATCTGGCTGTTTCCTGAAACTGACTGTAAATCCATATCTCTTAAAGGAAATCTCACTCAAACTGAGGCTCGAGAACTGCTCAATCAGATCATGCTCTTGGACTATCATGTAGGATACCATACCCATCTGCTTACGACTCAAAGCATTTGCCACCACATTTGCTTTCCCTAAGTGGTAAAGAATCTTGCAGTCATAATCCTTTAACAACTCCATCCATCTACGTTGTCTCATATTCAACTCCTACAGCGAGAATACATACTTCAGACTTTTATGGTCTGCATATACCTGGAATCTCTCTGCGTAAAAATAATGCCGCCATATCTTTAATGTAAATACCACAGCGGCTAACTCCAAGTCTTATGTCAGATAATTTGTTTTATGCTCTTTCAACTATCTAGAACCATAAGCAATTACCCGACCATTCTGCATCAGAACACATCCTAATCCCAATGCGGTTGCATCACTGTAAATTAAGAAACCACCTAATCCGCTGGGAAGGGCAAGAGCAAGAGCACTAGTCAACCGCCTCTTCAACTCCTGAAAACTGCACTCACACACGTCTGTACACTCGAACTTAACATTCTTGCGCATGAGGCATGTAAATGAAGCAGCTAGTCTCAAAAACCCCTCCACAAACTGACGGTAGTACCCGGCTAAACCTAGAAAACTACATATCTCAGTAACTGTCCGAGGCCTCTCCCACTGAATAATCGCCTCGATCTTAGATGGATACACAAATACCCCATCTCTAGATACCACATGCCCTAAAAATATAATGTGATCTAGTGAGAACTAACACTTACTAAACTTAGCATATAATTTTTGGTCTCTGAAGGTCTGTAGAACTATTCGGAGATGCTGCTTGTGCTCCTCTACTAACTTGGAATAAATTAAAATATCATCAATGAATACTATCACAAATAGATCCAGGTATGGTTTAAACACCTTATTCATTAGACTCATAAAAGCTGCAAGGGCATTAGTTAATCCAAATGGCATCACTAAGAACTCATAATGACCATACCAAGTCCTAAATGCCATCTTAGGGACATCATCCTCTTGTATCTTCAATTGATGATACCCTGATCGGATATCAATCTTCGAGAACACCACTGCACCCCTGAGCTGATCAAATAAATCGTTGATCCTGGGCAAGGGATACTTATTCTTGATGGTAGCTCGATTCAACAACCTATAATCAATACACAATCTCAAGTTGCCATCTTTCTTCTGGACGAATAATACTGGAGCACCCTACGGAGACATACTAGGGCGCATAAAGCCCCTATCCAACAATTCCTGGAGATGCTTCTTAAGCTCCTCCAACTCTATCAATGCCATCCGATAAGGGGGGTTAGAAATAGGCTCCATACCAGGTACCAGACAATAGTAAACTCTATTTCCCTATCTGGTGGTAACCCTGGTAAATCCTCTAAGAATACGTCCGAGAAATCCTTAACTACAGGAATGTCCGACAGAACTGGACATTTCTTTTCCACGTCTTCCATATAAGCAAGAACACCTTCAACAACATCACAAATGTACTCAGCAATTTTAGTAACAATACTTCACTTTTATTACTTATCAAGTAATTTTACAATATATCTTTCAATATGAGAAAAGGTAATAAATTTAGTGTAACAATCTAGGCTAACATAATTTGCAGCTAACAAATCTATCCCTAAGATTACATCAAAATTGGACATATTTAACAAAATCAGGTTAGTTGTCGTTTCCTTCTCTCCTATGGTCACTTTACAATCTCTATACACCACATCTGTCATCTGGGACTCCTTAAAAGGCGTACTAATATGCAAAGTATATCTTAAAAGTTCAGGTTCTACTAGTATCTTATTAACACATGTTGGTGATACAAACGAATGAGTATAACTGAGATCAAATAATGCAAGTATCGAAATATCAAAAATGTAAATCTTACCCTTAATCACATTTATAAAAGCATCAACAGCCTCCTGATCTAATGCGTACACCCGACCTTGCGTCACAGCCTTCTTACCCTTCTTTGTGGTTGTAGCACGTCTCGATTGTAAGGGTGTTGCCTTTTCTGTGTGAATCTGTACCGGGGCTGCTGGAGAAGGAACAGGGGCTAAAACTGTAGATGCAGTTGCCTCTCTCAACATCAGGCAAACCCTAACCAAGTGCCCTGTTTGACCACATCCAAAACAGGCCCTAAAAAGCATATAGCAAGGCCGAGTACCATACGACCTCCCACACAAAGTACAACTAGCCGCGATACCTCTTTGAGTAACACTGGGGCTAGTAGTAGGGGTTGTAGAAGTAGGTCTGGTTGATCTCCGCTGAAAAATTTGAATACCCAATGTCCTGGCCCTCTTAAGCTACCATCTACTTGATATATCCTCTATACCCCTCTTCGCCTTCTCCTTACCCTTAGCTTTTACCTTTAGATGTGGGCTTAGAATAAAACTACTCGAAATCCTGCTCACATAGCTGAGCCCATCTCACAACCTCATCGTATGTCCAGATACCAACTGGAGCCAGCTTCGATCTAATAGATGGTCTCAACCCAGCCTTAAATTTATCAATCTTATGCCACTCGTCTACATAAGTCAATGGATCAAATCTGCTAAGTGTAGTAAACCTTGTCTCATACTAATCCACTGTTATACTCCCCTGAACCAACTTTGTAAACTCCTACTGTAACTTCTTATGAGCTGTATCGAGGATATAATATCTCCTAAGTGATCACAGGGTGCTGGGCAAATAAGACAATCTGAACAGACTTCCACCAGTTCTCCGCATCATCAGTCATTTGGAAGACTGCCAATCCCACTCTCTCTGTATCGGAACATCTCATGTATTTAAATAACTTCTCTACAGTAGTCACCCACTGCTCTGCCACCAAAGGATCCCTGTCTCCCTTAAATTTCGACGGATTTATCTTCGTAAACTGTCGCACCAAAGTAACATCATAATATGACTCAACATCCCTGGGAGGTGGTGGTACAGCCTGTGCCTACAGTACTAGCTGAGGGGCAGGCTGTAGCTCAAAAGGTGCTAGTGGCTATGCTGGCTATGCGAAAGGAGGGGGAGGTGGTGCTACTGGAGCTACTGTTGCTATTGCGCTCTCCCTCTCAACTCGATAAGCAGCTTAATTAGCATTATACATAGAATAAAATCCACTAACATTTGCTCCATCCTATTCATTCTGGTATTACGGCTTTCATGCTGCGGAGGGATTACGGGTTCTAAGGCAGGCTCCGGTATTGGCTTCGAAATTGGTGCCACCTTACCGTGTCCTCTACCTCATCGACCCTTACGTCCGCTCATTTTTGCACAGCATACACATCTCAAAACAGTTTTCAGTCACTTGAATCATTTATATATTCAGACTATACAGTACTACAGATGATATAATCCAATTCAACCGTAAAAAACACCGACAGACATCAGACCAACCTTGCTCTGATACCAATTTTACTGTCACATCTTGTAATATACAGTAATTTCCACATTACACACATAGTGACGATTGAACTGTCTACGATGCCTTTACCACACACTTTTTAAAACAGTAATCACTATTAACTTGCAATCATGTATATACTGCTGATATAGGTATTTACAATAAAATATAATTTACAATATTTTTCGTATGTTTTACATCCCCTTTACATAGCTATACAACTGTAGTACTGGACAGAGTAATGTCTGAACATATAAAAGGAAATCAAAATACCTCCAGGATCCACTCAAGCTGCCTCAGGATCGATAGCGTAGTTGGAAATCCGAGGAACGATATCGTTGTGAGTAATATGTGGAGTGGAAAAATAAGGGGTGAGCTAACATGCCTAGTAAGAGACTTGTATGTAAACACTAATACTTTGAAATCTATATGCTAAAATGTTTAAATTCTAATCTCGTTCCAAGGTATAAATCAGGATGGATACTATAGTCGACTAGGAAATCGGATAAAGTAAAGAAGGTATTTTAGAATACTTATCTTGACCCGATTCCTAGAAGCAACTAAAAGGAGTAGTTGATTAAATTTGATCTCAAAACCACATAAAATGCTATTAAAATTACATAGCAAAATAATTTAATAAATTAATAAATATTTATTGATTTCATAATATTCACTTCACATTTTGATAAACATCATGTAATAAACCGTTCCGTAAACCATATTTATAAAAACTCACTATCGGTAAACAAATCAGTACCAGCAACTAGTTCAGTAAAATAATACAGTCACCAGTAATTAGTTTAGTAGAGACTAGGCAACACCCAAGGAATATCATGCTATAATAATATCCCAAAAGGGAGAAATAATAACACGTGAGACCTATGGCCATAGTCTAAGGGGTCCACATTGTGCACTAATAAGGTGAACACTAGGACGCTAATAATTGGATTAGTATCTATCAGCACAGTATAACAACAGTAACACATGACATGTGAGCATGATATAGAGCTTAACAGTCTCAAAACAATGAACACATAGTAGAAACACCATTATGAAATCACTTCCATGGATAGTATCTTTAGTCAATCCATAAATAAATATACTGAAAATATATATTTAGTTTATGAATAAAAATTCATAAAATATTCACACTTCGGTATATTTTTGTGACAATGTTCTATTTATTTATAAAACTATAATGAGCACGTGTTGGTACTTTCATGTAATTAAAATTCCATAACAAGAATATTTAAATATTATTTTTCGTTAATTAATCACATAATGTAATTTTAATAATTCACTTGGAAATCACTTGTAATTTTATTTGTTTCTATCACTAAAAAATATTAGAATTTATTTCTTTAAGTTCCTATAATTTCCCGCAAAATAACAAATATTTTTAACTTAGCCTTCCTGCACTAAAAACACAGTTTATGACCAGTCAGTATCCACAATTTCACAAATTCCAAAGCAATTCATTTCCAAATCACTTTATAAAAATCATGTGAACCAATTTATGCATTCGCAGTATCCCTATGGTTTATACACGCATCCCTTACCTGTCCAATTAAAGTGAACTTCCCGATAGCACCACACGCGAATCAATACTCTCGGGCTACAAGATATTATACCAAACACCATTATTCATCGTAATTAAATTACTAATAAATTTTTCTTCACTAATTTCTACTACATTATCAGTAGAAAATAATTAACCAGTATAATTTATACCGATATTAAAACCTAACTTCGTCAAATCAACTCCGAATTTAAATTCGACTTCACCAACAATCTACTTATAATTTATACAATCTTATGGCACCCTAAATTCATCAAATTGAGCCATGAATCCCTCTCCCCTAGTCTAGGCCGAAAATGGCATGGTGGCTTTCTCTTGATTTTTCAACAATTTAACATCAAAATCATGTTTATTCATGCTTCTTCCCTAATTTGGTATCATTTCTAAGCATCAAACTACATGATTTCATGAAGCTTCAACAATGGCCAAAACCCTAGGGACTCCAAATAATGAGATTTAATCCAAGCTAAGGCTAGAATTATATTTAGGAAGCTTAATTACATCATGTAACAACATTAAAAATCAAAGAAATTAAATATACAAAAATTCCTTACCTTTGTCGAAATTCATGGGTAGTATTTCCTATTTATTTTGTCACTTATTTAAAGAGCTTTTGGTATGTATGAAGAGAGGATGATGAGGAGATTAATTTTGTGAAAGGAAGTTTAATGAAATAAGGTGAGTTTGATGGTGATTTATCAAGTTTTCTTTTGTTTCTTTTCTTTTCCCCTTATTTGGCTATGGTTGACGAGAAAGAGATGGGAAGAAGCATGAATAGTGGCTGGCTGACTTTGGGGAGAAATTATGGAAGCTTCTTCTTTATGAAAAAATGACCATTTTGCCCTTGGTTATGAGATTTTCGAACAAAAATGTCCTTAAGCTTCCGTAATTTTTATAACCATGTAATTGCACTCCAAAAATTCAAATTTCATCACCAAAAATTCTTATTGGGTGTATTTGATGAATCATGGTTGTTTAGTTCGAGTTTGACCTACCGAAAAGGTGAAATTACATAATTACCCCTATCGAGTAAATCATGTAAGTTTTTTATTCTACCACTGATTCAATTCATCTGTTAACATAGCCTAGGACTTATTCTCATGTAGAATATCATGTTATTTTCACTTAGTCCAAAATTCCTTTTCGTTTAGGCACAATTTACGAAAATGCCATTGAGCTATAGACTAATTTGTCATTTTCGAATTTGTTTCCATACTTCTCAAAATAATCTAAATGAGGGATTTTAGGTTTGAAATTCTTACCGTAGGCTTATTGGACTCTTTGAATATTATCTGTCCGGTCATGTCCATCCAGGCATTGTAAAGCTTGTGGGGCCTACCTTATTGTACCGGCTCGTACCTACGAAATACATATGAATGAATAGTAGTGAGTACCCTTACATGTAGAACAGCACCTTAATATACGGTTCTCACAAAATAACACCCTTTTGCATACCTTGGAAATAGCAAAAGCAAGGCTTGAAGGACATTGATATGCACCTAGGCTAGGTACGGTCCTTGATGGCCCATATAGTAGCTTTACACTGTAGCTTAGTCAGGATAGTCTGTATGTCACATCCTGAGATCACATTTTTCACGTATTTTTATAAAACTTATTCGATTGGGCTGTCTATGATACTTCACTTTCATATTCATTTAACTATCAAATATAAAATTCGTAATATCAATTACATCCCCTATCTTAATTTTCAAGAAAGTAGTACTGAAAGTAAGTCTAAATACAGAAAATAAATATCATATCTCATATTATAAATCAAGCTGTTGCAATGTCTCCAAATGCGCAGCTCGGAATCTTCAGATGTCAGATCTCACAGTCACCGAAAATCTGAAATGTTAAAATTGGAGAGTGAGCAAACCACGGCTCAGTAAGAGAGTTATATGCAACACTTGATATCCAACTATCTATATGCTGAAAATATTTTTCACTTTCTTTTTAAATCTTCCTAGCTGGCTCTAGGCTCACATGTAGGAAGGATATTACGATCGGCTAGGGATCCAGATAGAGTAAGGCAGGTATTTTAAAATACCTGTCTTGTCCCGGAACCTATAAGCAATTGTAGAGACTACTATATTCCTTGTTTTCGAAACGATATAATTTTCGTTTTCACAAAGTAAACCACTAATTTCTTTTCACTTCAGTATAATTTAAAACAAGTGATAGTTCAATAATAAAATAGTGGTTTCCTTCACTACAATTAAAAACACGTGACAGTACAGTGGTATGTAAATATCCAAGTCATTAGATAACCACTTCTGCAATTATTTCTATCTTAGAAATAATTTCATGTTATTCTTTTTGAATAAACATTAATTTCTCTTTAGTTCAATCACCGTATCTTACAGTTCAGTAAAACAGTAATATTCAATACAATACCATTCGATAAAACAGCATTTTGCAAATCAGTAAAACAATATCTTGATATGGTTCAGTTAGTAAACAGTAAACAGTAGCTACCAATTCAGTAAACAATATACGGTAGCTTTCAGTTCAGTATCATGGAGACCAGGCAACACCCTAAATAATACATGTTATAATAATATCATCCTTAATAGGGGAAACACATGAGATCTATGGCCATAGTCTATGGGGTCCTCAATGTGCACAAATCAGGTGTCCACTGGGACGCTGATAATAGGATCAGTATCTATCAGCACTAACACGTGACACGGGAGCATGATATGGGGCCTAACAGTCTCAAAATAGTAAACACGTGATATAAACCCCATTTATGAAATCAATTTCACTGAATATAAGTTCAATCAATCCACAAATATTCATAAGGAAAATATTTTCATCTTATGAATAACAATTTATAAAATATTCATACTGGGGTCATCATTCCTAAAAATGTTCTAAACATTATAGAACAGTATAAATCACATTTTTCATACAGTGAAAACAATTTATAAAATAATTACTGTAAAATATAAAAGTTCATAACTGTCCTTTTTCATTGTAAAACATAAACGCACGCTTTTCCATGCTTTCTATCAAAAACATGATTTTCAAAGTTATCGGGATTTAAATCAATTAAGTTTATGATTTATGGGAAATTAAAATATTTATTTTCCAAATCAACACTCCCGTCCCGTGTTTTCTCTGTAAACATATGCGGAGACCTTTTAGTCTCAAAACACTGTTTTCCACCTTTAATTACCTTTATGGAATTTTCTATAAACACTTATTTTCACAGTTGAACTCATAAAGGTTATTTATAAAATCAAGTGAATATTTGGAAAAATATTATTAAAATATTCACTTTCATCATTTTCATTTTTCACCTCGTTTCACATGAAATATCACCTATCAAGATAAATTTAGGTGATTTCCTTTTTCACCATTTTCAAAAACATGAATATTTTAAAATTAATTATTAGTATATTCATGTTTTATGAAATCTAATCGATTTCTCGATTTTCGTGATTAGAAATCGTTTCTCGTAATGAAAAATCATTTATTATGATTTTCGGTAATTTTTTCCAATAACTTTCGGCAATATAACGGCTGCCGATTGGCTAGCCTCCTGCACGAAAAATATAGTTTAAATCTCAACCAGTAAATCACAACAATTTTCCAACCAATCATTATTAATAGCATTTATAAAAATTAAATGCATAATTTAAAACATATGTGCCAAATATCCCTACAGGCTGCACATGTCTCTCTTACCTGTCTCGGGTCGGTGACTGCCTCTCGAAGGTCGCACCCGTGTTCACCTCGCCCTATTCCATCGGCTCAGTTATCGAGGGAATTTTCTGGAAATTAAAATTCTAAACTTCAGAATTTTTCCATAATTTATTAAAAATTACTAGAAATTAATTTTCCGGAATTCTTACCGAATTTTCAAAATTTCCAAGTTTCTCGGGATTTCCCGTAGTTTCCGAAATTTGCAAATTCCAAAAATTTCTCTTTTTCTCTTTTCTTTTCTTTCTTTTTCTCTTCTTTTCTTTTTTTTCCTTTTTCTTTTCTTTTTCTTTTTCCTTTTTCTCCTTTTTCCTTTCCTGGCCGGACCGGTTCAGATTGGTCAGATCCTTTCATCGCTGGTTCTTCTCTAGCGGCCGTTTCTCCGGCGGTTTAGTGGCCCCCAGCTGGCCGGCGCCACGACGAACCTAGATCTGGCCTCCATTCATCCCGTATTGACGGCACGATGACGGATCTACTCGGTTTACCTTCGGTTTCTTCTCCCTCTTCACCGCTCCTCCTCTACCGTTCTCCGCCTCATCGGTGGCCTCCTACCTCTTCCTCCGGTGGTGCTTCGGTGGCAATGGCGGTGGCCAATTTGGTCGGCACCGCCAGATCCCTTTTTCCTCTTTCTTTCCTCGACTTCCACCGGCTTCCTCTGTTTCTTTCCTTTCTTCCGTCGTTGGCAGCTTCTTTTCTTTCTTTGGCCGGTGGTGTCTCACCCTTCTCCTTTCTCCCTCACATGCGGTGGTAGCTCCGCCGCCGTCGGCCTCACCTGGGAGGATCAGGTTCCTCTCGATCTTTCCTTTCCTTTGGTTTTCTGTTTTCATTCCTCTTTTGTTTTTTGTCTTATTTCCATATTTAGTATATAATATACTATATACTATATAATAGATTTCATACATATAATATATACTATATATTATACATATATTATTTCATATATAATATAGTACAATATATATTATATATAAAATATATATTGTATATTACAAAATATATATTGTATATATATGTATATTTATATATTTTTAATTAAATAACCTTTATATATATTTTCTTAAACTTTAATGTAAATTAATATTTACATTTCTTATATATGTATATATATCTATATATATACATAAAATATCATATTTATATACATATGTATTATTTAAATTTACTAAATAGTATATATATACATATATATACTAATGTATATTAAAATATACTATATAGTATTTCAATACATATGTATTTATATAAAAATACATTTATATAAATTATAAATTATATAAACGTATTTCTCTTTTATTTCTTATTTTTTTATTTAATTTGGATTTCCATTTATCCAAATTAAATTTTCCTCTCTTCTTTATTTTACATAATTCCAACCGTATTTTTCCTCTTTAATTTTCCTTCACTCGAATTTCCACCATCCGTTCCTTTCTCAATTCTCGAGATTTTCGCCAATATCCCGTTCTTGCAATTTTATTTATTTCCAATGATTTATTTTCTCCAATATTTATTTCCAATAAATAGAAAATTTACGGTTATCACATTCTCCCCACCTTAAGAAATTCGGTCCTCCGAATTTAACTTAACTCCAAAGGTGGTACATGCCGTATACTTACAATTTCTGACCTCTAGGTCATCCTCCAAGTAATACTACCAGTACACTTTCAACATCAAGAGTACTTTAGACCACTACATGCTGTCTTTCATCATATATATGTCTATACTCCCGTAATGAGATGCATAAAAGTCCATGCACAGTAATTTTTTTCATGTCACAGCCGATCTATGCTATTCATCATCCATTTTTCTCACTTAGTGCTAAGTCAACATAATTTGGTACTATCATGTACTCATGTTAATCAGTTGTATGTAATTGTCCCAGTAGCTTTCATATCTCATGCATCTGCTCTCTCAATGTATCTTTAAGTATTTCAACATTATGCTAAGATATTTACATCAGTACGGAGCGATGCTATCAATACACTTGGGATCTCAAAGCCTTTTGCTATTTCTCATTAAGCTTATGGCAACTCAGAGACTCCCATCACATGTAATGCTCACTGGAACTGTACATATACATTTCCACTATTTCTCACTCATACTTTGACTAAGGCACTAGAAAATCTAAGAGTTTGATAATGGAAAGTGATTCTATTTAGATCTTCAATCTTTAATCACTTCCATATCATCATTTCTATTTCGGACTCTTTATTGTCCACAATATTCATTTTTTTAAGGCTGCATCTCACTTGCAGACTTTACTATGGATTATCTCTTACAATCATAAATCATGAGACAATCATGTTCTCTTCATGTAGTATATTCTTTACATCTCTTATTCTTATGATATATTCAACATTACTCAATTTATCCTTTTAATCACCACATTATCTATATAATTCCACCATTTCAAGGTGTGGATATGTGTATATATCATTTTTGTTTCATTTGCATAACTGGCAGTATACAATTACATATCATTCTTCTTACTCCCTTGAGTACCATTAATTTCACTTATCAAATTTGGCTTGATTTTACATCAAGTCACTGTCATGTGATAATCAACACGAATCATTTCCATTTTTTTTTTAATTTTGGGAATTACTCTTTGTTCCTTACTCATCATACAATTTATCTTCTTATTCCATTTTCATATTTTCACTCTCATCGTTTCAGTCGGTTTTCTCAAGTGGTATGGTACTTTACTGCTAAGATCTTTTAACATCCTACATACCATCTTTTCTTTACACTTATCCATTTACTGACTTGAGTTTCTTTAATTATGTCTCATTAGTAGAGTAGCTAGTCCCATAACTCTTTTATATATTGGTATTAGTATCTAGCTAGACTCATTATTTTTGTATCTCGATCATTATCTCACTATCATTGACAGATTCACTGTCATTCTGTCAATCCGAGATTATACATCCCTCATAAGGAGACACTATCTAGCCAAACATCTTATTTGCCAATCTTAACACAATTCCACAGTCTTTAAGATTTTAAGGATCATACTAAAATGCTGCTCATTTTCCATTTGTACTTTAGGCTCTATTAATATCTCCTCAATTTATTCATGTATGGATGCCTCATTTCTTAGGCTTATATACCTCACAAGGCAATTCATTAACCTTGTAACCTTAATAGGAACTCGTAAAAATTCACTCCTAGTTCTAATCATCATCTTATGGATATCAATCTCCAATCTTTTATTTAATGACGCTTTATACTTAGGCTAGTTTTATAACTCCTCATGTATTTTTGATTAGATCAATAAAGTGTCCATTTTCATGTAGATGAATACTTGTTCTTCACAAGAACTTTATTGAAAATAGGAATTTACTATATCTTTTAATTCATCTACATATCAAGGTCATCTGTGCTTCTTTCATTCACACTTATACAGATAACTTCATTAACCTCAAATTACATTATCTGTATTTTCATCAATCATACTTTTATCTGTGAATTTCATTTCTCACTCATCTTCCAGAGTTAATTCTTAAGCTTTCAGACTCTTTCTATTTTTCCGATATAAGCTCAGAATTAGATTTCATATAATCCCTCGAGTCAGTGTTAGCTCGATTTCTCTAATCTATATAACTCTGAAAGTTTATCAGGAATAACATCCGATACTGTTTTAATCACTATACTTGTACCATTTTCAACAGATTATCTTTATGTCTTGTCATTTCCACTATGTATCCTCGAGGCAGAGAGAGTTAATATTTAAATCATTTTGAAATATTCTCCACCTTGATTTCATCATTTGTACTATTCACTTTCTCAGTCATTTCTGTAGTCATATCACTTTTCATAATATCTAACGCTCCCATAATAAACATCCAATTTAATACACTCTTAATTCAGGCCCTTACAATCAACAATCGGGCCAATCATTTTGTAACATTCCACTACACTCTTATTGGATCGCATCATACAAGGCCTCGGCCCGTCCGCCGTCCGCCTTTACACATGTGTACTGTCCTCTTTGGCGAGCCCACTGGCCCCCTTGAGGTTTTGTCATGAGGCCTAGCCCGTTCACTAGGTCACTCGCAATTCATGTCCATAATCTAAGTGTAAGTGGAATCAGTAATAGGGATCGTGATATTCATATGACATCTCTATGTCATCAATGACTCCATCACCATCAATGGATTCAAGATCAACTTGGTTTTATCACTATTCAGCATATCGCCCAACATAGGGACATTTTCATCATTTTGACATTTATTTCTTTCTCCAAAATATGCATTTAAACCAAGGATCTTATTATCTATGTGATGATAGTATTCTTTCTCATACTACTACCAGCAGTTTAAAATCTTTTTCAATTTTGATAGAAAAGTCAACTAAGATCCATACTTGGATTATTTTGCATGAAATGCAACTTTACATCATCGATTTCACTGCCAAATCATTTAATTCCAACTTTTGTTGGTTTATTTTGACTCTCGGTAAAATTTTTGGAGGTAAGGGTATTTTGGTCATTTTTGGTAAAAAATTCTCTCTCTTCAAAATACCTTCAATCGGTGATCTTAAGGTCTATTAAATGATGATATTTCATTCCCCTCCTTTATATCATCACTTTCAAGTCTCAGCTCGATTCGGATAGAAAAGTACTGGTGTGGCCCTCACCGAGTCCATTTCTGTTCCTTACCAAACCGACCTTCATTTAGATTATAATATCACCATTTCAGGTAACATTCCTAAGCCGTTTTCTTTTTTAGCATTCCTTATTTCATAATTCTCATATATATATATATATATATATGTATATTTATATATTTTAAATTAAATAACCTTTATATATATTTTCTTAAAATTTAATGTAAATTAATATTTACATTTCTTATATAAGTGTATATATATATACACATAAAATATCATATTTATATACATATGTATTATTTAAATTTACTAAATTGTATATATATACATATATATACTAATGTATATTAAAATATACTATATAGTGTTTCAATACATATGTATTTGTATAAAAATACATTTATATAAATTATAAATTATATAAACGTATTTCTCTTTTATTTCTTATTTTCTTATTTAATTTGGATTTCCATTTATCCAAATTAAATTTTCCTCTCTTCTTTATTTTCCATAATTCCAATCGTATTTTTCCTATTTAATTTTCCTTCACTCGAATTTCCACCATTCGTTCCTTTCTCAATTCTCGAGATTTTCACCAATATCCCGTTCTCACAATTTTATTTATTTCCACTGATTTATTTTCTCCAATATTTATTTCCAATAAATAGAAAATTTACGGTTATCACACTGTAGGTGGGGGAAAAAGGGGTGAGCAATTCATAACTCTATAAGTAGTTTAAGTAAATGCATGCTAGGCTCATGTCGATCTACATGCACATGTATGCATGAACAGAAAATAAAGTGACTTGTATGTATGATACTATGTCTTAATGCTAGACCTATCTATCTAGACTCATCCTTCAAGATTGAGGCTATAAGGGGTATTAATTGGAAGGATACATTAGACACCTTATTTCCTCAAGCCTCAACACGAAACAGTCACTCATCATAATACTACAATGGGCAACGTGCTTAGTTCAAAACCGATTCCTAATGCACAATTTAAAACATATTTCCAATGTACTTGTTCAAAATAGAATCACTATGCACTTCGTTCAAAACAAATTACTAATCACTTTAGGCGTAAGCCTCGAAATACTAAAATTGTTGCTAATATAAAAGCAATTCCTTAAACACATGGTTCAAAATAGATAACATAAACTAATAATTCATAAAATTAGGTATATAGCCTAAAAATACTAAAATCACTATTAGTAACAAAACAAATTTTCTGATGCATTTAGTTCAAAATCGATAATCGTACTAAAACTAAAAAATCAATAAGTTTAGAAATAAAGTCTTAAAATGCTGAAAACTGATACAAATAACCAAAAAATTACTAATACACTTAGTTTAAAACACAACCATTGTGCACCGAGTTCCAAACACAATTACTATGCACTAAGTTCAACACAAATAATATTATGGAAATAGATACTCAATGGAGTTAGGCAAAATGCCTTAAAATACTGAAAACTAATGCTGACATCAAAATAGATACTGATAAAGTTTAGGCATAAAGCCTGAAATATAAAACTGAATCTGAAATCAAAACATATGCTGAGAAAGTTAGGCATAAAGCCTTAAATACTAAACAAAAATTGAAATCAAAACATATGCTGATAAAGTTTGGTATAAAGCCTCAAATACTGAAAATTGATACTGATAAAGTGTAGGCAAAGTTCCCTAATATTTGATACTGATACCAATGTCCATCCTAACTAGTGATGGAAAAAACATCACAAAGATGCACCCATATAGCATGTAGTTCCCTTAGAATTCTAGAGATGGCTCTTATGGTCTCGGAGGTACTCATGTAGCACGTAGGTCGTTTGGGGTCTCTAGAGGTGACTCCCACGGTAACATCTATAGCCATAGATTATACTCCAGTCTCGCTGCTTAGTCGAGAGTTGGAACCTGTCTGCTGGTTTTACAGACGAGCCTGATATGCCTAGAGCATGAAGCTCGATAAGTTCTGATTCTAATACTAATACTGAAAGTCTAGAGCATAGAGCTCAATAAACGAACCTAGAATGAAACTCGATAGATTTTAAATGACCCGAAGGTTAATGGATCTTGCTTTAAATCAAATATAGAACGAAAAACTGAGTATTAATCGAAATCCTTTAGTTTAGAAAGCATATTACTAAGTATTGATCCAAATCCTTTTGTTGAGAAAATGGATTTTTGATCAAAATTTATCTTAACAAGACGGATATGTTGTCAAAATTCAAAGATACACCATTATGCCTACTGAGTATGATTTTCAAAAAACAGATCAACAATTTTGGGGTTCACAAATATGCATAAAAGTCCCTTTTTTTTTACAGAGTTAGTTCAAAATTGTACTTTTCAAGCTAAAACATAACACTGAGTATTACAAAGCTTATGTATAAAAAGGATCGAGTCAAAACATGATTCAATGTGTGAATTCACTTATACGTCAAGAGAGTGCCTCTATGTACTTTCCATGGTTACCTAATGAGATAGTAATATGAACCATGCACACATACACTTAACCTAAACAGACAAGACAGACAAGCTTCATGCAATAACTTAACGCTTGAACATTTTGTTTCATACGGCAAGCAAGCTTGGCCGGCCACAACACACAAATCATAAAACACAAATTTTAATCTCAGCCCAAACACTAAATCAAATCAAAACTCATCATATCTCTTAACTTACCTTGACTTAGCTCAATAGTTGCTCCCATAGCATTTGCACGACTTAATCCGAAATTAAATTTAAATATCAATAATAACATCTCCTACGAGATGATACTAACAAGATTTTTTAACCCACTAACCTCAAGCTTAGCCGATATATTCCTTAAGCCTCCTTAATCGAAGCTCAATCTCCTATCCCAGTCGAAGCCACTACATCATTCCAATTACACATCCACATCATGCTTATTTATAAGCTAACAGACATAAATCTTAAAGCCACAATTATTCAAGATTCATTCTATGCCAAGAATTAGCTTTTTGTCTTAGTATGAATTACATATATATATATATATATATGTCGTAACGTGTTAAGTCTTAAAACCAAACCCGCTAGACATAAATTCAAGAGTCGGCACCAACCATTCAAACCTAAGGTATGATTGGTTACCTACTCAAACTAAGGACAAGGTTTGGTTTATGTTTAAAGAGTCTTAGACTTAGGAGTACGGTTATGTGTGGGGAAGGATTAACACTCCCACAACGCCCATCCTACAATGGTACCACTTAGTCTTAGGTTTCCTAATTTTGCCTTTAAATGTCATTAGGTTTCGATATTATTAATATTGGAAAACTTTCTAATAACCCTCCATCATTCTAGCCGAACCATTACAAAGTGCTCCTCACCTCAAGAGTATTCAAGTTGTCTCATTTTTTCAACCTGAAGAGGCTCCATCGTCAGATAATTTAAATATATTATGAAAAATCTATCTTTATTCCTATCCTTATATTTAATAATTTCTTTTTATTTTATTTTATTTTATTACTTATTTATTCAATTTTTATTATTAAAAACAAACTGGAATTATTTTTATCGAAATTACTTGTTTAAACCTGTAACATCCCAAATCCACAGTATAACATAATATGAACTTATAAATCACACTTACTTATTGGTTGGGCTGTCTGTGATGCTTAACAACTCCTAACACTTTAATAAGAATTAGTACTTTTATTCCTCGTACTAATATAGAAATATGAATTGTTACCTTATTTCCTTAAGATGTATATACATTCCCTTCTATTTAATGTAGTACCATATAATTTCACTGAATATAGAAAAGAAAATATTATACTTTCGTTATCGAATATCTGCTGACTCTAGTAGTTGATAATCTCTAGAATGTAATTCTCTTAATCCAAGATCAACAATCTGTGGAGTGGAAAATAAGGGGTGAGCTACAACGTGCTCAGTAAGGAAGGTGTATGCTGCTTTATACAAATAAAACTATATCCCTCAAAACGTTTATTTTTCTTAACAATAAACCCAATAGGGAAAACAATGGATATAGTAAACAATTTTTGATAATCAAATCATTGGCTAACAGTTTACAATATAATGTAGTAAATAGGATTCAACAAATCCTCTCAGTAAACAGAAATTAGTAAGTTGAGACTAGGCATCACCCTACAAATAAATAATGCTCTCATCGTTTCCACTCCCCCTTCGAGAACGGAATAATCATCCCCACAGGGATACAGTAGATCTATGGCCAAAATCTATGAGTGGTCCTCAGGTCCACTTGTCAGGTGACCTCGAGACCTCTGATGACTTGGCGGGTCCATCAAACTCATAAATAACAATGCATGAAACTAGGGGCCTAAAGTCTCAAAATCAAATTATATCTCATAAAGCATCTTTAAGGAATTATTTCACCAAATTCATCATTTTCTCAAAATGATTTATTTTCCAAAAAGGTATTTTGTTTTCTGTTTACAAAAGATAATAAAACCGCCCAAAATCTCACCATTTTTCATGTGAGGAAAATATAAAGTAAATCAGTTCGCCCATGGTCAATTCGCCCATAGTGGATCGCCCATGGTTAGTTCGCCCATTCTAGCATTGCCCATGGTTAGCTCGCCATTATGGCATGTGAATGGCCAGTTCGCCTGTTATGGCGCTTCCAAGGCCAGTTCGCCCATTATCACAAAAAGGGTCGCCTATCTTTGGCTCGCCCGGATTTTTATTAAAACATGGGTCGCCTATAATTTGGCTTGCCCACAACATCATAAATGGGTTGGCTTTGTAGCTCGCCCGAGTTTATTAAAACATAGTTCGCCCGCCCAAGACATCATAAAAGGGGTTGCCTATAGTTGGCTCGCCCGCCATTTACCAGTTCGCCCAAAAACAACATAGGGGGCGGCCATTTTTGTAGCTCGCCCAAATCAAAATGATTTATTAAACAAATGCATGTCATAATTCATAAACCAAAACAATTTCTCAATATTTTCATAATATTTACTCCATAGGACATGCATTTTACTTCACATACTACTCCCTTACCTGGTATTACGAAGCCTTGCTTCCTAGTCGCCTTTATCAATTCCCAATTCTCAACTGCAAAATAATTTATTAAAACTATTAATATTTTCCTTTTTATATATATATATTCAACACTTGGGCGAGACTTGAGACTAACCTACTAGCTCGCCAAACAGAGCTCGCCATTCATTTAATGGCTTATGAGTGGGAGCTCGCCCAACATTCCACTCGCCATGACTATGCATTTGAGTTCTTTATTTCCTACTCGCCTCATTGGCGATGACTAAAGTTTCATATGGGCGATCATAATAATAGCCATTCTCGCCCATTTGGGCGGTCACAATTTCCATGTATTTTGGGCGATCATACGCCCTCGCCCATTCGGGCGATCAGTCTGATTATCCAAAATATTGGCGAACATGTATATCGCTGATTCATGCATACCACTGAACTCGCCTCATCCTTTGGGCGAATACCCCAAATTTCTTTGCTCGCCTATTTGGCAAGCAGTTGGCTAATCCCGTTCACCCATCGTGTTTCCTCTACTCACGTTACATATGCAAAACACAGCAGCTTATGTTCAACCATAAACGTCTCCCACCCAGTAAGCAATATAGCCATGTTAACTTACTATATACTTTCATGCCCAGTAATCTACTTAGCATAATCTACCTAGCATGTCATCACTATAAAACCAAGGATTAAATACATACAACATTGGCTGGAAATTCCTTTACCTTTGTTTAACCGAACCAACACAACTCCAAGTTGTTGTTGTTTCCTCCCTCATCAGTCCTTCCTTTCTTGGTTTCTTGGAGATGAAAGGGAGATTTAGCAAAGAGGTTTAGGCAGTTATCTAACTAGGGAAATGAATTTTATACCAAGACTCCTTGGAAAACAAGAGCAAAGTAATCAGCTTCCAGCTACATCATCAAAGCTGGCGTACAACAAAATGGATTCAAGAGAAACATAAAATTTGCTGGGTATTCGATCTCATAATTCCTCTTTATATACAGGTTGTTCAACACCCCTTTGCTGCATGTTCACCTTAGCTTCTTCCCTCATCACTTCTCTTGTCCTGTAGTGTGTTAATGCATGAAGAAAATCACCCCACAAGAAATCGGCTAACTCTCTTTTCTTCCCACACGTTATTGACTATTTAGTATTTTCCTTGTTGACTTTGTTAACCCTTCTTCCTCAAGCATTTCTTATTTTGGCTTTATGCTATTAAATTCTTAATCTTCCTGCCTTAACAAACATGAGGAAAGAAAAGTGTATTAGTAGTAAAGGTAGGGTTCTTGGCGTGTTGTCCACAACTCTTTGACTTTTCTTACCACTTCATACCCTTTGAACCAATCACCATTAATCTCATGTGAAACCATTTAAGTTATCATCTTTGGAATGTTATTTACCTATAATATTATCTTGAAAATGTTGCTCTTTACTACCAACTAAAACTGATTAGTCTTGCCATGGGAAGGAAGTGGCGTGTGCTCCACTTTGCAGCCACCTTTCTTGACTTCCCTTCACCCTTCCTTTTCACACTTCAACCAATAAGGTTTCTTTTATCCATGAACTTCATTTTATTTCTTTTGCATTCTTTCCAACCGAATGCTCACACCATATTGTAAATTAAAATTCCAACAATTCCATAATGTAAAGTGAGATTTCATATTCAACATTGATTTAATTCCCATAAATAATTTAATTCTGTTATCCATCATTTACAATAGGCTATACAGTATAATAAAATTGGGTCTCACATTTCTCCCCTCTTTAAGAAATTTGGTTCTCCAAATTTCACCCGGACCTGTCACCGAAAGAGCTCTGGATATCTCTCACGCATAAGGCTTTCTAACTCCCAAGTAGCCTCCTCCTCGTTATGATACTGCCAGAGCACATTAACTAAAGGAATCGTCTTAAATCGCAGTACTTTATCCTTCCTATCCAGAATCCGTACCAATTTCTCAACGTAACTCATGTCTTCTCTGATCTCCAATGGCTCATATCGAATCACGTGAGAAGGATCTGGATAGTACTTTCTCAACATCGAGACATGAAATATGTTATGCACTCCTGACAACTCTGGTGGTAGTTCTAACCGATATGCCATATCTCCCACACGATCTAAAATCTCATAAGGCCCAATGTATCGAGGGCTCAACTTTCCTCTCTTCCCGAATCTCATTATACCTTTGGACGGTGAGACCCTTAAAAATACATAATCACCCGTTACAAACTCTAATGGTCTGTGTCTGGTATCTGCATAATTCTTCTACCGACTCTGAGCTGTTCTGAGCCTTTCACAAATCATTCGCACATCACAAGAAGCCTGCTCGACCAAATCGGGAGCTAACAGTTTATGGTCCCCCACTTCTTCCCATGCTATTGGGGATCTGCATCGTCTGCCATACAAGGCCTCATAAGGTCCCATGCTAATGCTCGTATGAAAGCTATTGTTATAAGCAAATTCTGCCAGGGGTAAGTGATCGTCCCATGAGCCTCTAAAGTCCAATGCACACGCCTCGAGCATCTGTATCGTAAGCTCGGACTATCCATCAGTCTGTGGATGAAAAGCGGTGCTAAAATTCAGCTGGGATCTCATAGCTTCCTAAAATCTCTCCCAGAAATGAGAGGTGAAGCGGGAGTCCCTATCAGAGGTGATACTCACTGGAACACCATGTAACCTCACTATCTCCTTGACATACAAATCTGCTAAGGCACTAACTGAATCTATAGATTTCATGGCCAAGAAATGAGCAGACTTAGTCAATCTATCTACTATCACCCAAATAGCATCATACCCCTTCCGAGTCCGTGGTAATCCCATAATAAAATCCATAGTAACATGCTCCCATTTCCATATAGGAATCGATAATGGTCGAAGCATACCTGCCAGCTTCTGATGTTCAATCTTAATCTGCTGGCATGTTAGACATCTAACAACAAAATCAGCGATGTCCTTTTTCATCTTAGGCCACCAATACACTCTCTGAAGATTATAATACATCTTAGTACTACTTGGATGTAACGTATATCTCGAGGTATGGGCCTCTGATAAAATCAAATCTCGAATCTGCTGATCACCAGGAACACAAATTCGACCTCTAAACCTCAGTATCCCATCAGTGCCAATCTCAAAATCTGACATAACTACCATCTGAATCTGACTGGCTATCCCGACGTAATAATCATCACCCCTTTGAGCTTCTCTAATCTGACCCATCAAATCTGGCTCTATACGGAAACTAGCCATAAATTCATACCGGTTAGAGGATATAACTGTCAAGCTGAGGCTAGAGAACTGCTCTATCAATTCGTGCTCCCTAATCATCATGTAAGATACCATGCCAACATGCTTACGGCTTAGTGCGTCTGCTACTACATTAGCTTTACCAAGGTGATACGAAATCTCACAATCATAATCCTTTAACAATTCCATCCACCGTCGCTACCTCAAGTTCAACTCTCATTGTGAGAATATATACTTCAGACTCTTATGGTCTGTATATATCTGAAATTTCTCCCCGTACAAGTAATGCCGCCATATCTTCAGTGCAAACACTACTGCGAATAGCTCTAAATCTTGTGTCAGGTAATTCCTCTCTTGATCCTTCAACTGTTGAGAACCATAGGCTATAACTCGACCATGGTGCATGAGCACGCACCCTAAACCTTGAGCGGATGCATCAGTATATACCATAAATCCACTTGATCCGTTAGGAAGTGCTAATATGGGGGCAATAGTCAATTTCCTCTTAAGCTCAAGAAAACTACGCTCACACGCATCATTCCACTCAAACTTTACATCTTTACGTGTGAGTTGTGTCAATGGAGCAGCAAGTCTAGAAAATCCCTCCACAAATCTGCGATAATATCCGGTGAGACCTAAGAACCTACGTATCTCAGTAACCGTGTTAAGCATTTCCCACTGAACAATGGCCTCTATCTTTGAGGAATCAACTGATACCCCGTCCTTCAACACTACATGTTCGAGAAATATAATATGGTCAAGCCAGAACTCGCATTTACTAAGCTTAGCATACAATTTTTGGTCTCTGAGGGTTTGTAAAACAATCTGCAAATGCTGCTCGTGCTCTTTCGGAGTCTTAGAATAAATTAGAATGTCATCTATAAATACTATGACAAACTTATCCAAAAAGGGATGAAACACCTCATTCATCAAACTCATAAAAGCTGCAGGGGCATTTGTTAACCCAAAAGGCATCACCAAGAACTCATAGTGACCATAGCGAGTTTGAAATGCTTCTTATGCACATCCGACTCCTTAATTTTTAACTGGTGATAGCCCGATCGGAGATCTATTTTGGAAAAGACCTGTGCACCCTTGAGTTGATCAAATAAGTCATCGATCTTGGGTAGTGGATACTTATTCTTAATGGTAGCCCGATTCAACATCCGATAGTCTATACACAACCTAAGATTACCATCCTTCTTCCGAACAAATAATATTGGAGCTCCCCACGGTGACACACTCGGACGTATAAATCCCTTATCTAATAACTCTTGGAGCTGCTTCTTAAGTTCATCCAACTCAGTCAGTGCCATCCGATATGGGGGTTTAGAAATCGACTCCGTACCGGGTACTAACTCGATCATAAACTCCATCTCTCGATTCGGTGGTAACCCTAGTAAATCCTCTGAAAATACATCCGAGAAGTCCTTGACCACAGGAATCTCTTGGATTTCTGGATGTTTCCTCTTTACATCCTCCACACTAGCAATATATCCTTCATAAACATTTATATATAATCACAATTTCAGTACACATGTCATCTCACAAACATATATTCACATATATATATTTTACAATAACTTTACAATACACTTTTCAGGATGGGAGAAGGTAATAAACTTAGTATTACAATCCAAACTAACATGGTTCGCAGCTAACCAAACTATACCCAAAATGATGTCAAAATAATATATATTCAACAAAATTAGGTTAGTTGTCATAACCTTCTCTCCTATAGTTAATTTACAATTCCTATATACAATCTTTGTCCTTTGGAAATCTTTAAAAGGGGTATTCACTTGCAAAGTATACCCTAACAACTCCGGCTCTATTAGGGTCCTGTTAGCACATGTAGGCGATAAGAACGAATGGGTAGAACTTGGATCAAATAAGGCAACTACAGGGATATCAAAGAGGTAAACCTTACCTTTAATCACATCAATAGAGGTGTCGGCAGTCTCCTAACCCATTGCGTACACCCAACCTTGAGTCACAACCTTCTTACCCTTCTCTGCGGCTGTCACCCGCCTAGGCTGTGAGGGTGTTGCCTTTTCCGGCTCACTCGGAGCTGCCAGTGCCGCTACCTGAGGTAATGCAGGAGGAATAGTAGAAGCAGCTGATTCTCTAAGCATCGGGCAATTCCTGATAATATGCCCCATCTGTCTACAATTAAAACATGCCCTAGACATTAAAGGACAAGGGCGTGACCCATGTGACCTTCCACAATGTCTTCATAAAGGCGCAACACTTCTCTGAGTAGTGGTGGGGCCACTAGCAGGAATAGAGACTGCTGGTCTATTAAATCTGCCCTCTGAAATCTGTATGCTCATACGTCTAGTCCTCTTAGGCCGCTCTCTACCTGATTTGTCCTCCATAAACCTCTTAGCCTTTCCCTTTGCTTTACCTTTACTTTTACTACTGAAATCGAGCTGGAACTGCTCATAATCCCTCTCACATAGCTGAGCCCGTCGAATATCTCGTCATAAGTCTGTATATCAAATGGGGCTAGCTTCATTCTGATAGATGGTCTCAAACCAGCCCTAAACCTCGAAATCTTATATCTAGTATTCGCACTAGTCTGTGGATTAAAACGGCTCAATGTAGTAAATTTGGCCTCATACTTGTCCACTAACATGCTGCTCTGAACTAAATCCATGAATTCGTGCTATAATTTTTCCTGAGCAGTGTCAGGAATATACTGCCTTTGAAAAGCATCCACAAAATATCTCAAGACAGATCCTGATGCTGAGCAAATAATACGGACTGAGTGGCCTTCCACCAATGTCTCGCATCATCTGCCAACTAGTATACTGCTAAGCCTACCTTCTCCGTATCTGAACATCTCATAATCTTAAGAAATCTCTCGACCTCAATAACCCATTGTTCTGCTACCAATGGATCCCTAGATCCTTAAATTTTGGCGGATCTAACTTTCTAAATGATTTCACCAGTGCCACATCACAATAAGACTCTGTATCTCGAGACGGGTGAATCAATGGCTGGGGTGGAGCTACCTGTGGCTGAGGTACCGGTGGTGGAATAGGCTGAGGCTTGGGTATATCTGGTGCCGGCTGTGGCGGTGCTGGCGCCTCTACTGGAGCTGCGGGAGCTGCGACTCTCTTTCTATCTGCCTTATCCGCGACTTTATCCACCTGATACATAGCCATAAAATCGGCTACTAACCTCTCTACTCGGCTCATACGAGTATCAACACTCTCCGGCTGTATAGCACTTACAGGTCTTGGGGCAGGTTCCGATGTCTGCGACTCCGGAATCTGTGCTGCCCTTCCTCAGCCTATATCTCTAACTGAGCGTGTCACTCTCCTTCTTTCACTCATATCTGCACCACAGAGATCATTTGCCACTTATTATTAAGATATCAATTATATATTCAGATTCTACAATATTACAGAGAATGTTTACTATCCACTTTTCGTTTTAAGCATCACTAAACATCCAACCAACATTGCTCTGATACCATTAAATCTGTAATATCCTAAATCCATAGTATAACATAATATGAACTTATAAATCACACTTACTTACCGGTTGGGCTGTCTGTGATACTTAATAACTCCTAACACTTTAATAAAAATTAGTACTTTTATTCCTCGTACTAATATAGAAATATAAATTGTTACCTTATTTCCTTAAGATGTATATACATTCCCTTCTATTTAATGTAGTGCCATATAATTTCACTAAATATAGAAAAGAAAATATTGTACCTTCGTTATCGAATATTTGCTGACTCTAGCAGTCGATAATCTCTAGAATGTAATTCTCTTAATCCAAGATCAACATATGTGGAGTGAAAAATGAGGGGTGAGCGACAACGTGCTCAGTAAGGAAGGTGTATGCTGCTTTATACAAATAAAACTATATCCCTTAAAACGTTTATTTTTCTTAACAATAAACTCAGTAGGGAAAACAATGGATATAGTAAACAATTTTTGATAATCAAATCATTGGCTAATAGTTTACAATATAATGTAGTAAATAGGATTCAACAAATCCTTTCAGTAAACAGAAATTAGTAAGTTGAGACTAGGCATCACCCTACGAATAAATCATGCTCTCATCGTTCCCCCTCCCCCTTCGAGAACGGAATAATCATCCCCACAGGGATACAGTAGATCTATGGCCACAATCTATGGGTGGCACTCGGGTCCACTTGCCAGGTGACCTCGAGACCTCTGATGACTTGGCGGGTCCATCAGACTCATAAATAACAATGCATGAAACTAGGGGCCTAAAGTCTTAAAATCAAATTATATCTTATAAAGCATCTTTAAGGAATTATTTCACCAAATTCATCAATTTCTCAAAATGATTTATTTTCCAAAAAGGTATTATGTTTTCTGTTTACGAAAGATAATAAAATCGCCCAAAATCTCACCATTTTTCGTGTGAGGAAAATATAAAGTAAATCAGTTCGCCCATGGTCAGTTCGCCCATAGTGGCTTGCCCATGGTCAGTTTTCCCATTCTGGCATTGCCCATGGTTAGCTCGCCATTATGGCATGTGAATGGCCAGTTCGCCCGTTATGGCGCTTCCAAGGCCAGTTCGCCCATTATCACAAAAAGGGACGCTTATCTTTGGCTCGCCAGGATTTTTATTAAAACATGAGTCGCCTATAATTTGGCTTGCCCACAACATCATAAATGGGTCGGGTTTGTAGCTCGTTCGAGTTTATTAAAACATAGTTCGCCTGCCCAAGACATTATAAGAGGGGTTGCCCATAGTTGGCTCGCCCGCCCTTTACCATTTTGCCCAAAAACAACATAGGGGGCGGCCATCTTTGTAACTCGCCCAAATCAAAATGATTTATTAAACAAATGCATGTCATAATTCATAAACCAAAACAATTTCTCAATATTTTCATAATATTTACTCCACAGGACATGCATTTTACTTCACATACAACTCCCTTACCTGGTATTACGAAGCCTTGCTTCCTGGTCGCCTTTATCAATTCCCAATTCCCAGCTGCAAAATAATTTATTAAAACTATTAATATTTTCCTTTTATATATATTTTCAACACTTGGGCGAGACTTGAGGCTAACCTACTATCTCGCCCAACAGAGCTCGCCATTCATTTAATGGCTTATGCGTGGGAGCTCGCCCAACATTCCACTCGCCATGACTATGCATTTGAGTTCTTTATTTCCTACTCGCCTCATTGGCGATGACTAAAGTTTCATATGGGCGATCATAATAATAACCATTCTCGCCCATTTAGGCAGTCACAATTTCCATGTATTTTGGGCGATCATACGACCTCGCCCATTCGGGCGATCAGTCTGATTATCCAAAATATTAGCGACCATGTATATCGCTGATTCATGCATACCATTGAACTCGCCTCATCCTTTGGGTGAATACCCCAAATTTCTTTGGTTGCCTATTTAGCAAGCAGGTGGATAATCCCGTTCGCCCATCGTGTTTCCTCTACTCACGTTATATATGCAAAACACAGCAGCTTATGTTCAACCATAAACGTCTTCCACCCAGTAAGCAAAATAGCCATGTTAACTTACTGTATACTTTCATGCCCAGTAATATACCTAGCATAATCTACCTAGCATGTCATCACTATAAACCAAGGATTAAATACATACAACGTTGGCTGGAAATTCCTTTACCTTTGTTTAACCGAATCAACAACCGAACCAACACAACTCCAAGTTGTTGTTGTTTCCTCCCTCGTTAGTCCTTCCTTTCTTGGTTTCTTGGATGGTTTGAGATGAAAGGGAGATTTAGCAAAGAGGGTTAGGTAGTTAACTAACTAGGGAAATGAATTTTATACCAAGACTCCTTGGAAAACAAGAGCAAAGCAATCAGCTTCCAGCTTCCAGCTACATCATCAAAGCTGGCGTACAGCAAAATGGATTCGAGAGAAACATGAAATTTGCTGGGTATTCGATCTCATAATTCCTCTTTATATACAGGTTGTTCAACACCCCTTTTCTGCATGTTCACCTTAGCTTCTTCCCTTATCACTTCTCTTGTCTTGTAGTGTGTTAATGCATGAAGAAAATCACCCCACAAGAAATCAGCTGACTCTCTTTTCTTCCTACACGTTATTGACTATTTAGTATTTTCCTTGTTGACTTTGTTAACCCTTCTTCCTCAAGCATCTCTTATTTTATCTTTATGCTATTAAATTCTTAATCTTCTAGCCTTAACAAACATGAGGAAAGAAAAGTGTATTAGTAGTAAAGGTATGGTTCTTGGCGTATTGTCCACAACTCCTTGACTTTTCTTACCACTTCATACCCTTTCAACCAATCACCATTAATCTCATGTGAAACCATTTAAGTTATCATCTTTGGAATATTATTTACCTATAAAATTATCTTGAAAATGTTGCTCTTTACTACCAACTAAAACTGATTAGTCTTGCCATGGGAAGGAAGTGGTGTGTACTCCACTTTGCAGCCACCTTTCTTGACTTCCATTCATCCTTCCTTTTCACACTTCAACCAATAAGGTTTCTTTTCTCCATGAACTTCATTTTATTTCTTTTGCATTCTTTCCAACCGAATGCTCACACCATATTGTAAATTAAAATTCCAACAATTCCGTAATATAAAGTGAGATTTCATATTCAACATTGATTTAATTCCACTAAATAATTTAATTCTGTTATCCATCATTTACAATAGGCTATACAGTATAATAAAATTGGGTC
Organism: Heritiera fomes; assembly: GCA_032173925.1. Classification (NCBI taxonomy): domain Eukaryota; kingdom Viridiplantae; phylum Streptophyta; class Magnoliopsida; order Malvales; family Malvaceae; genus Heritiera; species Heritiera fomes. The sequence continues at coordinate 957,101 of JAPDPM010000017.1, forward strand.
TCACAAAACCTTCCATCATTCTGGTCAAGCTTAAATAAGAATCTCTTACCTAGGAATCCTTAAACGTTACACATTCGCAACCACTCTAAGATTCCATCATCCAAAATAATCTCAATTTGTCATTATATCTTAATATTTATTTTATTTTTTATTTTTTTATTATTTTAAAAACAAACTAGAATTATTTTTATCAAAACTACTTGTTTAAACCTTCCATCATTCTAGCCAAGTTTAAACAAGAATCTCTTAACTAGGAATCCTTAGACGTTACACATTCGCAATCACTCAGGATTCCATCATCAGAATAATCTTAGTTTGCCTTTATATTTATATTTATTCTATTTATCTTTATTCCTAAATTATTTATTTTTTATTTATCCTAAAAATTGTAATTTCCTTGAAAGGTTTTACTCAACTCCTAATATTTTTAAATTACATCCTATCATAAATTATATTATCTAATCGTATTACTCATGCAAATTGTACAAATTAAATACACAAGTCATTAACAGGCAAAAATATAATATTTTAATAAATTACAATTTAAATCAATTATCAAGCAAGTTAATATTTAATATGCCAATTCTATATGCCCTGACAGTTCTCCGACTCCAGAATAGTCGCATAAAGCGGATACCGGGAGGTCAAAAACAAAAAAAAATATGCCAATTCAAACTACCAAATTAGATGTTAATCTTTAAATTATTATCAAATTATTGTATTTATTAAATTATTAAATTTACCCCAACTATTTAATAAAACACTAATGTGCACGTTAAAATCAAGTTATTAAACCAAATCGGTATCAAAGTAAATCACCAGATTATTAAACCATGAAATTGCTTTATTAAATAAATCTTAATATTATTCTCTAGAACATTACCTTAACTAAGACTTACCTTGTTTTATTTCGCTTGCAACTCACGTCTTTATACCAGCAGCAAGGAGAGAGCTCACGTGTTAAAGCGTCAGGCAGCAGCAGCAGCAGCTACAAGTGATTTGCGATGACTGAAGCTCAACTGTTGCGGCTTAACAAGTGCAGAGGTGGTGAGCAGCGGCTGGAGCAATAATGAACTAGCTGAGCAGGGGCGACGGTAGCACACCGGGCTGTAGGAGTCGGGCAACGAAACAGGGCATGGGGCGAACTGACGCAGGGGTTGTAGAGGCGGTGAGGTGCAGTGTTACACAGGGCAGTGGCGATGGAACTGTTGGGGAACAAAATCGGCAATTAGGAGTAAAAATTATAAGCTAAGATGCTTGATTGTTAATCCCAAATTATGGGTTCAACCTCTTTTTCTAATCACAAACTTATCAGAGTCCTAATACAACTATACCTATTCTATTAATGATCTCTTATTTTCATATTTTATCTATTTAATTCTTATGTTAATCATAATCTAACTCTATCATATTTAATATTAATCTAATAATAACTCTCCTATTAATAAATTCTAATAATTATCCTAAAAAATTTAATAATATAATTATCTGATCCTAAAATTAATTTTATTTTTTTATTTTTTTATTATTCCTAAATCCTATTTCAATTCTAATTTCATAATTAATGTTAATTCTAAATAAAAAGAATCCTAATTTAATTCTAGCCTAATTCTAATAATTCTAATATTAAATAATTATCCTAATCATAATTGTTAAATCAAATTCAATGTCACCTAACTCAACTAATTATTTTAAAAGTTAAGACCTCGGACAAAATATGGTGTATATATATATATATATATAGACACAAACTGGTATGCACATACATATATGCACGTGTATATATATAATTATCCATTGCCCATTCTCATCATATCAATGATATATATATATATATATATATATATATGTATATATGATTCTATATTTAAAAATTTATATTGACTTTAGTCAAATTATACATTTCCTTACTTCTCATATATATATATATATATATATATATATATTTGAGTAGTACATTTTCATTATAAATTATAATCACAATAAGCATATTACATTTCATGAACAGGTAACTATGAAAATCACATTACTCAAATTAGATAAACTAGTAAATAAATATAACAAACTAAACTAGTAAATAACTAGACTAACTCAAGCTCACACTTGGTGAGACTCGAACCTGAGACATCAAAGTCTCAGGGCCTCTTCCTTGCCACTAAGCCAAAGCCTCATTGGCTTTTATATGTGTGTGTGTATATATATATATATATATATATATATATATATATATATATCTTTTATTGTATTAATTGACCTTTGTTGTGTTCTATCAGGTGTATCTGGTATATATCTTTTATTTTCTCCAATTATTTCTGAGTTTAATGCATTAAGTCTTTGTTGAATTTCTTGCAGGAAATCTAATTGAGTGTTTGATGATATTTCATGTGGTTTAAATAAAGGCTTTGAATTTTTTGTTTTTTGTTTTTCTTCACTTGCTTTGTCTTTTTTAGAAGTTTGGATGTTTGAATTGTCTATTTTTGTTTCAATTTTTTCTAAATGTTGGCTTATTGTATGGAAATTTAGATTTGAAAAATTATTTTGCTCGATCAGGAGTTTAATATCTTTAAAAGTGACTTGGGAGTTTTCTCTTTCAGGATTTGTAACCTTGAGTGAGGATGCTTTCAATCCAGATCCTTTATGTTCATATTGAATTTCTGTCAATGGTGGATGTTGAGATTCAATTTGAGATTTATTTGTTTGCCATACTTTAACTGTATTATTTGTGTTAATACACTTATCATAATATTGTTCATACCATTTAAAAAATTTTATTTGAATTTTATGTGTATTCATGAAATCATAATATTCTTCTTGGATTTCTTGTTTACTATCTTGATGATTTTTAAAGAATAGTTCACATTTGATTTTATTCTTTTCAGAATAAAATTCTTTTCTTATTTTTTCTTTATCAATAGAAAATTCTTTTTTGTAAAACGTTTAATTCTGGATTATTTCTCATTGAAGAGTAAGTTGGGGAAATTGGTAAATCTTCATCACTTTTTGATTTGGTTTGGGAAGACATAGGATGTCTTTGCCTTTGGTAGATTGGTTTAGGAACACTTGTAGATGTATTTACAGATTGAAGATTAGTGGTTACAGATTGAAAATCTTGTAAAGTTGAAGGAATAGATGATGTTGAATATCTAGGAGTTTGAAAACTTGAATTTGATCTTAAACTCTGATATGGTAGATGTATTGGAATATGAGAGAGATGTTCTAAATTTATAGAATTTGTTCTATTAATAGAAATCTTGACATCTCCATTATTAGTTTGAGAGACAACTCTTAATTCAGTTGTTTCTTGTGTTATAGGTTGGACTGCTTTTTCTAAAACCCATTCATCTAGAAAAGAAACTTCATTCCACTTAATTGGTTTGGGAATATGTATCTTGGATCTAGTCATGTCTGTTTGGAAAAGAAGTGTCTCTCATTTTGGGCTATGGATTAAGGCTCCTGAACCTAAAGCTAAAATCATAGATTTATAATATATTCTATAAGCTAAAGCCAAAGGCACAGATCCTGGTTTCATTTTATAATTATGGGTTTTTATTTGAAGAGTTAAAACATCTAAAATGTTTTTATCTTGTAAAGAAACAGTATAATTTGGAAAACAATTAAAATAAATTGGACCATTACAGCGACTTGATTCAATAGTTCCTAAGAGGGAATCATTGAAATCTTCAAATCTGGTGTCTCTTAATGTCATAAAGATTGAAGTGTTTAGACCTTTTTTTGAGAGTGGTTTAACTACGACTTGAATTAATCCTATATGAATATATTTATATTTTATTTGAATATGTTTGTTAATTGATTCTCTTTCTAATAATTGAATTGATTCATAAGAATTTGTAATTGGAAGATCTTTTTCTTTTAATTGGATTGTATAATCCGTTTTTAACAAATGACTTATTAAAGATTTATTTTATTTGTATATTTCATTTAGATGTATTTTAGGAATTTCCCAATTATCTATGTCTTGAATTATGTTTGTCAGGTTGATTTCTTCTTCATTATCGTTTGGTTCATGGGCTCTTAAGCTACTGAAAGTAGAAGAATTAGATCTAAATAAAGAATGCATCCTTAAAATAACAACTTAACTATTTTAATTTTTATTGCTGCCTACAAAGGAAAGCTAGGTTGAATGCCTACAAGGGAGATAAAATCCTCAAACGCCTAACCCATGGCTCATCAAGACAATCAAAGGACTCAGCAATCACTAGCTTGAAACTCAACAGCACAAAACTTAAAACAATTAAGAAGTTATTTCTCAAACAAACTCTATATTTACCTCTAATTGCTCCTTGCTACAGTGGCTCTGATAATTAGATTCAGAAACTAATAGTGAACAATTTCAATCATCTGATGAACAAATAATTCAAAAGCTTCATTGGAAAGAACCACAAAGATTGTACTACCCAAAAACATCTGCACCAGATTTAGTATTAGAAGAGAAACCCTTAATTCAAAACAAATATAAGGCGAATACGGTTTATGAATGGAACATAGATGGAATGTCTGAATATAACATTCTCAATCTTTTGCAACAAATGACAATGGTATCAAATGTTTATAAAACTCAAAAAAAATATCTGATTGGGCAATAGCTGATTTACTAGTATCTGGATTTTCCGGACAACTCAAAGGATAGTGGGATAATTATCTCACTTCTAAAGAACAAAAAGAAATACTTAATGCAATCAAAACTGATAATGATAATAATCCAATCTTAGACGAAGAAAATCAACATATACAAAATGTTGTTACAACATTAATCTTTGCAATTGCTAAACATTTCATTGGAGATCCATCACACTTAAGGGATAAAAATACAGAACTTCAGTCCAATCTCAAATGTAAGAAATTAGGCGAATTTAAATGGTATAAAGATAATTTTATCACCGGAGTCATGCATATATATAAATATATATATATATATATATATATATATGAAAATGGATCTACTTACACTAGTGTAAAACTAAGGAGTTTTACACCTTTTTGTGACCCTTGGATTAAAACTAAATCTATGGCTAAAAATAAAAACATTATTTTGATTAAAAAATTCTTTCTTCTTTTTTTGTGGCAATTCTCATCTTTGATCTTCTTCAATTAACTCTTTTCTCTCTCTACAAATCTGATATGATGATATTCTAATTAAATTCTCCTTTAACTCCACACCAGTTACCTTTCATTTTTAATAATAATTTATTCTTTCGTTTCTTTCTTCTTCTTTTTTTTTTTTTACTTTCACATGAATTTTCTTATACAAATTGAAATCTAAACCCAAAATTAAGTCCTACTATATGAGAGTTTAAAGTTTGCAAAAATAATAATAATAATAATTGTCTTCACTTTCAATAATAATAATAATCCAAAGCTATAGATAGTACCTTAAAATCCTTAAAACTGGGTTTATCTCTCGTTGGTTGGAAATGGCTACTGTTACACCACCAAGGCAGCAGCCAATTACTGCATTTTGATAATCCTATATACATGCATATATTTCGTATCAATTCTCTATACAAATTCATTAATTATTTTAAGAAAGGAAATGGCCTTACCCCTGGAAAACTCCAAACCATAAGCTTCAGCCCTTTAACTTAACCTTTCTCCGCTGCAATGTAGGGGTATAAACTAGTGAAGGCTTCCTTTCGGCTCCCTTAAAATTCAGCCACTTACCTTCATCCCTCACTGCCTTCGTACACAGCCCTTAACTCAGTCGAACAGCACTAAATGGTCCCTTGAATCCCCTGTTTTTAGGCCTCGTTTCAGCCTTCAATGACTATATATTGTTTTCCACTCAATTCCAGTTGTTATAATAGCCTCCAAACAACTACCGTGATGGGGACTTTTGCATCCGAAAATGGTTAGTAAAGTGTGGCTTTACTGTCTCTATCCTTTCCTCACGTCTCCACCAGTGCCACGAGAGAAACGGAGCCGAGAGCCCCTCATTTTGAAGCCTTCACACACCTTCTTGCATCAGCTGCAGTTCGGGTCTCTCTTGCTGGCACTGTTTCCTCAATTCTTCACGGCTTAAACAGCCCTTGGGTGCTCTGTCTGAGCACCACAACTCAGCTTCCAACAGCCCTTTAGGAGCCTCGGTGTCAACCTCCATAACTAACAAAAACCCCCAGCATTCAGTTACATCAAGCAGCCCAACATGCCACTGCTCAGGTTTTCTTTTCTTTCCTTTTTCTTTTCTTTTCAGTCAACTCTATCCACCCCTATTCGGTGTCTTGATCGGCACCAAAATACTTCTCTGAACTGCCTTGAATGCCAACCCCGTTCAGCCCCTTAAGCACCATGGTTCAGGATCCCAAAATGCCACTCAAAAATCCACTGCAGCCTCACCTAAACTCCCCTGGTTCAACCAGTACTACTGCAGGCTCTTCTCTCCCGTCGCCCACCTTGCCGGACCTGTCTTCCTCAGCCACGCCATGCTGCCTCAGTTTGGTCACCCTTTGACTCACCCCAGTTCTGGTTATACGGCAGAGGTGATATGGTGGGGACCAGAAAGGCGAGCAAAACTGGAGATTGCGAGGAGAGGGGTGGCAGAGAGATGCGGTAGAGATGAAATGAGTGGGGAAGGTGAGTGACTTGAAGGAGCTTTTATTCTTTATTATTGTTTTTTTTTAATGGCCTGTTTTCCCACCAAACCCCACTTTGAATTCTTTAGTATTATTTTATTTTATTTTTTAATTTATTATTTATTTCTCTTTATATGTGTGTATATATATATATATATATATATATATATATATATGTTTTAGTTAATGCGTGTGTATATATATTTGTATCTTGAATATATAACTCTATACATACATACCTTCATATATATGTATTTATATATTTCCTTATATTCTTTTATATATATATATATATATATATCCCTAATTTTGCATGTACATTTATATTATACATTAATTTATTTTTATTTCACTTAAATTCTTATATACACACACACACATACATATGTATGCATGCACATTGCATGTATTAGTAGGCACATATGTGTGACATAGAGAGAGAGAAAGTTGCACACATCTTTCCTTAGTTTAATTAATGTACATTTATATATGACATACATGTACATTTTGCTTCCTTCAAAACTTCTATTTAATAATTCTCTTTCTTTTTTTATAGGTTCATACATAATTAAAATTCAAAAGATTACATGTTATGGATCAGATATTAGGCGGTTGTCACACTATGGAATATGCTCTCATGTATCGGAGTGTAACTAGTCCTTAGATTGGAGATGCCAAGTCATCTTATGTGTGAATTGTTACATTTTGATGTCACCTCTATGGGTATGAGTTCCACATGCCTAAAAAAGGTGTGCTATGAAGCACATGAAGATTGACGAGTAGTCAAGATGAGTATTCAGCACCTCGGTTATCCTTGCTCATATAAACTCTTAGATCTTCGACCAAGGCAATTTGAAAAGTTGAGTTAATATTGGTAGCACAAGGGTAAATATGAAAATAAGTATAAAGTAGACATTGCACCAAATTTTATCTATTTTTGAGACATTAAGATGAATGGTTCGAATTACACTGATACACTATACATTGAATAGATTAAGTCAAACTACTTTGCCTTCTAATATTTGGATGGTCATGATGTATTGCTAGATAGCTATATTGATTTATGAATTGAATATTGAGTCAATTCATTATCACAATATTGGAAACCTAAAGTGTTACACACATAAAAGTAGCAAATGGATTAAACTGAATTGAGTGGTTTAGGAAATTTGAAAATTTCCATGGAAACTTATTTTATGGAATTATAATCAATCTTAATTAATTATGTTTAATTAAGAAAGCTTAATTAAAAGTGTTTTAATTAAGTTATTGGGCCAAATAAATATTAGGAAGCACTAGGCTTAATTAAATTGTTTAATTAAGTAGTGAGCTCCTATATAATTTTAAGTTTGGACCTTACCCTTAAATTAAATTGTTTAATAAGAGATGGACCCAATTATAATTTAAAATAACTTTATGGGTATTAAGGTAAATGTGTAATTAATAAAACGTATCTAAAAACCCGAAACCTAAGATAAGAGAAGATACAACCAAAGGGAATGCAATTGAAGACAGACAGACACCTAGGCTTAACAAACTGCAGACAACTGAACCAATAAAACCAGAAACAAATAAACATGAACAAAACAGAACCCCTACCAACCTATGTCTTTGCTTGAGCATCCGGCATCCTATTTGCTTCTCTGCATATGTTTATCATCCTTCCTATTCCACTGAAAAGATTTGTTGAGAAAGTCTTACAAGCAACGCACGAAGGTAGGCTTTACCATCTCTTCATATCTTTTAACTCAAGTTATGTGCCATGGTAGTTTCGGTTTTCGTGGATAATCTACCCCAACAGATCCATTGGAAATGGTTGTGTACCATTTTTCAGAGATTTGGAAGGGTACTTGATGTATTCATTCCTGCAAGAAGAAGCAGAACGGGAAAAAGATTTGGTTTTGTTAGATTCAACACCATGGCCGAAGCACGTAGAGCAATCTCCAGTCTTAATGGTGCCTGGCTCCTTGATAACAGAATTAATGTCAACATGGCAAAATTTTCCCCAAGAACAAATTACTGGAGAAAGAAAAGATGAACGAAGGTAATCAATTTGAGGGCGACAAGAACACTGGGGAGAAAAGGACGGAGTCAAAAATGAACACTAGTGATAATGAAAATACTCACCTTCAGCCTGATCTGCAGCAATCAGGACAGAGAAGTCAAAGATCATATCTCCAGGCTCTTACCAACGACAACAATGTTGTGAATGCTAAGGATTCCATTGAGGCGGAAAATAAAGTTTGTATAGGCGTCGTTGAATCAGAAAACCTCCATTGGCTTGAAAGGAGCATTGTTGGAACTTGTCACGGCTTTACAGATGCTGAAATGATCTGCGAGCAAATTAGAAGAGAAGGCATCTGTGGTCTCACCATTAGAAGAATTTCCGGAAAAGTCTTTCTAATTACTTTCGCAGACAAAGATCTTTTTGAAGGTATGAAAGAAGAAAACTGGACATGGTTAAGCAGGTGGTTTCATGACATTCAAGTCTGGTCGGAAGCACTGGAGATTTGCACTAGAAGAACATGGGTGGCCTGCTATGGTGTTCCCATCCATGCATGGACTTTGTCAACGTTCAACAATATTGCTAATTCCTTTGGGGACTTTATTTGCATGGATAGTCAAACCCTCAAGCTTAGAGCTTTCGGCAGAGGTGCGATGCAGATCATCTGTAACTCCTTAGACAGAATCGATACAACGGTTAAACTGCAAGTGGGTAGTAGATCCTATAACGTCAGAGTCACCGAAGTGGAGCCCGAGTTTGTCTCATTATTTTCTTGCAATCACAGAGTTAACCAGATTAACACACCCAGTAAAAGGGTTGATAGTGATAGTACAAGCTCAGACAGTGTCAATGGCGATCATGAAGACGAAGAGGCAAGCTCTGCAAGGACTAGGATGGTGCCATTGGAACCCTCACAACAGTGTCAGAATATTAATGAAGATATGATTGGTTCCAAGAATAATGCTGGACCCGAAGATAATACTGGACTCGAGGAGTCGAACAGTAAGGATGACCAAAGGCTTCAGTTATCATCATCTGACAGGGAGGCTATTATTAATGGTAATAAAGAGTTACAGTTGGCTGAAGTTCAATTCGAAAACAACGTCCAGCTGGAGATGTGCGAGAATAGGCTGAATGCCGAGGAATCAATAAGACCTGCTATGGATGAAAATAATGGGCTGGATACAGAAGATTGCATGTTCATCGAAGAAGCTTGGCCCAATGTAGATTCTCCCTCATATGTCTCCGAAACAGAGAAAGTAAGTCCATCAAAACCCATTGCAATCCCCAAGGAGAAAAAATGGAAGTTCTATGCTGACATCGAAGAAAAATTGAGTGGCAAGGTGAAAAAGAAAGACAAGAAACGAGGGAAGATAAACAAGAAAGGAAGCAAGAGCTTGGCTGCGGGGTGTAGAAAAATTGTCAACGCCTCCCTTTCTGATGGTGACTTCCATAACAGAAACAATGTCCTCCAAATGGAAGCCAAAGCAATATGGAATATTGGCAAGAAACTAGGTCTGTCTCCACGTTGTGATGAGAGCTTAATCCTTGAAAAGCTTAAGGAATCAGAGCTCATGGGTCGTATCTGAATTGCTGAAACTGGAACCAGAAGGCGTTGTAGTTGGGCTGGTGGGGAAAAATGAGAATCATTTCCTGGAACATTAGAGGTCTCTCCTCTGATGTGAAAAAGAGCTTATTGTTGAAGGTGATCAGATCAATGCGATTTGAAATGATTTTGATACAAGAAACTAAGATGGAGTTCTTCGATAGAAGGGTGATTGGTTATTTCTGGCCAACAGATAATTTCGACTGGGATTTTAGCCCTGCTTCGGGGAACTCTGGTGGTCTACTCACTGTTTGGGATACTACTTGCTTTTCAAAACTGACAACGACGGTGACAAACAGATTTATTTGGATCAAAGGTAAGTGGAATTTTCATGACTTCGAGTGTAATATGGTGAACGTATATGCTCCATGTAATATAGTTGATAAAAAGAAGCTTTGGCACGATCTCTTGGATTTAAAAGATAAAGATGCTGGCAATTGGTGTATTGCGGGGGACTTCAACTCAGTTAAAGAACCTGGTGAAAGAAGAGGTTGCAGCACTGAAGGCCTCGGAATGAATGACTTTAATGACTTTATCAACAGCTCCGAACTTATTGACCTTCCTTTAAATGGTAGTAAGTTTTCCTGGTACGGTAGTGGTAATAAAAGGTGCAGGCTTGATAGATTTCTCTTGAGTGAAGGTTGGTTGACTCCTTTTCCTGATCTTTGCCAACAAGCTCTTAGGCGTGGACTCTCAGATCACTGTCCAATCTCCTTATCCTCTAACATGGTTGATTGGGGCCCCAGACCATTTAAATTTTTGAACTGTTGGCTTAATAACAAGGAGTTTATGAAAGACGTTAGCAACAAATGGAATTCACTATCTGTCCATGGTAAATCTGGGTTTCGCCTCAAAACCAAACTCAACAGACTCAAACTATTTCTGAAGCAATGGAACAAGGAAGTCTTCGGTCATGTTGACGAACGGATTACAAGGCTTGAATCTTGTCTTGCGGACTTGGACAAAATTGGAGATTCAAGAGATTTAACAGAAGTTGAGATGAGTAGGAAAAAAGAACTGACTCAGGAATTATGGTCTGCTAATAAAAATAGAGAATCCATTTGGAGACAGAAGGCTCGTATCACATGGATCAAAGAAGGAGATAGAAACACTCGTTTTTTCCACTGCAAAGCCAAATTACGAGCTAGACAAAATTATATTGCTGGGTTAACCATCAATGGTTCTTGGTCTTCTGATCCCAAGGAAATCAAAGCAGAGATCGTGCATTTCTTTAAGAAACTTTTTTGTGAAAATCATTGGGCTAGACCTCTCTTGGAGAATATTCCTTTCAAACAGTTGAATGCAAATGAAATGGAGTCACTGGAAGCCCCATTCGATCGTGAAGAAGTGAAAAAAGCCATTTGGGACTGTGATGGCTCCAAAGCCCCAGGTCCTGATGGATTTAACTTCAATTTCTTCAGGAACTCTTGGTCATTTATCAGCAACGAAATTATGGACTTCATCGATGAATTTTACCACTCGGGTAGGATTGAAAAAGGAATCAACTCATCCTTCATTGCTCTAATTCCAAAGGTCCCCTCTCCTTCACATCTCAAGGATTTCAGACCCATCAGCCTCATTAGCTCTCTGTACAAGATCTTGGCCAAGGTTTTGTCTAACAGACTAAAGTCAGTCATCTCTTCAGTAATAAGTGATACACAATCTGCTTTTGTCGGTGGAAGACAGATCCTTGATGGAATCCTGTTGGCCAACGAAGTCATTCATAGCATGAAAAAGAATTTATGGAATCAAGGAGGTATTGCTCTTAAACTGGATTTTGAGAAGGCCTTTGATTGTCTTAATTGGGATTTTCTTATTTTCGTTATGGAATGCATGGGGTTTGGAGGTAAATGGAGGTGTTGGATCTTTGAATGTATCTCAACAGCAAAAGTCTCAGTCCTTGTTAACGGCTCAGCTACAAATGAATTCTTGATGAAGCGTGGAATCAGACAAGGGGATCCTCTCTCCCCATTTCTCTTTATCATTGCTGCAGAGGCGCTCCACCTTTTATTAGACAAAGCACAAGCACTTTCCCTGTTTAAAGGCATCTATGCCTCGCCTAATGGCCTTTGCATTTCTCACCTGCAATTCGCAGATGATACCATCATCTTCATGGAAGCTGCTGTGGACGATGCAATTAATATTCGAAGAGTGTTGATATGTTTTGAACTCATTTCAGGGCTTAGGATCAATGTCAAGAAGACCTTTGTCTGTCCTGTTGGTATTGATAATGATCTTGGACAAAGCATTGCTAATGCTCTTAACTGTGATATCTGTTCCATTCCTTTCTCTTACCTTGGGGTTCCCCTCGGAGCTAATCCAAGAAGCCTCTCCTCATGGGAACCAGTGATTCGAAAATTCAATAACAGACTCAAAGGCTGGCAAGGAAAGCTTCTTTCGTTTGCTGGTAGAATTGCTTTAATCAAATCTGTACTGAACTCACTTCCTATTTACTATCTCTCTGTTTTTAAGGCACCCAAAGGTGTTATCAAGAAGTTGGAACAAATGAGAAGATCTTTCTTATGGGGCTCCTCGGGTGGAAAAAATAAAATGGCAAAAGTTAAATGGTCCCTTGTCTGCAGGCCAAAAGCATTGGGTGGACTGGGAATCTCAAGCATTAACACAATGAACATTGCCTTATTAAGTAAATGGTGGTGGAGGTATGGTTCCTGTGACAATGCTCTTTGGAAGAAGTTGATTCAGGAGAAGTATAGCTCTGGCTTTTTGGAGTGGCTCCCTTCGAGGCTACACACTGATAAAATGTCCACAATGTGGAAGAACATTATTTCCGTTGCCAGTACAGAAGGTGTTGATCGTCTTATTGGGTTCGAAGGTTGCCGTTGGTTACTTGGAGATGGTAACTCTGTCTATTTTTGGTTAGATAAATGGATCAATGACACACCCTTGAAGGATAAATACCAGAGGCTTTTCTCTTTATCTGTCAATAAAGAGATGAAAGTCTTTGAAGCTGCTAATGAATATGGATCCTGGAATATAATTTTTAGGCGTAACTTAATGGTCTGGGAGGAAAACTTGTTTAAGCTCCTTCTCGAGGAACTGAATCAAGTTTGCTTGAACAGGAGAAGGAAAGACAAATTGATATGGAAATTCGACAATAAAGGTGCCTTTACTATTAAAAAATTTTCAGAGCTCATTGATTTCCAATTTGTTATCCCCGATGAGATAGTTTGGTTCTCTTCTATCTGGAAGTATAACATTCCACCGAAAGTCCAAAGCTTCTTATGGCTGGCTGTTTTGAAGTGCTTACCATCAAAGAGTTTTTTGATGTCAAGAGGTGTCTCCTTTAATGCGGCTCAAGCTTTATGTCAATGGTGTGAGCTAGCCATTGAAGATTGTCACCACATTTTCATTGGGTGTAACTTTTCATGGTCTATTTGGTGCAAAATTTTTGGCTGGTGGAATCTTTGCTGGGTCTATCCCAACTCTTTCGAGGACTTTCTTAGACAGTGCGATGGAGCTTTATTCCCCAATCCTCTTAAAAGAAGGTGGCTGACCGTTGTGGGAGCGACGTGCTGGTCTCTTTGGCTGTCAAGAAATGATTCGGTCTTCAATATGAAAAAATGGGATGGCGATGAAATTGTCTTTCTTATAAAACTACGATCCATGCATTGGATAAAAGCAATTGAAGATGCTAACTCCTTTCAGGACGCTTGTTGGTGGTCAAACCCTCTTTCTTTTGGTTTGGCCCCAATCAGCAAGACGAGACCAATCACCTGTTGGACTCGACCAGACTCTAACAAGCTTAAATTCAATGTCGACGGTTCTGTTGTTCCATCCTCGAGTCAGGCTGGCTATGGCGGTGTTCTTCGTGATGATACAAGTTCAGTCCTTGGTTTCTTTTTTGGTCCCCTTGGAAAACAAAGTCCCATTTATGCTGAGCTCTTGGCAATCAAAGAAGCCTTGTCCTTATTCCATTCATCAGCATGGTTGGGGTCTAAACAGCTTGTTGTTGAATCTGACTCTAAGGTTGCCATTGCGTGGGTGCTTAATTTGACTGAGCGGCCATGGAAGGATTGGATGATTCTCAACGAAATTGACAATTTGGTTGCTTCGATTGGCAGGGTTGAATTCTCAAGTATTTTTAGAGAGGCAAATTCTTTTGCTGACTCATTAGCAAAAATAGGTGTCAGCAGGAGAGAATTGTTTGTTGCATGGTTCTAGCTGAGTCAGTCTCTTTTCCCTATTCTGATATTGCTCTCTGCCTCTCTGGAGGCCCTCTCCTTTGTATTGGCTTTGCCTTCGGCAGCCCTTTTCTGATTTCAATAAAATCTTCCATCTTTTGGCTGAGCAAAAAAAAAAGTTATATAAAGCTTGTTATGGCCAACTAGCACCTCCCCATAAACACATCATGAAATATAGTCACCATAGCTATTGTTTTGTGTGTGCTGATTTCCTCTTCCCTTCATTGCTAATCTTCTTAAAGCTTGTTAAGAAAGTTGTTTCTTACATTGTTAAGATCTTGAAGATACTGGGGGAATGGTGGTGGTGACTTTTTGAAACTCGAATTACTAGGATAGTAACAACCATAGCACAATTCATCATTCCCAAAGGTTGATAGCTACTTGTGTGGATATTGTTAAAGGCTGGACAATTGGACAAGTGTGGTTTGTAACAAGCCAACCTTGGTATACCAGGATTGGTGGAGATCAAAGTCTTGAGATTACTATATCTATTGACAAGGTATGAAAATTGTGAACTCAATAAATTGCTTAAAAGCACTAATGCCGATCTCATGGTGTCTTTTATCTATCATGATCTTATCTTAGGTTTCAGTGTTTCTATGTTTAATTTTTGTTACACAATAAGATTGTCTCTTGAGCATAAGCTAAAACCTACACTATTATGGTATCAACGCTCCTTTGAATTTATGTGAGATCCACATTTTTTGATACTGTACTATATGCAACAAATTAAGGTGTCTTATAACATTTCTATTCATTGGGTTTTGTAGGTATAATTGAGAATTCAGGCTGTGGGCCCTATTGAGACTTACACAGTCCAGATGGACATGAAAGTTTGCAATACTGATATTTGGAGCAAAACAATATGATGGTAAGTTTCTACAACTCAAAATCATCTGTTTTGGTTTTTTTTTTGAAAAGTGTACAACAAATTTAAAAATGATGATTAAGGACATAGACCGAATGAATTTAAGTGAATAACGGTTAAACCGAGTGGACTTTTGACAAACCAACAGAAGTATGATAATCCACATGTGATAGAGTTCTATATCATGTCATTAGATAGACTAAATCACACACAAAGAATAAAATCTACGCGATTGACTCGATAGGGGTATTTTAGTAATTTTACCCTTAGGGTCAGTCAAACCTTAATAAAACCACATATAATGATTAAAATATGTCCAATATTCATATTTTATAATAAAATGAAATATTTAGAAGTTAAACTGACTGGTTAATAACGTTATGGAAGTGTGAAGGGTAAAATTGTCCGAAATCATTAAGTATAGGGCATTTTGGTAATTTGCCCATTAAAATATTATTTTTTAAAGAATTTTATGGTTATTTCTTGAGTTTTTTGGCCATCATATTCTTCACTACACATTTCCTCCATTGTTAAAGCTTGAGAAAGAGAAAAGCTTATAAAACCCTAAGCTAAACACACCGAAACTGAAAAACACCTTCACCAAACCTGTGCAGAACTCAATGCTCTTCAATTTGGTACCAATTTTTCATCCAAAAGAGACCAAAATCAAGGAGAAACCAGACTTGCAAGTTTCAGCCACCATAGGTAAGAGAGAAAAAGCTTAGTTTTTCATGTTTTTAAGGCTTTATACCATCTAATCTTCATGTTTAGTTAGGCGTTTAAGCTTAATTTGAATTAAAATCATGTCAATCACACCATAAAGGTTTCATCCATCATGCTTCTTATAAGAATGAGTGGTTGTTTGATGAATAATGGGTATAGAAATGATGTATAACATGTGAAGAGCATAAATATAAGCTTAATTTATTGAAATGAAATGTGTAAGGCTAAGGGTACCATTCGGCCAAGTGAATGGCAGCCATGAAATGTGCTTAATTCAATGTGTTTTGGGTACTAGGAGAATGTATAAATTAATAGAAGACTACCAATGAAATTAGAATAAAAAACGGAGTAGTTTTGACATTAGTTGCAATGTTAGCACCGACATGAAATAGACCGAATTAGGAACTGTAGTAGGCAATGTAATAGCTATTAGGATGACAAATATTCTTTTTGAGGAAGTATGATGATTTGATTGTATTTATATGGAATTTTGCAACTCAGAAGTGAGTGATGCAATCCGAGTGCTATCGAGCTTTTCGGTAGAAACTAAGTGGTAAGGAATATGTGTAGAAGACGTAGGGATACTATGAGTGCTTATTAGTTTCAAAAATGAAATTATAGAACGATTTTGAAATGATTTGGATTGGATTTTTGAAATTTCCATTGGGTTATAAACTGTATTCTTGTGTAGAGAGGTTAGGAAAAACTTAGCCGTTATGTTGTCGAAATGTCATTAAACGTAATTTAATTCCTAGATTTTATAACAGTGGAATTTGAAATATTTTGAGTAGATTTTTGGGGAACAAATGGATTTAAATCTCATATAGTAAATAGGAGCATTAAATTCATAACTCAGTTTCCGAGCTTGATTTTGATAGTTTTCTTTGATTTTGTGTTTTATATGAGTGATTGCATTGATATTATACGTAAAGAAAATATTTTAAACTCAAAATTATGGATTGAGAATATTTTATGAATAATTATTCTCAAATAACTACTTTTTTATTTTGATAAATTTATGATCTATTTAAAAACATTATTTTACTGCTCTGAATATGAAAATATGTTTATTCTAAATTATGAACTGTTTTGAGACTGTTAGCCACATCATGCATTCTGAGTGAGTGATTTTATGCTATTAGACTTGACAAGTCTTCAGCTCCAACAGTTGTCACTTGGCAAGTGTACATTGTGGACACTTTGACTATGGCCATACGTCTTTATTAATCCCTCTGGGATTTTCTTATGCATGATACTACTGGTGTAGCCTAGTCTCCACTATCTTACTACTAAACTGTTTATATTGATTTACTGAATCTAATTGTACTTATGAAATTTGATCAAGTGTTTTGATCCTTGAATGTTTGATTTCTGAATATGAATGATCAAATTTGATTTACTGAATGATTGATTTTTTTAAATCTGATCGATTGATTTGACTTATTGATAATTTTGATCATTTAAATCTAATTATTTTCTAATTTAACTTTTGTATAAATTTTTGAGTGAACTACAATATTTTCTGAATAGTATATAAAATGTTAGATCAGAAACTGTACCTTTGAACTACTTATTTTACTAGCAATAAATTTATTCCCTATAGTCAGATTTAGGGACCGGGACACGTGAGGTGCTCCAAAGCATTCTCCCCTACTTGGCTTGGTTACCTAACTGATTATAATATCCATCCTTTTATCATGGCCAAACTCTGGTTTTAGCACTACATGTCATTTTAAATATATTTTATTATGCATGTAGTCATGCATAGTATCAATACTTTTATACGTATTTCTTACTGGGCTTTCCTCAAGCTCACGCTCTTTCCTCCTCCAGATTATATACAATAGAGCATTTGGGTGCTTCGGAGGTCACTTTTGCTGTATCTCTCAGGCAGTTCATCGATCACCGTAAAGGTATACGTTTTACTTTTTATATTTTTAGACTTTGTAAGTACAGTACTATGATATGTAAATATTGTACAAGGAATGTGAACATATTCTGTAAACCGATTGTAAATTTTCGTATATATATACGAGTAATTTCTGGATTCTGGGTTTTGGTTGTGAATAAATTCTGAGTGTGTACTTGATATACAGCCTAACCAAGTATAAATTATACAATAAGTAGGCTATTCAGATTGTGACACTTTACCTTGAACTAATGCTCATCTACTTACAAAGATCACAAATCAAACTTTGGCCATAGGTGCCTAAACTTTCTTAGGTACTTGAGAGTTAGTTTTTGCAATTTTAGTTCCACCGGAATCTATTTCAATTTTAGTTATTTATCATGTGAATTTAGCACTTCATTGGGAACCTATGCCATCTTAGTGACTCTTCTTATATATGTGATTTTTCTAAATATGAATATTTGTGATAAGTGTCCTACTTTATGACAAAGTGCACATGTTAATTATACATTATGGAGATCATTCACATTCACAAGCAAATTCTTAATAAGGGTTTCACATGCATTATAGGCTAGACCATTTTTGTCAAATAATGTTCTTTGGGTTTCAAGCATGTGGTTTAGCTTTTGTTAACCCATGTAACATCTAGAGAATAAGTTAAGCGAATTGGTGTTTTTCTCATTTAGATCACTCACCTCTAGATTAAGCTCATCAACTTTCTTTTCTAGTTCCATCTTAGTGTTCATCATCAAGTCATTTTCCAATTTCAACTTTGCAATTATTTTCTTATATTTAACACTAATGCTTTCAAATTCACTAGCTAAATCATTAAAGGCATCTTGTAGTTACAAGAAGTGGAAGTTACCTTAGAATCATTAATTTCCATAAGGTAGAGGTTTGCTACTTCATTTTCAATCTCCACTTCATCGGAGTAATCACTATCACTCCAAGTTACCATCATGGTTTTCTTCTTGGGTCTCCTCTCACTTTGCTTTTTTAGCATGGGACAATTAAACTTGATGTGTTTCAGTTTTTTAAACTTATAGCACATAATGGGATCCTTATTCCTCTTATTAGATTCTCCTTTAAAGACCTCTCCCTTTGTGGTATCCTACTATTGCTGTATGACTTCATTTTCATAAACCTATTAAATCTTATGACAAAAATTTCTATTTCATCATCTACTTCATCACTATCTTACTTTTCACCTTTATAATCCTCTTGAGTGGTAGATTTCAAGGCTACTCCTACCTTTTTAATAGGTTCTTGGTTTCCCTTTAATTTCATCTCAATGTGAGTAGAGAACACATTAGCTTATCTAGGTTGAGAGTGCGAGAGTTCTTAGACTTCTTAGTAGAGATTACTTTTGCCTCCCAACTCTTAGGCAAGCTATTAAAAATTTTCTTAATGATCTCAACATTAGAATGGGTTTTGCTTAGATCCTTGATTCAATTGATTATATTGGTAAACCTATTTGCCATATCGGTTATGGACTCCTTGAATTTAATTTTGAAGAGCTCATGATCATAAGTGAGCATTCCAATTTTGGTCTCTTTAACTTGGTTTGTCTTTTCATGAGTGATAGCCAACTTAACCCAAATTTATTAGGCATTTTCACATAGTGAGACTCTTGTACTCATTTCCACCTAAAGCACAAAATAGAGTGTGCATTGCTTTGGCATTGAGTTGATCCACTATAATGACATTTGTATCCCATTATCTTCCTCTTTAACTACTTCTACATCTCCTACTCTCCTTTTAGGAATTTGTGATCCTTTAACTATAACCATTCATATCTCATAATCATTTGCTTGCATAAACAACATCTTGTTTTCTAATAAGGAGTAATTCTCACCATTGAAAAAAGGTAGTCTAACAAGGGAGTGTCCTTCTCTTCCTAATGTGGTTGCTACATTGGTTTCAACCATTCTAAGGATCTTTTTGATTTATGGTGTTAATCCTTTATAAACCTAGAGCCTATGCTCTCAAACCAATTGTTGACTTAATTCTCTAAGATAGATAGAGAGGGGGTGAACTGGTTTATCCCTAATTTCAAGTTTTTCTAAACAATTGCTACAATTTCAAATTAAGAAGAATATGTGTAATCAAATAATAACTTCAAACTAAAAAGAGAAGGTAAAAGTATTTCAAACAGTAATTTATAGAGGTTTAACTTCCATTTGCCTATATCTTTTCTCTTGAGCTTCTACAAAAGTTCCTAATCCACTATTAGTTCAATACAATTAACTTTTCCAAGTTGAGGTATAACCTTTATCACTCTAGGTTTTTCTAAGGTTAAAGATAGAAACCCTTTTCCCACTCTAAGTGGCTACCCAATCTCACTACAATGAAACACTCAAGGGTTACACACCCTTCTTGATACAAAATATAGATAATGGATAAGTGTTTTGGAAAACTAAGTTACCTCTTAAGGGTTGATGTTTGCTGGGAATACAAGCTCAAGTGAATAAAAAAAATGTATATGGAAAATACAAAATTTTCAACTCAAGAATGTTTGGAAGACTTTAATCTTGAAGATAAAGGTTGTTAAAATTCAACGCTCTCTGATTATGAAGCTTAGAATACGTGCTTTCATACCTCCTTGGTGATTTCAAGCTGTTAGTGTGCATTTAATTTTTTTTCATCCCGTTTTTTGCTGCTAGTATCGAGGCCATTGATACATCGTGAGAGGAAGTTTTCAATTTGAACCTAGGGTATTGATAACTTACCTTGAGGTTTTGATATTTCTTACACAAGCTCAAAGCAAACGTTAGAGGATATCAATACCTAAACCTTAATGTATCGATACCTAAGGAGAAAGAAACGATTTTGACTGTATGCGTATCGATACCACTCCTAGCGTATCGATCCCAAAACAAAGTATGAGCTACTAATTTTGAGGGTATTGATACCTTATAAGAGGCTATCGATATCTTGGCCATTTAATGCCAAAATTCGAATGAAAGGTATCAATACCTTAGGCCTTAGAAGTACAATTTTGGCAATTTAAGCGTTCAAACACTTCACCAAGTTATTTTTAAAGTCTAGAAACATGTCATTTCAACATTAATCACTCAAAGAACACGCATATTTGTGACTGTCATTTATCAACATATTTAGCAATTTCCAAAAACATATTTCAATATTTAAGTTCTAATGAAAAATTGCTAAATTCATATTTAAATTATTAATTCATTTAACTGCATAGTCATATCAAAATTATACATAATTCAAAGCTAAAAAAATCTATAAAAAAAAAGAGCAGATATAATTTTAAAAGTAAGAAAAAATGCTAGCTAAATTTAATAATTCAAATTTTATAAATTTAAAATATAATGCAAAATAATTTTTATATTTAATAGCCATTTTTTAAAATGAATTTGAAAATAAATTATTTTCAGAAAAAATAAATTTTTAGAAAAATTAATTATTTAAAATTATTATTTTATCTAAACTATATTTTTCTTATAAATAAAGAAGAAAGAAAGACAGAAAAAGAGGTAAAAAAAGAAAAAAAATGAAAAGAAAAGGCATAAACAAATTGGCCTAACCAATTAATCAATGACATGTAATCTTATTAAAAGTTTAAGTTAATTTTTAAATATAAATTTTAAGTAAAAGTATCTATTATCTAATTACATATGATTAAAAATAATTATTTCTCTTCAGATAAGATTGAATCATTTTATATTAGAAATGTGTCTAATTTTATTTGCAATCTAATAACTTTTTTTGCATGCAAACAAAATATAAAATAAAATGATAATCATTCTTCATCCGACGCACTCTTTTATGAATCGAAGGGCGATGGACACTCGATGGACACTGGATGTGACTTTATGCAGATCTGTCCTTGAATAAATTTGTGAAATGTGAATTACCCAACATTCCGGAGAAGAAAATGGACCCATCTTCCTCCACGTTATCAAGGAAAAGTTTGGGCCGACAAAATAGTAACACTAGCTTGGTTTTGTTGTAGGCACCACAAGCACATGTTACCGATCTTTAAATGGTATCACATCTTTTCCTTTTCCTTTTCCTTTTCCTTTTTTCTGTTCTTATTTGAATCAGAGTTCTTATTTTGTTTTGTTGGATACTTTCTAAAAGCATGAAAGCCACGAACCTTATTCACCAAAATAAAAAAGCCATGAACATGTGCATGGATGCTCGACACAGCCACGTCAACATCCCCTGTAATTAATTCAGCTTTGACTTGCATAGATTGTTTCTAGTTTTCCTTTATCGCTTTAAAGATTTTGTTAACTATTAGAAATATTAAATTAGAATCTAATTAACTTTTAGATAAAGTACACTAATTAAGTCATGTAAAAATAATTACGGTTTTATTGTTTTATAAAATCTAAGGTACGATAAAAATTATCTCCATAATAGCTTGCATCAAAACCAAATCACCATCAACTCAAATAGTATTATTATCCAATACACTATTAAAAGAGATTTTAAATTTCACAAGCGAAATTAAGATGGTGACATGTATCCTTTAAAAATATTAAAAGATAAAAAATAAATAAAATAGAGTATGGTAATCATCTTAAACCTACTTGTAGAGTCTAAAAATTACATTAGCAACATGTGAGATAATAAGTAAGAGGGAAAATTAAGCGACTGTCAAAGCGAATGATGGCAACTAGCAACAGTGATCTACTGAGGAGGAGGATACCTTCTTCAAAACTAAGAAGAAAATACGAACGCAAGATACAAAGGAATCTAATGAGGATGCTCAAGATTTGGGAGATATGGTTGATCAAAGACCTACATTCAAAGACATGGTCATGGGAAGACATAGAGTACTGGACTCTTAAGATGAACGCATGGAGAATTTATTGTCTCATGATGGTTTGATCTCTATTACTCAAATAGGGATTTTGCCTTTGTATCATGGTTTCTGAAAGATAACGAAAGTATATCCAACAACAATGGAAGGACGGTGTTATTGTAAATTATTAGGACGTTCCATTAGGTTTAAAACTTTGGAGGCAAAGATTAAAGGTTTGTGGAATTCGAAAAGGGAGTTTGAATTGCTTGACATAGGAGAAAGGTGTTTTCTGGTGAGATTCTGTTATTTAGCAAATCTCCAGTTTACTATGGAAGATGGTCTATGGATAATTTTTGGCCATTATTTGACTATGAGAAGATGGCAACCAGGATTTAGGCCATGCAACGATTCCATTGATTCAACAACAGTATGGATAGGGTTCCCAAGTCTACCTATGGAAACTTATGATGAGTGTATTTTAACAGCAATGGGAAGCACAATTGGAAAGCCCCTGAAGGTGGATCAGAACATGAGGTCTGTTGTTGCTAGAGGGAAGTTCGCTAGTGTGAGATCCGATTCTACTGTACTGTACATATACGAACATGTAAATTTTAATTAATAAATAAATTATTTTTATACATTTTTACAAATATTAAATAAAAAGCTATGTGGGCTCCAATTAGATTTCAGTGCCCAGACGATGATATGAGTGAGAAAATATATTTTTGGAGGTTGAATAAGAATATTATGGTGATTTGGAAGTCAAAATAACCAAGTTGCATTATTTTGAAAAGTATGAGAATCAAATCTAAAAATGACAGATACGTCCCGAGGATATTTTCGTAAATTTCTCTCAAACCAAAATGAATTGGGACAAAGTAAAAATATCATGTTATTCTACATGAAAATTACTTTAACATGGTGTCAACGGATTTATCAAAATGGTCATAAAAACAGAAAATTTCGCTGGCGGGTTGCGGGGGTAAAATCATCATTTTTCACTACCCGTGCACCCCGTATCAACGAAACCACTTCCAATCATCAAAATGTAGCAGCTGGGAGTTACTATTCACCTTCTTCCTCAAAGCCTCCAATGCCATTCTCCTTGTGTAAGAAGAGAAAGAAAAATTTCCTACCAAAATAACTTACAAACTACTTAAAATCTCAACAAGATTTCTATATCAAAATTGTTCTCCTCTCTCTCCTCTACAAACCTACACCCATAGTTCAGCCTATCAAGCACTATACAAAGAGAACCAAGCTCCCAAAGTTTTGGCCAAGCATTGGTAAGTTGCCATTCATGGTGTTTTTCTTAAGTTTAATGGCATGAATCATCTCCTTAAAGTGTAGTAAGCATGATTATAAGCATGGTTTTATTTAAATCATGAAAAATAAAAATGTGCCATTAATATACCATTTGGCCAAGCATGGATCTAGGGGGTTTCATGGTGTTTCAAGCATTTAAATGGTGCCAAATAACTCATTAAGCTTAGAAAATCAACTTAGGAAAATTATATTGTTGAAAATCATGCAAAATCACCTCCCACCAATTTCGGTCAAGATGAAGGGGAGATGAATCATGGCTGTTTTGGTTGTTTTGAGAGTAGATTCGGACTGTATAATTTACGAGGAGTCTACCGGTATGCTCGGATTTGAAATCCAACGCAAAACAAAAAAGTTACGTTATACTACCGGTAGAAATTATATTGCACAAATATTTACAGTATCCAATGTGGCTGCATTTTGGAATAAATTATAGCTTAAAAATAAGGATAAAATAAGCTAATAATTTTGGTGAAATAAATTACAGCCCGAGAATTTTGGTGTTGGTGTGTTGAAGTCAAGGAACCCCTTTACCGATAGACAGGTAAGGGATGCGTGTGTGAATTTGTAAGGATATCCGAATGCATGCTTTTCATGCTATGAACTTTATAAGATTTACTGAATATTGAATTGCCTCGAAATGCTATGAAATTGTGGTTTTCTGGCCGTTGACACTGTGTTTGCAAGTGCAAGGAGGCTAGGACTCTGGCAGTCTTTATGCTGCCAAAATTTACTAAAAATATTTTTAAAAATATTATAAAATATTTTAGTGCATTATTGGTATCTTTCCTAGCCTCAAAAGTGATAAATTAATTATTTTTCATAAATAGTGAATTTACTGAAAAGTATTTATTAAAGATTCATGATACTGATTTCAGTAAAGGTTAACTACCAAAAAATTCATTCCACATGTTTTATAGGGAAATGTGTAATTGGAGAAGTGAAATGGTGAATAGTGAATATTTTATAAATGATTTTCAGTATAATATTCACTAATTTATTATGATTTTCTTTTATGGATTAAATAAATTTTATCACGTGTAATGATTTCCATAAAAGGCTTTATCACTATGTAAATATTGTTTTGAGACTAAAATGTCTCTGCACGTATTTTATAGTGAGAAAAGTGTTGGTGGAATTATTATTAATTTTGAAAAATAAATATTTTATTTTTCCATAAAGTATGAAAATATTGGAATTGATTTCCAATAATTTTGAATTTCAAGTTGTGGAAAGGAAAGTATGGAAACATGTGTATATGTGTTGTACAGTGAAAAGGAATAGTTACGAGATTTTATTCCACAGTGAAATTATTTTATAAACTGTTTTCATCGTACAAGATATTGTGATTTATACTTTTATGGATTTTCTGAAAAAGTACTATTGATTCTACTTAATTTCATAAAGGTAACAAGATTTCACATATACTGTTTTGAGACTAATAGGCCTCATATCATGCTGATATGTGACATGTAATATGTGATATGTGATATGTGAAACTGTTGACACTGACCCTGTCTTCAGCGTCCCGGTTGACACCTGATCAGTGTACAACCGAGGACACCTATAGACTATGGCTATAGATCTCGTGTTTATTATACTGTCCCTACAGGGATCTCAAGTGTTCATTATTATTCCCTACGGGACTTATAGCATGATATCATTTGGGTGTTGGCTGGTCTCCACTATGATTTCACGTGTTATTATTGATTTTAGTGCTATTTTCAGAAACTATGATGATTTTCTAAAGTATTTTATTACTGAACTGTTGTTATAATTAAACAGTTATTTTACTGTTACACGTGTAAAAGTGATAATTGAATGGTGGAAACTTTGTGATTTTCAAGTGTTAAATTAAGTGATTTGATAAATTGTTTTACTCAAGTGTATGAAATATTTATATGCAGTAAATTTGAAATAAGTTTTATGTGAAAATAATTTTCGACTCCCTATAGTCGCTCTGGGTATTCAGGACAAGACAAGTATTCCAAAATACCTTCCATACTCTATCTGGATTTCTCAGCCGACTATAGTATCCTTTCCTTTTTAGTGTGCTTAGCATACAAATAGGAAATTAAGGATTTTATTGCATATAGTCTTCGTGATATCAAAATTTGCGTACAACTCTCTTGCTGAGTCATGGTTTGCTCACTCCTTTACTTTCATCATCACAGATTTGATATAAGGAATAGCTGAAGTACCAAACCATGGACTAGTTGCGCTTTGAGTAGCTTGAAGTATCGTATAATGGATTCTTGAGGTATCATGTTTACATTTATATATTTAGACTCGTTTATACAGTAATACTGGTTGTAAATTTATTTCAAGTGGGATGTAAACTAACTTTTACAGTCTGTGAATATTAATTTCCAATAAATAAATATTGTCTAATTTTTTTATTATGCTAGATGAACAGTGTGTAAAGGTATCACGAACAGCCTAACTGAATCACGTCTGTAAAAATGTGTGAAAAAGTGTAAAATATTGTGTACTTGGACTGTGACAGCTAGTGTATGCGTGAAGTGGATCTTAATAAGCCCTTAATTCCAAAAATTCAATTGGATGGATATTGCCAGCTAATTGAATATGAGGGGTTAAATTTAATTTGCTTTTCTTGTGGGTGCATAGGACACAAAGGAGTCTGCCTTTATCAGAATGATGAGTGTATAAGACAATTTATGAAGATATCTGCCATGGATGGAGAAAGATCAAAGCAGGTTGCTCAGGAAGATGACCAGCAGAAGGTGCAAGGAGGTACAGTAAGGGAGCATGCAGAGACATATGGCCCTTGGATGATTGCACGAAACCAAAATTTTAGGAAACGATCAAAGCATAATCTGGATGCTCTTGGAAAGGATTAGTTGAGAGGTTCTAGATTTGAGATTGTATCGGATAAGAACGTGGTAGGAATTATGGCAAATGATATGAAAACTATTCATATTGAGACAGAGAGTCCTAGTCAACGTAATAATGTTGATAAGGAGAGGACTACTATAGTACGTCATGATCAAAAAGTGGGGCAGCACGTGTAGGGTGGAGGTTTGACAAGTACAAATAAGGGAAAGGGAATAATTGAGGCTGACAGTGTGTCAAAGGGGCCCTAAAATAATAGGCCCCAAATTAATTTAGAAAGTCTAATTCAGAAGATTGCAAATGGTAAATATAGTCAACAAAAGTAGACCCAAAAAAAGAAGGCTTCATTGAATGAGTCTTGTGCTATGCTTCCAAAATCAGAAGCTGGCTTAGAAGCAAAGATGTTTGACAGACAGCTAAACAATAAGGAGGATGAATTAATTGCATAGATGTTGGGGAATAAAAAGTCACTTGACTTACCGAGTATGGTACAAGAAACACCAGCTGGAGGTAGTATACTCAAAGCTAGTATGGAGACCTTGTAGATGGCATGCATGCAGAATGTTTGAAATATAACAAGTGTTAATGATGATGAAGATACTGCTATGGAACTTCAAGCATGGAGGGAATAAGAAGTTCCTACATATCATGAAGGAACGTTTAAGATTTTCCAGACTTTGGATTGTTGTTGTGGTAGAGCCATGTATTTCTGGAGATAGAGCGAGAGGAGTTTTAAAAAAAATTAAAATTGGAGACCTTTGTGATCTCTAAACTAGTTGGTTTCTCAGGAGGAATTTGGGTTGCATGGGATTCGGTTTATGTAAAATTGGAGATCTCACATATTACTAGTCAAGTAATACATGCAGTCGTACAAAGGGAAGGGATGGGTAATTGGTTGTTGCCAGCAATCTATTCAAGTCCAAAGTTTGAAGTTCAATGCAAGTTATGGGATGAGTTAGTACAGTTTGCAGAGTCAGTGAGTTTACCATAGATGTTGTAGGGTGATTTCAGTGAAATAAGTTGTAGCTTGGAAAAATCAGGTGGGTGACTTGTGTCCTCTGTTCGAGTATCTTTTTTTTAAATAAAATGATAAATGAATATGACTTGTTGGATTTAGGATTTAAGGGGTCAAAGTATACATGGTGCAATAAGAGGGAAGGGCTATCTAAAGTCTATGAACGCCTAGATAGAGCAGTAGCTAACCAGGAGTGGAGGCTATTGTTTCCAGAGGCAACAGTTCAGCGCCTACCAAGGACATATTCTGATCATTGTCCTCTATTGATACATTGTGAAGATGTGAGGCTATTAGATAGGTCTATGTGAGATCCTCAATTTCCATGTATTCCTCCATGTATGTAAAGTATTCTAAGTTAATATGATTAAATGAATACAAAGTTGATGTGTAATTAAGATATAATAGATGTATGAATGATGTATGATTAATGTATAGAATATAGAAGAAACAATGAAGTTGAATGTCAATAAGTCAAATGAAGCATGTTGATATCAGAAAATTAATTAAGGTATGAGACAAGAAATAAAACCAGAATTTTGATTTGTGATTTAATGGATGAGTCATAGGAAGAAAGGATAAGAGGAATTAATTGAGGGTCAAATAGTCTTGAGTCAAGGAGTAAGCATGGCTGAGATTGAGGATGAGATAAGAAGCAATTAATGCATCTTGCATGACTCATCACCCTCATCATCATCACCCCTACGCCAGCCCCTCTTCCAGCTCTCCCTCTCGTTTCCTCCATTCTTCCAAGTTACCATCCATAGCTACCTTGACAAACCACCTTACTCTCCCATCGATTCAACAAGTTTATTAGACGAAAATCGATCCTTGTCACTAGAATAAGAGATATCCAAGGTTTGGTGGATTGATTCCAAGTATTGGAAGAGATCTCAAAGTTTGAGATTTTGGTCTCTAGTGAAGGTAAGAGAAGAAAATGATTTAGTCAATTTCGTTCTTGGTTTGGAGTTGTTTTAAGTTAGTATAACATTTGTATGTGGTTTAAATTAAGGTTTGATGTGGTATGATGATTTTAGGTTGAAGAAGTGAAAAGCTAGGGTTACGCGCCAAGTGATTTCGCGTTTCTGAAGGAATCGAGGTAAGGAATTTATGTAACGGACGTAAGGCGGCTATGTCCGCATGTTTTATAATGTTTTTATGTGGTTTGGAAGAAGCACCAATTGATTTTGTATAGGAAAAGATGCATTTTCGGACTTGTCTCCTAGTACCAATTAGGCTAGGGACAGCCGACTGCCATAAAGGGAAGTCGACTGCCTAGAGACAAACAAAACGCCGTTTTCCGAAAACCGATGCAAACCAGTCGACTGCTATGTAAGCCAGTTGACTGCTATTTACCCAGAAGCATTCTATTTCAAACCAGTCGACTGCTATATGGGACAGTCGACTGCTATTTGCCAAATTGCATTCTGTTTCAAAAACAGTCGACTGCCCTATATGACCAGTCGACTGCTATTTCTTAAGAAGCATTATGTTTGAAAACCAGTCGACTGCTATATTGACCGGTTGACTGCCCCCATGTATTTTTCGAAATGAAAATAATTTCGAGAAATGAAGTTATGAAGCAGCAGCCGACTGCCCCATGAGGCCAGTCGACTGCCATGTATGAAAAGATGTTTTCAAAGCTTAATTGATTTAAACACAAAGGTGTTTTCTGAAAAGTATATTATAAATGTTTTGAGACTATGGACTGCGTAATGATTATGCATTTCTGATGGCTGAGAGACTCTGATCAAGTCCTCAGTAATATGTATGTTAAGTGAGGAACCCTAGTCCGGTCCTCAAAACCATAAGTGACACTTGACTAGTGCTCACTATGGTATTATTAAGGCAGGAGAGAATCCCTAACCTCTACATGGTATACCAATGTACTAATGCATGATTAGAGTCATATGAGTCATATGAATGAGAATGAACGGTTCATATGACGACTCAATCGCTTAAACATTGTACATAGTCTCCATCTATTTCAAAGTACAAGATGTATGTATGAAGAAGTATATGATGTATGTTTTAAAGTATGATATGAAGTATGATGTTTTAAAGAAAGTATGTTTGCCATGTCATTTGAAATGAATATGCATGGTTGCAAACAATGCATGAAAGAGGTTTATGATGCATGCTTTATAATGCTTTACATGACATTATAGAGCCAAGTAGGAAAGGTGCATATAGAGACATAGCACGCTCTTTTACATACTTTTCTTACTGAGCGTAAACTCACCCTTTTACGACCATTTTCCTACAGATTACCTGAAGTGAATCCCGCTCCGACTAGAGGAGCTTGTTTTTGAAGAATCAAGGTGTACCTTCTTGATACGCTTCCCAGTTAGCATAGAAGGTATACTTATATGTTCATATGTAAAGTTAAATTGTAATTCAGCTACAGTACAGTACAAGTAGAGAATATATATAAGATGTTGGGGATGTAAGTTAAGATGATGTATGAGATCCTGTGGAAACGGAATGATATTTATATATATCATTTTTATGTTTATGGAAATTGAATAATATTTCATGAGCTATTAAATGATTAGCTTAAGATTAAGGGAAGAACGACACTGGATAAACTAAATCTAAATAAAGAAGGAAAAAGATAAGTGATAAGATGAAGTGACGGGGACGTCACAGTCTAATAGGCCTTTTAGATTTTAATGCATGTGGCTAAGTAGACCAGAGGTGGATGATATAGTTTCTAACCAGTGGTCCGTGGCAATGGTGATGTTATGTCTAAAATGAGATCAGTGGAGGGAAGGCTAAGAGAGTGGAATGTCAATGTATTTGGAAACATCTTTGGCAATAAGAAGATTTGGGCTAGACTTACAAAAGTTCAAAAATTCTTAAGGAACATAGATCGCTTCAGCTTGAAGTGTTGGAGAAAAGTCTGATACTTGAATATAATATTATTTTGTGTCAGGAGGAGCTCTATTGGTATGGTTTTTAGAAGGGGAATGGAATACTAGATTTTTCCATCTCTCAACTTTAAACCAAAGGAATAAAAAAAACAAAATCCTAATGCTTAAGAATAAAGATGGCGAGTGGATACATTAGCCAGAGGTTTTGAAGTATTTAGTGCTAAAGTATTTTAACAATTTATATACGTTGCAAGAGTAAACAAGAAGACCATTAACTAAGGCACCATATATATCCTTGAACTTGGACCAAAGGCAATAGCTTGATGTCCCTATTTCGATGGAGGAAGTAAAACATGCTTTGTTCCAGATGAAACCTTGGAAAGCTCCAGGGGTGGATGGTTTCCATGCAAGGTTTTCCAAAGGTACTAGGATGTCACAAAAGATTCTATCTATGGCTTGGTCAAAGACGCTTTGTAAGGAGGAATGTTTCCAGTGGGTTTGAATGAGACTCTAATAGCTTTGATACCTAAGATGAGTGATCTTGAAACAGTAAGGGTTTTTAAGCCCATTAGTCTATGTTTGATCATGTATAAAATCATCATTAAGGTCTTAGTAAATAGGCTAAGGCTGTTTTATGTGATATTATGGCACCCACTCAGTCTAGCTTCATTCTTGGGAGGCAAGGGGCAAATAACATTATTATAGCACAGGAATTGGTTCACACAATTACAAAGGCAAAGAGTAAGGAAGGGCTAATTTTAATTAAAATTGATCTCGAAAATACTTATGATCGAATTAAATGGGATTTTTTTAAAGAGACTTTAGTTGCTTTTGGGTTCTCAACAACATGGATTAAGCTAATCATGATTTGTGTGACAAGTGCTTCTATGAGAGTCTTATGGAATGGTGAAAAAACAGCAGCTTTTAACCCAAAAAAAGGGTTTGCTATAAGGGATCCAATCTTTCCCTGCATGTTTGTTTTGTGCATGGAAAGGTTGGGGCATATGATTGATAAAAGGATCAATGATGGTAGCTGGAAACCTATTAAAATAGGTAGGAATGGCCCAAGTATCTCCAATTATTTTTTGTTGATGATCAATTCTTATTTAATAGAGCATCCACTGTACAAGCTACTAAGATCAAATGGTGCTCGATGAGTTTTGCTCTTCATCAGGTGCAAAACTGAATTTGGAGAAGTCAAAAATATTCATTTCTCTTAAAGCTAAAAAGGAGAATAGAAGACAGGTATGTAATATACCGAGAATTAATCACAATTGTATACTTGGGAAATATTTAGATGTACCTTTAATAAAAGGAAGGGTTATCAGGCAAACATTACAGGACATTGTAGATAAAGTTCATGGGAAGCTAGTAGGCTGGAAGTCAAAGTGTTTTGAGTCTAGCAGGTAGGGCCCTTGATCAAATCAGTTACATCAGCTATTACGACTTATAATATGGTGGTTTCTATCTTACCAAAGGCAGTAAATGAGAATACTGACGAGATAAATAGAGGGTTTCTTTAGGGGAGAACTGAAAATCATATAGGAGTATCGCTTGTACCTTGAGACAACGAATGCAGACCAAAAGCTTATGCTGGATTTGGATTAAGAAAGATAAAGAACCAAAATCGAGTTTTGATTCAGAAGATTGCCTAGCGCTTGATTAATGAACCAGATAGTCTTTGGGCAAAACTTGTAAGATCAAAATATGCAGTTGTTGGAGATATCATTAGATATGCAATGAATACAAAGTCAATGAAGGTTACGTGGTCACGTTCCTAGAAAGGTATAGTAGCTGCTTGTAAGTGGTTAGTTGAGGGTTTAAGAAGAAAGGTTGGAAATGGAGGTATAACATATTTTTAGATAGATAATTGGCTTGATATTGTGGAGCTGACTAAGGTGGATGCAAGTGTAGATTTGTCTAAGACAGTTAGTGCTTACATGGACAGAAATGGTGGATGGAATGTGGAGTTACTCTTCTTTGTAAGATCACAAAGTTCAGCTTATCTAATGAAAGAATTTTCATATGAAATTAATGGAAGTGATGGAAGATCACAACGATTGAATTCTCTTTAGAGAATAGTTTATATGTATATATGCGACCAAGGAGAACCTTTCTCAACTTTACATCAAGGAGAGATTATCTCTCAACTCAATATTAAGGAGATTGATTCAATCCTTTTAGATAAGCGTTAAAGCTACGGTCAATATATGATTTGCAAGTCTCTCAGGCAAAATATGAGCAATAAAGCTACAGCTAGATTATAAGTAGTAAAGTATAGCCAAGATATGAGCGATAAAGCTGTGGCTATAAGTATAAGCGATAGAGTTGGGCCAAATACTAAGTGATAGAGTTGTGGCCAAATACTAAGTGATAGAGCTGCGGCCAAGGAGTAAATCTCAATTTCATATTGGGGAGAAGAGTTCTCAACCCAAAAAAGAAAGTGATCAAACTCCAATATATATTAAGGAGATAATATATCTCAACTCAAAATCAGCAAAAGTAGATTCAACACAATGACTCATTTGTTGAATAGATCTTTTTATTCATATAAAGAGATATGCTTTTCCATGAGTTTTGCAATGCTTAATATGAATCTAAAGTAGAAGTAAACATAGTAGCTGTGTGCATATCTTATGGAAAATTGCATTCTCATGTCTTCAAGAATTTTGATGAGCTAGGAATGGATTATCTAAACTCTATTATTCTCAATTATCAGTTCTCTTACTTGTACTCTTTGATGGAAAATTCTATGGAGATTCTTACAATCAGCAAGTGAATGACTAACTGTTCAGTGATAATCACAAAACTTTGGATTGGACTTTTCTTTTGTTGTTGGTAGTTGTGAAACATAAGGTAGATTTACATTTCCATCTATAATCCATTCTTGGAAAAGTGCTTTCACTCTATCCAATGGAAGTAAGAATAGTGGAAAGTCAGCATCATCATTTTGTCTTCTTCTTAGATTATCTCTTCCAAGATGCATATTAGAATGAGAAGATCCTCTTTTTTTCCCCTCTTTGAATTGCATTCACTATAGGAGCATTCCTTTGAGTAAAATGATTATCTTCTGTTTGCCTAAGAACTATACTATTAGTTCTTATTGCAGCTTCAAGTAAAGTAGCGAAGGTTGGAAGAGGTAGATTTTATAGGTAAACTCCACACTCATCAAGCATTCTTTCGCCAATTCCTTCTCATCAAGTGAGTCTTAAATGTCTAGCATTCTTTCTCTGAGATGTTGGATATACTCTATGAGATCCTCATGTGAATTTTGATGCTCTCTTTCCAAGTCAATGAGAGTTACCTTCTCTTGAGTAGAAAAGAACTTTTCTCCAAACATCTTATACATCTAGCTCCAAGATTCTACAGAGCCAGGAATAAGATTAACATACTAGCTGTACACTTTTTCAGTAAGAGACTTGGAAAATTACTTTAATGTCAAATCCTCATCCAATCCAGTTACACCAAAAGTTTCTATAAATTTCATGACATGCTCATGAGCATCTCCAGTCTTTCCATTAAATTGCTTAAACTTGGGACTAGTGTAATCCTTGGGGTATGGCTTAGCAGCCACACTAGAAGGATAAGGCAACTTAAGATCAAATTCAGAAAAACTCAAGCTCTTGTTCTTATCTTCCAGCAACCTTTGAAGCTCTTCTTTTGTCATAAAGCCTTGAGCTGTAGCTGGAGGAAGAGTCACAATAGAAGTTCCAGCAGCAGTGGTGTTATTTGCACCAATGTTTTCAACACCTCCAGGACCAAGTGCATCAATTGAGTTTCCCCTATTGCTAGTATAAGTGTTCTCATTCCCGGCAATAATAGGAGTACAGGTTGAACCTAAAGAAGTTGTGGCATTGGAAGATGTGAGTTGGGAGATAATGTCTACGAACTTTTGCATTCTTTCTTGAGAAGCCTAGATCATCTTTATCAACTCTTGAATGTAGGCAAGGGCCTAAGCATCCTGATTTCGAGTAGAGCTCTCCATGTTTTTCGGTAAAGTAAAGGTTGAAGATGTTCTACTCAATGCAATCGCTCCTCCCCAGTGGAGTTGCTAAAATGTAAATGAGTTCTTTTGTTGTGGAGAGGAAATGTTGCAAACCAGTAGAATGGGGTGTGCCAGGAGGCGGTGGAGAGGAAGATTGGAGCAGACCTTGAAGAATGAGTGCAGCGGCAGGTGGCAGTAGAAGGTTGAGCAAGGCTAAAGAATAAGGCTGAATAGAGAAAATAGAATAGAGAAAATAGTATAGAGAGGATTTGAGAGAGCTTCTGGATTAGCTGATTTGTCAAAAGTCACAACAAGAATCCTATAAATAGGTATGGAGAATGGGAGTTACATATCTTTGGTTTTAATAACATAATAATGAGAATTGGCAGTTACAAAGCATTAATGCTTTGTCTAATGGGAGTTATGTTTTGGGAGAAAGTATATTGAAAGAAATAGGGAAGAGCACTCATATTTTTTAGAAAGGTTAAAAGAAGAACTCTTAACTATCTCCATATTTGATCCACCAAGCCAAACTCTCCAGGACATCCCAATAGTGAAGTTAACTCAAGAACCCTGCCCTATTCTAGAGTTATCTTCACTTCTTCTTGAAAGTGCTGTTCTATAAATGAGTTATTCTGAGAACAGGTTGTTCCGTGAAAAGTTGTTCCATGAAGAGTTGTTATGAGAAGAGCTGTTATGAGAAAAGCTATTATGTGAATGAGCTCTTCTAAGAAGAAGTAATGAATTCTTCTGATAAGAGGTTGTTCTTGTGAAGGAGCTCTTCTGAGAAAAAGTTATTCTTGTGAAGTAGTTATTCTAAGAAGAGGTTGTCTTTCACTTATAGCATGAAACAAATATTAGTTTTCAAAATCAAGTATCTATAATGCTCTAGCAAAGTTGGCTTGCATGTTAGATGTTGACTATGAGTGGCTTCAGCGCACACCTAATTGTGTCTCTTTTGGCTGATGAACGAGGAACTTCATTTCCTTGTGGCTTTAGGTTAAGTTAGTCTTTGTTTTCCTAAATTCTCTATGTAACCAAAAAATAAAGTATAAGATAATAATCTATTAAGCTAAGGATTATTATCCAATATACTGTAAGTAGAGTTTTTAGACTCCACAAATGGGATTAAGATAATGTACATACCCTACTTTATTTTTTATTTTTTAATATTCTTAAAAAGCATTTGTCACCATCTTAACTCCTCTTGTAGATTCTAAAAATTCCAGGGATAATGTATTGGATAATAATCTTTATATTAATAGCTCATTTGAATAATTTGATGATCTTAATTAACTACATTCACCAATAACTTACATAGAGAGAGAAAGAGAGAGAGAGAGAGAGAGTTATTATCAAATACATTATCAGTGGAGTTAGACTCCACAAGCGGAGTTAAAATTTTGATACACACCCTCATTTTATTTTTTAAATTTTTTAATATTCCTAAAAGGGTATGTAGCACCATATTAACATTGCTTGTAGAATTTAAAAACTCCACTGACAAAATATTAGATTATATTCTATATATTTATTTGATACTATGAGGCAATTAAAATAAAGAGAGAGAATTTGAACCTCAAATACTTTCTTAAAATGCAATAATCATTGAGCTAACTAGACCTGCTCAAGAGTCAGACTACTAGGTTTGCTCGATATTTATTCGGGTTTAAACAAAAATATCCGATGCAATTGCCAAGTTTAGGCAGAGTTTTTTGGTCCATTTAAAAATTGGACCGAGCTTGGGCTTGACCATTCAAAGCCCAGGCCAACCCAAAATATTAATTTTAATAAATGTCTTTAATATATTTACTAAGTATAATATAATTATATGCATATAAAATATTATTGATAATAAATATGATTATAAATATTTAATATGAAAATTGACATATAAATTTTGATAAATTAAATTAAATTAAATTTTAAAGCGAATAAAAAATTAAAAATTAAAATATAAAAAGAGAAAATAATATTCGGACCAAGCTAGACTCGAACTTGTATTATAAAAATGAAAATGGGCCCTAGACTAAAAGTCAAGCCCAAATTTACGGGTCAAGCCAAGCTTGGACATACCCATAAATCATTATTATATAGCTTGGGCCAAGCCCGAGCCTAGCCCGGCTTGGCCCATGATCAGGTTTAACTGCCAAACTTTTAAGTTTTTTTTTATTTATTTTATTAAGACTAACTTGGTAAGACTTATAAAACCATTACTCAAATAAGAATTATGTCATGCAATGCAATTACGTTAGAATCGTTTTATCATCAACTCGGATCAAGATTAAGTGTAATGAATTAAAATAAAAAACATCCAGACAAATAAGGAGTTTTCAGTACCAATTGTGTGTTTTGCAAAGCCCTCTTAGTGCACCTAAAAATATTTTCATTTTTAGGTTTTATATGTGCTTTAAATATTGAATAAGTTTAAATTTTATACAATTATGCATGCCTTTAAGTTTTTTTATCTAATGGCAATTTAGTTTACTCTTTTGGTAGTTATGGAATATTTTTATGATATTAATAATTAAATAATTTGTGCTAATTTGTTTTATATATATATTATTCCATTGACAAGTATATTGTGCACTGTTGTTTGACTAGAATTCTTTTGGTATCCCACTAAACACATCTTTTGAGAGAAGTAAAAAGTTTTAACTGTGACTAAACTCCGAATATGATTAATCACAGATCGTTAAAACGGATGAAGATACCTATAGTTTACAAAAAAAAAGAATTCTTTTGGTATAGGTTAGATATTATATTTTAGTTTTTAGTTACTGCTTTTATTGATGTTTGTGTATGCTTAATCTATATTATAGGTGTATTAATGTAGCCAGTTTTTATAATAGAAAACAATTTATGCAACAAAGGTTTGAAAGTGATTTTTGCTTGTTTTAATTGTAGTAAAGTAAGTATTTTTTGTATTATGTAATCTTCAATTTCTTTATTGATGTACACTGATTCAGTTGTTGAAAAATTAATGATGAGAATGAATTTGTGTCAGCTTTTAAGTATGCTCCTTAATTAACAAGTAATATAATACATATGGAGGGATTGATCGAGATTTGACGAGGACCGAACGAGAGCTAAACTGGAGAGATTAGCGAAGCTTAATCCGAAAGATAGCCAAAGGGCAATATTATATGGTTAGATTTAGTGCATTTATCCTGAAAATAGAACGAAAATTTGGAAAAAATACTAAAAAATTAAACTTTTTTGCAAAAACTTGCAGGTAATCCAAGTTTAATCATTTAAACAAGTTTAATATAATCCAAGTGATCTATCATTGTCAACAAATCACCCATTTAACTCTAAATTTGTAATTTCACCCTTTAATGACATGAAAAGTCATAAAACACTAAAAACACAAACTTTTTTGCGCAAACCAAGCATGTCATCCAAGATTAACCCTTTAAACATGTTTAATTATCATACAATAATCGAGCTATTTATAAAACTAAGTAAAAAATATATTACATTAAATTTATAATTTCGCTCTTTAATGGCATGAAAAGTAGAAAAATTATACCAATCACTAACTTTTTATACAAAAACCAAGCACCAAAGCCAAGTCGAACAATTTGCTCGAGTTTAAAATCATATAGTTATCGATGTTCATAAATGTTATAATATCACTCTTTAATGGCACGAGAACGAGGGAAAACACGTTTTTCACTCAAACCAAGTATATCATTCAAATTTAACTATTCAAATGAATTTAATATCATACTATTAACCTATTTATATCCCAAGATCTACAATTATGACAATGTCTATGTTTTTATCATTTAATGCCATAAAAAGTTGAAAAAAACAAAACTAAAGACGCTTACTTTTTTTTTTTTTGCACAAACTAAGTATGGGAGAAAAAGTTTAATACCATGCCATCAAGCCATCTATAAACCTAAATAAAAAATATAATGTCAAATTTATAATTTCACTCATTAAATTTATAAATTATTGGTAATTTGACCCTTAAAAGTTAAAACTTATAACATAATAGTGTGAAATTTTTTTTATATATAAGAAGCTTGAACAAAAGCTTAAATTTCTAAGAATATGACGTAAAATATCATAATTTACATATCTATATAATATAATATGGATAATTATCTTATCAATGGAGGTTTTTTTTTTTTACTTTATAAATGAAGTTAAGATGATGATACATATGTTATTTTATTTTTTTAATATTTTTAAATAACATATATAATCATCTTAACTCTGTTTATGGAGTTAAAAAATTTCACTCAGATAAGAATGAAATTTAACCATCATTATTAAAAAAGAAAAGCAGGTTACTTATAGTCATATACAATGATAATTTTCCCTAAAATCTCACTAATTTATAAGTAAATTCCAAAAAAAAAAAATCCAATATCAATCCATCAACAATACCATCAACAAACCCACAACATCAATCCATCAACAATATATAAACATTAACTTAAGACATCCAAATCATCCCAATATATAAAACATTAACTCAAAAAATTCAAAAAATAGCTTGGGTTTGGAGACTGACTAAAGCAGAGCGGTGACAGACTGGCAACGACGAACAGCTGATTGGCAGCAGGTGAACAACGTTTGGGCTGAAGGGAAACAGGAGTGGAAGAGCTATGGAGTTGAGAGGGATTTGGGGGGGGGGGGGGGGGTGTGGGAATGAGTCAGGGGGATCGGATTTGGGTTTACCGATGGAGTTATTTTTGTCGCTAAATAAAATCGAACCGCGTGATTCATTAACAGTACATTAAACGAGATATCGACGAATTATTCCCTCTGTAATTCATTGGCATTTTAGTCACCAATAAATTACCAATGGGGTTTTCTAGTCACACCCTATTATTAACTTAGCACACCCTACTTTCTACTCTCACCCTAACCCCACACAC
This sequence comes from Heritiera fomes, assembly GCA_032173925.1. Classification (NCBI taxonomy): domain Eukaryota; kingdom Viridiplantae; phylum Streptophyta; class Magnoliopsida; order Malvales; family Malvaceae; genus Heritiera; species Heritiera fomes. Next base: position 996,719 of record JAPDPM010000017.1, read on the forward strand.
ATTTCACTACCCACACCCACCGGCCACCCTATTCTACCCCTCCAAACCCACACACACCCAACCCTTCCCAAACCCTCGGCACCCCAAGTTCTTTCCATTTCATATTCCAAACTTCTCATTTCCTCAAATCCTTCCCAAATCGTTGAGTTTTTGAAGCAAATAAGGTAAGTATGGCCTCTATTTTCAATTACAGATGTTATATGCTTTATATTTTTTCATTTAAACGAAATACATGTGGAAATTTCGAGAAAAATCGATAATGGTTCGGGTTCTGTTGGAAGCGCGGGATAAAGATGCTGTGGTTCTTGCAATATCGCGGCACCTGGGTGCCGCGGGATTGCAAGAATCACGGCACCAGGGTGCCGCGAGATTGCAAGTCTCGCGGCACCAGGGTACCGCGAGAATGAAAGGATCGCGGCACCAGATGCCGCGATATTGCAAGTCTCGCGGCACCAGGGTGCCGCGAGGATGCATTTTTCGCGGCACCAGGGTGCCGCGGGATTGCAAGGTTCGCGACACCAGGTGCCGCGATATTGCAAGTCTCGCGGCACTTTGGTACAGCGAGGTTGCAAGTATCGCAGTACCAAGGTGCCGCGAGGTTGCAAGTCTCGCGGCACCAAGGTACCGCGAGAATGCAATTCTCTCGGTACCAGGTTTCCGCGAGACTGTAAATGAAATAATTTTTTTTCAAAATTTTTTTATTTAGATTAAATTTCAGTTATTTTTTATTTTTAGTTTAGATTATATATGAAATGGATTAAATCTAACTTATTTTCTAGTTTATAATAAATTGATTAATCGAAATTAAAATAGTTTTCTTCTGTGTTTATACAGATGCCACCACGTACACGAGGAGCAGGGTCATCTAGATGTGAGAGGAGGAGACGTGCTGATGCATTAGTGGATCCGAGATGGGTTCCTACTGCGTCTGAGAGGAGGAGACGAGCTCTTGAGGCAGCAGATGTTGAGGAGAGACAGGAGTTGAGTACATCCAGTGATGCACTAGATGTGGCACAGAGGCAGCCGCAAAGTACCTCTAGCGAGGCAGCAGTGGAGTATCTCTGGCGAGGCAGTAGTTGCGGCTCCGAGGCAGCAGCGGACTACCGTTGGCGAGGCAGCAGATGCGGCTCCGAGGCAGCAGCGGACATCTGGCGAGGCACTAGCTACTGCACAGAGGCAGCAGCGGAGTACAGCGAGCAATTCACTAGCTACGGCGCAGAGGGAGCAGCCGAGTACTTCTGGCGTGACACCAGCTGCGACACAGAGGCAGCAGCGGAGAACATGTAGCGATGCACCAGCTGCGGCGCAGAGGGAGCAGCCGAGTACTTCTGGATCTTATCCTGGGGAGCAGCCGAGTACTTCTGGATCTTATCCTGGTGGTCCACTTGATCCATCTCTGTTAGTTAGTTATGGATCACATGTTGCTGCAGCTATTTGGCAGCAAAAGGTATAAGTGAAATTTTTTATATATTTATTATAATGTAAATTAGAATTTTCGAAGAGATAACGATTATTTTATTTGGTATTGTTTCAGGAGCGAGGGGAACTAAAAGTTATTAATCACGGTTCTAAAATTGGTACATGGCTATTAGATCAGAGTCGGTCACGCATCCGGTCCACGATCGCACGGTCAGGGTTGGAGCCATTGTTGCAGTGTAGATATGTTACGTGCAACAAGACCATTATTACTGCATTTACCGAGAGGTGGCATCCAGAGACGAACACATTTCACATGCCTTTCGGAGAGATGACTATCACTCTAGATGACGTCTCTTCATTGCTTGGCATCCTCGTGGTCGGGAGGACTATATCTTTCAATTCTGTCTCTATTGACGATGCGAATAGAATGTTAGTGCAATTGCTAGGAGTGAGTGAAGAAAAGGCAAAGGAAGAGACGACCGCCACTAAAGGACCACAGGTTAGGATGCAGTGGCTGAGGGATACGTTTGGGATGATTTCCGACTCTGATAGCGAGGAGCAGATAGAGTACGCGACTTGCGCATTGTTATTATTTTTACTTGGTTGCACTATATTTGCTGATAAGAGTGCAACACGAGTACCAGTCGCGTACTTATCTTTTTTGGAGGATCTTACTACCGTGGGTGAGATTGCATGGGGTGCAGCTTGCCTGGCTTATATGTATCGATAGTTGGGCGAGGCCAGTAGAGCGGAGTGCCATTCGATAGCTGGTTATATGACATTACTTCAGGTATATAATGTTTATTTAATACTAATATTGATTTGCTTGATATTTATTAGGTTATGATTTGATTATGAAAATTTATTTTGTTTTATGTAGGCATGGATTTACGAGCATTTTCCATCGATAAATTCAGTACGAGAGACGGCATATAGAGAGTGGCAGCCGCGTGCTGAACGATGGAGGCCACTTAGCTGCCACGTTTCTCTACAGATACTGAGGGAGCAGCTTGATGACCTTCAGTATCATCAGGTCTGCTGGGAGCCATATGCAGACAGTAGAGAGAGCCATCCATTGCCGGAGATTTCATTTTTTTGCGGATGCATCAAGTTCAATGACATCGTTGAGCCATACCATCCGGATAGAGTTCTCCGACAATGGGGCTATGTGCAGAGCATTCCACGTCCACCTCTGACTCCATTTCACACGAGACGAGGACCGAAGCCAGCTACTTATGTCGTGAAGTATAGCTTTCAGCCTGGGTACTGGGATAGCTGGGATTATCATGTGATTAATGAGGATAGGAGAGGTGCGCGATGCAGGAGTCCTGGAGAGTCTACAGCGGATTACATGATTTGGTATGCGACGATTTCACATCGTTTTCTCCAGGATCCTTCACATAGATCGACGGCCCAGCACCACGTGATTGATTAGGAGGTTAGTCATTTTTTATTTAATGTTATGAAAACTTACATATCTTGAAATTGATATATTTATTTTTTCATGATTTTGTAGCGCGTCGTGGGACACATATTTGACAGACTTTACGTAGTGGAGGCATGTGGAGATGATCAAGACTTGGATGTTTGGCGGCAGGCTGTGCATGATATTTATGCCATGGTAGCGAGATTGCCTAGGCGTACTGTAGTGCCCCGACATCCTACACAGACAGCATCTTCATCACGACCTTCACGTCCTCCTCCATCCTCAGCTGCTCCACCTTCCTCAGCACGACGACTGCGTTTACCACCAGCAGCTAGACCAACACCAGTACCAGTAGCTTCAGCACCAGTAGCAGCAGCAGCTTCAGCACCAGCACCACCAGCTTCAGCACCTGCACCACCAGCTTCAGCAGCAGCTGCACCACCAGCTTCAGCAGCTGCTGCACCACCAGCTTCAGCAGCTGCTGCACCACCAGCATCTTCCCTACCACCTCATACATCTCCTTCCGTATATGTTAGGCAAAAGATGAGGAGATAGTAGATTTTGTATTTTATAGTTAACTTAAACTTTTGTCAAAAATTGTGAAAATATTCATGTATATATTTAGATTTCATTTGTCTCATTACTTCGATATGTGCCATCTTTTATTTATCAAACCATTTGAGGCATTCATTTTTTTAACTTATAATAATAATAATAATAATAATAATAATAATAATAATAATAATAATAATATGACAATTATCATAAAATGAATAAAATAGACTTAATTCAAGAAAACATGATTATGTTGAGTTACATAGCATATTAAACAAATGCTTACATTACAACAATGTATTATACTTAGTTAATACATCATAGTTCATCTAGATTGATTGTCTCTTGGGTTGCAACATCTGTGTTTGATGAGAATAATAATTTGAAATCTTCGATCCGAGAGACGTATGGAAGCTCCCACTCTCGAGCGCATTCATATCGATACCTATGCCAGTTGCATGCGATCGGAGGTATCGGTGCTCTTGGATCCAATAATACCTGCAACAATGCATTATATTTAATTAAATCAAAATGAAAACAATAAACAATAACAAACTTTCACCGTGATCTATACCTGAACAAAATGACAGTTGCTGACAAATCCAATAGTTATTAACTTATGTTGCAGTGGGGGAGGTGCAATAGATCTGAGCGGAAGATATGTCAAGCATTGTCTTGTAGATAAATGGACAAGCACAACGTCATACCGTGAGGATATCAAATGACCCATGTCTGGTAAGGTCATCCAATTATCCTTATACGCCACCGTGTTGAAACACACCAACGATTGCATCAATTCATCAACACGCTCCTGAGATCCATAGAGATATATATATTCATCTTTGTGTCTATTTAACTCATCCATCAAATCTCGTCGCACTTGTGGCCATGCATCTGCAGTCATACCCAACAACCCTGCTATAGCTCTAAATCCGCAATGTCCATCAGACTCAACATCCACAACATTGTAAATGAATGGACAAATCTCGATGGGAAAAGAATCCATATATCGAATCTTGATACCTTTACGATATATAGGTAATTTCTGCCTCTTCTTCGGCAATTTCACTGAACTTGCTGTTATGGGTGAAATGGTACTGTCATGACCAGACTCGACAATCTCAAAATATGAAGGTTCCCGTCGAGTTGATGTGTCCATCTTCGATGCTCGAGCACGACCCTTTGTTTGAGCTTTTTCTATTGGAGGAACAAGGAATGTTGTTGCCGGATCACCTAGTTCTCTCAACTTTTTTTTCAAGACTAGTTTTCCATCAATATTACATGCATCGAACCATTTCACAATTATCTCCCACTCAGCATCCAATGTCAACTGTTGCATGTCATCATATGTGGACTTTGTCAAATCTAATTTCGATCAATGTGGATGAACAGCAGATAAGGGTACTGGTCGTCCAAACTGTATATACTCAGCAATTTCATGCGCACATGGCAACCCATGTGTCAATCTCATTACACAGCCACAAGTGTTAATGTCAATATATCCATTCTTTACTCTCTCAACCTCCATCAATATCATATGCAAAGCCGACCTTGACACCAACCCCCGTAACTCCTTGAATAAAGATGGCCTGAAGTTATGTTCAACAACAGTAAGGCTTGCCTCAAATGAAGCCTTTATGTCTGTATGTTGCAGCTCAATCAAAGAGTTTATCACGTTCCAAGATGATTCAAAATCACCTTGCGATGTTCCGAGATGTCGTTTCAACCTTGCGTGTGCACTCTCCGCTCTACAATAGAAATTAGGACATATATTACTTATCAATTCAAAAATTACTGAGTAAAATGAACGTAAACTTAAAACCTGACAATAAACGTACCTATTTGTTGTTACATTGCCGAAATGCATTACTTTATCTGTCCAAGCCGCAACAAATCGCTCCTTATAATTATCCAACCAAGTCTCCTTCACATATTGCAGTGCTTTTGGATAACTATAGTAATCCAAGTGCATTGAGCTTAAATGCCTTTCGTACTCTTCTTCTGTCATTGAGAATGTAAGAAGACTCCATGATGCCATGAATGCATCCCACCTCTCCTTGCGCTCAAATAACTTTTTGCAGTTCGCAAGCACATTCTTCGATATGTGCCATCTACATAACAAGTTGGTTGCAGAGGGAAATACTGCTTGAACTGCATTCATCAATGCCAATTCTCGATCTGTGACAATAACAAATGGTGATGCAACACCTACCATTAAACTTTTTAACATTTGCAATGCTCACGTGTAATTTTCTTGACGCTCCGCCTCCATGTACACAAATGCAACCGAAAAAGTCAAATTCGTTGATGTGACAGCAACGATCTCGAGGAGTGGCATCCGATATCTATTTGTTTTATATGTACAATCCATAATCAACACATGTGGGAAAGCATGCAACAAGTCTACCGAGGTAGGATGTGCCCAAAACAATTCTTTCACAACATCCGTTGACTCTTCACTCCGATGCCACTCAATGTAGCTACAGTCGTTCAACATTTTCATTAGTTGTTGCATTTGTGACCTACCAGCTTTCTCAATCAATTTGTAAGCATGTCGTGCATTGTAAATGGTCTTCATAACACTTACATTCTTCTCATTTTTGTTTTTCAACGTCATGAGAATATTTCGTGGTTTGACCATGTTCTTGGTCATATCAGCTACAACTTCTTTCTCCTCAACTGACAATCTTGCAGCAAATGGATGACCCTCAAAATGTATCGCAGGTGCATGATTATGCACCCCATTTACTACCTGAACTTGCCACTCATCATCCTTTTCTAATTTCACACCTAGTAGCTCGAATGGGTAGCCACATTTCCTTGTTCCAACACCCTTACGAGTTGGTTTATCAGTGCATTGAGCTTTGTTCTTTTTCGACTCTCTAAATCTTCCACTTCGTTCACAACAGAGCCGTAATCTAGGCTTTCTTGAAAAAATTGCTGGTTCAGATCCTCTAATCACAACTACGAATCCTACATTTCTGCCCATCTCCCTTGCCCATGTTATTAACTCTTCTCGAGTAGAAAAAACCTTGTCCGTAGTAAATAACTCAGTGCAATCAAATTGAGAAGACTCCACTGAATGCTGATAAACTATTAATCTTCTGTTATCCTACAAATATTCAACAAATTATTAGTTTTTTTACATATCAGTTAACAACAAACTATTATTAAATAAAAAAATATTAAACATGGTCTCGAGAGTATATATATGGTTAATCTCGGCAACCAAGAGACCATGGTCTTGGCAGGATGCTACCGAGATCACTGATGCAGTCTCGGCAGACCACATTAGTGTCTCGGCATAGTGTTGCCGAGACTACCTATGTGGTCTCGGCAGGATATTGCCGAGACCACATAAGTGGTCTCGGCAGGTATTGCCGTGACCACTTATGTGGTCTCGGCAATATCCTGCCGAGACCACTTATGTGGTCTCGGAAGCACCTACCGAGACCACATAAGTGATCTCGGCAGGATGTTACCGAGACCACAAACTCCTCTCGGTAGCATCCTGCCGCGAAAATGTAAGTTTCTCAGCAGTTTACTGCAGAGAGTGTCGAATTCCAGTATTTTTTTGTCGATAAATGAAAAAATTACAACGTTTTCAAGTATAATAACATATCTCTTCAGCATTATGATACATTTCTACTAAATCTTCATCCATGAATGATTCTTTGCTTGTATTATCATCAAAATACTCCATGAAACCAATTTTTAGTTGGTTTTGTTTGATTTGAGAATGTTGAACGGGAGAGAATGGGAGAGAATATGATTTTTGAGTAGGGTTTACTGATTTAGGGTGTGAGATAGTTAGGGTAAAATTGTAATATTACATGAGGTTAATTTAAAAAAAAAAGTAAATTTAGGGTGTGTCTAGCCCGAGATAGGGTGTGGTTAGACACACCCATTACCAATGGAATAATTTATTGACAACATAGGCGCGAAATTTTTTTTTCTTTTCGTCATTTTTACCAATGGTTTACCATTTGAATATTCATTGGTAACTTAGGTGTCTAATTTTTTTCGTCACTTTTACCAACAACTTACCAATGAATTTATTTATCAGAAAAGTTTGCCGGTATTTTGACGACATTACATCGGTAAATTTGATAAATAATTATAATTTTATAAAATTAATAAAATTGTTTTCCTTCGATATATTATCACTAATTATCGACAAAAATATTCCGTCGCTATAATTCGGTGGGAAAAAGACATTATTTTAGTTGGTAGTGTCTATTTCTTGAAGTTACTACTTTCAAAGAATTGGGAAGTCCATATTTTATGGTTAAGCTAGATGTTGAAAGGAACTCCATGGTAGCTTCTTTGATTTATGCCAAATTCAAATTCCATACTCCGCTATTGTCTGTTAATGGCTCTTCTCAAGCTTATGCTCCCCTCCCACCTCCCATCGAAATAGAATATTTTGTAAAATAAACCTACGTTTATTTGTATGACACTTCTTAAATTCTAAGGAAAGTTATTTAATAGGTCACTATCTTTTAATTTTAAGAATTACATCCAATCACATGGTGGATATGATTAGAAGTGACAATTATTTAATTAAAATAAAACAAGTCCTCTCTCTCAGAACGTACAATATTTTCCATCTACACCGTAAATGAAAAAAAAACAGAGTAAGAGAGAGAAACTTGTTTACTACAATAGAGCTGCAACAATGGCTTCTTCTTTTTCTTCTTCACTAACGCCAATAGTAGACAAAGATATGTATATCATTATTATAGGCATGAGATATCTAATTTTAGAAGATCCTGGATGTGTGTTTATATATAAAATTAAATTTTACATATGGTATCCAAACCTAGTTATTTTAAACTAGATATAGTCTGCGAAATATTTTTGTCCTCACTTTAATTTCTCTGACATAATAGAATTTTACGATTTTAGAGACATGTCCTAAAAAAATTTATCAGAAAATTAAGAACTAAAATTTAAGAGTATGCATAATTTTCTGTTCAGTTTTTAAAGGCACAATTTAATATAAAATAATCTTGAATGATAGCAATGATTAATGATAATGAACTCCTATGCTTGAGAAACAAACTTGGTGATAATGTGCATGCAATTAACATAAAAAGATTTTAAATATATATATATATATATATATATATATATATTGTTGCATGCAATTCTCCAATTAATTGAGTAAAGGTTTTGGAATGATATATGTATTATATATACAATTGTTATAGTAAAGTTTTTATACAAATAATGTTATAACGTTACATATATATTATATATATAATTCTTATAAGTAAAGTTTTTTTATACCTATATGCGATTTAACGTTACAAACTTATAGTAAAAGCTTTATTATATATATGTACATTATACATATCGTTTAGTGCTACAGAAATTTTTTTTTTTACACGTTGTTGTTGTTATTATTATTAATATATGATGAATTAATGATGATGTTTAGTCTGATGATGATTAATTTAGATGATGATGTGATGATTTTTTTGTAAAAAGGGAAATGGTTTCAAACAAAAAAGTAGTACTTGTAGCCATAATAGTCTCAAACAGAAATTTGTATCTATAAAAGGTGTGAAACTAATTTTGTTTGAGCAAGTAAAAACGTTTTTGTTGGAACAATAGTATATATTATATATTTGTCATGATTGTGATTAACCATGATAATGAATCGATGATGATTTTTAATGATGATGATGTTAATTAATGATAACAATGATAATTTATGAGGATGATATCATGTTTATTTAATTTTCACAATTCTATATGGAAATTAATTTTTGTTGAGTAATCTTATATTTTGTATGATTTACTATTATGAGTAATTACATGAATATCAAAAGATATTGTATGATTGTCCATGATTGTTTTTGTGACATCCTCGTCACTCACAAATATCAACTAACTTTTTCTTCACATAACGTTTACTGAGACTCGTTTGTCAACGTCATCATTTCTTTTCTTATGCTTTATGCTTTATGCTTTATTACTTATAGCACGATATCAAATTTCGCATAAATGAAATTTTCATAAATATATATACATGCGTCACATACATCAGGATCTCATATAACTTACATATCCTATATCCCCAAAACAACTAGTATACATCACTGTGGTATTGTACTGTACAATAGTCTGGAGCACATAATACATGAGTATACCTTCAATAATTATTAGGAAGCGTGTCTCGAAAGTACACTAGAGAATCTCAAAGGTAAGCTCTTCTATCTGGAGCGGAATTTACTTCAAGTAATCTGTATGAAAAATAGTTGTAAAGGAGTGAGTTTACGCTCAGTAAAAAACATATGTAAAAGAGCGTACTATGTCACTATATGCAGTTTTCCTGCTTGGCTCTATAATGTCATGAAAAACCATTATAAAACATATATCATATATATTTCCCGTCATTATCAAATACAAGTAAAACCAAATAATTCAAATACTTCAATTTCTTTCACGGATCTCAAATCACGTGAAATTACATATACAAATACAAATAGCTTCAAATACTTTCAAATAGATGGGAGACAATTAACTTCCAACAGAATCATGCACCAAATAACTCTCATAAGGATACAGCAAATATATCCCATAAGGTATAATCCATGAGAGGTCTCATAAGGGATACCACAAATATATCCATAAAAGATAATCCCGAGAGATGTCAAATAAGTGGCGTACCCACGCATGGGCCAGGGATCCTCCCCAAAGCCAAATACAGATAAGAGACATATGGCCATTGTTTATAGACCACAGTGAGCACTAGTCAGGTGACATCTGTAGCACTGAAGACCAGACTAAGGTTCCTCAACCAAGTACAAATACAAATAACATGCATGATCATTAAAGAAATCTAAGGTCTCCAAAACCTTTGTCATATAACTTTGACAAATACAAGTATATTCTCTTGAAATTGGCTTTAAAACCTCTTTTTCAAAGGGGACAGTCGACTGGTCATATAGGGCAGTCGACTGCTATAATATATATCACTTTATTGAATTTCTTTTCTTTTAAAATTCAAATATTTTATTTTCCGAAAACACATATCGCAGTCAATTGGTCCTATATAGCAGTCGATTGGTTTTGAAACAGAATGCTTCTGAGAAAAAAAAGCAGTTAGGTGGCTCAATGGCGGTCGACTGTTTTCGCAAACAGAATGCTTCTGGAAATAGGGCAGACGACTATCTCATTAGGCAGTCTGTTGGTTTTGAAACAGAATGCTTTTTGGAGAAAAGCAGTCGACTGGCATCCTTAGCAGTCGGCGGGGTTGAAACAGAATGTTTTCTGGGAAAATAGCAGTCAACCGTTATATAAGGTAGTCGACTGGTTTAAGTTGATTTCGAAATAAGTTACGTTTCATCTGTCTCTAGGCAGTTGGCTGCTGATTAAGGCAGTCGGCTGCTCCTAGCATTTTGGTAACTAGGAGTAAAACCCAAAATTTAACCTTTCTACATAAAAACCAACTTGTACTTCTCTCCAAAACAATTAAAACATGCGGACATAGCCACCCTACGTCTGTTACATAAATTCCTTACCTTGATTCACTTTGAATATGAGATTTGCTTGATTACACCAATTCATTTCCTTCACTTCTTCGAAGCTGTAAATATCATAACAAATCAAACCTTTAATAAACCTTTATAATCACACTCTACCAACTCAACTCAACTCCGAACCATGAATAAAATTGACTAGAACCACTTCTATCTCTTACCTTAGTAAATCACCAAAATAATAGAAATTCTGATCTCTCCAATTACTTGGATTCAATCTACCAAACTTCAGATATAGCTTAAGCTAATGACAAGGATCGATTTTTGTTATTAAAGTTTAGTGATTTGGTTAGTGAACATAGGAGTTTGTCAAGGTAATTGGAAATGGAACTTAAGGAAAATTAGAGGGGAACGAGAGGAAGAGAGAAATGGGGCTGCCGACTTGGATGGAGGGAGAAGAAGATAACTAAGCCACTTTTCATTTAATGCATGCTCATCCCATAATCATCTCAACCATTGACCCTTTGACTATCTAATTATTTGACCTTTCAATTGCTTTAATTCCATATATGTCCCATGCCTCATTTACTCTTCATAATTTCATATTTATTTAATTTATTTCAATTCATAATACTTTACAAATATGGAAATTTACATGAAATTGAGGATTTCACATTCTCCTCACCTTTAGAAATTTGGTCCTCCAAATTTGAATTAGGTTAGGTTTGAAATAATTCAGGATATTTCTCCTTCATCAAGCTCTCTAGCTCCTCTGTAGCTTCTTCCGTAGTATGGTACTACCAGAGAACTTTAACTAATGGGATCGTCTTTGACCTCAATACTTTCTCTTTTCTGTCCTCTCCACATTGCTCATGTCTTCCCGAATCTCCAAGGGTTCATATTCTACAACATGAGATGGATCCAAATTATACTTCCGAAGCATGGACACATGAAAAACATTATGTACTCCCGATAGCTCTGGAGGTAATGCCAACCTATAAGCGACATCTCCTGCACGGTCTAAGATCTCTAATGGCCTTATGCCCTATGTAGCGAGTACTAAGCTTACCTCTTAGGCCAAATCTCATAATCCCTTTGGATGGAGAAACTTTCAAAAACACCAAATCTCTAACCAAAAACTCAAGTGGTCTCCGTCGAGCATCCCCATAACTCTTTTGTCGACTCTGAGCTATCTTAAGTCTTTGACAAATCAGCTTAACATCCTCAGAGGCTTGCTCGACTAACTCTGGAGCCAATAACTTACGCTCGCCCACTTCTTCCCACCCAATCGGAGATCGACACCTTCTACCATATAAAGCTTCATAGGGTGCCATCCCGATACTTGCATGATATCTATTATTGTAAGCAAACTCAGCCAATGGCGGATGATCATCCCAGGAGTCTTTGACATCCATAGCACAAGCTCTTAACATATCCTCGAGCGTCTGAATGGTGCACTTAGACTGCCCATCAGTCAGTGGATGAAAAGCTGTGCTGAAATTCAACTGAGATCCCATGGCCTCTTGAAAATGTTCTCAAAAATGAGAAGTAAACCTGGAATCTCTATTAGAGGTAATGCTCACTGTCGTAACGGTTTTCGCGCTCGATGATTTTGAAGACAATTTTAAAAACAAAGGGGAGTCGCCACCAATCTTTTTTGACTAGGTGTGATTGGTCACCTAAAATATTTATCTTTTTAACAAAATCTCAAAATTAATTAAATTTTATTAAAAAGATAATTTTTGGTCTGCGAAAACAAAATCGTGTCCGGGAGTACGGCTACGTATAGGGAAGGATTAGCACCCCCACAACGCCCGTTAAAATACGGTACGATAATAATCATGTGTTATCCTTTTTGTTTTAATAAAATGGTCTTAATTTAATATTTAAAAACATTCCTATCTCATTGCAATCAATTTTATTTTTCAAAGTCATTTTTTATTTGTACAAATCATTTTTTTCTTATTTTAAGAAAGTTAAATTTTATTTTTTTGATTTTATTGATGAAACTCTTGATATTGAAAAATTTAACTACATATCCCAATACTTTGGTAACATTTAGCTAATTCTTCTCACCTAGGGATCAGTCAAGAAATCACTACTTGTGAGTTTCATGACATCCCATCATCGGACGCAATTATTTATTTAAATTTTAATTTTATTATTAATTAAAAAAACTTATTGATTTAATTTTTAATAAAAATTTAAATTATTGAAAAATAATACTAAATATCTCAATACTCTGGTAACATTTAGTAGGCTCTTCTCACCTAGGGATCAGTCAAGAAATCAATACTTGTGAGTTTCATGACATTCCATCATCGGAAATTTTATTTTGAAATTATACTTTTAGTTTTATTATCTTGATTCTTTCGATTATTCTCTTTTATTAAAATTCTTATTATTACTTATTTAATTACCATTCTCTACCTTTGGAGACTTTGCTATTATTAATTTTTATAGGTTTAATAATTTTGTATTTATGTATTTCTAAAATCCTCTTTTTGTTAATTTCTCTCAATTGTTTCTATTACCTCTTTTGTTTTTATTAGTCTTCATGTAATTAATATTTTTCAAAATACTCTTTATTTGTTATTACAAAACTCATCATTATATATTTTCTTCTAAAATAAGCATGAAATTGAATATTGAGAAATAATATCGAATATCCCAATACTTTAGTAACATTCGGTATAATTTCTCTTACTTAAAGTTTTTCGAAGAATCGCTACTTGCGAGTTCTACGAAGACTTATCATTGGGATTTCATATTTATTTTATTTTATTTTATTAATTTATTATTTTTATTTTTTTATTATTATATATTTTTTAAATTTCCTAAAATACACCCCTTTTTTATTATCTAATAAGAATTTTGTTTCATTTCAAAAACTATATGGTTATATGTGTATTTTACATATTTATTTACATATTTTATATATCTATATACCTTTCAAAAACCATATATATATTTCCTAGCTTCCCAAAAAAGATTTTGTAGTGAATTGTTTAATCAGAAAATATTTATCATATATATAAAAAAACTATATGGTTATACATATTTTATATATTTTATTTATTGTACTTTATACATATACATTATAAAACTATATGTATTTCATTTATTTACATATTTTATTTATTTATTCATATATCTCAAAACTATGTATTTATTAAGAAGATTAATTTCTTAATTAAATTTAGAGTTATTAAATCTTAAAGAATTTTATATATAAATAAATATTCATTTTTTGTTATGCATAAAATAAATTATCCAACAGAATAAATAAATAAATATATAAATACTAAATAAATAAATAAATGAAAAAATAATAAAAAAAATGAAAATATATACCCAAATGGATTGGGCTTGGAAGCTATTGGGCCGAAGCAGGCCGGATCAGTGGACTGAAGCGGGTTAGAACGCGGGTCACGAGCGAGTGCCGGAGTCGGGTCCACGGATTGTTGGTCGGGTCGGGTAGACGCGTGGATCCTCCAGCCCTCAAAACGCCGCATTTTGCTCCTCTATAAAAGGCTCCTTTTTTTGTTGAATTTCATTTCCATCGATTTTCCAGAAAAAAAAACTCCCAAAACCCTCTAAAAAAATCCTCTCAGCCTCCTTCTCACCGATCAACTGCCGACTGCCGTGCGCCGTCGTACGCCAGTCGCCAGTGGTACTCCCAAAACCCTAGAAACACTCCCCTCGTCTCCCTCTCTTCAGATCTAGTCTCTGTTTAACCAAAAAAAAACTTCTCTAACTCCCTAGATCTGCCTAGGCCAACAGCCTCCTTACCCTTTTTCTTTTTTTTTTGTGTTTTGTTTTGTTTATTTCTGGTGGATGTTTGGTTGTTCTTCATTGTGGTTTGTCTCTTTTTTTGCAGGTGGTAGGGATTTAGGTATTAGATCTAAGGTTCCTAAGGTCTCAGGTTTGGGGTTTTCGGTTCTAGGATTCAAGTTGAGGTTTGTTTTTTGTTAGGTTTTGGGTAGGTGATGGTGGCGGTTTGATGGCTTTTGAGGGTTTTGTTGTAGTTTGGTTTAGGGTATGGGGCAGTGGTGGTTTCGGTGGTGATAGTGGTCTAGTGGCTTGGTGGTGGATGATGGGGTCTTGTTGGTGATGGTTCGGTGAGGGTGATGGTGTTTCAGTGGTGGAGTTGGTACGAGAATGGCGGTGTTTGGGGTTTTGGTGGTGACAATAATGGGTGATGGTTCAAATATGGTTTGGGTAATGGTTGGTGGCCAATGGTGGTTTCAGGGGTGATGGTGGCTGGTAGCTCGGGGTTGTGTTCATTGGGTAGAGTTTCTGTCAACTCCCTTTGGTATTCCAGAGTCTCCAAAAAGAAAAGCCCCCCCCCCCCCCCCCCTCGTGAAATCTTCCTCTTTGGTTCCTTTTAACAGATCTTTGGAACTCCTTTCGCCTGCCATTTCAGAATCCCCTAAGATCTTGCTACTGTCTCTAGGGCGGGATTGACAGCATGGGGAAAGGGTGATTTTGCTGGAACCCGAGACTTAGGGGGAGGGACTGGAGAACTAGTGGTTGGGGTAGAGTTTGGCCTTGGTGTAGCCGGCAATGGGAAAGTCCTTTTCCATTAAATGTGATGGAAATTGGACAAATAATAATAATAATAATAATAATAATAATAATAATAATAATAATAATAATAATAATAATAATAATAATAAAAAACAAATAATAATAAAAATAAGAATAAAAATAAAAATAAGAATGAAAATAAATAAAATATATAATAATAAAAATAAAAGTAAAGATAAAAATAAAAACAAATAATATACATAGATAAATAATAATAATAGTATAAAGGTAATAATAATAATAATAATAATAAAAATAATAATAATAATAATAATAATAATAATAACAATAATAATAATAATAAGAACAAATAATGAGAAATAAAAATAAACAAAAAATATATAAAATAATAATAATAATAATAATAATAAAATAACAACAAATAATAAACATAACAATAAAGATAATAATAAAAACAAATAATAAAACTAATAAAAATAAAAATAATAACAAAAAACTTAAAAAATCAAACTTAGTCCATTTTGATGGGTCGGGAAGCCCAATGTTTTGATTTGAACTTTGAGAGCCCGATTGAATGTAGTTCTGTCGACTTGGACAAATTTTGGTGTCTACAGCTGCCCCTCTTTGCTCATTGCTGAGGATCAGGAATAGAGCAAAGACAATAGACAACTTGTCCGGCTCATGATCTGATCTTTTGTTTTTGTTTTTTTGGTTTTTTTTTGTTTTTTTTCGAAAGACAGAAAAAAAAAGAAGAAATATATATATATATATATATATATATATATATATATATATACATACATACATAACAATATTTCTCTTGCTAAAGGCTCTTCACTTTAACATTAATCAACGACTTTAAGATTGCATCCAAAGAATTTCGAAACCATACTCGAATAACTTAGAATTTATACCTGAAAGGTTTGAGATTTGTGTCCGAAGGACTTAGAATTAGTGTCCGGAGGTCTTGAGATTTGTGCCCGGAGGTCTTAAATTTGTGCCCGAAGGTCTTAGAATTATGCCTGGAGGACTTAGAATTATGCCCGGAGGACTTGAGATTTGTGCCCGGAGGTCTTAAATTTGTGCTCGGAGGACTTGAGATTTGTGCCCGGAGGACTTAGAATTAGTGCCCGGAGGTCTTGAGATTTGTGCCCTGAGGTCTTAGAATTATGCCCGGAGGACTTGAATTTTATGCCCGGAGGTCTTAGAATTTTGTGCCCGAAGGACTTGAAATTGTGCCCGAAGGACTTGAAATTTATGCTCGGAGGTCTTAGAATTTTGTGCCCGGAGGACTTCAGATTTTTAAATTGGTGCCCAAAGGTCTTAGGATTGGGCCCGGAGGTCTTTGAAATTTTGCCTGGAGGACTTATAATTTGTGCCAGGAGGTCTTAGAATTTTGCAATTTGTGCCCGGAGGCCTTTGAAATTTTGCCCGGAGGACTTGGAATTGGTGCTTGAAGTGTTTGATATCTATGCTCGGAGGACTTGGAATTGGATTTGAAATTTTTGAAAATTATTCTTCAACCTTAATTAAACATAGCACTAATCAAACTAGATCTGAAAATTTCTTTATCATGAATAAACTTGACTTTTTTGTTTTGAAAAAAGGTTGCATAACCTTCAAAATTTTGATTGGATGGTGTCGAGCCTTTAGCTTGAGAAACATGTTTTAATCTCAAAATTTTACACAAAACTTTCAATGCTGATGATGTATGATACTGTGTATGTATGCATGTATGCATGTATGCATGGCACTCAATCCTGTACATTCTCTAACTTTGAAACTCTATCTTGTCAAAGAGGTACATCATTTGGCTTTTGTATTTTCTTTGCCCCAACATGATCATGAAAGCTCCTTTCTATTTCCCATTGCTGCAGAGTTCGTGTACCTCATCATAGCCTGTTAACGAAAAGCGCTAAAAATTTTCCACATAACTATTTTCCAGGGGAAATGAATCCAAATTTCACAAGTGATACTTGAACCTTTCCAAAAATTAGTGATTACTTTTCAAGATGAGTGACATAAATCCTATTCGGATCTTTTCAACTAGACATTTGAAAGTTTGGTGCACTAGGATGTTCTGTTTGGAGAATACTTTGCCACTTATCCAAAAAAAAAACAATGGTTCTTTTCTTGGCTCAAAATAGTTTTCTTAAAATACCATTGCTTTTCTTCCCCTTTTTTTTGAACAAAATTTTGAATGAGAAAATAAACAAAATATTTACAACGTGGTTTGACAATCTCTTAAATTCTTGAATAATGGCGTTCCACAAATGCCAAGATGAGATATGAATGATCGAGGTCCTTTCTATTTAGGAAGAGTATTTACAAGAAGAAAGGTTCAAACTTTTTCAAAAATGTCGGGCAATCAAGCGACATCAAAATCTTTGGATATCTCGAGGATTTCCAGGGATTATTGGTTCTTTTTCCATGTTTTCAATTCGTGTCACTGCTTGATTTGTTGCTCTAAGAGTTCATTGTTTACTCTAGACTGCCCTTTTTGGGTTTTTACCCTAGAGCTCCACTCTTTCTTTTCTCTTTCTTTTTTTCTTTTTTCGATGGTTCCACCATGCATTCAATAATTCAAATTTCATTCAAACTAGATAATCGTGAGAATTTTCCAAAGAAGAGCTCTTCGATACAAGCATCCATATTTGGTCAAAATAGACTTTTAAGTATGTAATGTAGGCCATGGTTCATGGTTTTGAAAGAATAGATAAATAGGCCTAAAAGTGTGTTTAAGGGTGATCAATCCAAGGATCATTTCTTCTCATATAGACGTCCATCATTTTCACTCTTTGAAGCACTTTTCTTTTTTTACTCTTCCATGTATCTCTTCTTCTTTCTCTTTTCTGTCTCTTTTTTTTCAAAATCCTTTTCATTCTTTGAAGTACCTTTCTTTGTGTACTTTCACATGTATCCTTTCTTCTTTCTCTTTTTTGATTGATTCATGTCCAGGATTTCAAAAACATAGTAAATCTTATTTGATCAAAAACAAAAGTTGAATAACTTATTTTCTTTGAAGGGATATTTTCTGCACCTGCCCTCCAATGTGGAGGGTGATCCTTGGAAAAGGTTTATTATGAAAGAAATTATCAAGCTCAAAAGGGGCAGCAAAAGGATAATGTTTATATTTGTGAATGGAATGCGAAAGACGACCATTCGTCATCTCAAATTAAGATACTTCTATTGAAAAGCAATTCTAAGGACAAGTTTTTCTTTTGGCTTTTGAAATCATCTGAATATCATGTTTGCATGATGTTACGATCAATTTCATTTTTCTCTTTTTTCTTTCTTTTTTTTTGTCTTTTTTATTTCCTTGTAATACGACGCTTTAATATGACAGAGCTTGACCTCACATACCAAAAATTCATTTAAGGAAAAAGGTGATGCTACTCAAGGTATTGTACAAATGGACATCAGTGGAAAATCCTAAACTTTGGTTCTCTCTTTTTTGCTATCTTGCCCCCCAAAACATGGGTGAAAGGCATCTCGGGAGTATAAGAACGAAGAATTTGAGACTTGTACAAGAATTTAGGTGGAAATGTATTTCAAAATGATCTTGCCACATATCTGACCACCATTGTCAAGAATCTTTAAGATTGTCATTGATTTCCGCAAAGTTCTCAAAAAGTTTTGCAAATCGATTATTTCTTTGAAAATCATTAACAGTAAAGCCTTGTCATGGTTAAGTGAGAGACAAATCGGACTTTCAAATCTTATGCCCCAATCTACCTTTTTGGCTCTCGAGTGACTTAGATTTTGTTGAGACAAGATCCAAGAATGATTTAAGACATTCATCTTTGATAATAATCACTAATTTTCTTGGAATCATTTTATCACTATTGTGAAGAAGAGAAACATTCTTGTCATATGCCATTGGAAAATAAATTATGCAAAAAGTTGTGCTCATACAATTGTCACCTAGGCCAGCGGAAATGACAAGCATTTTCCAACAAAATACAGACTCTAAGATCTTGACATTTCAGTTTCTTCCAATCTAGTTTCTCATCATGACCTAACTTTGCATCAAAGTGGACTTCCATTGATCCATAAGTTCTTGAGTCAAGATTCCCCCATTGATAAGCTCTTCAACCCTTTCCTTCAACTGCCTGCATTTTTCTGTTGAATGCCCGATTGCCCCCAGGTGGTAGTCACATTTGCTATTCGGATCATAGCTTTTGACCAACGGGTTTGGTGCTGTTCTCAAAGGTATAGGGGTCAAATATTGGTTTTTCACCAAAAAAGGCAAAAGATTGGAGATTGAAATTGGGATTTTTCCTTGATTGCTTCTCGATCTTTTTCTGTTGCTTATTGATTGTTGAGGAGGTTGAGCTACTGGCCTAGGCATGAAGATAGGCGCATGAGCAACCTTTGGAGGGTAAGAGTTTGCTTGGCATCCTAGTTGTGGGATTGGTGAATAAAGATAAGGATCGTAGGAGACATTGTTCAAGGTTGGATGGTACGACGATTGAGGCAAATAGGGATGATGTGGAGTGAAATTTCTGGGAAATTGCCCCTCAAATGTCGCAGCTTGCACTTCTTCTTCCATTCTTTCAAGTTTGTTATTGGCCATGTCACCTATCTTGATCTTGCCTCTCTTGATTACATTCTCAATCATCTCTCCGAAGGCTACCATGTCGGCAAAATTCTTAGTAACATTCCCAATCATCTTATCATAATATGGTGCCTGGAGGGTACTAAGAAACAGAGTTGTAGTCTCTTTTTCCGTGAGGGGAGGCTGGACCTGGGTGGCAACATTCTTCCATCTTTGGGCATATTCTCTAAAGCCTTCAGTAGCTTTCTTCTCCATGGTTTGCAAAGATAAATGATCTGGGGCCAAATCCACAATATGCTTATATTGGGTAACAAATGCCCTTGCTAAATCTTCCCATGAGTGAACATCACCCCTGCCCAATTGAGTATACCACCTAGCAACAGATCCTTTAAGGTTATCTTGGAAAACATGGATCAACAGCTTGTCATCATGCACATGTGCTGCCATCTTTCTGCAATACATAGCGATATGGACCTTCGGACACGTGGTCCCATCATACTTCTCAAATTCTGGGGCCTTAAACTTTAAAGGAATGACCACACCAGGTACTAAGCATAATCTAGTTACATCCAAAGGTCCATGAAAATTGATTCCTTCAACAATTCGACGCCTTTCTTCTATAAGCTCTATCTTTTGTCGGGAACATGAGCCTTCTTTCACTTGTGGTATCCCTTGCTCTTTGTGACTATCCAAATCGGCAATATGAGTTGGTTCGAGGGGGTTCATTGTAGGAGTTGCATGCCCATGAAATTGACTAGGGTCGACTGAAGATGGCATATTAGGGCATACATAACCTTCGGTGGGCATTACTTGTGGCTCTTGAGATGATTGGGTTTCTTGCGAGCCAATGTTAACTAGACAAAAAGAATCCTCAGCACTTCGTAACCGATGCCCTTCTTGAGTAGCTAATTCATCCATTTTTCCATTGTTCAACTTCTCCAACAAACCTGCCATCTGTGATAATTGCTCTC
The DNA here is from genome assembly GCA_032173925.1 of Heritiera fomes. Classification (NCBI taxonomy): domain Eukaryota; kingdom Viridiplantae; phylum Streptophyta; class Magnoliopsida; order Malvales; family Malvaceae; genus Heritiera; species Heritiera fomes. The sequence continues at coordinate 1,017,689 of JAPDPM010000017.1, forward strand.
TTATCTCTTGCTGTGCTTTTTCCATCCTTTCCATTCGAATCATTTCTGTCTCTTCCATAGTCCAAAACTATCTCTAAAGCTTTTCAATATTTAAGCTATCTTTACACCAAATCCTGTCATAACCTTATATTAGATGTCATGCTTGCCATACTAATATGAAGCTTTTATTGTATTAAAATTGTGAATCTAAAAAAAAAAATTTCAACCTTGTTATTATTTCATAGTGTCTCAAATTGTACACCAATTGAAAATTGTCGTTTGACCATTTATTTGTTTTGATCATCTGTTTTTTTTTTAAAGGAACAGTTATTGTTAGCCGTATTATTTTCCATCAAAATCATATTATGCACATATGAATGAAGTGAATGCAAACTTAAATAAAACCTTGTAACATTCATATTCATAAAGGAATTGTGTTCATAAAGGAATTGTTATAAGATTCAAAAGTTCCTTACTAAATTCTCTGCTATTCTAATGCCCCTTATATTCAAAGCCTTTCAAAAAGAAATTTCACAACGACAGCTGTTTTTTCATCCTCTGAACTTTAATCAAGCATGGCAAATTCCTGGCTGACCACTTCCCCTATATCGAGCAATTTTGCGTCAATAAATCCCTTCACCTTATACTTGAAAGCCTTACAATCTTCGATGGAGTGCCCAATATTTCCTGCGTGGTACTCACATCTTGCATTTGCATTGTACCATATTGGGTACAGAGGCAAGGGTTTTAAAAACACAGGAGCAACAAGATGCCTTTCAAGCAGATAGGGGAAAAGTTTGCCATATGTTATGGGTAAATGGTCAAGCTGCGTGTGCTTCATCTTTTTGGATTGTTTTTAGCCAAGAGTTTGATTTTTAACTTGAGCAGGTGGTGGCACAAAAGCTAAGGCGTTAGGGATTTGCTAAAAAGGTGGTCGAATAGAATTGGCATGAGCGCATGGGCACAGACGAATAGGTATGTAGAGGTTGGGCGAGACTAGGAGATCCTGTTCCAAAAGCTTGAACATGTGGTTGAAAAGTAGGTCGAGGATAAAAGTTTGGCTGTGGACCAATTCGTGGAGGTCGAACTAAAGTAGGTCCTGTTTGGAGTGCTTGGATAAGTGGCTGAAAAGAATTAGGATGAGGGTTAAGGTTTTGTAATGGCCTACTTGGTATGGATTGTTTGAGGCCATAAGGTTTTGCTTTAGTTGTAAGGCCCTTAAGTTCATCCATTACCTTTTTCACCCTTTTCATAGCCGCTTCTACCACGGGATCATCGTCTGGACAGTTGAGAGCATCGGAGTGTCCCTGGCAGGCCATTTCAGGAAAAGTCAATAGGTCTCCACTTGCTGATGATTCAACATGTAGTTGTCTTGGAAGTGACAATGACCCTTAAAGATGGACCCCTTTAGTCTCTCCAAAGCTTTCAAGCATCTTCATTATCTTAGCTAGCTTTCCTTTTATCTCTCGTATATCATGTCCAAACTCCTCTTGATTATTCTCCAAAGCAGTAAGTCTAGCTTCTAATTGATCTCCCATGTCTTTGACCTCCTTTGACCTAAAAAGATAAATGCCCTCCTTATCATGTGATGTGAATGCATTAATGTAATGAGATATGCAATGCTAAAATTTAAGAATAAGAATTAAAATTTTCTCTTATTTAAGTTCAATGAATGAATTCTTTCTCTTTTTTTTTTTTGAGTTTGATGATTTCCTCTTTTTTTTTTAAGAATAGATTTTTTTCTCTCCTTTTTTTTATTTAAAAAAATCTTATTTTCACACCATGATTTATTTCCTTTAACTTCCCTTTTTATTTTTTTTTTAAGAAATGTGATAATGTAAAAAAATTTTGTGTATATGCATAAGTTCCAAAAAAATAAGAAATATATATATTTTGTGGTATTAAAGAATGAAGGGATATTTTCATGTTGTTTTTAGACAAAGAAGAAAGATTGAGTAAATCTTTGTTTTATTCTTTAAAATTGTAAAATTGTGAAATTTTATTTGAGAATGACATAAAAAAATATATATCTTGATTTTATGAAAATACGAATTTGAAAAATGATTCGAGTTATGATATGAAGAAGATAGTAAAAATGTTCTCTCATGTATCCTAATCTTAGGATAATTTCTGCAAAAATTGGACATGGCTCTACCTAAGGCTGGCCTTTTGAGGCTTTCTATATGCTGAGCTTGGTTTTAAGAAACTAAAGGTTCCCAAATCATTTCTTACTGACGTCTACTCTGGACTAGTAAGATTTAATTTGAGTGGGAGTATTTCACTTGCCATTGCGGAGGTGATTACCTCACGAGAGCAAAGGTACTCTACTCCCTCCTAAGAAGGATGGAGCCTGAGTATAGAGCTCATATTATGCAAATGCATGTGCAAGTGTGTATGAGGGAACATTTATCAAACCATAACCCTTATCTACAATGCCCCAACAATTTATTAAGAATAATATTTACAAAATAAATAATGCAGTAAAATAAATGTAATAACTAAATACAAATGCAACAAATTATTTAAAATTAAAGACATTAAATTTAAATATTAGTTAAGACCATTAAATTAAAACTCAGGATAACATATAATTAATAAATGGCTTGACTCTCAAAAAAGATCCCCAGTGGAGTCCCCAAGCTGTCGTAACGATTTTCGCGCTCGACGATTTTGTTTTAATAAAATGGTCTTAATTTAATATTTAAAAACATTCCTATTTTATTGCAATCAATTTTATTTTTCAAAGTCATTTTTTATTTGTAGAAATCATTTTTTTCTTATTTTAAGAAAGTAAAATTTTATTTTTTTGATTTTATTGATGAAACTCTTGATATTGAAAAATTTAACTAAATATCTCAATACTCTGGTAACATTTAGTTAATTCCTCTCACCTAGAGATTAGTCAAGAAATCACTACTTGTAAGTTTCATGACATCCCATCATCGGAAGAATTTCATTTTATTTTCATTCTTTAACATTTATGCATATGATGCAAGCATATGGTAAATGATGCATATGGAATTATATAAAAAAAAACTTTATATTTTGATTTAATTAATGAAACTCTTAATATTGAAAAATTTAACTACATATCCCAATACTTTGTTAACATTTAGCTAATTCTTCTCACCTAAGGATCAGTCAAGAAATCACTATTTGTGAGTTTCATGACATCCCATCATCGGACGAAATTATTTATTTAAATTGTAATTTTATTATTAATTAAAAAAACTTATTGATTTAATTTTTAATAAAAATTTAAATTATTGAAAAATCATACTAAATATCCCAATACTCTAGTAATATTTAGTAGGCTCTTCTCACCTAGGGATCAGTCAAGAAATCACTACTTGTGAGTTTCATGACATCCCATCATCAGAAATTTCATTTTGAAATTATACTTTTAGTTTTATTATCTTGATTCTTTCGATTATTCTCTTTTATTAAAATTCTTATTATTACTTATTTAATTACCATTCTCTACTTTTGGAGACTTTGCTATTATTAATTTTTATCGGTTTAATTATTTTGTATTTATGTATTTCTAAAATCCCCTTTTTGTTAATTTCTCTCAATTGTTTCTATTACCTCTTTTATTTTTATTAGTCTTCATGTAATTAATATTTTTCAAAATACTCTTTATTTGTCATTACAAAGCTCATCATTATATATTTTCTTCTAAAATAAGTATGAAATTAAATATTGAGAAATAATATCGAATATCCCAATACTCTGGTAACATTCAGTATAATTCCTCTTACCTAAAGTTTTTCGAAGAATCGCTACTTGCGAGTTCTACAAAGACTTATCATTGAGATTTCATACTTATTTTATTTTTATTTTATGAATTTATTATTTTTATTTTTTTATTATATATTTTTAAATTTCCTAAAATACACCCCTTTTTTATTATCTAATAAGAATTTTATTTCATTTCAAAAACTATATGGTTATATGTGTATTTTACATATTTATTTACATATTTTATATATCTATATACCTTTCAAAAACCATATATATATTTCCTAGCTTCCCAAAAAAGATTTTGTAGTGAATTGTTTAATCAGAAAATATTTATCATATATATAAAAAAACTATATGGTTATATATATTTTATATATTTTATTTATTGTACTTTATACATATACATTATAAAACTATATGTATTTCATTTATTTACATATTTTATTTATTTATTTATTTATTTATATATCTCAAAACTATGTATTTATTAAGAAGATTAATTTCTTAATTAAATTTAGAGTTATTAAATCTTAAAGAATTTTATATATAAATAAATATTAATTTTTTTATGCATAAAATAAATTATCTAACATAATAAATAAATAAATATTAAATAAATAAATAAATGAAAAAATAATAAAAACAAAAATGAAAATATATACCCAAACGAATTGGGCTTGGAAGCTATTTGGCCGAAGAAGGCCGGATCGATGGATTGGAGCGGGTCGGAACGCGGGTCACGAGCGGGTGCCAGAGTTGGGTGCGCGAATAGTGGGTTGGGTCGGGTAGACACGCGGATCTTGCAGCCCTCAAAATGCCACGTTTTGCTCCTCTATAAAAGGCTCCTTTTTTTGTTGAATCTCATTTCCACCGACTTTACAAAAAAAAAACTCCTAAAACCCTCTAAAAAAATCCTCCCAGCCTCCTTCTCACCGATCGACTGCCGACCGCCGTGCGCCGTCCTACGCCGGTCACCGGTGGTACTCCCAAAACCCTAGAAACACTCCCTTTGTCTCCCTCTCTTCAGATTTAGTCTTTGTTTAACCAAAAAACTTCTCTAACTCCCTAACTCTGCCTAGGCCGACAACCTCCTCACCCTTTTTTCTTTTTTTTTTTTGTTTTTTGTTTTGTTTATTTTTGGTGGATGTTTGGATGTTCTTCGTTGTGGTTTGTCTCTTTTTTTGTAGGTGGTAGGGATCTAGGTATTAAATCTAGGGTTCCTAAGGTCTCGGGTTTGGGGTTTTCGGTTCTGGGATTCAAGTTGGGGTTTGTTTTTGGTTAGGTTTTGGGTAGGTGATGGTGGCGGTTTGATGGCTTTTAAGGGTTCTGTTGTAGTTTGGTTTAGGGTATGGGGCAATGGTGGTTTCGGTGGTGATGGTGGTCTAATGGCTTGGTGGTGGATGATGGGGTCTTGTTGGTGATGGTTCGGTGAGGGTGATGGTGTTTTGGTGGTGGAGTTGGTACGAGAATGGCGGTGTTTGGGGTTTTGGTGGTGAGAATAATGGGTGATGGTTTAGAGATGGTTTGGGTAATGGTTGGTGGCCGATGGTGGTTTCAGGGGTGATGGTGGCTGGTGGCTCGGGGTTGTGTTCGTCTGGTAGAGTTTCTGTCAACTCCCTTTGGTATTCCAGAGTCTTCAATAAGAAAAGCCCCCCGTGAAATCTCCCTGTTTGGTTCCTTTTAACAGATCTCTGGAACTCCTTTCGCCTGCCATTTCAGAATCCCCTAAGATCTTGCTACTGTCTCTGGGGAGGGATTGACGGCATGGGGAAAGGGTGATTTTGCTGGAACCCGAGACCTAGGGGGAGGGACTGGAGAACTGGCGGTTGGGGCAGAGTTTGGCCTTGGTGTAGCAGACAATGGGAAAGTCCTTTTCCCATTAAATGTGATGGAAATTGGACAAATAAAAAAAATAATAATAATATATAAAAGTAATAATAATAACATAATAATAATAAAAATAAGAATAAAAATAAAAATCAGAATGAAAATAAATAAAATATATAATAATAAAAATAAAAGTAAAGATAAAAATAAAAACGAATAATATACATAGATAAATAATAATAATAATAGTATAAAGGTAATGATAATAATAATAATAATAACAATAATAATAAGAACAAATAATGAGAAATAAAAATAAGCAAAATAGATAATAATAATAATAATAATAATAATAATAATAATAATAATAATAATAAAATAACAACAAATAATAATAATAACAATAAAGATAATAATAAAAACAAATAATACAAATAATAAAAATAAAAATAATAACAAAAAACTTAAAAAATCAAACTTAGCCCATTTCGATGGGTCGGGAAGCCCAATGTTTTGATTTGAACTTTGAGAGCCCGATCGAATGTAGCCCTGTCGACTTGGACAAAATTTGGTGTCTGCACTCACTGGAACTCCGTGTAGTCTTACAACTTCTCTCACATACAAATCTGCCAAAGCACTAAGTGTATCCGTAGACTTCATAAGTAGGAAGTGAGCTAACTTAGTTAGTCTATCCACGATTACCCAAATACCATCGTGACTTCTCTTGGTCTTAGGCAATCCTATAATAAAATCTATTGTTATGTGTTCCCACTTCCACATAGGTATAGGTAGAGGATGTAACAATCCTGCTGGTCTTTGGTGCTCTACCTTAATCTGCTGACATGTGAGACATTTTGCTACAAACTCTGCTATGTCTCTTTTCATGCCAATCCACCAATACACCCTGCGAAGATTATGGTACATCTTTGTATTTCCCGGATGTAACGTGTATCTAGTGGCATGTGCTTCTGTCAAAAACAGCTTCTTCAACTCCTTATCATTAGGAACACATATACGGTTATTAAACTTCAAGATTCCATCGCTGCCAATATCAAACTTAGAAAGCATACTTGATTGTATCCGATCTATAGCCTCAATACAATGAACATCTTCCCTTTGAGCAATCTGAATTCTATCCATCAATTCCAGCTCAATCATCAAACTGGCTTTCATCCCAATTTGCTCAAGAGGTGTAACATTTAAACTGAGGCTCGCAAATTGCTTAAGTAACTCATACTCTTGGACCATCATGTAAGCCACTATCTCTACATGCTTCTAGCTCAAAGCGTCCACCACCACATTGGCCTTTCTCGGGTGGTTCAAAATCTCACATCATAATCCTTTAAAAGCTCAAGCCATCTCCCCTGTCTCATATTCAATTCTCTTTGAGAGAACAAGTACTTCAGCCTTTTATGATCTATGAAAATCTAAAATTTCTCACCATACAAGTAATGCCTCCAAATCTTTAGAGCAAACACTACTGCAGCTAGCTCCAAGTCATGAGTTGGGTAGTTCTTCTCATGGTCCTTTAGTTGTCGAGAACCATATGCAACTACCTTATTATGCTGCATTAGTACACATCTCAAACCTTGCCTTAAGGCATCACTATACATCGAAAATCCACCATGGTGAGAATAGGTGCAGTCGTCAGCCTACGCTTCAATTCTTGGAAACTACGCTCGCAGGCATCATTCTATTCAAACTTCACTTCTTTGCGTGTTAAGTGCGTCAATGGAGCAACTAACTTCGAGAAACCCTCTACAAATCTTCTATAATAGCCAGCTAAACCCAAGAAACTTCTAATCTCCGTCACTATTTTCGGTCTTTCCCATTTTACTACTGCTTCAATCTTCGATGGGTCGACCAAAACTCCATCTTTGCTGATTATATGACCCAAAAAGGAGATTTGATCTAGCCAAAAATCACACTTATTTAGCTTGAATACAATCCTCGATCTCTGAGGGTTTGCAGAACTATTCGTAAGTGTTGCTCATGCTCTTCCGGGGATCTTGAATACACCAATATGTCATCGATAAAAACGATGACAAACTTGTCCAAGTATAACTTGAATACATCATTCATCAAGTTCATGAATGCTGCGGGTGCATTGGTTAAACCAAACGGCATCACCAAAAATTTATAGTGGCCATACCGTGTCCTGAATGCAGTCTTAGGGATATCCTCACTCCTGATCTTCAATTGATGATATCCCGACCTCAAGTCTATCTTGGAAAAGACTTGTGCACCCTTAAGCTGATCAAAAGGTCATCAATCCTGAGAAGAGGGTACTTGTTCTTGATTGTCACCTTATTCAGCCATTGGTAGTCTATACACAACCTCATGCTACCATCCTTCTTCCAGACAAATAGCACAGGAGCACCCCAAGGGGATACGTCGGGTCGTATGAACCCCTTATCTAGTAACTCCTAAAGCTGCTTCTTTAATTCCTCCAATTCTACTAATGCCATCCGATAGGGTGATCTCGAAATGGGCTCAGTTCCCGTCACCAAATCGATTGTAAATTCTACTTCCCTATCCGGAGGAAGTCATGGAAGATCATCCGAAAACACATCCGAAAAGTCCATGACTATTGAAATCTCGTGGAGTCCGGGACGTTTTTGGTCTACGTCCACCACATTCGCTATAAACCCTTCACATACAATTTTATTCTATCAATTTAATTTCAAATAAACCAAACAAGCAATTATGCTTTTGCATTAAGTACTTCCAAAATTTACAACATAGCTGACAGGAGAAGAAAAGATCACACTCTTAGCATAACAATCTAATATCACATGATTCGTAGCTAACCAATCCATACCCAAAATAACATCAAATCCATACATATTTAGTAGGATTAGGTCAACTATTGATTCTCTTTCTCCTACCCATAGCTTACAACTACGAAATATTATGTCTGTCATTTGGGATTCCTTAAATGGAGTACTTATTTGCAGTAATTGTCCTAAAGGCTCAGGTTCAATAGCTAACTTCATAGCAATCGTAGGAGAAACAAAAGAGTGCGTAGAGCCTGGATCAAATAATGCAAAGACATATGTATGATAAAGATAAATCTTATCTTGAATCATCTTAGATGAAGCATCGACGGACTCCTTATCAATGGCAAATACCTGACCCTGAGTCACGAGTGTCTTTCCTTTTTCTGCAGTCGTGGCCTTACGCTAGGGCTGGGTGGCCTTCTCCGATTCCTCGGGCACCCTTTGCTTTATCTAAGGACAATCTTTAATCCTATGTCCCTATTCACCGCACTAATAAAAAGCCCCACTTGCCAACCGGCAAGGCTGTGACCCATGGAATTTCCCGCAATGCTCACATCTTTGCACTATACTTCTCGGTGAGTTAGCGGTACTACCAACTGAATGTCAGGATCTTTCATCACTTATCTTGATCCCGGTGGGTCTAAAAGTCCCTGTACCATAATCATCATCACTCCTGATTTTAGTATATTTCCATATAACCATTTAATTAAAACAAAAATCATTTTCTTATAATTTATTCGCTTACCTATCGAAGCTCTGTCATAAGGCCTACTTCTCTTAGATGGATACCTATCACTCGAAGCTCTCTCATCTGACTTCTGCTTCATCAGTTCTTTACCTTTACTCTTAGCTTGAAAGTCAGCCTAATGAAATTCATAGTCATGCTCACACAGTTGAGCCTTACGGACTGCCTTTCCATATGTAGTGATATCCATGGGATATAACTTAGACCTAATGGAAGGTCTCAATCCCTCCATAAATCTGTAGGTCTTATGCTCTTCTTTCCTTAATACTTCAGGGTTAAATCTACTCAATGTAGTGAACTTTGACTCGTATTGATTGATCGTCATATTCTCCAGAGTCAAGTTCAAAAATTCAACCTGCAACTTTCTCTAAGCAGTGTGTGGGACGTATTGTTCATTGAATGCTTCTACAAATAATCCTACGTTACCTTTGAATGTCTAGCCTCTAATATTGTCTGGGTGGCCTGCCACCAGGGTTCTACCTCATCTACTAACAAATAGGTAGCCAATGCCACCTTTTCTTTCTCGGTACAAGTCATATACCCGAATGACTTAGTGACCGTCTTCATCCAATTCTCTACAGCCAATGAGTCACTGTCCCCCTTAAACTTAAGTGGATCCAGCTTTTTAAACTCCTTAATTAAAGCAATACTACAATAAGCTTTAGGATCCCGCCTTTCACGAGCTGGGACTGGTGGGGGCTGTACCGTAGGAGTAGGAAGAAAAGTAGGAGTAACTGTTGGTGCACTAGTGGCCACGTTCGGGAAGTTCGCCATAAACTGTGTGAACATCGTGGTCATATTCTCCATATGCTTCTCCATTTTCGCTAATCCAGTGTTTGGGCTATGCGGTGGAGATGGAGGAGGAGACTATGTTAGGGGCGATTCCGTTCGACCCCTTCCTCGTCCTCTACTAGTACCCCTTCTACGAGAGCTCATTCTGTTAATAAAATCACAAAATTGAGCTATTTAGTATAACTATAAACAGTTATACTATTCATATGTATTCAGACAAGTACAGTACATTACGGATATCCACTATTTCTAACCTAATGACACTGACAAACATCAGTTTAATCAGCTCTGATACCAATATGTGACATCTTCGTCACTCACAAATATCAACTAACTTTTTCTTCACATAACGTTTACTTAGACTCGTTTGTCAACGTCATCCTTTCTTTTCTCATGCTTTATGCTTTATTACTTATAGAACGATATCAAATTTCGCATAAATGAAATTTTAATAAATATATATACATGCGTCACATACATCAGGATCTCATATAACTTACAAATCCTATATCTCCAAAACAACTAGTATACATCACTGTGGTATTGTACTGTACAATAGTCTGGAGCACATAATACATGAGTATACCTTCAATAATTATTGGGAAGCGTGTCTCGAAGGTACACTAGAGAATCCTAAAGGTAAGCTCCTCTATCTGGAGTGGAATTTGCTTCAAGTAATTTGTATGAAAAATAGTTGTAAAGGAGTGAGTTTACGCTCAGTAAGAAACATATGTAAAAGAGCATACTATGTCACTATATGCAGTTTTCTTGCTTGGCTCTATAATGTCATGAAAAACCATTATAAAGCATATATAATATATATTTCTCGCAATTATCAAATACAAGTAAAACCAAATAATTCAAATACTTCAATTTCTTTCATGGATCTCAAATCACGTGAAATTACATATACAAATACAAATAGCTTCAAATACTTTCAAATAGATGGGAGACAATTAACTTCCAACAGAATCATGCACCAAATAACTCTCATAAGGATACAGCAAATATATCCCGTAAGGGATAATCCATGAGAGGTCTCATAAGGGATACCACAAATATATCCATAAAGGATAATCACGAGAGATGTCAAATAAGTGGCGTACCCACGCATGGGCCAGGGATCCTCCCCAAAGCCGAATGCAGATAAGAGACATATGGCCATTGTCTATAGACCATAGTCAGCACTAGTCAGGTGACATCTATGGTACTGAGGACCAGACTAAGGTTTCTCAGCCAAGTACAAATACAAATAATATGCATGATCATTAAAGAAATCCAAGGTCTCTAAAACCTTTGTCATATAACTTTGACAAATACAAGTATATTCTCTTGAAATTGGCTTTAAAACCTCTTTTTCAAAGGAGGCAGTTGATTGGTCATATAGGGCAATCGGCTGCTATAATATATATCCCTTTATTGAATTTCTTTTCTTTTAAAATTCAAATATTTTATTTTTCGAAAACACATATGGCAGTCGATTGGTCCCATATAGCAGTCGACTAGTTTTGAAACAGAATGCTTTCGAGAAAAAAAACAGTCGCTTGGCTCAATGGCAGTCGACTGTTTTCGCAAACAGAATGCTTCTGAAAATAGGGCAGTCGACTTGCTCATTAGGCAGTCGGCTGGTTTTGAAATAGAATGCTTTTTGGAGAAAAGCAGTCGACTGGCATCCTTAGTAGTCGACTGAGTTGAAACAAAGTGTTTTCTGTGAAAATAGCAGTCGACTGCTATATAAGGCAGTCGACTAGTTTAAGTCGATTTCGAAAAAAGTTACGTCTCGTCTATCTCTAGAAAGTCGGCTGCTAATTAAGGCAGTCGGCTGCTCCTAGCATTTTGGTAACTAGGAGTAAAACTTGAAATTTAACCTTTCTACATAAAAACCAACTCGTACTTCTCTGCAAAACAATTAAAACAGGCGGACATAGCCACCCTACGTCCGTTACATAAATTCCTTACCTCGATTCACTTCGAATGTGAGATTTGCTTGATTACACCAATTCATTTCCTTCACATCTTCAAAGTTGTAAACATCATAACAAATCAAACCTTTAAGAAACCTTTATAACCATATTCTACCAACTCAACTCAACTCCGAACCATAAATAAAATTGACTAGAACCACTTCCATCTCTTACCTTTGTAAATCACCAAAATAATAGAAATTCTGATCTCTCCAATTACTTCGATTCAATCTACCAAACTTCGGATATAGCTTAAGCTAATGAAAATGATCGATTTTCATTATTAAAGTTTAGTGATTTGGTTAGTGAACATGGGAGTTTGTCAAGGTAATTGGAAATGGAACTTAAGGAAACTTGGAGGGGAACGAGAGGAAGAAAGAAATGGGGCTGTCGACTTGGATGGAGGGAGAAGAAGATAACTAAGCCACTTTTCATTTAATGCATGCTTATCCCATAATCATCTTAGCCATTGACCCTTTGACCATCTAATTATTTGACCTTTCAATTGCTTTAATTCCATATATGTCCCATACCTCATTTACTCTTCATAATTTCATATTTATTTAATTATTTCAGCTCATAATACTTTACAAATATGGGAATTTACATGAAATTGGGGATTTCACAATTTCATTGCTAAAAAATTTTTCTGTAATGTATACAATTTTGCATATGTAAGTATTTATTGAAAAAGTAAAGTTTAATGTGTACAAAATATATATATTAATGTTCAATTAGATCCCAAAGTTTTTGATCTTAGAAGAATAAGTTAAAAATTAAGTTTTCATTAATTATTAGAACTTAAGAAATTTACACATAGATAAATTATTATTTAGTAAATTAATGATATTACAAGAGGCAAATTAATATTTTGATTGAATATGTTAATTATCCAAAGATAAAAGATATGTTCAATTTTAAATATTTATTTACCCATTAAATTTCATATATTTAACTCATTTATAAAAAAGCATATTGTAAAATTTACTCAAAGGTATTTTACTTTATATTTATGTTATATTTATTAATGCATGTATATTGTGGTATCTACCCAAAGAAGAACTGTTACATATCTGATTGTTTGTTTTATTGAATTCATTATAATTAAATGTGAGATTTATTTGTTATGTTTTGCAATTATTGCAATTAATTTGCATGCGTCATCTATTGTTGTGTTTAATGGCATGAACTTCTTAGAATGGCGAAAGCAAGTTGATTTCCACTTAGGAGTTTTGGATCTCCACTTAGCTCTCATTCACGAAAAATCTACAGCTATTAAGGATACAAACAGTGAGGTAGAGAAGTCATATTATGTTGCATGGGAAAAAAGCAACAGATTATGCTTAAAGTTTCTGCGAATGACAATTACTAACAACATTAAGACTATGATTCCACAAACTGAGAATGCTAAGGAATACATAAGTTTTGTAGAAGAAAGGTTTCGTTTTACGAACAAGTCACTCGCTGGTACCTTAATGGCTGAGCTTAGGACCATGAAGTACAATGGATTGATAAGCTGCAACAACAAATCATTGAGATGACAAACATTGCTGCAAGGCTTAAGACTTTGGGTTTAGCAGTAGAAGACTCCTTTTTAGTTCAGTTTGTTCTGAACTCCTTGCCTCTTGAATATGGGCCTTTTCAAATTAACTACAACACTATAAATGATAAGTGGAATGTTAATGAATTAGCCAATAGGCTTGGACAAAAGGAAGCAAGACTTAAGACTCAAAAGAGTCACTATGCTAACCTACTAGGAAAGGGAGCTGTGAAAGGATTTAAAGCCAAAAAGTTTAAGAAAAAGAAATGGTCTGCTAATGATTCTTAAACTGAAAAGAAGGAAAAAATGACTAAAAAGTGCCATTTTTGCAAGAAAACTAGGTACTATCAAAAAGACTGTCATAAAAGAAAAGCTTGGTTCGAAAAGAAAGGTATTTTTAATACTTTTGTTTGTTTTGAATCAAATTTAAGAGAAGTTCCCAACAATACTTGGTGGCTAGACTCTGGTGCTACAACTTATGTTACCAATACTATGCTGGGATTCCTTACGATCCGAACCACAAATCCAAGAAATGATTTTCCATTTATGGGGAACCGCATGAAGGCTCTTGTTGAAGACATAAGGACTTATAGATTGGTTTTGTACACTGGATATCAGTTGGACCTTTATGATACACTCTATGTACCTCCAATTTCTAGAAACCTTGTTTCTTTAGGAAAATTGGACAATTGTGGTTTTTATGTTAATTTTTATTTGGGAAGTTTTACTTTAAATAAAGACTCTATTATTTATGGATCGGGTTTTCTTATTGATGGTTTATATAGAATAAAACTTGATAATGTTTTTGTTGAATCTTTGCATGTCACACATAATAGTGTTGGTTCAAAACGTAGCATGCTTAATGAAAATTCTACTTATTTGTGGCATAAACGTTTGGGTCATATATTAAAAAAAAGGATAGAAAGATTGGTAAATAATGGGATTTTTCAAATTTTGGATTTTACTAATCTTGGAACTTGTTTGGATTGCATAAAGGGAAAGCAAACTAAATATACCAAGAAAGGAGCCATAAGAAGCACACAGCTTCTTGAAATAATTCATACTGATATATGTGGGCTTTTCGATGTTCCTTCCTTTAATGAAGAAAAGTATTTCATTGTTTTCATTGATTATTATTCACGTTATGGATATATCTATTTACTTAAGGAAAAATCTCAATCTGTAGATATTCTAAAATATTCCTAAATGAGGTTGAGAGACAATTATATAGAAAAGTGAGAATCATAAGATTTAATAAAGGTGGTGAATACTATGGGAAATATGGTGAATCAGGACAATGTCATGGTCTATTTGCTAAAGTCCTCGAAAAACGTGACCATGCACAACATACTATGCTAGGTACACCTCAACAAAATGGTATAGCAGAAAGGTAAAATCGAACCTTAATGGACATAGTTAGGAGTATAATGAGCAACTCCTCCTTACCTAAATCCTTGTGGATGCATGCACTAAAAATAACAACTTATTTATTGAATAGAGTTCCAACCAAAGTGGTTCAAAAGACACCTTTTGAATTGTGGACAGGAAGGAAACCAAGTTTATGGCATTTGCATGTTTGGGGTTACCCAACAGAAGCAAGAGTGTATAATCCACAAGAGAAAAAGTTGGATTCTCAAACTGTAAGTGTATACTTTATTGGTTATCCTGAGAAATTCAAAAGATATAGGTTTTGCTGTCCAACCCATTGTTCGAGAATAATTGAAACTGATAATGCCAAATTCCTTGAGAATGTTGAAGTCAGTGGGAGTGTAGAACGTCAATTTATTAAAATAAACGAGATAAGGGTGAATGTTCCTTTATCCATTGTTCATCCAAAATCTACAATTGACATTATTGTTGACCCAACATTTGTGGAATGAGACAACAATGTTGATCAACATTTGAACAATGATACATCTCCACAGTTTGATGTCGAACCCTATAATGATCAAAGATCTGATATTCGACCTAATGAAGAAATGTCGAACACAAATGAATCATGAGGAATAATGTTAAGAAGATCTCAAAGGGAAAAGAGATCGGTTACTCCGAAAGATTATGTGATTTATTTACAAGAATCAGACTTTGATCTTGGAATTGATAAAGATCCGTTACTTTTTCACAAGCCATAGAAAGTTCAGAATTTGCTAAATGGATAAATGTTATGAAGGAAGAGTTAAAATCCATGGAACAAAATGAAGTTTGGGATCTCATTCAATTGCTTAAAGGATGTAAAAGAGTTGGTTGTAAATGGGTCTTCAAAACCAAATAGGACTTAAAAGGTAATTTAGAAAATTATAAAGCCAGACTTGTTGCCAAGGGTTATACTTAGAAGGATGGTATTGATTATACAGAGACATTCTCTTCTGTATCTAAGAAAGATTCATTAAGAATAATTATGGCATTGGTGGCTTAATATATCTGGAGTTACACCAAATGGATGCGAAAACTACCTTTCTAAATGGAGATCTAAAGGAGGAAGTTTATATGGCTCAACCTGAAAGTTTTTCCATAGGAAGCAAAGGTCAAATGGTGTCTAAACTTAAGAAGTCAATATGGACAAAAACAAGTTTCCAGATAATGGTTTATTAAGTTCTATACCATTATTACGTCTTTTGGTTTTAAGGAAAATTCTGTGTAGAACATTATAAAGCCAGACTTGTTGCCAAGGGTTATACTTAAAATGATGGTATTGATTATATAAAGACATTCTCTTCTGTATCTAAGAAAGATTCATTAAGAATAATTATGGCATTGGTGGCTTAATATATCTGGAGTTACACCAAATGGATGCGAAAACTACCTTTCTAAATGGAGATCTAGAGGAGGAAGTTTATATGGTTCAACCTAAAAGTTTTTCCATAGGAAGCAAATGTTAAATGGTGTCTAAACTTAAAAAGTCAATATATGGACTAAAACAGGTTTCCAGATAATGGTTTATTAAGTTCAATACCATTATTACGTCTTTTGGTTTTAAGGAAAATATTGTAGATCGTTGTATATACCCAAAGATCAGTGGGAGGAAGTTTGTATTTTTAGTCTTATATGTTGATGATATTTTGCTTGCAGCAACTGGTTTAAGTATACTGTGTGAAATTAAAGATTTTCTCTTTGAGAATTTTGAAATGAAAGAGATATGAGAGGCTTTTTATGTGATTGGAATAAAAATATTTCAAAAAAGATCAGAAGGAATAATAGGCCTATCTCTAAACTGCAAGGAATAAAGAATTCTATGCTCACATATAAGAGATCCACTCAACTAAAGGTACTTGGATACACGAATTTAATTTTTGCCTTATGTCTTGACAGTAGGAAGTTCACTTTTGGTTATCTGTTTCTTTTAGTTGAAGGAGCAATTTCATGGAAAGTGCAAATTAGATTGTCACTGCTTTAGCCATAATGTAAGTAGAATTTGTAGCTTACTTCGAAGCTATAATTCATGTATTATGGATGCAGAACTTTATTTTAGGACTTGGGGTTGTCGGCACCATTACCAAGTTGCTGAAAATTTATTCTAATAACTCCACAGCAGTTTTCTTCTCCAAGAACAACAAATACTCTAGAGGTGCCAAGCATATGGAATTGAAGTATTTTGCCGTTAAGGAAGAGGTTCAAAAACAAACAGTGTCTATTCAATATATGAGTATTGATCTCATGATTGCTAACCCATTAACGAAGGGTTTACAACCGAAGTTATTTAAAGAACATGTTCTTAGGAAGAGTCTTGATTGTGATGATGTTATGTAGTGACACTAGCTTTGAGCTCAATGATATGATTCTAACACTATTATGTTTTACTGTTCTATGATGTTATATATACATTATTGTTTGATGTTGACAGGAAAAGACTTAACAAGTCATTATTGTGGACCATAATGAAGTTATAGTATAATGATAATTTAAGGACCTAATATAATAAATTGCAGGTGTTGTAGTATATGGAAGGGAGTGTTTTACAAATTAGAACATGACCACCACAACTCACCGAACAGTTTTTATATTATGGTATTATGATAAGAGATAATAAATTAACTTCCATTATAAAGATTTTAATCGAGACAAGTGGGAGAATGTAAGATAAACCCATGTTTATCTGTGTGGCTCTTCTTAAAATATAAGGAAAGTTATTTAATAGGCCACTATCTCTTAATTTTAAGAACCACATCCAATCTCATGATGGATATGATTGGAAGTGGTAGTTATTTAATTAAAATAAAACAGGTCCTCTCTCTCTCTCAAAACGCATAGTATTTTTCATCTACACTATAAACGAAAGAAAACAGAACAAAAGAGAGAAACTTGTTTACTATTACAAAACTACAACAATGGCTTCTTCTTCTTCACTAACACCAATAGCAGAAGAGGTATGTATATCATTATTATACTACGAAAAGGCATGAGATATCTAGTTTTAGAAGATCCTGGATGTGTGTTTATGTATAATATTAAATTTTACATATTTTGCCAATGACAATATGAAGGAGATCAAATATATTCCACAAAATAATATCTGATGTTGCCATCATAAACATCTTGTGAACTTTTTTTTGTATTATCAATACTTAGTAATGTTTGCTCAGTAAGAGTCCTAAGTTTTTGTTATACACTGTGACGGAGATCAAACGTATTCTCAATATTTGTTGTTCTCAACATGAAAATCTTTTGAACTAGTTTGTATAACCAATACATACATACATATATATATATATATATATGTATATGTGTGTGTGTGTGTATATATATATATATATATATATATATATATATATGTATCTATTCTACAACTAAACAAACTGATTTGGGAAAACTCCCTCATAATGGGCAGTGACAGTGTGGATGGATACAACAACTAAAAATAACCGGTGAATGGGAGCAACACTTTTACACAAGTGATACAACGCCAAAAGCTTGATAAGGATGATAAGTGAAGGGCCGGCGGTGTCCTTGAGAGGATCTCCAATACTTAATATACTTAATAGTGGTGTTAAGTACTTCAAAAAAATAGTAGGTTTTAAGAGTTCTTAGCTTTCTTTATATACCAAGTCCTAATTTTTCTTGAGAGTCATTTGTACCCTTTCCCAGTTAAATAGAAACAAAATGATCTTTAAATAATTTTACAAATTTGAACTAAGATACTTGATGCAAAGCGTCAGTTGGCACTATCTTTTTATTTGGTTGATAGAAGTTTCGAGGCAAGGGAAGGATATTTCATTTCTAAAGTTAGTTCATACAGCCCGCTCATTATTAGAATTTATGGATTAATTGATTCGGAATTTACAGATCACTTACTAATAAACGACTGCGAGAATTTGAATTTGAATGCTTTGTACTTAATATTCAAATTTTAATTACCTACAAATTTGTCAAAATTTATAGATTTTTTATCAATGATGGATCGTAAAAATTCAAACCTAAATATTTTATACTTAAGATTCAAATTTTGATTACTTAAGCTAACTCCATTGGCGTAAGTTACTATAATTATGTTCAAACATTTAAAAAAGACGATGTGTGTGTATATATATATATATATATATATATATATATATTGAATAATTTAATAGGAAATTTGTTTAACATCCTAGACAAAGCACTTTCATTTTTTTTAATTTTAAACATGGACGAGGAACATTAGTCAAACGCACTATCAACATAATTTCAAACCTTATCAGAAGGCAGTTTGATAATACCTTCCACTGTGTTGACTTATCGCTCTTTTCATTCCTTCAACAAAATATTCAATTTATTTCATAATATAATAAAAAGTTTTGCTAGTCTTATCCATGGATTAGATGATGGCCCATCAAAATCGCAAGTTTCACTTGATTTAGACCGGAACTTTAGTAAAATTTGTCAAATTTTGATTTCACTAAACGGGTCAAGTTTGAAAGGTTAATTAAAAATTTTTTTAATCACAAATATTTTTATTCATTTTATATTATGAAATTAATTGTATTCAAATAAAAAATAATAAATAATAAAATTCTCTCAACAATAATGATATCAAAATTTGATTTTTGTCTAAATACTTAGAAACGCTAATTGAATTTGATTAGGTACAAAAACACCTTTAACTCTATTTTTTGAAAAAAAAGTAAAAAAAAATAGTAACAAACTTTTTTTGGTCTAGATTATCCGGTATTTCCATATATTTGATATATGACTAATCTGGACTCGAGCCAGACAAGATCCAAAGGACGACAAAGCTCTCTCTCAAAAATTTTAACACAACTACATACTTAAAAACTCGAACTCGAGACTTCTGACAAACTAACGATATAGGTTCACGAAAAAATGAGATCGCCCTCACAGTAAACTTCCTTATCACCAAGTTAAAGGGGGACAGCAAGCAAAGCAAGCTTCAGAAAACAATGACTCGCTCAGCCTGTCGGTGAGAATTGTTAAAAGGTGAAGGCGAAATCCGTAATTCTATCATAAAAGAAGGCCCCCGTCTGAAAAGCTCCCACCAAATGAATCACATTCATACTCACACTCCTTTGTATTAGTACTGTTAATACTATTTATAATTGCGATCTATCAGTCACTCCGTGTTATTTCCCGCGGCTTTGAACGCGGCTTCAGTTTTGGCTTTTTATTATTATTATTATTTTTTTATTTACTCTTTCCCCTTCAGAAAATCCAAACAACTTTTAATATTATAAAATTTTTATTTATTTATTTATGTTTTCGGAGCCTAAGTTTGCCGGCCTAGCTTGTCAGTTTTTCGCTAGTTAAGGTTGCCAGTCGCCAGTGCTAGGTTTGTATAAATGAAGCGGCCAATCCTTCTTTTCTTGTTCAGAAATCAATTTTTAAAATTTTTTTCGCTTTTGTGAAATTTAATTAAAAATCTTCAATCCTCTCAAGATTTCAATGCTAGTCTTCGGCAATGATCGAGTGGATCTTGTTTGGTTTAAATGGAAGTGAGGACAAACTGGCGCTTATAAGCGCCGGTAAAGGGCCAAATAAGCGCCGGCAAAGATCTTACCGGCGTTCAACAAACCGCCGACTGACCGCCGGCCAGGTGAATGCCGGTGAAGGTCTGCCGGCGGTCATGTACTCCAATGCCGGTAAAGGGATGGGAAATTGGGGCAGTCCTTTTTCCGGCGCTTTTAAATGCCTTTACAAGTATAAGACCTTTACCGACACTTTAAAATGCCGAAAAAATTCCTATTGAAAATTTGAATTTATTTGAAATTTAAAAACTTTTACCGACATTTTAAAGTGCCGAAAAAAATCTTTTTAAAAATTTGAATTTATTTGAAATTTAAAAGCTTTTACCGGCACTTTTAAATGCCGATAAATGTTTTATTTGAAATTTAAATTTTTTATATTTATTGAATTATATTTTAAATTTAAAAGCTTCATTAATTATTTGTATTAATGCGATTGTTCACTAATAGTCTAATAAAATGATTTGAACTATTAATTCAAATTTTCTTAATGCAAGTTAATAAAGTATTTACAATGGAAGAGACTTGTGATCAAGCTTGTGC
Organism: Heritiera fomes; assembly: GCA_032173925.1. Taxonomy (NCBI): domain Eukaryota; kingdom Viridiplantae; phylum Streptophyta; class Magnoliopsida; order Malvales; family Malvaceae; genus Heritiera; species Heritiera fomes. The sequence goes on from JAPDPM010000017.1 coordinate 1,038,553, forward strand.
ACTCAATTCAAGATTCATTCAAAGCTATAGCCATTTAGTTATTATAAGGAACTCAAAAACATAATAAACTGAATTTGTTTGAGAAACATGGTTTAGCCTGAACAAAAACATATGAAGATGAGAAATGAAATAAAATCAATTACCTATCACAATAGCCACAAAGTTTTCTAAACTTCCTAGAAGTTAATACAAGCATAAAACTTCTAGCTGAATTGTATATCAATTATCCTTGAAGCTTCCATCTTCACTTAAGTATTTGCGGGTAGTGACCCAAACGAACTAGATGCGTCTGAAACCTGCAATAAGAGAGAATGAAACCACTTAATATGGGGTTTCTTTCCTACACCAGTTAACATCTACCACAAAGTCAAATTTAATAATTAGGCTTTAGACTCTTTCCAGCATGCTTTGAAAATGAAATCAAGGCCATGTTTAATGGCAAGAAGTTCCATCACATTCAAATCTTATGCTCCCAGTGGTCACAAAAATTAGCTATAATATTGGAATTTCTCAGGACACCTCCACGTCTAGCTATAATATTGGAATTTCATGAACTATGGATCAGGTGGAGACCAAAAAAAGTTCTGCCTAATAGTTTTTCTAGTGGTGAGAAGTGCACATGCAATTGATTTAACCACCATAATTTTAGCATATCATGTAATTGCATATCAAAACAGTTCAGCAGGAAAATGTCAAGAGCAAATGTGGTTTTCACCTGTTTGTTGCCAACTGCAAGGGAAGCTGAGCTGATGTCCATGCTTGGCACATGTGGAAATCTCCTTTGCATGGCATTTGCAAATTTAACTAGCTCAACATGAACCTTTTTAAGTTTTGTTAATGTGGCCTCAAGTTCATCCATCTTAGAGACTTTTTCCTCAAGCTCAAACACTTTAGCCGCCTTTTCCTCCAAGTTGGAAACTTTATTAGTCATAACATCTAGCTTCTCTTGTGGCTTGAGAACTTCTTCATCTCTATCATTCATTGCTTGAAAATGACGAGAAGACAAACCCCATATCTCCGTGGGTGTAGGACCTAATCCCAATCCCCGTATCCAACCAGGACGTTCCTTTCCCATCACGTCAACGAAAACCTCATCGATGGAAGAACTTGTTTCTCCCGATTCCTCCAAGTTGCTAGAACGTTGAGATAGCACCTCCTTTAACTTCTCCTGTAAAATACTCAACCAAAACAACCATTAGCAATACCAATGATCCAGAACGTCTAGGACGCTTTCTGGTATCTAGAAGTCCAGCCAGAACAAGCAAGAAAATCAGTTTATATTTGCCAACTAAGGGCAAGAAGATGGCCATCAAGGAAGCTTAACAAGATCCAATTTGTGTAAGATCACTCTCAGCGCCAAATGCAAGTCAGTATATGTGTATAAAAAAGCCAATACAGAATGAATGTAGTGTGATTCATATATATAATGCTATTTTCTGTAACTTATCCTTTGATCTTCCTTTATGCATCTATCATCATCTAATTGAAACACATTGATACTAAGTATTGTTGCACTCATTAGAGCTTATGGCTGAAATTTCGTAGCTAAAAATCTAATAAACTAGCTCAAAATGGTGCCAACCATCGATTGACATGCTCAAAACACCACTATATCTTGCAGGATTTAGGGAGACAGACACAGGGTGTTGTGGCATTGGAAGAAACAGGGGGCAAATAACTTGTCTTCCATTTTCAATCCCATGCTTGAATAGGGATGAATATATCTTCTGGGATGCTTATCATCCAACCCAAGCTTTCAATGAGATTATTGCTCAGAAGGCATATTCAGGCCCTCAATCTGCATGCTATCCCATCAATGTAAAACAAATGACTCGAGTCTGATTAAAGCTCCAACTCAAAGCTTAGTTATGTGAGTGCTAAGCAAAATGAACCATCATCCATGTACCAAAGAACAAAAAATATCTCATCCGTTTTGTAGTTAAGCACATCAAAAGTTTTAATGGATTTTTTAACCATATTATGGTGTTCGCTAAGGTATATAAATAAGAATCTAATAATAAAAGGATGAACTTGACTGTTTCTAAATTTTTCTAAAATCAAAATTAAAAGAATATAAATTAGGAAAAAATATAAGTGAAGGGAATTATATTATAAACGAAATTGTGGAATTTAAAATCAAAATTAAAAGAATATAAATTGGGGAATAACAATATAAGTGAAGGAAATTATTACAAAAGAAATTGTGGAATTTAAATACACGTACAGGATTGAAGTGTAAAAATGTTAACTATATTAACTGATTTAGAACAAAATTATGAATGAAAATTGTTCGATTTTTACAACTTAAATTCTCCAATGAAACACTATAACAAATTTGGCAATTAGTGACACAGACATGATAAAAAACACTACAACGACTACAAAAATCATAAGTTTTAAGGGCACATTGTTGGCGAGGGTTTGAAAAACCGTCAGTAGTTCTCAATCCTAACCTAAAATTTAAGGATAGCCCCTAAAAAAGCCCACATTCAACAAAATCTCAAAACCAACTAAGGAATTCAAAAAAAAATTCAACTAATCACTTACAGCAGCTTGTGCAGTAGAATCATCCACAAAACTTCCGTCCTTACATTGACGAGTCATCACAAATAGTTCTATCCTATTTGGCTCCACCCCACCACTTTGCTTCTATTATCACAAAACATCCTTAAATTAATATAGTACTAATAAGCAAGTATAAATGTAATGAGAAAAATCAGATCCAATAGTTCATTTTAGGTAATTATTGCCAAAACTGACTTTAACTTGAATCAATTTAAATTTAAAACATACCTTCTCATCCACAAGAGAAGCAAAACTCTTTGAGCCCGTAGTGTGAAGCATGGTTTGTTTGGCTCATCGGTCACTGTTTAGTTTAGCAAGAGCCTACATAAATTTAAATCTGTGATTGTGGCGGCTATAAATGTAAAACTTTGGAAGAAGAAAATTGGCTTACCACTGAATAGTTGGCTTCAACTTATAAAATCTGCAGTTTCTCACATGTGTGCCAAGAAGCAATTCTGTTTTATATTCTGTTTCAAATATATATATTTGGTCTATGATAAAATATATATATATATTTTATCATAGACCAAATGCATCAAGCAAGTCTGTTTTAAATAAAAAATGGAGTTAAGAAAAGGAAAAAACGGTGATACTTTTTATCCTTAAAGATGATACCAACCCTCAATTTTGTTGCATGTCACATCATCTTTTTACATGGTCATTCATGTTCCAAACAAAACTCATCTTTTTACAGCCCTATAAAAGAATTAATGGTGACACTTCAGAGACAAGGTGCAAGCATTTAGTAACATAGTCATCAGAATCTCAAACCCTGACAAACCAAAAGAATTCTAAAAATGAAGTAAACTATAATGCTAAACTCCCAAAGTACAAATGACCATTGTATGTGACCAACACTGAGTTTGCTTGAGGAAAGCATACACTTACAAGTTAGCGTATCAAATCTGATAACTGCAAACTTGTGTCACATTATAGGCATGCAAGGCTTAAACTTGCGTTATCCTTTACAGGTTTGTTGGTGTTTGCATATTAGAAGTGATGGTTTCTTATCTGTTTTTCGAATGATTCAGAATAAGCTAATGAATTTATCCAAAGAAAAGAAAACAGGATTGCTGCTATAAATCACGAGGATAACAACTTACAACAAAGAAGAAAATCAAACAAAAACTTCTTATGCTAGTAGCCCTATAATGACAGAATATTACCAAAAACCTTTTTATTTCTTGCATTACTTTCTTATGCTTATGAGTTATCAATTCTATGACAATTCAAACTCCGAAATCTCAATCTGTTCAGAAATGATTCCTATAACGGCTGATAAGCCAAAGCAGACTGCATGCTGCATGAGGAAAAAATCTGATCCACACTTTAACAGTATTGCCCTTACTCCACCCGATTAACCTACAGTCTACATTAGCAACGAAATTACAGAAAAAAATGATTCAAACAAATTTACTGAACAAAATTACCTAATATACAACCCTCATCTCGGATACATTCAACCGACAGTGATGTAAATAAGAAAAATAGAAATGCAGAATGACATAAGTATGGTAATAAACAACTATGTATGAAAAATCAAACAAATAAATCAATTTATAAGATCAAATGAAAGTTCAGAAGGGGAAAAATAGGAGTAGTTGAAGAATCTATTTCATTTGCAGACAACAAACATCATAATGAGGTCAGAAGTTGCACAAAAGAAAAGAATTAAACAAATGCCTTATAAAAAAAATTAAACAAATGAGGAAGAAAACCACAGCTACACTCAAATGGGCTAGAAGGTGGAGTAAGATCCCAAACTCTTTGATATAATACAATTATTAGCAAAGCCAAAAACATAACAAGAAGTAAAATATGTTCGCCAACGATAAAATCAAAAGCATCCAAAAATTCATACCCTTCCGTGGACTGGGTGATCTGGAATAGGATGATGACCTTCCACGTCTTGCTTCTGGTCCCCTGCGTCTGTTTAAAAGTAAGATACAGAAGTAAAATCCTAGTTATTATATCGATGATTTTTATCTAAAGCAGTGACAAGATGAAGCTGAGACGACGAGGTAGATGAAATATAGCAATATACCTCTATAATCGGTGTGAGATCTGCAATGCGAGATTTGTAAAACTATCGGTGGAGCAGTGTTGACGACGAAGTGGCAGAGGTGCGATGATTCGTAAGTTTTATTTGTGAGTTTTCTTCAAATCAGAGGGAAAAAGTGAGAGCAGAGGTGACGATGTGAGTTTTGCTATTTTCTTCAAATCAGAGGGAAATGGGTTTTCTTCAAAGAAGAGGGAGAAGTAAAAATGAAAGAGGCATTTCTAAGGGAGTCGGGTAAAAAGTATCTAAGTGCCGTCTAAGCCTTTGCCAACAGCGGCACTCCGTTTAAAGCCGATAAAAGATAAATTAAAAAGAGAAGTGTCGGCGCTTTCTCCAACCGCCCAAATAAAAGTATCGGTAAAAATCTCAATTTTTATAGTGTCTATTCTACAACTAAACAAACTGATTTGGGAAAACTCCCTCATAATGGGCAGTGACAGTGTGGATGGATACAACAACTAAAAATAACCGGTGAATGGGAGCAACACTTTTACACAAGTGATACAACGCCAAAAGCTTGATAAGGATGATAAGTGAAGGGCCGGCGGTGTCCTTGAGAGGATCTCCAATACTTAATATACTTAATAGTGGTGTTAAGTACTTCAAAAAAATAGTAGGTTTTAAGAGTTCTTAGCTTTCTTTATATACCAAGTCCTAATTTTTCTTGAGAGTCATTTGTACCCTTTCCCAGTTAAATAGAAACAAAATGATCTTTAAATAATTTTACAAATTTGAACTAAGATACTTGATGCAAAGCGTCAGTTGGCACTATCTTTTTATTTGGTTGATAGAAGTTTCGAGGCAAGGGAAGGATATTTCATTTCTAAAGTTAGTTCATACAGCCCGCTCATTATTAGAATTTATGGATTAATTGATTCGGAATTTACAGATCACTTACTAATAAACGACTGCGAGAATTTGAATTTGAATGCTTTGTACTTAATATTCAAATTTTAATTACCTACAAATTTGTCAAAATTTATAGATTTTTTATCAATGATGGATCGTAAAAATTCAAACCTAAATATTTTATACTTAAGATTCAAATTTTGATTACTTAAGCTAACTCCATTGGCGTAAGTTACTATAATTATGTTCAAACATTTAAAAAAGACGATGTGTGTGTATATATATATATATATATATATATATATATATATATATATATATATATATATATATATATATTGAATAATTTAATAGGAAATTTGTTTAACATCCTAGACAAAGCACTTTCATTTTTTTTAATTTTAAACATGGACGAGGAACATTAGTCAAACGCACTATCAACATAATTTCAAACCTTATCAGAAGGCAGTTTGATAATACCTTCCACTGTGTTGACTTATCGCTCTTTTCATTCCTTCAACAAAATATTCAATTTATTTCATAATATAATAAAAAGTTTTGCTAGTCTTATCCATGGATTAGATGATGGCCCATCAAAATCGCAAGTTTCACTTGATTTAGACCGGAACTTTAGTAAAATTTGTCAAATTTTGATTTCACTAAACGGGTCAAGTTTGAAAGGTTAATTAAAAATTTTTTTAATCACAAATATTTTTATTCATTTTATATTATGAAATTAATTGTATTCAAATAAAAAATAATAAATAATAAAATTCTCTCAACAATAATGATATCAAAATTTGATTTTTGTCTAAATACTTAGAAACGCTAATTGAATTTGATTAGGTACAAAAACACCTTTAACTCTATTTTTTGAAAAAAAAGTAAAAAAAAATAGTAACAAACTTTTTTTGGTCTAGATTATCCGGTATTTCCATATATTTGGTATATGACTAATCTGGACTCGAGCCAGACAAGATCCAAAGGACGACAAAGCTCTCTCTCAAAAATTTTAACACAACTACATACTTAAAAACTCGAACTCGAGACTTCTGACAAACTAACGATATAGGTTCACGAAAAAATGAGATCGCCCTCACAGTAAACTTCCTTATCACCAAGTTAAAGGGGGACAGCAAGCAAAGCAAGCTTCAGAAAACAATGACTCGCTCAGCCTGTCGGTGAGAATTGTTAAAAGGTGAAGGCGAAATCCGTAATTCTATCATAAAAGAAGGCCCCCGTCTGAAAAGCTCCCACCAAATGAATCACATTCATACTCACACTCCTTTGTATTAGTACTGTTAATACTATTTATAATTGCGATCTATCAGTCACTCCGTGTTATTTCCCGCGGCTTTGAACGCGGCTTCAGTTTTGGCTTTTTATTATTATTATTATTTTTTTATTTACTCTTTCCCCTTCAGAAAATCCAAACAACTTTTAATATTATAAAATTTTTATTTATTTATTTATGTTTTCGGAGCCTAAGTTTGCCGGCCTAGCTTGTCAGTTTTTCGCTAGTTAAGGTTGCCAGTCGCCAGTGCTAGGTTTGTATAAATGAAGCGGCCAATCCTTCTTTTCTTGTTCAGAAATCAATTTTTAAAATTTTTTTCGCTTTTGTGAAATTTAATTAAAAATCTTCAATCCTCTCAAGATTTCAATGCTAGTCTTCGGCAATGATCGAGTGGATCTTGTTTGGTTTAAATGGAAGTGAGGACAAACTGGAGGAAAGTGAGGGAAAATAATGAAGTTCTACATATCAACAACAGGGATAAAGAGGGTTACAATATCGAACTCGAGTGGAGGGAACAAGGGAACGACGGTGGCAGTAACGGGGGCTACGGCGGCTCGTGGACGGCTATCGAGCCGGACGCTATTGCCGCTCGTGTTAGTTTTGGGGATCGCCTTGCCTTTCCTTTTCGTTAGAATTGCCTTCTTGGTTCTTGAATCTGCTTCTTCGTCTTCTTGTTCTTCCCCTATCGGTAATTTCCTAATTCTCATGCTTTGCTCACTCCAGCTCGTTTTTTTCGTTTTTTCGGAAAATAATTTTTTTGAGGGATGCACTGCTTTGATGTGTTGCACCATCGCTCTGTCAGTTACTGTATTAATTGTTACTTTTTGGCAGAATTGGCCGATGAGCTGCTTATATTTATTCAGTCTGCCCTCCGATTATCACCTGATATATATATATATATATATATATATATATATATATATATATATATATATATATATATATATATATATATATGTGTGTGTGTGTGTGTGTGTGGGTGTAAAATTTAATATTTAATACACGTGAATGGAAAGTATATAATTTTATATTAATTAGTTATTCATATATATATATTTGCGTGTATATATACGAAAATATTAATTTAAAAGTTAAATATTTTTCACTTTGAAATTTTAATTGTTTTAATTTTGTTGAAAAGTAGTAATTAATTGTTCAATTTTAATGGCATTTGCAGATTGCATCGGATGGAGGCTTTTCAGTGGGCGTGACACATCTCAGGTTAGTGTAATAATAGTATAAAGCTTTTATGACGACGGATATGCCCTTTTTATTTTAAAGTGGATTTTTTTTTTCATTTTCTTTGGATTGATTTTTATTTTTTAAAATTTCAGAAATTAGTAATTACAAAAAGAAAAGAAAAAAGAGACAGGACATTATCCGCATAAGTCATGCTAGGCTGTGGTACTAGATCGCCACGTGTACCAGGGGGGGGGCACGATTGGAATTTGGTTGGCTTTGTGGTAGTGTGATAGAATATTTCGAAAATTTTGTTGTCATTGTCTGTCTATGATAATAATACCAAACAAGTTTCATCAATTTTTTCTATATAAAAATAAATTGTTGATTTTTTCTACCTTTCGTTTTACAATAACTTAATTTGAATTAATTCCTCGAAAGACCTGTTGCTCGTTATTTTTTAAAATTGATATAAATGAAAATATTTTTAAAATTTTTATATTTTATATATCTTTTAATAGACATTAATATTAATATTAGTTATAATAACACTTTTGAATAATATAATGATTGTTGTAAATGTGATATTGATTGATTTACAAACAACACGTATGTTGCATTATATTTCAATTAATTTAAAAATATAAATTAGTTTTAATAATTATTTTCTGAATTAATACATTAATATCTAATACTCTTCTCGCAATACGGTTAAATTATTACTTACAATTTGCAAATATATTATAAAATTATGTTTTCAAGTTGAAAAAACAAATTCTTTAATTAATAAAAATTTTATTTAAGTACTTAAATATCATTGTAATGATACTATTCTATGCATTATATTATATTGAACCAAAAAAAAAATCTATACATTATATTGTGTCTCTTGAATGAATCTAAATGTAAAAAATAAAATAAAAAAATTATCATATGTGATGTTATATGTGTGCGTAGACCAAAGTTTAACAATACTAAACATTTAAATTTATAATATTTATTATTATAATTTAAATTAATATCTTTTTTCTCTTTTTTTTGTCTTATTAACTTATTCTTTATACTAATTTTTATTAAAAGTTGAATTTTATTATTATTTAAACGACATCTTTATTTTTATAGATTTCTTACTATGGTACTTATTATCACGGTCGAATCAGTTTAAAAATTATTTAAACAGAAGATTTATTACCTTTCTTCTATCTAAGAAAAATGAAATAATTAAAGAGAAATATAAAAAAAAAGTTTGATTCGGCTAATGTGGAGAATATGAAATTGGAAACAAATTTATGAAAATGGAAAAAAAAGAGATTTATTTATGATACACTGACAGTGTATAGCTTCTATGCAATGACGGTGTATAATTTATATATACTGTCAGTCAATCACATAATACTACCTCATTAATAAAAAAACTTAAAAGTGCATAGATCTTGAAAAATAAATTTAAAAATTTTATTAATATTTACATTTAAGGTTTTACATATTTTTAAATTTTGCTTATTAATTGACTGATGTTGTATAATTTTTATACATTGTAAGTGCATTATATCATCATTATCATCATCATCATCATCATCAGAGCCTTTATCCCAATAGATTGGGTTAGGCTATATGAACCAATTTTTAAAATCACGTTAGATCGTCTATATGTATTCTCTGCCTCCATAGATTCCTATTCAAGGTCATTTGCTCATCTAATTCTAAAACCTCCATGTCTTTCCAAACTACTTCCTTCTAAGTCTTTTTCGGTCTTCCTCTAGTCTTAACCCTTCTCTCAACGTCCATAGCCTCTATTCTCCTAACTGGAGCATCTACAGGTCTACGTCTTACATGTCCAAACCAACGTAAATGATTTTCACACATTTTGTCTTCGATAGGTGCCACTCCAATCATCTTACGAATATCATCATTTCTCATTCTATCCTTTCTTGTATATCCACATATCTACCGTAACATTTTCATTTCTGTTACACTCATCTTTTGTATATGTAGCCTCTTAGTCGCCTAACATTCACTACCATATAACAATGTTGGTCTAACAACTGTCCTATAAAACTTGCCTTTCAATCATGTAGGAATTCCTTTATCGCACACCTGTAGCACTTCTCCACTTACTCCATCCAGCCTGGATCCTATAGGTCACATCACCATCAATCTCTCCATCCATCTCTACTATTGATCCCAAGTATCGAAAATTATCCCGCTTAGGTATCGCCACCCATCTAACTTCACTACATCATGCTCTTCCAGTCGGTTAGAACTGAATTTACACTCTATGTATTCAGTCTTCAATCTGCTTAGTTTAAATTCTTTTGATTCCAACGTTTGTCTCCATAATTCCAACTTTGTATTGATCTCCGCTCTAATTTCCGCACATAGGACAATATCATTCGCAAACATCATACACCAAGGTACCTTATCCTGGATGGATTTTGTTAGTTTGTCCATAACTACCGCAAACAAGAATGGACTCAACGCTGACCCTTGGTGTAATCCCACCATGATAGGAAACTCACTTGTTTGCCCCCCATCTTTCCTCACATGTGTTCTTGCGCCTCTATACATGTCCTTAATTAGTTTAATATATTTCAAAGGAACTCCTTTCTTCATTAAGAACCACCATAGTACCTCCCTAGGCACTTTATCATATGCTTTCTCCAAATCTATAAAGACCATATGGAGATCTTTACCCATTACTCGAAAGCGCTCCATAAGTTGTCTAAGCAAATATATTGCCTCCATAGTTGATCGACCCGGCATAAAACGAAATTGATTCCCGATATCTCTACATTCTTTCTTAATCTCCGTTCTATCACTCTCTCCCATAGTTTCATCGTGTGACTCATCAATTTTATGCCTCGGTAGTTGGCGCAACTTTGAATATCTCCCTTGTTCTTATATAAAGGCACTAAAACACTCTTCCTCCATTCCTCTGGCATTTTGTTAGTGTGCCAAATCTTATTAAATAGATTTTTCAACCACCTAACTCCTATATCTCCAAGGCATTTCCAAACTTCAATTGAGATGTCATCAGGTCCAATAGCTTTTTCATTCTTCATCATCTTTAGTGCCTTTTTTACCTCTGTCTCTTGGATTCTACGCATAAATCACCGATTTAAATCCTTGAGAGGTACCGAAATATTATCCAAAACTTTATTTTGTCCGTCATTAAATAATTTGTTAAAATAATCTCGCCACCTGTCCTTAATGTCATTATCTTTAACGAGAGTTCTTTGATGCTCATCCTTAATACATTTCACGACTCCTAGGTCGCGACGACTCCTTTCTCTTGCTCGCGCCAATCTGTATATCCTTTTCTTTCCCTCCTTTGTGTTCAACTTGTCGTAAATCACTTTCGCAACTTTCGTCTTAGCTTCTGCCATAGCCTTCTTTGCCTCCTTTCTTGCTACCTTATAATACGAAAAACTCTCTTCTTTATTGTTCTTCTTTAAAGCCTTGTAGCGCTCTCGCTTAGTCTTTATAGCATCTTTTACTACTGCAGTCCACCATGTTACGTCCTTTCCAGTCGGCACTCTTCCGTTTGATACTCCTAATGTCTCTTTGCCTACCTCCCGAATGCATTTTGCCATCTTATTCCACATTACATTTGGTTTCTCTTCTGTTGTCCAAGCCTCTTTTTGAATCCAACTATCTCTACATGTTATATGACAATCTTCTTTTAGCTTCCACCATCGAATCCGTTTAATTCCTTTTTGTTGGTTCCTTCGATGTCGTTTATCTATCTTCATATCTAGAACTAAGAGTCTATGTTGCGCGGTAACACTCTCACCTGTGATAACCTTACAATCCAAACATCTATGTCTATCCCTACTCCTAGTTAAAAAGAAATCTATTTGACTTGCTCTTGGTCCACTTCTAAAGGTTATAAGATGAGAATCTCTCTTCTTAAACAATGTATTTGCTAGGATTATGTCATAAGATAAAGCAAAATTTAAAATAGCATCTCCTCTCTCGTTTCTTACACCATAACTAAAACCCCCATGTACTCTCTCAAAACCCTCTCTACTTGTACCTACATGTCTATTAAGATCACCGCCAATAAAAAGGTTTTCTCCTATGGGTACTTCTTGTACTACCTTATCTAAATCCTCCCAAAACTGTCGTTTACTAACCTCATCAAGTCCTATCTGGGGTGCATACACGCTAATGACATTCAACAACTCTTCTCCTAAAACTAGTTTAACCAAAATAATCCTATCCCCTTGTCTCTTAATCTGTACAACATCCTTATGGTACTCTTTATCTATAATGATACCTACTCCATTTCGGTCTCTATCTTTCCCTGTGTACCAAAGCTTATATTGCCTAGGTGCTATCTCTCTAGCCTTTTCTCCAGCCCATTTGTTCTCTTGGAGACACAAGATGTTAACCCTCCTCCTACTCATAACCTCACAAATCTCACCTAACTTACCACTAAGTGTACCTATATTCCAAGATCCTAACCTAAGCTTATGGTTATGGACTAACTTCTTTACCCACCTCCGTCCATTGTGGTATGGGAACCTTTGCCTATTTAACACCACATCCAGGCATCGATGTGGCGCGTCATTTTCAGGCGACGACCTAGCAACCCTTGCCCACTTTTCACTACACCCGGGCTTCGATGCAGCGCGTCGTTGTGTAGGGAACGCCCCAACGATGTTTTGATATTGGTTCATTTCATGAGATTGGACTAGTTTTTAAGGCTGGTTGTCCAAACCTACCGCCACCCTCCTCCTCCTTCACCTAGGCTTGGGACTTGCTGCGTTAACTCACACAGGCGGAGTTAAGTGCATTATATATAAACTAAAAAAAAAAAAAATAGGTGTCATTTCAAAAAAATAAAAAATAAAAAGTGAACTGAGAGAAAAAAAGTAAAATAAATATGATTTTTTTTTTCTTTTAAATGGAGGGCTAGGTGTCCTTTATGCCACTTGGCAGCCTGGCAGGTGAGGGTCCCTTAAGTATTCACTTGATTTTCTATTTCCTTTGACCAACTTAATATATATCTCTTTTTCTGGAACATAACCCAAATTTTGCTTTTGTTCAATTTTGGGATAAATTACAAAATGATCGTTATATCTTGGTAACTAATTTTGTAAATTCATGCCAAATGTCTGTCATGCGTTACCTTACCCACTTCTTGATTTTAAAAATTGTCCAGTTTTCATTCTAAAAGAAATCGGATTCACTTTTTTTTTCTCTTCTTAAGAAGGTATCCAATTATTCATGTATTCCTTTTAATATAAGACAATATTACGGTTTGATTTAAGATCTTAACTCAAGTTTCCATATTTTCTTTAAATATATATTTTTTACAATAGGAAATATTATAATTTAAACTTAAGAAATCCATTGAAATTTCATTTAATTTGTCATTTTTTAATTTTCATACAAAAAGATATTTCCATTCAAATTTAATATTAAAAAATATATTCTTTTTTTTTTTTATGAAACGACTCTTGCTACTTGAATTAAGTCTAATTGATGGATAAATGTGTGTGCATATATATATATATATATATATATATATATATATATATATATATATATATATATTAGCTCATTTGCTGGCTAAATATTGGATTACTTGTTAGGAAGAGAGAATATGGATGGTGGAGGTTCCTGATTTTGTTCAATAAATCATCACTGCAGAATATGTGTTAAGCTAATGAATGAATGAATTATCTTAAAAAAATAATTATTCCATATATTATTGGTGGAGTTTTTTTTACTTTACAAGCAGAATTAGAATCATGACACATGTCTTATTTTTTTTAATTAAATTATACACATTTTCATATCTTTTTATACGATTGGTATCTTTTAATTTGACAGTTGAATTTTATATTCTATTTATGTAGATTATGTGCTTCAAATTTCAAATTAGTCAAAGACATCTAACTGTTTGTTTTAAAATAATAAAATTTCAACAATTAATATATCATCATCATCATCATCATCATCATCATCATCATCATCATCAGAGCCTTTATCCCAATAGATTGGGGTAGGCTAATGAACCAATATCTAAAATCATGTTAGATCGTCCATATGTATTCTCTGCCTCCATAGATTCCTATTCAATGCCATTTGCTCATCTAATTCTAAAACCTCCATGTCTTTCCAAACTACTTCCTTCCAAGTCTTTTTCGGTCTTCCTCTAGTCTTAACCCTTCTCTCAACATCCATAGCCTCTATTCTCCTAACTGGAGCATCTACAGGTCTATGTCTTACATGTCCAAACCAACGTAAACGATTTTCACACATTTTGTCTTCGATAGGTACCACTCCAATCATCTTACGAATATGATCATTTCTCATTCTATCCTTTCTTGTGTATCCACATATCCACCGTAACATTCTCATTTCTGTTACACTCATCTTTTGTGTATGTAGCCTCTTAGTCGCCCAACATTCACTACCATATAACAATGTTGGTCTAACAACTGTCCTATAAAACTTGCCTTTCAACCATGTAGGAATTCCTTTATCGCACAACACACTTGTAGCACTTCTCCACTTACTCTATCCAGCTTGGATCCTATAGGTCACATCACCATCAATCTCTCCATCCATCTGTATTATTGATCCCAAGTATCGAAAATGATCCCGCTTAGGTATCGCCACCCCATCTAACTTCATTACATTAATTGTTGGTGCGGTAGTTATGGACGAACTGACAAAATCCATCCAGGATAAGGTGCCTTGGTGTATGATGTTTGCAGATGATATTGTCCTATGTGCGGAAACTAGAGCGGAGATCAATACAAAGTTGGAATTATGGAGACAAACGTTGGAATCAAAAGGATTTAAACTAAGCAGAGTGAAGACTGAATACATGGAGTGTAAATTCAGTTCTAACCGACTGGAAGAGCATGATTAATATATATTTAAAAAAATGTTGTTCTTGATTAACATGGTAAGAATATAGGAGTGTAAATTCAGTTCGTCAACAATTAATATATATTTAAAAAAATGTTGTTCTTGATTAACATGGTAAGAATATAGGATTGACTAAAAAAATTTACGTGCATGATCAATACAAGTTGTTAAATCTAATGACTGGTTTGCAAAAGTATTAATTTTACATAAAGTTATAAAAAAATGTAAAACAATTAGTTTTACACAAGTGTAAATGAATTCCTAGTACAAAATTAATTATTTTACATACTTTTTATAACTTCATATACGATTAATATTATTACAAATTAACCATGAGATTTAATAACCTACTCATATTTATCATAAACGCAAATTTTTTAATCAATCTGATATTCCTATCATTTTAACCAAAAATAATATTTTTTTAATATATATTAATAGTTGAAATTTTATTGTTATAAATTAAATAGTTAGAAATTTTCAATTAACTTGAAAATTGGCCTACATAATTTAGGAGCATAGAACATAAAATTCAAACAATTAAATTAAAACAAGCATAAATTGTATAAAAATATATAAAAATGCATAAATTTAAATTAATTTTACAGTAGTGTAAATAAATCTTTCCTCGTATGTATTTAAATCATAAAAGACCTATCATAGTGTTTGACATATATTTAGGAAAATCTACTTGGGCAATGGCATTTTGGTTAAAGAAACCCAATGCATTTTGAGTAGACCCGGTAATCCTAAACACAACACAGTTATATGACACGAAAACGATATAAATATAAGACACAAAAGTGACATGGGCTAAAATTAAATAAAAATTATATATGAATATAATAAAAGTTAAAAATAAGATTATGTGTTTTGTGTGTCAATATGGGTTTTGATATAAAATTTTTTGTATTTTATACAACATAAACACGATTTTACATAACACAAATACAAATTAGAAACACGAATTGCTAAGCCTAATTTTGAGTCCACGTACATTTTGGAAATTGCAAAGCTACTGATAACAATCTGCTTCGATGAGACTAACAAATGGTTCAAAAAGGTGGAAGTGGACCTTTTTTCCAGGCATTTGGACAAACTTCAAATCATGGTGTTTGTTACTGCTTGGAGGACTTTAACGTTTATTACTCCTGGTCCAAATAGAATTAGTCTCAAACCATAAAACAGATGATGATAATTGTGCTTAAAAAAAAAAACAATCTACTTGGATAAGAAGCACATCTGTTGTTATTTCACTTCCATTATTTGCTTTCTTGAACACGTGGCCAGTTGTCCTGCCATTATCATATCATTATAATCGTCCACTTGGACCAGAATTTTATGTTGCCAGTACTCTTTGTACCTTTAGTCATCATATACGTCAACATGGTTCAAAAAGGTTGCAGTTGATTGCATCTGATTTAGTTGTATGGTTTTATCATGAATATGCATGTACAAGAAACTCAAAGAGGAACTGACAAGGGCATTAATGGAGGTAAAAGATGGCAACAATGTTGAAGGGAGAATAGAGGGTTCATTGGAATCATTCAACGAGCTTGTGAAGGAGATGACGTCAAAACAACAAGACATCAAGGCCTTTGCTTTCAAGACGAAGGCTATGGTAATTTACTGTTACTCATTTTGTACTTATCTTTATATACGTGCATTTCCTTTTCTGCTTTTTCAGTCACTAGTATTAATTTATCTCCTCTATTGATAATGGGTTAGTTGTCTTTTTTTTTTCTTTTTTTTTGTCTGAAGAAACTGGGGCTTAATGCTGCCAATGCCAATGTTTCTAAATGATAATGTATTATTATGCATAAAGCTGTAAAAGCATATTAATTCAAACATCCTAAACGGTAATTTGAATTTATATTGGCATTACAGCTTTTATTTTCATTAACTGACGTGAATCAAAGCTAAGCTTATTTCACTCTCTACCATAGTAATATATATGTGTGTGTGTAGGTTTTGAGATTCACTGCCGATGAAGCTTTAATTTAGAGGTAAGGAGGAGGTTTTAGTACAAGCTTGAGTTTAATTATTTAGTCTAATTATTTACTAGTTTAGTTAATTAAGTTATTTTCTTGTGTTTACAAGTGCTATAAATATAATACTTGATTATGATTATAACTTCCCTGTAATGTATTGATTAAAAAAAGTTCTTAAATTACAGAATCTAGACTAATCATAATGTAGGAAGGCAATTGGAGTTGTGAGTTTGGAAAGAAACTTCCAGTATAATGTGAGACCCAAATCAGGGTCTCAGATATTATTTTGTTAGTAGGTACACATGGAATGGGTACTTTGTGAATTAAAATGGATGAAACTTGTGAGAGGGCATTGGCGCTAACTGATTAAGCAATTGAAACACAGGGAAAAATAAGGTAAAAAGATAAAGGGATAAAAACTTATGCATTAACCATTCTGTATTGTAGGACACCAGGACATCATATGCCCGATCATATTCCATGGATGCATTGTTCGCTTGGCCTTTTGGAAACACAGTTTTAGAGTAACTTCATGAATTTTCTTGGAGCCAAAATCTTGTTTAATCAACTAAAAGTTATATCATCTTACAGGCAGAGGTCTGGTGGTACTTTTTTTATTTTAACCAAGACAATTATAGTCGCCTTTTTCATAAGAGAAGAAATTTCGGTCATGAACTTTGAAAAGGATTCCTAGGGATACTTTAGGGTTATAACTCCAGACCAATTAAATTTAGATGTCTTTACAGTCTGAAAATTACAGATGATACACACACACACGTGGACAGAGATGGTGGGTTGTGCTTGGTTTGGACTTTGGATGCTCTAGGCCATTTTATCTTTGACCCATGTCTTTCTTGGTTGTTTGTCTGAACACTAAATTGTATTTTGTCATTAAAGGTCACATAATCTTTAGTGGTTCCACTGGATATTATTTAGCTCATTCAATGACAGAAGTTTTGCTGTTGTGTGGCAAATGAAGTCCTCTAACATGCTTTAACCATTTCGTTTTTGAATGTTGATAAAGTATGAAAGTTACCTAAGCATCTTTTCCATGAATTTCTGGTGGTTTGAGGACCATCTCTTTCAACTGTAAAACATACTACATTTGGTTAAGCTGGTTGATAAGGATGCATTTTGTCCACTAGTAGCCAATGCAATTAGTTAAGCAAATTGCTTTTG
The DNA here is from genome assembly GCA_032173925.1 of Heritiera fomes. NCBI lineage: Eukaryota > Viridiplantae > Streptophyta > Magnoliopsida > Malvales > Malvaceae > Heritiera > Heritiera fomes. The sequence continues at coordinate 1,056,557 of JAPDPM010000017.1, forward strand.
GTTTTTAGCTATTGATGTTTAATCATTGTCCTTTTGACTTTTTTTTTGTTTATTTTTCTTCTTTGGGAGAGCTATTTGTAGTTCCTGCGAATCAGTGTCAAGAAATGAGTGTTGTACTTTTTGGACATAGATCAAGACCGGAACTTGGTTTGATAAAAGTTGTTTATAGATTAATAATTAGCTTCAAATACCTTTGTATAAATAGTTTGTAAGCAATGCTAATTGTTTTGCTATGGATAATCCTGCCTCTTGTTTCTAGTACATTGGTACTACTACATCATTCTTTTTCTCTTTAACACCAGCATTTTGACATACTTCTACATATCATCATTAGCATCAGTGTCTTAATTCCAATACTATGTAGGCTATATAAACCAATATATGAACCCATGTTAAGTCTTCAGCATGAATTTAACATACTTCTACATATGAACTAGATAAATAATTTGCGTGGGTAAAGTTCGTATTTATCTCACTAGCTTTCTTTTGTAGAAATCGAACAAGTATATTTCATAACTAGTAAGTTTTTATTATTTGAAGAATAGCCTCGTCTATTCAAAGTTAGAAATAACAAACTCAACCAACAACTTGGATTGTGCCATTCTCCCAAATGGTTGAGTTAATGTTGGGTTTAAAAGGATTCTAGAGTGCACTGACGATGAGACTTCTCCGTTTTGGTGTTATTAGTTATTTCTGTGGCATTGGAATGTTTTGTTCAAACTAGTTTCTTATATTCTGTGGCGGTCCAGTTGCCTGTGTATGATCACATGTAAGGTGTTTGAACTTAAAATGGATAACCTTGCAGAAACTGCATTTACTTATTATGCTTGTGCTCATGTCCTCAAGTTATGAAATAGTTGCATACTTACCTGATCTTATTTGTTGTTGGCAATCCATCAAATATCATTGCATGCATTTTCCCTTGAATATTTTTATTACTTTGAATTTTTTCTTTGCATATTATATACTTTCCTGCATGGCTACCATTATTAAGGATTTGAGTTAATGTTCACTATATGCCCATTTATTTCCAGTTCCTAATGCATCCATTAAATTGTTTGTGTTTGCACTTGAATTGACATTGGAGTTTGATTATTGGTGTCTAGCAAGTACTTAGGATAATAATAAGAAAAGCACCTTGTTATTCTTGTCATTGGTAAGAGTCCCATCACCAAAGAAAGATGTAATATGTGTATAAACGATCAATGCTTACCTAGAGGATAACATTAACTGTATCCTACTTTCTCTTGAGAATGTGAAAGAAACACCTGCATTTTATTCGGTAAGAAGCGAGGGGATTTGTTTTATGATGTCATGCAACTAGATATATTTTTGTTTCATTCTTTCACTTACTCTGAATCATGATGAAGATACCCAAGTGTTCATGATTTTTTGCTCAAGGTATAAACATTCATTTTATCTTCTATATATGTATAAAACTTTCTAGTTTGATGTTACTCAGAATAAACCATGTTTTTGGGTGTGTTTACAGGTTTTCTTGTAGTTTGTATTTGCTTGTATGTTCTTATTCATGTATCTGGAATGAATGCTTATGATTACAATCAGTAGTTTAAGAAATTGCTCTGTCTAATGGATGGAAACAACTGAAATGAGGTGTCACTGATAAATCATATATTTTAAGTTATTTGTTCAAATGTAACTTACAATATGTGTATCCGGCACAACATTCTCTAATAAATCAAAGTACTTTCATTTTTTATTTCCAGCTGTTAGGTATGGAGCAGAAGGTCCATTTGGCTAAGAAGCGTGAGTTAATGTACTGGTATTTAGCTTCACGGGGTGTGCCAAAGAGCCTACATTGCCTAAGCCTGCAATTGGCTGAAGAGTATACTGTAAATGCAATGGCCCGCTCTCCTTTACCTTCACCTGAACACGTTTCTCGTCTTGCTGACACATCCTTTCACCACATTGTGCTTCTGACTGACAATGTCCTGGCTGCCTCTGTTGTCATATCCTCTACAGTTGAAAATGCAGCAAATCCTGAAAATTTGGTGTTTCACATAGTAACAGACAAGAAAACCTACACCCCAATGCATGCATGGTTTGCCTTGAATTCTCTCAAATCAGCTGCAGTGGAAGTTAAGGGATTACATCAATATGATTGGTCTCAGGAAGTGAATGTTGGAGTTAAGCAGATGCTGGAAATTCATCGTTTGATCTGGAGTCAGTACTACAATAATCTGAAAGAAGAAGACTTTGAATATGAAGGAGAGAATAAAAATTGTTTGGAGGCTTTGAGCCCTAGCTGCCTCTCCCTTATGAATCATCTTCGCATTTATATCCCTGAAGTAATTCCTCTAAAATCTGCTTTGAATTTTCTGATAATTCGATCTGAACCTTAAATTTCAATGGCCATTGATATGTTCTAACTTTCATGGGCTGCACAGCTGTTTCCAGATCTCAACAAGATAGTCTTCTTGGATGATGATGTTGTAGTACAACATGACATATCATCTTTGTGGAAATTGGATCTCAATGGGAAAGTTGTGGGTGCAGTTGTTGACTCATGGTGTGGGGACAACTGTTGTCCTGGAAGGAAATACAACGAGTACTTGAATTTTTCACACCCAATAATTTCATCCAACCTTGACCAAGATCGTTGTGCATGGCTTTCTGGTATGAATGTCTTCGATCTTGAAGCTTGGAGGAGAAGCAACATCACAACATCTTATCATAAATGGTTGAAACTTGTAAGTAAATTCTTTGCAGCTGATCAGCTATTTGGCATTTAATGTTGCGCTAATGTCCATTTAATTGCAAGTGCAACCATCACCTATTTTTGAGCGAATAAGAAAAAATATTAGTTTCTATCACTGCTCATTTGCTTCTGGAACCACCAGGGGTGTAAAATAAGTGAAAATAAACTGTAGTTATGGAAATCAAGTTGGGGCAACACAATTTTCATACTGCATGATACACTTGTAGAACACTTGTATCCTCAACAACTCACATACTTGAACAAAATTCCATGTAACTGGAGTCACCTGACCCTAGTTAATGATACGAAAAATGCGTTAAATCCTTTCTGTTTGTTGCTGTAATCCAATATATGTGTTTTTACAGAGTCTCAATTCTGGGTTGACACTATGGCAACCGGGAGTACTTCCACCAACCTTACTTGCTTTTGAGGGTCATGTGCATCCTATTGATCCTTTATGGCATGTTGCTGGATTAGGCTACCGATCTTCGTCTGCTCACAGGGAAATATTGGAGGCTGCTGCTGTTTTGCATTTCACTGGCCCAGCAAAGCCATGGCTCGAGATCGGTTCTCCAGAAGTACGAAGCCTATGGAATAGACATGTAAATTTCTCGAACGGATTTATTCGGAAATGTAGAATTTCGGGGTAGGAGGACGAAGTTCTCTTGCATTTGCATACTCATTTAAGAACCAATCTGGCATTAGAAGTATGGAACCAGAGGGAAGAAGGTTTTGCCTTCAGTCTCTGCTTATACTCTGCATAGTACGATATTGGTAACCTTCATGTCCATAATAGAAAATAGATGAAGGTAGTTCGAGATATACGATAGAGTAAGGATGTTCAACCTTCAAGAGATATAATGCTTATACCGTTGTAGCTCTTCAACAACATTGTAAATTACTCTAGTCAGTTAATTGAGATTACTTTATCTCACTGATGGTACTCAATTTTTTTTTTTTCAGTTTAGAAATCACTGCTTTCCTCCATTGCTTCAGAACTCGTTGTTGTATGAATCTTCACATAAAAAAAAGGGTGTTGAATTAATCTTTAGCAAACTAAATCGACCATATGTGCAAGTTAATTTTGAATTCAAATTAACAAAGTGTGATCTTAGTGACCATCACCTATTGAAGTGATACAGTCGGTTGAAATTCGATCAAAGGCATTTTCATAAAATTGATCTGCGATTTGTAGTTCTTGAAAGATACTCGAGTTTATGTATTTTTTTTTTATTAAGCTGCTAGCTTGCAAAGGAATGTTTAAAAACAATTCCTAGTGACCATCACCATTGAAGTGATATAAGAATGGAAAATGCAAAGAACACTCTAAAAACAAATAAAGGCAATTCTATCAAAACTGGGATGTGAATTGAACTTTATGAAATAAAGTAGAGAAAAACCTTATTGATTGAAAGCTCAACAACAAGAAAATAGCTTAACTTCACTCCCTTTTAGCTTCATTTCATAGGTAAGCAATGATCCCATCAATTCATCTATAGAAAGGGTACTAGGATCCTTAAATTCTTCTATTACAGTCACTTTTGTTTCTCATGACTTGAAGAGGTTATTCAATATCTTTTTGACCATTTTCATATTGGAATAAGTCTTGCCTAAACCCTTAAGACCATTAACTATGTCACTAAACCTATTTGCCATTTCTGCTATTAACTTATCGAGTTTCATTCTAACTATCTCATAATTTTGAGTAAGCATCTCGATTTTGGTCTCCTTAACTTGATTAGTTCGCTTATGTGTATGTGTTATTGCTAATTTGTCCCATATTTCTTTTGCACTATCACATAGGAAGACTTTTTTATATTCACTTGGTTTTAATGTACAAAACAAGATATGCATATCTTTTGCATTTAGTTGTGCCATCTTCATATTGTTCTCATCCCAATCATCTTTTGTTTTGATCAACTCTTTACTCTCTGTAACTTTCTTTGGGATGTGAGAACCTTTAGTTATTACTCTTTGGACATCATGATCATTTGCCTTTACAAAGAGAATCATTCTTGTCTTTCAATAAGAGTAGTTCTCTCCATTAAACAGGGGTCTAACAATAGGATGACCTTCTAAGGTTATGGGCTTTTCTACGTTAAAATGAGTCATTTCTAAGGACCATTTGTATTCTAAGGTGGTTAATCTATTTCTAGAGTCTTGATTTGATACCAATTGTTGGCTCACTACTAATAGAGAGGGGGTAAATCGGTTTTTAGTTCTTTACAACTTAAAGTCTTCCTAGTTTGAGTTCTTCCTACACTAACTATGTACTATGCAATCAAACAATAGATAAAACAGTAAAGCAATATGCAAAATAAGAGTGTTAGGAAGAGAAGCGATAAACAATCAATTTATAGAGATTTGCTCCTAGCCTATGCCCTCTACATTGATGCCTTTTCAAAGATTTCTACCAAATTCACTACCGAAAAATGGATTACAACCTTACTTCCTTTTGTAGGCTTAAGGAGATAATCTTCTTTTTTCCCAAAGGCTCAAGTATAATCTTAACCACTCCATTTTCAGAGGCTAAAGAAGGCAACCTACACCTTCCCTTTTTCAAGTTGAGGGAAGCAACCTTTACGTGTACTCTTTTCTGGGTAAAGGAGAAAACCTTACAAATGCTTTCTTTTCTAGCTTAAGAAGCAAACCTTAATATACCCAAACCTCACTTACAAGTTTAGCACTCAAAGAAACTTTCCCTTTTACAAATATTGAAGTGGGTTTACAAATGGTTTCAAAAGCCTCTACAAAGGTAGATTGACTCTCTTTATAGTTCTTTAAAGGAATCCTCTTTTTGAGATAATAGATGATGAGAGTTATTCTTTGTCTCTTCTCTGTTCTCTTCTCAATTGAAGTTGTGGATATGAGAATAATTCTTGATTTGGAATTTTGGCTTTTTTTTGTTCGGCTTCAAGCTTTTTCCTTGTATAGTTTCTTCAAGTCTCTAAGTGCTAAGGTTGAAATCTTAAGATTCTTCTTGTTGGTAGATACAAAAATTTGATCTTTGCGACTTGCCAGACTTGAAGCGTATTGATACTTCCTTTTATGTATCAATACCTTAAGGAGAAATCCTGCACAATGAGAAACATCTATATCGCTAGTTATCTTAACCATATCGATACCAGAACAGAGCATAAAGCTTCTGTTTCATTGTTTGGATAAGGTATCGATACACTGTTAGTCCCGATAATATTCAAAACATATTGTATCAATACATGTTCAAATCGTGTTTATATTGCCTTTAGATAAACATATGATATTAACCTAAATTGCAAGATTAAGTCTTATTCAAATATGCAAATTACATAATATGTTAAGCATGAGTACATAAGATTCAAACAATTAGCACTTTCATGCTTATTAAAATTATATCCCATAAGTTCTTTATGCAGTCATATCAAAATCCTAAAGTATTTAACAACCAACATTTTTCATCTAAAAACTAAAAAAATTATGCAGATGAGATATCTTAATCTTTTTCCTTTCGAAAATTAAGAAATTATGCAGAATGTGAAATTTCTTAATCTTTTCCTTTTGAAAATTAAGGAAACAATGCAAAATATTAAGTGGTCGTTTGGAGTTGTTGTGAGTTTTATGGTTTTAGAAATTCTGTTTTGTTTTATATTCAATTTATTGAAACTAAAAACATGTTTGCTTGTTAACTTTTTATTGCAAGAATTTGAAAGCAATTGAAGGTAAGCTAAAGCGAGTAGAGTTCAAGTATAAAGAATGAAAAGGGTTTGATTCTCATTGCTTTTTTTAGCCCAAATTTTTATTGTAGCAGAACGGGCACTATTCCCCTGTGTAATAGTGTAGGAAACACTTCCAAAAAATTGGAAACATCAAAATCTTGTTTTCATCAATTTCTAAAATTATGTTTTTGTTTTCTATTTTTTAAAACAGAAACATAGCCACCAAACATAGTTTTTGTTGTAGTTTTGAAAAAAAAAATAAAAACAAAAACATAAAACACAAAACAAAAACAATCTCAAACAGACCCTAAATTTTCTAATCTTTTCCTTTTGAAGATTAAAAAAGTAATGCAAAATATGAAATTTCCTAATCATTTCTCTTTGAAGATTAAGGAAGCAATGTAAATCTTTTCCTTTTGAAGATTAAGAAAACCATGTAAAATATGAAATTTCCTTCTAGAAAAATACAATAATCAAGCAAGCACTGAACATATCTACGAACATGTAATGTCAATGGAGGGATTTGATGAAGAGTCTTTTGTTATTGCTTTTAATTGTTTAGTAGAACACAAGAAGTAAGCCAAAGCATTCACGGTTAAAAGAAAGAATCTTAAAAGATTTTAGCTTGAAAAGTTCTTCGAGAATTAGAGATAGAATGTGTTGTTGATAAAATGGTTGACATTTGTGTATTGTAGGATATGTCTATTCCAAATCCTTTATTATTATTATTATTATGATGTAGGAATATGCTAACTATGATTATTGTAGGATTATTTTGTATAGAAATAGTATAACTATTTTGTGTATGAAAATGCTAATTATGGTTTCTAACTTTTGTAGAATTATCTTTTGTGTAAGAATAATATTTAAATTAAAGGAATGAAAATCACCTGCAACTAACTGGCGATGGAGAGAGAGAGAGAGAGTGAGAGGTAGAGGGAGAATCATTCGGAACAGGAACTATGGTCGCTTATCGGATAGAAGATTTCTCACTTATTCAAGACCAAATGATATTGATCAGTAGAGAAGGAAACTTATAACGGTGTTTGTTGGGAACATTAATCCACAAAGTACGGAAGCGGAGTTGCAAGACCTTTTGATGCAAAACGGTAGAGTCATCAACTTTTATATCCCGTTTAACTGGAAAAACTAGAAGAGAAGCAAATTTGGTTTTTTCAAGTTCAAATATCTCAGGGAGGCTTTATCTGTGGTTAGAGCTTTGGATGGTGTTTCATGGTATGGCTGGAGACTCAATGTTAATTTAGCAAAATAAGATTGGGATAGAAGACATTAATTTTCAGCAAGAAAAGGTAGGCTGTCTAAAACCTCAAGGGAAGATAACAATGATGTTGAAGGCAAAAAAACAAAAACAAATCAAGTGAGAAAGAACGTTTCCAGATTCGTTTCTAGTAATGGCCAGCCTTCTTATGTAGATATTGTCAGAAGTAAAAAGTCTTCCACTACCACTGCAGAAAAGACAGAATTAACTAAAAGAGTCAATGTTGACACTTCAGTACAGGTGGAGGTTATAACAGTGGACAATGAGGAGTTAGACACAAAATGCTTAGAAAGCTCAATTATTGCTTGTGTTAGAAACCCCCAATCAATCCAATTTCTTTGTCAACATTTATTACAACAAGGTGTTCTGGATTTCTCAATCACTCTTATGGGAGGTAGTTGGGTCCTTTCTTTTGATACAAAAGATGACATGACAGGTATGCTTGAGAATGGAAAAAACTAGCTCAGTGAGTGGTTTTTTTGGATAAAACCATGGTCCCTTGAATTGATCAGCAATGAAAGATTTGTTTGGATTAAAATTTATACCCTCTCACTTCATGCTTGGAATGGCACTATGTTTAAAAAAATTGGTGATCGCTAGGGTAAGTGTATTTCTATAGACGATAGTATCAGAAAAATGAAAAGACTTGATTCAGCAAGAGTTTTATCTCTTGTTAAAATAGAGGTTTCAATTCCAAATAGAGTTTTATTATCCTTGAATAATTAATAATAATATATTTGTTATATTATTTATGTTTTAGTTATCACATTTATTACTATATTCTTGTGTAAAATTATTTGTTAAATGTATCTTGTGAATTGATTTAGAGAAAGTGATTTTGGAATTAATTTTGGAAGTTATGGCATGAAGTCAAACAATAATTTATATGATTTGAATAAATTTTAAAATATATTGTTTGACTTTCAAAATTATAATTAAATTCTGATTTTCTTTAAGGACCTTTGAGACCACATGATTTAAACATAATAGAAGGTTTAGATTTATTCTTGATTAAGAAGAAACTCTAAAAACCTTAAAGGAAAAAAATTATAAAAGGAGACAAGGGGCGGCAGTTTAGAGCATAAGCAAATTAGAGAAACAAAAGCAAAGAAAAGAAACAAAGAGGAATTGAGAGAGGATCAGTTTTTTGGGTTTCTCTTCTGCTGGGTGCTTTATTTTTTGCGAAGAAAAAAAATTGAATGGAGGCTGTCCGAAATAGAACTTTAAAGCTGCCATTAAAACCGAAAGCTCTGTTTGCTAAAACAGAGCAAGAAGTTGTTGTTATCGGAAGACCTTAGCAGAATCGTGATCTGCTCAGTTTTGCTTCTCCGTCGACGTGCTGCATACAAGTACTGAAGGGCTGCTGCGTGGAGAGCTGGGCAGAACAGAATCGAGAACTGCCTTGAGGGAACGCGAGCTGCAGCATATCCGAGTGGTGAATTGCAGCTAAAGCGGTGCTGGAATTTTGCAGTAGGGGATGCGTGGGGTGTTTGCTGCTGTCTTGTGGCGTGTGGGCACCGAAACAAGAGTACACGAATGGTTTGTTTGAGTTGCTGCTAATTTAGACCAGTACAGAGACGATTTGAAGCAGGACAAAATTAAAGTGGAGTTACTTGAAGCGTTGATGGATGTGATGTCCATGTGCTTTTTGTTGCGCATGCATAAACTTGGTTGAATGGCTTCAAACCGTATTTTACTTTTAATGAATTATTAAATTATATAGATGTCGTAACGTATTAAGTTTCAAAAAACCTAATAGCTAGACACAAAATTATGGAATCGCCATCAACCATTCTAATCTAGGTGTGATTGGTCACCTATTCAAACTAAGGATAAGGCTTGGTCTACGTTAAGAATTCTAAGTTCGGGAGTACGGTTACGTGTGAGAAAGGATTAGCACCCTCACAACGCCTATCCTAAAATGGTACCAAATAATCTAAGGTTATCTTAATTTTGTCTTTTACTTTAATTTCGATATAATTAAATATTGAAAAATCTTTTAAGTCTCCTTCATCAAGCTGGTTGGACAACTTAAAAAATTTTCTCACCTCAAGAGTATTCAAGTAGGACCAATTGCCTTTCTTGAAGAGGCTCCATCGTCGGATCGTTTAAATATTTTATGCAATCCCTATTTAGACTCCTACCCGAATTTTCATTTATTATTTTATCCTATTTTATTCTATTATTATTATTTTCTTATATAAATTATTATTTCATATATTTTTATATTTTTAAATAAACATGAATTATTTGATATTGAAGATTTTCTTAAAGACCTTCCATCAAGCTGGTAAGATCTTAAAGAAACTTTCTCACCTTAAGAATTTTTAAAGGAATTACTCAAGCGCAATTCCCCTTAAATCCCATCCTCGGAATAATTCATATTTATTAAAATATTTAATTTAATTTAATTTCTAATTCTTTTCTAATTCTAATTAATTTGATTTTATTCTTTCTTATAATGGATTCAATTTTAAATTACTATTTTTGACCTAATTTTAATTTTAACTTTTATAATTAAATTGATTTAAATCTTGGAAATGTCCTTTAAATCTTCCATCAAGCTGGCAAGACTTAAAAGAACTCTCCTCACCTCAAGATCTCCGAGAATATTACTCAATCGCAATCCTCTCGAAGTTCCATCGTAGGATTAATTCATCTTTTTATTTATCCCTTATTGTAATTTTGTAACTTAAAGGTTTAATTATATCTTTCTAAAGAAACTTATTTCCTAAAATTAAACTTCTACAAAAAAAAATCATATAAATTATACAATTACATTATTTAATCAAATCATAACATATAATAAGATCATCATGCAAATAAATCAACTTACACAAATCAGCTCGAATTGATTATCTTACAAGTTTTCATTAATTAAATTTTGGTTTTAATCAACATGCAAATCATACAAATTAAATATACAAGTTATTAACATACGATATTAGTATTTTATAAACAATTTATAAGCAATTTATTAGCTCAGATAATCATACAAAGTCATAGTAATTCAGTAAAGCAACTTCTATCGGTATCTTTAATGGAGTTAAGATTGGAAATGGTAATCTTCATATTTTGCATCTGCAGTTTGCCAACGACACTATAATCTTTTGTGATCCTGACTTGGAGCAACTCAAATCTATTAAAAGAATCCTCATGTGCTTTCATTTAGCATTTGGCCTCAAAGTTAACTTTGCTAAGTTTGCTTCATTTGGTATTAAAGTTGGTGATACGTTGGTTGATGAGTGGGCTAGTTTAATCTTTTGCAAAAAAGGTTCTCTTCCATGCTCTTACCTTGGCTTACCACTAGCTGCAAATCCAAGACTTAAATCTTCAAGGCAGAAGGTGATTAATACATTTAAAAGTACACTTAGTTTGTAGAAAAGCAAATCACATTCTATGAGTGGTAAAATCTCCCTTATTAGATCCACTCTTGCTAATCTACCTGTTTCTTTTATGTCTTTGTTTAAAATCCCTAAAGGAGTGGTTGATGAACTTAACAAAATTCAAAGGCAATTTCTTTGGGGTGACTTGGATGATAAAAGGAAATTACAACTGGTTGATTGGGCTACTGTAACATCCCAAATCCACGAAATACATAATATTCATTTCTTAATTACACTCACTTACCGGTTGGGCTGTCTATGATGCTTATCAACTCCTATCACTTTTATAAGAATTATTAAATTATTACCTTAAGAGGTATATGCATTCCCTTTAATTTAGAGTAGTACTGTATCATGTTACTGAATATACAAAAGAATACAACATACCTTCAATATTAGATCTCTATAAGGTAATTCTCTTAGCCCAAACCCAATAATCTGTGGAGTGAAAAATAGGGAGTGAGCGATAACGTGCTCAGTAAGGAAGGTGTATGCTGCTTTATAAAATAACAGCTATCTTCCCAAAAACAATTTAATTATCTTAACCATCAACCCATAAAAAAAACAATGAATATTATTAACTTCAACAGGGTTTCAACCTTTCAGTAAACAAAAACCAATAAGCTAAGACTAGGCAATAAATAAATCATGCTCTATTCTTCCAGGTGTTGACACCTAATTTTGACCCATTTTCTTTGTTATTATTATTACATATATATATATATGTGTTTTTATTTTTATTATTCGTTTTATTATTATTATTATTACCATTTATGATTATTATTATTAGTTTTATATTATTATTATTATTAGTTTTTAGTTTTTATCTTTTTATTTTTATTTTCTTTGTTTCTGTCCAATCAGTCCATCACCCTGTCCCCGCCAGTCCCTTACCTCCCATCCCATCGCCGGCTACCACCACCAGCTACTCCTGCCACGCCCATCCCATCTACACCAGACCATATCGAGACTCCCTCTAGAAAATCCCCTCAATCCTCAGCTCACGAGGAACCTCCAAGACCATCCTCAAACACTACCAGAGGACACCTCTTCTGGCTCGACATCACCCTCACCCGAGCATCATCTTCACCAACAAGACCCAGAACCCCTGACCTTCACTCACCAAATCCAACACCACCATCAGAAACCCGAAACCCATCCCAACACAACCACCGAAACCACTACACAAACCCTCACACAGATCACCCTCACCGCCATCATCACCTTCACCGGAACCAAAAAGGACCCAAAGAATCCAAACACTACCATCGAATCTCGAACCCCTAAACTCAGCCACCACTCACGCTCAGCCCCAACACCACCGTATCACCTCGCCATCGCTCAACCACCACACACCATCGAAAATCAAAACCCAAACCCACGACAGAAACCGAAACCCCAAACACCAACCACTACCCGAGACCCCTTCAAAAACCCTAGATCTAAGATCCAAATCCCCCACCTGCAAAAAAACACAACAGATCCGCAAGCCAAAAAAATATAGCCAAAACCATCAACAACAAGAAAAACAAAAAAAAAACAAACACAGAAAATCAAAAAAAAGAGAGGAAAAGGCTTTCGAGGGTTCAGATTTGCGAGGTTAGGGCCTTTTTCGAGTGAATCGGAGGTTAGATTTGGGCTTAGGTGGTGGAGAGGAATCGAAAAAAGGAAAACTTTTTGTTTTTGGCCACCGACGACGGTGGCCGGCGGCGGCCGGGAATCGCCTGGCCGGGAGAGCTTGGGAAAGCTCTGAAATTTTTTTCCGTAAAAAAGGGGAAAAGTGAAAGAAAAAAAAAGAGAGAAGATTTTATAGAGAGAAGCCGGCGACCAGCGCGCAACCCAGGATCCGACCCGGGATCCACGCGCCCGACCCGAGGAAGACCCGCGCGTTGACCCGACGCCCGACCCGCGCGTGACCCGATCCGTGACCCGTCCGTGGCTTGTGTCCGGCCCAGCAAGTCCAGCCCATTCCAAGTGCTATTGGGCTTTGACTTTTGGGCCAAGTTCAAAGGGCTCCTTTGGGTTTTAAAACCTAATTAACATTGGTATTTTTCCTAACCTTTTTTTGTATTATTATTATTATTATTATTATTATTATTATTATTATGTTTTATTGTTATTATTATTATTTTAGGAAAATGTGTGAATTATATATGTTAAATAATAAATTTTGCAAGACACATGGTTAGTAGATATATTATATAAATATATATATTTTTATAAATATGAATAAAGGAAATATGAAAACTATATATTTTTCATCTATTATATTATTCAACAAAATTTAAATTTGAATAAAAGTCCGATGATAGGATGTTATGAAACTCACAAGTAGTGATTTCTTAACTGATCCCTAGGTGAAAAGAGTCTACTAAATGTTACCAGAGTATTGAGATATTTAGTATGATTTTTCAATAATTTATTTTTATTAAAAATAAAAATAAATAAGTTTTTTTAAAAAAGAAAATTGAAAAAGGAAATTAATAATAAAAATTAAATTTAATTAAATATTTGTCCGATGATGGGATGTCATGAGACTCACAAGTAGTGATTTCTTGACTGATCCCTAGGTGAGAAGAGTCCTACTAAATGTTACCAGAGTATTGGGATATTTAGTATGATTTTTCAATAATTTAAGTTGTTTTATTAAAAATAAAAATAGATAAGTTTTAAAGGAAAATAAAAAAAAGAATTCAATAATAAAATTTAAATTTAAATGAAATTCTTCCGAAGATGGGATGTCATGAGACTCACAAGTAGTGATTTCTTGACTGATCCCTAGGTGAGAGGAATTAGCTAAATGTTACCAGATGATTGGGATATTTAGTTAAATTTCTCAATATTAAGAATTTCATTAATAAAAATCAAAATAAAAAATTCTTTTCATAATTCCATATGCATCATAAAACATATGTTAGCATCATGTGCATAAATAAAAAAAATAATGAATGGAATTCTTCCGAGGATGGGATGTCATGAGATTCACAAGTAGTGATTTCTTGATTGATCCCTAGGTGAGAGAGATTAGCTAAATGTTACCAGAGGATTGGGATATTTAGCCAAATTTCTTAATATCAAGAGTTTCATCAACGAAATCAAAATAAATAAAATTTCCTTTAAATATCATATGCATCACGCATCTTTATCCATACTACATGTATACGATTAATTATAAAATAGTGTGAGCATCACCGAGGATGGGATGTCATGAGACTCACAAGTAATGATTTCTTGACTGATCCCTAGGTGAGAGGGATTATTTCAAATGTTACCAGAGGATTGGGATATTTGATCTAATTTTTCAATAAACGGTGTTCATGTTGATTTTCATAATGAATCCCATTATAACAACAATTTTTCAAGCAAATACGCTAATTTTTCATATAATCAAAAGCCAAGACTATTTTATTAAAACCAAAGAATAACACATGATTATTATGGTACCGTTTTTTAACGGGCGTCGTGGGGGTGCTAATCCTTCCCCACACGTAACCGTACCCCCGAACCCAAATTTTGTTTTCACAGACCAGAAATTTGTCTTTTTGATAAAACTTAATAAATTTTGAGATTTTGTTAAAAAGATAAATATTTTTAGGTGGCCAATCACACCTAGTCAAAAAAGATTGGTGGCGACTCCATTTTTGTTTTTAAACGCTTTTTTTTTCGTAAATCGTCGAGCGCGAAGCCGTTACGACAGCTTGGCGACTTCACTGGGGACACTTTTTGAGGGTCAAGCCATTCATTAATCATGTGTTATCCAAAGTTTTAATTTAATAGTCTTGATTGATATTTAAACTTAATTCACTTGGATTTTGAAAATAATTTTGTTTGCATTCGCATTCTATGTTATTTATTTTATGTTTTACATTTGTATGTATTGTTATTAATAAATTGTTTGGACATATAGCATTAGAGTCGTAGTGTGATGAATGATTGGTGTCTTCCTTCATGCACATACTTGCACTTGCATCTGCATAACATGAGCTCTATACCCGGGTTCAGTCCTTCTTAGGAGGGAGTAGAGTACCTTTGCTCTCGTGAGGTAATCACCTCCGCAATGGCAATCGAAATACTCCCACTCAAATTAAACCTTACTAGTCCAGAGTGGATGACAGTAAGGTATAATTTGGGAACCTTTTGACCTTTTAGAGACCTAAACCAGCATGTAAAAGGCCCTAAGAAGTCGATCCTAGCTAGAGACATGTCTGATTTTTGTAGAGATTATCCCGAAATTAGGACACGAGGGAAGTTTTACTACCTTTTTTCATATCATAACTCTATTGATTTTTCAAATTCATGCTCTCATAAAATCAAAAGATATTTGTCTTCAAATAAAATTTCACAATTTTACAATTTTGAAGAATGAAACAAAGATTTATTCGATTTTTCTTCTTTGTCTAAAAAAAAAAAACATGAAAAGAATTCATTCATTGAACTTAAGTAAGAGAAAATTTTGATTCTTTTATTCTTAAATTTTAGCATAGCATACCTCATTACATTAATGCATTCACATCATATAATAAGGAGGGCATTTGTCTTGTTAGGTTAAAGGAGGCCAAAAAAAACATGGGAGATCAATTAGAAGCTAGACTTACTGCTTTGGAGAATAATCAAGAGGAGTTTGGACATGATATACGAGAGATAAAAGGAAAGCTAGCTAAGATAATGAAGATGCTTGAAAGCTTTGGAAGAATAAAGTGGTCCATCCTCAAGGGTCATCGTCACTTCCAAGACAACTACATGTTGAATCATCAGCAAGTGGAGACCAATCGACTTTGCATGAAATGGCTTGCCAGGGACACTCCGATGCTCTCAACTGTCCAGACGATGATCCCGTGGTAGAAAAGGCTATGAAAAGGGTAGAAAAAGTAATGAATGAACTTAAGGGCCTTACAACTAAAGCAGAACCTTATGGCCTCAAACAATCCATACCAAGTAGGCCATTACAAAACCCTAACCTTCATCCTAATTCTTTTCAACCACCTATCCAAGCACTCCAAACAGGACCTCCTACTTTTGTTCGACCTCCACGAGTTGGTCCACGGCCAAACTTTTATCCTCGACCTACTTTTCAACCACATGTTCAAGCTTTTGGAACAGGATCTCCTAGTCTCGCCCAACCTCTACATACCTGTTCGTCTGTGAACCCATATGCTCATGCCAATTCTATTCGACCGCCTTTTCAGCAAATCCCTAACACCCTAGCTTTTGCGCCACCAGCTGCTCAAGTTAAAACTCAAGCTATTGGCCAAAAACAATCCAAGAAAATGAAGCGCACGCAGCTTGACCCTTTACTCATAACATATGGCAAACTTTTTTCCTATCTACTTGAAAGGCACCTTATCGCCCCTGTATTCTTAAAACCCTTGGAGCCTCCGTACCCAATATGGTACAACGCGAATGCAAAATGTGAGTACCACGCAGGAAATATTGGGCATTCCATCGAAGATTGTAAGGCTTTCAAGTATAAGGTGAAGGGATTGATTGACACAAAAGTGCTCGATATAGGGGAAGTGGTCAGCCAGGAATTTGCAATGCTTGATTAGAGTTTAGAGGATGAAAAAGCAGCTGTTGTTGTGAAATTTCTTTTTGAAAGACTTTGAATGTAAGGGGCATTAGAATAGTAGAGAGTCTAGTAAGGAACTTTTTGAATCTTGTAACAATTCCTTTATGAACACAATTCCTTTATGAATATGAATGTTACAAGGTTTTATTTAAGTTTGCATCCACTTCATTCGTATGTGCATAATATGATTTTGATCAAACCAAATAAATGGTCAAACAATAATTTTCAGTTGGTGTACAATTTGTGACACTATGAAATAATAAGAAGGTTGAAATTTTTCAGATTCACAATTCAATACAATAAAAGCATCATACTAGCATGGCAAGCATGACATCTAATTTTAGTTTGTGACAGATTTGGTGGAAAGATAGCTTGATCATTGGAAAACTTTGAAAATAGTCTTGGACCATGGAAGAGACAGAGATGAGTCGAATGGAAAGAATGGAAAAAGCTCAACAAGAGATGAGAGAGCAATTGTCACAGATGGCAGGTTTGTGGGAGAAACTGAACAATGAAAAAAATGGGAGAATTAGCTACTCAAGAGGGGCATCAATTGCGAAATGCCGAGAATTCTTTTTGTCCAATTAACAACGGCTCACGAGAAACCCAATCATCTCAAGAGCCACAAGCAATGCCCACCGAGGGTTATGTGTGCCCTAATATGCCGTCTGCAGTCGACCCTAGTCAATTTCAAGCACACACAACTCCCACCATGAACCCCCTCGAACCAATTCATGTTGCTAATTTGGACAGTCATAAAGAGCAAGGGATGCCACAAGTGGAAGGAGGCTCAAATTCTCGGCAAAAGATAGAGCTTATAGAAGAAAGGCTTCGAATTGTTGAAGGAATGAATTTTCATGGATCTTTAGATGCTGCCGGATTATGCTTAGTGCCTAGTGTGGTCATTCCTTCAAGGTTTAAAGCTCCAAAATTTGAGAAATATAATGGGACCACTTGTCCAAAGGCCCATATCACTATGTACTGTAGAAAGATGGCAGCGCATGTGCATGATGACAAGCTGTTGATCCATGTTTTCCAAGACAGCCTTAAAGGATCTGCTGCTAGGTGGTATACACAACTGGGCAGGGGCGATATTCATTCATGGGAAGATTTGGCAAGGGCATTTGTTGCCCAATATAAGCATATTGTGGATTCGGCCCCAGATCGTTTATTTTTACAAACCATGGAGAAGAAAGCTACTGAAGGCTTTAGAGAATATGCCCAGAGATGGAAGAATGTTGCCACTCAGGTCCAGCCTCCCCTCACAGAAAAAGAGATTGCAACTCTGTTTCTTAGTACCCTTCAGGCACCGTATTATGATAGGATGATTGGGAATGTTACTAAGAATTTTACCGACATGGTAGCCTCTGGAGAGATGATCGAGAATGCAATTAAGAGGGGCAAGATCAAGATAGACGACATGGCTGATAATAGACTTGAAAGAACGGAAGAAGAAGTGCAAGCTGCGACATTTGAGGGACAAATTCCCATAAATTCCATTCCATATAATCCCTATTTGTCTCACCCATCATACCGTCCAACTTTGAGCAGTGTCCCCTATGTTCCTTATCTTTATTCACCAATCCCACAACCAGAATTCCAAGCAAACCCTTACCTTTCAACGGTTGCTCGTGCGCCTATCTTCATGCCTAAGCCAGTAGCTCAACCTCCCCAACCATCAATAAACAACAGAAAAAGATCGAGAAGCAACCAAGGAAAAATTCCGATTCCAATCTCCGATCTTTTGCCCTTTTTGATAAAAAACCAATACTTGGCCCCTATACCTTTGAGAACAGCACCGAACCCATTGGCCAAGAGCTATGACCCGAACAGCAAATGTGACTATCACATGGGGGCAATTGGGCATGCAACAGAAAAATGCAGACAGTTGAAGGAAAGGATTGAAGAGCTCATCAATGGTGAAATCTTGACTCAAGAACTCATGGAACAGTGGAAGTTTACTTTGGTGTAGAGTTATGGCATTTTGGGCAGACCAATCTGGAGGGAAAGAAAAAGAGATTGAGAGATTTTGAAGACTGTACGTTGTTGGAAAATGCTTGTCATTTCTATTGGCCTAGGTGACAATTGTATGAGCACAACTTTTTGCATGAATTATTTTTCCAGTGGCATATGACAAGAATATTTCTTTTCTTCACAATAATGATATATGGTTCCAAGAAAATTGGTAATTACTGTCAAAGATGAATGTATTGAATCATTCTTGGATCACATCTCAATAAAATCTAAGTCAGTCGAGAGCCAAAAAGCTAAATTGGGGCATAAATTTTTGAAAGTTCGACTTTGTTTTCACTTTGACCATGATAGGGCTTTATTGTTAATGATTTTCAAGAAATAACCGATTTGCAAAACTTTTTGAGAATTTTTTTGGAAATCAATGACAGTCTCAAAGATTCTGGATAATGGCAGTCAAATATGTGGCAAGATCATTTTGAAACACCTTTCCACCTAGATTCTTGTACAAATCCCAAATTCTTCAATCCTGTATTCCCGAAATGCCTTTTTGCCCATGTTTTGGGGCAAAAAAAAAAAAGCAAGAAAAAAGAGAGAGAGCCAAAGTTGAGGATTTTTCACTGTTGTCCATTTGTATAATACCTTGAGTCGCTCTTTCCTTAAATGAATTTTTGGTGTGAGGTCAAGCTCTGTCATATTAAAGTGTTGCATTACAAAAAAACAAAAAACAAAAACAAAAAAACAAAAAAAAAGAAGAAAAAAATGAAATTGATTGTGACATCATGCAAACATGATATTCAGAGGATTTCAAATGCCAAAAGAAAAACTTGTCCTAAGAATTGCTTTTCAATGGAAGCATCTTAATTTGAGATGATGAATGACCGTCTTTCACATCCCATTCACAAATATAAACATTATCCTGTTGCTGCCCCTTTTGAGCCTTATAATTTCTTTCATAATAAACCTCCTCCAAGGATCACCCTCCACACTGGGGGGCATGTGCAGAAAGTATCTTTTCGAAGAAAATAAATGATTAAGCTTTTGTTTTTGATCAAATAAGATTTACTATGTGGGATAATTTGGGGGCAAATTAGATTTGAAAATTTGGACATGAATCAATGAAAAAAGAAAAATGAAAAAATCATGAAAAAAGAAAGAGAAAGAAAAAAAAACAAAAAAAAAAAGAAAGAGGAAGAGATACATGGAAAAGTATAAAGAGAAAGATGCTTCGAAGAAGGAAATTGATAGACATCCATATCAGAAGAAATGATCCTTGGATTGATCACCTTCAAACACATTTTGGGCCTGTTTATCTATTCTTTCAGAACCCTGAACCATGGCCTACATTACGTACTTAAAAGTCCGTTTTGATCAAGTAAGGATGTTTGTATCGAAGAGCTCTTCTTTGGAAGATTCTCCCAATTTTTTGGCTTGAATGAAATTTGAATTCTTGAACGCATGGTAGAACAATCAATCATTTCAAAAAAAAAAGAAGAAAAAAGAAAAGAAAACAAAAGAAAGAATGAGGCTCTAGGGTGAAAACCCGAAAAGGGCAGTCTAGAGCGAACAATGAACTTTTCATGCAACCAAGTCAAGCAGTGACATGAATTGAAAATGTGGAAAAAGAATTAACAAGCCTTGAGAAATCCTCGAGATATCCAAAGATTTTGATGTCACTTGATTAACCGACATTTTTTGAAAAAGTTTGAACCTTTCTTCTTGTACATACCCTTCCTAAAATAGAAAAGCCTTCAGTCATTCATGCCCGATCTTGGCATTTGTAGGACGTCATTATTTGAGAATTTAAGAGATTGTCAAACCAAATTGAAAATATTTTGTTTCTTTTCTCATTCAAAATTTTGTTCAAAAAAGAAGGGAAGAAAAACGATGGTATTTTAAGAAAACCATTTTGAGCCAAGAAAGAAACCATTGTTTTTGGATAAGTGGCAAAGTATTCCCCAAACAAAACACCTGGTGCATCAAACTTTTAATTGTCCAGTTGAAGAGATCCGAGTAGGATTTATTTCACTCATCTTGAAAAGTAATCACTAATATTTTGAAAGAATGAAATATCACTTGTGAAATTTAGATTCAATTCCCTCCTGGAAAATAGTTATGAGAAAATGTTCAGTGCTTTTCATTAAAAGGCTATGATGAGCACAAGAAATCTGCAGAAATAAGAAACAGAAAGGAGCTTTCATGATCATGTTGGGGGCAAAGGAGACAAAAAAGGCAAATGATGTGCCTCTTGGGCAAGATAGGGAAGAGTTTTGAAGTCATAGAATGTACAGGATTGAGTGTCATGCATACATGCATACATACACAATATCATACAGCATCAACATTGAAAGTTTTTGTGTAAAATTTTGAGATTAAAACATGTTTCTCAAGCTGAAGACTTAACATCATTTAATCTAGATTTCAAAGGTTATGCAACCTTTTCCAAGATAAAAAAAAAAGAAGAGAAAAGAAAAGAGAAAGAAAGAAGAGAGAAGAAAAAGAGAAGAAAAGAAAGAAAAGAGAAGAAAGAAGGAGAGAGAGAAAAGAGAAGAAAAAAAAGAGAGGGGCAAGTTTGCTCATGATAAAGAAAATTTCAAATCTAGTTTTACCAGTGCAATGTTTAATCAAGATTAAAGTTTGATTTTCAGAAGATAAGCAAATCATAAGTCCTCCGGGCACCAATTCTAAGTCCTCCGGGCAAAATTTGAAAGTGTCAATGCCTCTACTGCAAGAGGAGCACTTTTCAGAAAAGGAATTTAAGTCTTCCGGGCACCAATTCTAAGTCCTCCGAGCAAAATTTGAAAGTGTCAATGCCTCTGCTGCAAGAGGAGCACTTTTCAGAAAAGGAATTTAAGTCCTCCGGGCACAAATCATAAGTCCTCCGGGCACCAATTCTAAGTCCTCAGGGCAAAAATTTTAAAGTGTCAATGCCTCTGCTGCAAGAGGAACACTTTTCAAAAAAGGAATCTAAGTCATCCGGGCACAAATCATAAGTCCTCCGGGCACCAATTCTAAGTCCTCCGGGCAAAATTTGAAAGTGTCAATGCCTCTGCTGCAAGAGGAGCACTTTTCAGAAAAGGAATTTAAGTCCTCCGGGCACAAATCATAAGTCCTCCGGGCAAAAATTTTAAAGTGTCAATGCCTCTACTGCAAGAGGAGCACTTTTCAGAAAAGGAATTTAAGTCCTCCGGGCACAAACCTCAAGTCCTCCGGGCACAAATCTCAAGCAAAATCTCAAGTCCTCTGGGCAAAATTTTAAAGTTTCATCGCCTCTGCTGCAAGAGGAGCACTTTTCAGAAAAGGAATTTAAGTCCTCCGGGCACAAATCATAAGTCCTCCGGGCACCAATTCTAAGTCCTCCGGGCAAAATTTGAAAGTGTCAATGCCTCTGCTGCAAGAGGAGCACTTTTCAGAAAAGGAATTTAAGTCCTCCGGGCACAAATCATAAGTCCTCCGGGCAAAAATTTTAAAGTGTCAATGCCTCTGCTGCAAGATGAGCACTTTTCAGAAAAGGAATTTAAGTCCTCCGGGCACAAATCATAAGTCCTCCGGGCACCAATTCTAAGTCCTCCGGGCATAAATCATAAGTCCTCCGGGCACCAATTCTAAGTCCTCCGGGCAAAAATTTTAAAGTTTCATCGCCTCTGCTGCAAGAGGAGCACATTTTCAGAAAAAAATTTTAAAGTTTCATCGCCTCTGCTGCAAGAGGAGCACATTTTCAGAAAAAAATTTTAAAGTTTCATCGCCTCTGCTGCAAGAGGAACCCATTTTCAGAAAAAGAATTTAAAGTTAAAAAAAAAAAAGGGGGATTGGGTCTTGAGTTGGACAAAATTATTGTCTATTGTCTATTGTCTTTGCTTTATTCCTGATTCTCAGCAATAAGCAAAGAGGGGCAGCTGTTGACACCTAATTTTGTCCCATTTTCTTTGTTATTATTATTACATATATATATATATATATATGTGTTTTTAT
This sequence comes from Heritiera fomes, assembly GCA_032173925.1. NCBI lineage: Eukaryota > Viridiplantae > Streptophyta > Magnoliopsida > Malvales > Malvaceae > Heritiera > Heritiera fomes. Next base: position 1,079,145 of record JAPDPM010000017.1, read on the forward strand.
TTTTATTATTCATTTTATTATTATTATTATTACCATTTATGATTATTATTATTAGTTTTATATTATTATTATTATTAGTTTTTAGTTTTTATCTTTTTATTTTTATTTTCTTTGTTTCTGTCCAATCAGTCCATCACCCTGTCCCCGCCAGTCCCCTACCTCCCATCCCATCGCCGGCTACCACCACCAGCTACTCCTGCCACGCCCATCCCATCTACACCAGACCATATCGAGACTCCCTCTAGAAAATCCCCTCAATCCTCAGCTCACGAGGAACCTCCAAGACCATCCCCAAACACTACAAGAGGACACCTCTTCTGGCTCGACATCACCCTCACCCGAGCATCATCTTCACCAACAAGACCCAGAACCCCTGACCTTCACTCACCAAATCCAACACCACCATCAGAAACCCGAAACCCATCCCAACACAACCACCGAAACCACTACACAAACCCTCACACAGATCACCCTCACCGCCATCATCACCTTCACCGGAACCAAAAAGGACCCAAAGAATCCAAACACTACCATCGAATCTCGAACCCCTAAACTCAGCCACCACTCACGCTCAGCCCCAACACCACCGTATCACCTCGCCATCGCTCAACCACCACACACCATCAAAAATCAAAACCCAAACCCACGACAGAAACCGAAACCCCAAACACCAACCACTACCCGAGACCCCTTCAAAAACCCTAGATCTAAGATCAAATCCCCCACCTGCAAAAAAACACAACAGATCCGCAAGCCAAAAAAATATAGCCAAAACCATCAACAACAAGAAAAACAAAAAAAAAACAAACACAGAAAATCAAAAAAAAGAGAGGAAAAGGCTTTCGGGGGTTCAGATCTGCGAGGTTAGGGCCTTTTTCGAGTGAATCGGAGGTTAGATTTGGGCTTAGGTGGTGGAGAGGAATCGAAAAAAGGAAAACTTTTTGTTTTTGGCCACTGGCGACGGTGGCCGGCGGCGAGCTAGCGGCGGAGGACGGCGGCGGCCGGGAATCGCCTGGCCGGGAGAGCTTTGGAAAGCTCTGAAATTTTTTTCCGTAAAAAAGGGGAAAAGTGAAAGAAAAAAAAAGAGAGAAGATTTTATAGAGAGAAGCCGGCGACCCGCGCGCAACCCAGGATCCGACCCGGGATCCACGCGCCCGACCCGCGCGTGACCCGATCCGTGACCCGTCCGTGGCTTGTGTCCGGCCCAGCAAGTCCAGCCCATTCCAAGTGCTATTGGGCTTTGACTTTTGGGCCAAGTTCAAAGGGCTCCTTTGGGTTTTAAAACCTAATTAACATTGGTATTTTTCCTAGCCTTTTTTTGTATTATTATTATTATTATTATTATTATTATTATTATTATTATGTTTTATTGTTATTATTATTATTTTAGGAAAATGTGTGAATTATATATGTTAAATAATAAATTTTGCAAGACACATGGTTAGTAGATATATTATATAAATATATATATTTTTATAAATATGAATAAAGGAAATATGAAAACTATATATTTTTCATCTATTATATTATTCAACAAAATTTAAATTTAAATAAAAGTCCGATGATAGGATGTTATGAAACTCACAAGTAGTGATTTCTTAACTGATCCCTAGGTGAGAAGAGTCTACTAAATGTTACCAGAGTATTGGGATATTTAGTATGATTTTTCAATAATTTATTTTTATTAAAAATAAAAATAAATAAGTTTTTTTAAAAAAGAAAATTGAAAAAGAAAATTAATAATAAAAATTAAATTTAATTAAATATTTGTCCGATGATGGGATGTCATGAGACTCACAAGTAGTGATTTCTTGACTGATCCCTAGGTGAGAAGAGTCCTACTAAATGTTACCAGAGTATTGGGATATTTAGTATGATTTTTCAATAATTTAAGTTGTTTTATTAAAAATAAAAATAGATAAGTTTTAAAGGAAAATAAAAAAAAGAATTCAATAATAAAATTTAAATTTAAATGAAATTCTTCCGAAGATGGGATGTCATGAGACTCACAAGTAGTGATTTCTTGACTGATCCCTAGGTGAGAGGAATTAGCTAAATGTTACCAGAGGATTGGGATATTTAGTTAAATTTCTCAATATTAAGAATTTCATTAATAAAAATCAAAATAAAAAATTCTTTTCATAATTCCATATGCATCATAAAACATATGTTAGCATCATGTGCATAAATAAAAAAAATAATGAATGGAATTCTTCCGAGGATGGGATGTTATGAGACTCACAAGTAGTGATTTCTTGATTGATCCCTAGGTGAGAGGGATTAGCTAAATGTTACCAGAGGATTGGGATATTTAGCCAAATTTCTTAATATCAAGAGTTTCATCAACGAAATCAAAATAAATAAAATTTCCTTTAAGTATCATATGCATCACGCATCTTTATCCATACTACATGTATACGATTAATTATAAAATAGTGTGAGCATCACCGAGGATGGGATGTCATGAGACTCACAAGTAGTGATTTCTTGACTGATCCCTAGGTGAGAGGGATTATTTCAAATGTTACCAGAGGATTGGGATATTTGATCTAATTTTTCAATAAACGGTGTTCATGTTGATTTTCATAATGAATCCCATTATAACAACAATTTTTCAAGCAAATACGCTAATTTTTCATATAATCAAAAGCCAAGACTATTTTATTAAAACCAAAGGATAACACATGATTATTATGGTACCGTTTTTTAACGGGCGTTGTGGGGGTGCTAATCCTTCCCCACACGTAACCGTACCCCCGAACCCAAATTTTGTTTTCGCAGACCAGAAATTTGTCTTTTTGATAAAACTTAATAAATTTTGAGATTTTGTTAAAAAGATAAATATTTTTAGGTGGCCAATCACACCTAGTCAAAAAAGATTGGTGGCGACTCCATTTTTGTTTTTAAACGCTTTTTTTTTCGAAAATCGTCGAGCGCGAAGCCGTTACGACACCAGGAACATAAGTCGTCCGCTTTTGGGTGCACCCGCAGGCCACCGCCCCTCACGGCTTTCTCAGCTAGATCTATGGCCATAATCTATAGATGGTCATCGGGTCCACTTGCCAAGTAACCTCGAGACCACTGATGACTTGGCGGGTCCATCAGCCCTGTGACGCCTTGAGCTGCACTCATTGGTCTATTGACCTGAGCCACCGCCTCAGGTGGGTCACGCAAATATAGGAATAAGAATGCATGAACTCATAGCCTAAAATCTCAAAAATCACTTTTATAACTTATGAACAAACTTTATGAGATTATTTCACTCATGTGATCATTTCCACAAAATGATTTGATTTCCAAAAGGTTTTATAAAATAGTAAAACAGCCCGCAATCTCAACTATTCCGTGTGAGAAAGGCACGGGTTAAGCTGGCTCGCCCATGGCTAGTTCGCCATAGTCAGCTCGCCAAATGGTCAACTTTCCCAATGGTCAACTCGCCCAAGGGTTTACTCGCCCAAAAAGTTTCACATTTTCTATTTTCAAAAATATTAATTCAAAGTTTATTTATTTATTTATTTATTTAATTTGCGTTCAGAAAATGCTCATAAATCAGTTCGCCCCATGAGCAGTTCACTAGGTACGGTGAACTAGTGTTCGCCCGCCAGCATTGCGTTTAACACAAAACGTAAAATTGGCTCGCCCAGTGGCTCGCCCATTATGGCATTGCATGGCCAACTCGCCCATATCATAAAAATGCGGATCGCCCGATCCAAAACAACATAAAAAGGGTTCGCCAAGTTGGCTCACCTGGATTTATATTGAACACGAGGCTACTTGCCCACGATATCAAATACAAAAAAAAGGAGCTCGCCCAAATGGATCGCCCGCCATTACCCGTTCGCCCAAGCACACGATTATTTATAACAATGCATGTCGAAAACAAAACAATTTCTCAATAATTTCATAAATTTTAACTCCACAGGACATGCATTCACTTCACACACATCTCCCTTACCTCGTCTGATGAAGCCTTGCTTCTCGCCCGCCTTCCTCAATTTTCGTCTGCAAAATTTTATTAAACCATTAATGCTTCTTTTTAGAATATTTTCCAAAACTATTTATATTTTCTAATATTTGTGACACTTTTGGCGAGATTGAGTTCGCCATTCGCCCATAGAGCTCACCCTTCAATAATTTATCTACTCTTGGGAGCTCGCCCAATCATTCTCGCCATTCATATGGCTTATTTGTGGGAGTTCGCCCAACAAAGGAGCTCGCCCCATATCCCACTTGCCTGCCTATATTTGTGAGCTTTACGTTCTCGCCCTTTTTTGATCATTGGTGCTCGCCCATGCCAACTATCACTCTGATTGTCCAAATAGTTTGGCGAACACGTGTGTCATCAACACATGCAACTTTTGAGCTCGCCTCAACCGTTGGGCGAGTACTCAAATTCCTTCCTGATTCTAAATTACTTCCATAATATGTTTTGTTCTAATTTCTTATATATTCTAACAAGATTCAACTAAAACAAAGCCATATCTATGTTTATCACGTTATAAACATAGAAATCTAGTATGGAATTATCAAGAGAACCATGGAAAATATGAAACTCACCTTAACTCAGTTGCTCTTCCAAAAACAGAGTATTTTCTTGCCTCCCTTAGCTTTGCTTCTCTTATTCCTTGGCTTTTCAACACTGCAGAAGGGTTTGGCTAACTAAGATTGATGTTTTCTTGTCTCTTATATGAGAGAAACGGAAGGACTTCACATCAAGCTGAAAGTCTTATTTGGCAAGGTCTCGTACCCCCCAAAGTCGAACTCTTCTGTTGGAAAGCAATTAAAGGATGCATCCTAGTTTTAGATTTTCTTCACAAAAAGAGGATGTCTTACTAATCAGGTGAACAAATGTGCTTTTTGTCAACTTCCAAAAACTGCTAATTATCTACTTCTTCATTGTTCTTCTTCTTGAAATGTATGGTGCACTTGTTGTCGTTGGTGGGATGTTTCTTGGGTAATTGTGATAACCGAGATTTTTCCCATGCCTTAATTAATTAATTAACTTCTTGATAAAAATTTGATAATCCAATAATAGCACTTCGGATAATGGTGTAGGGATGCAAAGAAGCAAATATGCAAGTGAGCGAATTTGTTGACACGAACTCTAAGGCAACATCATAGAGTCAAACCTTGAGATGTGGTTAAATCCTAGAGTATAGTTAAACCCTATGGTTGTTTAATGAAGACTAGTTAAATTTTTCACCGGTGAGAGAATTTTCTAGTAGCATGACTAGAACATATTAGCTAGATAAATAAATTGATTTAGCTAAGTAAAATAAATTAACTTAACTAATTGAATTTAATTAAGATATAATATCAAGTAGATTTGGCTAGCTAAATAAATCCATATAGGTACATAAGGCATTACATCAATTGGTAAGTGAATGAGAAGGTTAGAATTTTAAAATATAACCCTTGTGGCTAATAATACAAAAATTTAAGCTCAAAGCTTATAATTTTCATTAAGCCTTAATTTCACAAAAACATTAAACATATATATACACGTACGTATACATATATATATATATATATATATATCTATACACACACATAAAGGAACACACATGTTGGTATAATCACATGAGCATAAAACAAATGACCCAAGAATAATGAAATAAAAATATATTAAATTCATCACCAATATATATTTATATATATTATATATTAAATATAGGTACATGAATGAAATATAATAATATTAAAACAAAAGTGGCTTCCTGGAGAAGCCACTTCATGCCACCAAACCCCACTAAAACTCACCATTTGCAGCTAAAGAAAATGTGGGGGAGAGAGAGAGAGCGCATCAGGAAGATCTGAACCTAGAGTAGAAGCTTCATTCTGAGCAGGAAATGCAGCTAACGACAGCAGTAGAGGGTCTTTTCTGAAGCAGCAACATTTATCGAGACAAGGGTATTTTGCTTGAGATCTTGAAGGGGTGAAACGAGGGAGGTAGAAGCAGCAAATGGCAAGCTGTTGGGTGATCACTGACCTTCTCAATGGCTGAAGCAAGGTAACAAAGAGGTGAGGATCGGTTGAGAAATTTAAACAAGTGCAGAAGCGAGAAAGAGGAGAGGAAGTGAGAAGGAATCGTGAGGTGTTGGAAGAAAGGAAACGGTGGCTAGACACCGTGAGATCAGGGGAAACGGTGGTGTTGGCATTTAGCTTAAAGAAAGCGTGAGAAGAAGAAGAAGGCCCTGGTTGTTTACACCTCCTCCATTTCTATTGTGTAGCTGCATTTTGAAGGTTCTTTTTGTGGCTGAAAACGAAGGAGGAATGAAGCAAAAAATAGTAACAGCAGCGAACTTCTCAAATTGAAGAGGAGGAGAGGCTGGAAGCAGAACACACAGCAGCAGGGGAGTGTTTAGCTGCTGGTTCTTTTTCTCTCAGGCTAAGATAGAGTGAAAGGAGAGAGATGGTGAGGCAATAGCTGAAATTTGTGGACTGGTACTGCTACAATCAGCATTGAACCGAGAGAGGAGAAGAAAGAAAAGAGTTGGAAAAGACAGATTAGCAAACCTACGGTATAGTCTCCTTTTTCCACTATTTTAATTAATCAAGATACCTGGAAAGCTGTTTGAAAGAGGCTTGGACAGCAACTGCATTGGTGAAAGGACAAAACAGTGAAAAAAAAAGAAAAGTTAGGGAAGGTGCGGCTGGAAGCTTTCAAAGGGTAAGGGCTAACTAAAGTTTAGTTACTTTACAGTAAAATAAGAAGATTAATTAAGAAAATAAATAATGATAATTTGGGCTGAAATTTTGTTTGTAGAATTTGTTTAGAGGACTTGCTTAGTGAAGGAATAAAGAAAGGAGGATATGGGCTAGTAAGTTAGGTAAGGTAAGGGAAGTATCTTAATGTTGTTATGCTACTTATTAGTGCTATGTCATGCTTATGCATTTTAATATATTTAAATGTAAATAATTGTATATATAAATATATATATATATATATACACACACCTAGTTAAAAATAAATATACTTATAAATATTAAGTTAAATTTATATATATATGTTAACCATAGTCAATAGATATGTCTGTACATATATAATATATCTAGTTAAATTTAAATATAATTACCTCATGTTGAATATATATGTATTAAAATTTATATGGAAATACATGCCCCTAGATTGTGAGAAAAATGCATTGTGGGTGTTTGTTGTTATTTATTATTGCATAAGGTATGGATGGAAGTTAAGCTATAGTTGAATGAGATGGAATTTGTATACGTGTTGCATATTGTGTATTGAGAACTTTGGATGATAATGCAGGTTGAGTATGTTTACAAAAATAGGATATTGGGGGCAGTTATTATTATATCGTTATAATGCCGAAATTTCGGTTGGAGGTTACCCTAGGCGTACTTCATAAGGGTTAGCCTATGTTGGTAGTATATGCCATTATCATCATGCACTTCATAAATTAAACTTTATATCGAGATCTGCATGTTTTACGAAAAGGTTATTTTACTGAAGTATCAAATCCTATTTATACAAGTCGAAGGGGTTTACTCTGACAGCTTTACTAAAGTGATTTCACATGTAGGGATTAAGTGTTAAATATTCCAAGCATGTTTAATCATTATGATGTTTTAAAAATGCATTGGTTTAAACGATACACATACTTTGGTGATACAATGGTGTTTTGAAAAGTTGTCTTTGTATGCATTTTGATATGTGAGATGTCTTTGTGACATTGTGGAGATGCCTTTGTGACATCATGGAGATGCCTTCGTGGTATCATGAGATGTCTTCGTGACATCGTGAGATGCCTTCGTGGTATCGTAGAGATGCCTTCGTGGAGATGCCTTCATGGTATCGTGAGATGTCTTCATGACATCGTAGAGATGCCTTCGTGGTATCGTGGAGATGTCTTTGTGACATCGTGGAGATGTCTTTGTGACATCGTGGAGATGCCTTCGTGGTATCGTTTATGCCGGCATGGCCAATGGGTACTTATAAAAGAGAACCACTGTTGGTCACAATGAATGTTCTCATGTAAAAGTTTCATGGTTATATTACCATTTCCCGGTTACTTTATCGTATTATACGAAAAACAAACTACATTTCCGAGATTTTGTATTTAAACTGTGGTATGGTTATATTTTCAACAAGTGAAATATGTACTTGAATTTAGCTTACAGGATCTCGATTTTACATCTATTTTGAGTATTGCTTTTGCTCTAACTGATCTTGTACCATCGAGTACATTTTACACTGTACATATATTTTGGACCTTGGTGTCCGATGTGAATTACGTGTTACGAATGATTTTGGTACATTGATTTTTATTAAGTACATTGTTTACCAATATCACTCGATTTTAACATGCATCTTCATGCACATAGTACAATAGGTGCTTAACACCACTTGGCATATATTCCTCTTACTGGGCTTTAGCTCACCCCTTCTTTCTCCTCACAGATTACTTTAGGTAGACTTGGCACGAGTGTGGTGCACCGAGAGTTGTCTTGTTGAGCCACAGAAAGTATATTTTTGGATCAAGGTATAACCCTTTTGTTCTTTTGTTTATATCCCAGACCAAATTCTTTTGTGTACACAGTGTATAGGATTTGGGATGTAAGTACTAGGGAATATTGAGTCTGTAAACAAATTGTGCTATGTGATTAAGTTGTAATCTCGATATATATTGAATCAATGGATATCAAGTGCTTCAGATGTTATTTTGAGATTGAAATTCCCACAGGTTGATATGATAATGTATTTGGTATGGGGATGGATAATAGCCCAAAGTAGGGGCAGAGTTTTTCAGTTTTGCTTTTTTTGGCATGCATTACGAGAAGACTTTAACGGGACCTTACACAACTAGTCTTAAACAATTAAATGAGTAGAATTCTACTTGTTAGGTTTTAGTTACACTGAGCGAGTGACAAACATAGTAAGTAAAGGAAAAAGTTAGCCCGAAAATTCCAGCTTCCGAGGGCGTTACAGTAATTCCCTGTTCTTTTGAAAGCCTTTTTCTCTCACGGAACTCTCTCTTTTTTAGAAGGAATTAGATTACTGTTTGGACTATGCTCCTTTTTGCTATTCGCTAGTCCATTTGGCTTGCGTGTAATGAAGCTATTTTTAATAACAAATTTATTTCCTCTGATTAGCTTTGCCTCATTATAAAATTAAGAATCAGCTGGTGGTTGAAAGCGAAATACCCAAATCAAGATTTTTTACTCCTCTCCATGAATTTACAAGACATCACTATGCCTAGCAAAACTAAAAGAAGCAGAATCAATATCTTCAGGAAACCTCCTCCAATGGGCTTGTGGAAATTTAATGTTAATGGACCATCTAAAGGAAAACCAGGTTCTGCTGGAATAGGTGGAGTTCTTAGAGATGAAAATGGCAAAGTTCTTCTCATCTTCTTCAAAAGCATCGGTATGGCAGATTCAAACCTTGTTGAATTGATGGTTGTGGTTGAAGCACTGTTTCTCATTGTTAACGTGAATCTTGAGCATCATCCTCATATTCTTATTGAGAGTGATTCAAATAATGTGATTTCTTGGTTGAACAAAATCAGCTCAAGTCCATGGTTGTATCAAAATCTATTAAACAAGTTGATGAACTTGTTCATTGTTTTAGGATCTGTCTCATTCACCCATGTTCTTAGAGAAGCAAATGTTTTTGCAAATTATCTTATTAAATCGGGTGTTTCTAGAACATCTGACTTAGTTGCTTGGTTGTAATTTTCCCTAATGAAATAAAAATTTTTACTCTTCAAAAAAAATAAATAAAGAACTAAAATTAAGAATTTCTTTTTATGCCAACAATCTCTTGATCGAGTTGTTAAGGATGAGTTGTGTCATATTATAAGTCTTGCATTCAAATCTACCCCTATTTCTCATTATATAATATTTCTCTTGTAACAAAAAAAAAAGAATTTCATGGACTCTTGTTATATTACAAATAAAAGTAACAACGATAGGTTGTCGTGATCAGTATTGAAATAATCTATTTTAAAGTAAATGATTTTGTATAAATTTTTTTTATTTAAATTTGTTAATTCTTTTTTTAGAAAACTGATCAAACTCAATTTTTTAAATTGTTCTTTTCATATTATTATTATTATTATTATTATTATTATTATTATTATTATTATTTAGAAACATTATCTAAATGGCATATGGATGTTAATTTTGTAGAAGGTCCCATTAACACTAATAGCCCACCTGTTACTGGTGGTGGCACAAAAATCCTAAAAAACCTATGGTTACATGTCTGCCTGGAAAACCTTATGCAAAATGCTTACCTGGACCAAAACCAGCTCCTAAATGCAGACGTTATGTAAGGAATTGCAAGCCTCCTATAACTTCACCATGATTGGTAGAAAAGCTATGGATGATGAATCGATGAATGAAATTATAATGGGGAAAAATTCATTTAGGGTGTACTTAATTTAATGAGTTGAAAAAGTAGAAAGATGAATAGAGATATGTGAAGAACTTATCCTTAATCCATGGCTTTTCAAACCTTCTCAGTTTTTGTTAACAATATACCTCCTATCATCCATTGGAGATGGCTTAAACAAATTTTTCAACATCATGGAAGTGTCATGGACGTGTTTATCCCACAGAAGAGGAGCAGATCAGGAAGGAAATATGGTTAAGTTAGATTTTCAACATTGAAGGATGCCAACAATGTAGTAGAGAAGCTCAATGGCGCTTGGCTTCTTAACCATCGGCTAGTTGTCAACCTTGCCAGATTCAATGAAAGCTCAGCATTTTGGAGAAGAGTTAACCCACCATCCAAAGATGCTTACCAGAAGAGGAGAGATGATCGATCTTTCACAAGAGAAGCAGTTGTCAAAAGAAATGTAGAGAATTATTTCAAGAACAAATCCTTCACTAAGACTGACATAAGGAATTATGAAGATCTAATAAATACTGATTGCAACCAATCTGTTTCAAATGGTGAACAGGAAGTAATAGAAATCTCTGTTCAGGATCTGAAATGGCTAGAATCTTCGGTAGTGGTCTCAGTCCGATCTCCTCTTGCGATCCAGGCACTTCAAGAATGTTTGTACATGGAGGAATATTTGTCTTTTACAATATCACCGATGAGAGGTAGCTATTTTCTGATCAACTTCGATAGAAAAGAGACAATGTTGAGCTTGCTGGCAGGTTGTAAACCATGGATTGAAGAATGGTTTTATTGGATAAAACCATGGTCCAAAGATTTCATTAGCGAGGAAAAGTTTGCCTGGATTAAAATTAGCAGATTACCTCTACACGCCTGGAATGAAGAAGTATTCAAACAAATTGGGAATCACTTGGGTAAGTACATACTTGCCGAGGATTGTTCTGGTAATAAACAGAGCTTTGAATTTGCAAGAATATAGATCATTTTAAATAAGAATTTATCAATTAAGAATACAATGGAACTTAGAGTGAATGGTGCAAAATTTACTATAAAATTAGAGCTAGAAAATAGTCTAGAATGCAGATGGAACTAGCTTCCATCCACTGTTCATGAAAGAAACTCAAATCCTCCCGTTACTGCTATTGTTTCAATTCCGACTAAGGCTACTGTTCAAACAAAGGATGCTGTCGAGAAGGATATTCAAATATCACAGACTGGAAATGATCATGAGTTGTTCTTGGAAAGTGTTGAAGCTACAACTTCCGAGAAGAGTTGTCAGCAAACGTACGAAGAAATAGTGGCTGCCTTGAACAGAGATAAAGAAATTGGAGGGAATTTTGAACTTAAATATATGGATGAAATTTTGAGTGATGAAGTAACAATGATTAATGCAATAGAGATGGCTGTCCCACTGAACGATCCAAAATTGACGGCAGGTAAGAATTCAACTTCTGATTCTGACACCCCAAGTGTGTAACAACCCTTTTCACCAAAATCTAGACTTTTTTTTTTTACAGTTGGTTGGGCTGTACGTAATGTCACTAATCAATTTGTAAGTTAATATTATATTAGCTATGTCAATGTCCTTTAGTTACCTTAGGTCCCAATCAAATTTTCTCACTAAGCATGCATTTATAATTTCGAATCATTCTAGTTGACTAAATATATCTTTACCCAAGTTGCATGCATTGTTATAGACCGTAACGATATTCTATACTTCTTTTAATTACATCCCCATACTATAAAAGTACTGAATGTAGAAGTCTGAATATAAAAGAGAATACTGTACATCACATACCTTCAAGAGTGATACAAAAGCCTCGAAAGACTTGCTTAAACCTCGTGTACCAAGCACCTATTGCAATTTATCTGGAAGGTGGAGAGGAGGGTGAGCTTTTTGGAAAGCCCAATAAGAAATATATATAAGAAACAAATACCGAATTTTTATATGCAAGTTTTGAAAATATTTATTAAAGCTCAAATACCATATTTCATACTACTCAGAAATCAAATCATGCATATGTAATGCATCGGAAAACATTTCTTTTAAACAGAAACATAAGTAACCAAATTCTAAACATAATTCGAGATATACGTGCTTATCACTTTCATTTTCAATACAGATTGTCAAATCAAATTCATATCGGTTTCAGAATTCAAATATCATACATTCGGAAATCATATACGAAGATAAGCACAGAAAAGTATAGATATACTAAGCTGGAGACATGTTAGCAACTAATAATTAATCATGTAGTTCAAATAGACATATGGCCATAGTCTAGAGAGAGTCCACAGTGAGCACTGATCAGGTGTCAACTGGGCCCGTTGTGGACTGGATCAAGGTCACAGCAATAGAAACTCTACTGTAGACTGGATCAGATCATACAATAGCCCAAAACATTACCTACTGTGGATTGGATCAGGGTCACACAGTAGTCCAAAATATTACTACAGTGATTGTTAGTCATGTCTCAAAACATTTCCATACATATAGTTCCTACTGCGGACTGATTCAAGGCCACACATAGTAGTTCGAATACAAATACCTACTGCGGGCAGAATCAAGGTCACGCATAGTAATTTCAAAACAATACCATATATTTTCGAAATTCAAAACAGTATTTGCATGCTTTAGGAAAGTTCATAACAAAAGTCATACATTTCTTTCAAAACATATAAACTATACATACTCATAATATCTTCAAAACAATAACATACGTTGATGATTCCTTGAGATAAATATCTCGGTTGAAAGCCTTATAAACAATTCAAAGTCGTAAGATTTAACCGTTTTCAAAATAAGTCTACCGGATAAATGGTTATTTTCAAATGATTGCTTAAGTTAAGCTTAAATCATAAAACCATTATTTTCATAAAAATCCGGCAGCATAACGGCTCATATTTTCTTAAAACCTCATGCAAAAAAACACAGTTTATAAACTCAAGGCAGTTGATTTTAAATTGACTTCAGTATCTGTTACGTTCCTATATATATCTCTTACCTAAAGGTTTAGCACAAGTATAGCTATGTCACCCTTGTTCTTCTCGATTGCCTCTTTCCTTAGTTTTTAATTTAGTTTGTTAGTATCCCCCACCTTGTATCATCTCCTCCTACATTAAAGCATAAAATGAATAACATTTATATTATTAATTTATCGTAAATAAATTTACATTTTTCTTTTGGATCACTTAAGGAAGTATATATTTCTTAAAGTTTCCCTTAAGTGCCTTACCTTGCTTATTTTTTCTTGGTTGGCAACTAGTCCTTTGCCTTCTTAAATTTCCTTTCTCCACATAATCCTACATCAAAGACCATATATAAGCACATTTAGCTTTATAATCATTAGCATATTATTTTCCTCATAAAATCTTCATTTGAACTTCTTAATATATATACACACACACACACACATATATATATATATATATATATATTAAGCTTTATAATCATCAACATATTTTTGTCCTCATTAAATCCTCATTTGAACTTCTTATATATATATATATATATATATATATATATATATATATATATATATATATACACATACATTTTTCACCACCGCTATAACACCATTTTGCTTCTCTTATAATCTTAGGTAATTAAATCTAAACACATCAATTATACTTACTCTTCTTCTTTTCCTTTTCTTTGTTCAACTTTCAAGCACATGGAGTAGTCCAAAATGAAGATAAATCTACCATAATTCAGCCCTGAATTACCATCATATATTTTCTTAAATAATTTTCTTAATTAACTTAACTCACATATTACCTTTCAGTCAAACCACCTTTGTCTTGGTCAACCTCCACTTGATTAGAAAAAAATCCTCAAGCAGAATGGTCCACGTTTCTGCTCTTCTCTTCTGATCGAGATATCTTGGCTGTCTTGTTGATGCCGAAAAGAATGCAGCCCCCTTTAGGCTGCTATAAGGTCGAAAAGCAGCAACCTAGAGCTACCACGTTGGTGCAAGAAGAGAGGAAACACCTCGCAGCCCTTGTCCTTGCTCTGGTTGCACTCTCTCGATTCCTTCTCCTCCTTCTAATGTGTCAACAATTCAACCCCTGTTTTCAGTCTTAAAATGGCCTTCCTTTAGACATCATTCCAACGTGAATCTAACAACCAAAATAAGAAACCATTTCGTGTAATTGAAACAGCCCAAACACAATGTGAGTCTCTTGTTCAAACCTTTATTTCTTTAGTTGATTTCCACGTGAATAGAAGAATTCCAAGCAGAAAATCATCCACGTTCCAACTGCTTTTTAAACCACAGAAAAACCTTGCACAGTTCACGTTTTCAGCAGAGTTTCAACCCTCCTTCCTCACGTGACTGCTGTTTTTTAGATCTGATCTCAATCTTCTTCCTCTGTTTGCATCGTTCCTCACTTCTCCCCGGTGTCTCTCAAGATCAACCCTAAGTGCTTTCTTATCTTCACTCTTTTTTTCCTTTACCGAAAGCCAACATAGGCAGCCATCAAATGCAGCCAATGTACCCCTTTTCCATGACCAGAAAACACCCCAACTAAGCCCCCAAAACACCATTTTCTCATCAGTTCTTGGCTTTCGAAACTTGAACCTTCCTTTGTTTTACATTTCCCTTCTATATATCTTGGCTGTCGACGGAAAAGGGGTGACCAAATGCTGCTGCGATGGTGAAAGAATGGTGTTCCTGGTTTCTAACAGAAAAGTGAAAGAAAGAGTTGAAATGGCTCTTGCTAGGGTGATGATGATGATGGACGGTGATAGTGAAAGATGGCTAGAAAGAAGATAGGATAGTGGGAGTAAGTGGCAATGAAGTGGCTTCTCCGAAAAGCCACTTTGTTTTAATATCATTATATTATTATCATCTATATATTTTTTTTGGTGCCTTTAGTCTTTAGTCTGCTTCAATGCAGACGTGATTTGGTGGCTTAACAAGCTTCTAAAGGAAGCTTGATTATTATTATTATTATTATTATTATTATTATTATTATTATTATTATTATTATTATTATTATTATTATTATTATTTTGACCATATAATATTATTTATTTATTACTATTATTATTTTTATTATTAATTTAATCCCATATATATATATATATTTAAAGATATATATATAATTAAATTTCATAATTTAAATCTCCAAATTGGTCTTATAACTAATTTTGCAATTAGTCCATAACATTACCTCACATGCTAGATTCCTCTTAATCAACCATATAATTTATTATATTAAATTCCTTGATAAATCATTGCTTGAATTTCCTAGCCCTTAATTCAATAGTGATTCTTAAAATCACCAAACCATACCATTCGCTTAATTCATCCATGTAGTTTGTTAAATCATATTTCCTTGATAAATTTTACTAATCATATACTTCTAATATCATATAAATTGATTATCATTTGTAGAAAATTCTCAGTTGTCACATCCTCCCCACTTTAGAAAATTCGGTCCTCCAAATTTTTCAATGTTGTCTCAAACATGTGAAGATGCCTGCTTTTATCATATCTTCTATATCCATATGATCCAAGTCTGATGAGCTTCTTAATCAAGTAATATATTGTCACCTATCAAAAGATCAACCTATTTCATATTAACCTTATAGTTTGATCTTCAAAAAGTCTAATAGTTGGATGTATCTCATTGGTTCACACATTAAAATTATACATGTTATAATTCAAAAAACCACAAATTGACCTAAGACAAATGTTATAACAAGAAGATCTCACATCTCTTATCTCCTACTTTGCAATATACATTCTCTTATAAATCAGAAACCTTCAACTGAGGTAAAGTCAATGTTATGATAAGACGATCTCGAATGTCTTATCTCATATAATTTTAAAAGTCCATATAGTTAATCAAGTCAATATGAACTTCGATGCAAAGTAACTAAATCTACACTTAAATCCTTAGGGCAAATTTCGAAAGACAACATCAAATTAAAATTTCATGAACTCCAAAAACTTGTCCATCTTTTAAACAAATTTAATATGTAGTTCTTCTCTTACGGATCCATGAAACCTTATCTAATAAGCTTCAATCAAAACTTTTAACTGTCCTTTATCTGATAATGAAATAGACAAAATTTTTATTTAAATTTCTGTATAGTCCAAGAAAATATCTTTCCAACTTTTCAATCTCTAAATTCGTAACTTAACTCAAACTTTCGTTGCACACTTGATATCTCATCTCAATATAACCCTAAAACACCAATTCTATATCAAGTATCCTTTGCACTAACAAAATCACTTGTCCATAGTAGCACTTAAAATAAAGGTTCTAATTCATTAATTGGCAATAAATTAGTTGCCACAAAGGTATCGCATATTAATTTCAATTTCCTTCACATTGACTATCAAAATTTCCTCCTTTACTAAATCATCGTAAATCTTTAATAAATATCAAACCACTACAATAGAATTTATCCAGTCTCACACTACACAAGATTCAAATATAAAAATTATAGGAAAGTAAATTCGTAGTACTCGAAATAGCCCCATATTCGGTTTTTTTTTTGCCCTTTTTGAATTTGATCATGGTTATCTCACAATAAGTGAGGTTACTTCGTTTTCATTAACTTTCCAATTCCCATATAGCTTCTTGTGAAGAGTAATGTTGCCAAAGTATTTTTATGAAGGAAATCACCTTCGACCTCAATATCTTATCCTTTTGATCCATAACTGGAGAATTCAAAGTCCAAGTCATATGTTACCATTTATCCATGAATCAAATTCATTATACATTAGACCTTAAATCTAAATATTCAAGCAATTCACAAATCGAGTGTATCTTATTAGCTTATACATTACAAATGTACATCATTTTATAAATATAAAACCCTCAAGTTGAGATAAGATTAATGTCATTTTAAGACAATCTTGAATATTATAGCTCACAAAATCTGAACCTTCAAATCAATTTACCATCTTGCTTGATATTCTTTAAAGGTCTCCAGTAATACTCAACGATTTATAATTTCTATAATCAATCATATTCAATATCAGCTCTACTAAGAGCTTCTCCATTAGCAGAGGTTGAAGACCAAAGACTTTTCAAAATTCATAGAATTCACTAAAATCACATAGTTCAATAGATTATTATTATATATATATATATATTTTTTTGCACGGTGAATAGGTTCAAATAATAGTTTCTTGCTACTATTATAGATAGGTTCAAACCCTATTGGTCAAGTCCAATAAGCAGAATTGAAGTCACACCAGGTGATGAGACTCACTAAAGCTTATCAAGGATGCCTAATCCTCAAAAATTCAAGTTTCATAGTTTAAAATCGCAATCCCAAATTTCATATAGTTCTCAAAACAAAAGCCAGATCATGTATTCGATCAAATCTTATACTCTTTTCGTAGGAAAATAATATTGGCGTAAGACTTTAGGTTCGAATGGCTCTATAAACAAAAAGCTCAATGCACAGTTCGATTTCTTTCCAATTATTCAAAATAATCCACACATTTAAGATTTCCAAATACATTAACCTTTAAATCCATACATAATCAAAACCAAACAATTCCAAAAGCTTAAAGTTTATGCTAAATACATCCATGGGTTATATCAAGGCACAGGTTGAAATACATAAGGTTCGTAGTTGTGTAAATGAATTCAATAGGCAATTAGGTATATTCATCACATGTCATTCTCAGAATGCACTATCATAGCTCAAATTATATTCCAACCCAATTCTCATGTATCCAAGCCTCATTCCACAATTTTCATAGTCTCTTATCCTTATCTTAGCATAAATTTTTTTTTATTCCATCAAAAGCCTCATAGTACCCAACATATGTTCTTACAATTTTATATTAACTAAGTCCTCTTGTATCATTCAATCATTGCCTATTTCTGCATTAATCATAAATGATACAATAATTGTATCTCTTTCAAAGCAAAACTTATTCTAATTGATCATTTCAGATCATTGCATGACCTATCTTAGGCCAACTATGCTAGGTTTTACCATTATCATCTCCACCAAACACAATGTCATTACTTATTCATGAGTATTGATAAGTACGTTGCACTAATATTTAATTCACATAGGTCATTGTGCCTCTACTAACATCACTTCAATATGTTCAAAACCGAACAAATAACATTTTACTACTTCATTACTTATCAAATCATATCATATACGGATTAGGTAGGGAAAATCTATAATTTATCCATATAGAATAAACACATTTAGTGCCATTTTAGACAGAAATGTACAGTTTATATTCAGACATGTACAGTACTTGAGGGATGTGAGCAGTTCTTTGACCTACCGACACTAACGTACATTAGACCAACCTTGCTCTGATACCAACTTTTGTAACAACCCTTTTCACCAAAATCTAGACTATTTTTTTTTACAGTTGGTTGGACTGTATGTAATGTCACTAATCAATTTCTAAGTTAATATTATATTGGCTATGTCAATGTCCTTTAGTTACCTTAGGTCCCAGTCAAATTTTCTCACTAAGCATGCATTTATAATTTCGAATCATTCTACTTGACTAAATATATCTCTACCCAAGTTGCATGCATTGTTATAGACCGTAACGATATTCTATACTTCCTTTAATTACATCCCCATACTATAAAAGTACTGAATGCAGAAGTCTGAATATAAAAGAGAATACTGTACATCACATACCTTCAGGAGTGATACAAAAGCCTCGAAGGACTTGCTTAAACCTCGTGTACCAAGCACCTACTGCAATTTATCTGGAAGGTGGAGAGGGGAGGTGAGCTTTTTGGAAAGACTAATAAGAAATATATATAAGAAACAAATACCGAATTTCTATATGCAAGTTTTGAAAATATTTATAAAGCTCAAATACCATATTTCATACTATTCAGAAATCAAATCATGCATATGTAATGCATCGGAAAACATTTCATTTAAACAGAAACATAAGTAACCAAATTCTGAACATAATTCAAGATATACGTGCTTATCACATTCATTTTCAATACAGATTGTCAAATCAAATTCATATCGGTTTCAGAATCCAAATATCATACATTCGAAAATCATATACGAAGATAAGCACGGAAAAGTATAGATATACTAAGCTGGAAACATGTTAGCGACTAATAATTAATCATGCAGTTCAAATTGACATATGGCCATAGTCTAGAGGGGGCCCACAGTGAGCACTGATCAGGTGTTAATTGGGTCCGCTGTGGACTAGATCAATGTCACAGCAATAGAAACTCTACTGTTAACATGAGTGTAAGGCTCGAGGTATCTATGGGATACCAGGGTTCGAGCGTCTCATGGAACGCGTCCGAGGGAATTAGCTTGAGTTCTTCAAGTCTCTTGGAATAAAGCCGTGAGGGGCGATGGCCTGTGGGCGCACCCCAAAGCGGACAATACGTTGTGAGAGGGGCAGGCAAACTGGGTGATCGCCTAGCCAGCCTGTAAGAGTAAACCTGGGACGGGCGTACTGGGTGAAACGACCCTTTATACCGAAAATACGAACCTAATTTTTTTCCTTTATTCATTTACTTGGTTGGGCTGTACGTAGTGTCACTAATCTATTCTTAAGCTAACTTTATATTAGCTAAATCAATATCCTTTAATTATCTTAGGTCCCAATCAAATTCTCTCGCTAAGCATGCATTTACACTTTTAAATCATTCTACTTCATTAAATATATCTCTACCGAAGTTGCATGCATTATTATAAACCATAAATATATCCTATACCTCCTTCAATTACATCCCCATACTATGAAAGTACTGAAAATACAAGTCTGAATATAAAAGAGAATACTGTACATCACATACCTTCAACGATGGTACGAAAGTCTCGAAGGACTTGTTTAAGCCCCATGTACAAAGCTCCTATAGCAATTAATCTGGAAGGTGGAGAGGGGGGTGAGCTTTTTGGAAAGCCCAGTAAGAAATACATATAAGAAACAGATACCGAATTTCTATATGCAAGTTTCTAAAACATTTATTAAAACTTGAATACCGTATTTCATACCATTCAGAAATCAAATCATGCTTATGCAATGCATCAGAAAGCATTTCATTTAAACCGAAACATAAACAACTGAATTCTGAACATATTTCAAAATATACATGCTTATCACATTTAGTTTCAATACGGATTGTCAAATCAAATTCTTATCAGTTTCAGAATCCAAATATCATTCATTCAAAACTCATATACGAAGATAAGCACGAAAAATCATATACATACTAAGTTGGAGACATGTTAGCGACTAATAATTAATCATGCAGTTCAAATTGACATATGGCCATAGTTTAAAGGGGGTCCACAGTGAGCACTGATCAGGTGTCAACTGGGCCCGCTGTGTACTGGATCAAAGTCACAGCAATAGAAACTCTACTGTAGACTGGATCAGGATCATACAGTAGCCCAAAACATTACCTACTGTGGACTGGATCAGGGTCACACAGTAGTCCAAAACATTGCTGCAGTGATTGTTAGTCATGTCTCAAAACATTTCCATACATATAGTTCCTACTGCGGACTGATTCAAGGCCACACACAGTAGTCCGAATACAAATACCTACTTCGGGTAGAATCAAGGTCACGCACAGTAGTCTCAAAACAATACCATATATTTTCAAAATTCAAAACAGTATTTTCGTGCTTTAGGAAAGTTCATAACAAAAGTCACATTTCTTTCAAAACATATAAACTATACATACTCATAATATCTCCAAAACAATAACATAGGTTAAAATTCCTTGAGATAAATATCTCGGCTGAAAGCCTTGTAAACAATTCAAGTCGTAAGATTTAACCGTTTTCAAAATAAGTCTACCGGATAAATAGTTATTTTCAAATGATTGCTTAAGTTAAGCTTAAATCATAAAACCATTATTTTCATAAAAATCCGGCAGCATAACGACTTATATTTTCTTAAAACCTCATGCAAGAAAATACAGTTTATATAACCACAAGGCAGTTGATTTTAAAATTGCATTCAGTATCTCTTACGTTCCGATATATATCTCTTACCTCAATTGAGCACAATTGTAGTAAATCCAAGAAATCCGGCAATCAATATTTAAAATCAAGCTCGTACAAATCCAGTCACCAACTCACTCTCGAGCTGCAGAAAAGTCATTTAAATATTTTTAATGCCTTCTATTACCTTCACATAATATTATAAATCTTGTAGATCTCTCAAAATTCCTAATACAATAGTAATTCAATCTATTCCCTAACTAGTGCTAAAACTGTATCCATTACCAAATCATTTCCGTTTTCAAATTCGACTTTACCACCAGTCTTCTATTATTCCATGCATTCTATATTTATCTCATTATCCACCAACATATTAAATCCATATTCAATGATGTTCTCATCACCCAACAATTATAATTTCTTATTATCTCAACAATTTAGACATTCTTAACGATACATCATGATAATACAAATCAATTCGTTATTGTACGACATAAGTCTAATTCCCACTTATAGAAATATCTTAATAAAAATTAAAATTAAAATTATATCTTGCGTGAAGTTAATCTTAAAATTTTACATAGCCATTTATTTCTTTCAAAATTTACGGAATCAATAAATTTTATGTCTACTACTCCAACATTATAATTTACATTCCATTTTTATTCCATCAACGTTACACCATATTTTCATAACACTCAATCAATACTCTAGCAATATGTATTTGTAAGACCTGATTCTACACTACTGTAGAGTCTAATTTCATAAATTAATAATGGAAATTAAATAAATAATGAATATTGATTTCCACTTGGATGAAAAGTTCCTTAACATGAGTTGTGAAAGAAGCAATTTCGGTGAAATACTCAATGGGCGAGTACTACATTGGACAGCTCGCCAATGGGCGAGCAAGACGATAATCGCCAATGCATGACGGCGAGTTGATGATGGC
This sequence comes from Heritiera fomes, assembly GCA_032173925.1. Lineage (NCBI taxonomy): Eukaryota > Viridiplantae > Streptophyta > Magnoliopsida > Malvales > Malvaceae > Heritiera > Heritiera fomes. The sequence goes on from JAPDPM010000017.1 coordinate 1,101,408, forward strand.
GAGTACTAATGAAAGAGCTCGCCAATGGGCGAGCTAGAGGATAATCGCCAATTGGTGATAGCATTGGACGAACAGGTGAGTTCGCCAGCTAGATGTGTAAGGTGTTCGCCCGAATTGGCGAGGACTCATGATCGCCCATATAGATTTTGTAAGTGAAAAGATAGCAAGTGGGCGAGTATGATTAATGGCCTTTATTGGCCAATGAGTTCGCCAAGTGAGTTGTTGGGATGATCGCCCAAATGGGCGAGGACATGTAATCGCCAATTGTAGTATGAATCAAGACGAACTGGTAATACTCAGGTGCATGCAGAGGCGAGCTTGAATATTTGCATAGGCATGCCTGAGAATGTTGGCGAACTAAAATAGATATTGGCGAGCTGAAGACTTTTGAAGAAGGGGCGAACTGGAATGACACTTGTGGATAAAGTGAAAATAGATTTAAACCTATTTGGCAGACAAAACTGACTTGTAAGTCATACGGTTGAAGACAATTAATGGAGAAGATATTGAAGTCAGTAAGGAACTTATCCTTATTGGTTGAGGAACAAAAACAAAGTCAATAGCAGAAGAAAAGGTGTGTGGTAGGGAGACTTTCACGCCATTGTCGGTGCAGTTTTTCTTCATGCATTAAATGCATGAAAGACGTGAAATAAATGAAGGAAATGAGTAAAGGCCAGGTGATGAGTTCTGATTGGATTAGCATGGCTATATAAGAAGAAACATTTGAGGAAAATTGGCTTAGCAAACTTCATCTCCTTCACAAAAATTATGCAACTGCCAGTTTTTGTTCTGATTCCATACATTTCCACCATGCTTGATTTACTAAGCTTCATCCTTACGTTAGATAAATAAGAAAAACAGCTTGCAAAACCTTTCCTCAATGGTTGATGAGCTAAAGGAATAAGCAAAGTAAGGCTAACATGAGACAGACAGAGTTCTATTTTGGAAATGCAGTTGATTGAGGTGAGATTTAATGGTTTCTTGAGATTGAATGATATATTTCTATGATTTCAAGTATAAGAAGCATGATTTTAGTGTTGCTTTTGATTTATTCTTGTTAGATCATAGAAATAGAATAAGTTCATATCTTGAATGTAGATGAGGAATAAAATGAAATTGGGTTGAAATTGTAGTAGAATACTGAGAAAATAATCGAGAATGATTAAGGAAAGTAATGGAAATGGTGTAAAAGTGATGAGAATGGTGACTATTGTGATCGCCCATGATTGAGCAATAGTAATCGCCAATGTGGCGAGTATGAAATAATGAACTCGCCAAAGTTGTTGTTCAAATGGGCGAGGTCGCCCAATATTAGTTTAATTCATGGGCGAGCCCATTTTTGAAATAGAAGCTGTATGGCGAGCTCACATGCATAAGGCATCGGGCGAGTAGAATTGTGGGCGAACTCCCACATTTAAGCTAATCTAGGCCTGGTGAGTTGAATATTGGACGAGCTCACAAACATATGGCGAGTAATGGCGGGCGAGCTCCCACGTGTAAACCATTTATTGAATGGCGAGCTCGGTTGAGCTAGTTAGAGCTCTGTTGGGCGAGTAGTCGTTTGATATATCTCAATCTTGCCAAGTGATATAAAATGAAAATATTAATAGAATTTATAAATTATTTGCAGCCGGGAATTATGAACTCGGTGAATGTGATTTGGAAGGCGAGAAGGAAGCAAGGCTTCTTTGAACCAGGTAAGGGAGATGTGTGTGAAGTAAAATGCATGTCCTGTGGAGTAGAAATATAATAAAAATATTAAGACATATTTCGGTTTATGACATGCATTGTTTGATAAATTGCTTTGATTTTGGGCGAGCTACTAAGCCGACCCTTATTATATTTCTGGACGAATTGGTATTGGCGGGCGAGCCAATCTTTTATAATACTTTGGGCGAACTAACTTTATAAGTTTTGGGACGGGTGACCCCTGTTTAATAAAATTCGGGTTAGCCAATTATGGGCAAACTCATTTTATGTTGTTTTGGGCGAAGAACTCTTTTATTATAAATTGGGCGTACGACCCATGTTTTTTATAAAATTGGGTGAGTTGACCATGGTAGTATCCCATTGGGCGAGTTGACCATGAAAGTGTTGCAGTTGGGCGAACTGACCATGGCAATGCTATAGTGGGCGAACTGGTCATGGGCGAGCCACTGAGAATGAGCCAGTGTTGCTTGTTGTTTTTAAAAGCAATGGCTGGCGGGCGAACACAAGTTCTCCGCACTGGGCGAGCTGCCATGGGCGAGCCATATTGGGCGAGCAGACCATGGGCGAGCAGGTTTTAAAGGTTGAGATTTCGGACTGTTTTCAAGGTGTTTTGTAAACAGAAAGCCTAAACCTTTTAGGAAATCAAATCATTTTGAGAAAATGACACTATGGTGAGATAATTCCATAAAGGTTTTCATGAGATATAAAAATGGTTTTGAGACTTTAGGCCATGAGTTCATGCATTATTATTCATATAGTTGCGTGAACTGCCTGGGGCGGTGGCTCGGTCGATGGACCAATGAGTGCACCTCAGGGCGTCATAGGGCTGATGGACCCGCCAAGTCATCAGCGGTCTTGAGGTCACTTGGCAAGTGGACCCGAGGACCACCTATAGATTATGGCCATAGATCTAGTTGAGATAGCTGTGAGGGCCGGTGGCCTATGGGTGCACCCCAAAAGCGGATGACTTGTGTTCCTGGGGGAACAATGAGAGCATGATTTGTTTGATGCCTAGTCTCAACTTACTGATTTCTGTTTACTGAGAGGATTTGCGAAATCCTATTTACTGTTTATTGCATGTTAAAGTAAACTGGTTACCATGTGATTTGGAATGGTATATTGAGAGGCGGTTTACTATATCCACTGTTTTCCTACTCGGTGTAATTTTAGGAAAAACAAATAAATTGTGATATATAGTTTTGCTTTAATAAAGCAGCATGCATTTCCTTTACTGAGCGTATGAATTGCTCACCCCTTTGTTTTAACTCCACAGATAAAAGACACGGAGTTAGAGAATTAGCTCTCAGATGGGTACAACTATGTTTAAAGCGCTGAGGCATGTTATGTTAAACGTGACAGGTACAGTCTCTTCTCTTTTACATTCCAGACATATATATACAGTACTACTTTATTGAAATAAAGATAATAGGGGATGTCAGATGTAAGGAATAATGAAAATAAAATTTCATATTCCGTATTTGATAAATAAATGTTATTATTTATCACTATCATTGTAGAATGTTATTGGCATTGCAGACAGCCCAACCGGTAAAGTTGTATGAAAATACGTGAAAAATGTGGTAACGGGCTGTTACAGTATTAAATCGTCATACCAAAATATCATATATTTAACCATAGACGAATCATTTTTCAATGATCTCATATAATCGCCAAATCATTTCCAACACCTCCATTAAGCCAAACCATAAATAGTTTGAAATCTATTTTTGAAACTTCAATCACATCCTCAAAATTTCGAATATAATATTTAAAACCTTAAATCAATCCAACTAACTCCATATAAATTTACGACTAATTTATACAAATATCTTACCTAGCGTCGAACTTGCAATTTAATCTTTTCCAAGCTCAATCAAACTTCAATCATTCTTATACCACTTCTACAAATTCAAATCCATTTTTATGTTTAGAATTTCACAAAATCACTTAACATAATAATAATAATAAATTTCTTACCCCATATATATTTTTTTGTTCTTTTTCCCCTTTTTTTCTGTTGAACCGGTCTGAACTGATTCAACCCATGCCCACTAGATCTGGGCCTCATCGGTGGCAACCCTAAGTAGGGAGGGCGACGGCGGCGACAATGACGCTGGTGGAAGGCAGTGCCGGTGCCACTCTCTCCCTTCTCCATTTTTGGTTCGGTCCCAACAGCTTCTTTCTCCCTTTTTCTTTTCTTTTTTTTTCTCTCATTCCTTGTCCTTGCAGGTAGAAGTCTCGACGCCGGCAGCTCCTTTCCTCTACCTTTCTCATCGGCGTCGGATCCTTGCCGAATCTATCTTTCCCTTTTTCTTTTGGAAGTCTGCTCGAGCAGACTTAAATCTCGGCAAGAAGCTTGTCGTTCTCTTCTTTTTTACTTTTGTTTTACTTTATTTTATTTTTTTATATTATATTATTTTTTCTTTTTGGGTCTGCTGCCTGCTACAGCAGACTTCAGTATGCACAACAGACTAAGTCTGCGTAGCAGACCTTACTTCTATTAGTGGACAAGCTTCCTGGAGAAGCTTGTCCACCTTCTATATAAATATATATATATATATATATATATCTATATCTATAAAGATATATTTATGTATAACAAATATTTATTTTATAATTGTATTTTATATGAGTAAACATATTCTTGTAACATATATATTTTTATGTATATAATTTATACTTATTAAATAGTTAATATATATTAAAATATATTTACATATAATACATGTGTATTACAAATACATTTGTTATGGATATATATATATATATATATATATATATATATATACACACATATATATATAAATATATTTTTATATTTGACAAATCTATATATGTCATAATATATTTGTGTCTTCATTTAATCTTCATATATTTTCAGATATGCTCATTTCTTATTAAATTTATGTATAATGCATGTTTTATACATCGATTTGATTTATTTTCCGTATTATATATTTTAATACACACTTGTTTTGTACCCATGAAATTAATTCATTAAATTCCTTATAATGTTTCCATTTAATACATTACTTCATAGTTATCTTAATTCTTCTAAAAATTTCCTCATAATCCATTTACTTCAAATCGCTATATTAATGTATATGTACTGTGAGTCGAAATTTGCGGTTATCACATACTCTCCACCTTAGAAAATTTGGTCCTCCAAACTTTTCCATATCCAACTGAAAGAGGTGAGGATAGTTCTCTTATTATATTCTCATTATTCATATACTCCAGAATTCATCAAATCTGAAGATCTCACGCGCATATCATTACTTATCCAAAGATCCTAATTATTTCAAAATTCAAGTATTCGAGCTTTCAACAAATCAAAGATACCTCCTCATCTCACCCTTTGCAATATACATTCTCCCATAATTCAGAAACCATTAAACTGAGTTAAGACCATTACCAAGACATGAGGATCTCGAGTTTCTTATTTCACAAAATCTTAACTTTCACATCGATTTATTACATTACACGACATGCCTTAGTAATCTACAATAGTTACTAAAGATTCAAGGTTTATAATATGTCATGTCCAATCTTAACTTTACCAATAAAAGTTTGAAGAGTCCTTTTGATTTTCAAATTTCAGATGTTTCTGAGTCCCAAAAAGTTTCTTTTAATACGAAAATTCTTAATCAATACCACTCCTTAACTCACTAAATCACTTCAATTATTTCAATGTAAGTTAAACTTCAACACTATATTTTAAATTAGATTTAAGACATACCAATTGATAATTCTTTTTTTGAAAGTTCACATATACGAAAAACCAGTAACTTTTACATTATCGATCATTCAAATTTTTAATATTTCTTTCTTTCCGTCAAATCAATAAATCAGTATTTAAATCATTTTAACATTCAAATCATTTCACATTCAGTTCAGTGGATACAGTCACATCCAAAAGAATCATGCATGATACAGTATTCCCAAAGGGACAATCAGTAACGAGTGGCTATCGTTGACAGTCACAGTTTGCACTGGTCAGGTGCTCACTGTGAAACCTGTGGGTTTGACCATATTCCCACAATCATAAATCTGCAGACTTGATCAGGGTCTCGCAGTCATATACACTCTGTATGCATGATCATAAGGAGCAACTGTCTCAAAACATTTTCATAAATCATATAAAAAGATAATTATTAAATTTGGTAGCAATAAAGCTCATTTAAAAACTCATTGAAAACTTTAAATATACCATTAACTCGTTGGTACATAAATAAATAATAAATCATTCATGTAAAAATAAATAAAATATCATTTATGCGATTTAAAAACATATTAAGACTTTATGCAAATTAAAACAATTAAAACATCATATGCACTTGGAATAAATCTACATTTTATGCAATTTAAAACATTTCATGTAAATCATCTCATGTAAATCATCTCATGTAAATCAAGTCATGTAATTCATTTCATGCGACTCATTTCATTTAAATCATTCTATTCAACTCTCATACATGTCCTTTATTTCAATGCTTGATCACATATAAATACTATTCTTAGGATGCACTGTCATAACTCAAATTTATATCTCAACACAATTCTCATGTATCCAAGATCATTCCACAATATTCATAGTCTCTTATCTCTGAATATCAATTTTTTTTTATTATTGTTCTATCAAAATTCTCATAATACCCGACATAAGTTCTCACAATTCCATATAAATCATGTCCTGTATAATTATTTTATTAACTTCAAAACAGAACATATCTCTATCAACCATTCTCGACATTTAATAACTATCCCAATAATAATTCCACATATTACTTACATTAGTCATTTAGGAATTCAATCACATATTCCAATCAATCATCAATTTCCTATGCAAAACGAACATTTCTATACATATCGTTACCATACTGCTATGCCTTTCTATCAAAGTCAAATCTTGACAATCAAACATTCCGCCCATTCATATCAATCACAATGTCTATATTGTTCGTTAACAATCGTTTTGAAAACATCTTCAAAAATCCACTTCCTGTCTCACATGGTGGACAAATCCAAACTCTTACTGGTCAAATCCAGTAAACTTAGTCGAATAATATTTTATAAAGGCTCACTAAGAATGCCTAATCTCCCTAAATTCAAAATTATATGATTCAAATTCATAATTTCCATTTCCAACAATCTCGAAAACTAAGATGCAATCATGCTCTCAATCAAATCATATCCTTCTATTAGAACAGTTTCTATTGGCGTAAGGCTACAAATTGGGTGTGATGTCATAAAACAAAACCCTTGAATTAAGTTGATGTACAGTTCAAGTCCAGACCATTGCATGACCTATCTTAGGCCAACTATGCTAGGTTATACCATCGTTGTTTTTATCAAACACAACTTCATTTCTCATTCATGAGTCTTGATAAGTACATCACATTAATCCTTAAACCATATAGGCCATTGTGCCTCTACTAATATCACTTCAATATGTTCAAAACCGAACAAATAGCAATTACTATTTCATTACTTATCAAATCATATCACGCATAAATTAGACAGGGAAAATAACTATAGTTTACCCTTATAGAATAAACACATTCAACACCATTTTAAGCAAAAATGTACAGTATATATTCAGACATGTACAGTACTTAGGGGATGAAATCAATTTCTGACCCACCGACACTAACGTACATCAGATCAACATTGCTCTGATACCAACTTTTAAAACGACCCTTTATACCGAAAATACGAACCTAATCTTTTTCCTTTATTCATTTACTTGGTTGGGCTGTACGTAGTGTCACTAATCTATTCTTAAGCTAACTTTATATTAGCTAAATCAATATCCTTTAATTATCTTAGGTCCTAATTAAATTCTCTCGCTAAGTATGCATTTACACTTTTAAATCATTCTACTTCATTAAATATATCTCCACCCAAGTTGCATGCATTATTATAAACCATAAATATATCCTATACTTCCTTCAATTACATCCTCATACTATGAAAGTACTGAAAATACATGTCTGAATATAAAAGAGAATACTGTACATCACATACCTTCAACGGTGGTATGAAAGTCTCGAAGGACTTGTTTAAGCCCCATGTACAAAGCTCCTATAGCAATTAATCTGAAAGGTGGAGAGGGGGGTGAGCTTTTTAGAAAGCCCAGTAAGAAATACATATAAAAAATAGATACCGAATTTCTACATGCAAGTTTCTAAAACATTTATTAAAAATTGAATACCGTATTTCATACCATTCGGAAATCAAATCATGCTTATGCAATGCATCAGAAAGCATTTCATTTAAACCGAAACATAAACAATTGAATTCTGAACATATTTCAAAATATACATGTGTGAGAACTCGTTATTCTATACTGTACATGTATGAAATAATAAATTCCTTAATAAATAAATAAAATTAATTTATGACATTTTCTAAATATCGAAATAAGTCAGTACAATAGAAAATTTAACCAATACAAGAGTAAATTTGACTTTTCTCAAGGAGTGGTCAAAGTGGACCAAATAAGCAATAATTTGGCCTAAGAAATAAATTAAATAAATGAAATTTTAAAAAGAAAGTGGGCTGGAAAAGAAAAGAGAAGGTGTAGTGGCAACATGAGTAAATATAGAGACTTTAGAGGACATTTTAGACTTTAAATAAATTATGTTAGAATTTTATTAATTCAAATTAAATGATGGCCAATTAAATTATAACAACAAAACCCCACTTTTATTATTTGTTTCCAGCTGGTTACACCGCCTTATGAAGCTGCATTCTGTTTCATTTTCATTCTCCCGTTTTCTCTAATCCTCCAAGAGCTTCTCCGATTTTTCCATGCTAAAGACCCCTCTTCCTTTCATTTAATCGGTTAAGCCTTCTTTATAAAAGTTGTTTCCTACTTAAAAAGATTTATAAACACCTCAACACCTCAGCCTTTCGTGCAAGAAAACAGCAAGCAGACTTGTTCTGTTTCAGGCGGTAACGTTTCTTGCATAGGTAAGAAAATCTTCAGCTCATGTTTTATGCATGTTAATCGTTGGATTATGATGTTGTTAGCTAAGTAAATGATAGGTAAGGATAAAGTTTAGAAGGAGAGTGTATAGGAAATTATTAAGGCTGAAACCCTTGATTGTTGATGATGTTACTGGAAAAAAAATAAAATAAAATAAAATTGTTGTTACATGCGTGTATGGCATGAATAAGTGAAACCAGAATTTTCGCTGTGCAGATGTTGTGGCGTGGTTGAAGCTAAGAGAAATATAGAAAAGAAATTATGTATATAAGAGATAACCTTGTTGTTGAGCAGCCATGGAAGTTAGAAGAACAAAATGGGGTTTAAAAATTGAACCGAACAGCACAGGAAGACTGATTGAACGAACAGACAAGAGTAAAACAAAATTGGCTGGAACCGAAACAAGAAATAGAAATAAACTAGTATGGAATGAATTAAATGAATGGTCAGCCATGAGGGTTCAAGGAAGCTTCAACGTAGGGTTGTAATAGTGTGAAAATAGAACAAAAAGGGGCTGAACAAAATAGGAAATACAAGCTGGAAACCGAATGGAAAGTGTAGACTGATTAATTATTATTAATTGATTTAACAGAGATAGCATGAAAGTCCATAAGAGGGGCTGACTTTGGCATGGAAAGAAAGACTAAATACATAAGAAAATAACTAGGAAGCAAATGGTTAACAATAATGGACAGTGGCGTGAAATGAGAAGAAAGAAAATGCTAGTGGTGACGTGAAAAGAGGGAAGAATGAGAGCTGAAATTGGTGATAAATAGTCAATAGTAAAAGTCAATAAAAGGGGCTGAAATGTTGAGGAAATAAGAAAGAAATTAGACATTTGCTGCCGTGAATCAAAGAGAAACATGGACTCAAAATTGGGTCAAATAGTCAAGTAAATAAAGTCCAAAAGAAAAGGCTGAAAATGAAGAAAATATGACCCTAAAACTATAGTTAAAATATACATGTAATCAATGTACATATATATGGCTGCCGATTGTGGAAAGAATAAAGGAATGTTGCAATCAATTCTTAAATGGTGGAAAAATACAAGAAATAAGGCAGCATAATTAATTGATACATTGATTTAAGAACTGAAGCAATAAAAATTGAAATAGATGAAGACCATTCGACCAAATCGGGAAGAAAGAAAGAATGGCATTGATAGTAGCCATTTTAATTACGAAGCTTTATTTACATCTATAAATTTTTATTAATCATAGCTTGAAATTTAAGGGTAATTAAGCTAATGAATTTGGTGGAATTATATTGCAGTCGGAAGTTCGATGTTCATGTGGTGTACGAAATAACGTGATCTCGACATACAGGTAAGGGATGCATGTGCAGCACTGTAGTGATATTCAGTCTACATGATTTTAATTATGAAATATTTTATGAAAATATTTATGAAAATATTGAGATGAATGATTGGTTGGAAAATTGGGGTGAAGTACCGGTTGAAATTATAAACTGTATTTTTCGTGCAGGAGGCTAGCCAATCGGCAGCCGTTATACTGCCGAAAAATTATCGAAAATTATCGAATATTTCTAGAAAATTTCATAAAATCATAATAAATGATTTTATTTCACGAGAAATGATTTTCAACCACGAAAATCGAGAAAATGAGTATTTTTCATAAAAACATGAATAAAATGAGAGTGATTTTAAAATATTCATGTTTTCAAGAATGGTGATAATGAAATCACGGAAAAATCTCTTCGAGAATGGTGATAATGAAATCACCGAAAATTCTCTTGATATGTAAGTTACACGTAATACGAGATGGAAAATGAAAGGAAATAAAGTGAATATTTTTATATATATTTCTTAAATATTCACTAAATGGTTTTATAACCTTTATGGTTTTTAAATGATGAAATTATATATTTTTATAAATTCCATAAAGGTTTTCTAATGATGAAAAATACGGTTTTGAGACTAGATGGCATCCTATCATGCTGATATGTGATATGTGATATGTAACATGTGATATGTAATATGTGATATGTGATATGTAGTTCCGGCCGACACCTGATCAGTGATCCGTCGAGGACAATTATAGACTATGGCCATAGATCTGACATGATTATTCATACCCTTCGGGGTCTATAGCATGATACGAGTAACGACCCAGTGGAAGGGCTGGGCGTGCCTCAGTCTCTATATATGATATGTTTTAAATGAAAATGTTTTACATGATATGTGATATGTGAAATGTAAATGTTTTACATGATATGTGATACGTGAAATGAAATGATTTATAGCATTTTTATAAATGCTAATTTCAGTACTGTTTTTAAGTATTATGAAATGATTTTCATAGGATATGTGACACAAATATGTAATATGTTTTCAAAAGGAAAGAGTAGGAAAATAAATCTAATATTCTTATTTTAAATTTTAAATTGAATATTAGATTTAAATGATTTATATGTTATACGAAAAAGGTTTAATAGCTGATTTTGCTATTTAAAGTACTGTACTAATTATAGTTGTACAGTAAAACATGAAATGAGTTTTAAATGAGAATGATGAGAATTTAACTAATATTCTTTTCAAAGAAAATATAAATATTAGTTATTTTATTTAAATGCTTTATTTCATAAAAGCATTATTTGAAAAAAGAATATGAAAATGTTACAGAATAAAGAGGAAAGGATTTGAATTTCAAAACAAGAAAGAATATTACTCTCTACAGTTGTTTTTAGGTTCCGGAACAAGATAGGTATTTCAAAATACCTACCTTACTCCACCCGGATCCCTAGCCGACTGTAGTATCCTTCCTACATGCGAGCCTAGAGCCCATAGGAAAAATGAAAAAGTTTTTCAGCATATAGATACCTGAGTATCAAGTGATGCATATAATTCCCTTACTGAGCCGTGGTTTTGCGCACCCCTTAATATTAACATTTCAGGTTTTCAAGAACAAAGATTCTAACACTTAAAGGATTTCGGCTGCGCATTTGGGGACGATGCGACAGCTCGACTGATGACATGAGGTATGATCATTTATTTTCCGTATTTAGACATTTTCACAGTACTATTTTCTTATGAAGTAAGATAGGGGATGTATTTCATATTGTAATTTAATATGAAATTGTTAATATGTAAAAGAAAAGTAAAGTATCGCAGACAGCCCAACCATATAAGATGTATAGAATAAGGTGAAAAATAGGGTCACGGGCTGTGACAATATGCTTATCACATTTAGTTTCAATACGGATTGTCAAATCAAATTCTTATCAGTTTCAGAATCCAAATATCATTCATTCAAAACTCATATACGAAGATAAGCACGAAAAGTCATATACATACTAAGTTGGAGACATGTTAGCGACTAATAATTAATCATGCAGTTCAAATTGACATACGACCATAGTCTAAAGGGGGTCCACAGTGAGCACTGATCAGGTGTCAACTGGGCCCGCTGTGTACTGGATCAAAGTCACAGCAATAGAAACTCTACTGTAGACTGGATCAGGATCATACAGTAGCCCAAAACATTACCTACTGTGGACTGGATCAGGGTCACACAGTAGTCCAAAACATTACTGCAGTGATTGTTAGTCATGTCTCAAAACATTTCCATAGATATAGTTCCTACTGCGGACTGATTCAAGGCCACACATAGTAGTCCGAATACAAATACCTACTGCGGGCAAAATCAAGGTCACGCACAGTAGTCTCAAAATAATACCATATATTTTCAAAATTTAAAACAGTATTTTCGTGCTTTAGGAAAGTTCATAACAAAAGTCACATTTCTTTCAAAACATATAAACTATACATACTTTTAATATCTCCAAAACAATAACATAGGTCAAAATTCCTTGAGATAAATATCTCGGCTGAAAGCCTTGTAAACAATTCAAGTCGTAAGATTTAACTGTTTTCAAAATAAGTCTACCGGATAAATAGTTATTTTCAAATGATTGCTTAAGTTAAGCTTAAATCGTAAAAACCATTATTTTCATAAAAATCTGGCAGTATAACGACTTATATTTTCTTAAAACCTCCTGCAAGAAAATACAGTTTATATAACCATAAGGCAGTAGATTTTAAAATTGCATTCAGTATCCCTTACATTTCAATATATATCTCTTACCTCAACTGAGCACAATCGTAGTAAATCCAAGAAATCTGACAATCAATATTTAAAATCAAGCTCGTACAAATCCAGTCACCAACTCACTCTCGAGCTGCAGAAAAGTCATTTAAATATTTTTAATACCCTATATTACCTTCACATAATATTATAAATCTTGTAGATCTCTCAAAATTCCTAATACAATAGTAATTCAATCTATTCCCTAACTAGCGCTAAAACTGTATCCATTACCAAATCATTTCCGTTTTCAAATTCGACTTTACCACCAGTCTTCTATTATTCCATGCATTCTATATTTATCTCATTATCCATCAACATATTAAATCCATATTCAATGATGTTCTCATCACCCAACAATTATAATTTCTTATTATCTCAACAATTTAGACATTCTTAACGATACATCATGATAATGCAAATCAATTCGTTATTGTACGACATAAGTCTAATTCCCACTTATAGAAATATCTTAATAAAAATTAAAATTAAAATGATATCTTACTTGAAGTTAATCTTAAAATTTTACATAGCCATTTATTTCTTTCAAAATTTACGGAATCAATAAATTTTATGTCTAATACTCCAACATTATAATTTACATTCCATTTTTATTCCATCAACGTTACACCATATTTTCATAACACTCAATCAATACTCTAGCAATATGTATTAAACCGTCATACCAAAATATCATATATTTAACCATAGATGAATCATTTTTCAACGATCTCATATAATCGCCAAATCATTTCCAACACCTTCATTAAGCCAAACCATAAATAGTTTGAAATCTATTTTTGAAACCTCAATCACATCCTCAAAATTTCGAATATAATATTTAAAACCTTAAACCAATCAAACTAACTCCATATAAATTTACGACTAATTTATACAAATATCTTACCTAGCGTCGAACTTGCAATTTAATCTTTTCCAAGCTCAATCAAACTTCAATCATTCTTGTACCACTTCTACAAATTCAAATCTATATTTATGTTTAGAATTTCACAAAATCACTTAACATAATAATAATAATAATAATTTTCTTACCCCATCTATATTTTTTTGTTCTTTTTCCCCTTTTTTTTTCTGTTGAACCGGTCTGAACCGGTTCAACCCATGCCCACTAGATCTGGGCCTCATCGGCGGCAACCCTAAGTAGGGAGGGCGACGGCGGCGACAATGACACTGGTGGAAGGCAGTGCCGGCGCCACTCTCTCCCTTCTCCATTTCTGGTTCGGCCCCAACAGCTTCTTTCTCTCTTTTTCTTTTCTTTTTTTTTCTCTCATTCCTTGTCCTTACTGGTAGGAGTCTCGACGCCGGCATCTCCTTTCCTCTACCTTTCTCATCGGCGTTGGCTCCTTGCCGAATCTGTCTTTCCCTTTTTCTTTTGGAAGTCTGCTCGAGCAGACTTAAATCTCGGCAAGAAGCTTGCCGTTCTCTTCTTTTTACTTTTGTTTTACTTTATTTTATTTTTTTTATATTATATTTTTTTCTTTTTGGGTCTGCTGCCTGCTACAGCAGACTTCAGTCTGCACAACAGACTAAGTCTGCGTAGCAGACCTTACTTCTATTAGTGGACAAGTTTCCTGGAGAAGCTTGTCCACCTTATATATAAATATAAATATATATATATATATATATATATATATATCTATAAAGATATATTTATGTATAACAAATATTTATTTTATAATTGTATTTTATATTAGTGAACATATTCTTGTAACATATATATTTTTATGTATATAATTTATACTCATTAAATAGTTAATATATATTAAAATATATTTACATATAATACATATGTATTACAAATACATTTGTTATGGATATATATATATAAATATACACATATATATATATATATTTTTATATTTAACAAATCTATATATGTCATAATATATTTGTGTCTTCATTTAATCTTCATATATTTTCAGATATGCTCATTTCTTATTAAATTTATGTATAATGCATGTTTTATACATCGTTTTGATTTATTTTCCATATTATATATTTTAATACACACTTGTTTTGTACCCATGAAATTAATTCATTAAATTCCATATAATGTTTCCATTTAATACATTACTTCATAGTTAACTTAATTCTTCTAAAAATTTCCTCATAATCCATTTACTTCAAATTGCTGTGTTAATGTATATGTACTTTGAGTCGAAATTTGCGGTTATCACATTGGGTGCTCGCCAAAGGGATGCTCGTCGGCGGCCTATGAGACAGGCGAGGCTCTTACATAAAAACACGCGTTTTTATGTGACGGACCAACCCAACCGGCCATGGCAACCCTTGTCCACAGACTTTACTTACTTCTTCAGCCAATAAGGCTATCTCCCTTATTGACTTTAACTTTTCTTCATTTATTGTTTTCAACCATATCACTTACAAGTCAATTTTGGCTGCTAATTGTTTTGAAGCCATTTTCCTTTGTTCACACATGCTGATTCCCGGTCCTCACCTCGTCTTGAGACTTCAGCTCGCCACACTACATCAGTTCGCCAACATTCACAGCTTATTGCTCAACTCGCCTGCTTTGCCACATATTGGCGAACTCACCTGTTCGCCGGTACAACTAATCACCCTCCATTGGCGATTAGCCTTACTTGCTCATTGGCGAACTCATCCATTTAGTACTCGCCCATCGAGGATTTCATCGAAATTGCTTATTTCACAACTCAAGTTACGGAACTTTTCATCTGAGAGGAAATCAATATTCAATATTTATTTAATTTCCATTATTAATTTTATGAAATTAAGGTCTACAGTAGGGTAAAATCAGATCTTACAAGTTTACTACCAAGTTTCTATTTGGATGTAAGCTGTTCAATCTGGACACCTTTTCTTGTCCAATTAAATAAAGTTTTAACTTTCAAAAAAAAATTATGTGAAGAACACAATTTTAATACAAATGTAATAGATTTTCCAAAAACAACCAAACAACAAAAAAAATTTTTAGCATATCAGTCATACAACAAAAAATATTAATTTTTTTCAAAAAAATAGATTTTTCAAAAATCATTTTAAGTGAACCAACGAAATAAAAAATGAGAAATCAAATCTCGAGTTCAATTTGCAATTTAAATGTTTGAATCGCAAAATATTTAAATTTCTAAATGATATTCAAATATGGACACAAGAACATTATAAATTTAGACCCCGATTGAAAATGTATTTAAACTAGCAATAAATTCAAATCACTTCAAAAAAAAATTCCATACAAGAAAAGTGTCAACACCCGTTAACAAATAAAATTTAAAAAAAATAAAAAATGTGCAACTTTATAGTTTATAAGTACTTGAAAATTTTAACCTCGCACGCTAGGATACGAGATTCTGCCCCAGGATGCTGCCAAGCAGATTAAAAGCAAAAATGCTCTTAACAAATCATAAGTATCAAACATTAATTTATCAATAAATCTTAAGAGTGTGTCTGTTAAACATCTGCTTATGTTAGGATATAATACTGCGAGAGGTATTTTTGTGACACAAATGAAGAGATTCAGAGGGGAGAACATGATCCAAGTTGCTTTAAGTCCATGCAAAATCAAATAAGTACTTAATCTAGTTTTTGAGTTGACCAAATATTCGAAGCAGAAGTGAAAAGTTGAAACATCATCCATGTTATCCAGCTTTTTGGAAGCATATAATACAAGAGTAATCCTTTCTGCAATACAACAGTTAAAAGGAGTCCAGTACTGAAACCTATGTTCCTTACTTTCATGGTGAACATCTAGTCTTCAACTATTTATAAATTATATATACTTCCAAGCTTATATGCTTAACCAGAGACGAAGTTGGTAGAACATTAGTGACTGCTTGCATTTCAGCTGCACCAAAAAATCCCAAAAAGAAACATTCATCAGAATGTGAACGAACATATTTATGAATACGGAAATGATCAAGCAGCATTTTTCAATACATGTGAGATGCAGTAGTCATTCAGAAAACAAAAAATGGAAAGAAATGAGCAATAGTCCCACACACAGCAATACACTATAATTTAGGAATGTAAATGGATACCCTGTAAAAAGTTTTTTTTTGTTTTGAAAAGTAAACAGTTACCTTGTACTATCCGACCTTATTAAATAGAGTTAGGATAGTTAAAAATCAGATTTAGATTCGGATTCGGTTTCGGATTCGGATTCGGATTCGCTGTATCTCAAAATTAGCGAGTACTCATCCCGTTTACAACCCTAACACTATTTAATACTTCAATTCTAAGATAATGGTTAGATAATATTATGCATAACCTTTTCAAATTTGTAAGCCTTGTATATATAGCTCCAGGGATTGTTTCCCAATCCGACTTAAGTTAAGGAGTGTTACATTTTTAGTTTTCGCCATATCATTTCCTTTATGATTAGATTCACATGTTAATAGTCTGTCTTCCATTAAATACACTGCTATTGCCTATATATTTTCTACATAACTTGTCAGAATATCGTTCTGCTCTATAGTAATGAAGCAAATGCATATTTTTTGATGCTCCAAATCTAATCTTGGTCAATGGTGGTAGGTGGAAGAGATAACCTTATACAAGTTGGAGAGCAGTTTGGTCTTGGTTGGAGTAATCATTACTGGGTTCCAGGAGGTTTACAGGCAGAAAGTTCCTGTTATAGGGTTGTGAAGTCGCAGTCTGGTACACAGACCCTTGTATCAGGTTTGATTGTTGTTGCGTTCTTTCATTTTCAGCTATCTGCATAAATCGTCAAACATTTACAGCCATATATGAGCCTAAGATTAACATCCAACTCCTCCATGTATGACTGAAAGAGGCAAACAAGAGAGAGAAAAAGAGAATACCTTTGCCCGCAGGTACATGTTATCATTCTGCAGCTCAACTTCCTAGAAATACACACTTACAATTGTTAAATAAAAAGAAGATTTTGATTTGACCACGAGCATTTGATCTTTATTTGCATCACAAGCAACTTAGAGTTCAATGTACTGACAAGGATATATGTTCAATTCCTTTCTAGGACTAATAGAAACTAATTTATGAACATGTTACAATTTCATGCTTCCATTTTGTAGTTTGCTACGGTTAACATATAGTAATCTAATGTCTAATCTGCATACAGCTTGAACCTGAAGACGCCATGCCATGAACACATATCAAGTTTGGAACAAAGCTACGAGTCAGATAAAACGGGTTTCAGTAACAAAGATTACCTAGGAGTTGCGGGATCATCTACGAGACCAACCTGAAAGCCGCTTCATGTTATTATTAAATTAAGTTGTAAGTGCATTGAATCGTTTCAAGATTGTCATGGTTTGGACTTTGGCATAAACCGAAATTCATAATATTTAACACTATTTACATCTAGTGAACACTCTAAAATTTTACCTTATATTGTCAGTGCAGAAGCTGGCCTTGTGTTTTAACTATTTAACACTATTCATACTTTATAAAATACTAGTACTTTATACCATGTGTCCTTTTATATTTGTGCTATGGCAAAATGATTCTAAGAAATAAAAATATAATCTGTCAAATTAAGATGGTTGGGGCTGGTTTGAATGTTTGATATCCACAAATCTTTTCTCTCTCTCTCTCTCTCTCTCTCTCTCTCTCTCTCTCTCTCTCTATATATATATATATATATATATATATTGTCCAATAATCTTCTATATTTGTTGAGTGTGAGAAGGTTGCAAGCCGCTATAAGGCTTCAGGATTGCATTATAGTTCTTTTCCTAGCTAATGCTGCATAATCAGCACAGCCGAGATTGCTCTTAACCAGCCACACAAGGCTTATGTGTTCTCTTGTAATGACAAGTTCGAAATTAGGATCGATCGAGAGTTAACTAGAAAATATATAACAATAAAGATATAGAAGTTGGGATGAACATTTACCCTCTTTTGCATGAGCTCGATTTCTGCAAATAGTAATTCGTTCTGGTAGAGTTTAAGAATGTCAGTGAATAAGCAAATTATCTTCAATAAAGTAAAGAAAGAAAGAAAGATAGAAAGAAAGAAAGAAAGAAAGAAGGGTGAAAAACTTTAATATATAATTCTACCGCCCCCAAGGTGAAGGGAGAAAACCTTTTTGGATCTGATTCTACTAATTCCTTTCTCCAGTCTTCCCTCCAGGTTCTTGAGTTCTTTGAAGGTTAAAGAGCTAAGAGCCTCACCAAGGATATGCCTAGAAGAAACATCATTGAGGAAACTTTTCCAGCAGAGAATGAACGAGAAAAAACAGGAAACAAAGCAACCATGGATAACATCTTTTGAAAACAAAAGGATATAACCAGTGATCGATGTCACCTGTTCATGTTCTGAACATCTCGAATTTGTCTTCGGAGTTTCGTGGCTTCTTGCTGGTAAAACTGAGTTGATTCATAGTATCAGAATTAAGTATCAGTTATGATTCATGTCTGTCAGATATGTGCCGAATATAAATACTTCAAAAAAAAAAAAAGAGTCCGAACAACCATCAAATGGGCTTCCTTGAATAGTGAATTTCCTGTCCGAGTGAGCTATAATTGCTCTATCATTTCTTAATATCTCTTCACAAGTAGAAGGGAATTTGATCCCTTGCTTTTCCATGTTTACACACTTATAGAAGACACTTCTAGGGAAGAATAGCATGACCAAATGAAACGTGACGCTAAATAGACTCAGGGAGTTATGTATGATAATCTTTTATCAGCCAAATATGCAACAGATTGACAGAAACTAATTGCTTAAGCATAATATGGCTTCTTTTCAATTAAAGCTTGTGAATTTCTCAAGATTTCTTGCATTTTATCACATTAACGTGAATGTCATCGTACAACAGCAATCCTTTTAAATAGTCCTAAAACTACTGCAATTAAGAGTAAGCAGAAGTTTGGATCAATTTAACCGATTGAAATATATTCTTTATGTTAGTATTTTCATCTGTCAATAATGGCAACCATAGCGGAGCGGTATGTTGATTATTGTTAGGATAACATGCATAGCGTAGTGTTCTTTCAATATGATCACTATTGTCCATAGTAGCGGGTGTGATAGCGAATAACGAATAACGGATAACGGCGAATAGCGCCCTATTGAACAAATGAGGTTATATGTTGATTTTAGTCAAAAAATTTTTATTTATAGCAATTTGGCTTCTTTTATTTAGGGTTATTTGGGTCTAGATGATGCCGAAAATGATTTGATTCTGAAAATGACAATTAACATTGTAAGACTCAAATTTTATTATACTATATACCTTATTTGTACATGATTGATAGTGGAAATTAATTCTTTTAGTAAAATTAAAGAATCATTGAATGTGAATTTCCATTTTGCATTTTAAGTCATGATGTATAGTATGGTTGATAAAAGAAAGAAATAAATATTAAGTGTAACAAGGAATATATGGGACTTAATTTGATAAAAGGTCAAGATAGTATATAAGGTATTAAAGCATTAAATGAAGTTTGAGTCAATGTGAAGAATTGAAAACGAAATGGAAAATAGGAGAAGAGAATTAATGGCTAGATGACAAAACAAAAAAAATGATGGGTTGATAGCCAATAAACGTTGGCTGGAAGAGAAATGGGCGAACAGAAGAGAAGAAAAGAAAAGAAAATAGAAAAGTCAAGGAAAGGGGCGGCAGTGGACTTCTCGCCACTTGCTTCTCTTGACAATGGGACTAAGCAATAAATGGCAAGTGAGATTAGTCAAAAAACGAGATTTCAGTAAAGACTTTACACCGTTCCTTTTTGCTGCAGTTTCTTCAGTTTTTAATGCATGAAATGATGAAGAAAACAAGATAAGGAAACAGGTGGCTGGTTCTAACAAGATTTACTTGGCTATATAAGGAGGAATATGTGAGAAGAAGAGCCAACGTAGCAATTTCATCTTTTCCAGAAACTCCTCACCAGTCTAATTTCACTGCAAGTTCACATGCAGTCCTCTCGTTTCTCTCATATATAAGCCATGAAAACTTCATTTTTAGTTAGCCAAACCTTTCCTCCAATGTTGAAGAGCTAAGGAACAAGCAAACTAAAGCTAAGTGAGGCAGAAAAGCACTCTACTCCAGGAAGTGCAACTCAGTTGAGGTGAGCTTCCATATTACTATGGTTATCTTGATAAAGGATGGTATATTTCTATGTTTATGACGTAATGAACATAGATATAGCTTAGTTTTGGTTAAAATCTTGCAAGAATATATAAGAAACTAGAACAAGGTGTAGTTTGAATAGGGAATAAACAATGAGAATACTGGAAATAAGGATAATGGGCGAGCTAAAATCTGGAATGAAGAAGTGGGCGAGGTCGCCACATACAAGTTTAATACATAGACGAGCCGCCAATAAACAAACAGTTGTGTGGGGCGAACTCCCATGCAGAGGCATGGCGAGTTGATTGGTCGGGCGAGCTCCCATGTTGGGCGAGCTCCCACGAAGTGGCCAAATGTGTGTGGCGAGTAGGATTGGGCAATCTTCCATGTGTAAGCCCACTAAAGGATGGCGAGCTATGTGGCGAAGGGCGAACTGGGTCTCGCCAAAGTGTCAGAAATATTAGGAAAATATAAATAGTTTTGGGAAATACTCGAAAAAGGAACATTAATGGTTTAATAAAATTTTGCAGACGGGAATTGAGGAAGGCGGGCGAGAAGCAAGGCTTCATCAGACGAGGTAAGGAAGTAGTATGTGATAAAAATGCATGTCCTAAGAAAATATTAGAAATTGTGTTGTTTTCTGACATGCATTGGTTGATAAAGGGTTTTGATCTTGGGTGAGCGATAAAGCCGCCATATATTGTTTTGTTAGGCGAACTGGTTAAGGAGGGGCGAGTAGCTTTGTTCTAAGTAGAAACTTGGGCGAGCCAAGTGGGGAGCTCACCTTTATGAAAACCCGGGCAAGTGCCTTCGTTTTAAAGAGAAAATCCAGGCAAGCCAAAGTTGGGTGAACCCTTTTTAATATTAATTTGGGGCGGGCGACCCTTACTTTAAATAAAAGGCGGGCGAACCGTTATGGACGTGTGATGCCCTGGATTTGCCGGTCTCAAGTCGGAGGGCCCAGGCGCCACCACTCATCCGTACTGTCCTCTCTGTGATGCCCTGGATTTACCGGACTGTGCCGGAGGGCCCAGGCGCCACCACTCAAGGTTTTATCGGGATAAATCCCAATTCGCGTCCGCCGCTACTCGAACCCTTGACTTCCTCAAGAGTCGAGTAACGACTAACCATTTTATTGTAACGCCCCGGTGCCTCACATAGGCCGTCTGCCGGCAGCCGTTACTCAACCGTACTGTCCCCTCTGAGGTGCCACACACGGGCCGTCTGCCTCTCAGGGTTTTATCGGGAATAATTCCCAATTCGCGTCCGCCATGACTTAAACCCCTTACCACTTGTAAGTGTCAAGTCATGACTAACCATTGGACCTAGGTCCAATGGTTAGTCATGACTTGACACTTACAAGTGGTAAGGGGTTCAAGTCATGGCGGACGCGAATTGGGAATTATTCCCGATAAAACCGTGAGAGGCAGACGGCCCGTGTGTGGCACCTCAGAGCGGACAATACGGTTGAGTGAGGGGGGCAGACGGCCCTTGTGTGGCACCACCTCACAACAAAACGCGCGTTTTATTGTGATGCCCTGGATTTGCCGGTCTCAAGCCGGAGGGGCCCAGGCGCCACCACTCATATGTATTGTCCTCTCTGTGGTGCCCGCACGGGCCGTCTGCCTCTCAGGGTTTTATCGGGAATAATTCTCAATTCGCGTCCGCCATGACTTGAACCCCTTACCACTTGTAAGTGTCAAGTCATGACTAACCATTGGAATGGTTAGTCATGACTTGACACTTACAAGTGGTAAGGGGTTCAAGTCATGGCGGACACGAATTGGGAATTATTCCCGATAAAACCCTGAGAGGCAGACGGCCCGTGTGTGGCACCTCAGAAGGGACAGTACGGTTGAGTAACGGCTGCCGGCAGACGGCCCATGTGAGGCACCGGGGTGTTACAGGACGAGCCAAATTACTCTTTATTTTGAAAAGCTCAGTGGCGAGCAAATATTAAAATGCAGCCTTGTCGAGTTAGTCATGGGCGAGCTTTGAGGGGAGAGCTGATCATGGTGAACAGGTTCGAGGAGTATTTTCTCAACGAAAAAAATGAATTATTTTAATATTTCGAAAATAGAAATATGAAACCTTTTGGGGCGAGTTGACCATTGGGCGAGTTGACCAATAGGCGAGTTGACTATTGGCGAGCTGACTATGGGCGAACTAGCCATGGGCGAGCCAGTTAACCCGTGCCATTCTCACACGGAAAATGTTGAGATTTCGGGCTGTTTTACTATTTTATAAAACCTTTTGGAAATCAAATCGTTTGGTGGAAATGATAGACTTTATGAAATAATTCCATAAAGGTTTTTCATGTGATATAACCTGATTTTGAGATGTTAGGCCATGAGTTCATGCATTATTATTCAGGTAGTTGCGTGACCTGCCTGGGGCAATGGTTCAGGTCGATGGACCAGCGAGTGCACCTCAAAGCGTCACAGGGCTGATGGACCCGCCAAGTCATCAGCGGTCTCGAGGTCACTTGGCAAGTGGGCCCGAGGACCATCTATAGATTATGGTCATACATCTAGTTGAGATAGCCGTGAGGGGCGATGGCCTACGGGTGCACCCCAAAAGCGGATGACTTGTGTTCCTTGCATGATTTAAATTGTTGCCTAGTCTCAATTAAATGATTTCTGAAAGGATCTGCTGAATCCTGTTTAATGTTAACTATATTCATTGTTTCCTAATGAGTTTGATCGTTAGGATAATTAAGTGGTTTTGAGAATATAGTTTTTATATTTGTAAAGCAGCATACACCTTCCTTACTGAGCACGTTATCGCTCACTCCTTATTTTTTCACTCCACAGATAACTGATTTGGACTAAGAGACTTTAATAATGTAGTAGAAGTTATTAAGCATCACAGACAGCCCAACCGGTAATTAAGTGTAAGTTATGAGTAAGTATCATGATATACAGTAGCTTTGGGATGTTACAGATTTAATGGCATCAGAGCAGTGTTGGTCGGATGTTTAATGATGCTTAAAGTAAATGGTATACATTCCCTATAGTACTGTACAATCTGAATATATAATTGATGTATTGATGATAAGTGATAAATGATCTTTGTGGTATAGATATGAGTGGAAGGAGGATGCGCTCAGTGAGAGGCATAGGCCGAGGTAGGGCGGCACAGACTCCGGAACCACAGACACCGGAACCTGTCCTAAGACCTGCACGCCCTCTACAGTTAGAGAGCATTGATGCTCGTGTGAACCAAGTAGAGAGATTAGTAGCTGATTTTATGGCTATGTACCATGCAGATAGAGCCACAGATAAGGCAGAGAGGGAGAGAGCCACAGCTCCCGCAGCCCCAGTAGAGGAACCAGTACTGCCACAGCCGGCATCGGTTGTGCCTAAGCCTCAGCCTATTGCACCATCGGCACCTCATCCACCTGTAGCTCCACCACAGCCACTGATTCAGCCGCCTCGAAATACGGAGTCTTATTGTAATGTGGCATTGGTGAAATTATTTAAAAAGTTGGATCCACCTAAGTTTAAAGGTACTAGGGATCTATTGGAGGCAGAGCAATGAATTATTGAGGTTGATAGATTACTTCAGATTATGAGATGTTCAGAGACAGAGAAAGTAGGCTTACCAATGTTCCAGTTGGCAGATGATGCGAGATAATGCTGGAAGGCCACTCAGACAGTATTATTTGCTCAACATCAGGATCTGTCCTAGGATATGTTTGTGGAAGCTTTTATAAGGCAGTATATTCCTGACACTGCTCAGGAAAAATTACAGCAGGAATTCATGGGTTTAGTTTAGGGTAGCATGTCAGTGGATGAGTATGAGGCCAAAATTACTACATTGAGCCGTTTTGATCCACAGACTAGTGCGAATACCCGATATAAGATTTCGAGGTTTAGAGCTGGTTTGAGGCCATCCATCAGAATAAAGCTAGCCCCATTTGTTATGCAGACTTATGATGAGATAGTTCAACGGGCTCAGCTATGTGAGAGATTATGAGCAGTTCCAGCTTGATTTCAGTGGTAAAACTAAAGGTAAAGCAAAGGGAAAGACTAAGAGGTTCATGGAGGACAGACCGGGTCGAGAGTAGTTTAAGAAGACTAGATCTACGGGCATACAGATTTCAGAGAGCAGATTTGATAGACCAGTAGTTTCTACTCCTGCTAGTGGCCCTACCACCACTCAGAGAAGTGTTGCGCCCTTATGTAGACATTGTGGAAGGTCGCATGGATCGTGCCCTTGTCCTTTAATGTCTGGGGCATGTTTTAGATGTGGACAGATGGGGACAGATGAGGCACGTTATAAAGAATTGCCCGATGCTCAGAGAGTCGACTGCTTCTACTAGACCTCCTGCATTACCTCTAATAGCGGCCTCGGCAGCTCAGAGTGAGCTAGAGAAAGCGACACCCTCACAGCCTAGGCGGGCGACAGCCGCAGAGAAGGGTAAGAAGGCTGTGACTCAGGGTCGGGTGTACGCGTTAGATCAGGAGACTGTCGACGCCTCTATCGATGTGATTAATGGTAAGGTTTATCTTTTTGATATTCCTGTAATTGCCTTAATTGATCCGGGTTCTACCCATTCATTCTTATCGCTCGCATATGCTAACAGGACCCTAGTAGAGCCGGAGTTGTTAGAGTATACTATGCAAGTGAAAACTCCTTTTAAAGATTTTCAGAGAACGGATGTTGTATATCGAAATTGTAAATTGACTATAGGAGAGAAGGTTATGACAGCTAACCTAATTTTGTTGGATATATATGATTTTGATATCATTTTAGGTAGAGGTGGCAAATGGGCGGGTCGGATCGGGTTTGGGTTGGATCATTTTGGATCGGATTATTTCGGGTTAAGAAAAAATCGGATCATTTTGGATTCGGATCATTTCGGGTTCGGATAAGGTCGGGTTTGGGTCAAGGAAAATCGGTCTATTTCGGGTTTGGATCATTTCGGGTTCGGATAAGGTCGGGTTTGGGTCAAGGAAAAATCGGTCTATTTCGGATTTGGATCATTTCGGGTTCGGATAAGGTCGGGTTTGGGACGTTGACTTTTTTAGTCAATTCGGGTTGGTCGGATTTGGATTCGGGTCGGTCGGATTTGGATTCGGGTCAATTTGACAGATTTATTGGATTAAGCTTTGGTCATCTTGATGTAATTTATCTGATATAAAAATCAACTGAAACCATATTTCTAAGAACTACAAAACTCATGAATATAAAATTGTCTTCTTACATGACCTATAGTACAATTGGGATTGAAATAATCAAAATATTTAATAATCTGTATGATAGTTTTCTTTATAATATATTTACCAATATTAATAAATTAATTACGTTAATTAATAACTTTTGAATCAAAGTGATTTAATAATCCATACTAAATATTATAAAACAATACTATATATCTCTATTTAATTTAGTTTGATTTTTTATAGAATAATTAGAGACATTAGTGTAGATGATATAGCTTCTGTACTCTATTATAGATTAACCATTAAATAATTATACATTATGTTCAAATGAATGCAATATAAAAGCGAATATTTAAATTAAACTATATTAAAAAAGTATATAACACTCATATTATTGAAAAAAATTATATTTTTACTATATTAAAATACTTTGATATTTAATTTTAACATTTAAATATTTATTAATAATATTAAATTTAAGTTTGAATATTTTCAGGTTTGGGTAAATTTGGATTCGAATCAATTTGGATTCGGGTCAATTTGGGTTCGGATCAATTTGGGTTCGGATCAATTCGGGTTCGGATCAATTCGGGTTCGGGTTAATCTAAATTCGGATGAATTTGGGTTCGAATAAATTCGGGTTCGGATCCGGTCGGGTTTGGATCAATGTAAATTCGGATCAATTCGGTTTCGGATCAATTCGGATTCGGATCGGGTTGGATTTGGATTGTTGACTTTTTTAGTCAAATCGGATCGGTCGGGTTTGGATTCGAGTTAATCGGACGGATTTTTCGGGTCGGGTCAACTTTTGCCACCTCTAATTTTAGGTATGGATTGGTTAGCTGCAAACCATGTTAGTTTGGATTGTAATACTAAGTTTATTACCTTCTCTCACCCCAAAAAATACATTGTAAAGTTATTGTAAATTAATAAAAAAGTATGTATATTTATGAAATGATATGTGTACTGAAATTGTGGTTGTGTATGAATGTGTATGAAGGATATATTGCTAGTGTGGAAGATGGAGAGAAGAAGCATCTAAAGATCCAAGAGATTCCTATGGTTAAGGACTTCTCGGATGTATTTCCAGAGGAATTACCAAGGTTACCACTAGATCGAGAGACGGAATTTATGATCAAGTTGGTACCCGATACGGAGCCAATTTCTAGACCCCCATATCAGATGGCACTGACAGAGTTAGATGAGCTCAAGAAGCAGCTCCAAGAGTTATTAGATAAGGGATTTATACATCCCAGTGTGTCACCGTGGGGAGCTCCAGTACTATTTGTTCGGAAGAAGGATGGTAATCTCCGGTTGTGTATAGATTATCGGATGTTGAATTGGGCTACCGTTAAGAATAAGTATCCACTACCTCGGATTGATGATTTGTTTGATCAGCTCAGGGGTGCACAGGTGTTTTCTAAGATAGACCTTCGATCAGGCTATCACCAGTTGAAGATTAAGGAGTCAGATGTGCATAAGACAGCATTTCGGACTCGATATGGTCACTATGAGTTCCTAGTGATGCCTTTTGGGTTGACAAATGCCCCTGCAGCTTTTATGAGTTTGATGAATGAGGTGTTTCATCCTTTTCTGGATAAGTTTGTCATAGTATTTATAGATGACATATTGATTTATTCTAAGACTCCAAAGGAGCAGGAGCAGCATTTGCAGATTGTTTTACAGACCCTCAGAGAGCGAAAGTTGTATGCTAAGCTTAGTAAATGCGAGTTCTGGCTTGACCACATTATATTTCTCGGACATGTAGTGTCATAGGACAGGGTGTTAGTTGATCCGTCTAAGATAGAGGCCATTGTTCAATAGGAGAGGCCTAACACAGTTACCGAGATACGGAGTTTCTTGGGTCTTGTCGGATATTATCGCAGGTTTGTGTGGAGGGATTTTCTAGGCTTGCTGCTCCATTGACACGACTCACACGTAAGGATGTAAAGTTTGAATGGAATGATGCGTGTGAGCGTAGTTTTCTCGAGCTTAAGATGAGATTGACCAGTGCCCTCGTATTAGCCCTTCCTAGCGGATCAGGTGGATTTATGGTGTATACTGATACATCCGCTCAAGGTTTAAGGTGTGTGCTCATGCAGCATGGTCGGGTTATAGCCTATGGTTCTCGACAGTTGAAGGATCATGAGAGGAATTACCCGACACATGACTTGGAGCTAGCCGCAGTGGTGTTTGCACTGAAGATATGGCGACATTACTTGTACGGGGAGAAATTTCAAATATATACAGACCATAAGAGTCTGAAGTATATATTCTCGCAAAAAGAGTTGAATTTGAGGCAGAGACGGTGGATGGAACTGTTAAAAGATTATGATTGTGAGATTTTGTATCACCCAGGTAAAGCTAATGTAGTAGCTGATGCACTGAGCCGTAAGCATGTTGGGATGATATCGTACATGATGATCAGGGAGCATGAGTTGATAGAGCAGTTCTCTAACCTCAGTCTGACAGTTGTTTCCTCTGACTAGTATGGGTTTACAGCTAGTTTCCGTATAGAGCCAGATTTAATGGATCGAATCAAAGAAGCTCAGAGGAGTGATGATTATTGTATGGGGATGGCCAGTCAGACTCAAATGGGAGATGAGTTGGATTTTGAGATTGGCACCGATGAGATACTGAGGTTTAGAGGTCGGATATGTGTTCCCAGTGATCGGCAGATTCGAGATTTGATTTTATCATAGGCCCATACCTCTAGATACACGTTACATCCGGGTAGTACTAAGATGTACCAGAATCACCGAAAAGTGTATTGGTGGCCTAAGATGAAAAAGGACATCGCAGATTTTGTTACTAGATGTCTAACATGCCAACAGATTAAGATTGAGCATCAGAAGCCCGCAGGTATCCTTCGACCATTATCGATTCCTACGTGGAAGTGGGAGCATATAACTATGGATTTTATTATGGGATTACCACGGACCCGGAAGGGGTATGATGCTATTTGGGTGATAGTCGACAGATTGACTAAGTCTGCTCATTTTTTAGCCATGAGATCTACGGATTCAGTTAGTGCCTTGGCCGAATTGTATGTCAGGGCGATAGTGAAGTTACATGGTGTCCCAGTGAGTATTACCTCTGATAGGGACTCTCGCTTCTCTCATTTTTGGGAGAGATTTCAGGAGGCTATGGGATCCCAGCTGAGTTTTAGCACCGCTTTTTATCCACAGACTGGTGGACAGTCCGAGCGTACTATACAGACGCTCGAGGATATGTTGAGAGCGTGTGCATTGGATTTTAGAGGCTCATGGGATGATCATTTACCCCTGGCAGAGTTTGCTTATAATAATAGTTTTCATACGAGTATCGGCATGGCACCGTATGAGGCCTTGTATGGCAGACGATGCAGATCCCCGATAGCATGGGAAGAAGTTGGAGACCGTAAACTATTAGCTCCTGATTTGGTCGAGCAGGCTTCCCGTGATGGACGAATGATTTGTGAGGGGCTCAGAACGGCTCAGAGTCGGCAGAAGAGTTATGCAGACACTAGACGTCGACCATTGGAGTTTGTAGCGGGTGATTATGTGTTTTTAAAAGTTTCACCGTCCAAGGGTATAATGAGATTCGAGAAGAGAGGAAAGTTGAGTCCTCGATACATTGGGCCGTACGAGATCTTAGATCGCGTGGGAGATGTGGCATACCGGTTAGCACTACCACCAGAGTTGTCAGGAGTGCATAACGTGTTCCATGTCTCGATGTTGAGAAAGTACCATCCAGATCCTTCTCACATGATTCGACACAAGCCACTGGAGATCAGAGAGGATATGAGTTACGTTGAGAAACCGATATGGATCTTGGATAGGAAGGATAAGGTGTTGCGATCTAAGACGATTTCTTTGGTTAGAGTGCTTTGGTAGTATCATAACGAGGAGGAGGCTAGTTGGGAGTTAGAGAGCCTTATGCATGAGAAGTATCCAGAGTTTTTTCAGTGATAGGCCCGAGTTAAATTTGGAGGACCAAATTTCTTAAGGTGGGGAGAAATGTAAGACTCGAATTTTATTATACTATATACCCTATTTGTACATGATTGATAGTGGAAATTAATTCTTTTAGTAAAATTAAAGAATCATTGAATGTGAATTTCCACTTTGCATTTTAAGTCATGATGTATAGTATGGTTGATAAAAGAAAGAAACAAATATTAAGTGTAACAAGGAATATATGGGACTTAATTTGATAAAAGGTCAAGATAGTATATAAGATATGAAAACATTAAATGAAGTTTGAGTCAATGTGAAGAATTGAAAACGAAATGGAAAATAGGAGAAGAGAATTAATGGCTAGAGGACAAAACAAAGAAAAGGATGGGTTGATAGCCAATAAACGTTGGCTGGAAGAGAAATGGGCGAAGAGAATAGAAGAAAAGAAAATAGAAAAGTCAAGGAAAGGGGCGGCAGTGGACTTCTCGCCACTTGCTTCTCTTGACAATGGGTCTAAGCAATAAATAGCAAGTGAGATTAGTCAAAAAACGGGATTTCAGTAAAGACTTTACACCGTTCCTTTTTGATGCAGTTTCTTCAGTTTTTAATGCATGAAATGATAAAGAAAACAAGATAAGGAAACAGGTGGCTGGTTCTAACAAGATTTACTTGGCTATATAATGAGGAATATGTGAGAAGAAGAGCCAACGTAGCAATTTCATCTTCTTCAGAAAATCCTCGCCAGTCTAATTTCACTGCAAGTTCACATGCAGTCCTCTCGTTTCTCTCGTATATAAGCCATGAAAACTTCATTTTTAGTTAGCCAAACCTTTCCTCCAATGTTGAAGAGCTAAGGAACAAGCAAACTAAAGCTAAGTGAGGCAGAAAAGCACTCTGCTCCAAGAAGTGCAACTCAGTTGAGGTGAGCTTCCATATTACTATGGTTATCTTGATAAAGAATGGTATATTTCTATGTTTATAACGTAATGAACATAGATATAGCTTAGTTTTGGTTAAAATCTTCCAAGAATATATAAGAAACTAGAACAAGGTGTAGTCTGAATAGGGAATAAAAATGAGAATACTGGAAATAAGGATAATGGGCGAGCTAAAATCTGGAATGAAGAAGTGGGCGAGGTCGCCACATGCAAGTTTAATACATAGGCGAGCCGCCAATAAACAAACAGTTGTGTCGGGCGAACTCCCATGCAGAGGCATGGCGAGTTGATTGGTCGGGCGAGCTCCCATGTTGGGCGAGCTCCCACGAAGTGGCCAAATGTGTGTGGCGAGTAGGATTGGGCAATCTTCCATGTGCAAGCCCATTAAAGGATGGCGAGCTATGTGGCGAAGGGCGAACTAGGTCTCGCCAAAGTGTCACAAATATTAGGAAAATATAAATAGTTTTGGGAAATACTCGAAAAAGGAACATTAATGGTTTAATAAAATTTTGCAGACGGGAATTGAGGAAGGCGGGCGAGAAGTAAGGCTTCATCAGACGAGGTAAGGAAGTAGTATGTGATAAAAATGCATGTCCTGTGGAGTAAAAATGTTAAGAAAATATTAGAAATTGTGTTGTTTTCTGACATGCATTGGTTGATAAAGGGTTTTGATCTTGGGCGAGCTATAAAGCCGCCATATATTGTTTTGTTAGGCGAACTGGTTAGGGAGGGGCGAGTAGCTTTGTTCTAAGTAGAAACTTGGGCAAGCCAAGTGGGGAGCTCACCTTTATGAAAACCCGGGCGAGTGCCTTCGTTTTAAAGAGAAAATCCGGGCAAGCCAAAGTTGGGCGAACCCTTTTTAATATTAATTTGGGGCGGGCGACCCTTACTTTAATTAAAAGGCGGGCGAACCGTTATGGACGTGCCAAATTACTCTTTGTTTTCAAAAGATCAGTGACGGGCGAATATTAAAATGCAGCCTTGTCGAGTTAGTCATGGGCGAGCCTTGAGGGGCGAGCTGATCATGGCGAACAGGTTCGAGGAGTATTTTCTCAACGAAGAAAAATGAATTATTTTAATATTTCGAGAATAGAAATATGAAACCTTTTGGGGCGAGTTGACCATTGGGTGAGTTGACTATTGGCGAGCTGACTATAGGCGAGCTGACTATAGGCGAACTAGCCATGGGTGAGCCAGTTAACCCGTGCCCTTCTCACACGGAAAATGTTGAGATTTCGGGCTGTTTTACTATTTTATAAAACCTTTTGGAAATCAAATCGTTTGGTGGAAATGATAGACTTTATGAAATAATTCCATAAAGGTTTTTCATGTGATATAACCTGATTTTGAGACGTTAGGCCATGAGTTCATGCATTATTATTCAGGTAGTTGCGTGACCTGCCTGGGGCGGTGGCTCAGGTCGATGGACCAACGAGTGCACCTCAAGGTGTCACAGGGCTGATGGACCCGCCAAGTCATCAGCGGTCTCGAGGTCACTTAGCAAGTGGACCCGAAGACCATCTATAGATTATGGTCATACATCTAGTTGAGATAGCTGTGAGGGGCGATGGCCTACGGGTGCACCCCAAAAGCGGATGACTTGTGTTCCTTGCATGATTTAAATTGTTGCCTAGTCTCAATTAAATGATTTCTGAAAGGATCTGTTGAATCATGTTTAATGTTAACTATATTCATTGTTTTCTAATGAGTTTGATCGTTAGGATAATTAAATAGTTTTGAGAATATAGTTTTTATATTTGTAAAGCAGCATACACCTTCCTTACTGAGCACGTTATCGCTCACTCCTTATTTTTCCACTCCACAGATAACTGATTTGGACTAAGAGACTTACCTTCCTGAGATTTGAAATCGAAGGTATGTTGTATTTTTTTATATATTCAGTAAAGTTGTACAGTACTACTTTAAATAGAAGGGAATGTATATACATCTTAAGGAAGAGACTTTAATAATGTAGTAGAAGTTATTAAGCATCACAGACAGCCCAACCGGTAATTAAGTGTAAGTTATGAGTAAGTATCATGATATACAGTAGCTTTGGGATGTTACAAACATGGAGAGACGTTGAGTGGGCATCAAGAGCAAGAGAAGTTAGAACTTATATTAACCCTATATTTGGATAGATATCAATAAAGGAAAAAGAAAAGAAAAGAAATGGAAAGAAAATGATACAGATACCCTTCTTTGAATTGTTAAAATCAGTAAAAGAAATGAAAGTAAATGCATCTTAGCAATAATCGCTTGTTTAAAGAGTGGAAAGCAAATGAAATGATTAGTTGTAATATTTTTTTCCAAATATAGCATTCTTTTTATAAATAACACATAATAATTTATATCGATTATTCATTTGATTAAAAATAAAATTTTAGTGTATACAAAGGTATTTGCTTTTTTTATTGGAAAAAAATTTATTTTTTGCCTTCAACTTGATCCAAGTTATAATTGTTATATTAGAGTCCATGTACTTACAAAGCATTTAAGCAACAATGCTCGAAAATAATAAAATAAAATAAAAAATAGACTATTGAAATAATAATAAAATGATAAAATCATATTTGCAATCCAAGTAGAAATTAAAACAAAAAAAATTGAGAAATAAGTTATAAGATACAAATAATTATAATGATTAATTATTTAAAAATTGAAAAAAAAAACTAGGGGTAAAAACGTTATTTTACTATTAAAAATTTTTTACTCATTTTCTTTCCCTAA
The DNA here is from genome assembly GCA_032173925.1 of Heritiera fomes. NCBI lineage: Eukaryota > Viridiplantae > Streptophyta > Magnoliopsida > Malvales > Malvaceae > Heritiera > Heritiera fomes. Next base: position 1,135,042 of record JAPDPM010000017.1, read on the forward strand.
CATTTCTCCTAAATTGGGTAGATGAAAAATGAGACATTTGAGGGAAAAGGAAGGGTCCTTTCCTTTATTATTTTTTAAATCTTATTCAAATAAGGAAAAGCAAGGAAAAGTTTTCATATTTCTCCTCATTTCCTTTCTTTTCTTCCCCATTGGGTAAGGGCAAGCAAAAAAAAAAACTGCAACTATAGCCCTAACTCCTAGAACTCTAGCCTCAACCTCTAGAAATTTAGCCACAACCTATAGAACTTCAGCCACAACCTCTAAACTTCATGGGCACTATGAAGTTACTACTAGAGTTACTGAAGAGGATGCTTTATATCTTGAAAGATTACATGAAGAAGAAGAGTTTGAGCTATATGTTGGTGGTAGAGCTCAAAAAGACCAAGTATAGATGATGATGAGCAAGAGAAAGCACAAGTTGAAGAAGATGATGAGGAGAGTTAGTAGATTATGTTTCTTAGGAAGTGAATTTGAGTTTATGCCTGTGTTTTATTGTTTTATGTGACTTCTTTTATAGTTATGTTGTCTCATGTGACTTGGTAAGTTGTTATTTGCAATGATTTTATTTGCTTGAGAATATTATTTTGGGTTTTTTTTGTAACTTTTTTGGTTTTTAAAATTTTAGATAAAAGAGGCTTCCCCAATCTAGGACTAAGACATGTTGCAAACCTTAGCGAGGATTTATATTGAACTAATAGATCGCCACCAAGGAGGATTGCTAACAGTGGGAGTCGAACCTAAAGTTTACAAGCGAAGTGGACAGCTCTTATCAACTCAACCAACCTTAGTGATTATTAAAATCATTTTATTACCTTTTCTTATTATGTTACACATTTTTTAAAATTTTTTTATGGCCACTATTGACACAATAACAGCCGCTACACTCTCCGCCTTTGATAACACTGCTTAATATGTGATATAAATACAACAAAATACACAATAATTTAAAATCATATATAATATAATATATCATTTATTTTGAATAATATATTATATAATTGTAATAGTCGATCAAATCAACTAATTTAAAAAACGACTAAGATAAGATAGTTTTGTATTTATTAGTGGTATTTGTAGGTTTGATTTCACAAGTGATTATATACTTAAGTTTTATTATATCATTATCATTAGAGCTATTAACATAATCTTTATTGCATAACATAATTGTTGAAGGCAAAATAAACTTTAAAAAAAGTGGTATTAATAGCACATCTTAAAGTTAATTTCTGCATTGATTTTCTATATCGAAGCCCATCAATTAGCATAAAGAAAATGTTCAATACTAAAGATAAATCAAAAGAATCTTCAACAACTATTTTGATCAACATCCACAAAGCAAGATATTAAATGTGGTTCATCCTCAGTTGCCTATATTCATAAATGAAAGAGAAAATCGGTTATAAACGCGGGGAATACAAAAAGAACAAAGCATCCTATAAGCGATTACACTAACACCAAGTCACAAAACAACTCGAGTTTCCATATTGATCCTAATCGAAAAAGTGAAAAGGATTTGAGGTTATTATGCTGTTTGTGAAATAAATACTATCCAGTTAATGTCTCTGAAGGAGAAGATAATGCCGAATCTTGTGCTTGTTTCAACAGTGGTAAGTGTTCGTGTTCAAGCACTAGTGTGAGAAAGAAACGCTGCCATTCTCGGTTTAGCTTTCGCGGACAATCTGGTGCGTCTGATGGTGGTGGTAATAAGGAAGAAGAACGGAGGTCTAAATTGTTGTTGACAGTAATGGGGAAGAAGCATTCAATGCTATTTCTAAGGAAGTAGTAATTGAATTAGACGTTTGTGCAAGGGGTTGGTAACTAGGTACGAGGAGCTCGTGGGAAACAATAGGGTGGCTACGCACTGATACAATGGGAAGGAAGTACAGGAGGTGATAGATTTGGAATTAGTTTGGGTAAACGATAAAATTAATTTTAGTGAGATTAAAATAATAAAAAATTATTAAAAATATATATTTTTTAAAAAAATTAATAAAAAAATATGAAAGCAAAAGCCAAAAGGTAATTTTACCTTCCTGCATTTTTGTCTTTTGTGGCTCCATTGACCCCACCGGAGGCAATCAGCCTCCCAAACTTACCGTAGAAGGGATTAAGGTATCACGCGAGATCCGGAGGTTGCATAGTTCCAAATAGAAAGATATAAGATAAAAAATAATGAGGATCCTAGGGAGGTAGGACATTTACTAGGGCTTAGTTTGGATGCCCATTGGGCATCAGTGGGGCGCATTGAAACAAGAAAAACAAAATAGCAAAAGTGTAAAATTACTCTCCTACATCTGCTTTCAAAATTTTTAATTATTTTATTAAAAAAATATATTTTTATTATTTACGATCTCATTAAAATCAATTTCATTATCTATATAAATTAATTTGAAGCCAAAATACGAAGGATGCCTCGGTGGAGAAAGAAATGGGGAAAATCAAAGTCAATGCTCTGATCACGAGGTAATAGCTGCTGACACAAGACGGAAAATGAAAGAAAGGAGAGTGATAAGCTTAGAGATAGAGGAGGCTTTGTTAGCAAAAATTGAAAAAATGGAGGAAAAGGGGGAAAAAACTTAGAAAGCAAAAGAAGGTTGACATAAGGGGGAGTAATAAAGGTAATGGTTCATTACCAGATGGTGACTTCAGAATAGGAGACGAATATTATGCAAAGAAGAGGCTAGACTGACTTGGGAGTTGGGAAAACAACTTGGAATGACTGCTAATTTGAAGATGAAACAGTTATTGACAAGCTAAAAGAAATGGAACAAGCGAAACAAAGGAGGAAAGGTGAAGGAAGGGGGGTTATTTAGAAAAAGAAATAATAAGGATGTGCTAGGAATTTTGTGGTCTTTAGTTCTTAAACGTACTCCTGCCAAAGCTTTCCTAATTAAGAGAAGTGTGTCCTTCTCTCATGAGGAAGGTAGTTGCCCTTGGTGCAAGAGGATGGTGAAAGAGTTGATCATGTGTTGTTAGTTGTCATGGGATTGCTTTTCTGGTGCAAGTTCATGAGAAGGTGGAATTAAGTTGGTGTTATACAGAGAGCCTTATTTTTTTGCTTGACTGCTTTGAAGGTCCATTTAATGGAACCTGGAAATCTTGGTGGTTAGTCATGGCGATTGCGGCAGTTTGGTCATTGTGGTTGGCTCACCATGAGGCATTGTTTGATAAGAAAAGTATTGGTGTTGATGACCTTTTGTTTTGTTCTTGGTGAAACCTAGATCATATCAGTGGATTGAAATGATAAAGAATCGTTTGCCAACATATTAACGAAAACCATGACTAACAGACACTGAACAGTATGATTTCAACATTTAGGTAGAACCATGCTTGTAAAATCCTTTGTTCTTATTTCCGAAAAACCTTTTGCTCTGTCTATGACTAACCTAATTTAATCTTTTCGAAGCATTTCTTGGTTTGTAAACTATATAATGCAGAATATAATGCAGAAAAGGGTCCTAAGGGGAATGGTATATATGAGCTGTAAAATAGACGTTACCTGAAAGGATGAAATGAAAGCATCTTAACAGTTTCTTATGAAAGAATGTGAGCCATTTGTTCAAGGAAATACAATTAAATTTACTGCATTAGCCATATTGAACTTGCCTGAGTGTTAGCTTCAGCAACAGATCCTGGGTTTGATGCATCTGAGCATGCTTTTTTGTATCTGTCAATCGTTGCTCTGACACTGCAAAATTATCAGCAGCCGATCAGATTATTTGAATGAGATTTCTATACTATCTGATTTTAAAAGTGCCATTTTGTTCACCATATGTTTAAACACCTTTACTAGCACTTGAAATTCTTTGTTACATATATGTAACAGAAGAAAGTAGTCAAATATCATGAGTTCAATTTCATAATGAGGGGACAATACGAAGGAAGAAAAAGCCCATTTTACATGGTGCGCATCATTTTGTTAAAATTCGATGATCCAGAAATAGATTCCCGAATTCACTTGAAGATTAAAGTAAACTCACTCTCAAAAGTGATTCCAAGGAACATAACACCATAGAATTAGTGCATACTGCTCAAGCATTGTACAAGTGTATATGTCATGTTTACAATTGGAAACTTTTGAAGATTGGCTTCTTACTATAATAGCAAAGATGGAATAAGAGTACCAACACAATGAACAATTTTCTAGGGAGTAGTGACTACAGAATATTTATCAGGATTTCTTGTCATGCAAAAAGACCTAAGAATTTCGCACATTCCAACATAAAGGGCTGAAAGAGACAACTGCAAGATCAATAGTACTCTAGATAACTTCGACCATATATATCTTATACATTTCTTATAAGAAATTCATACTTTAGAATGAGATGTTGAAATCATTCTTGAGGATAACAGAAGACTTTTTTCTTGTGTATGGAGACAAAACCATATGCAAATGATGCAATATTTTTAGTAATTTTAGTAGTACAACATCTCAAAAACCAGATAGTCCAGGTCATACATAAGTGGGAATATTAGTGTCAATTAAACAGTCAGGAGTTGTTTGCACCGGAACATATTTCTGTTCAGCCATTGAAAATTCTTTTTTTGCAATTCATTTTGAAACTAAATGTAGCTCTTTTCTGTGTACACAGCCATCATCTTGAACTTACCTCAAGCTGATACCACTCTCACTATAGTCTTAACCTCAATAGTAATCTTTTATAATTTATAAAATTAATATCTGTAATCTATGTTAATAACACATACAACTTACTAATATTGATTAAACTTTTTATTGACAAAAAAAGACGTCTATGCTAATTATATTTTTAAATTATCATTTTAAATATAATTTATTAGAAATATTAAGAAGATTTATTCTATTTATAAATAAGAGGAAACCTTAATGCAATGGCATGTTGCTCCTTTATGAATTTAAGGTTATGAGTTCGACTGGAAACAACTTTTCTATTAATTTAAGAAGTTAATTTAAGAAGAAAGCTAAGTATATATAATCCTTCTCAAATCTTACAATATGAAAACCTTGTGAACTAGGTTGTCTTTTTTTATTATATTAATAATAATTATATTTTTTTCAAATAGTTTTTGTTATATAGATTTATTTAATAATAAATAAGAAAGTTATAGTTATGAATGGTTTATTTGGAAGTGATAAATTGATATTGGATCGATAATTATTATATATATATATATATATATATATATATATATATATATATATATAAATATACACACACATAATTGGCATTTTGAAATGAACTCTAAGTTTAAAAACTCTAGTTTTTTTCTTTCTTGTGCACTAAGTTGTTTTTTTTTTCTTTATAAATGATAATTTTATATGTTCGAATATTTTTGCCACAAATTTATTTAATAATAAATAAAAAAGTTATAGTCATGAATGGTTTTTTGGGGAGTGACAAATAGATATTGGATCGATAATAATTATATATATAATTGGCATTTCAAAGTGAACTCTAAGTCTATAAACTCTAGTTTTTTTTCCTTTCTTGTGCACTAGATTGCTTTTTTTTTTTAAGCATAACTAATAATTTTATTTTTTGAATACTTTTTGTTAGATAAATTTTTATTTAATAAAAAATAAAAAAGTTATAGTTATGAATGGTTTATTAGAGAGTGATAAATAGATATTGCATCGCAAATAATTTAAAAAAAAACAGAAGTTATAATGGGCATTTCCAAGTGATCTCTAAGTTTATAAACACTAGTTTTTTCTTTGTGCAGTTGATGGCTCTGAGAATATACTTTGGGATGAATGGATAAATGATCACATCTTGAAAACTACTTTTGGAGGAATTTATGCTTTAGTTAAAAACAAAAATGATTTAATTAAAGATTATATGGTTATCGGGTTGGATTGAATATGGAGTTGGCACATACCACCGAGGTGAACACATTTTTGATTGAGAGACTGAATTACGGGAACAATTTTGGAAGTATTAAACTCAGTCACTCTATTTCCTTTTGTAATGAATTTGATCAATTCTAGGAGCAGGGAATTAAACTAGCTGGATCAGTGTTAAGGAGAGGCTGCGAGACAAGAAATGAGTTGGTAACCTCGTGAACGGGACAGAGTACCTTTATATGTCGTTTCCTTTATTTCATTCCTTGCATTTGTCCTATGTACAGGTCAGCAGAGTACTGCAAACAGGGTATATGAACCTTGTAAACAAATGAAAAACGCATGAATGAAATACAAAAAACCATTCTGTTCCACTTCAATCTTTTCTTCTCCTTCTTTCTTTTCGTCTCCTTCTTTATCCTTTCTGTTACTCATTTACACTAAAAATCACAGCTCTAGGCTGTGACAAATTGGCATCAGAGCGGTTCGAATCCATTTCTTAAAACTGGGAAGAGCTAAGAAAAATCTGAAAACCATGCCAAATGAAACAAGATTGAACTCTTTGCAAGAACAGGTACAGATGATTCAAAACCAGCTGGAGGCATTGAAGGCAGCTGAGAACAACGTGCCTCGATGGTGGGAAGAACAGAAAAGATCCATAGAGAACCAACTAGCTGAAAACCAAAACTCATTAAGCAAAATGATCCAAGCACTATTGATGAAGGAGAGCACCCACATTTCCGCAGATCCAGAGGGTAAAGGTATAGCCAGCACCTCTCAAACAGACATGGATTTTCAAAGAAGAGAAGGTAAGAATCCTGTGGAAATCACTGTTGTTGATAATCATGCTAGATACAACCTTAGACCTCATGAACCTGGTATCTTACCCACATACCAACCAGAAAACACTCAAACCAATTTTCCAGAAGGGGTAATAGGGGGTAGAAACACTCAGACAGGAGTGAGGCAGTTAGCCAACCACCAAAACCTTTTCTCTCCAAGGCCAAAAATTGAGCTACCTATGTTTGAAGGGGACAACCCGAGAGGTTGGATAAAGAAATGCCAAAAATATTTTAGTATTTTTGCTATAGAAGAAGCTCAGAAACTAGAAATTGCTTCTATGTACTTATCTGGAAAAGCTGAGACTTGGTTTGATGGGCATTTGATGCAAAACCCAAGGCTTTCATGGCCTAAGTTTGTCAATGATTTATGCCAGAGGTTTAGTGACAGAACATGTGCTGATATAGTTGAGGAATTTAACAAGTTGGTGCAGAAATCCTCTGTAGAGGACTATCAAGAAAGGTTTGAAGAACTCAAACCATATATGCTCCAGACCAACCCCTATTTAGATGAAAGCTATTTCTTATCTAGCTTTATCAGTGGGCTAAAGGAAGAGATTAAACATAGAGTCAAAGCAAGCGCACCTATGTCACTAGCTGCTGCATTTAGGCAAGCCAAACTACAGGAACTCTCAGTAGAGATTGAGAACAAGAGACACAAGCAGTTCAACAGAACCAATACCTTAACCACCCAAAGTGCTGCACCTAAACCAACCTATAATTCTTGGAATCAAAACCCCAAAAACACAAACCACAACCTGAATACCAATAGCAAACAGACCTTATATGAACAAAGGAGAGCTCAGAATCTGTGTTACAAGTGTGGAGAGAAATTTGGGCCTGGCCATGTGTGTAGGCCAAAACAACTGCATACCATGACTGGAGAGTTAGTTTCAAATGAGATGGAAGATATGACAGGGGAAACCATTGAAGGGGAACAAGGTGGGGCTGAAGAGGACATAAACCATGAAGAAAATTTGGAGATCTCTATAAATGCCTTAACAGGCAACACAGGACACAGTACATTGAGGATCAAGGGCCATATAAAAGGCAAGCCACTTAATGTGCTCATTGACAGTGGAAGCACACACAGCTTTATAACCCCTAGATGGGCTAAGGATGGGGTAGAGGTAGTGTATACCACTCCTTTATCAATTACAGTAGCTAATGGTGAAAGGCTTTACAGTGATGCTAAGTGTAGACAGCTCGAATGGGTGATGCAAGGGCACACTTTCAACCATGATCTTAGAGTTTTATCACTAGGAGGTAGTGATATGGTGTTGGGCGTTGACTGGATGAAAAAGTATAGCCCTCTTGTGTTTGATTTTAATAAATTAACTTTAACCTTTAAAAGAGAGGGGCAGGAGGTAACTTTGACAGGTGGGCAGCATCAACCTACACTGAAATATATCACTGGCGAGAAGTTACAGAAATTGGCAGATAAAGATCAGGAGATTTTTGGAGAGATCTTTATGCTCAATGTAGAATATGGTGAAACAGAAACTCCACCACAGCTTAGATGTCTAATTGACTCTTATCAAGATGTGTTTACAGAGCCAACAGGCCTACCCCCTAAGAGGTTGCATGATCATGTCATTCCACTTAAAACTGGAGCTCAACCTATCAGCCTAAGGCCTTACAGATTCCCACACCATCAGAAGACAGAGGTTGAAAAACAAATAGCTTCCATGTTGTCTTCATCTATTATCCAAACCAGTAGCAGCCCATTTGCATCACCATGTTTGCTGGTGAAGAAAAAGGATGGAAGTTGGAGACTCTGTGTGGATTATAGACAGCTCAATGCCTTAACTGTCAAAAATAAGTTCCCAATCCCTATTGTGGAAGACTTATTTCATTCCTTGCATTTGTCCTATGTACAGGTCAGCAGAGTACTGCAAACAGGGTATATGAACCTTGTAAACAAATGAAAAACGCATGAATGAAATACAAAAAACCATTCTGTTCCACTTCAATCTTTTCTTCTCCTTCTTTCTTTTCGTCTCCTTCTTTATCCTTTTTGTTACTCATTTACACTAAAAATCACAGCTCTAGGCTGTGACACCTTTCGGGTCAGACAAAGGAATATGGTCACACATGATAAACAAAATTTTTAATCCCAAATCTTTTCAAAAACAGTTGCAGAAATCATCAGATTTTGAAGTCCAGATTGAAAGTTACATCTGGAAAAGGTTTGCTCTAGTGAAAGTCGAAATTTTTTGTTGGAAAGCAGTGAGAGGCAGTATTTCATTAATTAAAGGTTCTTTCAAAAAAGGGACTTTCTTTGTTCTTGATATTGAACTTTATTTTCAACATTCAAAGTCTAATCCAATCCTCTTCCTAAAATGAGCTAGACAGGATATTTTTGGTCTCCCCCAATTCATGGGGTGGAGAAAGTCAATGTGGAAGGTTGTGCTCTTAAAAAATCCTGGGCCTGCTGGTAATGGAGGTCTTCCAAAACTATGAAAGACTGAAAGTTGTGTTTTGCTGAACTATTGGCTGTTTTTGAAGTACTCTCAATTGTGGTTGAACTCAAGTTATTTCATTTTATTGGAGATTACAATCGAAAGTGATTTCAAAATGATGATCTCTTAATTAAAAAGAGTTCTTGATAACTTATAGAAATTCAATGAGATCTTAAATAAGATGTTTAATTAATATGTTGATGTTAGTGGCTTGATTATTCTATAACGTTATAACTCTTTTGTATTATATAAAATTTTAATTTTTTTAATTTTTAGAAAATATTAGTTTATTTTGGGAAAATCTATTGTTAGCAATCATCTTATTAATTTCTTGACAGGGAAACCATTGTAATTACTCAGCTTTGCTGCAAACAACCTGTTTTTTTTCTGTCCTTGGGTGGCTATGCAAACAAACGGATAGTCAAGCCTCTCTTTTTTTTGGAACAAATAGTCAAGCCTCTTTATCATATTGGTAAGACTTTCCTTTTTGGATTGCTAGTTGTCAGGTCAAGTCATTCATATGAGTATTTTCTTAAATTGGTATTTTTTATTTCATTTTTTTATCCTTTTAAGTTGGTATCTTTTTTTTGTAATTAAGGAGTTTGGTTGAAATTGTTTAGGCTTGACTTCAAAGTCTTATAATCCGTTACATGGTTTTTCTATTCATTCATTAAGAGGTTTTTGATCTTTTAAATTAGTATTTTTATTTAAAAAAAATGAGTCAAATTCGAGTAATTATTAAATCAAGCAATAAGTCTTAAATTGTTTAACCCAATTACACTCTAATTATTATATCTTAACATAAAACTTCCCCCTAGCCTATGATGTTTAAATATCTTGCTATGAGACAATTAAAATAATGAAAAACCTTAGAGAATCATAAGCTTGTCATATGCATGTAAAATATATTAGAAAATTTTTTAGTCATTTATCTTTTCTTGAGATGACAAAGAGTTCCCTTGCAAAAGATATGCCTTCAAGATTTAAATAAAAAAATGGTTTCATGCACATTACATTAATGTAGAAGACTTCTGCCGTGGATAATCTCTCTTTTCTTTTCTCTTCTATTTAAGTTTTAAGGCAAATTAAGGATTTCTACTTCAAAAGAAAAATAATAATTTCTTCAAGTGGTCTACAAATATCTAATGACCAATTTTAAAAGAGAACTTCAAATTGCTATATACCTTTTTTTTAAGTCTTAAAAATCACTATTCTCCATATAGCTGATGCCAATTTTACTTAAGCTGTAACTTCTAATTCATCTTATCTGTGTTTTCCACTCTATATCTATGTCTTAGATACAAAAAAAAAAATCCTTGAGTTGACCATATTTTTATACCTAAGCCATTATTGTTAACAACAAAAATCTGTTTGTATGTATACCATGCTGAGCTGAAATGAGACGATGAGAAATTATATCGATGGTAAAAAGGAGATCTTGGAACATTTAAGTTTCATCATGTCTAGGGTATAATCCAACTTCATATTTAGTTTATTTGGTTTGTTTGATTAATTTGCATATTGAGATTTTCTATGTACATACGTAGGTACATACATACATATATGTTGTTTGATATATATTAAAGTTATTTTCTTCTAATTGAAGTTTGTTAAGAAATCATCCAATCTCTTCATCTAAAATATATCTTGACATCATTATTAGAAGTTATTCTATTTAAAAAATTTTAGTGTTTATTTTTCAAATTGTAATTAATAACAAGTTGGAAAGTAAAAAATATATAATAATTTTTTTAAAAAAATTATTATTAAAAAAAGTAAATCTAGCCAGGACATAATATGTGGGGTGGAGTAATATTTCAAGTAGCTTCACATACTTAATCTTGTATTCAGTCAACAGATATTAACATGTATTTCTATGCTTAGAACTATAAGGGGATCATTATCTAGGGTGAGGAAAAGAAAAAGAGGAAGGCCTAATTTGGATGTCACCGTACATCTTTGGTGCAATTAGGGTTGTAAATGAATCAAATACGAATTAACAAATTGATGTCTTTGTTCGTTCATTTGTTTTTTAATGTCGTTCATATTTGTTAAGGAATTTAATTTTTAAGTTTATGTTCGTTCGTTTGTTTGGTAGAGATTGTTCATTAAATGTTCGCAACAAGCTCATTCGTTCTAAACGAATGCGTTCACGAACCTGTAAACAAACGCTTGTGTGAACAAGTGTTCATAAAACATTAAACAAACACATTCACGAATACATGTTCGTGAACAAGTGTTCATGAGAACAAACTAAATATTAAATATTAAAAATCCTACATAAAGATTAAATCCCACATGCAAATCGAAATCATCAAACACGAAATCCTAAATACAACACAACTTAAGTCAATTATGTTTTATTAAAATTGATAATTACAATTTTAAGTATAATTTGTATCATATATACACACACACACACACACACACACACACACACACATGTGTGTGTATTCTCATATGTGTCATATATAAAAATATATATATATATATAAATTGTCAATAGATAAGAATGAGATTTTAACTTATTATGAAATTTTTATTAATTTAATTTTAGTACATTATGTTTAAAATTTTAAAAATAATTATTTTAAGCATAATTAACTAATTCAATTTTATAATTATTTTATTCTTATATTTTATTAATTTTTAAGAAAACAAAATTGTATTGTATAAATATGTTTAAGAATTAGGTACTAAAATTTTAAGTTAATGACTTAAAAATAGGGTATATATTATATAGCTTATATAACATAAGTAATTTTAGCATTTTATTATATAACAAACGAACAACAAATAACACTTTAAATGAATGAGTTATAAACGAACATAAATGAACAAGTCATAAACGAACATAAACGAACGAACAATAAATGACACTTTAAATGAATGAATAATAAACGAACATAAACGAGCATGTTCACAAACAAAAACGAACGAACCATACCTTTGTTTATGTTCGGTTCATTTAATAAACGAACACTAAAATGTTATTCGTGTTCGTTTATTAAGCTTAATAAACGAATATAAACGAACAAAAATCGAACGGATTCACAAACAGTTTGTCGAATGTTATGTTCGTTTACATCCCTAAATGCGATGAGTTCAATGCATGAACAGTAGGTAAAAGACAAAAACGTGAGAAAATTAAATTATCTTTCTGCCCTTCATATCAATTTTTTTATTATTTTATTAAAATTATATACGTTTAATAATATTTTTTTTCAATTTTATCAAAACAAATCTTATCGCCTATCTAACCTAGCACCAACAGAAATGATAAGAGTTAGGAAAAACATTAGACAGCGCACAGAACAAAATATGTAAAGCAACAGGCAGCTGTTAGTGTTTCCTTAATATTGTCGAGCTACTGATTGGTGGCCTCTGCCACTCAGGCACAAGACATCCCAATATGATTGGCTACCTACCATCCTTCAACTTTAACTTTATGTTAGATGAAAAGTATGAGTAGCTAAGCCATTCCACAGCATGTAATGACCGGAAAAATCTTGAAATACCCAGAGATCAACCAAAAATACTTTTAAATATCCTATTTTTTCAAAATGAAATTGAAAAATAATGTAGAGAAGTTATAACTTTGGGTGACTGAGTGACTGATTTGTAACAATCAGAGTAAAATTTAAGCAGTCGCAGGCAATGCCCAATGCTGCACGCTCCGAGAAAGTGCAGAGAACCTTATTGGTTCGTACCCTTTGTTTCCTCCCGTCTCTCCGTCAATTCAGCTTTTTAATCCCCTCTCTCTCATATTGCTAGTATTTTCTATCTTTTTTTATATATATATAGAAATAATTTAAGTTTGTTTGCATAAAATGATTTTTAAAATTTTTTTTTTTTAAAATTTGATTTTTTGAAAAAATTAATATTTTTTTGTTGTTTGGTTGATATGCTGAAAAATATTTTTTGTTATTTGTTGTTTTAATCTAGTATAAGTTAAATTGAGTTTCAATAAGGATTTTTTTTCTTAAGGGTAGTATAATTGAAAAATTATCTTCTCTTTTTGGAAAGGAAAGATAATTTTTTAAAATTTTTAAAGATTTTTTATTGATTGAATTTTATTTTTTATTTATCGAAAATATTTTACATGTACTAAATACTGAAAAATATAAAAAACATTTTCGAAAAAATAAAATATACAAACCAAACGAATCTTTATTTTAAATATGTATACATAATAAAACAAATGCTTGACTTTTGTTTATATTCTTGTTTTTTTTTTTTGGTTACAAGAGAAAGGCTATATTCTTCATAAATTTCTGTAAATGAGTTTGTTGAGATCTTTAACGAGGTTTTTTTTTTGTTCTAAAAAAGAAAAAGATTTTGACGCTTTCAGCTTAGATTTCATGACGATTTTAATATGTGAACATTGTAAACTTGAAGCAGCATCTTATCGCATAAGGAAAACTCTTTTTTTTTTCTCTACTCTTTGACCAAAAAAAAGTATCAAAGAATATTTTCACCCTTTGAGGTTTAAAAAAAAAATGGAAGAATAAGCGATGAGATGAGAAAAAGAGAAACCAAATAAAAGGAATCATCGAAACCAATATTGTCAGTAAAGAACAGAAAAATCTTGTCTGACGTGACCAAAGATTCGTATGTTGTGTAACTAAGACAAGCTCTAAGCTTAAGGGCAAACGTAAGGAAACCCTAGCTTTATGCACCCAAAACGGAAAAAATTGGAGTAAAACCAGGATTTTCTTTTTATTTTATCTAAGAAATTTTGTTCTGGGAATTTAATACTAGATACCCATCTCTGTAATCTTCACTTGTTTCAATAAAAAAGAAGTTAAAGAAGATTAACTGTTAGATTTTGGAGAGAAATACCCATTTGGGTAAAAACCCTAATCTAAGATCTGATTGAGTGACTGGTTTTGTCACACAGCCATCAGACCATTACCTTAAACTCCCTCATCGGATTGAACTTTGATATCATGTGACGACAAACATAAGAGGCAGCGATGACTAATCCATGAATCTGAGTTTTGAAATCTGACAGAATTCAGGATGGTCAAGTTTTTCTAAGAAATATATATCCAAAAGAGAAGGGAGAGATGAGAAATGGGCTAATGAGAGGGTGACACAGCATTTGTTTGAAACAGTTCTTTTCTGCAAGTGGTGAAAGATGACATGCGGAGAGAGAGCGTGTGCTTTCGCCCATCTGCTTTGCACGTATCATCATAACCCTAGTTGTTGCTCTTACAACTGCTACTACAACACCACTAAATTCAGATCAACTGAACTTGTCTCAACTCTCAAACAGAAAATAAGAAGCCAGTAAATCTTTTTTCAAGGATCTCAACTCAATCTTTTTAGTTTGACACAGAAGAAAGGGAAAAAGTTCATTAAAAAGATGGCTTTAAGAGAATAAAAGCCTATAACCATTAGAATACCTAACTCCAAAAAAAGGAAAAAGAAAAAAAGAAAAACTCAAGAAAGTTGTTGATGAATCAACTGAAAATGAAAGTAGAATTTATATTTATATATAGTTAGAAGTTAGAAGAAGAAAGGAATTGAAGCGAAGAAAGAAGCAAACCTGTTGTTAGCATATTCATAGAGACGGCCGCGGCTGGAGAAGACTACGAGAGCAACCTCAGCATCACAGAGCACAGACAATTCATAAGCCTTTTTGAGCAATCCATTACGGCGCTTGCAGAAGGTGACTTGTCGATTAGTGGTGTTCTCGATCCGCTTAATCTCAATTTTGCCTCTTCCCATTTTTTTCTGGGAAGAGCTTTCCGGTTCTTGATTAGGAAACTCCGTGGTTGAAAGCTGAAAAACAAGCAAACCCAAATTTTGATAAACTTGATTTGCAAAGATAACTACCTTCGGAGAGTCTTTGATGAATTTAGACAACACCCAAAGCACAACGTATACTAATTGGTAACGTTAGATTTTGGTTTATGGGCTCTAACCTGGTAAGGAAACCAAGGAACTGAATTGGGAAGACAAAGGTGAAGTTCTTGAATTCCTACTCTTCTCCTTCTTTTGATGAATATAGCTTAATTAGAGCAGCAGCTTTGAGTTGCAAGAAAAAGGAAGTTCGCTGCTTTTAGCAGATGGGCATTTATAGTCAGAAAATTGACCCTTTAACAATCACCCAACACCAACACAAAGTTTTCTTTGCTTTAGTAGATTTTAGATATCTCTAAATAAATATTTATAAAATTTTCCTAGGTAAATTTGTATTGGAGATGTAGAAAGGAGAGAAAGGGTGTAGGGATGCTAAAGAAGGATGCTTGATGTTCTCTTTGAGATTCCATTAACCGTCCATTTCTTCTTGTATGGGAAAAAGAGAAGGGTGATGATGAATTGTAGTTTGGAAAGTGACTAGCAATGGTCTTGAATGAGACCTTGTGCTTAGCTGCACTCAGCATAAGAAATAGAATTCAATGTACTGTAGCAGAAAAGCTACATATCAAAATCGAAAGTTGAAGGCCTCCCGTGTTATAGTCTGCCTTGTGAAATTTTGGGGTTGGGCCCTTTATTCTAATTTTGTTTTCTGACCCTCAACCCTATTCTTCTCTCTCCCTCCCTCCCTCTCTCTCTCTCTCTCTCTCTCTCTCTCTCTCTCTCTCTCTCTTTCTCTCTCTTACATTATTAGAATTTTTATTAATGTATCTGCTAAGGGCTGTGAACCGCAGCCTGTGACGTAACTGAGGGTGACCCCCATGTGAACTTCTGCTCATCTTCTATTCTTGGTTTCATTAATGGTAAGAATGGAAGAAACCCTTCCATAATTTTGCTGCACTCCATTTCACCTGTTTGGTTTAAGGGAAATGTAGAAGTGTGGGTTCTTCCACTCTCTCACAGCCCAATTTGCCAGTACCCACTATTGTTCTTGTGAAGCTCAAGCAGGCAGCCAAGAACAGCTGACTGAAATTTTGTTTTTCACTATATCGTTTTCTTTTTCAATAAAGCGAAGCATTGAAGCTAGTGATTCATTTTTTTATTTTGGTGTAACTTCATGCATCTTTATTTATTTTACGATCTGAGATTAATTATTTTCGTATCGAGAATGATAAACGGTAAAACTCTTCCAAAAATGATAACTTCAAGATTTGAACCATATTCAAGTGCTTAGAAAAGAAGTACACTTTCATTTCTTACCATCATTTATTGGTGAAGCTAGTAATTCATATAGCGTTATTAACTAGTTCCAGTATCAAGAGTTCTAGATTCTAGTGATCTAGTGCATGTGAAGATGTTTATATGAGTGCCTTTACCCTCCATACCATAATTCTTTTCCTTCAACGTACACAAATAAAATGGCCTGGCCGTCTCCACAGTTCAAATTTGGATGGTCGGCTTCAGTTTTTGCAAAGGCCAATAAGTTAAAGCCTTAGAGTAGAGGTTCACGCCAAGGATGGTGCTTATTGATGGGGATGGCCACGAGCAATCATTCCTTTTCTATGCAACAAAATGCATGACTTCTTCTGTATATAATGCATACCGCAAGGCAAATGTCATCTCGTTTTTTGCAAACCAAATTTCACAAATGTCATATCCATGTATGTTGGCTGATCCAAATAATTGGATGGAAGTCACTACTCCATTCAATAGTATATTAAGTAAGAAGGAATTTGGTTTTGTGGCAATGCATTAGAAGTTACCAGGGTTTCAAATAGCTACCCCTATCTCGCGGTAGTGACGGTGGCCGCCACCGCTATTTTGTTAATAATGGGTGTGAGTACGGATCACACCCGTCGTGGCCAATAACAGCCGCTATAAAACGCCGTAACGGAGGATAGCGGCAATAGCGGCCCGTTATCGTTGCTATCCTCCGTTACCTTTCAAAGTTCAAACAAAATTAAAAAAAAAAGAATTCAGTTGAATAGAAGAATCAACGACACAGAACAGAAGACAGGCAGTGGGCAGATTTACCAAGTACAAACAACACTCTCAGTCACACAAGCAAGCATCAAAATCAAAAGAATCGAAAGTTCAAAACATCAATCATCATTCATTAGTTCATCACAGACTCACAGTCACACAGCTTAAAAATTTCACAGTAGAAATTCACAATCCTATTCCCAGCAAAAAACCAGAATCTTCGATCTAGATTCTAGATTAGTCATCACTCATCAGAGGGGCATGCTATGTGCGTGATAGCGAGGGCGGTTGGGCTGTCAACCTATCACATGCTCATAGCCTCGGTGGTGTTGGCGGCTCAGATCTGGCCTTGGCGTTTGCGACTGGTGGCGTGAGGTCACAAAAGGAGGGGGAATTGAGTGAGTTGAGGACTGAGGCCGCATGAAGTCATTCATGAATGCCGAACTCGAAAGGAAAGGAGGTGAGGGTGCGACAGCGACCAACGCGTGCAACATCCCATTATCACCTTTTTCACGTATTTCCATACAACTTTACCGGTTGGGCTGTCTGCGATGCCAATAACATTCTACAATGATAGTGATAAATAATAATATTTATTTATCAAATACGGAATATGAATATTTCTTTTCATTATTCCTTACATCTGACATCCCTTATTATCTTTGTCTCAATAAAGTAGTACTGTATACATGTCTGAAATGTAAAAGAGAAGTGACTATACCTGTCATATTTGACATAAGTTGCCCCCACGTGCTTGATATGTAGCTACCCATATGGGAGCTAATTTTCTCAACTTCGTGTCTTTTATCTGTGGAGTCAAAACAAAGGGGTGAGCGATTCGTACGCTCAGTAAAGGAGACATATGCTATTTTATAAAACCAAAACCTTATTCCACAATTTATTTGTTTTCCAAAAATCACATCAAATAGGAAAACAGTGAATATAGTTACCAACACTTTCGATACACTAGTCAAATCACTGGCTAAACAGTTGTAACGCCCTCAGAAGCCGGATTTTTTCGGGCTAACTTTTTCCTTTACTTCCTATGTTTGTCACTCGCTCAGTGTAGCTAAAAACCTAATGAGTAATCTCATTCTTATATTTGTTTAAGACTAGTTGTCTAAGGTCCCAGTATAGTCTTTTTGTAAGACGTGTCGAGAACGACATTGAAAACTTTCGCCCCTATTTTATTTCATTATCCATCCTCATACTAAGTACATCATCTTTTCAACCCATAGCAATTCCATATCTCAATATAACTTCTAAAATACTTAGCATCCATGGATTTCATATATAGATAAATATCGAAAATTCGACTTAACTACATGACACAGTAGGTTTACAGATTCGATATCTCCTAGTTCTTACATCCCAAATCCTATACACTGTGCACACAAAAGAATTTAGTCTGGGATATAAAAAAAAGAACAAAGATTATACCTTCTTTCAGAATACAACTTTGTGCAACTCGACAAAAAGACTCTCAGTGCACCACGCTCGTGCCGAGTCTACCTGAAATAATCTGAGGTGGAAGGGGGTGAGCTTTGGGGAAAGCCCAGTAAGAAAACATACGCTAAATGATGTTAGGTTTCTACCATGTTTAATGCATGTGTATGCGTAAACGTACGTGCCAAAACTCATGCTTAAAAATGTTTTATCGGAAATAATACCAAAATGATAAACCATAGTTTATAAGCTATAAAAGGTTATGCCGAATAATTTCAAAACAGATTAGTACTCAAGCATTCACAAAATCAAGATATAGTAGTAGTAGAAATGATACATTCGCTCATCTTTGTAACAGTATCGTAATATACATTTAAAACATTTTCACGAGACGAGCATTATAAGATTCGGTAACATAACGGGGATCTTTGGAAATATAACCAAGAAGCTTTCTATGAAAGCATCCATTGTAGCTAGCAGTGGTCAATGTCCCATACCAGGGCTCTATCCATGATCATGAATCATCCCAGCACCAGTGATCATCTAGTAGCTGAGGTACAAGTTACGACTAGTTGTTGGACAATCATATGTAATTACCACTACCCATTTGCCACACAGGCGGGATCTATGACGCAATTACGTATACGGCGCCTCAATGCCACACAGACTTACTGAATGCCACACAGGCGAGTGCCACACAGGCATTTCCAAGTGCCACACAGGCATTTCCAAATGCCACACAAGCATTATACATCATCACATGTATCATGAGTCAAAACTCGTTTAGAAATAGATCTTACAAAATAGGTTGAGTACCAAAGGCATAAATCGTTCCACATACTTATAGTTTTAAAAATCTAATCGTACGAAGTCTCAATAACAAGTAGCAGTGATTAATATGCATAAGGTTTTAAAGGCATTTAATAAATCTAATTTAATATCAAGAAACTTATTTAGACAATTTCTAACGAAATTTCGGCATTATAACGGCATAGGTAGAACATTACCCAGCGTCATAACCACAAATCAGATACCTGTAGAAAACTCAATCAAGCAATATATCTTCAATACACCAACTTCAAATCCAAATCCAAATCCAAATCCAACTCCAACTCCAAATCCAAATCCAAGTCCAAATCCAAAACATTATGCATTTAAAACTCAATCCAACGTATTTGGACATTTAACCAAAAATGCATTTAAATCCATAATTATTAAATAACATTAATTTAAACATGCATGAGCATAGTAGACTAACAGACATTTACCGTATATTCCCTTACCTAATGTTGCACAATATCGTGATTAAGGATACCACTTCCATATGCCTTACACTTTAGCACTTTCTTGAACACTTTTAGCACGTTCTTGAATTTTGTTCTCCACTTAACCTACACGAAACGACACCTATACAATTACAAATTTAACACTTCTACTAAGGCTTAGGCACTACCATACCACATGTTGTTTCCAATTACAATATATATTTTCATATATACACCTATCACCAGTTAAGAAACTAGATAGAATCCTTTACCTCTATAATTCACAAAACCAAAATTCCACTTAGCCTTGTCTTAAAAATCAGTACATTAATATTAAAGTAGTTCTTCTCACATCATAAATCTACCTTACGTCTAAAACATCATCCCATGTTGCAACCCACCATTTACCTAGGTCTAAATTTAACATTTCTTTAATCAAAACCCATGTATATAAATCATGCAAGGAACTATTCTTACCTCTTAATAGATATTGTCCCCTGCCTATGGGTGTGCTTCCTTGCAGCTACTGTTTCGACTGCAAACAGCCAGCCTTCTTCAGTCCTTGTTCAGGCCAACTCAGCCCTTCTCTTTAGTCCCGAATTAATATTGAAATCTCTTGCCAAGTGCCCTTATACAACTTTAATTGCTGCACTGTTCTGACCCCACAACAGCACCCACAAATTTCCCAACATAGATCTTCCCTTCCACAGCTCCAACTAGTGCCTAAATGTGCCCTTGTACCAGCCATATCTCAGCCTTCAAACTCCTCTTTGCCTGTCCAAAAATTTCAGCACTAAGCACTTCAGATCAAGCTTTCACACACGTCACCTAGCTACTCCCTTTTTACTCTGTTTTCAAACCACTAAAACCAGTTCTATATCTATCAAGAATGGCCACTCACCACCCTTTGAAATTACCATAATCCAGCCCCAAAATAGCCTTTAATCTGACACCTAAAAATAAGCCAAAACAATACCAAATCTGTCCTGTTTTACAGCCACCAGCCAAAACCATTTCAGGCACCAAACCAGCTTTGAAAACACCTCAACCCAGCCTTGTCTGACGTCGATTTCTTCTTCCATTTTCCAACTCGTCTTGGCCTTGATTTCAGCCTTTCAAAACGCCATCAATCGCAGCCCCTTACAGATCCGTTTAGCAGCACTTTGCTGCTCCCCACGTCAGCTCTCTTCCTCTCCCAGATTTTATTTCCTTTGCCAACCCCCTTGCTCTAGGTTCTTTTCCTTTCTTTCTTCTCTTCAGTTCACTCTTTTCTTATTTCTTTCTCGGTTCTGCTTTGATTCCAGCCTGTTTCATATCTGATTTCTCCCTTTTTCCGCCCACTGCTGCTTTCTCTTCCTCTCTCGATCAGTCCTTCACTTTGCTTCTACTTCCATTTCCTTCAGATGTCCTCTACTTTTGTTTTCTTTCTTTCTCAGACTCTTTTCTTTTCTTTCTTATTAGTTGGCTTTGTTTAATGCCAATCAATTCATAGTGGTCTGCTTTGGCAGACCACTCACGTGGGTTTGGTAAGGTTTGAGTTGGCTTCTTCAAGAAGCCTTTCCATATATATATATATATATATATATATATATATATATATATATATATATATATACACTATAATTAATATGTTTAAATATATATTTAATTTCTATATATATTAATTTATTTAAGCTCTCATCATTTATTTATAATATATATGTTTAAATCCTTTATTTCTTATAATTTACTAAATTTCTAGTATAATTAAATTTCTACAACTCTATATCAAATAAATTAAATTAATTTCTCCCAATAATTCACTAATTGAATCCTTTATTTCACTTTCCTTGTATGAAATTCGCAGTTATGACAACAGTTTACTTTAAAATGTAGTAAACAATAAACAGGATTCCATAAATCCTTTCAGTAAACAGAAATCAATAAGTTGAGACTAGGCAACAAATAAATCATGCTATCATTGTTCCCCCAGGAACACAAGTCCGCTTTTGGGGTGTACCCATAGGTCACCGCCCCTTACGGCTATCTCAGATCTATGGTCATAATCTATATATGGTTCTCGGGTCCACTTGCCAAGTTACCTCGAGACCGCTAATGACTTGGCAGGTCCATCAGCCTTATGACGCCCTGAGGTGCACTCTTTGGTCCATCGACCGAGCCACTGCCCCAGGCGGGTCACGCAACTACATGAATAATACTGCATGAACTCAAGGCCTAAAGTCTCAAAACCACTTTTATATCTCATGAAAACCTTTATGGAATTATCTCACCATATTATCATTTTCTCAAAATGATTTGATTTCCGAAAAGGTTTAGGCTTTTTGTTTACAAAACACCTTGACAACCTTTCAAAATCTCAACCTTCAAAACCTGCTCACCCATGGTCAGCTCGCCCAGTGCGATAAACTTGTGTTTGCCCACCAACCTTTGCTTTTAAAACAACAAGCTAAAGTGGCTCGCCCTTAGTGGCTCGGCCATTAGTCAATTCACCCAAAAGGGTTTATATTTTCTATTTTCAAATATATTAAAATGGCTCATTTTTCCTTAAGAAAATACCATCGAAATCTGTTCGCCATGGTCAGCTCACCAGTCCAGCTCGCCTATGGTCAAATCAAAAGGGGTGAACAAGTGTTCGCCCGCCACTCTATACATTTAAAAAAAAACACTGGCTCGCCCATATCTTTCTTAACCAAAAGGGGTCGCCTGCCCCAAAACATTAAAAAGGGTTTGCCCATCGGTGGCTCGCCCGCCTTTTATTTAAGCACGGTTTACTCGCCCCAAAATAAATACAAATGGGCTCGCCTGTCAATACCAGTTCGCCCAAATATCATAGGGCCGACTTTGTAGCTCGCCCAAAATCAAAACAGTTTAACAAATAATGCATGTCGTAAAACAAAACAATTTCTCAATAATTTCATAAAATTTAACTCCACAAGACATGCATTTTACTTCACATACAACCCCCTTACTTGGTTCAACGAAGCCTTGCTTCCCGATCTCCTTCTGATCGCTTTTACCAAGTCCATAATTCCCGGCTGCAAAATAGTTTATTAAAACTATTAATATTTTCATTTTATATCACTTGGCGAAACTGAGATAAATCGAATGACTACTCGCCCAACAGAGCTCTCACTAGCTCACCCAATATCCAACACGCCAGGCCAACATTGGCTTAAATGTGGGAATTCGCCCACAATTCTACTCTCCCTGTTTGAGTTCGCCATATGTTCTCAAGTGAGTTCGCCCGACATGGCTTTTTAGTTTAAGGTGGGCTCGCAAAAGACTTAACATGTGGCGACCTCGCCCACAAACACACTTCACATTATTTAGTTTGCCAATGATGGTTGAGCTCGCCCATTTATCAGATCGCCCATAAATTAAACTAAGTTGGGCGACCTCGTCCTCTTGCACTTGGTGAGTTCATATTGCCTACTCGCCCCATTGGCGATCACTAAATTTCAACATGGACGATCACAATAGTCGCCATTTTCATCATTCTTACACTATTTCCATTACTTTCCTTGTTTTCATATTCTCTAAAGATCTATTTAAAACAAGGCTGCATCTATGTTTATTACTTTGTAAAACATCAAACTATGTCATCAAATACCAAGATAACCGTAGAATAAGGAAGCTCACCTTAACCAACTGCACTTCCAGCACAGTATTCCGTTGGCCTTACTTTGCTGATTCTTTTAGCTCATCAACGATGGAGAAAAGGTTTTGTAAGCAGATTTTCTTGTTTAGCCAACTTAAAGAATCAAGCATGGTAGAAATGGAAGGAACCAAACATGAACTTGCAGCAACAAAGAGTCGGTTTTCCATTCAATCCTCATCTATATATAGCCATGCTATCCAAATCAAAATCTACCACTTGTCCCTTATTCTGCTTCTTCCATCATTTCCTGTCTTTCATGCTTTAAATAGAGGAAAGAGACAGTTAGGCTTAATTTTCAACCCTCATTAATGGAAGAAGACACATGTGGCCAAAGGAACGGCGTGCCACTCTTTTCTGCACCGTTCTTGACTTATGGGCCTCCTTTGTTTTATTCCTCAACCAATCAAATTAATTTCTTTATTGACTATAGCATCCTCTCTTAATTTTCTTCAGTTGTGTGGTGTACAAAGTCAATTTTTGCTGCACGGTTCTGTTTTATTTTCATTTTGTCCACATATGCTGATTCCCGTTCGCCTCTTCGTCTTGAGACCTTAGCTCACCAACTAAATTTCAGTTCGCCAGCCTTAATCCAGATCGCCAGCTTCTCAGCTCGCCAATATAACTGAACTTGCCATATGAGCTGATTCCTTTCTCTTAGGCGATCATATTGGGGTTTGAAGATCCCCGGGTTATTGCTCTACTCGACTATTGCTTTGATCCGTACAGTAACTGGGCGATCACAAACACTCGCCCATTTGGGCGATCATCCATCCCTACAACTTGGCTAACACTCCTATTCGCCCAACAAGCAATTTAAACCAACAAACTTGGCGAACTTACTTATTCGCCAAGAAGGCCATTAAACCAACTCTCCATCATCAACTCGCCCATACATTGGGGATCATCCTACCCTGCTCGCCCATTGACGAGCTATTTCATTATAGTACTCGCCCATCAAGTATTTCACATAAATTGCTCCGTTCACATCTCAAGTTAAGGACCTTTTCACCCTTTTTGGAAATCAACATTCGTTATTTATTAAATTTCCATTCTTCAATTTTATAAAATTAGAGTATACAGTAGTGTAGAATCAGATCTTACAACGTGAGGTGTGGGTGACCAATTTGTGAAAGCCGAAGGAGGTGAGGTGAGGGCGAGAAGTGACTGAAATCGTGAAACCGAGGGAGGGAAAGGCGAGGCTCAGGTGACTGATGAGGGCGTCATCGTTGCATGAGGCTGAGGTGAGGGACCAAGAGAGGAGGCGAGTGGTGGTGACTAGTGAGATGAGGGACGAGGGTGACTGAGGAGAATGTGAGGGTTGGGTGGGGGATAATGGGTTTTTTTTTAAATATTTTTGTTTTAGAAATTTAATATGTTTTAATTAGTGATGTAAGAATTAATAAATCATAATAAAATATATTAAATAATGAGTAATTTGTATTTAAAAAATAGATAAGTTTGAATTTAAATTATTAATTTAATTTTTTAAAAGTAAAATTTGTAGTGTAATTAAATATATGATATTAAATATTATTACAACTTAAGTAAAAAAATTAATACTGATAATTTGATATTGATATATGAATATGATTGTTTAAACTAATTGATTGTGGCAAATTAATATTAAATTTTTAATATAATTGAACATTGTTGTAATTCAAGAAAAATATTGATAATGTAAATGTAATGAATTAAATTATTATTACTTATTAAAGGGCTGGAAATGTGATTAATTAATGATTCTAATTCAATTTTTATTTATTTATAAAAAGTGAAGAGGGAGAATTTGATACTCCTCGTCATTCCACTATATGGTAATCAATAAGATTTAAAGTGTATTTTTTTTAGTTTCCTTGAATTGAATTTAACAAGTTCTATTTGTTAATTATTAATATTCGTAAAAAGTCATGTAGGAGAGAAAAAAAAAGAAAAATATTGACATAATTAATTTAGATGAAAAAAGATTTGATAAAATTTAGATGAAAAAATTCCTTAATAATTTAGATAAAAAATAATTAATGCTAAATAATTAGTACATAATTATTTATCTCTATTTTCAATATTTGTTATTTTTAATTATCATAAATAATTTTTTAAATATAAATGTTTTATTTTAATTCAAAAAATTATAACTAACCTTTTTTTTCACATAAATAATAGACTTGAAGTATCATAAATTACTTTAAAAACTATAAAATAAGACTTTACATGATTATAATTATAATTACTACACTTTATATAAAATTGTGCGAAATTAAAAAAAATTCGCGACCGTTATGACCGCGATGACCGCAATTACCGCCGCTATGTTCGCAACCACGAAAAACCCAACTCGACCGCGACCGCAATTTAAAACCATGGAAGTTACACGTCCAACTATGATCTATCTGAAATAGATCCACTTCTATTTTAGTTTTTATATCCCTAAAATAATAAAGTAAGTTCATATATATTTGTGTAAACCACAAGTTGTTATCACCCCATATTAGGTATGAGACTAATCTCCATTCGTGCTATGTGGCTGGCGTTGAAACAAGAGAATTTGACTTGGTGAGGATTTGAACACAGGCCCTCATGCTATGAATCATCCTTACCCAAAAATTCAATAGGACTTTACATCACTGAGTCAATCCTTTAAGTTAAATTCATATATCAAATTATAATAACAAATGTGTAATTAAATTTAAAGTTAAAAATGATTAAATTACCTCTATGAAAAAAATTAATAACATTAAACTTTTAGCCAAAAAAATTTATTTTTTGACTGCTTTAGTCACGACCACCGACCATCATAGATGATTGAAAAGAAAAATTTGCTTTGATTCTCATACTCTTTGAATGCTAACTTCAATTCTTCAAACACATCTCTTCGCTTGCTTTCATATTGTGTAATGTAACATACCAAATGTATAGTATAACACACATTTTACAAATAAATTACAGTTGGTTGGGCTGTCTGTGATGTCTTTAACACTATTCATCTACTAAAAATTAATATTCACAATTGTATGAATCAGTTTACATCCCCTGAAATTAAATTACAACCAGTAGTACTGTATAAAACTGTCTGAACATATAAATGTAAACACAATACCTCCGAGATCCACAATAACTTCTTTCGGGATCAACAAATCCTAGCTAATCCCCGGATAAGTGAATCACGCAATTTCTGAAAATAATCTGTGGATGGTGAAAGTAAAGGAGTGAGCAAACCACGACTCAGTAAAGGAATTGTATGCAAATCTTGATATTCCAAAATCTACATGCAATAAAATCTTTTATTTTCCTATAAATGCACTAAGGGCCCTAATAGGAAAGATACTATAGTCGGCTAGGGATTTAGATAGAGTAAGGAAGGTATTTTGAAATACCTGTCTTGTCTTAAAACCTAGAAGCGACTATATGGAGTAAGTATTGATTTTTGAAAATAAATCAATTTTCCCATAACATCTCATATTCATTTCAAATCAATACTTTCAACATGTAAAACATTTAATCATATAATCTAATATTCAAATTAATCATAAAAGAGTATTAGATTAACACTTTTCCATTTCCTTTTTGAAAACATATCACATATCGCATATATCACTGAAATCTCATAAACAGTATTGTACTCATATAGTACAGTAAACTGACTCTGTTATTCATTTCGTTTAAAACTCACAAAATTTCATTCATCATTTAATATCATCATCCTTTTGAAATCATCATTTCCATATCATAAAAATAGTGGAGACTAAGGCAACACCCTCAATATATCATGCTATAATCTCCGTATGGAACTGTATCAGTAAACACGTGAGATCTATGGTCATAGTCTATAAATGTCCTCGGTTGTACACTGATCAAGTGTCAACCGAGACGCTAAAGACAAGATCAGTGTCAACAGCTTCACACAGTCTGTACATATCTCATATCACATATCAAATATCACATATCAGCATGATACGGGGCCTATCAGTCTCAAAACAGTGTATACTAAATCTCATCACCTTTATGGGATTTAATAAAATAGATAATATCATCAAGAATCCATAAAGGTATAAATCACAACATATAGTACGGTGAAAATAGTGTTATAAAATATTTACACTATAATAATAAATTCCATTTCACTGTAAAATACATATACTCACATTTCCATGCTTTGCTTTCAAGAAATTCAATTTCAATACTTCTGAAAAATCATTTTTCGGTAATTGTACACTTTATGGAAAATAATAATATTTATTTTCCAAAACTAATAATAATTCCATAAACACACTGGTTCACTATGGAACACATTTAGAAAACATTTCAACCTCAAACAATATTCGCACAATAACATTACCTTTATGGAAGTCAATAAAATAAGTAAAACTTTCAGTCAATCCATAAAGGTATATTAAATCATATGGTGAATATTTATGGAAAATAATTTATAAAATATTCACTTTGCCACTTTTCACTTTATAAACTACTTCATTTACTGTAAGACATGTAGGAGAAATTTTCATTAACCTCTCTTTCATGAAAGTTGGTAACATGAATATTTAAATAATATTTTTTGGTATATTCATGTTTTACAAAAAAATATAAAATTCATCATTTCCGATGCTAGGGAAGTATTCAAATATGCATGAAAATATTTCATGATATTTTTAAAGAATTTTCTAAGAAATTTTAGCAGTATACCGACTGCTAATACCCTAGCCTTCCTGCAATTCCAACACAGTTCTAAGATTCACAAACAGCCACAATCCATAATTTCCAATGCAATTCATTTTAGAAATATTCTTATAAAATCATTTGTATTAAAATCATACATTCAAAATATCCTTACAGTCCACATACGCATCCCTTACCTGTCTGTCTTATCCGATATCTTCGAGTGCACCACCCATAAACCGTTACTCCTGGGCTACAGATAATTTCACCAAAATTATTAGCTCATTTAATACTTATTTTTGAGCCACATTTTATGTCTAATTGCAGCCACATTGTACACTATTAATATCAATGAAGTATAATTTACATCGGTAGAAATTCCTAATTTTTTCGTTTTAACTCCGTTTTCAGATCTGATCTCACCAATGATCTTCTCTTAATATCTACATTAATTTGGCATATCAAAATCATAAAATGCAGCGTTCTAACCTCCCAAAAACCTCATGGTCGAATGGTGTTTGGAGGCATTCCCATGGCTTTTCTTCAAACTATGGTTACCAAACCTTAAATCCATGTTTATCTTCTGTTTTCCATCATTTTCATGCAAGAAACTATATGATTTCCATAGGCCCTTATGCAAACTGAAACCCGAAGGTGCCCTTTCATCATGATTTAATTGGATTTAAGCAAAACTAAAGCTAGATCTAAGCTTAGCATAATGAAAAACATAAAAATCCAACATTAGTTTTTAAAGAAATGTAAAATCACCATGGAAGCTTACCTTGACCCATTCTTCCTCTCCTCTTTTCCTCTTGAATTTTAACTTATTCAATGTGTTCTTGGTTGGGTTTGATAGAGCAAAGGATGAGGATTAAGTTTGCTAGAAATAGGCTAGTGGAAAAAATAATGTTTTGATATAGTTTTTATTGAATTTTGTTTTGTTTTGTTTTCTTCTCTGATGGTGGACGTTGCTCAAGGTTGAAGATGAAGGAGGTAGCCGGCTGGAGAAACAAAGAATAATTGAGAATATTTTAGATAGGGAAAAAATTATCAAAATGCCCTTGGTTATGAAATTTTTGAAAGAATTTGCCCTCAAGCTTTCGTAGTCATAAAAACTATGTAAATGCGCTCCAAAATTTTGGATTTCAGGACCAAATAATGTCATTTAATGTATCTTGATGATTGAAAGTGGTTTCATTGAAGCGCGATGCACGGATAGTGAGAAATTACGATTTTACCCCCGTGACCCACTGGTAAATTTCTCCAAATTCACCATTGTTTTGATAAATCTCTTGACACTGTCTTAACCTAATTTTCATGTAGAATATCATGATATTTTGACTTCGTCCCAATTCTTTTTAGTTTGTGTGCAATTTATGAAAATACCCTCGGGACGTAAACGTCATTTTCTAATTTGTTTTCCACACTTCACAAAATAATTTCAAATAATTAAAAAATAATATAATTAGATGATTTTAAACCTCAAAATCATCATATTATATTTCTTACACCACTGTACACTTTATTATCAGTCTCGAGCCCATCAGAACACGTTAAAATAAGTGGAGCTCACATTACACTTTTACTTATAATCACATAATATACTAAATTTCTCTTTATAAATAATTATATATGACATGTACAGTAGTAACATGTCTCACAAGTAAACCATTTTGACAAAAGATATTTCGTCACTACGTGTATATAACTACATTCAATAATATTATATAAGTTATCATCAATTGATATATATGATTTTTTGAGGATTTATATATAATATATTGATAGTGTATAGTTTTTATATACTGTCAATACATAAAAAATTGACAACTCACTAATAAGGCTTTATTAGCAAATTGAAAAAATTTTATTTATGGTTATTTTTAAAGACTTGTCATTTTTTTTTAGTTTGCATATTGATGATATGTCAATTTCTAGTGCATTGATAGTATTTAGAGACTATATACTATCAGTGCATCGTATATAAACTCTTTTCATTAATTCAACATTTTAATGGTCACAAGACATTTGATCAATTAATATATACGATTATATTTAATGTTGTAATGTTAAAATTATAATTTATGTATAAGCCAAAAGCAAAATAGATATATGGTTAAGGTAATTAATTGACAAATTATTACAATTATAGTTAATGTAGTGGTGTTAATATTATAAGTCAAAAACAAAATAGGTATATGATTGAGCTAATTAATTGTTAAGTTATTCATAATAAATATTTTTTGTGAATAATAGGTGATACTTTTTTTTGGTTCATAACAGGATACAAGGCGGAGAGGAGATTCGAATCTTGGACCTAATCGTTCTTAAGAAGAGGTGATGATTTTCAGGGTCACAAAAAAGCAATTTTCTTATTCAATTTATTTGTAGTTAGTGGAGTAAGGATCAATCCCATAGATACTGATTTTAGTCAAATTAATTATAAATTTTGGTCTAATTTTAAAAACAAAGAAGAAGGGGAATTTTCAATTATCTAATTAAAATAAAAATTAAAATTAAAAACAAGCTTTTTAAGAAAAAATGGTTTTATCAAATATGCATATGCTTCGATTATAAGGCATCTAATTATTCTTAGATTTTGATGTTGATCAATGAATCTAAAACAATATCGTCAATTAAGCATTCAATCGTAGCATAACAACAAGATCTGTTACGCCATATTTTCTTACTGAGTCATTAATTGAAACAAGCTTTTCAATTAATCTCTAACTACTAAACTACCCAGAACAAGCTTTTTAGATATAATTTGTAGCAATATTAGTAACTAGAAAGATATGGATTGAAATTAAGCAACAAACACTTAAGCTCAATTTATTTAACTTAAACTTTGATTCTCCTAGATCTCTAGTGATTAAAAACCTCAAGCAATTATGGACTTAAGTTTTTAATTTAGCAGTAGATTATTAAATTTAATAAATAGTGTGCACTTTATCTAATCAAACAACAATCATGTTAATATGTTCAAAGAATCTTAGATACTTAATCAACAATTATATAATAAATTCATACATCTCACAACATATTTCCAAAAATAATTAAACTATCTATAGCCAAATTATAAAACTAGCCATTACACAACGTATAAAAATTGGCAAGGTAGGAATGAGAGACTTAGGTAGGAGAGAATCAGGCGTGAGGCAAGGTATAGCAACAGTCTTCGTCAATAACCTTCCTTTTAGAGTGAACTAGAGATGGCTTCAGAGAATTTTTCAGAACCATAAGGATGTGGTTGATGTTTTCATTCCCAGAAAAGAAGTTTGGGTGGATTGAGATTTGGGTTCGTTCATTTTACTAATATTAGGGAGGGGAGGAAAGCTTCAATGAGACTTAATGGTTCCTCGTTGTTAGATAATCAAATCCGAGTGAACTTAGCAAGATACAATGGGAAGGTTCAGTATTGGCATAAAGTTCAAAAAAGAGATCATAAGGCAATGACTGGGAAATCTTCTGTTCTTGAGTTTCAACAACATTCGTCGAGGAATCATGATGTGAGATTTAAAAACAACTACAGCAACAAGGGGAAAAGAAGTCTTATCTTCAGGCTTTGTTAGAGGATTGTGATGTTTCAAATCTGTCTAAGAATCGTCCCACTCCTTAGGTCCGTCGCTCTGGACATCAATGATGGTGGCACCACGGCATGTCATGGTTTTGTGAAGGAAGAAACGATTCATAGATTAGAGAACTATTTGGTTGGATTTTCAAAGGACTACTGTGAGGCTTCTATTCTTATAGACACTTTCAAATTGTTTGACATTTTTTTCATAAGTGTCAAAAAAATTTCTAGAAAAATGTTCTTGTTTGATTGTGAAGACCCGACTTCGGCAATATCTTTAAGAAACTTTGAATGGCCCTGGCTTAAGGACTAGTTTGTGGAGTTTAAGCCATGGTTTGAAGATCTGTTAATTAAACACAAGGTTGCTTGGATTTCTTGTTATAAGGTCCCTCTACATGTGTGGAATCACATTACATTCTACAATATAGCTAGCCTTTGGGGGGAGCACTACAGCAAAATTAACTTTTAGCTGCATATATTTAGCGGCGTTTTTAATAAAACGCCGCTATGTTCCGTGTTTTTGCCCCCTCCCGATGTTTTATCTAAAAAACGCCGTTTAATTAAAAAATTTTGGCCAATAGCGGCGTTTTTCTATTGAAACTCCATAAAATTTAACAGATAGCAGTGTTTATTTCTCAAAAACACCGCTATCTAATAAATATTTTAAATATTTTTTTTAGAAAATATAAATAATTTATCCGTTATTAAAAATTAAAAATTTAAAAAATAAAATAATTATTTAACTTCTATGAAAACCACTATGCTCTTATTTCCCACCCATTTTCCCATTTTCTATTCACGACCTTCTCTGTTTCTACTTCTCCATCGATAATGCTTCTCCATTTTCTAAACCTAAAATCACATTTTCCCCATTTTCTAAACCTAAGCAATTTGATGCTTCTCCATTTTCTAAACCGATTTCCATTTTCCCCACCCGAAAGCTTTTGTGACCACTGAGATATCCACTGAAAAGCTTTGATTTCTCCCGATAATCTCTCTCTAGCTCAGGCTGAAGCTAGATTCAAGTAAATCTCAGTAAGTATTTTAATTCCTCACCATTTTGATTTCTCCCCAATAATCTCTCTCTCAATCATCCATTGTTGTAATTTCATTTACTGATTTAATGATTTGCTTTTTCAAATCAAATTTTGATTTTTCAAACACCTAGTTCGGCGTAAATTTTGCATTTTCAAATCCATTTCGTTCCTTCAATGACAGATCCTTCAATGATAGATGTATTTTTCTCTGTTATGTTTTAGCATACGAGATTTGGTTTAATCAAGCTTCCCGACCTGTCTAATACTTACATCTCAAACAAGTGCCTGTTTCGGAGACTTTATTGGTTGTTATAGTCCAGCATTAAATTAGCAAGGACGTCTGCTTGCAATCATATTCTGGATTTTCTCACCGCTAGTATTAAGCAAGTATACAATAGCGAGTCAGGGCAGGTAATATTTTTTTAATTTTTATTAGTTTTATGCCAATTAGTTTATTGGTTCCTTTTATTGAAATTAGTAAGTATGCTAATGTGCTGTCTGTTTTTGATTTGTTATAACAATTTTTACTGGAATTAAAAATTGTTTGGATTACCGGTACATATGTACAACACTGTACGTCATGTTGCATTTTTACAATTTTCTTCTTTGGTCAAAATTTGAAGTACAATTTTCTTTTTGGGGCAAAAAATGTGAAAAGCCAAAATTGACAAATTGAGCTAGTTATTTTATGTTTGTGATAATAAATTTACTTAATCATATCAAGCAGTTCACATTAACATGTCCTCACCTAAAAAGGCAAAGGGAAAACCATATTCACAATAATCATGTAATTACATTGTCACTTTAGAATATCAAGTATTGACTATATATAAAAAGAGCAATAGATTTTCTTCTAAAAGGTGCAACAAAATGTGTTTTGTATTGAAACCATGTGACAAAAGAACATCAACATTTTGTCTCCCCCCTACTAACATTTTTGATAAGTCACAAATTAGATCTCCTCTACTAGCATTCTGTCTTTATAAAGTTCTCTGATTATCGGTTTTTGAACTTCCATCTCCTCTTTAGTTTGGATTTCTCACGTATCAGTCAGTCAGGACAGGTACTTTTAACTTACCATTTCCGTTTGTGAGTTAGACTTGTGAGTGACTGTAACTTACTACTTAGGTTGTTTGAGTTTTCTTAACTTGTGAGTTAGACTTGAACTGATAATGCCTTAAATGGACCTTAAATGTCTTTAAAGCAACAGACAAAACGACAACATATATGTACCTCTCTATGACTTTCACTAACCATGAAAAATCTTCTGCTAATCAAAGTGGTACAAGCATCAGAACACCAGCAAATGAAGTTTTGCCATTTAGTTTTCCAATTGAACAAAAAACAAAATCTTGAGTGTTTTTTTTCTGTATACCAAGACACTGTCATTTTCTATAGGCTGTAGCTTTAGTAAAGCAACACTAGTGTTTGCTTTATTGGCTATTTAGGCTTAGCTGCAACTAAAGAGAAAAGTCAATATTTTCTAAAGAGAAAAGTCAATTTGTAAGAAAGAGCAGAAGAAAAAGAAATGCAAAACTAAGTTCCTAAATTCAAATCTTATGTCATTGAAAAGGGTGTATTGGAAGATATTTTGACTTTATATTCAATCTACAAAGATTGTGTGATAGATATTTTTAGTATTTACTCTTACAAATTGAATTATAACAAATCTTCAAAATACACACACATATATTTATTTTATATATATAATTGATATGAAGTAATCGTTTTATTTAATTACTTCTAATGCAATTGATCATGTAGAAAATATTACAACAGTCCAAACATTGGAGTTATCAAAGTAGAGTCAGATACACAGATGAGGAGGAATCGAGAAATGGGGTATGATTGGTAGGAAGCAAGCAACATTAGTTTAGCAATTGGGATTATGTATGGATGGGGTAAAAAAAAACCTAAAATAATGTGGGTTCTTGTTAATGAGTTTCTATCATGTTTTCAAAGAATTTAAGAAAGAAAAACAAGTTAAAGTACTGTTGTCTAAAGATCAAGTTCAAACTTCAAAGTACAATGGGAGTAATAATCATCTTAGCTTTTCAAGATTTTGTTTACTTGTGTGTTTGATGTTTGAGTTTCTCTAATCATGCTCACATGTTCAGTCTTTACACATAAGCAAAGGGACAGCCTATCTTTATGTAATTAAACTTCCATTATTTATTTATTTGTATAGTTTAATTACAAACTAAACACAAATTTTATGTATAAGTGTTTGTTTTTGAAATAAGATAGCAATGCATGAATCCCCTACATATTTTCTGTCAAAATCTCATCTTTATAGTACAAGCTCAAACTGGCAGGCCTTCGATACCCCTTGGTTAAGTCACTTGTGATTAACCTTTTGGCTGATTTCAGAAAAAAAATTGACTTCCCTCTCCAATCTTACGCTTTTCTTTGTTTCTACCATGAAATTTCCAAAAACGCTGCTCCATGATGTGTAAAAGACTGTTTTGAATTGTTTTGCATGTTAGTTAATATGTAGTTAAATTGCATTTTTTGCACATAAACTACATTGTTGAATCTATAGTAGTATTTTTTATATTGTTGATGACTATTTACATTAAAAGCCATTTGAACGACCGTTAAAATTCTTGAACTTGGCTCAACTCATTATTTAGGTAGCTCGAGCTTGACTCGAAAACTATCGAGTTGAGCCTGAAAACTGTAGTGTATAGACATCTAATTTTTTTATTGGTGTATAATGTAGCAAGTTATAAATGGATAAGAGTTGGATGCAAAAGTCGAGGTTAAATCAAGAGTATCAAGAGGGAGTAGAACAATTTCTTAATTTTGCATTTAAGAATGCAAGTGAGGATAATATGATATTATGTCCGTGTTTAAGGTGTGGTAATATCTCTTGGCGTAGGCGTGAAATTGTATTTGAACATTTAATCTGTATTGGATTTCTTCCAGGATACATTAATTGGTATTTTCACAGAGAGCCTATGCCTTCTAGGTCATCATCAAGAGTTTCTCAAAGTGCAACTCCCCATATTCAATGTGATCTTCCTATTAGACAAGATGACATGGAAGGCATGTTGCGGGATGCTTTTAACATCCATCAGCAACATTTCCAAAATTTGTCACCTCAAAGTGATTTTGGTGAACATGGTAAAGGTCTTGGTGACTAAGAACCTAGTGGAGAAGCATCAAAATTTTATAAGTTGCTTGAGGATATGAATGAAGAACTTTATGAGGGATCAAAGCATTCAAGGTTGCCGTTTTGTGTGCGTATTTTTCACTTGAAATGCATGTGTGGGTGGACAGGAAACTCTTTAACCTTGTTGTTAGAGTTTATGAAAGAAATGTTCCCTTTTGCTAAAATCCCTGAATCTTGTAAGGATTGCAAGAAGATGATTAAGGATTTAGGTCTTGGATATGAGAAAATTCATAGTTGTTCGAACGATTGCATGTTGTATTGGGGCGACAAAAAAATCAACAATCTTGTTATGTGTGTGGCAATTC
Source organism: Heritiera fomes (assembly GCA_032173925.1). Taxonomy (NCBI): domain Eukaryota; kingdom Viridiplantae; phylum Streptophyta; class Magnoliopsida; order Malvales; family Malvaceae; genus Heritiera; species Heritiera fomes. Next base: position 1,171,122 of record JAPDPM010000017.1, read on the forward strand.
TCGTTGGTTAGACACAAGCCCCGAAGATAGCTTGAATGAGGATGCTAGTGAGGTACAGCTGAAAAAGAAACCTGCAAAGGTCTTAAGGTATTTTCGTTTAATACCAAGACTTCAAAGACTTTTCATGTCTTCTAAAATATCAGATTCTATGAGGTGGCATCATGAGGGGCGGACAAATGATGGCTTCTTGAGGCATCCTGCTGATTCTTTGGCATGGAAATCATTTAATTCCAAGTTTCCAAACTTTGTTTCTGATCCTCAAAATGTGAGGCTTGGACTTGCAACTGACGGTTTTAATTCATTCAAAATGATGAGTACTTCTTATAGTACTTGGCCAGTTGTTCTAATTCCTTACAATTTGCCACCATGGATTTGCATGAAACAATCTTCTTTTATCTTGTCCATGATAATTCCTGGTGAAAAAGGTCTTGGAAATGATATAGACATCTACTTACAACTTCTCATTGAAGAGCTAAAGAAGTTATGGGAAGGAGTTGAGACTTATGATGCCTAAAAGAAGGAGAGCTTTGGTATGTGTGCTGCTTTAATGTGGACCATTAATGATTTCCCTGCCTATGCAAATCTATTGAGATGGAGCACCAAAGGTCATCATGCTTGTCCTTGTTGTGCTGCATAGACATGTTTAAAGTGGTTATATATTAGTAAGAAGTTCTGTTATATGGCCCATCGTCGGTGGTTACCTGAAAATCATTGATTCAGATTCCAAAAACATCTTTTTGATGGCACTGAGGAGCTTAGGAAAGCACCTACACTTCATCTTGGATCCGATATCTTGTCAATGTTGCAAGGTATCAATTTTACTTATGGAAAAAAGAATCACCTGAGTGGTACCAAATCAAGAAAAAGAGTGAGGGAGATGTTTGAAGGTGATCCTTCCACATCTGAAGTTGATGTTGATCCTCTAAGTGATGAGGATGAAAATTGTCACAGCCCGTGACCCTATTTTTCATCTTATTCTATACATCTAATTTGGTTGGGCTGTCTGCGATACTTTACTTTTCTTTTACATATAAACAATTTCATATTAAATTATAATATGAATTACATCGCCTATTTTACTTCATATGAAAGTAGTACTGTCGGTAAGTCTAAATACAGAAAATAAATGATCATACCTTATTAAATAACTCAAGCTATCGCATCGTCCCCAAATGCGCAGCTGAAAATCCTTATGTTTCAGACTCTCAGTCTTCAAAAACCTGAAATGTTAAAATTAAGGGGTGAGCAAACCACGGCTCAGTAAGGGAATTATATGCCTCACTTAATACTCAGCTATCTATATGCTGAAAAACTTTTTCATTTTTCCTATGGGCTCTAGGCTCACTTGTAGGAAGGATACTGCAGTCGGCTAGGGATCCGGATGGAGTAAGGTAGGTATTTTGAAATACCTATCTTGTCCCGGAACCTAGAAGCAACTGTAGAGAATAATTTCTTTTTCGTTTGGAATTTTAATCCTTTTTACCTTTTTATTCCATAATATTCTCATATTCTTTTCAAAATAATGCTTTTATAAAATAAAGCATTTAAATAAAGTAACTAATATTCATATTTTCTTTGAAAAGAATATTAGTTAAATTCTCATCATTCTTATTTAAAACTCATTTCATTTTTTACTGTACAACCATAATTAGTACAGTACTTTAAATAGCAAAATCAGCTATTAAATCATTTTCGTATAACATATACATCATTTAAATCTAATATTCAATTTAAATTTCCAAAATAAGAATATTAGATTTATTTTTCCTCCTCTTTCCTTTTTGGAAAACATATCACATATTCATGTCACATATAGTCTAATATTCAATTTCAAATCATGGTAAGAATATTAGACTTATAAACACTTCTTCCTTTTGAAAACATATTACATATTCATATTACATGTCATATGAAAATCATCTCATAGTACTAAAATTAGTACTGAAATAAGCATTATGTAAAATGTTGTAAATCACTTTCATTTCACATATCACATATCATGTAAAACATTTTCATATATGTAGACTTAGGCACACATGCCCAGCCCGTCCACTGGGTCGTTACTCATATCATGCTATAGACTCCGCAGGGTATAAATAATCATGTCAGATCTATGGCCATAGTCTATAATTGTCCTCGACGGATCACTGATCAGGTGTCGGCCGAGACTACATATCACATATCACATATCACATATCACATATTACATGTCACATATCACATATCAGCATGATAAGATGTCAACTAGTCTCAAAACCATATTTTTCATCATCAGAAAACCTTTATGGAATTTATAAAAAAATATATTTTCATCATTTAAAACCATAAAGGTTATAAAACCATTTAGTGAATATTTAAGAAATATATAAAAATATTCACTTTATTTCCTTTCATTTTCCATCTCGTATTACGTGTAACTTACATATCAAGAGAATTTTCGGTGATTTCATTATCACCATTCTCGAAAACATGAATATTTTAAAATCACTTTCATTTTATTCATGTTTTTATGAAAAATATTTATTTTCTCGATTTTCATGATTGAAAATCCTTTCTCGTGAAATAAAATCATTTATTATGATTTTATGAAATTTTCTAGAAATTTTCAGTAATTTTCGATAATTTTTTGGCAGTATAACGGCTGCCGATTGGCTAGCCTCCTGCACGAAAAATACAGTTTATAATTTCCAGCCAATACATCATCAATAATTTCCAACTGATAAATCACCACAATTTTTCAACCAATCTTTTATCGCAATATTTTCATAAAATATTTCCATAAAATATTTCGTAATTAAAACATGCAGACTGAATATCCTTATAGTGCTGCACATGCATCCCTTACCTGTTCCGGGTCGGTGATTTCCTCTTACCGCCCGTACTCCATCTCTTCCGATTCCTCATCTCGATCGCCGAGAATAATTTCTGGAATTTAAATTCTAAATTTTAGAATTTTCTCAAATTATTTAAATAAATAATTTATTTAAATAATTATCATTAATAATTTCTCGGATTTCTTACCGATTCCCGAGATTCTCGAGTTCCTGATAATTTTCTGAATTCCTAAAAATTTTCCTTTTTCTCTCTCTCTTTCTTCTTTTCCTCTTTTCTTTCTTCCTTTTTCTCTTTTCTTTTCTTTCTCTTTCTTTTCTTTTTCTTTTTCTTTTTCTTTTTCCTTTTTCTTTTCTTTTTCTTTTCCTTTTTCCCGTTGGCCGATTCAGCCTTCTTCCTCGACGGTTCTTCACCGGCGACCGATTCTCTGGCGGTTCACTGGCTCTTCAGCTAGCCGACAGCACGGCGAAGCTACCGGTGCCCTCTGTTTGCCCTGGATCGACGACATGGTGACGGATCGACTCGATTTAGCTTCGATTTCTTCCGCCTCTTCGCCGGCCTTCCTCCGCCATTCATCGCGTCTCGGGTGGCCTCCATCGTCTTCCTCTTCCTTCGATGATGCTTCGTTGGCAGTGGCGGTGCCTAGATCGACCGGCACCGCCGTTTGCCATTTTTCCTTTCCTTTCTGGCTTCGCCGGTTTCTGCTTCGATTCTCTTCTTTCCTTCTCTTTTTCCCACCGTTTCTTTTCCTCTTCCGGTCACCGGCGTCCTCTCCTCTCTCCGCTGGTGCGGTCTTCCTCTCTCTTTCCTCTTCTCTTGGCCGGTCGACGGTGGCCGGCCTCGCCTCTGTTTTCTTTGCCTTTGTTTCCTTTATTTTAGGACAGAAACGGGGTCCCGATCCCGTTTCTGTCTTATTTTATATATATATATTAATATACTATATTAATATCTATATATATTTATATCCTTTATATTTACATATAAATCTATATATATATATAAATATTTTATATTAATATCTATAAATATATATATTTTGTATTAACAATTTGTATATCTATATATACACTTTAAATTTAAAAATATATAGATTTATTTATATACATAAATGTATATAAAATATACATGTATTTATTTAATATAAAATAGTATATATATCATTTTATAATATATACTATATTCCATATATACATATGTATATGTATAAAAATATATTTATATAATATATAATTATATAAATATATTTCATTTTATTTTCTTTATTTCCTTATCTAATTTTGGACTTCCATTATCCAAATTAAATTCTCTCTTCATTATTTTCCATAATTTCATCCTTATCCTTATTTCCAATTTATCCAAATTTAAATTCCTCAATTTCCTCACTTCTTTAATTTCCAGAATTTCAACGATATTCCCATCTCATAAATAAATTTTATTTATTTACTTTAATTTATTTATGTCCTCTTATATATTTTCTTTAATATTAATTTCCAATAGTAATAATTTTCAATAATTGAAAAATTTACGGTTATCACAAAAATGGCGAAGATGACCCTAATGAGGCTAAATTGTGGAAAAAAAAAGGAGCATTTTCTTTGAGTTACCTTATTGGGAATACAATATATTGCGTCATAACCTTGATGTGATGCATATAGAGAAGAATGTTTGTGATAATATTATTAGTACAATTCTTAATGTGGATAGAAGATCAAAGGACAACTTAAAGAGTCGGCTTGACTTAGTTGACATGGGAATTCGCCTTGGACTTCATCCCGAAATGCTTCCTAATGGGAAATTACGGTTGTCATCTGCTTGTTTTGGGATGTCTAAAAAAGAGAAAGATGTATTTTGTAAGGTTTTGAAAGATGTGAAGGTTCCGGATGCTTATGCCTCAAATATATCAAGATGTGTGATTCTCAAGGAGCATAGACTTTACGGTTTAAAGTCACATGATCACCACATATTGATGCATGTTTTACTTTCACTTGCCTTACATTCATCCACGTCAAAGCAAGTAACTTCAATGATAATTGAACTTAGTAACATATTCGAAGCTATTTGTGGCAAAGTTCTTAGAGTAGAAGAGCTTGAAAAACTTCAAGATCGAGCAGCGACAACTCTGTGCCATTTGGAAAAACTTTTCCTCCTAACTTCTTCGCTATAATGGTGCATCTCGTTATTCATCTTCCATACGAAGCAAAAGTCGGTGGACCGGTGCATTATCGATGGATGTATCCAATTGAGAGGTATTAATGGGTTAAAAAGTTTGCATTTATCATTTTTTTTAGTGTATGAGGTATATATAACATTTTCTTAATCCTTAGGTTTTTGGGGAGATTAAAATCATATTGTCGAAACAAACGATATCCGGAAGATTCCATTGCTGAAGGATATTTGGCTGAGGAGTGTATGACATTTTGTTCAAGATATTTGGAAGATGTTGAAACAAGATTTAATCGCCCATCAAGGAATTTTGGGCTCCCTCATGGTGACTTTGCTCACACATATATGTTTGGAAGTTTTGGACAACTAATAGGCAAAGTTAAAGTGGTGAGCTCGGATGATAAATCTTGGGCACAAGCACATCGATATGTGCTTCTCCATCATGAGTCAATTGAATCATTATGCACGTAAGTTAATGTTCATTATTTAAGATATAATTATTATATTTTTTTTCTTATTTTAATACTTCAAGTTAATGTGTGTAGTGAATTTAGAAACAACTTGAGAACTCATGGACGTTCTCGACGATTGAATCCTCGCGAGCTTGATAAGCTATTCATGGAGAATTTCCATGAATGGTTAGGCCAAAATGTAAGTAATGCAACTATTTTTGTGCTTAGTGTCAATGTTTAGGATATGAATATAATTAACAACATATATTTCATTCAATATTTGTAGGTTTGGAATGGCAAAGATATTAGTGAATAAGTTAAGATACTTTCACAAGGCCCGAACAAGATTGTGAAAAATACCAGGGTTTCATCATAAATGGATTTCGATTTCACACTAAATCTCGTGAGAGATATAGGAGATCACAAAATAGTGAAGTTGTTGTTACTTCTTCAACTACTAGTTATGCTAGTGCTAGAGACACTAACCCTTTGAAAGGAAATGTCGATTACTATGGCATGGCAAGTGGAAGATTGTCTTATTTCTATGTGATTGGGCTGATGTGACTAGTGCCAGAGGTATTAAGAAAGATCATTTTGGATTTACAATGGTGAATTTTTCTTGATTAATCCATACTGGACAACAAGTCATTGATGAGCCATATGTTTTTTCATCTCAAGTGAAACAAGTCTTTTATTCTGAGGATCCCAAAGATGCGGGTTAGTTTGTTGTTCTTCATAATACACCTAGAGACTTGTTTGATATGGGTGAAAAATCCATAGATGAAGTTGAACCCCAAATTGAATGTTTGCCTTTTACTGATCAAAATTTGGATGAAAATATCCCTGATGCTCAGTGGGTCCGTGAAGATGATGAAGACATTTATGAACCATGATGGATGTGTGTGAATTCCTATGGAAGTTGAAAGACTTTCTATGAATTGCAACTTGAGTTGCCACAAACTTGGTTACATTTCAATTGCCACAAACATTTATATTCATTCTGATATAGAGATTTTAGATTTTGTATTCATTCTGTTTGGTTTAAGAGAAAATGGATTGTCGTATCATCTTTCATGTAATGAGGTTCTCAAATTAATGCATTGAGAATTGGCTCTGGTTATTCATTTTGTGCCAATTATGTTGTTTTTGAAGGTTTTTGAAAGATCATCCGCTATTTTTTCTTCTTTTTTTTAATGTTAGTTTGCTTCGTTATGTTATGGTTCATAACAAAAATGTAAAAATCTTCTATTGAAAAGTCTTAATATTGCCTTTCAGGTTGGTAAGTTCTTGATTTAGCATTCTTCTTTTTTATAATGTTATTTCCTCTATTGGGTAGCATTGTGGGTATGGAGTACAATCTTAAGCGACAAGATTGTGTTCTTTAACTGATTTGCAAGTAAAACCCCTCTCTCTCTCTCTCTCTCTCTCTCTCTCTCTCTCTTATTGGTCATAGGGTTCCATTTGGGACTGAACTTTATGGTATGCAATTGGTTGGAATGGTGGAAACACATGCACTTTCTTAGGGTATTTGAAATTTTTGCCTGAAATTCCTTAGTGAAAGATGATAGATGCGACATTGTTGAAAGTTTTAGTGCTTGGGTTTATCCTTTTATATTTTACTTCTGGTTTTTGTTTTGAGAAAGATTATGGTCCAATCGGTGTTTTATTTTATTTTATTTTTTTGGTGAATAAACGATTTTTATTAGAATAAACAAGAAAAGGAGTTAATCCAATCAGTGTTTTATTTTTTTCAGTAGTCTGTTGGAGATCTTTGTGTTAAAAGATGCACCTTGTGAGGTATTAATTGTATTTCAAACATTTGGTGTCTTTAACTTGTGGTTGTAATTCTATTTATTTCTAGTTCATGCAGTTTGAAATATTAATCTGTTGTAGTAAGCAGTGTTTCAAAATTCATTTGACACAACATTTACTTCATAGTTATTCTCTTAATTTTTTTATCTAAACTAATATTAAGCCTCTTACAGTTTATCAATCAATAATTGATTTAATTGTGAAATTGATAAAAGAAAATTGAATGGCAAATTTTCTGTTTTTTCTATGTTTTCTGAAAGACTTTCCTCCCTTTTAGGCACTTCATTTTTTTATTCCTTGTGGAGTATCTAAACTATATTCTTATTATTTTTCAGTTTTGAAATTTTGAACTTGACTTTCTTAGTTTTCTTTTGTCCTGATCATCCTTGCTCCTGCTACTTGTTCTTGCATATACTTTTGTGGAATCTTTGCCACCAATGGTATACTGTGTCATTTACTGCTCTCTGCAATGTTTTTTTTTCAAATATCTGTAAGTCTTTTAAGCACATTACTTACTGAGGTAAAGACTGAGAAATATAAAGATCTGCGTGCTCTTCTTCAACTTCTTTCAAGTCTTTGTTCAAAAGATGTTTTTTTTGGAAGCTTATTGTTGTTAGTATTTATTCTGCAGTACTTCTCGCTTCTGTCACATATTTTAGAGGTTTACCCTGAGACACTTGCCCAACTAAACAGTGAAGCATTTGCTCATATTCTAGGGACTCTAGACTTTGGTCTTCGCCATCAGGTAAATTGTTAACTGTATTTTCACCTTTTATGTTTCCACTTGTTGCCTTCCTGACCTAACACAAGTTCTCTACCCTTCTTCCCCAACCCCCCCTTCCATCTCTTTCTTTTCTATTGGGGTTAGGTAGCATAGAGGAAAATTTCGTGTTTAGCAGGGTAATAGAAGAGAGAGAGTACAGCTTCAATATCGATTCTCTTATCATATTAATTGGAGCATTTGTTTAGCTAGTTGTTTGATCATCGTCTGCATTTCATGTCTGATTTATATTAATTGTTCTAGTTCCAGTTCCTCAGATTGTTGGAAATGATGTCTGAAAGCAGCAATAAGCAGTCAATTAAGTGTTCTTCCATATGGAAATCCTTTTTCATTGTTCCCCTAATAGAGATACTGCCATGAATTTTCTTACTCTAGCCTCAAGTTGATCTTTGTTAGGGTATTAAATCTTTCATGGGAATGTGAAGGATGTTAATGGGGTTGAAATTTTTTGGATCTTAGATTAAATTTTTTATCTGCAAGTTAGCTTCTAGGTATTGCCTGTTAATCTCATTGTTTGGGTTTGGATTAAGTTTCTCAACAAATGTCTGCTTTTGATTTGGGGATTGAGAGTTAGTGCTGATTTTTAGCTTATTGACAGAATGAACATTTTTTAACCCTTCAAATTGGGTTATTAGGACTGCTCTGGGTCTTTATCATCTGCCACTTTTGCATTACTTCATGAGTTTTATCATTTTGTTAGATTTCAAGCAACTGAATTCTGTTTAATACAACTTATTGTGAGCTATCATTTGACAACTGAATTCGAGTTTATTGTAGCTCTAATTTTCTTCTGTATGCTCTAATTTATGTAGAAATCCATGTCATGCCTATTGCTGTATTAATCACTTAACTGGGATGGCTTTAATAAATCAGACTCAGATTTACTTTCTGAATTTCTGAAATTCATTGTCTTGACATAAGTTCATTGTCTTCCTCTCTGAAATTCATTGTCTCAGTCTTGATTTCAGTTGCTTTCTATTTGAGATCATAGAAGAAAATGGAATGTTGTTGGTGTTCTTGGTTTAGTTTTGAAATCGAATGGGCATGTATTGATAGTTTAAGTAATTATATTTCCTAGGAAGAGCTCAGAAATGAATGAAATCGTAGCACACCATAATCTGAGAATGAAAGATAACTGTCAGTCTGCTTTCTCTTTCTCTTATACTTTTTTCAATCATTTGAACATCACTAAACCTTATATTTATAGGGAAAAAAAATTTAATTTTATCGTCCTTTAGGAAATTTGGAATCCATGCCCTACGTTAAGTCAGTGTATGTGGAAATATTCCAGCATACGTGGGTTTGTCTTTAATTTTCTGGTTTTCTACTTATGATTATAGATAATGCATATGACTCTGAGCAGGGGAAAATGGATTCTTTGATAAACAATATTGTTCAGAATTTAATGTCCATAAAGTGGTATTTAGAGATTTAGGCATTTTCATTTTGCTGATTTTATTTGATTGACATATTTGATTGGAGTATCTATGCTCAGGCATTAGGGTGTCCTAGGTAAGCACTATTGAATTGCAGAAGGAAAAATAAAGAATATGCACGTGCATTCCCAAGTGAATATATTTACATAAAACATAAGCATGCATAACTTGAGTTTCATGAGAAGTATATGCATGAATGTATATATATGTGTTTTGGAGTCAAATAAAGGTCGGGAGAAAAAAATAGTTGTGTCGATTGAATGAGAGTGTTTTGCCCCTTAACAAGTTGTATATTTGAAATTATAAATAGGATTGTAAAGGTTCCCAAGCTGTTTCTTTGTCGTTTTTGCAGAGAGGATAATGTAGTTTTTGATGATTTCTGGATGGAATGCATGTGGAGTCTGAACTTGGGACTTGATTGCTTTGCCATTGTGCTGAGCATTTTGTTAATAGCTATTTTGTTATGCAGGTATGTTACTAAATCTTGTCTTTACACATAAACTGTGCTATTTTGCTAATTCTAATAACTGTGCTTTTTTTACTGTTTTGTGGTTACAGAGTGGATGTTGTGATCTTTGTTATATGGGCAACTTTTGTTAAAGAAAGACAGAGCAACTTTTGGATGTAAAAGCTCAATTATTCTGTAACTTTGATTTTTGTTCTTTCTTTTTTCTTATATAAGTATTCTGTAAAGCTTAGATGTAAAAGCTCAATTATTCTGTAACTTTACATTATGTTTATTTTATATATGAACAAGCTGATCAACAGTTTAAGAGTCTCATATGATTTGAAGAAGTCTATTTTACATTCTTAACAATTGACAACTCTTAATAATGAAGGCAAAAGTTTATAGTTTCATCATTCCTTTCTGTGTTTTTCTAAAAATAATTAAAATGTTTTCTAAAAATATAATTAAAAATCATTAAATGTATTTAAATTGAAAAAATATAAAATATAATTATATAATTAAAATTTAAGAAAAATAACTTAGCGGCGTTTTTATTGTAAAACGCCGCTAACTTATAATTATATAATCAAAATTTTAAAAAATATAACTTACCGGCATTTATACGGAGAAACGCCGCTAATTTAGCGGCGTTTTAACAAAAATGCCGCTAATTTTGCGGCGATTACAAACGCCGTTACTCGGCATAAATCGCTGCTAACTTTGCGGCGTTTCTTCATAAAAACGCCGCTATTTTTCCCAACACTGGAAAACCCGACGTTTTTTTCGACGTTTTTTGGTAGTGCCGCGAAATTTTAGCGGCATTTATAAATGCCGCTAAATAACAAAAAAACGCCGCTAAAAGTACATTTTGCTGTAGTGGAGTTTGTTTCATTCAACAACAAAACACTTTAATTTGAAGATTTTAGCAGAGGTGTAATGACCATCCTCATAGATCAGATTGAAAAGAGTAATGAAGTCATTCATCTTAGATGTGGTGATAAAGTTTTTCTTGTTAGGGTCACTGAAGTTGGAGAAGAATTTGTTTCATCTTCTCACTGCTGTTGCAAATATCGTTCAAGCTAGTTTGTTTTTGACAATGGAGATGGTGGCTCTCCTATCCTTCTTGACAACGGTAGTTGGAAGGAATCAGAACAGTCTCGAGAACATAAGCTGGAAAACGTTAATTCAAAAGACTCTGTTAAGACTAATGTGGAGGTGCTAGCTGAAACTGAATCGGATTGCATGAGGTTTGAAGCTGCTAACAACTTGATTGAGGTTAATTCCTTGGATGATGGGGGCATGCATGATAGATGCAACAAATCAATTATGGCTGTAGCTATACATGATGAGTAGAATAAGTAAAGGGCATTGGGTCTAACGTCAGGTGAAGATGTTGTGGCTGCATTAAATATCTCAAATGAAGGGGGTGTTGGCTTGTGTAACACACCATTAAGTACTGGGAATGAAGTTTTTGATGGGGCAGCTATAACGGATATAAATAGAGTAAATCTTGATGATTTGGATAGATTAAATGTATCTAGGAGAAATAAAAAAGTTAAGAGCCTTTGGGATATTGAAGAAGCATTGCTAGCTAAGGCTAATATTAGGGGTAAAAGGAAGGGGAGGAAATGCAAAAAAGGAAGAAAAGTAAGCAACTCAAATAAAAATGACAGTAGAGTGGTTAATGCTTCCTTATTTGATAGGGATTTCGTAAATGGAAGCAAGGTTTTATGTATGGAGGAAGCTCACTCTACGTAGGAAATTGGCAAGTAGTTGGGTTTGGTAGCAAATTGTGATGAAAATTCTTTCATGGAACGTGAGAAGTTTAGACAGACAGATCAAATATGGTATTCTTAGAAATTTAATTTCTTCTCAAAAATTTGAATGGTTCTGATTCAAGAAACAAAAATGGAAGGTGTTAAGAATGATATAATTTATAGAATGTGGCTAGACGATAACTTTGATTGGGTTTCTCCTGATGCAGTGGGTCTTTCGAGTGGATTGGTGATCATGTGGGATAAAGACTACTTGTAGGAACATGCTGTATGTGTGACATCCTCGTCACTACCCAAATATCAACTAACTTCTTCCTTTCACATGCCGTTTAGCTAGACTCGTTCATCAATGTCATCCTTTCTTTCTTCTTATACTTCATGTTTTATTACTTATAGCATGATATCAAATTTGCATGAATAAAAATTTCTTATATGTATATACACATGCGTCACATACATCAGGATCTCACATAACTTACATAACCTATATCCCTAAACTTCCTAATATACATTAATGTAATGCTGTACTGTACAATAGTCTGGAGCACATAATACATAAGTATACCTTCAATAATTATTGTGAAGCATATCTTAAAGGTACACTATAAGGTCTCAAAAGCAAGCTCCTATATGTGGAGCGGAATTCACTTCAGGTAATCTGTATGAAAAATGTTCGTAAAAGGGTGAGTTTACGCTCAGTAAAAAATAAATGTAAAAGAGCGTACTATGCCACTATATGCAGTTTCCCTGCTTGGCTCTATAATGTCATGTAAAACCATTATGAGGCATATATCATATAATTTCTTCGAATATCATATACAAATAATATCAAATAAGTCAAATACTTTCAATTTCCCTTAATTCACTCAAAATCACATGTACAAATACAATTAGCTTCAATTTCAAATAACTTCAATTACTTTCACATACTTTCATATGAAGTCACTTGCAAATAGTCAAATAACTCAAATATATTCATATACTTCAAATACTTTCACATGTATCAATTCACTTGAAATCAAATATATAAATAATCTTCAAATACTTGTGGAGACGGTTGACACCCAATAGAATCATGCACCAAGTAATTCCCATAAGGGATATTAAATAAGTGTCGTACCCACGCATGGGCTAAGGATCCTCCCCTAAGCCAAAACACATAAGAGACATATGGCCATTGTCTATAGACCACAGTGAATACTAGTCAGGTAACATCTGTGGCAACTGAGGCCTGACTTATGGTTCCTCAGCCCAAATACACATAACACATAATATTGGGGACTTGATCAGAGTCCCTCTAACAAATATCGATAATGCATGATCATTAAGTGGTTCATAGTCTCAAAACATTAGGTAGCAAAACTACTTCTTAGAAAACCATTGATATTAATAAACCTTCTTATATACTTTAATGATAATCCAAATACATTTATATAAATAAGTTTAAAATCATTATTTTAAAAGGGGGTAGTTGACTGCTCTTTTAGAGCAGTCGACTGCTGTAGCATATAAAAATTTAATAAATTTATTTTCTTTTTAAATTTAAAATATTTAAATTTACGGATGCAAGTAGGGCAGTCGACTGGTCCGCAAACAGAATGTTTTTCGAGAAAATGTGGTCAACTGGTGCGCAAACAGAATACTTCTAGAAAAATGGCAGTCGACTGCTATATAGGGCAGTCGGTTTCGAAAAAAGTTACGTCACGACTGTCTCTGAGCAGTCAGCTGCCATTTAGGGCAGTCGTCTGCCCCGAGCCAAATCGTAACTAGGAGAAAAACCGAAAATGTAAACTTCTTGCATTAAAATCAACCTTTGTTTCGTCCCAAAACATGTAAAACATGCGGACATAGCCACCCTATGTCCGTTACATATATTCCTTACCTTGATTACTCTGAAACACGTAATCGCTTGGTGGCTCCAATTCCTTTCCTTTACTTCTTCAAAGCTGTAAACATCATTATTCAAACCTTAACTTTCTTTCATTTTTTATACCATAAATATATTATACCAACATAATACAACTCCAAACCATAACTGAATTTGACTAAATTAATTTCTTCTCTTACCTTTGCCAATAACCAAAATGGACAGAAATTAGATCTCCTTTATTCCATTAAATCAGCCTTCCATATTACAGGCGTAGCTTAAGCTAGTGACAAGGATCGTTTTTCGTTAAGTGAGCTTAACGAATCGATGGCAGGAATTGGTAGTTTGTCAAGGTGAATATTGTTGGAAAATGGAGGGAACGAGAGGGGCTGGAGGTTGCTGCCGACTTAGTGGAGGCTGAAGATGACTCATCATGCTTCATTTAATGCTTTCCTATCTCTTTAATCAATTCAGCCATTGATTCCTTTGACCATCTTATTTGACCCTTTGGCATTTGACCTTTAATTACTCTTCTTCCCTTTTATCATATCAGCCACATGTCCTTTTTATTACCATAAAATCTGACATTAATTCTTTTCTCATACTTTAAATATTTTCATAACATCAAAATTAATTCCTTGACCATTTGACTATAAATTTCATTATTCCTTCCATATTCCATACATCATTCATATTTCATAATTCTCATATTTATTTACTTCATTTAAGCTGGAAGACTTTACACACATGAGAAATTTACATGAAATTAGGGGATTTCACAGTATGTGAAAGGCTCATGGGAGAAATTTTATTTTGATTGTATGTTATATATATGCACCCTGTGATACCGAGTCTAAGAAACTTCTATCGACAGCTATTGTCGAATACATGGAACATGTGGGCAGATCTTGGTGTATTGTGGGGGACTTCAAATAGTCAAATTCTCATGGATAGTAGGGGATGCTTGGGGGAAGGTGTAGATGTGGCTAATTTTAATAACTTCACTAATGAAGGTGAGCTTGTGGACTTTCCGCTAAGAGGTAAAAATTTTCTTGGTAGAAACAAAAGAAGTAGAATCGACAAATTTTTACTCTCCATTGAGTGGATTTCGTGTTTTAAAGATCTATGTCAAGGAACTGAAAAAGATTGGTGTCAGACCATACTCTAGTATTTCTTTATTCAGAGTCAGTTAACTAAGGTTTATCAAATTTTTAAACCGCTAGCTTCTTAAAGAGGGATTTATTGAAGTAGTGGAGCAGGAATGGAATAAGATGTCCTATCATAGGAAGATTGGTTATTCCTTGAGAAAAAAATTAAAAAGCTGAAGTTGTTTTTTAGAGACTGGAACAAGAAGGTTTTTGGAATATTAAACACAACATTATTGTTTGGAGAATAAGATTGAAGAACTGGATGCTAAAGGTGATTCTAGGAATTTGGAACTAGTAAAGATTGCATTGAGGAAAAGCTAGACTCAAGAGCTTTGGATTGCTCATCGAAGAAAAGAATCCATCTGGAGGCAAAAATCCAGAGCCCTTTGGTTAAAAGAAGGTGATTAAAAAAAACCAAATTTTCCATTGCAGAGCAAAATTCAAGGCGAGGAAGAATTCATTCCTAAATTAATGAGAATGAGAGATGGCTCTGGATTTCTGATCCCAAAAAGGTCAAATGTATGATTCATGATTTTCCAGAAGATTTTCCAGGATATTGACTTTCTAAGAGTGAAGCTATCTGACTCTGTTGTGATTTATTCTCCTTGAGAAACTAAAGGTCTAGCTAATGCTTTGGCAAAATCAGGTGTTGATAGAAGGGAGATGTTCTCGACGTGGTGGTGATATCCCTATTATGATTTGTGTTTCTGTAGTTCTGTTTTGCATTTCTTATTTTCTATGTTGTTGATGCATTATCCTCTTTGTTTTGGGTGGATTTTGGCATTATTCTTACTAATTTTCTCAGTCTTTGCCTGATCTTATTATTTGTATCCACCATTATCAATGAAATTTTCTTGTTTGACTTAGCAAAAAAAAAATATAAAAATTGGCAAACGTTCTTAAATATATAAAGAAATCGTTAACCATAAAAAAGGACAAAGAAGAAATTGGTTTTTATAATAAAAAATAAAGAAAAAAAGGTTTTACAAATTTAAAGAAAGAGATCCCCAAGCAAAATATTAAGAAGAAAAGTAAAGAAATCGATTTATATAAGAAAAAGAAAAGAAAATGGCAAAGGCTTTATAATATAAAGGGGAATTCAAATTTAATAAAAGAAACTAAAAAAAGTTAATTACAAAAAGAAATAGAGCACGACTGATATGAGGAAATAATGGCCTTTATATAGGCCAATTGCAATCCTAAGTTGACAGGAAGTTAGTTTAAAATAAACATCTAATTTCAATTACAGCTTATCTTGAAATATGTGAAACAAATTAAAAAATGACGGTTTTGTCCATAAGTCATTGGATCAAGTGGTCAAAACTAAAACCATTTTGGGTCTAATTGAGGAATGTCAAAGCCTCAATTAGTCATATCAAACCTTAGATTGAAAAATTTTATAATAGAATCGAAAAAAACCAAAAATAGCAAAACTGTGCAAAAACCCTATCCCAAAGCCACATGGGCAACCACCCCTTGAGAATTTACATTGATTCTATCTTACTTGCATGGAACAGGCTTGGAAATAATAGAAATCTCACCTACTTAAAGCTTGGAACCAATAGCAAGAAAGATAAAAGGATATTATGAGAAAATATGAAATTATGAGATAAATATTGGTTAAAGCTTGCATCCTATTGGGTAAGGCTTAACCTAAGCCTTATTTTCTATTGTGCACCGTTAATGAACCCTTAAGAACCACAGTTTCCATCATCATCTTGCTTAAACTGAACCTGAGTGAAGGAAAAGAGAAAATGACAAAAACATGAAAAGAAGCCTAAACCGAGGCTTTGATGGTCACTCTTCCATGGTGATTCAAGTTGTTTTTCAATCCTAGAGTGAATTTCTAAGCCTTCTCTACCTCATTTTATGGCCTTGTTTTTCAAGGATTAACAAGAAAACCTCTTGGATCTAAACATGAGGAAATTTTTTACCTAGAGGTAGATCTCCTATCTATGGTTTGTTTGCTCCCATCTTTATATATGTTACTTAAGGGTCTATATTGACTTGTTTCATGGCTTTAAATGGAAGAAAAACAAGCTCCATGGAATGGTGCAAGTTTCAGCCACTAATAATGGAGTAAGCATGCTTCCAAGTTCCCAAATTGGTATATGATGATGTGTTAGTGATGTGAAGATAGTATATGAAGTTAGAATTGAATGATCATTAGTGTAACATGATGGTTAGGGTTCGGCCACCCAAGGATTTAAATTACGGTCGTGGTCGTGTTTTCAACGTTGCGTTTATCGCGTTTGCTATCATAATGGATAAGATAGCAGTTGTTGCACTCATTGCTGTAGTGAATTTTTTTTTTAAACCTTGCACAACTCATTATAAATAATAAATTATAATTATAAATAGCATAAAACTTCTTATCTTATAATATTTAAAAGAATTTAAAACATTTGATTCTCTTACTTACATGATAATTAACTTTTTTTACATTATAGCTCAATAGTCAAATGCATATCTAAAAATTGTTAGTATATGCATGCATCACAAAATAGTATAGTGTGTGTACGTATGTGTGTGAGATTAAGTGCTTCATCATTCATAAATTAATTTAATTAAAAAAGATATAGAAAAAAAATTTAATACATTATAATTCCAAATTAAGTTAATAATTACCAACCAAAGTTTGTAATCAAACACAAAAAAAATAACAATAACATTAAATAATAATATTTAATTATTTAAAATTAATTATTTTATATCATATTAATACATACAAAATACTCAAAAATAAATTCACCTTTTATCATCTCATTCCTTCTCAATTTCAATTTAAATCTTCAAAAAAATTTGTCAAATTCTCATTTTCCACTATTTCATTTTTTTCCTCCCAAATTTACATAAAAACAAAACAATAATAATTTTAAAATTAATTTTTTCACACATGTGAAACTAAAATGTAAAGTCAGGTGGAAAAAAGAATTGTAAAGGCCACAGATTCCTCACCCACGTTCTCCTCTGTTTCTTCACCTGCTCTACTCTCCCGAGTATAGAGTTCCAACAATGCTCGAGTATTACCACCTGTGGTGCCCACCCTCTTATAATCAATCCCTATCCGTTTTCCTTCAATTTGTGCTCAAACCCTTCTGGTAGCCATAATTCTTGCTCTTGGTCTTTGCAAACATCATTGTCTGTTACCATTGAAAAGATTAGGTCAGGATTTCTTTCTTCTACTTTGATTGAAGTACTATGGCTTTTTATGGGTGTTCTCTTTGTTTTACAAAGTATTAGATTTTTTATTTGATAAAAAGAAAAAAAAAATTATAACAGTCTTGTTGATAATAGCGGTAGCGGTGATAATAGACCATTATTACCGTTGTTCCACTATTTGCCGCTACGATCTGCCGTTATAGGTGTGATTTTTCTCTCTCTTTCCAATTGGTGTTGATATTAGTTTTGGACAGTGCCGCGACCACAAAATAGGGACCACTACACCATTACTTAGCCGCTATTTGAATCCCTACAGCCACCTGGGGTTTACTAGGTAACCATGTTTAGTTTTGCTTGAATTTATGATATGTTATGTAATTTACCTAATTAAGCATGAGTATAGTGCTAATAGTGATTGAATTCAAGTGTAATATGGACCTGTAGAACCGACCTATCATAGTTGTCTATGATAAGCACAGCTAAAGGCATTGGAATTTGATTCATTATCATCTGAGCCTTTATTTCAATAGGCCGTGAAATTTGGTTACGTATATAAATTATTTGACAACAGATGCATTGAGACAAAAAAAATATGTTAATGGTATTAGCAATGAGATGAATTTCAACACAGATCTGCAGTTCAATGGAAGAATAAAAAACATCGCAGTAATGAAAGATTTAATAAATAAAATTTTCTTTTATTTCTGTAAAGTGTATGAAAAAAAAAAAGCCCATTATATAAGAATCATGTATTTCAAATTTTCAATAAAAAATATAATTAAGATGCTGATTAATTAGCTGCTTCTGTTACTTAATTTCGCTACTACAAGTAACCAAAAGAGAAAAAGAAATAGGCAAAAACCACATTTTTTATATAAAAATGAATAGAAAGTGATCAAATTATTTTGCTTTTGAATTTTAAACAAGAAGGCATGAATTATTACGTAATTCTATTTCAATTGTAGAATATAATGTGAAAAACAAAAACCCAAAAAATAACGCCCCACTCTTTTAATATCTAGAAATTCCACTCGAATTCAGCTTTTTGATACTTGCACTATTTTTGCCAAAAAATAATCGTTTTTCTTAAATCTAACTTTTAAATCGAATATATTTTTTAGAGCTAAAAAAATAGAAATATTTTTTTGACAAAAATGATAAAAGAATCGAGAAGAAAAGCTCAAAAAGAATTTGTGGATGATTTTTTGGGGTTTCTTAGTGCTGAAAAATGGTGATTGGCCACCATGTTGGCTGTCGGTTGCTTGTCGCCAGCGACCATTTATTGATACGAAATGCCTCAAAAACTATCCAAAAATTTCTATCGATTTTAGCCTTTTGATTCTTGCACTATTTTTGTCAAAAACTAATCTTATTTTTCTAGATCTAACTTTTAAAATCAGATATATTTTTTAGATCTGGGAAAATAATAATATTTTTTTGACAAAAGTGATTCAAGAATCGAAAAGGGAATCTCAAGAGGAATTTGTGGATAATTTTTTGGTGCTGAAAAATGGTGGCTGGTGGTGGATGTTGGCGACCAGTGCGATTACCGGTCCGAGGTTTTCGAATATTAAAAAAAATACAGGTAAAGGGTATTACTATTTTTGTTATAATATTAAAAAAACAGAAAACTTGGGTTGTATGAAACAGAAAAATAATCGTATCTAGAAGCTCTCTTATTTAAGTTTTATGAACTAAAGAAACATTATTTTATATATATATATATATATATATATATATATATATGGAGGAATCCACTTACACGTGTGTAAAACAAATTTAGTTTTACACATTTTCATATCTTTTTATATAATTTATAATTTTTTAATCCGACCGTTGAATTTTATGTTCTATTCACATAGATCATGCATGCCAAATTTCAAATTAATCGAATACGTTTAACTATATATTTTGTGAAATAAAATTTCAACCGTTGATATATATTGAAAAAAATACTATTCTCGATTAAAATGATAGAAATAGCAGATTGATTCAAAAATTTACATACATAATAAATATGAGTAGGTTGTTAAATCCAACGGTTGGTTTGCAAAAATATTAATCCTATGTGAAGATATAAAACTGTGTAAATCAAATTTGTTTTACACATGTGTAAGTGGATCCTTACTCATATATATATATATAAATATATATATATATATATATATATATATATATATATATATATATATGAGTTATTATCTTATTTACCGTGGAGTTTTTTAAGTCCACGAACAAAATTAAGATAATGACACGTACTATAGTTTATTTATTTTTTAAATATTTTTAAAGGATCCGTATCATCATCTTAACTCTGTTTGTGGAGTTAAAAAATTTCACTAGCGGTAAATATGATAATAATTATATATATGATTTATATACTATATGATGCACTGACAGTATATAAATTTTATACATTGTCATACATAAAAGGTTGATATCTCATTAATAAACCTTTATAAGCAAATTGAAAAAAAATTAATTATATTTATTCTTAAGGGCTTCACATTTTTGTAGTTTGTATATTGATGAGGTGTCAACTTTCTGGTGCATTGATAATGTATAAAGATTATACATTGTCAGTATATCTTACATATATACACACACACACACAGATATATATATCTATATATATATATATATATATATATATAAATATAAAGAGAGAGATTGATAATGCAAAAAATATAAATTTTGTATTTAAAGTTTTTAGGTCTAATTTGATTGGAATGTAATAATAAAGGGTGATTTTTTTATAATACATATATATTTCTCATATTAGTATCAATATAATTATATTTCATTAACAGAATAATTTTGATAATAAAATAAAATTAAAATTTAAGAAATTAAATAAATTGAAAGTATTTATTTATAAATTACAATTTATATCATGATCATACTTAAAAGCATAATTATATATTTTAAAAAAAGTATATTTATATTTCAATATAATTTAATGTATATTAAACCAAGATATCAAAAAATGATTATTACTCTATTCACTGTCGGTAGTGCACAGCCAAAAAATTTATTTATCGGTAGCCTCACTTAAATATATTAAATCATAAAAAATAATAACAATAATAATGATAATAGTAATAATTAAAAAAATTAAAATTTTATATCTAGTCATAATTGTGAAAAAAAATTTAATAATCTTTGATACAATTTTATATTTTTAAAATTGTTTATAATAATTTCATCACCAATGCTTTGGAACACATATTTTTAAAGGTACACAACTAGTTTACCATTTGATCATTAATCTCTCATTTTGTTACACAAACAAGTTTTCAATATATTCATTGTTAAAAATACATTATATGTTGTTATAGTAACCAATAGAATCAATGTTAAAGTCTATAACAAATAAACTAATGAATACACTTTTTCCTTTTTAATCTCCACCATTCTTACAGTAAAATTGTAAATTCTTTGAAAACTCGATGTTAGTGTGTGTGTGTGTGAATATATATATATATATATATATATATATATATATAAACTTTATTTACCAAATGTTACACTAAAAAAAAGATTTTTGAATAAAATTAATAAAATATATAAATATATTTATATATAAGGGTAGTGGGGGCATGAGGCTTCGCCCCTGATTGTTAGTGAAATTAAAAAACTCCATAGATAGATTTCTTTAAGCGTCATGTGTCTTTTTATATCTATCAAATATATATATATATATATATATATCTATATTATCACAATATTAACGGGTTCTTATTGAAATAGTTTAAAAAATTTGTGAATGAACTGGTTTCATAAAAAATAATACCTTTACTTGCTGATTGATTGCCCTATTTGCGTTTCTGATTCTTATTTGCAGGTGAATGGAAGCTTCCTGAACAGAGCATTGACTTTCAAACGGAGAAATGGTTACACTTCTATGCTCTTCTATGCTTCTCGGTGCCCATCTTCTTGCAATTTCTGCCCAAATTTTGACATCTCAGTTCCATGTTTCCTCCGTGAAGTATATGGGAGTTGAACAGTCTCCAAAATCGTCAAGCTGTGCAGTTACTTATCTTTGCTGTTCTTTTTAGGTTATCTTTGTTTTATTTATATTTTGCTTGTTTTTGGGAAGAATTATTGATGCATGAATTTAGGAAAAAAATTCCCCCTGCAACGTTGCATTTTAATTTAACATTTTGATCTATTTATTTAATAATAATTCGTTATCATATGCCCCGGAGGAAGAAAAGTAATTAATTTAATAAAACAAGAAGAAGGTGAGAAAGATTATATTTAGGAAAACGATATTATTGGGGGAAAGGGAATGAAAGGCATGCAAGGCATACATTCCCTCCCTGATTTCCCTCTTTTAATTAATTTTTCCTGCTTCGATACTTTACTTATTAGCAGAGAAAAGAAGGCAGTTGGTTTGGCATATTCTTTACTTCGTTACTTCATCCCACAAAGCTTTAAATATTGGTGGGCTATCCTACCGTAATAATTCATTCCGTCATTGAATCATCGATTCGATCCTTATCACTCAAAATTTTCATCGAAGGACAACACAAAGAGCTACGCCTTTCTCATTATATGGGTGTTCTTGCGGTTATTGCCAAACGTCTGGATGCAACCCTCGGGTACTAATATTTTCTTTTATCCACATGTTGATTTTTTTTTTAAATTTGTTCATATCTTTTCTTTATTATGTTTCAGAACTTAATTTAACATCTAATACTCTTATTTTCTTTATATGTTGAATTTATTTTTCGTATATATATTTTTAAAACTTTTGGGCATTAAAAACTATTGACATTTACTTTCATTTAAATAGATTAATTAATGAGTTTATATACAAAATACACCAATTAAAGTCATAATCTCTATGAAAATCAATTAGGGAAGATAAAATTAAAACAGGAGTAAATGCACGTGGACCATTATTAATTAAGTCATCACTTTATTCTTGAGCATTGTTTAACTTTCTACCAACTCCATCTCTTTATATTTCAAATGAGTATATTATATAGACTTGAAAATTCACATGGAATGAACAAAAAAAATCACATGCAGAATATTTAAAAGTTTAAATTATTTTATTTTAGAATATTTTTATCAAATTGATGCTTCATCGTTTTTTATCAAAAAGTAAAAAATAAAAATATGAAAATCATTTTGCGTTTTGAAAAAAAAAAAAACCAAACAAACAGAATGAAATGGAACGGATATTAATTTAAACAATTTTGTGTTTATTCTTAGGATTATAATTCTCATATATTGGTGAGTGTTTCTGTATTAAAGGTCTAATTAATTTGTTTTTCTTTATGATCCAGGCCTGGAATAATGCTTCTTTATCCATTGTAAGTAAAGCAACAGTCAACATTCTTATAGTGAACATGATTCAATATCTATCAATCTCAAATAATGAAAAATATTTTCAGAGGAAAAAAATTCGTTAAGAAAAAAGAGAAGAATTAAAGAAATCTCTAACGAATTTTGTGAATGTGAATGAACAGATATGCGTCAATCCGAGCAATAGAAAGTCCTTCCACGCTAGATGATCAGCAGTGGTTAACCTATTGGATTATATATTCCTTCATAACCCTATTTGAGCTCTCATGTTGGCAAATCCTAGCTTGGTAAGTAAGCCTTTATAAGAATGATCCGACGACGAAGAATCTTCGATGTCCATATATATATAAATTATAAATTACTTCAATAACAATACATAATGGCATTGCAGGCTCCCATTTTGGGCATACATGAAGCTCTTATTTTGCATGTGGTTGGTGCTACCGATATTCAATGGGGCAGCTTATATCTATGAAAACTATATTCGAAAATACATAAAACTTGGTGGCTTTGGGGGCTCAAATTATACAGAGGATCAAAAGAAGATCCTCCAGATGATCAGCTTAGACGCTAGGAAATGTGTAGCCGAATACGTTGACAAGCATGGATGGCCTGCGTTTGAGCGAATAATCAAAGTGGTAATTATATATATATTAAAAAAACGCCAACAATTCATTAAACTACTCATTCATGTTTCCCCTTTTATCTTCAACCAGTTGATTGATTATTTGCTCTTTCTTTTGTTTGAACTGCTTTTTCAGGCTGAAAAAGAAGCTAAGAAACGTTGAAGGAGTTAATTTGTTTCATCATTCGCTTTCCATTTTATCTCTGATTCTCTATGAATACAACAAGTTTAGTTGTGTTTATATATATAATATAGAAAAATGAAAAATTTGTTCCAAAGGGAACATTCATGGGGGAGTAAATTCTCTCAACCACCATTTCTGCAAAAACCAGCTGATAATTTCCTGATGATCATCTGTTTTTTTTTTCCTACTCTACGAATCATATTCTAAAAGGTCTTGTTAATATAATTAAGCCGAAAAACAAAGTATTGCCCAGCTGCATTTCATGAAGATTCAACAAGATATGTACACAAAGACACTACCATGTTATCATTTCCTTAATTTTTTTTAGTAGGTGACAAATTCGTTAACAAAATCTCATAAAGATTAAACCATATAATTTTATTTTTCAAATTCTAGATATTATAATTTAAATATATTCAGTTTTTGAGAATTGAATAGACTTTTCTATTTTCATTTGTAATAGTTGTGTCATGCTGCAAAAATGTTTAATGACTACGCTTAAAAAACGTAGTTTATGACAAACTACCGCATTTTTCAGCTGTAATTTATTTACGCATAATCTTTTCTTAAGTATTATAGATTACATTTTCTTCAAATGTAGTCTAATATATGATATTAGAGTAATAGTTTTATCATCATATAATCTATATCATTAGACTACAATTAAGGAGAAATCGTAATCCATTCTTCTATAAATTAGATTACGTTTTTTAATTACAAAAACCGTCGTCTTTTTTATAAGCATAGATTACGTTTCAAAATTATAATTAACCATAGTCTTTTTAATTAAATAATATATTTTTGTTTTGCAAAAACCCATTTATATTTGTATTCCTTTAACTAATAGACTTTTTTGTGCTAAGCCAATATTGGAATTTCATTAAATAGCAACAAATTTTTACACGAAGTGCAACCCCTGAATAAAACAGCGTCCAGACCAAAATAGGCAACCAAGCTAATACAAAATTGTAAGACCTGATTTTATAATACTGTATACCATAATTTGGTGAATTTTGATAGTGGAAATTAAATAAATAATGAATGTTGATTTTCACTTTGGTGAAAAGCTCCTTAACTTAAGATGTAAATGCAGCAATTTCTAAGAAACACTCTATGGGCGAGTATTATGATGGAACGGCTCGCCAATGGACGAGCAGGATAATTAGGATGATCGCCAATGGATGATGGTGAGTTTGATTTAACGGCCATATCGGCGAATAGGTAAGTTCGTCAAGTTAGTTAATTAAGATGATCGCTTGAATGAGGCGAGAGCTATGATCGCCCAAATGAACCTAGTGATGATCGCCCAAAGTGCTAGTATGGCGAGTAACGTGATCTCCCATATAGAGGTGCAAATAATAGCCTAGTAGGCAAGTAAGGCAATAAGGTACTCGCCAAATTTAAATGCTAAATGTGATCGCCAACTTGCTGCATGAATAATAGCAAAGTAGGCGAGTAGAACAATATCCGATGATCGCTAACAACTTAACTATGGAAGTGATCGCCAATTCTTAATGTGATCGCCTAAGGGAAAGAAATCAACTCATAATCGTCAGTTCTCAAGATGGCATCAAGACAATGTGACGATGCCAATAATCAAGTAAATGCAAACGTGGATGCTGGAATTGACAAGTTAAGGACTATAGGCGAGCTGAGAAGCTGGCGATCTGGATTAAAGAGGGCGAGCTGACACATTACGCAGTGTTGGTGAGCTGGAAACAATAAATCGGAACCGTGCAGCCAAATTTGACTTCTATTACTATTGTGATACAAGGCTGAAGAAAAATCTAACAGAGGATGAATTCTATTGGCTGAAGTAGCCATCAAAGGTTGGCAAACCAAGTCAATAACGTGTAGGAAGAAAAGAGTTCCAGCCGATTTCTTTTGCTGCAATGTTCTTCATGAATTAATGCAACATATGATGCTTAGAGGAGAAGGAGAATGGAAATCAACAAAGGTGCAGCAAAAGTGGACTTCTATGCCAATTTGCTGCTGCTACACGTTATTTTCTTCAATCTGTTAAAGATTGATCAAATCTGCTTGTTAAGTGTAAATTAGACAAGAAATTAATTAAAGGCTAACATGGCTGGAATTTTAGTTGTTGAAATATGAAACAAAGCCAATAGAAGAAGCAAATGACGTGTGGAAGGGAGACTTCCTCGCCACCTTGAGCAGCAGTTTTTCTTCATGCATTAAATGAATTCTAATGCAACAAATGATGAAAGAAAACGGGATAAGGAACAGGTGGTAGGTTCTGATTGGATTAGCATGGCTATATAAGAAGAAAAACTTGAGGAAAACCAACTGAAGCAAACTTCATCCTTTAGTTAGCTAAACTTTTCTCCATCGTTGAAGAGCTAAGGAATAAGCAAAGTAAAGCTAAGTGAGGCAGAAAGCACTCTGTTTCTGGAAGTGCAACTCATTCAAGGTGAGTTCCATATTGCTATGGTTCTCTTGATATTCAATGGTAGATTTCTATGTTTTATACCGTAAGAAACATAGATATAGCCTTGTTTTAGTTAAATCTTGTTAGAATATATAAGAAACTAGAACAAGATGTGGTCTGGAAAAATAATTGAAAATAAATAAGGAAACTGCTGGAAATGGTGCAAAAGTTATGATAAAAATAGGCAAGCTCAGCTATCATGGGCGAGCTAAATAATATGGAGCGTGGTATAGTGGGCGAGGTCGCCACATGCTAGTTTAATTCATAGGCGAGCCCACTCCTAAATAAAAAAGCCATGTATGGCGAACTCACATGCATAGACATGACGAGTTGAATAGGGGGCGAACTCACATGCATAGGCATGACGAGTTGAATAGTGGACGAGCTCTCATGCATATGCTTGGCGAGCTGATTTGTAGTCAAGTTCCCACGCGTAAGCAAATTACTAAATGGCGAACTCTGTTGGGCGAGATAGTAGAATTAGTCTCAAGTCTCGCCAAAATACTAGAAATATTTGAAAAGAAAATATTAACAGTATTAATAAATTATTTTGCAGCCGGGAATTAAGGATTCGGTAAAAGTGATCGGGAAAGCGATCGGGAAGCAAGGCTTCGTAAGACCAGGTAAGGGAGTAGTATGTGAAGTAAAATACATGTCCTGTGGAGTAAAATATTATGAAAATATTGAGAAAATGTTTTAGTTTATGACATGCATTAGTTTGATAAATTGTTTTGATTTGGGTGAGCTACAAAGCCGACCCCTTTGTGATGTTTTGGGCGAGCCAAAGATAGGCGACCCCTTTTATGATGTTTTGGGTGGGCGACCCCTGTTTTAACAAAATTCTGGGCGAGCCAAAGAAAAATGACCCATGTTTTAATAAAAATGGGCGAGCTTACCATGGACTTGCCGCATTGGGCGAGTTGACCATGGAAGTGCCGCATTGGGCGAGTTGACCATGGGCAATGCCATAATGGGCGAACTAATCATTAGTAAGCCGCAATAGGCGAGCTGACCATGGGCAATGCCATAATGGGCGAACTGACCATGGGCAATGCCAAAATGGGCGAACTGACCATGGGCGAGCCGCTATGGGCGAGCCAGTTTAACTTGTATTTTTCTCACACAAAATATGGTGAGATTTTGGGTTGTTTTACTATCTTTTGTAAACAGAAAATATAAAACCTTTTTGGAAAATAAATCATTTTGAGAAAATGACGAAATTGGTGAAATAATTCCTTAAAGGTGCTTTATGAGATATAAAGTGATTTTTGAGACTTTAGGCCCTGAGTTTCATGCGTTACTTTTCACGTGGTTGATTTGTGCCACAGAGCTAGCTAAATCCCGGTAGGGATACGAATGTGAGTTTTGGCCTAAGGGCATACTCCGAGGAAACCGTGAGGGGCAATGGTCTACGGTGCACCCCAAAAGCGGACAACTTGTGTTCCTGGAGGAACGATGATAGCATGATTTATTTGTAGGGTGATGCCTAGTCTCAACTTACTGATTTCTGTTTACTAAAAGGATTTACTGAATCCTGTTTGCTGTTTACTACATTATATTGTAAACTGTTTAACCAGTGATTTGAATGGTGTATTAAGGATACTGTGTAACATCCTAAAGCTACTGTATATCACGATACTTACTCATAACTTACACTTAATTACCGGTTGGGCTGTCTGTGATGCTTAACAACTTCTACTACTTTATTAAAAATTGGTACTTTTACTTCAGGTACTAATATGTAAATATGAATTATTAAAGTCTTTTCCTTAAGATGTATATACATTCCCTTCCATTTAAAGTAGTACTGTACAACTTTACTGAATATATAAAAGAATACAACATACCTTCGATATCAAATCTCAGGAAGGTAAGTCTCTTAGTCCAAATCACTTATCTTTGGAGTGGAAAAATAAGGAGTGAGCGACAACGTGCTCAGTAAGAAAGGTGTATACTGCTTTATAAATAGAAAAACTATATTCTCAAAACCACTTAATTATCCTAACGATCAAACCCATTAGGAAAACAATGAACATAGTTAACATTAAACAGGATTTAATAGGTCCTTTCAGAAATCATATGATTGAGACTAGGCAACAATTTAAATCATGCAAGGAACACAAGACATCAGCTTTTGGGGTGCACCCGTAGGCCATCGCCCCTCACGGCTATCTCAACTAGATTTATGGCTATAATCTATAGATGGTCCTCGGGTCCACTTGCCAAGTGACCTCGAGACCGCTGATGATTTGGCGGGTCCATCAGCCTTATGATGCCCTGAAGTGCGCCCGTAGGTCCATCGACCCGAGCCACCGCCCCAGGCAGGTCATGCAACTACCTGAATAATAATGCATGAACTCATGGCCTAACGTCTCAAAATCAAGTTATATATTATTTTATTATTTCCACAAAATGATTTGATTTCCAATAGGTCTTATAAAATAATAACACAGCCCGTAATCTCAACATTTTCCGTGTGAGAAAGACACGGGTTAAACTGGCTCGCCCATGGCTAGTTCGCCCATAGTCAGCTCGCCAATAGTCAACTCGCCTCAAAATGTTTCATATTTCTATTTTCAAAATATTAAAAATAATTCATTTTTCGTTGAGAAAATACTCATAAATCAGTTCGCCAAGTAAGGTGAACTAGTGTTTGCCCGCCAGTTTTTAGTGACTAAAACAAGTTAACCTGGCTCACCTTCAAGACTCGCCCTTATATGGCATTGCCATGGTCAGCTCGCCCAAGGAGGTACTCCATGGTCAACTCAACAAGGCGGCGAACTAGTATTCGCCCGCCACTTAGCTTCTCAAAACAGCAGTAACTTGACTCACCCATAATGGCTCGCCTAAAAGAATATAGGGGTTCGCCCAATTGGCTCGCCCGCCTTTTATTTAAAACAAGGGTCGCCCGCCCATAACACTCAAAAAGGGCTCGCCCAACTTTGGCTTGCCCGGATTTCTCTTTGAAAACAAGGGTACTCACCCAATTCTCATTAAAAGTTCTTCACTTAATACTTTATAAAAAGGTTTGGCTCGCCCGCCCTAACCAGTTCGCCCAACTAATAACATATGGCGGCTTGTAGCTCGCCCAAAATCGAAACACTTAATTAAACCCATGCATGTCAGAAAACAATACAATTTCTATTATTTTCTTAACATTTTTACTCCACAGGACATGCATTCACTTCACATACTACTTCCTTACCTGATATTACGAAGCCTTGCTTCGCCTCGCTTCCTGTTCGCCAATAGAAATTCTCAATTTCTGGTTGCATGCAAAACAGATCATCAAGACCATCAATATACTTCCTTTTAAATATTTACGACACTTAGGCGAGATTTAAGTCCAATCTACAGCTCGCCATTCACCGAACTGAACTCGCCATTCAATTATGGGCTTACACGTGGGAATGGGAGCTCGCCTAAAATGCAGCTCACCCAACCATTCAACTCGCCATGCCAATGCATGTGAGTTCGCCCGACACTACTGTTTTGTTCATTGGCGGCTCGCCTATGTATTAAACTTGCATGTAGCGACCTCACCCACTTCTACATTCCGGATTTTAGCTCGCCCATACTAACTGAATTCGCCCATTACATTATTTCCAGTATTTTCATTGTTTATTCTCGATTCAGACTACACCTTGTTCTAGTTTCTTATATATTCTAACAAGATTTAACTAAAACAAGGCTATATCTATGTTTATTACGTTATAAAACATAGAAATCCAGTATTGAATATCAAGAGAACCATAAAATTATGAAACTCACCTTAACCCCAGTTGCTCTTCCAAAAATAGAGTGCTTTCTTACCTCACTTAGCTTTACTTTGTTTATTCCTCAGTTCTTCACACACTGGATAAGTGTTTAGCTAATTAAGGATGAGTTTCATGGCTTATATATGGGTGTAACGGAAGAAATGATTGTGAACTTGAAATGAAAACTGAATGGGCGAGAATGATTTTGAGGGAGATGAAGTTGGCTAAATCAGTTTCCCTAACGTATTCCTTCTTATATAGCCATATTAATCTTGTTAAAAACTACCATCTGTTCCTTATCACGTTTTCTTTCATCATTTCATGCATTAAAAACCAAAGAAAACTGCAGCAAAAAGAACGGTGTGAAGTCCTTACTGAAATCCCGTTCTTGACTAATCTCTCTTGCCATTTATTGCTTAGTCCCATTGTCAAGAGAAGCAAAGTGGCGAGAAGTCCACTATTAGCCCCTTTCCTTGACTTTTCTATTTTCTTTTCTTCTCTTCTCCACGCCCATTTCTCTTCCAGCCAACGTTTATTGGCTATCAACCCATTCTTTTCTTTGTTTTGTCCTCTTGCCATTAATCCCTTCATTTAATGCTTTCATACCATAAATATCTTATTAACCTTTTATCAAAATTAAATCTCAACTATTTTTTGTTACACTTTAATATTTGTTTTTTTTCTTTCTTCATACACCATACTATAAATCATCACTTAAAATGAAAAGTGAAAATTCACATTCGGTTATTCTTTAATTCCACTAAAAGATTTATTTCCACTATCAATAGTATACACATATGGTATATAGTATAATAAAATTCGGGTCTTACATACTATTTACTATATCCACTGTTTTTCGTACTTGGTATGATTTTTATAAAGCAACATACGTCTCCTTTACTGAGCGCGTGGTTCGCTCACCCCTTTCTTTTAACTCCACAGATAAAAGACACGGGGTTAGAGATTTATCTCCTAGATGAATATAGCTACACATAAAGCACTGGGGCAAACTTTGTGAAATAGGACAGGTACAATCACTTCTCTTTTACGTTTCAGACATATGTATACAATACTACTTTATTGAAAGAAGGACAATAGGGGATGTCATATGTAAGGAATAATGAATCAAAATTCATATTCCGTATTTGTTAAATAAATGTTTATCATTTATTACTGTCACTGTTAAATGTTAATGGCATCGCAGACAGCCCAACCGTGAATTATGTGTAAAAATACGTGATTTACAGTGTGTGTGGACTGTTACATTTAATGGTATCAGAGCTTTGGTTGGCCTGAGGTCCGTTGATGCCTTTAGAACAGAAAGTGTTGAAAAAGGTTGACATCCCTTGTAGTACTATATAATCTGAATGTACAGAAGAGTCAAGTGACTGTAAATTGGGTTAAGTGTTTAAATGTGGTGAAAGTTGGTGAATTAAGGGTTACAAATAGGGACTGTAATCCGAGAATTCTACAGGAGATAGGCGATCCTATCATCATAATGTCAGGTCTATTCGGTAAGGTACAGTGAGGAACTCGGTGAGGGCCCTACCAGGACTTCTCTGTCTATATCGAACTAAAATCCTGAAATGATGATATTGAAATACTTTCTCTAAGTCATAAATGACTAAATTGATTTAGAATAGATTGATGGTGAAATAATATTTGATGGTGTAAAGGACATATTACACGTTTGATGATCCCTACTGTGAGCCCCACTTATATTTTGATGAGTAAGGCAACCCGGAGTATATGCTATGAGAGGTCCCGAGATAGTTGGCCCTATTATGGATTTTAGGGTCTGAATTCAAGCAAAAATATGAGGTATATTGGTTGGGGATTATTGAATATTGTGAAAGATATGTATAGGTGAGGATACATAATGGAATTGCGGGATATAAATAATGAAACATCCAAGATGATATGAAATTATGATTTAGAAGTTAGTGAATGAATATGTATGAGTATAGTATTCAAAAATGTTAAAAGGTTTTAACGGAAGAGTACTATACTACTTGGAAAATCAATTAGAGTGATAAGTGTGAAAGGATGAAAATGATCCAAAGACAAGTCATACGATGACTAGGGAACATGAATGATGAGGTAGTTCCCAAATAAAAGAATAAATGTGATTTCCTCTGATTATCATGTGGTTATGGATGGAATTAATATCAAGCCAGACGTGACAGATGAAATTAGTTATATTCAGAGGAGTAAGTACATGAGTACAGTTTGTCATGTAAATGGATATATAGATGTACATTGGAACGGTGAAATTGCATGATTAATGTGGAGACGGAATTGGTATTTTGATAATTCTGATTACAAGATTTAATTGTGAAAAGATACATCCTCAGGTGCATTCATAATTAAGGGATATTACATGTACCATAAGAGCCAGGGATGTAATGATAATATTATGTGAAAAGAGATAATCAATGATAAATAGTGAGAATGGTTTACGGTATGAAAAGAAGTGAAAATTGAATTACCCACAAAAGGGTATAATGCTATATGGATAATTGTGGATATATTGACTAAGTCTGCTAATTTCTTGGCTATGGAATTTACTGATTCAATTATTGCCTTAGCCGAATTCTAGGTCAGGGAGATAATGAGAGTACATAGTGTTCCAATGAGTATTACATCTGACAGGGAGTCCCACTTCGCATCTTAGTGTTGAGAGAGATTTCAGGGAGCTATAGGATCCCAACTGAGTTTAGCACTGTGTTTTATCTGTAGACTGATGGACAGTCCAAGCATAGACGCTCGAGGATAGGTGTGAGTGTGTGCATTTGATGTTAAAGGCTCTTGGGACGATCATCTACCTTGACAGAGTCGCTTATAATAATAGCTAACAAGCAACTATCGATATAGTACCTTACGAGGTTTATATGGTAGACGATATAGATCCATGATAGCATGGGAAAAGTAGGAGACCGTAAGTTATTAGCTCTCCAAGCGGTTGAGCAAGTTATCGAAATGTACGGAAAATTATGTATTCTAAAGGTCTCACCCTCTAAAGGTATGGTGAAATTCTGTAAGAAAGGAAAGTCGAGTCCTCGATATACCGGACCTTTCGAAATCTTAGATTATGTGAGAAGTATCCAGAAATTTTCGGTGTTAGGTCCAGGTGAAATTTGGAGGGCCAAATTTATTTAGGTGAGGAGAAAATGTAAGACCCGATTTTATAATACTGTACACCATAATTTGGTGAATTTTGATAGTGGAAATTAAATAAATAATGAATGTTGATTTCCACTTTGGTGAAAAGCTCCTTAACTTAGGATGTAAATGTAGCAATTTCTGGGAAACACTCTATGGGCGAGTATTATGATGGAACGGCTCGCTAATGGGCGAGCAGGATAATTAGGATGATCGCCAATGGATGATGGTGAGTTGATGATGGCGAGTTTGATTTAACGGCCATATCGGCGAATAGGTAAGTTCGCCAAGTTAGTTAATTAAGATGATCGCCCGAATGAGGCGAGGGCTATGATCGCCCAAATGAACCTAGTGATGATCGCCCAAAGTGCTAGTATGGCGAGTAACGTGATCTCCCATATAGAGAAGCAAATGATAGCCTAGTAGGCAAGTAAGGCAATAAGGTACTCACCAAATTTAAATGCTAAATGTGATCGCCAACTTGCTGCATGAATCATAGCAAAGTAGGCGAGTAGAGCAATACCCGGTGATCGCCAACAACATAACTATGGAAGTGATCGCCAATTCTCAATGTGATCGTCTAAGGGAAAGAAATCAGCTCATAATCGTCAATTCTCAAGATGGCATCAAGACAATGTGACGATGCCAATAATCAAGTAAATGTAAACGTGGATGCTCGAATTGGCAAGTTAAGGACTATTGGCGAGCTGAGAAGCTGGTGATCTGGATTAAAGAGGGCGAGCTGACACATTACGCAGCGTTGGTGTGCTGGAAACAATAAATCAGAACCGTACAGCCAAATTTGACTTCTATTGCTATTGTGATACAAGGCTGAAGAAAAATCTAACAGAGGATGAATTCTATTGGCTGAAGTAGCCATCATAGGTAGGCAAACCAAGTCAATAACGTGTAGGAAGAAAAGAGTTCCAGCCGATTTCTTTTGCTACAATGTTCTTCATGACTTAATGCAACATATGATGCTCAGAGGAGAAGGAGAATGGAAGTCAACAAAGGTGCAGCAAAAGTGGACTTCCATGCCAATTTGCTACTGCTACACGTTATTTTCTTCAATCTGTTAAAGATTGATCAAATCTGCTTGTTAAGTGTAAATTAGACAAGAAATTAATTAAAGGCTGACATGGTTGGAATTTTAGTTGTTGAAATATGAAACAAAGCCAATAGAAGAAGCAAATGACGTGTGGAAGGGAGACTTCCTCGCCACCTTGAGCAGCAGTTTTTCTTCATGCATTAAATGAATTCTAATGCAACAAATGATGAAAGAAAACGGGATAAGGAACAGGTGGTAGGTTCTGATTGGATTAGCATGGCTATATACAAGAAGAAATACTTGAGGAAAACCGACTGAAGCAAACTTCATCCTTTAGTTAGCTAAACTTTTCTCCATCGTTGAAGAGCTAAGGAATAAGCAAAGTAAAGCTAAGTGAGGCAGAAAGCACTCTGTTTCTGGAAGTGAAACTCAGTCAAGGTGAGTTGCATATTGCTATGGTTCTCTTGATATTCAATGGTAGATTTCTATGTTTTATACCGTAAGAAACATAGATATAGCCTTGTTTTAGTTAAATCTTGTTAGAATATATAAGAAACTAGAACAAGATGTGGTTTGGAAAAAGAATCGAGAATAAACAAGGAAACTGCCGGAAATGGTGCAAAAGTGATGATAAAAATAAGCGAGCTCAGCTATCATGGGCGAGCTAAATAATATGGAGCGTGGTATAGTGGGCGAGATCGCCACATGCTAGTTTAATTCATAGGCGAGCCCACACCTGAATAAAAAAGCCATGTATGGCAAACTCACATGCATAGGCATGGCAAGTTGAGTAGGGGGCAAACTCACATGCATAGGCATGGCGAGTTGAATAGTGGGCGAGCTCTCATGCATATGCTTAGCGAGCTGATTTGTGGGCGAGTTCCCACACGTAAACAAATTAATAATTGGCGAACTCTGTTGGGCGAGCTAGTAGAATTAGTCTCAAGTCTCACCAAAATGCTAGAAATATTCGAAAAGAAAATATTAATAGCATTAATAAATTATTTTACAGCTGAGAATTAAAGACTCGGTAAAAGCGATCGGGAAGCAAGGCTTCGTAAGACCAGGTAAGGGAGTAGTATGTGAAGTAAAATGCATGCCCTGTGGAGTAAAATATTATGAAAATATTGAGAAAATGTTTTAGTTTATGACATGCATTAGTTTGATAAATTGTTTCGATTTGGGCGAGCTACAAAGCCGATCTCTTTGTGATGTTTTGGGCGAGGCAAAGATAGGCGACCCCTTTCATGATGTTTTGGGCGGGCGACCCTTATTTTAACAAAATTTCGGGCGAGCCAAAGAAAAATGACCATGTTTTAATAAAAATGGGCGAGCTGACCATGGACTTGCGGCATTGGGCAAGTTGACCATGGAAGTGCCGCATTAGGCGAGTTGACCATGGGCAATGCCATAATGGGCGAACTGATCATTAGCAAGCTGCAATGGGCGAGCTGACCATTGGCAACGCCATAATGAGCGAACTGACCATGGGCAATGCCAGAATGGGTGAACTGACCATGGGCAAGCCGCTATGGGCGAGCCAGTTTAACTTGTATTTTTCTCACACAAAATATGGTGAGATTTTAGGCTGTTTTACTATCTTTTGTAAACAAAAAATATAAAACCTTTTTGAAAAATAAATCATTTTGAGAAAATGACGAAATTGGTGAAATAATTCCTTAAAGGTGCTTTATGAGATATAAAGTGATTTTTGAGACTTTAGGCCCCGAGTTTCATGCGTTACTTTTCACGTGCCTGATTTGTGCCACAGAGCTAGCTGTATCCTGGTGGGGATACGAATGGGAGTTTTGGCCTAAGGGCATACTCCGAGGAAGCCGTGAGGGGCGATGGCCTACGGGTGCACCCCAAAAGCGGACGACTTGTGTTCCTGGGGGAACGATGATAGCATTATTTACTTGTAGGGTGATGCCTAGTCTCAACTTACTGATTTCTGTTTACTGAAAGGATTTACTAATCCTGTTTGCTGTTTACTACATTATATCGTAAACTGTTTAACCAGTTATTTGAATAGTGTATTGAGGATACTATTTACTATATCCACTATTTTTCGTACTTAGTGTGATTTTTAGAAGAATAAATACTTTGTGGCATATAGTTTTGCTTTATTTAAAGCAGCATACGTCTCCTTAACTAAGCGCGTGGTTCGCTCACCCCTTTGTTATAACTCCACAGATAAAAGACACGGGGTTAGAGATTTATCTCCAAGATGAATATAGCTATACATAAAGCGCTGGGGCAAACTATGTTAAATATGACATGTACAGTCACTTCTCTTTTACGTTTCAGACATATGTATACAGTACTACTTTCTTGAAACAAGGACAATAGGGGATGTCATATGTAAGGAATAATGAATCAAAATTCATATTCCTCATTTGTTAAATAAATGTTTATCATTTATTACTGTCACTGTTGAATGTTAATGGCATCACAGACAGCCCAACTGTGAATTATGTGTAAAAATACTTGATTTTCAAATTTAATTTCACCTTAATTATTTCCTTCATTCTTATTATATTTTATTTTGTTTTTTTTTAAATTTTTTATTTTAAGATTGCTCGGACAAAATTAGGTGTCTACATGAGGAAAGAAATGTTATCTGACATTCATAGATGATTTCTCCAAATATTGTTATGTTTACTTAATGCACTCTAAGGATGTATCATAAGATAAGTTTAAAGCTTATAACAATGAAGTAGAATTGCATTGTAATGTTAAGATTAAAACTTTAAAAACTGATAGGGGAGGATAGTACTATGATCCAACATATTTTGACTCAGTTGGCATTGTTCATGAGATTACAGCACTATAATGTCCCTAATCTAATGATGTGGTTGAAAGAAATAACAGAGCATTAATTGAAATGACTAATGCTATGTTATCTTATTCAAGATTAGGATAAGGATTTTAGGGGAAAAAACAAAGCATTAATCGAAATGGCTAATGCTAGACTATGTCACATTCTTTATAGAGTTCCTACTAAAAGGAACAATATTACCTTATATGAATTATGGAAAAAAAGGAAACCCAACTTAAGTTACCTTAAGGTATGTGGTTGTAGAGCAATTGTAAAATTTCTTGAATCTAAAAGAAAGAAATTAGGTGAAATAGGAATTGAGTGCATTTGTATTGGTTAGGCACAAAATAGTATGGCATCTAGATTTTTGGTTGTTGAACTAAATGATTCAATATCAATTAATATAGTTATTGAATCAAGAGATGCATTGTTTGATGAAGGAAGGTTCAAATTGATTCCATCACAAAAGGTAGTTGCTCAAACTATTTCTAAGGAATTAGAGAACTCCACCATATTTGAAGAACAAAATCTTGTACTAAGAACAAGCAAAAAAGCAAGGAAAGCTAAGACTTATGGTTTAGATTTTCACATGTTTCTTGTGGAAGGATCAAGAGGAACTATAAACAATCACATTGAATATTGCTTTAATATTGAATCTGATCCAAAATCATTGGAAGAGGCTATGAAGTCTCAAGATATGGCTTTTTGGAAAGTAGCTATAAATGATGAGATGGATTCAATTATGGGGAACAATAATTGCATCTTAGTAGATTTACCTCCATGTTGCAAACCAATTGGATGCAAGTGGATTTTCAAAAAGAATATGAAAGTGGATGATACTATAGACAAGTTTAAGGCTAGACTTGTTGCTAAGGGGCTTACACAAAAGCATGAAATCGATTATTTCAATAGATATGCACCACTAACAAGAATTGCTACAATAAGAATGCTAATAGCATTGGCCTCAATTTATAAATTGGAAATTCCCCAAATAGATGCCAAAATAACATTCTTATATGGTGAATTGGATAAGGATATGTATATGGAGCAACCCAAAAGGTTTGTTATTCCTGGACAAGAAAGGAAAGTGTGTATATTAATTAAGTCCTTGTATAGACTTAAGCAAGCACCTAAGCAATGGCATCAAAAGTTTGATGAAGTACTCCTAGCAAATGGATACATTATAAATGAATCTGATAAATGTGTCCATAGTAAGATCACAAATGGAAAAGGTGTCATCATATGTTTATATGTAGATGACATGTTAATTTTTGATACGAACTTGGAACAAGTTGATAATACCAAGAAGTTTTTATCCAAAAAATTTTCCATGACAGACATAGGCATTGCAAATGTGATTTTGGGAATAAGAATTCATAAAAGAAAAAGCAACTTGATCTTATCCCAATCACATTATATTGAGAAGATTTTCAAAAGGTTTAACCACTATGAATGTGCACTAGTTGCGACACCATATGATCCAAATTTGAAATTTGATTCAAATAAGGATAAACTAATTGCACAACTTGAATATGCCGGAGTGATTGGTTGTTTGATGTATGCCATGACATACACAAGACCAGATATTGCTTTCACTGTTGGAAAGCTTAGTAGATATACAAGCAACCCAGGTAATATGCATTGGAATGCCATTTCTAGAGTATTAAGTTACTTGAAGAAAACAATGGATTTTGGCATTGTTTGTAGTGGTGAACCTTCTGTTTTAGAAGGTTATATGGATGCAAGTTGGATTAACAACATGGAGGATCAATTATCTAGTAATGGATGGATATTCATGTTTGGTGGGGGTGTAGTTTCTTGGGGATCCAAGAAACAAACTTGTACTACTGATTCTACTATGACTTCAGAGTTTGTGACATTAGCTTCGGCAAGTAAGGAGGCAAAGTGGTTGAGAAACTTACTCTATGAAATTCCTTTATGGCCTAAACCAAAGTTGCCTATATTGATATATTATGATAGTGAAGCTATATTATTAAAGGCTTATAGCCAAGTATATAATGGGAAATCTAGACATATTGGTCTAAGACACATATATGTTAGATAATTGATTAAAGATGGGGTGATCACCATTAATTTTGTCAAGTCAAGTGAAAACTTGGTGGATCCATTGACAAAAGGTCTCACAAGAGAGATAGAGTTTAGAATTTCCAAGGGGATGGGACTAAAACCCATTTGAATTAGTCACACATAATAGAAACTCAATTCAATGCTTAATTATACATTAAGTCTTGAGTTCAATGAGATCAAGTACATTATGTGAATGTGGTTGTAAGTATTATGCTGTTATACATCCCAAGGTTATGAATACTTGAAATCATATGAAAATAGGGAGGTTGAGTTGTTACTCTTAATGAACCCATAACACGTAAGTATAAGTGTTGGAATGCTTATATGATTGCATTTTTAATGATTTCACCTATATAAGCGAAAGTGGTGCCACTTTTAGGGGCTTAAGGTTGATCTCTTAAGCACTTATGAAATGATACAAGACATATGGCTAGTATAAGTGTCAAAGTTCTACTAAATGACTTTGGACAAATTTTTGAAGTCTCATGTGAGATTTAGTCATTAGTTAATCATTATAGAACCACTGGTTCAATACTTAGTCCACCATGATGTTCTGATTAATTGAAAGTACTTTTTCTCTAAGGTGATTGTTCAAAACCTAGTTCACGATCACTTTATGCATGAGGATTTCTCAAGTATTAGACTTGTTCTATTTTGAAATTGGTGGGGGATTGCTAGAAATTTCAAAATATAAAGTGAAAAGATTGATAAAAATGTTGTTTAATCAATATACAAGAAAAACTAGTGTTTGGCATGACTCTAAGTGAAGTAAAATCATGTTAAACTGATTTTTATTAAACTTATAGGGCAGTCAATTACCCTTGTGCAGTGAACTTTCTATCCCAAAAATGCACTTGGGCAGTTAGATGCCCTAGGAGGGTAGTCAGATGCTCCGAGAAGGCAGTTAACTGCCTAAAGAGGGCAGTCAACTCCATATACAAAGTGAAATCTCAGATTTGAAGTTGCTTTAAGGAAGTTAACTGCCATATAAAGGTAGTCGACTACCCCTCTTGGAAGTTACATACTATTCCAAAAATACACTAGGGCATTTGGATGTTATTTTTGGGCATCCAATTGCCCTGCCTGGAAATTCAAGGGTAGTTAACTGCTTTCATTGCAGCCGACTGCTCTAGTTCGAAATGCACTATAACGACTAATTTTCTTTGAATAGGTACAACCTCATTCAAAAGGTAATCTTTCACTACTAAATGGTTAAAGGTTATAACCGTTGAATTTGATAGGTTGTGATCAATCTGAAAGATTTGTTTGTTCAAATGAAACAACACAATTGAATGGTTTTGACATTCAAATCAATGGTCACATCTCTTGAAATTATCTCTATAAAAGAGATAACAATGTTCATTCAAGACATATTGAAATATTCTGAATTCTTCTATCCTCTCTTTATCTCAAAGTAGAAAACAAGACTCTTAAAGATTGTTTTACTGCAGAAGACTTTGGCTAAGACATAATACTTTTGTATTTGTCCAAAGTATTTAGTGGTTTAATATTACAAGTGCAAGGTAATATTAAACAAGGTTGACTTTATTGTATCTTGAGGCTATTTCTATAATCCCTGTTGTATACCATAACTGGTGGGAGTGAAATAAGTTTTAAAGAAAGTGGCATTATAACAGCACGTCTTGAAGTCTATTTCTGCATTTAGTTCGTGACTGTTCGTGATAAAAAAAAAGTCCAATTCTAGAAGTTGAAGTCCAAGTAGAAGTTCAAGCATTTCATCTTCATACTACCCCAAGTGGACAAGTTTTGTAATTCCAATTTCATTCAATAAAAAATAGTATGATTATGGCTTGGTTAATTAATTCAATAACCAATGGTACAGTCAAGAATTTTCTTTTGTAGGAGATTGCACAAAAGATTTGGGAAGCTGTTCGAGAATCATACCCAAGTGTCAAAAATACATTAGAGTTGTTTGGGATCAAAAGTCTTTCTTATGATCTACGATAAGGAGACCAATCGATAACCCAATATTTTAATTCCCTTAATCACTATTGCTTGTAGTTAGACAAACTCAAAGAACTCAATCGGGTATACCCAGTAGATGCAAATAAATACAAGAAAATTGTAGAAAAGAAATGCATATACAAATTCTTAATTGGTCTTAATAAAAATCTTGATGAAGTTTGTAGGTTAATTTTGGGAATGAAACCACTGCTTCCTTCGAGAGGTTTTCTTTGGAGTTCATAGAGAGGAAAACCAAAAGAAATTTATGATGGAAACTCAACCAACTACTTCAAATTTAGAGAATTTTGCAATTGCTGTTAGTGGGCCACAAGATTTTAACAATAGAAAAAACACGACCTTGATGTGATCACTGTCACAAAAAGAGTCGCATAAGAGAGACATGCTGGTAGATTCATGGGAAAGCGTAGATTA
This sequence comes from Heritiera fomes, assembly GCA_032173925.1. Classification (NCBI taxonomy): domain Eukaryota; kingdom Viridiplantae; phylum Streptophyta; class Magnoliopsida; order Malvales; family Malvaceae; genus Heritiera; species Heritiera fomes. Next base: position 1,212,840 of record JAPDPM010000017.1, read on the forward strand.
GAAGCTAGCAAGGGCATGAGAAGGCAACAGAAATATGGCTTCGATTGATGACAAACCAACACATGGTTCCTTTGTCAAACCATCTCTTCTCAGCGAGGAATAATTGGAGTTACTGTAAAAATTACCTGATTAGCCCCACAAATCCAACTATTGGAACTACATCCTTGGTGCATAAAGGTAATTTCTTAAGTGCTTTGAATACCAAGAAACAGGAATCAAGTCCATAGATTAGTAACTCAAGAGCTTTAAACAATATGACCAATAATCCCACACTTTTCACTACATTTAAACTTTGTCATGAGATTTAGACAGTAAAATTTGCATATGGATCCATTTCAAAGGTGGTTGGAATTGTTTTAGGTGGTCTCAAAGAACTTGACTACGAATTTAGTTTTATTAGTTTCTAATCCCAATTGCAACTTATTATCAATTAGCAAATTAACCAAAGATTTGAAGTGTCATGTGACAAATCTATGTGTTTCTTTCAAGACTTGGATTTAGGGAAAATGATTGGCAATACTAACATGTGTTCAGGCCTTTATCTCATTCATCTAGATAATTCTTCCAAGGGACAAGTTCACAAAGTCGATTATTTTACCACTTCAAGTTAGTCCATTCCATGTTCTTTTTCTTTTCCTACCAATAATGAGAGTGTTATTATGTTATGGCATTATAGGTTAGGACACCCCAATTTTATTAATCTCCAAAAACTTTTTCCTTCTCTATTTACTAATAAATATCCAAGTATGTTTTAATGTGAAGTTTGTCAATTTTCAAAGCATGTTTGAAATACATACCCCAATCAATCATACAAAAGTTCTCATCATTCTTATGGTACATTTGGGGTCCTTTTAGAACAAAGAATATTATGAGTTCACGTTGGTTGATAACATTCATTAATAACCGTAGCAAACTCACTTGAGTGTTCCTAATGAAAGAAAAATCAAAAGTTGGTAAAATTTTCAAAAACGTCAATATGATCCAGATCTAATTCTAAACCAAAATCCAAATCTTAAGGACCAACAATGCAAAAGAGCATTTCAATTCCATTCTTGGTTATTTCTTATCAAATCAGGGATAATTCGTCAAAGTTCTTGTGTTGACACACCCCAACGAAATGGCATAGTAGAGAGGAAAAACAAACACCTTGATGTTGTTCGGTCACTTATGTTTTCCTCAAATGTTCTAGGGGTAAAGAAATTCTCACTGTCGCATACCTTATTAACAAAATGACCTCAAGAACCCTTAAGTTCTAGACACCTTGCAATGTCATTCTCAAAAAATATCCTCGCACACAAGTAATACATTCTCTTCCTCTTAAAGTGTTTGGTTCTACATCTTTTGTTCATTTGCATCAACATTCCCAAGGAAAATTAGATCCTGAAGCCATCAAATGCTTCTTCTTTGATACTCTCCAAATAAAAAAGGATACAAGTCCCACTCTTCAATCACCCAAAAATTTTACTTTAGCATGGATGTCGCCTTCTTGGAACAAAAACCATTTTATTCCAAATCTTCCATTATAGGAAGAGTGAATTTGTAAGGGAATGCCATCTTTACAAGAAGCCTAACCCAAAAATTCTACCATAATCTGAGATCCAACAGTTTGCTAATCCAAAGGAACTTTATATCTACTTAATGAGAAAAGCTAGCCATAGAGGCATCTTTGCAGCAGACCTAAGAATCAAACTTATGTTCAATGCTTAGTAAATGTAATACTGAAACTGAATCTCTACATTGTGATGTTTCTAATAATGATTTCAAGCGGCCTATAGCCTTAAGGAAGGTTGTGAGATCGTGCACTAAACATCCATTGTATAATTTCATCTCTTACACGGGATTGTCCCCTACCTTTCATGCCTTTGTTTCCAATCTTGATAATGTGTAGATAGAGCTATTAAACGGGTTGGCCTGACCCATCTATAGGCCAACCCATTACAAATCGGCATTAAACGGGTCGGATCGGGCTAGCTCGTATATTTTGCGAGCGTAAATTATCAAGGTCTTAACCCTCATATTTTTGGTCTGCAAGCTAATGGGCTGGCCTGTGAACCAAACAAATAAGAGAAATTTCATAGGATATTTTGTACAAGTAACAATCAAATTTACATCCTTTTCACAAATTTAAAGTATTATATCTAAAATTCTCTTCTTAATTTGATCAACGAGCATTCATAAAATCCACAAAATAATATTAATCAACAAAAAGAAACATGATACTAAACATACAATTATCCCAAAACATGATACTAGTTCACAAAGCTTACAACAATCCCAAATTATGATATTAAGCTTACAATAATTCAAAAACATGATATTAAACTTGTAACAATCATAAAACAAGATGCTATTAAAAGGCTCAATAGCAAGTAGGTTGTGGGTTTAGGGATGAGGCCCAGCAAAATAACATATACTTTGGGTTGGTGGGTTTAGTTATTTTGGGCTTAAATTGGGTTAGGTCTGACTTGGTTGTTTTTCTTTTAATTAGGTTTATATTTATTAAATTAAGCTAGGTAGGGTTTATTTTTATTTAAATGAGTTTACTAATAGTATTAAATCATTAGTAACATTTAGCAAAAAAAGCGAGCCAGCTGGCAGGCTCACAGGTTTAGCCTGTACGAATCGCAAGCCAAATGGACTGAGCTCATTATACCCGCATTTAAACAGGCTTACATTTTAGAGGTCTCAACCTTTGAAAATAAGAGGTTAAACGAGCTAGTTCTTGGGCTCAAACCCATTTAGATAGCTTTATGTGCAGCTCTTAAAAGATGTATATGAATCTCTAAAAAGCCTGAATTGGAAGAAAGCAGTATAGGAAGAAATTCATGCACTTCTGAAGAATGGAACATGAAAGTTGATAAGTTATCGAAGTGGAAAGAATCTAGTGGGATGTAAATGGATCTTTACTATAAAATACAAGGAAAATTGGAGCATAAACAAGTACAAAACTTGGTTAGTTGTAAAAAGCCTTACCTAATCATATGGGATTGAATACAAAGAGATATTTGTCCCTATTGCAAAACTGAATATAGTTCAGGTTTTATTGTCACTCTTTGCAAACCTTTATTGGCCATTTTATCAACTAGATGTCAAATATGCCATTCTGAATGGTGATCTTGAAGAGGAGGTGTACATGGTGATTCCACTAGGGCTTGAAAATATGACTTCAAGCAATAAAGTTTACAAATTGAAGCAGTCACTATACGGACTTCAAGCAATAAAGGTTGCAAATTGAATAAGTCACTATATGGTTTAATTGGTTCATAAAGGCAGTCAAGATGTATGGTTATTATTAATGTCAAGGTAAACACACTCTATTTGTGAAGCATTTTCTTAATAAAATTGCCATTCTTATTGTTAATATTAAAGACATTATTGCAACTGGAAATGATGTTGAGGAAATGACTTGTCTTAAACAACCACTAGTTAAGCAGTTTAAGATTAAAGATCTTGGGAACTTAGATACTTCCTAGGTATGGAAGTAGCTAGAACAAAGAAAGGCATTTCATTCTCACAATATGTCTTAGATCTTCTTGAGGAAACTGGAATAATTGGAAGCAAACCCGCTAAGACTCTAATGGATTCTTCAAACAAACTTGGAGCAAAGAAAGATTGTGGACTGGCTCATAAAGGGAGGTACCGTAGGTTAGTCGATAAACTTATATAGCTATCCCATACTCAACCAGATATTAGTTTTGCTGTTAGCATGGTTAGTAAATTCATGAACAAACCAAATGAAGACTACATGGATGCAGTGTACTGAATCCTCAAATACCTCAAGTTCCCTCTAAGCAAGGGATTATTCTTTAAAAGGTCTTCATTGAGAGAAACTGAAGTACTCTATCATGTAGATTAGGCAAGCCGTATCAATGATCAGAGATCTACTTCTAAATATTATACCTATGTTTAGGGTAACCTAGTTCCTTGGAGAAGTAAGAAGCAAAGTTAAGTATCTAGAAGTAGGCAGAGGTTGAGTTTTGAGCAATGGCTCAGGGTATTTGTGAATGTATATGATTAAGAAAGCTTCTTAGTGAACTTTATATCACTAGTAAGAACCTATTGAGATATACTATGATAATCAATTTGCCACAAGCATTACAAAAAATCTTATACATCACGACAAGATGAAACATGTTAAGATCGATTGACACTTTATTAAAGAGAAGATTGAAGCAGGAATCATAGAAGTGCAGTACACACCTACAAGTCTCCAACGATTGACACTTTATTAAAGAGAAGATTGAAGTGCAGTACACACCTACAAGTCTCCAAGTTGCTAATATTCTCACCAAAGTCTTGCTAAGAGGAGTATTTGATTATTAAACTCCAAGCTTGGCATGATTGATATCTTTAGCCTGGCTTGAAGGAGCGTGTTGAAATATTTGAAGATTTAGAATTATTCAGCTTCTGAGATTAGGGATTTAGTTACCCAATTTGAGTAGTGTTATTTTTTCCTTATTTGTTTCCTATTTTTTAGTCTCCCTATTATATGGGATTCTATGTTATTAGTTTCCTAAAAATTGTAAGATCTTCTAAGACCTCTATTTAAATCCTTGTACATACTCATTATGTAAATAGAAAAATGCACTCTTTCAGAAGATTACAAAAGTATCGATACATTTAGTATATGTATTGATACCATTAGTTTAAATATTGATAGGTTTAATGGATGTATCGATACCTTATCGTTACCCTTAGACGAAACTTCAAGCTTTGTTTTGGTATCGATAGGCTTGGGTTTAGGTATTTATACACATTTGTGCAAGAATCCTACATAAAATATCAATATACAAAAGGAATGTATTTATACCTGTAACACCCTCAGAAGCCGGGATTTTTGGGCTAACTTTTTCCTTTACTTACTATGTTTGTCACTCGCATCAATGTAGCTAAAACCTAACAAGTAGAGTACTACCTGTTTATTTGTTTAAGACTAATTGTCTAAGGTCCCATTCAGTTACCTCGTAATGCGTGCCAAAATCGAAACTGAAAAACTCTACCCTTTATATATACTTATTGTCCATTATTGTCCAACCACACTCTGTAACAACACAATAATCCAACCTATGACACATTTATCATCTCAAGAAACCATCTAGAGTATCACATTTTCATCAAGATATCCTATCGAGATACTATTCATTACCAGGCACAATTATATATAATTCTCGATACAGTCCTAGTACTTACATCCCAATCCATGCCACTCGCATCAATGTAGCTAAAACCTAACAAGTAGAGTACTACCTGTTTATTTGTTTAAGACTAATTGTCTAAGGTCCCATTTAGTTACCTCATAATGCGTGCCAAAATCGAAACTGAAAAACTCTATCTTTTATATATACTTATTATCCATTATTGTCCAACCACACTCTGTAACACAACAATAATCCAACCTATGACACATTTATCATCTCAAGAAACCATCTAGAGTATCACATTTTCATCAAGATATCCTATCGAGATACTATTCATTGCCGGCACAATTATATATAATTCTCGATACAGTCCTAGTACTTACATCCCAATCCATGTACACTGTGTATATTGAAAATAATCTTATCGTCTGGAATATAAACAAAAGTAATGAAAGGTTATACCTTAATATAAAAAGCAGTAACTTAGCAACACGTAAGTCGAGCTCTTAGTGCAGCACTCGAGCCTATCTGAATTAACCTGTGAGGTGGAAGAGGGGGTGAGCTGATGCCCAGTAAGAAAATATACGCTAAGCGATGTTAGGTTTTTACTATGTTTAATGCATGTGTATGCGTGAATGAATGAGCCAAAACTCATGCTTAAATATGTTTTATCGAAAAAATACAAAGTTGATAAGCCATAGTTTATAAGCTATAAAATTTTATGCCAAGTAATTTCCAAACATATTAGTACTCACGCATTCGCAAAATCAAGATACAGTAGAAATAGAAATGATACATTCGTTCATCTTTGTAACAGTATCGTGATATACATTTAAAAACATTTTCATGAGACAGGCATACATTTTTGAGATTTAGTAACATAACCGGGATCTTTGGAAATATAACCAAGAAGCTTTCTATGAAAGCATCCACTATAGCTAGCAGTGGTCACAGCCCCATACCAGGGCTCTATCCATGATCATGAATCATCTCAGCACCAGTGATCATCTAGTAGCTGAGGTACAAGTCACGACTATTTGTCGGACGCCTGGAAGATCACAAAGCATCCAGGACCTGGAAGATCACAAAGCATCCAGGATATTTCACAATAATTGCCACACAGGCTTACTAAATACTACACAGGCATAATTAAACGCCACACAAGCGAGTGCCACATAAGCTTAATACTTGCCAAGCAGGCAAGTGCCACACTGGCATTTCCAAGTGCCACACAGGCATTATACATCATCACGTGTCTCATGAGTCAAAATTCATTTAGAAATAGAACTTACAATACAGATTGAGTACTAAAAGCATAAATCGTTTCGCATAATTATAGATTTGAAAATCTGTACGAAGTCAGGCTTAAAAACCATTTTCTCGATAACAAGTAACAATGCTTAATATGCATGAAGTTTTAAGGCATTTTATAAATCTAATTTAATATCGAGAAATTTATTTAGACAATTTCTAACGAAATTTCGGCATTATAATGGCATAGGTAGAACAATACCCAGCGTCATAACCACAATCAAATACCTGTAGAAAACTCAATCAAGCAATATACTTTAATACCCCAATTTCCAATACAAATCCAATTCCAAATCTCAAACATTATGCATTTTAAACTTAATCCAACATAGTTGGAAATTTACCAAAAATTCATTTAAATCCATAAGTATTAAATAACATTAATTTAGACATACATAAACATAGCAAACTAACATGCATTTACCGTATATTCCCTTACCTAGATAACGTCACTTTTTTTTGCACTCTTTAGCCAATTGTTCAACTTCACCTCCTTGGAAGTTTTTCTCTATAAATTCAATACATAAATCCCATTTAATAATTATTCATACTATAATTTCAGAACTATATCTCACTCAAATATTATTAGTTTATACTATATCATTCTCATAATTTATTTTATCCACCTTAATTCTTTACCTTCGAAAATCTCCCAATTCTAGGTCTTCCTTGGTATATATTTATTCAAGGCGCCCACCAAGAACCTACACCATCCACACTTCAAAATTAATATCCATAAGACACATGATAAGTTCATCACTACAACCAATGTCTCATTAGTTGGATACATTGACACAAATATACATATATATATATATATATATATCTTATTCTTAATCCCATTTATAACATCCTTATCCTTCAAATTTCCAGCCACCTATCATCATATCATAATCCCACATTATCATACAATTCATTTACATTAAGTTTACACAAAAGAAAAGTCTTTTACCTTTAATTCTCCCACTAGCCGAACCTACACCAAGTTCTTCATCAATTTTCCTTGTTATTGAAATTCTCCATAAAGCCCCCTTTGCCACTAGTCAAAGTCGAGATCCCTCTTTCCTCTTGTTTACTATCTCTTTCTCAGCTACCTTTCCTCCTTTAGTGGTTGACTTAATTCAATCCTTTAAGCCTCCCGCATTACCACATTCTTTGTTACTCGAGGGAGAGTTTTCTGTCCAGCCGAAAATGAAGCTAACCAGTAGCTTCTAACCAATGCAGTAGCACCGCTTCCACTATTGTTTTAGCCTTGTATCTTGAGGAGCAACCCTTATTTCCTACTCTACTTCGCACTCAACTCAGTTTCTCAACCAGCCTAGCTCTTTCTCGCATCCCCTCTTCTTCCCCTGCATTGTCTCTTTTCAGCAAAGGTTCGATTCTGTTGAGTGATTGAAAACCAGAATATTTTCCAAATGCCCCTCCTCGGCTTCCATTCATAGCTGCTGTTTCCAAGAATTTCAACTATTCTTCACGTCCCTTCTACATTGAGACAGTCCCCATTTTCGTTTCTTTTATTCCCCTGTTTTGCTTCAATTCTCTCGAATGACAGACCCACGTTTAACGTCCCTTATCTAGCAAAAATGAGCATCCTTCCAGCACCCTTTTAAGACCAAGAACAGCCTACACCAGCTGCTAATGCTACTGCCGAAATCTGCTTCTAGTTGGCTCTCTTGATCTTCGCCTATCCTGCTCGTTGCCGTGACTTGTGCTCCCTTTCCTTCTCAATTTCCTTCAGCCGAGTGATGCAATGTCAGTGGAGGTAGGTAAGGAAATTTGGCTTCTCTAAGAAGCCACTAACTAATACTATTATTTTATGCTTTAGTCATTTCATTTTTTTATATATATTTTACACGGTTTTTGTTGCACTTCTTCTATCAATTCTAACAAATATTATTTTTTTATGCTTTAGTCACATTTTTTCTTTTATATGGTTTGCTGACTTTCTTTTACCAATGGTTTGCTGACTTTCTTTTACCAACTCTAAAATAATTAAGCATATTTCATTTGTTAGTTATATATATACATAGTTAAGTGTTAATAGTATATTTAAATTATAACATAATGCTATTTAAAAATTTATTTTATTTATTTATTTTTGAATATTAAATAGTAAACAACTAATGTAGGAATAGAGAAAATTTTCAGATATTATATTCCACCCACCTTAAGAAATTTGGTCCTCCAAATTTTCCATGTTCGGTTGGAAGAGGTGAGGGTATTTCTCCTTTATTAAGCTCTCAAGTTCCCATGTAGCTTCTTTAGATGAGTGATGTTGCCAGAGGACCTTTACTAGAAGAATGGATTTTGATCTCAGCTCTTTCTCCTTCTTATCTACAATTCTAATTAGCTTCTCTACATAACTTAGGTTCTCTCTAAGCTCAAGTGGTTCATATGCTATCACCTGAGAGGGATCCAGTTGGTATTTCCTCAACATGGAGATGTGGAAAACACTATGCACACTCGATAGCTGTGGTGGTAAGGCTAATCGATATGCAACTTCTCCAACCCTCTCTAAAATCTCAAACGGACCAATAAATCGGGGACTTAATTTTCCTTTTGTGCCAAACCTCATGATACCCTTTGATGGAGAAACCTTTAATAAGACACTATCCCCCACTTCAAATCCTAGGTAATCTCTTACCATCTATCCTTGCTTCCCACATTTAAAACAAGCTCGTGTTGCCCAATAGCAAGTTTTTAAACTCATGGAATTTATCGCATCTATTACAAGGTCATAGGTTGGTGTGCTAGGAGTATGAGTGGGTCTAATCATCTGCTGTTGAGGTTCTGTAAACCTCTACCTCTTAAAAGAAGTATCACTCTACTTAGACTTCCCAATCTCAGCCCTCTTCCCCTTACTCTTTCCCTTGGATTCATATTCAGCTTGTGAGAGTTCAAAATCTTGCTCTACTAGTTGAGCTCATCTAATAGCCTTTGGATATATACAGATATTAAAGGCCGTAAGTCTACTACGAATTGCCATAAGCTAACAAAGCCGATTCCAATGATCAGATAAAACCAACAACTGTCCCAACGCAGTATACGGGACAATCCAAAATGCCTCGAATACCCTTAAAGCATAAAGTGGTGTTCGATCAACAATTAGTTGCCTTGTTTCACAAATCGAATAGTACCATTTACTGAATCATCATTTATGTAAAGATCAAAGTTACTTCATATTAACCTCACGACTCAATATTCAAAAGGTTCACCATTTGGACATATCTCATTAGTTAGCACATTTCGACCATATATCATTTTATAGATCAAAACCCATCAACTAAGCTAAGATCATTGTTGTGTTAAGTCAATCCAGATCATAACCCATTAAATTCTAATTTCCACATCAATAGGCATTTTACACGATATGCCCTAACAATCCTCAATTTTCATTCAAAACTTCCTACTCTGTAATGTCTTATGTTTCACTTCAACTCTACTCATGGGGAGTTTGTAGTTTTTTTTTAACTCATAACTCAAAACCATAAGGTTCAAATTATTGAACTTTCAAAATCCATCTAGTTTAGTAGTTTATTTCAAAAGTCACAAATTTTCCAAAATCCTTGTGTTTTCAAAGTCATATACATTCTATTCATGTGGTTTTCTAATGTCCATACACTTTTCAAGATATACAAGATCCAATACATCTTCAAATCTTACCTTCCATAATTGAAATAAAAGCACCACTAGCTGTGACTCTCTCTATCGGGCAATTATTGGCTTTATGGCTTACTTTTCCACCAATTACCACAATTACATTAAATCAATAATTCAATTCACTATTCACCAAGTTCCAACAAAATCCAATTAGATTTAATCCATATTCTAAGTGTATTTTAACAAAATGGTAAGAACATCTCCCACAATATTTCTCATCATCCTACCGATGTTTCACGATATCCCAACACATTACAACAACCATCAAAATATTTTAACAATTATTCAAACTTATTCCCACAACCTTTTGACCAAACACTAACATTGTTTCATCATTATTTCATTATCAATTCTCATGATACTCAACAAAATTCCGTTGCCACCATATTATTCAGTCACAACATTTTAAAACTTCCCAATAAAATGCCGTAATATCATAAACTAATCCAATAAATTACAATATAATACTCACGCAATCTTATGAAAGTATCTTACATAGTTTCCATCTCAAATTTTAAAATTCTCAACCATTTCCAATAGTATTCCACACTATTCAAACAATTTTCCAACGACAACTCCAACAACATTTAAATCAATATCACACCAAGTTTCAACGATATTTCAATGATGTTATACCAAGTTTCTAATAATATTCTAACGACATCGAAGTAATGCTTCAATAGCGTTCCACAACATCAAAACAATTTCCAATTGCAAATCATAATATCTGAAATAAACCCATACTTGTAACAATATAATTCTAGCTTTTACCTTATGTAAGCATCTTACCATGCCATTTTTCCTAACTTTCACATCTTTTTGTCATATCCAAAGAGTCTTTGAAATTATTTTTCAAGATTCACTTTCTATAGTGTGTCATATTGAATTTCAACTCTATTAAAGGGAAGTTAGGAGAGTCCTTATTTCCCACATTTTCTTTACAAGTACGTAACACCGAATATTATCTATAATTCCTTTAAGGGAGTGTTAACCTGCCAAAGATAACTTAAAGGTTCAGACTCTAAGTTTAACTTTCTAGCATTTAGAGATGATATGAGCGGATGCATAGAGCAAGAATTTAATTAGTGTAAGGCCTTATTATAAAAATCAGGAGTTCAACTTTCCAAATAAGCGCCTGCCTTCCGATAGTAGGGCTTAGTCCCATGGAATTTACCACAACATGGGGAGGGTTTAGATCCTGATGTGGTAAAAGGCTTAAAACTCCTAAGTTGTGGCATTCTAACTTCTTCTTCCTTGGACCTTAACCTAAATAAGCTTTCTCTTCTTCACTCCTTACCCTTCACTTTGCCTTTAATTAGCTGCAGCCTTGGCTCATGGCTAGGATACGACTTGCAGTTGTTAGAAAGTCTAAGGCTAAGGAACATTCGAAGGAAAAAGGTTATGGTAAAAGTGCTCGTGATTGACAAGTGTTGTGACTTAGATGCTAAATAGGTTTAGTATCAATAGTGTTAACTTCATTTTCCATATTGCTCAAATGGATTTAGAAGTGGAGACGAGGTCCACCAATTTCATTTATCTTAGCTCAGGTTTTCCAAAACCAAAATAAGCATGTTAGCATGTTTTCATGCTCTCTTCACAGTTTATATCTAGACAATACACAGTGACATGGGATGTAAGTCCAATTCTAACCTACCTATACTGACACGAGACTAGACAAACTATGCTCTGATACCATTCTGTAACACCTTTGGAAGCCGGGATTTTCGGGCTAACTTTTTCCTTTACTTACTATATTTGTCACTCGCATCAATGTAGCTAAAACCTAACAAATAGAGTACTACCTATTTATTTGTTTAAGACTAATTGTCTAAGGTCCCATTCAGTTACTTCGTAATGCGTGCCAAAAATCGAAATTGAAAAACTCTATCCTTTATATATACTTATTGTCCATTATTGTCCAACCACACTCTGTAACACAACAATAATCCAACCTATGACACATTTATCATCTCAAGAAACCATCTAGGGTATCACATTTTCATCAAGATATTCTATCGAGATACTATTCATTATCAGGCACAATTATATATAATTCTTGATACAGTCCTAGTACTTCCATCCCAGTCCATGTACATTATGTATACCGAAATTAATCTTATCGTCTGGAATATAAACAAAAGTAATGAAAGGTTATACCTTAATATAAAAAAAAGTAAATTAGCAACACGTAAGTCGAGCTCTTAGTGCAGCACTCGAGCCTATCTGAATTAACCTGTGAGGTGGAAGAGGCAGGTGAGCTAATGTCCAGTAAGAAAATACACGCTAAGTGATGTTAGGTTTCTACTATATTTAATGCATGTGTATGCATGAATGAATGAGCCAAAACTCATGCTTAAATATGTTTTATCGAAAAAATACAAAGTTGATAAGCCATAGTTTATAAGCTATAAAATGTTATGCCAAGTAATTTCCAAACATATTAGTACTCACGCGTTCGCAAAATCAAGATACAATAGAAATAGAAATGATACATTCGTTCATCTTTGTAACAATATCGTGATATACATTTAAAAACATTTTCATGAGACAGGCATACATTTATGAGATTTGGTAACATAACCAGGATCTTTGGAAATATAACCAAGAAGCTTTCTATAAAAGCATCCACTGTAGCTAGCAGTGGTCACAGTCCCATACCAGGGCTCTATCCATGATCATGAATCATCCCAGCACCAGTGATGTCAGACCCGAATTTACTACACTATACACCATATTTGTAAATAATTGATAGTGAAAATAAATATTGAATATGGATTTCCACTTTCCATTTTTCTTTGAATTTAAATTCTATATGGTGTATGTGAAGTAGAATGAATATCTAAAAATTATAAGAATAGAAATTAAATATAACATGATGCCTAGAAGCTTATTGGAAGAAACTTTGAAATTTAAGCATGAAGAGAAGTCAAGAAAAGAGGCTATAAGTGGACTTCACGCCACTTTGCTTCTCCTTGTACAAATCGGTTTAGACACCAAATGGCTTAACCAATTTACATGCAATGTGAAAGATAATGGCTAAGAGAAGTAAATCAAACGGACTGCAGCAAGAAGCTTTACCACCGTTCCTTTTTGCTGCAATTTTTTTCAAGTTTTAATGCATGAAAGACGTGAAATGATGAAAGAAAATAGGATAAGGAACAGGTGGTAGGTTCTGATTGGATTAGCATGGCTATATAAGAAGAAATACATGAGGAAAACCGACTGAAGCAAACTTCATCTCCTTCAAAAAACCACACTACTGCTTTTCGTCCATTCTGTGTTGCAAACTCTCACCTCGTTTCTTTCGTTCCTCTCATACGTGAGCCATGAAACTTCATCCTTTAGTTAGCTAAATTTTTTCTCCATCGTTGAAGAGCTAAGGAATAAGCAAAGTAGAGCTAAGTGAGGCAGAAAGCACTCTGTTTCTAGAAGTGCAACTCAGTCAAGGTGAGTTCCATATTTCTATGGTTCTCTTGATATTCAATGGTGGATTTCTATGTTTTATACCGTAAGAAACATAGATATAACCTTGTTTTAGTTAAATTTTGTTAGAATATATAAGAAACTAGAACAAGATGTGGTCTGGAAAATAATCAAGAATAAACAAGGAAAGTGCTGGAAATGGTGCAGAAGTGATGATAAAAATAGGCGAGCTGAGCTATCATGGGTGAGCTAAATAATATGGAGCATAGTGTAGGGGGCAAGGTCGCCACATACTAGTTTAATTCATAGGCGAGCCCACCTTTGAATAAAAAGCCGTGTATGGCGAACTCATATGCATAGGCATGGCGAGTTGAATTTGGGGCGAGCTCCCACATATAAGCCAATATGAATGGCGACTTGAATTGTGGGCGAGCTCCCACATATAAGCCAATATATGAATGGCGAGTTGAATTGTGGGCGAGCTCCCACGTAAAAGCCGATATATGAATGGTGAGTTATATTGGGCGAGCTAGAGGATTAGCCTCAAGTCTCACCAAAGTGTTGGAAGGATTCGGACAGAATATATCGATGGTCTTGATAATTTATTTTGCAGCCAGGAATTGAGAATTGATAAAGGCGAGCAGAAAGCTAGGCTTCGTAAGACCAAGTAAGGGAGATGTGTGTGAAGTGAATGCATGTTCTGTGGAGTTAAATTTTATAGAAATATTAAGAAACTGATTTGATTTGAAACATGCATTAGTTTGATAAACTGTTTCACAGACTGTGATTTGGGCGAGCTATAAAGCCGACCCCCATGTTGTTTCCGAGCGAGCCAAGGATAGGCGAACCCTTTTGTGATATTTTGAGCAAGCCAAATATAAGCGACCCTGTTTTAAACAAAATCCGGGCGAGCCAAAGATAGGCAACCCTTTTGTGATATTTTGGGCGAGCCAGAGAAAGGCAAACCCTGTTTTAATAAAATTCGAGTGAGCCAAAGATAGGCGACCCCTTTGATATAATTCTGGGCGAGCCAATAGTGGGCGACCCCTTGTTTTTTTTAAAGAGAAAGATTTCGTGGGCGACCCCACTTCAGCTTGGTGTGTTCGCCACAGTGGGCGAAGTTAGTTCGCCACAGTGGGCGAATGAAAACGGGCGAGCTGATAAGGGCGAGCCAGTTAACTTGTTTTCTCACGCGTAAAATGGTGAGATTTCGGGTTGTTTTTAATATGTTTTGTAAACAGAAAATATAATGCCTTTTTGGAGAATAATCCTTTTGAGAAAATGATGAAACATGTGAAATAATTCCTTAAGGGTTCTCTACGAGATATAAATTATGATTTTTGAGACTGTAGGCCCTGAGTTTCATGCATTACTATTCACGAGACTGATTGACTCGCCCAGTCATCAGAGGTCTCAAGGTCACCTGGCAAGTGTACTCGAGGACCACCTATAGATTGTGGCCATAGATCTAGTTGTATCCTAGTGGGAACGCAAATTGGAGTTTTGGCCTAAGGGCACACTTTGAGAAAGCCGTGAGGGGCGATGGCCTACGGGTGCACCCCAAAGCGGACGATTTGTGTTCCTGGGGGACGATGATAGCATGATTTATTTGTAGGGTAATGCCTAGTCTCAACTTACTAATTTCTGTTTACTAAAAGGATTTATTGAATCCTGTTTACTGTTTACTATACTATATTGTAAACTGTTTAGCCCGTGATTTGAATATTCAAGACTGTTTACTATATCTACTGTTTTCCTACGGGGTATGTTGTTAGGGAAAATAAACATTTTGGGAGATGTAGTTTTTATTTTTATAAAGCAGCGTACACCTTCCTTACTGAGCACGTTGTCGTTCACCCTTGATTTTCCACTCCACAGGTTGTTGATCTTGGATTAAGAGAATTACCTTCTAGAGTTTATCAACTGCTAGAGTCAGCAGATTTTCGATATCGAAGGTATATGATTTCCTTTTATATATTCAGTGAATTTGTACGGTACTACTTTAAGTAGAAGGGAATGTGTATATATATATATATATATCTTAAGGAAATAATGTAACAATGCATATTTCCATATTGGTACGATGAATAAGAGTACTAATATTTCTAAAGTGATTAACGGATGGTTAAGCATCACAGACAGCCCAACCGATAAGTAAGTGTGATTTATAAGTAAATATTATGTTATACTGAGAATTTGAGATGTTACAGATTTTAATGGTATCAGAGCCAGGTTGGTCGGATGTCTAGTGATGCTTAAAACGAAAAGTGAATAGTAAACATTACCTGTAGTACTGTATAATTTCAATATATAACTGATATACTAATGATAAGTGATAAATGATCCATGTGGTACAGATATGAGTGGAAGGAGGAGGACACACTCAGTGAGAGGTATAGGCCGAGGTAGAGCGGCACAGATTTCGAAACCGCAGACGCCGGAACCCGCCCCAAGACCTGCACGTCCTCTACAGCCAGAGAGCACTGATGCTCGTGTGAGCCGAGTAGAGAGGTTAGTAGCCGACTTCATGGCTATGTATCAGGCGAATAGAGCAGCGGATAGGGCGGAGAGGGAGAAAGCAGCAGCTCCTGCAGCCTCAGTAGAGGCACCAACACCGCCACAACTGGCATTAGTTGTACCTGAGCCTCAGCCTATTCCACCATCGGCACCTCAGCCACAGGTAGCTCCACTACAGCCATTGATTCAGCCACCTAGAGATGTGGAGTCGTATTGTGATGCACCTTGGTACGATCATTTAGGAAGTTAGATCCACCTAAATTTAAAGGTGCTAGGGATCCGTTGGCATCGGAACAATGGGTTATTGCCATAGAGAAGCTATTAAGGATTATGAGGTGTACAGAGACCGAAAAGGCAGGTCTAGCAGTGTTCCAGTTGACCAATGATGCGGAGCACTGGTGGAAGACTACTCAGATAGTATTGTTCTCCCAGCATCAGGATAGTACTTGGGAGATTTTTGTAGATGCCTTTAGACGAAGGTATATCCCTGACACTGCACAACAGAAACTATAGCAAGAGTTTATGGATTTAACTCAGGGAAGTATGGCAGTGGACAAGTATGAGGCTAAGTTTACCACCTTGAGTCGATTTGATTCACAGACCAGTGTTAATGAGAGACATAAGATCGAGAGATTTAAGGCTGGTTTGAGACCCTACATCCGATCGAAGCTAGCCCCATTTGATATCTTGACCTATGGTGAGGTAGTACGATGGGCTCAGCTATGTGAGCAGGATTTTGAGCAGTACCATATAGAGGCTGGTGGTAAGAGCAAGAGTAAAGGCAAAGATAAAGGTAAGAGATTTTTGGAGAATAGATACAGTAGGGAGCAGCCTAAGAGGACTAGATCTTTGGGCATACAGATTTCAAAGGGACGATTCAATAGATCAGCAGTTTCTACCCCTGCTAGTGGCCCCACCATTACTCAAAGAAGTACTGCAACATTATGTAGACATTGTGGAAGATCACATGGGTCACGCCCTTATCCTTTGATGCCTAAGGCATGTTTTAGATGTGGACAGACGAGGCACTTTATCAGGAATTGTCTGATGCTCAGAGAATCAATTGCTTCTACTATTCCTCCTGCATTACCTCATGTAGCAACACCAGCAGCTCCGAGTGAGCCAGAGAAGGCGACACCCTCACAGCCTAGGTGGGCGACAACCGCAGAGAAGGGTAAGAAGGTTGTGACTCAGGGTCGGGTGTACGCGATGGATCAGGAGACTGCCGACGCCTCATCGATGTGATTAAAGGTAAAATTTATCTCTTTGATATTCTTGTAATCGCCTTATTTGATCCAGGTTCTACCCACTCGTTCTTATCGCCTACATGTGCTAATAGGACCCCAGTAGAGCCGGAGTTGCTAGGGTATACTAGGAACTGTAAATTGATTATAGGAGAGAAGGTTATGACAACTAACCTAATTTTGTTGAATATATAATTTCGATATCATTTTGGGCATGGATTGGTTAGCTGCGAACCATGTTAGTTTGGATTGTAATACTAAGTTTATTACCTTCTCTCATCCTGAAAAGTACATTGTAAAGTTATTGTAAATTAATGAAAAGTATGTGAATATATGTTTGTGAAAGGACATGTGTACTAAAATTGTGGTTGTGTATGAATGTTTATGAAGGATATATTGCTAGTGTGGAGGATATAGAAAGGAAACATCCAGAAATTTAAGAGATTCCTGTGGTCAAGGACTTTTCGGATGTATTTCCAGAGGATTTACTAGGGTTACCACCAGATCAAGAGACGGAGTTTATGATCGAGTTGGTACCCAGTACGAAACCGATTTCTAGAACCCCATATCGAATGGCACTGACTGAGTTAGACGAGCTTAAGAAGCAGCTCCAAGAGTTATTAGATAAGTGATTTATACGTCCCAGTGTGTCACCGTGGGGAGCTCCAGTATTATTTGTTCTGAAGAAGGATGGTAGTTTCCGATTGTGTATGGATTACTAGATGTTGAATCGGGCTACCATTAAGAATAAGTATCCACTACCCAGGATCGATGACCTATTTGATCAGCTCAGGGGTGCACAAGTATTTTCCAAGATAAATCTCCGATCAGGCTATCACTAGTTGAAGATTAAGGAGTCGGATATGCATAAGACAGCATTTCGGACTCGCTATGGTCACTATGAGTTCTTAGTGATGCCTTTTGGGTTAACAAATGCCCCTACAGCTTTTATGAGTTTGATAAATGAGGTGTTTCATCCATTTTTGGATAAGTTTGTCATAGTATTTATAGATGACATTTTAATTTATTCTAAGACTCCAGAGGAGCATGAGCAGCATTTGTATATGGTATTACAGACCCTCAGAGACCGGAGGTTGTATGCAAAATTCAGTAAGTGTGATTTCTGGCTTGACCATATAATCTTTTTGAGACACATAGTGTCGAAGGACGGGGTATCAGTTGATCCGTTCGAGATAGAGGCCATTGTACAGTGGGAAAGGCCTAACGCCGTTACTGAGATACGGAGTTTCTTGGGTCTTGCCGGATATTATCGCAGGTTCGTGGAGGGGTTTTCCAAACTTGCTGCTCCATTGACACGACTCACACGTAAGGATGTGAAATTTGAGTGGAATGATGCGTGTGAGCGTAGTTTTCTTGAGCTTAAGCGTAGATTGACTACTGCCCCCGTATTAGCCCTTCCCAGCGGATCAGGTGGATTTATGGTGTATCTTGATGCGTCCGCTCAAGGTTTAGGGTGTGTGCTTATGCAGCATGGTCGGGTTATAGCCTATGGTTCTTGGCAGTTGAAGGATCATGAGAGGAATTACCCGACACATCATTTTGGAGCTAGCCGCAGTACTGTTTGCACTGAAGATATGGCGGCATTGCTTGTACGAGGAGAAATTTCAGATATATACAGACCATAAGAGTTTGAAGTATATATTCTCGTAACGAGATTTGAACTTGAGGTAGCGACGGTGGATGGAACTGTTAAAGGATTACGATTGTGAGATTTTGTATCACCCGGGTAAAGCTAATGCAGTAGCAGATACACTGAGCCGTAAGCATGTTGGCATGGTATCTTACATGATGATCAGGGAGCATGATTTGATGGAGCAGTTCTCTAGCCTCAGCTTGACAGTTATTTCCTCTGACCAGTATGGATTTACGGCTATTTTTCGTATAGAGCCGGATTTGATGGATCGGATTAGAGAAGCTCAAAGGAGTGATGATCATTGCATAGGGGTACCCGGTCAAATTCAGAGGGGAGTTGTGTCAGATTTCGAGATTGGCACCAATGGAATACTAAGGTTTAGAGGCAGGATATGTGTTCCCAGAGATCAGCAGATTAAAGACTTGATTTTATCTGAGGCCCATACCTCTAGATATACATTACATCCGGGTAGTACTAAGATGTACCAGAATCTTGGGAGAGTATATTGGTGGCTTAAAATGAAGAAGGACATCGCTGATTTTGTTGCTAGATGTCTAACATGCTAGCAGATGAAGCATCAAAAGCCTGCAGGTATGCTTCGACCATTATCGATTCCTACGAGGAAATGGGAGCATGTGACTATGGATTTTGTTATAGGTTTACCACGGACCCGGAAGGGTTGTGATGCTATTTGGGTAATCGTAGATAGATTGACTAAGTCTGCTCATTTCTTGGCCATGAGATCTACAGATTCAGTCAGTGCCTTAGCCAATTTGTATGTTAGGGAGATAGTGAGATTACATGGTGTTCCAGTGAGTATTACTTCTGATAGGGACTCCCGCTTCACCTCTCATTTCTGGGAAAGATTTCAGGAGGCTATGGGATCCCAGCTGAATTTTAGCACCACTTTTCATCCACAGACTGATGGACAGTCAGAGCGTATGATACAGACGCTCGAGGATATGTTGAGAGCATGTGCATTGGATTTTAGAGGCTCATGGGACGATCACTTACCCCTGCCAGAATTTGCTTATAATAATAGCTTTCATACGAGTATTGGCATGGCACCTTATGAGGCCTTGTATGGCAGACGATGTGGATCCCCGATAACATGGAAAGAAGTGAGGGACCGTAAACTGTTAGCTCCCAATTTGGTCGAACAGGCTTCCTGTGATGTACATATGATTTGTGAGAGGCTCAGAATGGCTCAGAGTCGGCAGAAGAGTTATGCAGATACTATACGCCGACCATTAGAGTTTGTAGCAGGTGATTATGTATTATTAAAGGTCTCACCGTCTAAAGGTATAATGAGATTCGAAAAGAGAGGAAAGTTGAGCCCTTAATACATTGGGCCCTATGAGATCTTAGATCGCGTGAGAGATGTGGCATATCGGTTAGCACTACCACCAGATTTGTTAGGAGTGCATAACGTATTCCATGTCTCGATGTTGAGAAAATACCATCCAGATCCTTCTCACGTGATTCGACATGAGCCACTGGAGATCAGAGAAGACATGAGTTACGTTGAGAAACCGATACAGATCTTGGATAGGAAAGATAAGGTATTGCGATCTAAAACGATTCCTTTGGTTAAGGTGCTCTGGCAGTATCATACTGAAGAGGAGGCTACTTGGGAGTTAGAGAGCCTTATGCGCGAGAGGTATCCAGAGCTTTTTCAGTGATAGGTCCGAATGAAATTTGGACGACCAAATTTCTTAAGGTGGGGAGAAATGTGAGACCCGAATTTACTACACTATACACCATATTTGTAAAGGATTGATAGTAAAAATAAATATTGAATGTGGATTTCCACTTCCCGTTTTTCTTTGAATTTAAATTCTATATGGTGTATGTGAAGTAGAATGAATATCTAAAAATTATAAGAATGGAAATTAAATATAACATGATACCTAGAAGCTTATTGGAGGAAACTTTGAAATTCAAGCATGAAGAGAATTCAAGAAAAGAGGCTATACGTGGACTTCATGCCACTTTGCTTCTCCTTGTACAAATCGGTTTAGACACCAAATGTCTTAACCAATTTACATGCAATGTTAAAGATAATTAATGACCAAGAGAAGTAAGTCAAATGGACTGCAGCAAGAAGCTTCACCACCAATCCATTTTGCTGCAGTTTTCTTCAAGTTTTAATGCATGAAAGACGTGAAATGATGAAAGAAAACGGGATAAGAAACAGGTGGTAGGTTCTGATTGGATTAGCATGGCTATATAAGAAGAAATACATGAGGAAAACCGACTGAAGCAAACTTCATCTTCTTCGAAAAACCACACTACTACTTCTCACCCATTCTATGTTACTGTAAACTCACACCTCGTTTCTTCCATTCCTCTCGTATGTGAGCCATGAAACTTCATCCTTTAGTTAGCTAAATTTTTTCTCCATCGTTGAAGAGCTAAGGAATAAGCAAAGTAAAGCTAAGTGAGGCAAAAAGCACTCTGCTTCTAGAAGTGCAACTCAGTCAATGTGAGTTCCATATTTCTATGATTCTCTTGATATTCAATGGTAGATTTCTATGTTTTATACCATAAGAAACATAGATATAGCCTTATTTTAGTTAAATCTTGTTAGAATATATAAGAAACTAGATCAAGATGTGGTTTGGAAAATAATCAAGAATAAACAAGGAAAGTGCTGGAAATGGTGCGAAAGTGATGATAAAAATAGGCGAGCTTAGCTATCATGGGCGAGCTAAATAATATGGAGCATGGTGTAGTGGGCGAGGTCCGCCACATGCTAGTTTAATTCATAGGCGAGCCCACCTCTGAATAAAAAACCGTGTATTGCGAACTCACATGCATAGGCATGGCGAGTTGAAGTTTGAGCGAGCTCCCACATATAAGCCAATATGAATGGCGAGTTGAATTTTGGGTGAGCTCCCACATATAAGCCAATATGAATGGCGAGTTGAATTTTGGGCGAGCTCCCACATATAAGCCAATATATGAATGGCGAGTTGAATTTTGGGCGAACTTCCACGTATAAGCCAATATATGAATGGCGAGTTATATTGGGCAAGCTAGAGGATTAGCCTCAAGTCTCGCCAAAGAGTTGGAAGGATTCGGACAGAATATATTGATGGTCTTGATAATTTATTTTGCAGCTAGGAATTGAGAATTGATAAGGGCGAGCAGGAAGCTAGGCTTTGTAAGACCAAGTAAGGGAGATGTGTGTGAAGTGAATGCATGTTCTGTGGAGTTAAATTTTATGGAAATATTGAGAAACTGATTTGATTTGAAACATGCATTATTTGATAAACTGTTTCACAGACTGTGATTTGGGCGAGCTATAAAGCCGACCCCTATGTTGTTTCTGGGCGAGCCAAAGATAGGCGAACCCTTTTGTGATTGGGCGAGCCAAATATAGGCGACCCTATTTTAAATAAAATCCGGGCGAGCCAAAGATAGGCAACCCTTTTGTGATATTTTGGGCGAGTCAGAGAAAGGCGAACCCTGTTTTAATAAAATCCGGGCGAGCCAAAGATAGGCGACCCCTTTGATATAATTCTGGGCGAGCCAATAGTGGGCGATCCCTTGTTTTTTTTTAAAGAGAAAGATTTCGCGGGCAACCCCAGTTCAGCTCGGTGTGAGAGCCACAGTGGGCGAATGAAAACAGGCGAGCTCAATCCATTGCGATGGGCGAGCTGTAATGGGCGTGCTAATAAGGGTGAGCCAGTTAACTTGTTTTCTCACGCGTAAAATGGTGAGATTTCGGGCTGTTTTTACTATGTTTTGTAAACATAAAATATAATGCCTTTTTGGAGAATAATCCTTTTGAGAAAATGATGAAACATGTGAAATAATTCCTTAAGGGTTCTCTACGAGATATAAATTATGATTTTTGAGACTGTAGGCCCCGAGTTTCATGCATTTCTATTCACGAGGCTAATTGACTCGCCAAGTCATCAGAGGTCTCGAGGTCACCTGGCAAGTGTACCCGAGGACCACCTATAGATTGTGGCCATAGATCTAGTTATATCCCAGTGGGAACGCAAATTGGAGTTTTGGCCTAAGGGCACACTCTGAGAAAGTCGTAAGGGGCGATGGCCTACGGGTGCACCCCAAAGCGGACGATTTGTGTTCCTGGGGGACGATGATAGCATGATTTATTTGTAGGGTGATGCCTAGTCTCAACTTACTGATTTCTATTTACTGAAAGGATTTATTGAATCTTATTTACTGTTTACTATACTATATTGTAAACTGTTTAGCCCGTGATTTGAATATTAAAGACTGTTTACTATATCCACTGTTTTCCTACGGGTATGTTGTTAGGGAAAATAAACATTTTGGGGGATATACTTTTTATTTTTATAAAGCAGCATGCACCTTCCTTTCTAAGCACGTTGTCGCTCACCCCTGATTTTCCACTCCACAGGTTGTTGATCTTGGATTAAGAGAATTACCTTCTAGAGATTATCGACTGCTAGAATCAGCAGATTTTCGATATCGAAGGTATATGATTTCCTTTTATTTATTCAGTGAATTTGTACAGTACTATTTTGAGTAGAAGGGAATGTGTGTGTATATATATATATATATCTTAAGGAAATAATGTAACAATGCATATTTCCATATTGGTACGATGAATAAGAGTACTAATATTTCTAAAGTGATTAACGGATGGTTATGCATCACAGACAGCCCAACTGATAAGTAAGTGTGATTTATAAGTAAATATTATGTTATATTGTGGATTTGGGATGTTACAAGTGATCATCTAGTAGCTGAGGTACAAGTCACGACTATTTGTCAGACGCCTAGAAGATCACAAAGCATCCAGGACCTGAAAGATCACAAAGCATCTAGGATATTTCACAATAATTGCCACACAGGCTCACTAAATACTACACGGCATAATTAAATGCCACACAAGCGAGTGCCACACAGGCTTAATACTTGCCACGCAAGCAAGTGCCACACAGGCATTTCCAAGTGCCACACAAGCATTATACATCATCACGTGTCTCATGAGTCAAAACTTGTTTAGAAATAGAACTAACAATACAGGTTGAGTACTGAAAGCATAAATCGTTTCGCATAATTATAGTTTTGAAAATCCCATTGTACGAAGTCAGGCTTAAAAACCATTTTCTCGATAACAAGTAACAATGCTTAATATGCATGAGGTTTTAAAGGCATTTTATAAATCTAATTTAATATCGAGAAATTTATTTAGACAATTTCTAACGAAATTTCGGCATTATAACTGCATAGGTAGAACAATACCCAACGTCATAACCACAATCAAATACCTATAAAAAACTCAATCAAGCAATATATCTTTAATACCCCAATTTCCAATACAAATCCAATTCCAAATCTCAAACATTATGCATTTGAAACTCAATCCAACATATTTGGAAATTTAACCAAAAATGCATTTAAATCCATAAGTATTAAATAACATTAATTTAGACATACATAAACATAGCAAACTAACAAGCATTTACCGTATATTCCCTTACCTAGATAACGTCACTTTTTTTTGCACTCCTTTGCCAATTGTTGAACTTCACCTCCTTGGAAGTTTTTATCTATAATTTTAATACATAAATCCCATTTAATAATTATTCATACTATAATTTCAGAACTATATCTCACTTAAATATTATTAGTTTATACTATATCATTCTCATAATTTATTTTATCCACCTTAATTCTTTACCTTTGAAAATCTCCCAATTCTAGTTCTTCCTTGGTATATATTTATTCAAGGCTCCCACCAAGAACCTACACCATCCACACTTCAAAATTAATATCCATAAGACACATGATAAGTTCATCACTACAACCAATGTCTCATTAGTTGGATACATTGACACAAATATACATATATATATATATATATCCTATTCTTAATCCCATTTATAACATCCTTATCCTTCAAATTTCCAACCACCTATCATCATATCATAATCCCACATTATCATACAATTCATTCACATTAAGTTTACACAAAAGAAAAGTCTTTTACCTTTAATTCTCCCACTAGCCGAACCTACACCAAGCTCTTCATCAATTTTCCTTGCTATTGAAAATCTCCAAAAAGCCCCCTTTGCCACTAGTCAAAGCCGAGATCCCTCTTTCCTCTTGGTTACTATCTCTTTCTCAGCTACCTTTCCTCCTTTAGTGGCTGACTTAATTCATGTAACAGCCCGTTACCACATTTTTCACGTATTTCTATACACTTTTCCGGTTGGGCTGTCTGCGATGCCATTAACATTTAATAATGACAATAATAAATGTTAAACATTTATTTAACAAATATGGACTATAAAAATTCTTTTCATTATTCCTTATATCCTACATCCCCTATTGTCTTATTTCACTAAAGTAGTACTGTATACTTATGTCTGAAATGTAAAAAAAAAAAAAAGGGCTCTACCTGTCATGTTTAACATACTTTGCCCCAGTGCTTTATATGTAGCTACATCCATCTTGGAGCTAATTCTCTAACTCCGTGTCTTTTAGCTGTGGAGTTAAAACAAAGGGGTGAGCGATTCATACGCTTAATAAAGGAAACATATGCTGCTTTACAAAACCAATACTATATACCACAAACTATTTGTTTTTCCTTAAATCATATCGATAGGAAAACAGTGGTTATAGTAAACAGTACTCTCAATGCATCATTCAAATCTTTTGCTTAACAGTTTATAATATCATGTAATTTAAACAAAAATTTGGATTTAAAAAATCCTCTCATTAAACAGAAGCCAACAAGTTGAGACTAGGCATCACCCTACGAATAAATCATGCTATCATCATTCCCCCTCCCCCTTGCGAGAACGGAATCTACTGCTATTGGGGTGCACCCGTAGGCCATCGCCCCTTACGGCTATCTCTGCTAGATCTATGGCCATAATCTATAGTGATCCTCGGGTCCACTTGCCAAGTGACCTCGAGACCGCTGATGACTTGGCAGGTCCATCAGCCCTGTGACGCCCTAAGGTGCACCCGTTGGTCTATTGACCTGAGCCACCGCTCCAGGTGGGTCACGCAATTATATGAATAATAAAGCATGAACTCAGGGCCTAAAGTCTCAAAAATCACTTTTATAACTCATGAAAACCTTTATGGAATTATTTCACTCATGTTATCATTTCCACAAAATGATTTGATTTCCAAAAGGTTTTATAAAATAGTAAAACAACCCGCAATCTCAACATTTTCCGTGTGAGAAAGTCACGGGTTAAGCTGGCTCGCCCATGGCTAGTTCGCCCATAGTCAGCTCGCCAATAGTCAACTCGCCCCAAAAAGTTTCATATTTTCTATTTTCAAAGATATTAAAATTAATTCAATTTTTTTTTCGTTGAGAAAATACTCATAAATCAGTTCGCCCATGATCAGCTCGCCAAGTACGGTGAACTAGTGTTCGCCCGCCAGTCCTTAGCGACTAAAACAACTTAACGTGGCTCGCCCTCAAGGCTCGCCCTTTATGGCATTGCCATGGTCAACTCGCCCATCCATGAAAATAAGGGTCGCCCACCCCGAAATAACATTAAAAGGGTTGCCACATTGGCTCGCCCGGATTTATACTTAAAACAAGGCTACTCGCCCAAGATATCAAATATCATAAAAGAGAGCTTGCCCACTTGGCTCGCCCGCCGTTTTACCAGTTTGCCCAAACACACGATTTTGCATAATAATGCATGTCATAAAACAAAACAATTTCTCAATAATTTCGTAAAATTTTAACTCCACAGGACATGCATTCACTTCATACACATCTCCCTTACCTGGTTCAACGAAGCCTTACTTCTCCCTGCTTCCTGCTCGCCTATAGCCATTCCCAATTATCGGCTACAAATAATATATAAATTCCATTAATATTTTCCTTATATATTTTTCCATTACTTGGGCGAGACTTAAGATAAATCAACCAGCTCGCCCATAGACATCTTAGTAGCTCGCCAATCGAGCTCATGATTCATCAAATGGCTTACACGTGGGAGCTCGCCCACCATTCTCGCCATTCATATATTGGCTAATTAGAAGGAGCTCGCCCATAATGGCTTAGCTAACTTGTGGTGGCCTCACCACTTAGCACTTCACGTGATTTCGTTCGCCCTTAATTGTGAGCTCGCCTAACACGTCTTTCTATTCAGAAATGGGCTCGCCCGTGCATTAAACTAGCCTTGGGCAACCTCGCCCATCTGAATTAAAACTTTTAACTTGGCGAGTTCTTTTCTTTCCTACTCGTCCCATTGGCGATCACAAATATTCAACATGGGCGATCACAATAATCGCCATTTTCATCACTCTTACACCATTTCCATTCCTTTCCTTATTCATTCTCGATTATTTTCCCATCATTCTACTACAATTTCAACCCAGTTTCATGTTATTCTTCATCTATATTCAAGATATGAATTTATTCTATTTCCATGATCTAACAAGAATAAATCAAAAGCAATACTAAAATCATGCTTCTCATACTTGAAATCATAGAAATATATCATTCAATCTCAAGAAATCATTAAATCTCACCTTAATCAGCTGCACTTCCAGCACAAATCACTTTCTGTCTCATGTTGGCCTTACTTTGCTTATTCTTTTAGCTCATCAACTATGGAGGAAAGGTTTTGTAAGCAGGTTTTCTCATTTAGCCAACTTAAGGATGAAGTTTTAGTAAATCGAGCATGGTAGAAATGGGAGGAAATCAGAACATAACTTGCAGTTGCATAGCTTTCAGGAAGAAGGTGAAGTTTGCTAAGCCGGTCTTCCTCAATTGTTTCTTCTTATATAGCCATGCTAATCTAATCAGAACTCATCACTTGGCCTTATCCCATTTCCTTCATTTATTTCACGTCTTTCATGCATTTAATGCATGAAGAAAAACTGCAGCTCAAGATGGCGTGAAAGTCTCCCTTCCACACGGCTTTTTCTGCTTCTATTGACTTTGTTTTATTTCTTGTCCAATAAGGTTAATTCCTTTATTGACTTTAACTTTTCTCTATTTATTATCTTCAACCGTATGACTTACAAAGTCAATTTTGGTTGCAAAATAGTTTGAATCTATTTCCCATATTGTCAACTTTTTTTTCCATTTTGTCCACACAAGCTGATTCCAGTTCGCTTCCTCGTCTTGAGACCTCAGCTCGCCAACTCTATCTCAATTTGTCAACCTTTCATCTCGCCAATAGCTCTTAAGCTCGCCTCTACTTGCACCTGGTATCACCACTTTGTCTTGATGCCAACTTAATATTTGGCAATTTCGAGATAATTTCTTTTACTTGGCGATTACATAAAGGTTTGGCGATCACAGCCATTGTGGCATTGTTGGCGATCACAGTGTACTACTCTACTCGCCCACTTAGCCATAATTTATGCCACAAATTGGCAATCTTATTTAGCATTTTAATTTACTCAACACATATGGGCGATCACAAGTCCTCGCCCCATTCGGGCGATCACTTAACTCAATAATCTTGGCGAACTCTCCTATTCGCCACAGACGCAACTAAACCAACTCACCAATATCAAACTAGCATCATGCATTGGCGATTATCGTCTTGCTCGCCCATTGGCGAGCTGTGTATTGTATTACTTGCCCGTCGAGTATTTCACATAAATTGCTCCGTTCATATCTCAAATTAAGGAGCTTTTCACTTAAGAAAAATCAATATTCATTATTTATTTGATTTCCATTTTCAATTTTTATGAAATTAGAGTCTACAGCAGTGTAGAATCAGATCTTACAATTCAATCCTTTAAGCCTCCCTTATTACCACGTTCTTTGTTGCTCAAGGGAGAGTTTTCTGTCCAACCAAAAATGAAGCTAACTAGTAGCTTCTAACCACTACAGTAGCACCGTTTCCACTTGTAACGACCTTTATCCTAAAAATATGAACCAAAATTTTCCTTTTTCACTTACTTGGTTAGGCTGTACATAGTGTCACAAATCAATTCTTAAGCTAATATTGTATTAGCTAAGTGAATGTTTAGTTATCTTAGGTCCCAGTCAAATTTTCTCACTAAGCATGCATTTATAAATTTCGAATCATTATACTTGACTAAATATATCTCTACCCAAGTTGCATGCATTGTTATAGACCATAACTATATTCTATTCGTCCTTTAATCACATCCCCATACTATAAAAGTACTGAACATAGAGTCTGAATATAAAAAAAATTATTGTATATCACATACCTTCAACGGTGGTACGAGAGTCTCGAAGGACTTGTTTAAACCCCGCGTACAAAGCACCTATTACAAATAATCTGAAAGGTGGAGAGAGGGGTGAGCTTTTTGGAAAGCCCAATAAGAAATATATATAGAAAACTGATACCAAATTTCTATATGCAATTTTCCAAATTATTTACTAAAGCTCAAATACCATATTTCATACTAATCGCAAAACCAAATCATGCATATGTAATGCATCAGAAAACATTTCATTTAAATCTAAAACATAAACATCTGTATTCTGAATGTCATTCGAATTACGCGTGCTTATCACATTCAGTTACAACACGGATCATCAAATCAAATTCTCATTTGTTTCAGAATCTAAATCATATGTTCGAAAATCATATATAAAGTTAAGCACGAAAAAATCATATACATACTAAGCTTGAGACATTTGACGACTAATAAATTATCATGCAGTTCAGATATTCCCGTGAGGGAAAGTGCAGTTCAGAAAGACTTATGGCCATAGTCCAAAGGGGGTCCGCAGTGAGCACTGATCAGGTGTCAACTGGGCCCGTTGTGGACTGGATCAAGGTCACACAGTGCCAGAAAATAAATATCTATTGTGGACTGGATCAAGGTCACACAATAGTCAGAACAGATATCTACTGAGGACTGGATCAAGGTCACACAGTAGTCAGAAAGTACTGCAATGACTTATCTAGTCATTTCTCAAAACGTTTTATACATAACTTTTTCAAAATCCGAAATAGTATTTTTGAGCTTTAGGAAAGTTCATAACAAAAGTCATATATCTTTCTTTCAAAACATATAATGATACATACTCATCATTTCTTCAACACATTAATATAGGTTGATAAATTTTCTTGAGATAAACATCTCGACTGAAATTCTTATAAATAAATCAAGGTCATAAAATATAACCGTTTTCAAAATAAATATGCCGGATAAATGGTCATTTTCAAATGATTACTTAAATCAAGCTTAAATCATAAACCAATATTTTCATAAAAATACCGGCAGCATAACGGTTTATATTTTCTTAAAACCTCCTGCAAGAAAATACAGTTTATATATAACCACAATGCAGTTGATTTTAAATTGATTTCAGTATCCCTACATTCCTATACATATCTCTTACCCAAAGGTGTATCACAAGTATAGCTATGGCACCCTTGTTCTTCTCGATTGCCTCTTTCCTTAGTTTTTAATTTAGTTTGTCAGTATCCCCCACCTTGTATTCTCTCCTCCTACATTAAAGCATAAAATGAATAACATTTATATTTTTAATTTATCATAAATAAATTCACATTTTTCTTTTGGGTCACTTAAGGACGTGTATATTTCTTAAAGTTTCCCTTAAGTGCCTTACCTTGCTTATTCTTTCTTGGTTGGCAACTAGTCCTTTGCCTTCTTAAATTTCTTTTCTCCACATAATCCTACATCAACGACCATATATATGCATATTTAGCTTTATAATTATTAGCATATTGCTTCCTCATAAAGTCCTCATTTGAACTTCCTAACATATATATATATATATATATATATTAAGCTTTATAATCATTAACACACTTTTGTTCCTCATTAAATCCTCATTTGAACCTTTTATTTATATATATATATATATGTATATATATATATATATATATATATACACCTATATATATACATTTTTCACCACCACTCTAATGCCTTTTTGCCTCTCTTATAATCTTAGGTAATTAAATCCAAACACATCAATTATACTTACTCTTCTTCATTTCCTTTTCTTTGTTCAGCTTCCAAGCACATAAAACAGCCCAAAATGAGGATAAATCTGCCATAATTCAACCTTATTTTATCATCATTCATTTTCTAAGTAGATAACTTAATTTAAACTCAAATAAAGCTCAACAATAGCTACCTTAAATTCAGTCCTTTTCCATGTGGTTACGGCAACTAAAATTGGAAGCTTTCTGTACAAATGAAACAGCTCCAACACAATATGAATCTACCACAATTCAATCTTATATTAATGCCATTTGTTTCTTGAATAAATATTTTTAATTTAAATTAAATTTAAATTCAACAATGGCCATATTATCTCTCTTTCAAACCATCATTTCTTTGGTTGACTTCCACGTCTGTAGGCAAGTCTAGAACAAGAGGCTTTCCACTTCAGTGAAGCACTTCTCTCGATTCCTTTCCTTTCCTTCACTCTCGGTTTCTTCTCTTCCCTTCTACTGTATAAATGAATCAGCCCTCATTTTGCACTCTTATTCCTCCTCTGATCAGTCCCGATACTGCCTCCCATGTTTTGTCGAGACCAAATGTCCCTAGTTCAGTCAAGATGCTTCACGTCACCTGTTTCCCTTTCCTTGGCTCATCTACTGCATTTTTTTTGTGTACCAGCAACCCCACTTCTTTGGCCCTACTCTGTCTCAATCACCTTCTCTAAGTGCTCTGTTTTGAGCACCAAAATGTAGCACCCAAGCTTCACGATCTCCTCCTTTAACCTTCTTTCTTCCCTTTTTATTTTCTCTTGACTTCACTGCCTATGTCCTGATTTAATGTCCAGCAACCATGCCGCCACTTCCTCCACATTCCCCACTGTTTTTCGCTTTCGATATAGTCCCAACAGTAGCAACATCACCTCCTATTTCTATCCTTGAAACAGCAACCATTTCCAGCCTTATACAACCCGTAAAATATCCTACTGTCATCTATACTTCAGCCTCCAAGATCACGTTTTACAGCCTTTAAAAAAAAACCAATCTTCCAATGCTGTCCATTGCTTCCGTAACAAACCATTACTGAAGACTAATTTCAGCCTTCCAAATCAAGGTTCAACAATTCACGTGAGAAAGGCTTTTGCTGGACAGTGCACCGAGGCTCTTCCCTATTTTAAGCCTCTTTAACAACCTTTGTGCAACCCCCATTTTAGCCACCTTCAGC
This sequence comes from Heritiera fomes, assembly GCA_032173925.1. Classification (NCBI taxonomy): domain Eukaryota; kingdom Viridiplantae; phylum Streptophyta; class Magnoliopsida; order Malvales; family Malvaceae; genus Heritiera; species Heritiera fomes. Next base: position 1,244,903 of record JAPDPM010000017.1, read on the forward strand.
CTTTTCTCTTCTTTACCTCGATTCCAAAATGCAAATGAAGTTTTGGTTCCCAACTAAACCCTCACGTAGCAAGAAAGCTAGGCAAGGCTTCCTTTCCTTCTAATCGATCGCTTGCTTTCTTTCCTTTCTTGCCGCCGGCAACAATAGGTTCTGGGCACCGATCTTCCCTCTCCACTCCCTTATTTTCTTTGCCTTTTCCATTTCAATTTTTCTTCTTCCTCTCTGCTCTCTCTCACATTTTGCAGGCCAAAACCCCATGTGGGTTGGGGTTGATAAGACCAGAAAATGGCTTCTTCAGGAAGCCAATATCTGTTTTAATATATTATATATTTATATTATATTTTATGCATAATATACATGTACTATGTATGTACTTTATATATATATGTGCTTGTACGTTTATTTATTTAATTATATGGTTTATTTATTGTATATATACAGTTGTACATTCTTCCTTAATTTAACTAATGTACTAATATCTATATATATTTTCTTAATTACATTAATGTACTTATATCTCTTACATATTTAAATTAACCTTAATAATATTTTTATGATCACTTCTCAACAAGTGTACCAAACTCAATTTTTTGATTTCATCGCCTAAAACAATAACACTTCAAAACCCCTCTTAATACATAGTTTAATCCAATTATACATTTATCTGCAAATTCAGTATGAAAATTTTGCGGTCTTTACATCCTCCTCACCTTAGAAAATTTGGTCCTCCAAATTGATTAATGTTATCTTAAACATATGAAGATGCCTTCTTTTATTATATCTTATATATCCATATGATCCAAGTCTAATAAGCTTTTTAATCAAAGTAATATATTGTCACTTATTTAAAGATCAACTTATTCCATATTAAACTTATAGTTCGATTTTCGAAAAGTCTGACAATTAGATGTATCTTATTGGTTCACACATTAAGACCATACATCTTATAATTCAAAAACCACCAACTAACCTAAAATAAATATTATAACAATATGATCTGGAGTCTCTTATCTCCCATCTTTACTTTACATCTTTTACGCACTAAGTCTGATAAACTTCAAGATCTAACTCCCATATTATTGCTTATCCAAATATCCTAATTACTTCAAAATCCAAGCATTTGAGCATTCAACAAATCACAAGTACCTCCTTATCTCACACTTTGCAATATACATTCTCTTATAAATCAAAAACCTTTAACGGAGGTAAAATCAATGTTATGATAAAACGATCTTGAATGTCTTATCTCATACAATCTTAATTTCAAGTCAATTGTTATCTTGCATAACGCATCCAAATAATTCTTTAATATTCACCCTAGGATTCACTTTTTATAACATGTCGTGTTCAAACTCAACTCACCAATTGGGAGTTTGAAGAGTCCTTTGGTTCTCAAAATTCCATATGTTTTTAAGTCTCATAGTTAAAGACTGTATATTTTAGATCGTTGAGCCTTCAAAATCCTTGTAGTTCAAACAGTACAATTTTTAAGAGTCCATATAGTTGATTAGGTCAATATTAGTTTCGATGCAAAGTAACTAAATCTACACTTAAATCCTTAGTGTCAATTTCAAAAAGGTAACCTCGAATTAAAATTTCATGAACTCCAATTCTTGTTCCTTTTTTTTTGACAACTCTAATATGTAGATCCATGAAACTTTATCTAATAAGAATCAATCAAAACTCTTAACTGTCCCTAATCGGATAACGCAATCAATAAAAATTTTATTTCAAATTCTATATGGTCCAAGAAAGTGACATTCCAACTTTTCAATCTTTAAATCCGTAAGTTAACTTATACTTTTCTGCACACCCTAATATTTAATTTCAATATAACCCAAAAACACCAATCATATATCCAGTATCCTTTGCACTAACAAAATCTCTTACCCATGACAACACTTAAAATAAAGTTCCTAATTCATTAATTGTCAGTAACTTAGTTACCACAAACGTTTCGTATATTGATTTCAACTTCCTTCACATTGACTATCAAAATTTTCTTCTTTACTAAACCATCGTAAAACTTTAATAAATATCAAACCACTATAGGAGATTTTTATCCATAATTTCACACTGCACAAAATTCGAATATAGAACTTGTAGTGCTTAAAAGAACTGCGTATTCAGTTATTGCCTTTCAAATTTGATCATGGTGATCATAGAATAGGAGAGGTTACTTCGTTTTTATTAACTTTCCAATTTCTATTTAGCTTCTTGCAAAGAATAATGTTATCAGAGTATTTTTATCAAGGAAATCACCTTAAACCTCAATACCTTATCCTTTTGATCTATAACTGGGGAATTCAAAGTCCAATTCATATGTTACCATTTATCCATGAATCAATTTCATTTTACATTAGACCTTAAATCTCAATACTCAAGCAATTCGCAAATCGGGTGTATCTCATTAGTTTATACATTACAAACGTACATCATTTTATAGATCCAAAACCCTCAAGTTGAGTTAAGATCAGTGTCATTTCAAGATGATCTTGAACATTTTATCTCACAAAATCCGAACTTTCAAATCAATTTACCACCTTGCTTGATATTCCTTAAAGGTCTCCAGTGATACTCAAAGATTCATAATCTCTATATTCTATCATATTCAATATCAGCTCTACTAAAAGTTCCTCTAAGGATTGCCTAATTCTCAAGAATCAAGTTTCATAGTTTAAAATCGCAATTTCAAATTTCATGTAGTTCTCAAAACAAAAGCCAGATCATGTATTCGATTAAATCTTATACTCTCTTCATAGGAAATAATGTTGGCATAAGAGTTTAGGTTCAAATGGCTCTATAAACAAAAGCTCAATGCACAATTCGATTTCTTTCTAGTTATTCAAAATAGCCCACATATTTAAGATTTCCAAATACATTAACTCTTAAATCCACACATGATCAAAACCAAACGATTCCAAAAACTCAAGGCTTACGTAAATATGTCAATATGTTAAATCAAGGCACGTGTCATAATATTTAAGGGTCACAACTGTATAAATGATTTCAATATGCAATTAAGCATATTTATCACATGCCATTTTCAGGATGCACTATCAGAACTCAAATTTGTATTCCAACACAATTCCCATGAAACCAAGCTTCATTCCAAATTTCATATTCTCTTATCCTTATCTTAACATAAATTTTTATCATTATTCCATCAAAAGCCTTATGGTACCCAACATACGCTCCTACAATTCCAGATTAACGAAGTTCTCTTGCATCTTTCAATCATTACCCATTTCTGCATCAATCATATAAGATACAATAATTCTATCTCTTTCAAAGCAAAACGTATTCTAATCGATCATTTTAGATAATTGCATGACCTATCTTAGGCCAACTATGCTAGGTTATACTATTGTTATCTCCACTAAACACAACTCCATTCCTTATTCATGAGTCTTGATAAGTACACTGCATAAATATTTAATTCACATAGGTCAATGTACCTCTACTAACATCACTTCAATATATTCAAAACTGAACATATAACATTTACCACTTCATTACTTATCAAATCATATCATATATGGATTTGGTAGGGAAAAGCTATGATTTATCCATATAGAATAAATACATTCAGTGCCATTTTAAACAGAAATGTATAGTTTATATTCAAACATGTACAATACTTAGGGGATGTAACAGTTCTTGACCTAATGACACTAACGTACATCAGGCCAATCTTGCTCTGATACCAACTTTTGTAACGACCTTTCTCCTAAAAATATGAACCAAATTTTCCCTTTTTCACTTACTTGGTTGGGCTGTATGTAGTGTCACTAATCAATTCTTAAGCTAATATTATATTAGCTAAGTCAATGTTTAGTTATCTTAGGTCCCAATCAAATTTTCTCACTAAGGATGCATTTATAAATTTCGAATCATTATACTTGACTAAATATATTTCTACCCAAGTTGCATGCATTGTTATAGACCATAACTATATTCTATACGTCCTTTAATCACATCTTCATACTATAAAAGTACTGAACATTGAAGTCTGAATATATAAAAAAAATTACTGTACATCACATACCTTCAACAGTGGTACGAGAGTCTCGAAGGACTTGTTTAAACCCCGCGTACAGAGCACCTACTACAAATAATCTGGAAGGTGGAGAGGGGGGTGAGCTTTTTGGAAAGCCCAATAAGAAATATATATAGAAAACTGATACCAAATTTCTATATGCAATTTTCCAAAGTATTTACTAAAGCTCAAATACCATATTTCATACTAATCGGAAAACCAAATCATGCATATGTAATGCATTAGAAAACATTTCATTTAAATCTAAAACATAAACATCTGTATTCTGAATGTCATTCGAATTACGCGTGCGTATCACATTCCGTTACAACACGGATCATCAAATCAAATTCTCATTTGTTTCAGAATCTAAATCATATGTTCGAAAATCGTATATAAAGATAAGCACGAAAAAATCATATACATACTAAGCTTGAGACATTTGACGACTAATAAATTATCATGCAGTTTAGATATTCCCGTGAGGGAAAGTGCAGTTCAGAAAGACTTATGGCCATAGTCCAAGGGGGTCCGTAGTAAGCACTGATCAGGTGTCAACTGGGCCCGTTGTGGACTGGATCAAGGTCACACAGTGTCAGAAAATAAATATCTATTGTGAACTGGATCAAGGTCACACAATAGCCAAAACGGATATCTACTGATGACTGGATCAAGGTCACACAGTAGTCAAAAAGTACTGTAATGACTTATCTAGTCATGTCTCAAAACGTTTTATACATATCTTTTCCAAAATCTGAAATAGTAATTTTGAGCTTTAGGAAAGTTCATAACAAAAGTCATATATCTTTCTTTCAAAACATATAATGATACATACTCATCATTTCTTCAACACAATAATATAGGTTGATAAATTTTCTTGAGATAAACATCTCGACTGAAATTCTTATAAATAAATCAAGGTCATAAAATATAACCGTTTTCAAAATAAATATGCCGGATAAATGGTCATTTTCAAATGATTACTTAAATCAAGCTTAAATCATAAACCATTATTTTCATAAAATTTCCAGCAGCATAACGGCTTATATTTTCTTAAAACCTCCTGCAAGAAAATATAGTTTATATATAACCACAATGCCGTTGATTTTAAATTGATTTCAGTATCCCTACGTTCCTATATATATATATATCTCTTACCCAAAGGAGTAGCACAAGTATAGCTATGGCACCCTTGTTCTTCTCGATTGCCTCTTTCCTTAGTTGTTAATTTAGTTTGTCAGTATCCCCCACCTTGTATCCTCTCCTCCTACATTAAAGCATAAAATGAATAACATTTATATTATTAATTTATCATAAATAAATTCACATTTTTCTTTTGGGTCACTTAAGGAAGTGTATATTTCTTAAAGTTTCCCTTAAGTGCCTTACCTTGCTTATTCTTTCTTGGTTGGCAACTAGTCCTTTGCCTTCTTAAATATCTTTTCTCCACATAATCCTACATCAATGACCATATATATGCATATCTAGCTTTATAATTATTAGCATATTGCTTCCTCATAAAGTCCTTATTTGAACTTCCTAACATATATATATATATATATATATATATATTAAGCTTTATAATCATTAACACACTTTTGTTCCTCATTAAATCTTCATTTGAACCTCTTATTTATTTTATATATATATATATGTATATATACACCTATATATATACATTTTTCACCACCACTCCAATGCCTTTTTGCCTCTCTTATAATCTTAGGTAATTAAATCCAAACACATCAATTATACTTACTCTTCTTCATTTCCTTTTCTTTGTTCAGCTTCCAAGCACATAGAGCAGCCCAAAATGAGGATAAATCTGCCATAATTCAACCTTATTTTATCATCATTCATTTTCTAAGTAGATAACTTAATTTAAACTCAAATAAAGCTCACCAATAGCTACCTTAAATTCAGTCCTTTTCCATGTGGTTATGGCAACTAAAATAGGAAGCTTTCTGTACAAATGTAACATCCTAAGTCCACAAACTACATAATATTCACTCATGAATTACACTTACTTACCGGTTGGGCTGTCTGTGATGCTTAACAACTCCTAACACTTTTACAAGAATTATTATATTATTTCCTTAAGATGTATATACATTCCCTCTATTTAAAGTAATACTGTATAATTTCACTGAATATATAAAAGAATATGATGTACCTTTAATATCGAATAACTGCTGACTTTAGTAGTCGATAATCCCTGGAGACTAATTCTCTTAATCCAAGATCGATAATCTGTGGAGTGGAAAATAAGGGGGTGAGCGATAATATGCTCAGCAAGGAAGATGTATGCTGCTTTATACAAATCAAACCATATCTCCCAAAACACTTGCTTTCCTTAATAGTAAACCCATTTAAGAAAATAATGGATATCGTAAACACTTTTTCCAATTTAATTCACAGGCTAACATTTTACAATATCAAGTAATAAACAGTAAATAGGATTCAACGAATCCTCTTAGTAAACAAAAATCAATAGGTTGAGACTAGGCATCACCCTATGAATAAATCATGCTCTCATCGTTCCCCCTCCCCCTTGCGAGAACGGAATAATCATCCCAACAGGGATACAGTAGATCTATGGCCACAATCTATGGGTGGTCCTTGGGGTTCACTTGTCAAGTGACCTCGAGACCGCTGATGACTTGGCGGGTCCATCAGCCTTATAACTCATAATAATGCATGAAACTAGAGGCCGAAAGTCTCAAAATCATATTTAATTCATAATAATTTCAAAAAGTATTATTCTCATTTTCATAGAAAGTGTAAATAGAAATATGTTCGCCCATGATCAGCTCGCCAACTGGTCAACTCGCCAACTGGTCAACTCTTCCAATTGTCAACTCGCCAATTGGTCAACTTGCCCCAAAAAGGTTTCATATTTCTGTTTTTAAAATATTAAAATAATTCATTTTTATTTCTTTGAGAAACACTCATAAATCAGTTCGCCCATTGCGGTGAACTTGTGTTCGCCCGCCAACCTTACTTTTAAAACAACAAGCAAAAACTGGCTCGCCCTCAGTGGCTCGCCCTTTATGGCATTGACATAGTCAACTCGCCCACCCATAAAAACACAAAGGTCGCCCGCCCCAAAGCAACATTAAAAGGGTTCGCCACTTTAGCTCGCCCAGGTTTCTTCTTAAACAAACTACTCGCCCAAGATATTAAAAATCATAAAAAGTGAGCTCGCCCAAGTGGCTCGCCCGCCAAACTAGTTCGCTTAACATTAAAACAGGAGGGCTAGTTCGCCCAACCATATACAGGGGTTGGCTTTTAGCTCGCCCAAATCAGTATATATTTTATCAAACCAATGCATGTCATAAAACAAAACAATTTCTCAATATTTTCATAACATTTTTACTCCACAGGACATGCATTGATTTCACATACAACTCCCTTACCTGATCTACCGAAGCCTTGCTTCCTACTCGCCGTCCACAATTCTCGTCTGTAGAATAATTCATTTAAAACTATTAATATTTCTTTTTCGAATATTTTCTAAAATTATTTATATTTCTTCCTTATACTTATACACTTTGGCGAGACTGAGCTCGCCATTCGCCCAATAGAGCTCGCCATTCATTTGTTGGTTACTCATAAGAGTCCGCCCAACAAAGGAGCTCGCCCTCTTCACTCAACTCGCCATGCTCCTTAATTTTAGTACGCCACTCGTCCTCGCCCATTCCGGGACTGTCTCATTATCCAAGGAGTTGGCGAACATGCTTGTCGCCAACTCATGCATCTCTTGAGCTCGCCTAAATCTTTGGGCGGGTACTCACCTATTTGGCAAACAGATTCTGTTCGTCCATCATGTTTCTTTACTCATTCTTGGTTATTTTTCCCTCTAATTTCTTATATCTTCCACAATATTTAACTCAACCCAGCTATATCTATGTTTATCACGTTGTAAAACATAGAAATCTAACATCCAATATCAAGAGAACCATAAAAATATGGAACTCACCTTAACTTAGTTGCACTTCCCGAACAGAGTGCTTTTCTGTCTCACTTAACTTTACTTCTTTTGTTCCTTAGCTCTTCAACACTACAGGACAAGTTTGGCTAACTAAAGGATGAATTTCCATGGCTCTTATATGAGAAAACGGAAGAAAGAAGGATAAAATTGCAGAGCAACAGGATAGGCGAGAAGAATACTGCAGGAAATGAATTTGGCTAAGTGGGTTTTTCTCATGTCTTCCTCCTTATATAGCCCTTCAATTCCACTAAAAACACCCCCCTGTCCTTATCCCATTTTCTTTCATTTCTTCACGTCATCCATGCATTAAAAGCTGTGGAAAAACTACAGCAATTGGTACAGCCATGGAAAGAATTCTCTGCACCTTTTTGACTAAATTTTTTTTCTCTTTTCTCTTCTCCTTCTCCTCCACGCCACTTCCAGCAGCCACTATTATTGACTTGCTCCCCTTGGCCATTAAATGTCTCACCCAATTTATTCAACAAGCAAGGTGGCGTGTAGTCCACTTATCTTGACTTTTCTCTCTTCCTCTCACGCCATGCATCTTCCTCTCCACGCCAAGCATCTTCTAGCCACTATCATTGACTTTCATCTTATTCTTTTCTTTTGTCTTGTAGTATATTACTTCTTGAAGAATTTTTCAACACCAAAATTCAGCTGGCCCTTGTTTGTCCTATTGCCATTAATCCCTTTCACACTTTCATTTAATGCTTTCATATGTTGCATTAATTTATGAAGACTATTGTAGTAAAAGAAGTCAACAAGAACTCTTTTCTTCCCACACGTTATTGACTTTGTTTGTCATCTCAATATTTGGAATTTACGAGATGATTTCCTTCCTTGGCTATCACATAAAGGTTTGGGTGATCCCAGAAATTATCACATTGTTGGCGATCACCTTGTATTGTTCTACTCGCCACATTGCCATGATTTCCCACAAAATTTCACTTTTATTTGGCTTTTAATTTTTTTCTCAACACGTCTGGGTGATCAGAAGCCCTTGCCCCATTGGGCAAACTCATCTACTCGCCCTCGCCAGATGTGGGCGAACTAACCTATTCGTCCTCGCCCATCATCCTTGCGTTCTGCTCTCCAATTCTGCTCGCCCATTGGCGATCAGCCTTGTTGCTTGCATATGGCGAGCTGTTTGATGTCCTCGCACATACAATATCTCACCAACATTCTTCCATGCACATCTCAAGTTCAATATTTACTTTATTTACATTATCAAATTTTATGAAGTTTGGGTTTACAGTAGTGTAGAATCAGATCTTACATTTTCTCCCCACCTTAAGAAATTTGGTCCTCCAAATTTAACTCAGACCTGTCAATTGAAAAGCTCTGGATACCTCTCACGCATAAGGCTCTCTAACTCCCAAGTAGCCTCCTCCTCGTTATGATACTGCCAGAGCACTTTAACCAAAGGAATCATCTTAGACCGCAATACTTTATCCTTCCTATCCAAAATCCGTACCGGTTTCTCAACGTAACTCATGTCCTCTCTGATCTCTAGTGGCTCATGTCGAATCACGTGAGAAGGATTTGGATGGTACTTTCTGAACATCGAGACGTGGAATACGTTATGCACTCCTGACAACTCTGGTGGTAGTGCTAACCGATATGCCACATCTCCTACTCGATCTAAGATCTCATAAGGCCCAATGTATCGAGGACTCAACTTTCCCCTTTTCCCAAATCTCATTATACCTTTGGATGGTGAGATCCTTAAAAACACATGATCACCCGTTACAAACTCCAATGGTCAGCGTCTAGTATATGCATAACTCTTCTGCCGACTCTGAGTCGTTCTGAGCCTCTCAAAAATCATCCGTACATCACAAGAAGCCTACTCGACCAAATCGGGAGCTAATAATTTACGGTCTCCACTTCTTCTCATGCTATTGGGGATCTGCATCGTCTGCTATACAAGGCCTCATACGGTGCCATACCGATACTCGTATGAAAGCTATTGTTATAAGCAAACTCTGCCAGGGGTAAGTGATCATCCCATGAGCCTCTAAAATCCAGTGCACACGCTCTTAACATATCCTCGAGCATCTGTATAGTACGCTCGGACTGCCCATCAGTCTGTGGATGAAAAGCGGTGCTAAAACTCAGCTGGGATCCCATAGCCTCCTGAAATCTCTCCTAGAAATGAGAGGTGAAGCGGGAGTCCCTATTAGAGGTAATACTCACTGGAACACCATGTAACCTCACTATTTTCCTGACATACAATTCGGCCAAGGCACTAACTGAATCTATAGATTTCATGGCCAAGAAATGAGCAGACTTCGTCAATCTATCCACTATCACCCAAATAGCATCATACCCCTTCCGGGTCCGTGGTAATCCCATAATAAAATCCATAGTAACATGCTCCCATTTCCACGTAGGAATTGATAATGGTCGAAGCTTACCTGCCGGCTTCTGATGCTCAATCTTAATCTGTTGGCATGTTAGACATCTAGCAATAAACTCAACGATGTCTTTCTTCATCTTAGGCCACCAATACACTCTCCGGAGATTCTAGTACATCTTAGTACTACCCGGATGTAACATGTATCTAGAGGTATGGGCCTCTGATAATATCAAATCTCGAATCTGCCGATCACCGGGAACACATATCCGACCTCTAAACCTCAGTATCCCATCGGTGCCAATCTCAAAATCTGACATAACTCCCATCTGAATTTGACTGACAATCCCAATGCAATAATCATCCCTCCTCTGATCTTCCCTAATTCGGTCCATCAAATCCGGCTCTATACAAAAACTAGCTGTAAATCCATTCTGGTCAGAGGAAACAACTGTCAGACCGAGGTTAGAGAATTGCTCTATCAAATCATGCTCCCTGATCATCATGTAAGACACCATGCCACCATGCCAACATGCTTACGGCTCAGTGCATCTGCTACTACATTAGCTTTGCCTGGGTGATACAAAATCTCACAATCATAATCTTTTAACAGTTCCATCCACCGTCGCTATCTCAAGTTCAACTCTCGTTGTGAGAATATATATTTCAGACTCTTATGGTCTGTATATATCTGAAATTTCTCCCTGTACAAGTAATGTTGCCATATCTTCAGTGCAAACACTACTGCGGCTAGCTCCAAGTCATGTGTCGGGTAATTCCTCTCATGATCCTTTAACTGTCGAGATCCATAGGCTATAACCCGACCATGCTACATGAGCACACACCCTAATCCTTGTGCGGATGCATCAGTATACACCATAAATCCTCCCGATCCGCTAGAAAGGGCTAATACGGGGGCAGTAGTCAATCTCCTCTTAAGCTCACCAAAACTGCGTTCACACGCATCATTCCACTCAAACTTTACATCCTTACGTGTGAGTCGTGTCAATGGAGCAGCAAGTCTAGAAAATCCCTCCACAAACCTGCGATAATATCCGGCAAGACCCAAGAAACTCCGTATCTCGGTAACTGTGTTAGGCCTCTCCCACTGAACAATGGCCTCTATCTTGGACGGATCAACTGATACCCCGTCCCTCGACACTACATGTCCTAGAAATATAATATGGTCAAGCCAGAACTCTCACTTACTAAGCTTAGCATACAACTTTCGCTCTCTGAGGGTCTGTAAAACAATCTGCAAATGCTGCTCATGCTCCTCCGGAGTCTTAGAATAAACCAGGATGTGATCAATAAAAACTATGACAAACTTATCCAAAAAGGGATGAAACACCTCATTCATCAAACTCATAAAAGCTGCAGGGGTATTTGTTAATCCAAAAGGCATCACCAAGAACTCATAATGACTATAACGAGTCCGAAAGGCTGTCTTATGCACATCCGACTCCTTGATTTTCAACTGGTGATAACCTGATCGGAGGTCTATCTTGGAAAATACCTGTGCACCCCTGAGTTGATCAAATAGATCATCAATCCGAGGTAGTGGATACTTATTCTTAACGGTAGCCCGATTCAACATCCGATAATCTATACACAACCGGAGGCTACCATTCTTCTTCCGAACAAACAATACCAGAGCTCCCCACGGTGACACACTGGGACGTATAAATCCCTTATCTAATAACTCCTGGAGCTGCTTCTTGAGCTCATCCAACTCCGCCAGTGCCATCCGATATGGGGGTCTAGAAATCAGCTCCGTACCAGGTACCAACTCGATCGTAAACTCCATCTCTCTATCCGGTGGTAACCCTGGTAAATCCTCTGGAAATACATCCGAGAAGTCTTTGACCACAGGGATCTCTTGAATCTCTGGATGTTTCTTCTCTACATCCTCCACACTAGCAATATATCCTTCATAAACATTCATACATGATCACCATTTTAGTAGACATGTCATTTCACCAACATATATTCACATACATTTCATTAATTTACAATAACTTTACAATATACTTTTCAGGATGAGAGAAGGTAATAAACTTAGTATTACAATCCAAACTAACATGGTTCGCAGCTAACCAATCCATACCCAAAATGATATCAAAATCATATATGTTCAACAAAATGAGGTTAGCTGTAAAAACCTTCTCTCCTATAGTCAATTTACAATTCCTATATACAATATCCGTCCTTTCGAAATCTTTAAAAGGGGTATTCACTTGTAAAGTATACCCTAACAACTCCGGCTCTACTGGGGTCCTGTTAGCACATGTATGCGATAAGAATGAATGGGTAGAACCTGGATCAAATAAGGCAATTACAGGAAGATCAAAAAGATAAACTTTACCTTTAATCACATCAATAGAGGCGTCGGCAGTCTCCTGGCCCATCGCGTGCACTGGACCCTGAGTCACAACTTTCTTGCCCTTCTTTGCGACTGTCGCCCACCTAGGCTGTGAGTGTGTCGCTTTTTCTGGCTCACTCTGAGCTACTGGGGCCGCTATCTGAGGTAATGCAAGAGGAATAGTAGAAGCAACTGATTCTCTGAGCATCGGGCAGTTCCTGATAATGTGCACCGTCTGTCCACAATTAAAACATGCCCTAGACATTAAAGGACAAGGGCGTGACCCATGTGACCTTCCACATTGTCTACATAAAGGCATAACACTTCCCAGAGTAGGGGTTGGGCCTCTAGCAGGAGTAGAAACTGCTGGTCTATTAAATCTGCCCTCTGAAATCTGTATGCCCATAGGTCTACTTCTCTTAGGCTGCTCTCTACCTGATCTGTCTTCCATAAACCTCTTAGCCTTTCCCTTTGCTTTGCCTTTATTCTTACTACTGAAATCGAGCTGAAACTGCTCGTAATCCCTCTCACATAGCTGAGCCCGTTGAACTATCTCATCATAAGTCTGTATAACAAATGGGGCTAGCTTCATTCTGATGGATGGCCTCAAACCAGCTCTAAACCTCGAAATCTTATACCGGGTATTCGCATTAGTCTGTGGATCAAAACGGCTCAATGTAGTAAATTTGGCCTCACACTCGTCCACTGACATGCTGCCCTGAACTAAACCCATGAATTCCTGCTGTAAGTTTTCCTGAGCAGTGTCAGGAATATACTGCCTCCTAAAAGCTTCCACAAAAATATCCCATGATAGATCCTGATGCTGAGCAAATAATACTATCTGAGTGGCCTTCCACCAATGTCTCGCATCATCTGCCAAATGGAACACTGCTACGCCTACCTTCTCTGTTTCTGAACATCTCATAATCTGAAGTAATCTATCAATCTCAAAAATCCATTGCTCCGCCGCCAATGGATCCCTAGTACCTTTAAACTTGGGTGGATCCAACTTTTTGAATGATTTCACCAATGCTACATTACAATAAGACTCCGCATTTTGAGGCGGCTGAGGTGCCGGTGGTGGAATAGGTTGAGGCTCAGGCACAACTGGTGCCGGCTGTGGCGGTACTGGTGCCGGCTGTGGCGGTACTGGTGCCTCTACTGGGGCTGCAGGAGCTGTGGCTCTCTCCCTCTCCGCTTTATCCGCGGCTCTATCCGCCTGATACATAGCCATAAAATCGGCTACTAACCTCTCTACTTGGTTCACTTGAGTATCAATGTTCTCTAACTGTAAAGGACGTGGAGATCTAGGGGCAGGTTCCGGTGTCTGTGGCTCTGAAATCTGTGCCGCCCTACCTCGGCCGATATCTTTAACTGAGCGTATCACCCTCCTTCTTCCACTCATTTCTGTACCACAGAGATCATTTATTACTCCTCATTAGTATATCAATCATATATTCAGAATATACAGTACTACAGGGAATGTTTACTATTCACTTTTCGTTATAAACATCACTAGACATCTGACCAATCCTGCTCTGATACCTTTAAATCTGTAACATCCTAAGTACACAAACTACATAATATTCACTCATGAATTACACTTACTTACCGGTTGGGCTGTCTGTGATGCTTAACAACTCCTAACACTTTTACAAGAATTATTATATTATTTCTTTAAGATGTATATACATTCCCTCTATTTAAAGTAGTACTGTATAATTTCACTGAATATATAAAAGAATATGATGTACCTTCAATATCGAATAACTGCTGACTTTAGCAGTCGATAATCCCTGGAGACTAATTCTCTTAATCCAAGATCGATAATTTATGGAGTGAAAAAGAAGGGGGTGAGCAATAATATGCTCAGCAAGGAAGATGTATGCTGCTTTATACAAATCAAACCATATCTCCCAAAACACTTGCTTTCCTTAACAGTAAACCCATTTAAGAAAATAATGGATATCGTAAACACTTTTTCCAATTTAATTCACAGGCTAACATTTTACAATTTCAAGTAATAAACAGTAAATAGGATTCAACTAATCCTCTTAGTAAACAAAAATCAATAGGTTAAGACTAGGCATCACCCTATGAATAAATCATGCTCTCATCGTTCCCCCTCCCCCTTGCGAGAACGGAATAATCATCCCAACAGGGATACAGTAGATCTATGGCCACAATCTATGGGTGGTCCTCGGGGTTCACTTGCCAAGTGACCTCGAGACCGCTGATGACTTGGCGGATCCATCAGCCTTATAACTCATAATAATGCATGAAACTAGGGGCCTAAAGTCTCAAAATCATATTTAATTCATAATAATTTCAAAAAGTATTATTCTCATTTTCATAGAAAGTGTAAATAGAAATCTGTTCGCCCATGATCAGCTCGCCAAGTGGTCAACTCGCCCAATGGTCAATTCTTCCAATTGTCAACTCGCCAATTGGTCAACTTGCCCCAAAAAGGTTTCATATTTCTGTTTTTAAAATATTAAAATAATTCATTTTTATTTCTTTCAGAAACACTCATAAATCAGTTCGCCCATTGCGGTGAACTTGTGTTCGCCCGCCAACCTTACTTTTAAAACAACAAGCAAAAACTGGCTCGCCCTCAGTGGCTCGCCCTTTATGGCATTGACATAGTCAACTCGCCCACCCATAAAAACACAAAGGTCGCCCGCCCCAAAGCAACATTAAAAGGGTTCGCCACTTTAGCTCGCCCAGGTTTCTTCTTAAACAAACTACTCGCCCAAGATATTAAAAATCATAAAAAGTGAGCCCGCCCAAGTGGCTCGCCCGCCAAACTAGTTCGCTTAACATTAAAACAGGAGGGCCAGTTCGCCCAACCATATACAGGGGTTGGCTTTTAGCTCGCCCAAATCAGTATATATTTTATCAAACCAATGCATGTCATAAAACAAAACAATTTCTCAATATTTTCATAACATTTTTACTCCACAGGACATGCATTGACTTCACATACAACTCCCTTACCTGATCTACCGAAGCCTTGCTTCCTACTCGCCGTCCACAATTCTCGTCTGCAGAATAATTCATTTAAAACTGTTAATATTTCTTTTTCGAATATTTTCTAAAATTATTTATATTTCTTCCCTATACTTATACACTTTGGCGAGATTGAGCTCGCCATTCGCCCAACAGAGCTCGCCATTCATTTGTTGGTTACTCACGGGAGTCCGCCCAACAAAGGAGCTCGCCCTCTTCACTCAAATCGCCATGCTCCTTAATTTTAGTACGCCACTCGCCCTCACCCATTCGGGGACTGTCTCATTATCCAAGGAGTTGGCGAACATGCTTGTCGCCAGCTCATGCATCTCTTGAGCTCGCCTAAATCTTTGGGCGGGTACTCACTTATTTGGCAAACAGATTCTGTTCGCCCATCGTGTTTCTTTACTCATTCTTGGTTATTTTTCCCTCTAATTTCTTATATCTTCCACAATATTTAACTCAACCCGGCTATATCATCTATGTTTATCACATTGTAAAACATAGAAATCTAACATCCAATATCAAGAGAACCATAGAAATATGGAACTCACCTTAACTTAGTTGCACTTCCCGAACAGAGTGCTTTTCTGCCTCACTTAACTTTACTTCTTTTGGTCCTAATCTCTTCAACACTGCAAGACAAGTTTGGCTAACTAAAGGATGAATTTCCATGGCTCTTATATGAGAAAACGGAAGAAAGAAGGATAAAATTGCTGAGCAACAGGATAGGGGAGAAGAATACTGCAGGAAATGAATTTGGCTAAGTGGGTTTTTCTCATGTCTTCCTCCTTATATAGCCCTTCAATTCCACTAAAAACACCCCCTGTCCTTATCCCATTTTCTTTCATTTCTTCACGTCGTCCATGCATTAAAAGCTTGTGGAAAAACTGCAGCAATTGGTACGGCCATGGAAAGAATTCTCTGCACCTTTTTGACTAAATTTTTTTTCTCTTTTCTCTTCTCCTTCTCCTCCACGCCACTTCCAACAGCCACTATTATTGACTTGCTCCCCTTGGCCATTAAATGTCTCACCCAATTTATTCAACAAGCAAGGTGGCGTGTAGTCCACTTATCTTGACTTTTCTCTCTTCCTTTCACGCCATGCATCTTCCTCTCCACGCCAAGCATCTTCTAGCCACTATCATTGACTTTCATCTTAGTCTTTTCTTTTGTCTTGTAGTATATTACTTCTTGAAGAATTTCTCAACACCAGAATTCAACTGGCCCTTGTTTGTCCTATTGCCATTAATCCCTTTCACGCTTTCATTTAATGCTTTCATATGTTGCATTAATTTATGAAGACTATTGTAGTAAAAGAAGTCAACAAGAACTCTTTTCTTCCCACACGTTATTGACTTTGTTTGTCATCTCAATTTTTGGAATTTACAAGATGATTTCCTTCCTTGGCTATCACATAAAGGTTTGGGTGATCCCATAAATTATCACATTGTTGGCGATCACCTTGTATTGTTCTACTCGCCACATTGCCATGATTTCCCACAAAATTTCACTTTTATTTGGCTTTTAATTTTTTTCTCAACACGTCTGGGTGATCAGAAGCCCTCGTCTCATTGGGCGAACTCATCTACTCGCCCTCGCCAGATGTGGGCGAACTAACCTATTCGCCCTCGCCCATCATCCTTGCGTTCTGCTCTCCAATTCTGCTCGCCCATTGGTGATCAGCCTTGTTGCTTGCATATGGCGAGCTGTTTGATGTCCTCGCCCATACATTATCTCACCAACATTCTTCCATGCACATCTCAAGTTCAATATTTACTTTATTTACATTATCAAATTTTACGAAGTTTGTGTTTACAGTAGTGTAGAATCAGATCTTACAACAAATGAAACAGCTCCAACACAATATGAATCTACCACAATTCAATCTTATATCAATGCCATTTGTTTCTTAAATAAATATTTTTAATTTAAATTAAATTTAAATTCAACAATGGCCATATTACCTCTCTTTCAAACCATCATTTCTTTGGTTGACTTCCACGTCTGTAGGGAAGTCCAGAACAAGAGGCTTTCCACTTCAGTGAAGCATTTCTCTCGATTCCTTTCCTTTCCTTCACTCTCGGTTTCTTCTCTTCCCTTCTTCTGTATAAATGAATCAGCCCTCATTTTGCACTCTTATTCCTCCTCTGATCAGTCCCGATACTGCCTCCCTTGTTTTGTCAAGACCAAATGTCCCTAGTTCAGTCAAGATGCTTCATGTCACTTGTTTCCCTTTCCTTGGCTCATCTACTGCATTTTTTTGTGTACCAGCAACCCCACTTCTTTGGCCCTACTCTGTCTCAATCACCTTCTCTAAGTGCTCTGTTTTGAGCACCAAAATGTAGCACCCAAGCTTCACGATCTCCTCCTTTAACCTTCTTTCTTCCCTTTTTATTTTCTCTTGACTTCACTGCCTCTGTCCTGATTTAATGTCCAGCAACCATGCCGCCACTTCCTCCACATTTCCCTACTGTTTTTCGCTTTCGTTACAGTCCCAACAGTAGCGACATCACCTCCTATTTCTGTCCTCGAAACAGCAACCATTTCCAGCCTTATACAACCCGTAAAATATCCTATTGTCATCTGTACTTCAGCCTCCAAGATCACGTTTTACAGCCTTTAAAAAAAACCAATCTTCCAATGCTGTCCAATGCTTTCGTAACCAACCACTACTGAAGACTAATTTCAGCCTTCCAAATCAAAGTTCAACAATTCACGTGAGAAAGGCTTTTGCTGGACAGTGCACCGAGGCTCTTCCCTATTTTAAGCCTCTTTAACAGCCTTTGTGCAACCCCTATTTTAGCCACCTTCAGCCCTTTCTCTTCTCTACCTCAATTCCAAAATGCAAATCAGGTTTTGGTTCCCAACTAAACCCTCACGTAGCAAGAAAGGTAGGCAAGGCTTCCTTTCCTTCTAATCAATCGCTTGCTTTCTTTCCTTTCTTGTCGCTGGCAACAATAGGTTCTGGGCACCGATCTTGCCTCTCCACTCCCTTATTTTCTTTTCCTTTTCCATTTCAATTTTTCTTCTTCCTCTCTGCTCTCTCTCACATTTTGCAGGCCAAAACCCCATGTGGGTTGGGGTTGATAAGACCAGAAAATGCTTCTTCAAGAAGCCAATATCTGTTTTAATATATTATATACTTATATTATATTTTATGCATAATATACATGTACTATGTATGTACTTTATATATATATGTGCTTGTACGTTTATTTATTTAATTATATGGTTTATTTATTGTATATATATAGTTGTACATTCTTCCTTCATTTAACTAATGTACTAATATCTATATATATTTTCTTAATTACATTAATATACTTATATCTCTTATATATTTAAATTAACCTTAATAATATTTTTATAATCACTTCTCAACAAGTGTACCAAACTCAATTTTTTGATTTCATCGCCTAAAATAATAACACTTCAAAACCCCTCTTAATACTTAGTTTAATCCAATTATACATTTATCTGCAAATTCAGTATGAAAATTTTGCGGTCTTTACACCACTATTGTTTCAGCCTTGTATCTCGAGGAGCAACCCTTATTTCCTACTCTACTTCGCAGTCAATTCAGTTTCTCAACCAGCCTAGCTCTTTCTCGCATCCCCTCTTCTTCCCCGGCATTGTCTCTTTTCAGCCAAGGTGCGATTCTGTTGAGTGATTGAAAACCAGAATATTTTCCAAATGCCCCTCCTCGGCTTCCATTCACAGCTGCTGTTTCCAAGAATTTCAACTATTCCTTCACGTCCCTTCTACACTGAAACAGCCTCCATTTTCGTTTCTTTTATTCCCCTGTTTTGCTTCAGTTCTCTCGAATGACAGATCCACGTTTAACGTCCCTTATCTAGCAAAAATGAACATCCTTCCAGCACCCTTTAAGACCAAGAACAACCTACACCAGCTGCTAATGCTACTGCGGTGATCTGCTTCTAGTTGGCTCTCTTGATCTTCGCCTATCCTGCTCGTTGCTGTGACTTGTGCTCCCTTTCCTTCTCAATTTCCTTCAGCCAAGTGATGCAATGTGAGTGGAGGTAGGTGAGGAAATTTGGCAGAGACTAACTAGTACTATTATTTTATGCTTTAGTCATTTCATTTTTTATATATATTTTACACGATTTTTGTTGCACTTCTTCTATCAATTCTAACAAATATTATTTTTTTATGCTTTAGTCACATTTTTTCTTTTATATGGTTTGTTGACTTTCTTTTACCAATGGTTTGCTGACTTTCTTTTACCAACTCTAAAATAATTAAGCATATTTCATTTGTTAGTTATATATATACATAGTTAAGTGTTGATAGTATATTTAAATTATAACATAATGCTATTTAAAAATTTATTTTATTTATTTATTTTTGAATATTAAATAGTAAACAACTAATGTAGGATTAGAGAAAATTTTCAGATTTTACAATACCTCTTGACTCTGGCAGGTTTAATAGCTAGAATTTTGTATCTACCAACAAGAAGATTTTCATATTTCTTATTCATCAACTAGAACTTGTTGAAGGAGTACAAAAGTAAGAAGCAAATAGTTCAACAACTAAAAGCCAAAATTTTAAATCAATTATCATTCACATTGCAAGATTTCTTACGAAAATCAATGGTGTGAGACAAATTATTCTTTGTGTATCCATTAGCCTCTTATTGTAATTCCTTCATAAAACTAAATTGTAATTCCTTCATAAAACTAAATTGTAATCATCCTACCTTACTAGAGGTTTTAGATTACATCTCTTGTACACCCATCCAAGTATCATAAAAAGGGAGTAAACACTTGTGAGCTTATTTGTGAAAAGAGAATTGAGTAATCATTAAGGTTTGCTCCTTAAGCCATAAAAAGGAGAGTTGTTAAAGGTTTTTTCTTTGAACTTGCAAAAAGGGGTTGTAGATTTTCTTTTTGAGCTTGTGAAAAGTAAGAGATTGTAAATGTTATCCTTAGGCCTACAAAAAAGGAATTTTAACTTTGAGCTTGCATAAAGAGGGTTGATTGTAAAGGCTAATATTCGGTAGTGAATTTGACAATACCTTGAGAGGAGCTCAAGGGAGAGAACATAGACAAGGATGCTAAACCTTGATAAATCTCCAGTGTACATTTTCTCTATCCCTACACTATTTACTTGTTTATTTAATTATTAAGTAAAGTGTTAGAATTGTGGCCCAAGAGTGTATAGAATATAGATTAGCAAAAATAAATTTAGGTCCAATGCAAAATTGATTTACCCTTCTCTCAATTTAGTTATTGAGCCAACAACTATGCTTAGGGTTAAAAACATAATCTTTCCTATGATTTATATATGATGCACTGACAATGTATAGTTTTTATACACTGTCAAACACTAGAAGTTGACATCTCATCAATAAGCTTTTATGAGCAAATTGAAAAAAAATTATTTGTATTTATTTTTAAGGGTTTGACATTTTTTTAGTTTGCTTTTTGATGAGTTGTCAACTTTTGATGCATTGATAGTGTATAAAAACTATATATTGTTAGTGCTACAGTGCATTATATACAAACCCTCTTTCTTATCAGTAAATAATACACACTAATGTTATTTAATTTTAAAATCAGGGTTCTTGAATTTTCTTGTAATACAAGACTATTGTTTTACACAAAAAATCTTAGTCACAAACAAATTTAACTCTCAAAAAAAGAGAAAATAGAAGAAAAAACTACCTTTAATATGTAAAGTTTATTTTCCTACATAAAGCATAATCATTATTGTCCTTGAGGACAATGAATTTTCAAAGATTGTTAGACTACTAGATTTATATATACCGTAGTCATTGATTATGTTTGAATTTTGATTATGATAAATTGACTACGACTGTACTATTAACCATAATTTAATAATCATGTACAAGATAAAAATACTTACCATTTTAGTTAATATAAAGGCTATGCTTGTTTAAAGAAATCGTAGTGTTCAGCACATATAAACTAAACGTATTAACAGAAATAGTACTCACTTTTATCCTAGAGGAATATGGTTTTCAAAGATGTTATACTATAGTAATTTATATCTAAAATATTTTAATCTTTACAAGAATAGCAAAATCTAAGGGCCAAATGTAAGATCTGATTCTACACTACTGTAGAGTCTAAATTCATAAAATTGATAATGGAAATTAAATAAATAATGAATGTTAATTTCCAAAAGGGTGAAAAGCTCCTTAACTTGAGATGAGAATGGAGCCAATTAGGTGAAATACTCGACGGGCGAGTGCCATGAAGAAACGGCTCGCCAATGGGCGAGCAAGGTAATGGTGTGATCGCTAATGGTGATGGTGAGTTGGACGAGGGCGTGGACGAATAGGTGTGTTCGCCAACGTGTGAGGTGAATCAGGACAAGGTTTGCGAGTTGAGCCATACCTGGTGATGGCCCCAAAGGGCGAGAACTTGTGATCGCCATACAGAGGGGCAAAGAATAGCTTAGTTGGCGAGAAGGCAACTGCCATTCACTAAGTCTCAATGTGATTGTCAAGAAAAAGGAATTTCTTGTAATTGCCAAGATAAGCTGGCAAGCTGAATGGTTGGCGAACTGAATATGTGTTGGCGAGCTGAGGCCTCAAGTTGACTAGGCGAACTGAAATTAGCACGGACAAAATGAAATAATAAATCAAAACCGTGCAGCAAAAATGGACTTTGGACGCCCCACAGTTGAAGACAATTAATGGGGAAGATGTTGAAGTCAGTAAAGAACTTATCCTTATTGGTTGAGGAGAAAAACAAAGTCAATAGAAGCAGAAAAAAGGAGTGTGAAAGGGAGACTTTCACGCCACTTGTGCTTCAGTTTTCTTCATGCATTAAAGGAGTGATAGACGTGAAATGATGAAAGAAGCAGATAAGGGACAGGCGGTAGCTATTGATTGGTTGAGCATGGTTATATAAGAAGAAACACTTGAGGCAAATCTGTTTAGCAAACTTCATCTTCCTTACGAGGGTTATGCAACTGCAAAGTTCTGTTCCTTCCATTTCTGCTATGGTGATCTACTAAGCTTCAGCCTTAAGCTGGCCAAACAAGTAAACCAGCTTGCAAACCTTTCCTTCTTAGTTGGTTGAGCTTAAAGAATAAGCAAAGGAGGCCAACGTGAGACAGAAAACAATCTATTCTGGAAGTGCAGATGGTTAAGGTGAGCTTCCTTATTTCTATGATGATCTTGGTGTTTGATGATAGATTTCTATGTTTTACAAAGTAATAAACATAGAGGCAGCCTTGTTTTGGTTAGATCTTTAGAGAATATGGAAACAAAGAAAGTAATGGAATAAGCGACGACAATGGCGACTACAGTGATCGCCCATGTTGAAAACTAGTAATCACCAATGAGGCGAGTAGATAATAAGGAACTCGCCAAGGTAAAGTCTGTCTTCAAAGGGGCGAGAACGTCCAATTCTAGTGAAGTGAATTAATGGGCGAGCTCAAATGCATAAGGCATTGGGCGAGTAGAATTGTGGGCGAACTCCCACAATTAAGCCAATGAAGGCCTCGTGAATTGACTGGCGGGCGAGCTTCCACATGTAACACATTTATTGAATGGCGAGCTCGATTGTGCTAGTTAGAGCTCTGTTGGGCGAGTAGTCATTTGATTTATCTCAATCTCGCCAAGTGATATAAAAAGAAATATTAATATAATTTGTAATTATTTGCAGCCGATAATTGGAAATGGCTATTAGCGAGCAGGAAGCAGGGCGAAGCAAAGCTTCGTTAAACCAGGTAAGGGAGATATATGTGAAGTAAAATACATGCCCTGTGGAGTAGAATTATTATAAAAATATTTAGAAATTATTTTTGGTTTATGGCATGTATTTATTTAATAAATTGTTTTGATCTCGGGCGAGCTACAAGCCGCCATATGTTGTTTTGTTGGGCGAACTGATTAAGACGGGCGAGTATCTTTGTTCTAGGTAAATACTCGGGCGAGCCAAGTGGCGAGCTCTCTTTTATGGAAACTGGGCGAGTGCCCTTGTTTTAAAGAGAAATCCTGGTAAGCCATAGTTGGGCGAACCCTTTTTAATGTGTTTGGGCAAGTGGCCCTTGTTTTAAATTTAAGGCGGGCGAACCGCTATCAACGAGATATAGTTCTGTTTTGAAAAGCTAAGTGGCGGGCGAATACTAATTCACCGTCTTGTCGAGTTAGTCAGGGGCGAGCCGTGAAGGGCGAGCTGACTCTGGCGAACAGTTTTAAAGAGTAATTTCTTAAAGGAAAAATAAGACGTTTTAAATATATTCTAAATAGAAATATGAAACCTTTTGGGCGAGTTGATTACTGGGCGAGCCACTGAGGGCGAGCCAGTTTTGCTTTCAGATTTTAAAAGCAAGAGAGCGGGCGAACACAGGTTCTCCGCGTTGGGTGAGCTGCCATGGGCGAGCCATATCGGGTGAGCTGACCATGGGCGAGCAGATTTTAAAAGTTGAGATTTTAGAATGTTTTCAAGGTGTTTTGTAAACAGAAGCCTAAACCTTTTTGGAAAATCAAATTATTTTGAGGAAATGATAATGTGGGTGAGATAAGCCCTTAAAGGTTTTCATGAGATATGAATATGATTTTGAGACTTTAGGCCCTGAATTCATGCATTATTTTTCATCTAGTTGCGTGACCTACCTGGGGCGGTGGCTCGGTCAGTGGACCAATGAGTGCACCTCAGGGCGTCACAGAGCTGATGGACCCGTCGAGTCATCAGCGGTCTCGAGGTTACTTGGCAAGTGGACTCGAGGACCACTATAGATTATGGCCATAGATCTGAGATAGCCGTGAGGGGCGATGGCCTACGGGTGCACCCCAAAAGCGGCAGATTCCGTTCTCGTAAGGGTAAGGGGGAACGATGATAGCATGATTTATTTGTTGCCTAGTCTCAACTTACCAATTTCTGTTTACCGTGAGGATTTGTTGAAATCCTATATAGTGTTTACTACATTTTAAAATAAACTGTTAAGAGAGTTGTTTACTATATATCCATGTTCTTTTCTACTGGGTTATTATTAAGAAAAGAATAAATGAGTTGTGATATATAGTTTTGCTTTATTTAAAGCAGCATATGTTTCCTTTATTGAGCGTATGAATCGCTCACCCCTTTGTTTTAACTCCACAGATAAGAAGTACACGGAGTTGAGAGAATTAGCTCTCAGATTGGCATAGCTATGCTTAAAGCACTGAGGCATGGCACGTTAAATGTAACATCCTGTTACCACATTTTTCACGTATTTCCATACAACCTAACCGGTTGGGCTGTATGCGATGCCATTAACATTCAACAGTGACCGTAATAATTGATAAACATTTATTTATCAAATTCAGAATATAAAAATTCTTTTCTGGATTTCTCATATCCAACATCCCCTATTGACTTATTTCACTAAAGTAGTACTGCATAATTATGTCTGAAATGTAAAAGAGAAGAGATTGTACCTGTCACGTTTAACATCCATCTTGGAGCTACTTCTCTAACTCCGTGTCTTTTATCTGTGGAGTTAAAACAAAGGGGTGAGCGATTCATACGCTCAGTAAAGGAAACATATGCTGCTTTAAATAAAGCAAAACTATATATCACAACGCATTTATTCTTTTCTTAACAATAACCCAGTAGAAAAGAACACGGATATAAAGTAAACAACTCTCTTAAAACACCATTCAAATTACTGGTTAACAGTTTACTTTAAAATGCATTAAACAACACATAAGATTCAATAAATCTTATCAGTAAACAGAAATCAACATGTTGAGACTAGGCAACAAATAAATCATGCTATCATCGTTCCCCCTCCCCCTTACGAGAACGGAATCTGCCGCTATTGGGGTGCACCCGTAGGCCATCGCCCCTCACGGCTATCTCAGATCTATGGCCATAATCTATAGGTGGTCCTCGGGTCCACTTGCCAAGTGACCTCGAGACCGCTGATGACTTGGCGGGTCCATCAGCCCTATGACGCCCTGAGGTGCACTCTTTGGTCCATTGACCGAGCCATCGCCCCAGGCGGGTCACGCAATAGTAATGCATGAACTAGAGGCCTAATGTCTCAAAATCAATTTATATCTTATGAAAACCTTTAAGGGCTTATCTCACCCGCATTATCATTTACTCAAATGATTTAATTCCCAAAAAGGTTTTGGCTTTTTGTTTACAAAACACCTTCAAAACATTCAAAAATCTCAACTTTTCAAACCTGGCCGCCCATGGTCCGCTCGCCCGTTATGGCTTGCCCATGGCAGCTCGCCAACGCGGAGAACCTGTGTTCGCCCGCCCTCTTGCTTTTAAAAATCCGAAAGCAAACTAGCTCGCCCTCAGTGGCTCGCCCAGTAATCAACTCGTCAAAAGGTCTCCATTTTCTATTTTGAAAATATTTAAAACATCTCATTTTTCGTGTGAGAAAATAACCATAAATCAGTTCGCCAGGGTCAGCTCGCCTATAGCTTTCATAACAAAAGGGATCACCCGCCCCATTTTTATAAGAAATTTGGCTCGCCCGCCAATACCAAGAATTTATATTTTCCATTTTTAAAATGTTAAAATGGCTAATTTTTCCTCAAGAAAAATACCTCCGAAAATCTCTTCGCCATTGTCACTCCAAAACAGATTAACATATAGTCGTCCGCCAATTCTTTCTTATAAAACATTAAGTAAAACCGGCTCGCCTTCAATGGCTTGCCAACAACTTCCTCAACTTAGGGGTCGTCCGCCCCAAATAAAATGAAAAAGGGTTCGCCCAACTTTGGCTTACCCAGATTTCTCCTTAAAACAAGGGCACTCGCCCAGTTTCATAGAATGACTCGCCCGTCTAAAACAATATAGCAAGTTTGGATCGCCCGCCAATGCCATTTTGCCCAAATATCATAGGGACGGCTTTGTAACCCGTCCAAAATCAAAGAAATTTATTAAAAACAATGCATGTCAGAAAATAAAGCATTTAGCTTAATATTTTCATAAAATTTACTCCACAGGACATGCATTCTCTTCACACACATCTCCCTTACCTGATTTAACGAAGCCTTGCTTCGCCCTGCTTCCTGCTCGCCATTTGCCATTCCCAATTATCGGCTGCAAATTATATATAAATTCCATTAATATTTTCTATATATAATTTTTCAATTACTTGGGCGAGACTTCAAGTAAATCTACCAGTTCGCCCTCAGACATTTTACTAGCTTCTTAACCGAGCTCGCCATTCATCATATGGCTTACACGTGGGAGATCGCCCGCCATTACCTGACACTAATCTAATGAGAGTTCGCCCAACATTCACTTCGCCAAGCTCTTATTGGCTTAAATATGGGAGTTCGCCCACATTTATACTCGCCCAATGCCTTACGCATTTGAGCTCGCCCATTATTTCACTTCACTTCACTAGAATTGGGCGATCTCGCCCATTCAACAACAAACCATGGCGAGTTCATATTGCCTACTCGCCCATTGGCGATCACTAATTTCAACGTGGGCGATCACAGTAGTCGCCATTCCCGTTACTTATTCCATTATTTTCCTTGTTTTCATATTCTCTAAAGATCTAACTCAAAACAAGGTTGCCTCTATGTTTATTACTTTGTAAAACATAGAAATCTATCATCAAACACCAAGATAATCATAGAAATAAGGAAGATCACCTTAACCGTTTGCACTTCCAGAATAGATTATTTTCTGTCTCATGTTGGCCTCCTTTTGCTTATTCCTTCAGCTCATCAACTATAGAGGGAAGGTTTTACAAGCAGGTTTATGTGTTTTGGCCAACTGAAGAGTGAAGCTCAGTAAATCAGGCATGATAGAAATGAGAGGAATCAGAACATAAACTAGCAGTTGCACCGCTCTCATGAAGGAGATGAAGTTTTCCAAATGAGTTTTTGTCAAGCCTTTCTCCTTATATAACCATACTAATCCAATCCGAAGCTACCGCCTGTCCCCTTATCTTGTATCCTTCATTATTTCACGTCTTTAATGCATGAAGAAAACTGAGACACAATTGGCGTGAAAGTCTCCCTTTCACACTTTTTCTCTTCTACTGCAAACTTTGTTTACTTCCTCAACCAATAAGGCTAATTCCCTTATTGACTTTACCTCCTCTATATTAATTGTCTCCAACCGAATCACTTACAAAGTCAATTTTGGCTGCAATGGCCACACGCTGATTCCATTCCAGTTTATTCAAATATATATGGGCGATTACATGTCCTCGCCCATTTGGGCGATCATCGAATCACAGCATTGGCGAACTCACTTATTCGCCCAACCAAAGAGCAACCAACCAACTCGCCAATTGCTAAGATTCCCCACATTTGGAAATTTTTATTTAGCATTTTAATTTCTTCAATTTGTGTGGGCGATCAGGAGCCCTCGCAGATTTTGGCAAACTAATATACTCGCCCTCGCCATTATCCATTGGCGATCTGCTCGCCCATTGGCGAACATACTACCTTCTCGCCCTTTGGCGAGCTGAACAACATTCTCGCCCATACGTTATTTCACCATAATTGCTCCATTTGTAACCAAAGTTAAGGTGCTTTTCATCAAAATATAAATCTTTATTTATTATTTACTTAATTTCCAATATCCATTTTATGAAATTAAGGTCTACAGTAGTGTAAAATCAGATCTTACATTTTCTCCCCACCTTAAGAAATTTGGTCCTCCAAATTTCAACCAGACCTGTCAGTGAAGAAACTCTGGGTACTTCTTATGCATAAGGCTTTTAAAATTTCAAGTAGCCTTATCCTTAATATTATACCATCAAAGCACCTTAGCCATAACATGATCTTAGGTCACAGCACTTTATCACTGCAATTTATCTTTCCTATCCAGAATCCGTACCAATTTCTCAACGTAATTCATGTCCTCTCTAATCTCTAGGACTCATCTCGAATCACGTGAGAAGGATATGGATAGTACTTCCTCATTATTGAAACATAGAACACATTGTGCACTCCTGACAACACGGGAGGTAGTGCACATCTTTCACATGATCTAAGATCTCCAACGATCTAATGCGTCGGGAACTCAATTTCCCTCTCACTATGCATCCCAATGGTAAGACCTTAATATACATAACCTCTTGTATATCTCAAGAAGTCTGTTCGACCAAGTCGAAAATAATTTTCGGTCTCCCATTTTCTCATGCTATCACGGATTATATCGTCTGCTAAATAATTTTCTTCCAAATGTTATGCCTATACTCTCTTGTGGCCCTTTTCATCAACAAATTCTGCCAGGGTAGAGGATTATCCCAGGAGCCTATAAAATCAATCGCACACGCTCACACCATATCCTCGAGCGTCAATCTCATACGCTCGGACTGTCTCTCAGTCTGCGGATAAACTGCGGTGCGAAACTCAATCGAGATCCCATAGCTTCCTGTAATCTCTCTCAACACTGAGATACGAAGCGGGACTCACTATCAACTATAATGGTCACTGGAATACCGTAAACCTCACCATTTCCTTGACATATAATCCGGCCAAGGCATCGATCAGCTCAACAAATTCCAAAATCAAGGAATGAGCAGACTTACGAAATATATCCACAACCATCCAGATAGCAATCTGCTTTTTTTTTCAATTTTTTCACTTAATATAGGAAGTACCTCTAATATAGGTATTTTTCTTCCTTATCACCTTCTCAACTTTTATTTATTCTCGTCTCCAATATGAGACCACGAATATCTTTTTATATTCCCCATTGTCTCTGAGAGTACTGCCCGTCTCTTCAGGCCATCAATAATCATCCCTTTGGCGCTCTCTCGCGCTCTAGGATTATTCTCTCAAGTGTGTTGGCGACCACTTAGTTCGCCCACTTCTCACAACATGTTATCCGGTGTTGAGCGATCACCCCACTCGTGAGTCGCCCATCCCGAATTTTCTCAAAGTCTTGAAGAATCTCGGGCGTCTTCTCTCAAAACCAATTTACACTCCCTCAAGTCTTTTATCATCTTTGGGAGTTAATAACTCATCTCATTCAGTGCTAGTCGATAATAATTTGGTGACTTTCATATATAAATTTTTTAATAATTCGTATGTAATTGTCCCAGTAGTCTCTAAAATACCACGCACTCGCTCTCAATATATCCCGGAGCGTCCACACAATGCGCTCGGATATCTATATCAATCTGAGGCGGTGCTAACAGTAAAAATTTGGAATCCCAAAGCCTCTTGCTATTCTCTCAAAGCATACGGCGAATCAGGGATCTCTATCACAAGTACCCACTCACTGGAATTTCACATACGTCCTCTCTATTTCACCAATGTATATCGACCAAAGCACTTATTACATCCCGAAACCATAATCACTTCTATAACATCATGGTTCTTTCGGATTCTTCACTATCTCACAGTGATTGTCTCATGATTAATCTAGGACTGCTTTTCTTTTGCAGACCTTAATATTAACCACCGATTACGTCTCAAGTAATCATTTTCCCCTCGATCACTTCTCTTATCTCAAGTGATCATTCTATCTCTTATTCTCCTAGTACATGTAATGTCACTACTTGGAGAATATACTTTTCCTCACATCAATTTCTGAAATTTAAATTTATTATCATTCAAATTTCATCACCACTTTACTTATACACTTAATTTCTCACTTAATATAGTACTTTACTGTTACTATCTCGTAACCATTTCAAATACTATATTCATACATACCCATTCTCTTCCACTTTCTCATAAGTATATACATCACATCAGTAAGGTAGTGAATTCCACACACTACTCAACAACCCATCTATAACATTTGGGTCAATGTTATAATTTTATACTCCAATAAGCACCCTTAACCTCACTTAAGTAGTAAAATCTTTTATTCAGACAATTTTAATGTCCACTTAATCAGTTGAGACCTCACGTCTCTAATATATATATATATATATATATATATATCAATATACATGTTTATTCTTTTTAAAATCATCCTAGTTGGCTCTAGGCACACAAATAGGAAGGATACTACAGTCGGCTAGGGATCCAGATAGAATATGATAGGTATTTTAGAATACCATACTTGTTCCGGAACCTAGAAGCAACTGTAGAGAGTATTAATTTCATTGTTTTCAAAACGATAAAATTTTCATTTTTTCACCAGTTATAACAAACTAGTTTTATTCTTTACTCCTCAATCTCTTGAGTAATTTCTCAAGTTCTACTAATTCACTAGTAAGAGCTCACAACAATTTCTATTTCAATTCACCAACCTCTAAACTTGTCAACTACATCTCGATGCCAACTTTATCATTTTGTAATTACGAGACATTTCATTTTCTTGGCGATTACAGCTTTTGTTCTATTTGCCACATTGCTTTAACTCATGTCATATTGTTGATCATATTACTCACCATACTCTTTGGACGATCAGGATTCTCGCCCACTTGAGTAATTCATGTTATATTAGAGGACTCATTTAAGTCCTTGCCATCATCTAACTCGCCCACACCACTGGCGATCATACATTTACACGTCCCTTGGCGAGCTATCCCAATGTAGTTCTCGCCCATCGAGTATGTCTCATAAATCTCATAATATCACGGTTCTATGGATATCGTAACGGACCAGCCCAACCGGCCATGGCAACCCCCTTTTTGAGCCCATCGACAACGATTGCTGTGACAACGCTACTCATCCATACTGTCCTCTTTGGCGATCACCTCGATGCCTAGTCCATCCAACCGTGCTCGAGTTTGCCCATTTCAAAATTTTCTCTCTCATCCACAGACTCAAACACTTGACTTCCTCAAATGTCAAGTTACATCCATCCTTCTAAAACATAAGGAGTATATATATAACCAGTTTACATCATTTCTCACACAATTCACTTTAAATTTAGACCCCAAATCCACAACAAGGATGACTATCTCACGGCCTCCCATAGCTTATACTCTGGGTCGCCTTACTTATCAATATATCAGTGGGGTCCACAGTAGAAATCATCCTTTATACCACTACATATTATTTCACTATCAATTTGTATTGTAAATCCATCCAATCACGTATGACTTCGAAAGAAAACATGTCAATATAGGGGTATATTCATAAATTCCCCTTTAATTCTCTCTCATCAGTATAACTCCAAACACGCGATCTTAGAGCTTATATGTTAATATTATCCCTTTTTGTCTCAACATCATCATTTCAGGATCTTAGTTCGATATGGACAGAGAAGTCCTGGTGGGGCCCTCACCGAGTTCCTCACTGTACCTTATCAAATAGACCCGACATTATGATGATAAGATCGCCTATCTCACACAAAATTTTCGGATTACTATCTCTATTTGTAATCCATAATTAGTCAACTTTCACCATATTTCACCACTTAACTCATTTCACAGTCATTCGACTCCTCTATACATTTAGACTATACAGTACAACAGGGGATGTTAACCTTTCTCAATACTTTCTATGCTAAAGGCATCAACAGACATCAGACCAACCCAAGCTCTGATACCATTAAATCTGTAACATCCCGTTACCACATTTTTCACGTATTTCCATACAACCTAACCGGTTGGGCTGTCTGCGATGCCATTAACATTTAATAGTGACCGTAATAATTGATAAACATTTATTTATCAAATTCAGAATATAAAAATTCTTTTCTGGATTTCTCATATCCAACATCCCCTATTGACTTATTTCACTAAAGTAGTACTGCATACTTATGTCTGAAATGTAAAAGAGAAAAGACTGTACCTGTCACGTTTAACATCCATCTTGGAGCTACTTCTCTAACTCCGTGTCTTTTATCTGTAGAGTTAAAACAAAGAGGTGAGCGATTCATACGCTCAGTAAAGGAAACATATGCTGCTTTAAATAAAGCAAAACTATATATCACAACGCATTTATTCTTTTCTTAACAATAACCCAGTAGAAAAGAACATGGATATATAGTAAACAACTCTCTTAAAACACCATTCAAATTACTGGTTAACAGTTTACTTTAAAATGCATTAAACAACACATAAGATTCAATAAATCTTATCAGTAAACAGAAATCAATATGTTGAGACTAGGCAACAAATAAATCATGCTATCATCGTTCCCCCTCCCCCTTACGAGAACGGAATCTGCCGCTATTGGGGTGCACTCGTAGGCCATCGCCCCTCACGGCTATCTCAGATCTATGGCCATAATCTATAGGTGGTCCTCGGGTCCACTTGCCAAGTGACCTCGAGACCGCTGATGACTTGGCGGGTCCATCAGCCCTGTGACGCCCTAAGGTGCACTCTTTGGTCCATTGACCGAGCCATCGCCCCAGGCAGGTCACATAATAGTAATGCATGAACTAGAGGCCTAATGTCTCAAAATCAATTTATATCTTATGAAAACCTTTAAGGGCTTATCTCACCCACATTATCATTTACTCAAATGATTTAATTCCCAAAAAGGTTTTAGCTTTTTGTTTACAAAACACCTTGAAAACATTCAAAAATCTCAACTTTTCAAACCTGGCCGCCCATGGTCCGCTCGCCCATTATGGCTTGCCCATGGCAGCTCGCCAACGTGGAGAACCTGTGTTCGCCCGCCCTCTTGCTTTTAAAAATCTGAAAGCAAACTGGCTCGCCCTCAGTGGCTCGCCCAGTAATCAACTCACCAAAAGGTCTCCATTTTCTATTTTGAAAATATTTAAAACATCTCATTTTTCGTGTGAGAAAATAACCATAAATCAGTTCGCCAGGGTCAGCTCGCCCATAGCTTTCATAACAAAAGGGATCGCCCGCTTCATTTTTATAAGAAATTTGGCTCGCCCGCCAATACCAAGAATTTATATTTTCCATTTTTAAAATGTTAAAATGGCTAATTTTTCCTCAAGAAAAATACCTCCGAAAATCTCTTCGCCATTGTCACTCCAAAACAGATTAACATATAGTCGTCCGCCAATTCTTTCTTATAAAAGATTAAGTAAAACCGGCTCGCCTTCAATGGCTTGCCAACAACTTCATCAACTTAGGGGTCGTCCGCCCCAAATAAAATGAAAAAGGGTTCGCCCAACTTTGGCTTACCCGGATTTCTCCTTAAAACAAGGGCACTCGCCCAGTTTCATAGAATGACTCGCCCGTCTAAAACAATATAGCAAGTTTGGATCGCCCGCCAATGCCATTTTGCCCAAATATCATAGGGACGGCTTTATAACCCGCCCAAAATCAAAGAAATTTATTAAAAACAATGCATGTCAGAAAATAAAGCATTTAGCTTAATATTTTCATAAAATTTACTCCACAGGACATGCATTCTCTTCACACACATCTCCCTTACCTGATTTAACGAAGCCTTGCTTCGCCCTGCTTCCTGCTCGCCAATTGTCATTCCCAATTATCGGCTGCAAATTATATATAAATTTCATTAATATTTTCTATATATAATTTTTCCATTACTTGGGCGAGACTTCAGGTAAATCTACCAGTTCGCCCACAGACATTTTACTAGCTTCTTAACCGAGCTCGCCATTCATCATATGGCTTACACGTGGGAGATCGCCCACCATTACCTGACACTAATCTAATGAGAGTTCGCCCAACATTCACTTCGCCAAGCTCTTATTGGCTTAAATATGGGAGTTCGCCCACATTTATACTCGCCAAATGCCTTACGCATTTAAGCTCGCCCATTATTTCACTTCACTTCACTAGAATTGGGCGATCTCGCCCATTCAACAACAAACCATGGTGAGTTCATATTGCCTACTCGCCCATTGGCGATCACTAATTTCAACGTGGGCGATCACAGTAGTCGCCATTCCCGTTACTTATTCCATTATTTTCCTTGTTTTCATATTCTCTAAAGATCTAACTCAAAACAAGGTTGCCTCTATGTTTATTACTTTGTAAAACATAGAAATCTATCATCAAACACCAAGATAATCATAGAAATAAGGAAGCTCACCTTAACCGTTTGCACTTCCAGAATAGATTATTTTCTGTCTCATGTTGGCCTCCTTTTGCTTATTCCTTCAGCTCATCAACTATGGAGGGAAGGTTTTACAAGCAGGTTTATGTGTTTTGGCCAACTGAAGAGTGAAGCTCAGTAAATCAGGCATGATAGAAATGAGAGGAATCAGAACATAAACTGGCAGTTGCACCGCTCTCGTGAAGGATATGAAGTTTGCCAAATGAGTTTTCGTCAAGCCTTTCTCCTTATATAACCATACTAATCTAATCCGAAGCTACCGCCTGTCCCCTTATCCTGTATCCTTCATCATTTCACGTCTTTAATGCATGAAGAAAACTGAGACACAATTGGCGTGAAAGTCTCCCTTTCACACTTTTTCTCTTCTGCTGCAAACTTTGTTTACTTCCTCAACCAATAAGGCTAATTCCCTTATTGACTTTACCTCTTCTGTATTAATTGTCTCCAACCGAATCACTTACAAAGTCAATTTTGGCTGCAATGGCCACACGCTGATTCCATTCCAGTTTATTCAAATATATATGGGCGATTACATGTCCTCGCCCATTTGGGCGATCATCGAATCACAGCATTGGCGAACTCACTTATTCGCCCAACCAAAGAGCAACCAACCAACTCGCCAATTGCTAAGATTCCCCACATTTGGAAATTTTTATTTAGCATTTTAATTTCTTCAATTTGTGTGGGCGATCGGGAGCCCTCGCAGATTTTGGCAAACTAATATACTCGCCCTCGCCATTATCCATTGGCGATCTGCTCGCCCATTGGCGAACATACTACCTTCTCGCCCTTTGGCGAGCTGAACAACATTCTCGCCCATACGTTATTTCACCATAATTGCTCCATTTGTAACCAAAGTTAAGGTGCTTTTCATCAAAATATAAATCTTTATTTATTATTTACTTAATTTCCAATATCCATTTTATGAAATTAAGGTCTACAGTAGGGTAAAATCAGATCTTACATTAAATGTGACAGGTACAGTCTCTTCTCTTTTACATTTCAGACATATGTATACAGTACTACCTTAGTGAAATAAAGGTTAATAGGGGATGTCAGATTAAAGGGATAATGAAAAGAAATTTCATATTCCATAATTAATAGATAAAAGTTTATCATTTATCACTGTTACTGTTGAATGTTAATGGCATCGCAGACAGTCCAACCGGTAAAGTTGTATGAAAATACGTGAAAAATGTGGTAACGGGATGTTACAGATTTAATGGTATCAGAACTTGGGTTGGTCTGATGTCTGTTGATGCCTTTAGCATGGGAAGTGTTGAGAAAGGTTAACATCCCCTGTAGTACTGTATAGTCTGAATGTATAAAGGAGTCAAATGACTGTGAAATGAGTTAAGTGGTGAAATATGGTGAAAGTTGACTAATTATGGGTTACAAATAGAGATAGTAATTCGAAAATTTTGCATGAGATAGACGATCTTATCATCATAATGTCAGGTCTATTCGGTAAGGTACAGTGAGGAACTCGGTGAGGGCCCCACTAAGACTTCTCTGTCCATATCGAATTAAGATCCTGAAATGATGATATTAAAATAAAAAGGGATAATATTAATATATAAGCTCTACGATCGCGTGTTTGGAGATATATTGAAGAGAGAGAAAATTAAAGGGGAATTTATGAACATACCCCTATATTGACTTGTTTTTTTTAAAAGTCATAAGTGATAAATGGATTTAAAATAAAAATAGATGGTGAAATAGTTTGAGTATTAGTTGGTGTAAAGGATGATCTTTACTGTGGACCCCATTGATATATTAATAAGTAAGGCGACCCAGAGTACCAGCTATGAGAGGTCGCGAGATAGTCATTCCTGTTGTGGATTTTGGGGTCTGAATTTAAAGTGAATTGTGTGAGAAATGATGTAAACTGGTTATATATACTCCTTATGTTTTAGGAGAATGGATATTAGTAGTGACTTGACATTTGAGGAAGTCAAGTGTTTGAGTCTGTGGATGGGAAAGAAAACTTCGAAATGGGCGAACTTGAGCACGGTTGGAAGAACCAGGCATCGAGGTGATCGTCAAAGAGAACAGTATGGATGAGTAGCGTTGTCACAGCAATCGTTGTCAATGGGCCCAAAAAAAAGGGGATTGCCATGGCCGGTTGGGCTGGTCCGCTACGATATCGATAGAACCGTGATATTATGAGATTTATGAGAAATACTCGATGGGCGAAAACTACATTGGGATAGCTCGCCAATGGGCGTGCAAATGTATGATCGCCAATGGTGTGGGCGAGTTAGATGATGGCGAGAACTAACATGAGTCCGCCAATATAACATGAATTGCTAAAGTGGGCGAGGATTCTGATCGCCCAAATAATTTTAGTGATGATCGCCCAAAGAGTATGGTGAGTAATCTAGTCAACAATATGACATGAGTCAAAGTAATGTGGCGAACAGAACAAAAGCTGTAATCGCCAAGAAAATGAAATGTCTCGTAGTTGCCAAATGATAAAGTTGGCATCGAGATTTAGTTGACAAGCTTAGAGGTTGGTGAATTGAAATAGGAATCTGTTTGTAAGCTTTTACCAGTGAATCAGTAGAGCTTGAGAAATTGCTCGAGAGATTGATGAGTAAAGAATTAAACTGGTTTGTTATAACTGGTGAAAACGAAAATTTTATCATTTTGAAAACAATGGGATTAGTACTCTCTACAGTTGCTTCTAGGTTCCGGAACAAGTATGGTATTCTAAAATACTTATCATATTCTATTTGGATCCCTAGCCGACTGTAGTATCCTTCCTATTTGTGTACCTAGAGCCAACTAGGATGATTTTAAAAAGAATAAACATGTATATTGATATCAACAATATTATTGAATAAGGTATGGAAAACCTTATTGTTAAATCAGTGATTATTGGTTTCTAATTGATATATATATATTAGAGACGTGAGGTCTCAACTGATTAAGTGGACATTAAAATTGTCTGAATAAAAGATTTTACTACTTAAGTAAGGTTAAAGTGTGCTTATTGGGGTATAAAATTTATGAGTTTTACCCGTATAGCACGAATGAATTGTTGAAGAGTTTGTGGAATTTGCTAACTTATTGATTCAATACTTAAGTGGGAGGAAGTAGAAGTGAATGGGTATGTATGAATATAGTATTCGAAATAGTTACGAGATAGTAACAGTAAAGTACTATATTAAGTGGGAAAATGACAGAGGTGATAAATGATAAAGAATTAAATTGTCCTAAAAGACAAGTCATATGATGACTAGGGAACACAAGTTGTGAGGTAGTGCCCAAGTGTATGAATAAATGTGATTTCCTCCGATCATCATGTGGTTATGGTTGGAATTAATGACAAGCCACAATTGGAAAGAAGAAATTTTCATACTTAGAGGAGCAGATACAAGAAGTACTGGTAATCCTGAAAAAAAAAGATATACATATATGTATATATGTACATATTGGGAATGTGAAATTTTATAAGTAAAGTGGCGATGAAATCTGAATGATAATAAATTTGAATTTCAGGAATTGATGTGAGGAAATTATACTCTCAAGTATATTCTCCAAGTAGTGACATTGCATGTACTAGGAGAATAAGAGATAAAATGATAACTTGATATAAGAGAAGTTATCGAGGGGAAAATGATTACCTGAGACGTAATCGGTGGCTAGTATTAAGGTCTGCAAAAGGATGGCAGTTATGGTTTAACCATGAAGTAATCATGGTGGGATGGTAAAGAATCCGAAAGAACCATGAGGTTATAGAGGTGATTATGGATTGAATAACCAAAATTAATTCACTTCTTCATCATCAGGTTTCGGGATGTAATGAGTGCCTTAGTCAATATATATCGGTGAAATAATGAGAATGTATGTGAAGTTCCAGTGAGTGGGTACATATGATAGGAATCCCTGATTCGCCAGATGCTTTGAGAGAATAGCAAGAGGCTTCGGGATTCCAAAATTTTACTGTTAGCACTGTCTCAGATTGATATAGATATCCGAACGCATTGTGTGGACGCTCTGGGATATATTGAGAGCAAGTGCGTTGTAATTGAGAGACTACTGGGACAATTACATACGAATAATTAAAATTATCTACATGATAGTCACCAAAATTATTATTGACTTAGCACCAAAAGAGATGATAAGTGATAAATACTATGAATGAAATACTGTGTAAAAAAGAAGTGAAAATTTGCTAACTCCCAAGGATGATAAAAGATTTCAGGGAATGTAAATTGGTTTTGAGAGAAGACGCCCGAGATTCTTCAGGACCTCGAGAAAATCCGGGATGGGCGACCCACTAGTGGGGCAATCGCTCAACACCAGATAACATGTTGTGAGATGTGGGCGAACTGGGTGGTCACCGACTAACTTGAAAGAGTAATCCTAGAGCGCGGGAGAGCGCCAAACGAATGATTGTTGACGGCCTGAAGAGATGGGCAGTACTCTTAAAGATAATAAGGAGTATAAAGAGATATTCGTGGTCTCATATTAGAGACGAGAATAAATAAAAGTTGAGAAGGTAATAAGGAAGAAAAATACCTATATTAGAGGTATTTCCTATACTGAGTAAAAATTAAAAAGAGTATAATGCTATCTGGATATTTGTGGATATATTGAGTAAGTTTGCTTATTCTTTGATTATGGAATTTGTTGAGCTAATTAATGCCTTGGCCGGATTGTATGTCAGGGAAATGGTGAGGTTTTACAGTATTCCAGTGAGCATTATAGTTGATAGGGCATCCAGCTTCGTGTCTCAGTTTTGAGAGAGATTACAGGAAGCTATGGGATCCCGATTGAGTTTTGCACCACAGATTATCCGCAGACTGAGAGATAGTCCAAGCGTATGATATGGACGCTCGAGGATATGGTGTGATCGTGTGCAGTTGATTTTATTGGCTCCTGGGATAATCCTCTACCCTGGCAGAGTTTGTTGATGATAATGGCCAAAGGGAGTATAGGCATAGCACTTGAAAGGGTTTATTTAACAGACAATATAATCCACGATAGCATGAGAAAATGGGAGACCGAAAAGTATTTTCGACTTGGTCGAACAGACTTCTTGAGATATACAAGAGGTTATGTATATTAAGGTGTTACCATTGGGATGCATAATGAGAGGGAAATTGAGTTCCCGATGCATTGGATCGTCGGAAATCTTAGATCATGTGAAAGACGTGCACTACCTCCCGAGTTGTCAGGAGTGCATAACATATTTCATGTCTCAATGATGAGAAAGTACTATCCATATCCTTCTCACGTGATTTGAGATGAGTCCTAGAGATTGGAGAGGATATGAGTTACGTTGAGAAATCGGTACAGATTTTGGATAGGAAGAATAAAGTATTGTGATAAAGTGTGGTGATCAAAGATTAATTCTTTGATGGGATTCTCTGGCAGTATGAGGCTACTTGAGAATTAGAATGCCTTATGTGTAAGAAATATACACAACTTTCACATTGATAAGTCCGGTTGAAATTTGGAGGACCAAATTTCTTAAGGTGGGGAGAAAATGTGAGATCTGATTCTACACTACTGTAGAGTCTAAATTCATAAAATTGATAATGGAAATTAAATAAATAATGAATGTTAATTTCCAAAAAGGTGAAAAGCTCCTTAACTTGAGGTGAGAACAGAGCCAATTAGGTGAAATACTCGACGGACGAGTACCATGAAGAAACGGCTCGACAATGGGCGAGCAAGGTAATGGTGTGATCGCCAATGCTGATGGCGAGTTGGACGAGGGCGTGGACAAATAGGTGTGTTCGCCAACGTGTGAGGTGAATCAGGACAAGGTTGGCGAGTTGAGCCATACCTGGTGATGGCCCCAAAAGGGCGAGAACTTGTGATCGCCATACAGAGGGGCAAAGAATAACTTAGTTGGCGAGAAGGCAACTGCCATTCGCTAAGTCTCAAAGTGATTGTCAAGAAAAAGGAATTTCTTGTAATTGCCAAGATAAGCTGGCAAGCTGAATGGTTGGCGAATTGAATATGTGTTGGCGAGCTGAGGCCTCAAGTTGACTAGGCGAACTGAAATTAGCACGGACAAAATGAAATAATAAATCAAAATCGTGCAGCAAAAATGGACTTTGGACGCCCCACAGTTGAAGACAATTAATGGGGAAGATGTTGAAGTCAGTAAGGAACTTATCCTTATTGGTTGAGGAGAAAAACAAAGTCAATAGAAGCAGAAAAAATGAGTGTGAAAGGGAGACTTTCACGCCACTTGTGCTTCAGTTTTCTTCATGCATTAAAGGAGTGATAGACGTGAAATGATGAAAGAAGCAGATAAGGGACAGGCGGTAGCTATTGATTGGTTGAGCATGGTTCTATAAGAAGAAACACTTGAGGCAAATCTGTTTAGCAAACTTCATCTTCCTTACGAGGGTTATGCAACTGCAAAGTTCTGTTCCTTCCATTTCTGCTATGGGTGATCTACTAAGCTTCACGCTTAAGCTGGCCAAACAAGTAAACCAGCTTGCAAACCTTTCCTTCTTAGTTGGTTGAGCTAAAAGAATAAGCAAAGGAGGCCAACGTGAGACAGAAAACAATCTATTCTGGAAGTGCAGATGGTTAAGGTGAGCTTCCTTATTTCTATGATGATCTTGGTGTTTGATGATAGATTTCTATGTTTTACAAAGTAATAAACATAGAGGCAGCCTTGTTTTGGTTAGATCTTTAGAGAATATGGAAACAAAGAAAGTAATGGAATAAGCGACGACAATGGCGACTACAGTGATCGCCCATGTTGAAAACTAGTAATCGCCAATGAGGTGAGTAGATAATAAGGAACTTGCCAAGGTAAAGTTTGTCTTCAAAGGGGCGAGAACGCCCAATTCTAGTGAAGTG
The DNA here is from genome assembly GCA_032173925.1 of Heritiera fomes. Classification (NCBI taxonomy): domain Eukaryota; kingdom Viridiplantae; phylum Streptophyta; class Magnoliopsida; order Malvales; family Malvaceae; genus Heritiera; species Heritiera fomes. The sequence goes on from JAPDPM010000017.1 coordinate 1,286,383, forward strand.
AATTAATGGGCGAGCTCAAATGCATAAGGCATTGGGCGAGTAGAATTGTGGGCGAACTCCCACAATTAAGCCAATGAAGGCCTCATGAATTGACTGGCGGGCGAGCTTCCACGTGTAACACATTTATTGAATGGCGAGCTCGATTGTGCTAGTTAGAGCTCTGTTGGGCGAGTAGTCATTTGATTTATCTCAATCTCGCCAAGTGATATAAAAAGAAATATTAATAGAATTTATAATTATTTGCAGCCGATAATTGGAAATGGCTATTGGCGAGCAGGAAGCAGGGCGAAGCAAAGTTTCGTTAAACCAGGTAAGGGAGATATATGTGAAGTAAAATACATGCCCTGTGGAGTAGAAATATTATAAAAATACTTAGAAATTATTTTTGGTTTATGGCATGTATTTATTTAATAAATTATTTTGATCTCGGGCGAGCTACAAGCCGCCATATGTTGTTTTGTTGGGCGAACTGATTAAGGCGGGCGAGTATCTTTGTTCTAGGTAGATACTCTGGTGAGTCAAGTGGCGAGCTCTCTTTTATGGAAAATAGGCGAGTGCCCTTGTTTTAAAGAGAAATCCTGGTAAGCCATAGTTGGGCGAACCCTTTTTAATGTGTTTGGGCGGGCGGCCCTTGTTTTAAATTTAAGGCGGGCGAACCGCTATCAACGAGATATAGTTCTGTTTTGAAAAGCTAAGTGGCGGGCGAATACTAATTCACCGTCTTGTCGAGTTAGTCAGCGGCGAGCCGTGAAGGGCGAGCTGACTCTGGCGAACAGTTTTAAAGAGTAATTTCTTAAAGGAAAAATAAGACGTTTTAAATATATTCTAAATAGAAATATGAAACCTTTTGGGCGAGTTGATTACTGGGCGAGCCACTGAGGGCGAGCCAATTTTGCTTTCAGATTTTAAAAGCAAGAGGGTGGGCGAACACAGGTTCTCCGCGTTGGGCAAGCCATATCGGGCGAGCTGACCATAGGCGAGCAGATTTTAAAAGTTGAGATTTTAGAATGTTTTCAAGGTGTTTTGTAAACAGAAGCCTAAACCTTTTTGGAAAATCAAATTATTTTGAGGAAATGATAATGTGGGTGAGATAAGCCCTTAAAGGTTTTCATGAGATATGAATATGATTTTGAGACTTTAGGCCCTGAATTCATGCATTATTTTTCATCTAGTTGCGTGACCTACCTGGGGCGGTGGCTCGGTCAGTGGACCAATGAGTGCACCTCAGGGCGTCACAGGGCTGATGGACCCGCCAAGTCATCAACGGTCTCGAGGTTACTTGGCAAGTGGACTCGAGGACCACTATAGATTATGGCCATAGATCTGAGATAGCCGTGAGGGACGATGGCCTACGGGTGCACCCCAAAAGCGGCAGATTCCGTTCTCGTAAGGGAAAGGGGGAACGATGATAGCATGATTTATTTGTTGTCTAGTCTCAACTTACCAATTTCTGTTTACTGTGAGGATTTGTTGAAATCCTATATAGTGTTTACTACATTTTAAAGTAAACTGTTAAGAGAGTTGTTTACTATATATCCATGTTCTTTTCTACTGGGTTATTATTAAGAAAAGAATAAATGAGTTGTGATATATAGTTTTGCTTTATTTAAAACAACATATGTTTCCTTTACTGAGCGTATGAATCGTTCACCCCTTTATTTTAACTCCACAGATAAGAAGTACACGGAGTTGAGAGAATTAGCTCTCAGATGGGTATAGCTATGCTTAAAGCACTGAGGCATGGCACGTTAAATGTGATAAGTACAGTCTCTTCTCTTTTACATTTCAGACATATGTATACAGTACTACCTTAGTGAAATAAAGGTTAATAGGGGATGTCAGATTAAAGGGATAATGAAAAGAAATTTCATATTCCATAATTAATAGATAAAAGTTTATCATTTATCACTGTTACTGTTGAATGTTAATGGCATCGCAAACAGCCCAACCGGTAAAGTTGTATGGATATACGTGAAAAATATGGTAACGGGATGTTACACCAAATTACAGTAACACGACCTTAGTATTTCAAGATCATCGTAAATAATACAACTCTGATTAAACAATATCCTAATTATTTTATCATAGCTCTAAGGCATAAAGTCATAATCAATAGTTATGGAGGAATCAAAAGCATAGAGATATATCATCATCCTTCCAATTGAAATAACACATAATTAGCCTACATTGGGATACTGCATGCTTCATCACATATGACAATTGGGAAGAAAATGGTCAGTGAAACATCTTCTAATGGTATCAACCAAGAAGCATAAATCCACATTTAACAACATTGTATTACAAATTCCTAGTACATAAACTTCAACTTAAAGAAAATAACCTCTTTTTGCTCGGGAAAGAGGGGCTGGAGCTTAAACCATGATGTAGTAACTAACTGATCCTCCGCTCTTGGTTTATAATACAGATGATTTTCTTTTGCTTTTTGCTCTTTATGTCCATTTTTATATAGATCTCACTAGTTGGAAATGGTAGCCAATGCATGACAACTGAACTTCATCCTCTTAATGATTGCTTGGAACTGGCAAGCAAAGAGCAGTCAAATACAAAATCTTGAATCCTGCATGGCTAGTAGACAGTCCTGTACATCCACACAAACAATTTATAAACCTAGGTGATGAATACTAAAATAGAAAATTACCGGCAGGAGACAAGACTTACTCCTAAAACCTGTAAATCTTTGTTGATTTCTTTTGAGTCTCCAAAATGCTAGCACACTCTGTCATGGATGCAAATGGTATGTTTGAATGGATCAACCTCGTGTTATCCTGATCCATGTTTTGGCTGGGTTTTAGGATGTGCTTCACCCCAGGATTCAGTTTAATAGGACCCCCTCTTGTTACACCATCAACTTTAGAGGAACCAATTGCAGCTGAAAGTCCAAACCCGTAGCACTGAGACTCATTTGGAATCCATCCTACAAGGCTTGCCCCATTCCTTTCAGGTTCAATTTCAAGTGACCCCGTGTTACATTGAATGTCATCGATGAAGCTTTCTCTTGTCAACCGAGTTGCAGCTCTCGAGTCATCTTGATTTCCAAGATTAGGTACCTTAATGGGCTTCATTGGATAATCTTCTTTAGCTCCAGGTCTCTTCCTTGTCTTCTGGGGAATATTAGGATCCTGAATGCCAACATTTCTTGACTTCGTTCTATCTTTTACCTTGATTCTGTTCCTGTGGCTCACATTAACAGGAAAAGTTGGTTTAATTCCCGGAAGAGCTGGAATAAGAGAGGAGTGAGCGATAGATGGTTGCCCAACTGAACTTCCCATGTTTGAGTAAGAGATCATTGGATTGTGATCATAAGAAACTACTGGAGAATGAGAAACCAAGCGGTCGGTAAAAAAACTAGCTCGAGAAGTGTGGGGATTATGTCTACCACCCGCTTCAGGATGTGATTGATAAGGTGTACTAGGTGCCTTCACTTGTTGTGTTGCTTGTAACAACCATGGGATAAGGCTCTCTGAGGTGCCACCAAACCGAGACGGTTGGACATGTTCTACATGATCTGGATGCAAAAAGGGAAAGTTGAAAGAAGGTTTTCCAGCATTCAGTAGATTCTCCTTGTTTCTGAGTTCAACAGAATTCCCATTTGTATTCTGATAGTTTCTGTGTGAAGCAGATGCTGCAGGTAGTTGAGAGTTAACTATTAAATTTTGGTTTCTGGATATAAAAGGGTCCTGGAAGTTAGCTCCATCGTCAAAAATAGCAAGGGAAGTGGGTGGCTGAGCAAAATGGTGTAAGTTTGGATTAGGCTCTCTTGCAATTGTAAAGCCGCTATTATGGGATTCTGGATTTGCTTGCCAGTTAAGGCCTGGCTGAAAGAAATTAGACTCAATTGGCTTCATGAGTTCGCTGCCGGGAAAGGCCTGATTACTCTCAATTTCAAATCTTTGAACAGGTCTTTCATTAAACGTTCCTGATGCTGGACCCAAAAGCCACTGCCGGAAATGTCTATCAACACAGGAATTCTGAAGGGCAATACTTTGAGCATGGTGCTCTTTTATGATTTCTTTGTCAGTCCAGACCTTGGCATCTGCAAATCCTTGTCTCTCATCATTACTTGGACAAATTGTAACATCTTTTCCCATCAACCTCATTGTTGGAGGGGGACTGTTCAGGAGCATCTTCTCTGCATTTTCCTTTGCATGACTCATGCCTTTCTCCTTTTGGCTCTGAAACTGGTCATATCCATTGAGAGAGATGTTCATCAAGTTTAAGTCTGAATCCATCAAGCAGGCGGAGTGGTTGCATCTCCTATCAGAATTTATACAGTAGCCTTCTTTTCTATGGCATTGCAGTTCTGTAGCCCCTAATCTAGCCGATGATTGTACAGTGGTTTTCTCTTTCATGTGATTCTGCGTAGGAAACAAAGTTAACTGACTATTTGGAAGTGCACTTTCAATAAAATTCTCCCCTTTCATAATTGAATGATCATCCATGCTCCTTGGGAAGACAAGATTGTTAATTCTATTGGAAGAACCTGATGCTGGACTCGATTTCTTTAGCTGGTTGAATCCTCCTTTTCCACTAGACGTTGCCTGTACTAGTTCACCTTGTGAATTAAGAGGCAAACCAAAAAATTTCTCATCCCTGTACTTTTCTCTGAAGGCAAATTCCTTCTGTTTCCATTCGGGAAAGGGAGACAGCCTCCCCATTAGCTCAAAAGGAAACAAACAATATAATGGCTGATGAGGCAAAGCATGGCCTGAAACATTTTCTGATCCAAATTTTGATGTAAACTGAGCAGTTTCATTTCCATTTTTACTCAAAGAAAAAGCAGATGATGAAGGCTGCAAAGATGCCCTCGGATTTTCCTTGGAACTTATAGTAACTTGCTCGGTGTGATCTCCAAAATAATCAACAAACAGGGAACTGCTGTAATTCAAAGCCGTAGAAATACCACCATATACTTGAGAATTGACAAAAGGATTTTGGATCTCTTTCACTGCAGAGAAGAGTCTAGGAACAATAGAATACGGAGGGCTAAGGACCGCAGTCTGGTTTCCTTGATTAGACGTATGCATATCACCAGAATCTAATACAACTTGACCCGGGGGCAAAGATCTATCTGAAAAATGGCTTGCTGCTTCTTTCTCTATGATACATTGTCTGAGAAATTTTGGTATATCAACATTGCGATGAATATCAGGCAACTGCTGCTTCTCCATCGTAGCTTGCACCCCAATCCCATTTTCTCTGCTAAAAGAAACATCTTCATCATCACTTCTGTTTATTTCCCTAGCCAAAAATTCTTTATCATCTTCATTCTGATGGCCTTTTCTTGACAGCTCAAATGAATCCAAATCAATGTGGCAAATGCTTTTATCAAATGAAGCAACATGTTTCTTACATGGAACAAGTATGTCATCCTTACCTGAGAAACTAACATGCCTAACTGAATGTTGAACGCCACAGGTGCTTGCTTGAGTAGTGGCCCTCAAATTGCACATTGCTGCATTTTGTCCAGAAATACTTTTTGCTGGATTCTTGAGAATGCCATGAACAGGCGAACTTGGCTTTTCGCACTCTGCAATTGGCTTGGATGCTTGAACAACCTTGCTTTTCTTCTTCACAGACAAGCATTTGAGACTTGGTTTTTTCCTAAGGATGGAAACAGTGTTTGAGCCCCCATTGCATGATGTATTAGTTGGTTTTCTATTGAAATTGACTGGAGTTCGCAGCTTCAGCTTGCTACCATTCTCCTGAGACACGAAAAACAGAAGCATCATGATGTCAAGTTTTTCAAAAATTTAAAGTCATTTAAACTATTATTTAATTCAACTGTGAAATATAAATAAACCGTAAACAAGCTACCCAACGTCCATGATGTGTCATGCTACCATGCAAATTTGAAAGAATTTGAATCCTGTTAGAAACTTATTCTTTTCTAGTTAACTAGATTAGAAGATTTGCATTTACCAAAAATTCTTCTACATGCAAATGTACTATTTATGTCTACTTAATTTCTAAATTGTTAGACTGGCCCAAAAATAAGTAGGATTTGGTTAATTCAGACACGCAAATTCATTTTTTGAATTTGAAAAATTCAGCCATAAATTGGGCCTACATCCATCTCAGAAGTACCAAACTGAACTTAAAACTGAAAAGCAGCAGTCAACTTGCAAGAGGACTATCACAAAGGGGTTATCCAATCCTACATCAACAACTTATAGACTACCTTCACAATATATTATTGTAAGGCCCCAGCTCGTCCGCCGTCCGCCGTCCGCCTTTACTCATCCGTACTGTCCTCTTTGGCTAGGACAATTGGTTAGGAGTGACTTGACACTTGAGGAAGTCAAGGGTTCAAGTCGCTCCGAACGCGAATTGTGAGTGACCCAGTGAACGGACTGGGCCTCACGACAAAACCTTGAGGAGGCCATGTGGGCTTGCCAAAGAGGACAATACGGATAAGTAAAGCAGACGGTGGATGGGCCAAGGCCTTACAAAAAAACGCGCGTTTTTTTGTAACGGGTCATTACTCATCCGTACTGTCCTCTTTGGCGACCTACCTGGCCCACCTCAAGGTTTTATCGTGAGTGCCTCTCTATGGCCAGCCCTACCGCTGGCTCACTCACAATTTGCGCCCCGCATGTCTCGAACCCTTGACTTTTTCAAGTTGTTGAGACATGCTAACCAATTATGACAATTGGTTAGCATGTCTCAACAACTTGAGGAAGTCAAGAGTTCGAGACATGAGGGACGCGAATTGTGAGTGAGCCAGCGGTAGAGCTGGCCATAGAGAGGCACTCACGATAAAACCTTGAGGTGGGCCAGGTAGGTCGCCAATCAGCTTTCAACTACATGGTGCTAATTCAAAGTCTATACCTATTCCAACCATGTGCTTCACTTCCGCTTGTCCAAGGAAGCACCAAATTTGCATGTAACTTGCAGCCAGTTTGAGAAGTCAAAATATTACTGACAACATGAAGAGCTTCTAAGAGTTTATTGATTCGTGGAAAAGTTTAGTAGTTTAATATTAAACTCAAGGTTCTCACAATCCTAAGTTTGTAGTTTGATTTCCTTCTGTATTGATAGTGGTACATTGCAATTTGGATTACGATAGTAAGATATCCTTTTGATTCTAATACTTTTATCATACTGCTATCACAAGTTTATCACCCTTTATTTCTTCAATTTCTCTTTTTAGTTAATCAATTTCTTTCTGACTAGCAAAATATTATCGAAAGTGAAAAGAATGTGCACAATCATAGTAGAAAACTATAAAAGAAATGAATTCAAAACAGAATTAGAAATACCTAAAATTAATGATAAAGGATTCAACTACAAGATGAAAAACAATAAGAGCTATTAGTTATATCAGCATTCTTTTCTAACCTTGCAACAAATATTGCAGGAGGGGCACAGTTTTCTCTTAGAAAAGAAACTTGCAAGTATATATAAGATTCAAGCCACTAAGAAAGCAGCAAAGCATGCATATCCTTACTAGGCCCCTATGTGAGTACAATAATTTAGGGTAACATAATGCATTTAAAAGAATACCCTTTAATTTGATAGAATTTTTGTAATGTAGATCGATATTGCCAAGATGCATTTATTAAAACGCTACAATGTAACCAAAAAAACAAAACCCAAAGTAATGATATATGAATATTCCTAGAAATAAGATAATTTTGTAACCAAGAACAAAAGTATTAGGCTACATAATATCAAATTGTTGAGATACAAAATCAATTAACTAAATTTTCTATTACAAAATTATGCACCTTTTTTTCCTATAATACGAAATAGAAAAAAAAAAGTGCTTTTCTCATTATATGTCGATGAACAGAAACGCATAGGTCATGTTTGCTGTCTAGGTAAAAGGATACAACACAAATCAAAGATACTTACCAAGTCACATAGGTTTCTTACAGCATCTCCACCTTAATGGACAATCATGATCATCACTGGTTGTTATTCATCATCACATTGATTTATAATAATTTAAGATTAAAAGCTGTTATAACTAACAAATCAAATGACTTTATTGAATAAACACTGAAACAGCACAAGAAAATTGAGAGGATTTATTTGAGTGCCAACTGAAACCTTATCCCCTTCAGACATTATCCTTGTAAAGAAATGATGACTCATTTCCCAAACAGCATCTCAAGATATATCATAGACATATTAAACCAGCATGATGATCGAGAAAAGACATTGAAAAAATAAGCAAAAGGAAGTTCTTAGTCCATTTCGAGACAGTCATTCAGAAGTTTTGGCCACTATGATGAAAATTTCTCAAACAACCCATTGCATATCATTTGTTGTGCCAAAAGGAGAGACAGTAAGCGAACTAGCTAGATAGGAATCTTATGATGTTGATTATTTTCTACTTGTATTAACTATAATTCAACAGAATGTTTCTCAAACCTAAGAGGTCAAGACTGCACAAGATACACCAGCATAATGCAAGAATATCTTCAGCGGCTTTTAGATATCTTTCTTTTTTGGAGAATGATCTTTCATATGTATTTGGGAAGTGATAACAGCATAAATGGAGTATCATTATTTCATGATGCTTCTCATAGAAAAATACTTGATTGGTACACATATATTCATCCCAGATGACTTTCAAGAACAAGACACAGTAACTTATAAAAACAATTAAGATTGCTCATATTTTAAGCAATCATCATCATCATCATCATCTATAATGAACAAGTTCCTGTCAAAAATTTCATCTCAGTAGTATCTTCTATAGCAACGTTCCTCTTCTTTCCATCAACAAATTCTCATCAAGCCAAATGGAAGAGGCTCAAGATCATGCTCAAACCAATATATAAAAAGCATTTTACCTCGTAGTTGCATATTCCACCTACTAGGACTGAACAATGTGCAAAAGTTCATGCATGACGGGAATAAGGATAACCTTCATCCGCAAATTATCAATAAAACCACAATCCATGCCAGTTAATGAATCCTTGCCCCCATTAACACCAAGATGGGTGCCTAAAACTAGGAAAGTCTCATAAAATAACACTTGCAATTTCATCATGCAGCAGGTTAAGCATCTGATGACATAATCCCAGAACACAAAATGCTACAAACACTAAATCTTGCATTAAAATTTAGGACTCCTCAGCCAATCAGTTTGCCAAAAAATATATGGTCCGCTCAAAAGAACAACTTTCAACTAGATCAGAATTTGGCATCACCCATCTACTCTCCTCTCCAGCAAACACAAACCAATTAGTTACCAGAGCTAGAACACATTTATCTTCACAAGCTAGTCCTTGAGATGACACCATATGTATGCCATTCAATGCAGAAACACAGCAATAAGATCATGACAGAAATGTACAGATCTCCATATCCTTTGTGGCAATTTTCCAGTCCACGATATCATCAATCCGACTTTACAGCTTAAACAGTTCTGAAATTATAATTGAAGTCCTTTCATAGCGTCCATAATCTATAAATCTCAATGACAAGCCCCTCCCACAATAGGATGAAACACTAGCCATTAATGAACAAAAAGAAAAAAAAAGAAACACTAGCCATTAGATCAAAAATAAGACTGGCCCCAAGATCTTCGTTAGAAAAAATTATTGCAACAGTAATTAAAAGAAAAGAACAGCATCATTAATCTAGGATAGATATGCTAAACCAAGGACAAAAAACCTCTACCCTATAAAAGACATCTCTGCCCAACCCGTACTGTACAGCTGGAACACCACACCTCACCTAAGCTCCATAACCTGCTCAAACCTTCCCAATCATGAAAACCCCATCTTTCTTTTAACTTTTTTTCTCTCTTTATGCTGCTGCTGAACCTCATTGCACACAATAAGTACAATTACAAGGCAACTGCTCAGTTATCTCAGTCCTAAAAATGAGAACAGTCTTTAACCAGCGTTATCAGCAGTAATTTTATTAATAAAAAAAGGAAAAAAAAAAGAAGCGGAAAGAAAACGCATATGAAGAACATAGATACATCATAGCTAGTATTTTAACTTGCTCAAATTCCAGTTGATCAATTACTTAAAGATCACAAGCCCACAGTAGTCAGAATCAATGATAGTTTATCATGACATGAACAATAATGAATTATAAACTCATAAAATGAAAAATTTTCTTCAGGAACTGAAAACTACAGATAATAAAATCAAACAACTCATAATCAAAATATAGCCCATAATTAGCAATATTTTATGATGTAAATCACATACCTTGTTAGCGATCAGCTGATGCTTCTTATTCTTATTCTTCTTCAAATTCCTCTTTTTGTTCATCAACTTTTTCACAATTGCTACTTTCTTCTTCTTTTTCTTCATCTTCTTCTTCTTTGGCCTCCCAATCTTGCAATACAACTCCTTCTCCAGACTGACATTTTCATCTTCATCCAGCCAATTCTCATCATCAGTGGCATCAACCTTGTGGATCTGAGGAGCCGCAGCAAAAATCTCAATGATGGATCGTTTCTTGGGGTTTCTTGATTTTGTAGCCTTAATTGCCATCCTCATTTGGCGCCTCTCTTGTCTAGATGCTTGAGCAAGGCAGCTATCAACATGAGCATTCAACGCATTCACTGTGGAAACAGCAAATGCCCCACAAACCGGACATTCCAGCATGTCTAACCTTTCATCGGATTTCTCCAGATTTACTTGCAACAAACCACTTTGGTTTCTGGGTTGCGTTTCTTGAAGTTTACCTTTTTCCATGCCGCCGCTGCTGCTTTGCATATTAGCTAATTCAGTTGATTTGAGAAGATCAAGCTCTTCAGACCACCAGCGGAATTTGGTGACTGCGATCGGAGGGAGAAGAGATTCCATGGTTTCTTTGTTTATCTTACTGTTACCATTATCATCATCATCGGAAGAAGAAGAAACTCCACTGAACGGCCAGCATTTCACTACATCGATGCTTCTCATTTTGGAAGCATACTCGCTATGCAAAACAACAGATCAACAAAGTCAAACAACAACAAGAACACAAGAAGGAAAAAATACTTTTCCAATAACCATAAAGCAAACTTAAAAAGGAAAGAAAAAACCCAAAAAGGAAACAACTTACCGGATGGAAAAACCTTCAAAAACAACTGCCATGCTAATTCTTTAAAAGAAGATGCACGTACCCAGAGAGAAATCAGGTTAAAAACTGACGTTTTTGACAAGAAGAAAAGCAAGAAAACAAGGAGAGAAGTTTGGGGTAGCTAAAATTAGACAAAGGAGAAAAAGAGAAAGGCAGACCCAGACATAGATGGAGAAAGAGAAGATCAAAAACTGATGATAGTTAAAGAGGTGAAGGCTTGTTGTTTCTATCTGAACTGAAGGGTGAAATAGATGAGGTTATAGAAAGAGAAAGGCTTTACATTTTTCCCGCTCGAAGAGAGAGAAAGAAAGAGAGAGAGAGAGAGAGAGAGTTTTTCATTGCTCTTCAGAGAGAGAGAGTTTTTCATCTCATGCTTTGCTTTGCTTTGATAGTAACTCTCTTCCCTTTCCCTAATTTATGACTGACAGCGACGTTTGAGAACGCAAAGCGTTACAGAGAATAACCAATATTTACCTTTCTTTATTCTTTTCGTTTCTTTCTTTTTCTTTTTCAATCTTTGGTTTACGCAATTTCTTCCCTTTTATTTCCGAATTTTCTTCCCCATATAAACACGCACTTGTGTACGCATAAAGAACAAAGATTCGCTGTAAGAAAAATCTCTGTACGCGCTTGTTTACTGCCCGTGAAACACGCCCCTTTCTGATGAAGGAAAAAGGAACAGTCGAAGTGGGGTTATTTTACGCAAGAGTACTAAATTTGGAGTTGGTTGTGCTAACGTTACAACACATCAAAAGTTAACATTATTATATCAATGTCTGTTGGACTGAGTGAAAGATATTTTTTAAGTAAGGTTTCAAGTTCAAGTCTTGTAAATAAAAAAAACAGCATTGGGAGAACTCTCCACATATTGGATCCGATTGTAGCTAGACTCCAAATTAGTCGGAGCCTAAAATGACTACCGGATACCGAAAGATCTTTGACAAAAAAAAAAGAAGTTAACATTATATTCCTAACAAGTAATTAAAAGAAGTAAAAAATAAATTTTTTCTCTAAATATTTGAAAATAATTCAAATATTAAAATTATCGTGATTAAAAGAGTTTTACCGTTTATCACTCTTAATTTAAACAAAATTAATTTAAATCGTAAAACAGACGAAGATACTTATAATTATACAAAAGAAGTTGACACCATATTGTTCAACATTTCATTCAATTAGTTCTAAATGTTTCCCTTCGCAATGCCCAAACTGTCCTAACTCTTCCTTTTTAAGTTTTACTTCAATATCTTTCATGTTTTCATGCATACCTTCAGCAGAAACTACTATACCTAAATGCATGTATAAATCATAGTATTTCACTTGGGATATATAGGTTACTCCTATCTTAATTTCAAGTTAAGTACAATGTTACCGAAATTACGTCTATGATCCTGATGCGCAAGACAAGGTAAGGTTCAGAGCTGCTATACTACTTAACCCAGCTTGCATGCATTAAGGAACATTGAAGAGGAGTTAATTTGTGTAGTGGAAGTGGAAAGCATGCAGCAAGTGGTCCATCACCATGCTAGCAGTTATAGAGGCAGAGTTGAACTAACCCACATGCATGTGTCCATCTCTGATCATCGATACCACAGCTCTAGTTTTCGCAAGTGAAGATGCATGTTAGGCCTCATTTACCTTAAATGGTTACTTGTTTCTTTTAATGTAATCACATGTATTTTCATCTGTTTTACGGTCTGAATCTAATCTTGTTCGGACTGAGTAACAAACGGTAAAACTCTCCCAATAATGATAATTTTAAAATTGAAATCATGTCTAAATATATGAAGAAAAAGTTCACTTACACTTCTTTCAATCACTTGGTACCTTAAATTGTTACTTAGATATCAATAAACATACACTTTTTTCTTATGAACAACTCTCTCTTTCCGGTAAATAATAGATACGACGCCACCACGCAACTGTGTACTTCCCATATGATTTAAAACTGAATCTATTGCAACATAAATATATGTATATCTACATACACACATGTAGATACACACATATATATAAGTTTGATTTTGATAAACCCATAGACCGTAGGAATGTATATTTGTTAATGTTGTTGGAACTAATTCGTCCACAATTCAACAAATGTTACATAGGATACGATTTTTATTTACAGATGGATGGCAATAAAGATCGAAGTTTCTCATTAGAATATATATTACTGATCTTGAAAGCAAAAAGATGCAGTAAACCCTTATTTATTAATTGTCAGGTTTATAATAAGGGTTAGGTAAGAGATCTGCTTGTGTTGATGAGTAGGTTAATATATTGTAATACTACTAAACTAACACTGATTTCTGATTTGAGAGACAGAAAGGAGGAACAGAGAAAAAGTGTGTAGTGCTTCCAACCAATTCCAAACTGTACAATATTAGATCAACTTTTATGAAAAGTTGGAGATCTGAACGGAGTTTAGGTTTAATTATGACTGCTTCTAATGCTTTCTAGTCATGCATTAATGCAAGCAAAGAATCGACTAAAAAGATACTTAATTAATATGAATGGATTAGTTGTTCAGTTAACCATCTATTATTTTCTGTCCCTTTGGCATCAATCCAGAATGATATATAGGCCTTTAATTTGTAAATACCAATTTATAGCAGTGAAAAATGAAATTTTTTTCTATAAATACTGAGAATTTAAAAATGCATTTAAATAATATTAGAACAAAGGTTTTTTTTCCACAAAGTTTTTCATTCAAAATTTAAGAAAGGCTTACTTTAAATCGGTGAAAAGAAAACTAAAATCTCATAAAAAAAAATCTGGTTAACAACCATTGGATCAATTTAATGCATTTTTTAGCCAATCCACATTCTATAGGTTGCTTAAGTTAATAAAAGATCAAGTAATTAATCTGCACCTCTACCCTACCCACTTCATTATTATATTGCTAGCTGTCATTTTCATTAGCGTGTCAAACTGTCATATAACAAAATAATAATTTTTTTTGGTTACAATAAAATAATAAATTTAACAAACTAGGTTTTCTTACCAATTTGGCAATTAATTTGTATCTTAGCAAAACTAGATGGATTATTTATTATTTTTTCTAATCATAAAAAAATCCTTTAAACAATTCATGATCTAGGTCTAGTGATACAAAAAAAAAAATAATGTTATAAAAGGCTTAAACGAAACATCAAGAGTATTATACAAATGCAGCAATTCAAAGATATCACTATGTGCCATACTAGCAAAAGAATTTGCACAAAAATTAACCTCTCTATGTGTGTGGACAATGGGGACCAACGACTTAAAACTATTATTTAATAGCCTTTAATATGTATTACATGTTAAGGCCATGTTCAATCCAAAATTGAAATATTAAAGAAGCTAATAATTGGTTCTAGACAAAGCTTAAAATATATACCTCTAGAAAAACATAATAAAAGCATTTTGTGTAGTTCAATTAGCACATATACCAAAAATAAAAAATTAAACACATTATCATAAACAATATTTATATAAGATAATTATTACATACATACCGGTGGAGTTTTTTAACTCCACAACTGGTGTTAGGATCGCAGCACATGTCCTATAAAATATTTAAAAATAAAAATAAATAAAATAAAACATTTGTCATGATTTTAACTTTGTTTGTGGAGTAAAATGATTATTCACATATATATTGTATCGTATCTAAGTCTATGTATATATGCGTACATAGTACACAAATATGCATAGACCTATATAAATAAGACAAGCTTGCCCTTCTCCCTCATATGATGGGCAAACTTTCCTCCGAAAGTGGTGAATCTTCGAATGTTTCTCATGCTGGTCTTATTAAAGATAATAGTGCTGGGACTGACCCGAGTGTGAATTATGTTAGAGGAAAACCATGTTGTAATGGTTGTCATGTGTCTCCAAATTCTAATGAAATATCAAGAAATCAAGTTGTGTTGAGGGCAATTTACATAGGGTTGAACTTGAGAATATTAATATTGTTCAATTACTATGAATGCAAAGGAAGAGAAAAAGATGATTCTTTGAGTTTACATGTGGATGTTAAGGATGATAAAAATGAATGTACTCAAATTAATGATAGTGATTTTGATAAGGACTCAAGGAATTTTGAAGTCGATTATGAGGATCATGATGATTGTTTTGATATTGCTTCTAGTAAAAAATTGAAACTTCTTAGGAAAAAAAAAAAGAAAAGAGCAAGCATTTAAATTGGAGTAGGAAAAAGACTCGTCCCTAACCTTTACGGTGCGTTTAGATGAAGAATTTCAAAATGAAAGCATTTCAAAATGCATCCATTTGAAATATTAGCATTTATAATTGTCTTTTTTAGATAAATAATTTTTAGAAAGAATTTGTGATTACTATAATTTTATGAAATAAAAAAATGTAAAAGAAAAATAATGATATTATATATAAAAAAGAAAAATATAAAAAAATTGCAATTTGGGCATCATTAGATCATTTGTAAAAATGCATAGATATTATTAATAATATTATAAAAAAGATATAGTATTTTTAAATAAAATAATATCTTTTTTAGTTTAATATTTAATAGTTGGCCACGTGCAACAAAGTAAGAGTAGATTTGGAATAATTTTGAAAAACCACATCTTTAGGTGGACTTTTCAAAAATTGATTTGAGAATTTCAAATTCCCTCCTAAATTCCCCATAAATTTTGAAATTCTTCAAATTTTTTTCAAACAAGAAAATTGAATTTTAGACATTTGAATATGTTGATTGAAATAAATTCCCTTATTGAAGTCTCTCATCTAAAAACACCTTAGTTTGTCTTCCCACACTGAATGAGATCTTGTAAATGATACTTGCATCTCAAACAATTATATTCAACGGGTGAGTGCTATGCATAAAGAGGATGTAACATTCCAAATCTACTATATAACATAATATTTACTTATAAACTCCACTTACTTACTGGTTGGGTTGTCTGTGATGCTTAACACTATTAACAATTTAAATAAAAATTAGAACTCTTATTACTTGCACTAAGATGCATATACATTCCCTTCTATTTAAAGTAGTATACAATTTTTCTGAATATATAAAATGAATAATATACCTTCGATATCGAATCTCTGCTAGCAGTCGATAATCTCTAGAAGGTAATTCTCTTAACCCAAGATCAACAATTTGTGGAGTGAAAAATAAGGGGTGAGCGATAACGTGCTCAGTAAGGAAGTGTATTTTGCATTATACCAGTAAAACCATATTCTTTGTTTAATTTATTTCTCCCACTAATAAACCCATTAGGGAAAAACAATGGATATTGTAATACAATTTGTGATAGTCAAATCATTTGCTAAACAGTTACAATATCAAATAATAAACAATGAAAAAGGATTCAACAAATACTCTCAGTAATCATCAAGTCGAGACTAGGCATCACCCTGTAAATAAATCATGCTATCATCGTTCCCCCTCCCCCTTGCGAGAACGGAATAATTATCCCAATAGGGATACAGTAGATCTATGGCCACAATCTCTAAGTGGTTCTCGGGTTCACTTGCCAAGTGACCTCGAGACCGCTGATGACTTGACGGGTCCATCAGCCTCATAACTTATGAGAATGCATGAAAACTAGGGGCCTAAGTCTCAAAATCATATTTATAACTCAAAATACCTTTAAGGATACACTTTTATAAACTTAAATCATTTAAATAATAATTCCAAAAAGGTATTATTCTCATTTTCATAGAAAATGCAAATTGAAATCTGTTCGCCCATGGTCAGCTCGCCCAGTCTGGCTCGCCCATGGTCAACTCTTCCAGTGCGGTGAACTTGTGTTCGCCTGCCAACCTTTGATATTAAAAACAAGTAAAACTGGCTCGCCCTCAATGGCTTGCCCATGTCAGTTCGCCCATCTGGCATTGCCCATGGTCAACTCGCCCAAGGCAGAATTGCCATGGTCAACTCGCCCATTTCAAGAAAACCTGGGTCGCCCACCCCAAAACAACATTAAAAAGGGTCCGCCCACAATGGCTCGCCCGGATTTTCTATTTAAAACAGGGTCACTCGCCCAAAAATCATAAACATTTGGTTCACCCGCCTAACAGTTCGCTCAAAATAACATAAAAGGACTCGCCCACATTGGTTCGCCCCGATTTATTTAAAACCAGGTCACTCGCCCGCCAAAACATCACAACAGGGGTTCTTCGCCCAAAACATAACAAAAGGATTAGTTCGCCCGCCCTTACTAGTTCGCCTCAACAAACAGTATTGGGTCGGCTTTTAGTTCGCCCACAACAAAGCAATTTATCAAAATAATATGCATATCATAAAACAAACCATTTTTCAGTAATTTCATAAATTTAACTCCACATGACATGCATTCTTTTCACACACAACTCCCTTACCTCGTCTGATAAAACCTTCCTTCCCGCTCGCCTTTCTCAATTTCCGTCTGCAAAAATTTATTAAAACTATTAATGTTCTTTTTTCGAATATTTTCTAAGCTATTTATATTTTCCTAATATTTGGGACACTTTGGCGAGTTTGAGTTCGCCGTACACCCGTAGAGCTCGTCCTTCTATAATTGATCTACTCTTGGGAGCTCGCTCAATCATTCTCGCCATTCATATGGCTTATTTGTGGGAGTTCGCCTAATATGGAACTCGACCGACAATTCAACTCGCCATGCTCATAGATCAAACTAGCGTTGGGCGACCTCGCCCACTTGGACCCGTATATTCAACTTGGCGAGCTCTCTATTTCCTACTCGCCTCATTGGCGATCACTAACATTCCCATAGGCGATTACATCATTCTCGCCCCTTTTTGGCGGTCATTTATTTTATACATTTTGGGTGATCATATCTCTCGCCATTCGCCCTCGCCCATTCGGGAGTTGTCTTATTATCCAAAGAGTTGGCGAACACTTATGTCGCCGACCATACATCTCTTGTGCTCGCCTCAATCTTGTTGGGCGAGTACTCAATGGTCGCCATTTTGCAAGCAGTTGGATAATCACTTCATATTTTCTTATATATTCTAACCAAAATCAGCTAAAACAATGCTATATCTATGTTTATTACTTTGTAAAACATAGACATCTACCATTGAACATCTAACAAACCATAAAAATATAAAGCTCACCTTAACTGAGTTGCATTTTGAAAATCAGAGTGTTTTCTTGCCTCCCTTAGCTTTGCTTCTCTTGTTCCTTGGCTTTTCAACACTGCAGAAGGGTTTAGCTAACTAAAATTGATGTTTTCATGGTTTCTATATGAGAGAAATGGAAGAACTACTTGTGAGCATGCAGTGAAAACAGACTGGCGAGGAGGTTTCTGGAGAGGATGAAGTTGCTTCCATCGGTTTTTCCCTCATGAAGCCTCCTTATATAGCCATGTTAATCCTGTTAAAACTTACCACTTCTTCCCTACCCCGTTTTCTTCATCATTACCTTGTCTTTCATTCATTAAAAACTTGTGGAAAAACTGCAGCAGATGGAACGACGGTAAGGAGAAATTGCTACACGTTCTGACAATTTTCTTTCCTTTTTCCTCTTCCTCTCCAGTCCACACCACTTCTAGCAGCCACTATAATTGACATTTTAGTCTCATCTTTTCCTATCATTAATTACCTAAACCAAATTGTCAAGGGAGCAAAGTGGCGTGAAGTCCACTTATAGTCTGTTATATTGACTTTCCTCTTTTCTTCTCTTCTTCCTCTCCACGCCAATACTAGCCACTATCATGAACTTTGTTTTATCTCATTTAATTCTTCATTTAATGCTTTCACATTTCAACCAAGGTTTTCATTTTATTTCTTTTCAACCCAATGCTTTCCATGCATCTCTTAAATACTCAACCCTCATTCATATACACCATATTGTAATTCATAAATTAAAATAAAGAGTGGAAATTCACATTTAATATTTCTTAAATTTTTAATAAAGAAATTTATTTCCACTACTAATCATGTACAAATATGGTATATAGTACAATAAAATTCGGATCTTACATTTCTCCCCACCTTAACTAATTTGGTCCTCCAAATTTAATTAGGACTTGTCACTGAAAGAGCTCTGGATACCTTTCACGCATAAGGCTCTCTAACTCCCAAGTAGCCTCCTCCTCGTTATGATACTGCCAGAGCACTTTAACTAAAGGAATCGTCTTAGACCGCAACACCTTATCCTTCCTATCCAGGATCCGTACCGGTTTCTCAACGTAACTCATGTCCTCTCTGATCTCCAATGGCTCATGTCGAATTACGTGAGAAGGATCTGGATGGTACTTTCTCAACATCGAGACATGGAATACGTTATGCACACTTGATAACTCTGGTGGTAGTGCTAACCGATATGTCACATCTCCCACACGATCTAAGATCTCATAAGGTCCAATGTATCGAGGACTCAACTTTCCTCTCTTTCCGAATCTCATTATACCTTTGGATGGTGAGACCTTTAAGAAAACATAATCACCCGTTACAAACTCTAATGGTCGGCGTTTAGTATCTGCATAACTCTTTTGCCTTCTCTGAGCCGTTCTAAGCCTTTCACAAATCATCCGTACATCACGAGAAGCCTGCTCGACCAAATCAGGAGCTAACAATTTACGGTCTCCCACTTCTTCCCTTGCTATCGGGGATCTGCATCGTCTGCCATACAAGGCTTCATACAGTGCCATGCCGATACTAGTATGAAAACTATTGTTATAAGCAAACTCTGCCATAGGTAAATGATCGTCTCATGAGCCTCTAAAATCCAATGCACACGCTCTCAACATATCCTCGAGCGTTTGTATCGTACGCTAGGACTGCCCATCAGTCAGTGGATGAAAAGCGGTGCTAAAACTCAGCTGGGATCCCATAGCCTCCTGAAATCTCTCCCAGAAATGAGAGGTGAAGCGGGAGTCCCTATCAGAGGTAATACTCACTGGAACACCATGTAACCTCACTATCTCCCTGACATACAATTCGGCCAAGGCACTAACTGAATCTGTAGATCTCATGGCCAAGAAATGAGCAGACTTAGTCAATCTATCCATTATCACCCAAATAGCATCATACCCTTTCTGAGTCCGTGGTAATCCCATAATAAAATCTATAGTAACATGCTCCCATTTCTACATAGGAATCGATAATGGTCGAAGCATACCTGTCGGCTTCTGATGCTCAATCTTAATCTGCTGGCATGTTAGACATCTAGCAACAAACTCAACGATGTCTTTCTTCATCTTAGGCCACCAATACACTCTCCGGAGATTCTGGTACATCTTAGTACTACCCGAATGTAACGTGTATCTAGAGGTATGGACCTCTGATAAAATCAAGTCTCTAAGCTGTTGATCACCGAGAACATATATCCGACCTCTAAACCTCAGTATCCCATCAGTGCCAATCTCAAAATTTGACATAACTCCCATATGAATTTGACTGGCAACCCCAATCCAATAATCATCCCTCCTCTGATCTTCCCTAATTCGGTCCATCAAATCCGGCTCTATACGAAAACTAGTCGTAAATCCATTCTGGTCAGAGGAAACAACTGTCAGACCAAGGTTAGAGAATTGCTCTATCAAATCGTGCTCCCTGATCATCATGTAAGATACCATGCCAACATGTTTACGGCTCAGTGCATCTGCTACTACATTAGCTTTACTTGGGTGATACAAAATCTCGCAATCATAATCCTTTAACAGTTCCATCCACCGTCGCTACCTCAAATTCAACTCTCGCTGTGAGAATATATATTTCAGACTCTTATGGTTTGTATATATCTGAAATTTCTCCCCGTACAAGTAATGCCGCCATATCTTCAGTGCAAACACTACTGCGGCTAGCTCCAAGTCATGTGTCGGGTAATTCCTCTCGTGATCCTTCAACTGTCGAGAACCATAGGCTATAACCTGACCATGCTGCATAAGCACACACCCCAATCCTTGAGCGGATGCATCGGTATACATCATAAATCCTCCTGATCCGCTAGGAAGGGTTAAGATGGGGGCAGTAGTCAATCTTCTCTTAAGCTCAAGAAAACTACGCTCACACGCATCATTCCACTCAAACTTTACATCCTTACGTGTGAGTCATGTTAATGGAGCAGCAAGTCTAGAAAATCCCTCCACAAACCTGCGATAATATCCGGCAAGACCCAAGAAACTCCATATCTCGGTAATTGTGTTAGGCCTTTCCCACTGAACAATGGCCTCTATCTTAGACGAATCAACTGACACCCCGTCCCTTGACACCACATGTCCGAGAAATATTATATGGTCAAGCCAGAACTCACATTTACTAAGCTTAGCAAACAATTTCCGCTCTCTGAGGGTCTGTAGAACAATCTGCAAATGTTGCTCATGCTCCTCCGAAGTCTTAGAATAAATCAGGATGTCATCTATAAAAACTATGACAAACTTATCCAAAAAGGAATGAAACACCTCATTCATCAAACTCATAAAAGCTGCAGGGGCATTTGTCAACCCAAAAGGTATCACTAGGAACTCATAGTGACCATAGCGAGTCCGAAATGATGTCTTATGCACGTCCGACTCCTTAATCTTCAACTGGTGATAGCCTGATCGAAGGTCTATCTTGAAAAATACCTGTGCACCCCTGAGCTGATCAAACAGGTCATCAATCTGAGGTAATGGATACTTATTCTTAACGGTAGCCCGATTTAACATCCGATAATCTATACATAACCGGAGGCTACCATCCTTCTTTCGAATAAATAATACTAGGGCTCCCCAAGGTGACACACTGGGACGTATAAATCCCTTATCTAATAACTCCTGGAGCTGCTTCTTGAGTTCATCTAACTCAGTCAGTGCCATCCGATATGGGAGTCTAGAAATCGGCTCCGTACCGGGTACCAACTCAATCGTAAACTCCGTTTCTCGATCCGGTGGTAACCCTGGTAATTCCTCTGAAAACACATCCAAGAAGTCCTTGACCACGGGGATCTTTTGAATCTCTGGATGTTTCCTTTCTACATCCTCCACACTAGCAATATATCCTTCATAAACATTCATACACAACCATAATTTTAGTACACGTGTCATTTCACAAACATATATTCACATACATTTTATTCATTTATAATAACTTTACAATATACTTTTCGGGATGAGAGAAGGTAATAAACTTAGTATTACAATCCAAACTAACACGGTTCGCAGCTAACCAATCCATACCCAAAATGACATCAAAATCATATATGTTCAACAAAATGAGGTTAGCTGTAAAAACCTTCTCTCCTATAGTCAGTTTACAATTCCTATATACAATATCCGTCCTCTCGAAATCTTTAAAAGGGGTATTCACTTGTAAAGTATACCTTAACAACTCCGGCTCTACTGGGGTCCTGTTAGCACATGTAGGCGATAAGAATGAATGGGTAGAACCTGGATCAAATAAGGCAATTACAGGAAGATCAAAGAGATAAACTTTACCTTTAATCACTTCAATAGAGGCGTTGGCAGTCTCCTGACCCATCGCGTACACCCGACCCTGAGTTACAACCTTCTTACCCTTCTCTGCGGCTGTCGCCCGCCTAGGCTGTGAGGGTGTCGCTTTCTCTGGCTCACTCTGAGCTGCTGGGGCCGCTATTTGAGGTAAGGCAGGAGGAATAGTAGAAGCAGTAGATTCTCTGAGCATCGGGCAATTCCTGATAAAGTGCCCTGTCTGTCCGTAATTAAAACATGCCCTAGACATTAAAGGACAAGGGCGTGACCCATGCGACCTTCCACACTGTCTACATAAAGATGCAACACTCCTCTGAGTAGTGGTAGGGCCACTAGCAGGTGTAGAAACTGCTGGTCTACTAAATCTGCCCTCTGAAATCTGTATGCCCATTAGGTCTGCTTCTCTTAGGTTGCTCTCTACCTGATCTTTCCTCCATAAACCTCTTAGCCTTTGTCTTTGCTTTACCTTTACTCTTGCTACTGAAATCGAGCTGGAACTGCTCATAATCCCTCTCACATTGTAACATCCCAAATCCATTATATAATATAATATTTACTTATAAATTTCACTTACTTACTGGTTGGGCTATCTGTGATGCTTAACAACTCCTAACACTTCAATCAAAATTAATGCTCTTGTTGCTTGTTCATCATATAGATACATGAACTATTAAATTACTTCTTTAAGACGTATATACATTCTCTTGTATATAAAGTAGTACTGTACAACTTTGCTGAATATATAAAAGAAATAATATACCTTCAATATCGAATATCCGCTATCAGTCGATACTCTCTAGAAGGTAATTCTCTTAACCCAAGATCCGAAATCTGTGGAGTGGAAAATAATGGGTGAGCGACATTGTGCTCAGTAAGGAAAGTGAATACTGCATTATACTATTTATTTCTTCCAAATTGAACCCCATAGGGAAAAACAATGGATATCGTAATACAATTTGTGATAGTCAAATCATTTGCTAAACAGTTACGATATCATATAATAAACAAACAAATCTACTCAAAATCATCAAGTTGAGACTAGGCATCACCCTAAAATTAAATCATGCTATCATCATTCCCCCTCCCCCTTGCGAGAACGGCATAATCATCCCAATAGGGATACAGTAGATCTATGGCCACAATCTATGGGTGGTCCTCGGGGTTCACTTGCCAAGTGACCTCGAGACCGCTGATGACTTGGCAAATCCATCAGCCTCATAACTCATAAAAATGCATGAAACTAGGGGCCTAAAGTCTCAAAGTCATATTTATAACCCGAAATACCTTTAAGGAAACACATTATTGAATTTAAATCCTTTAAATAAACAATAATTTCAAAAAGGTATTATTCTCATTTTAGTAGAAAATATTAATTGAAATCTGCTCGCCCATGGGCAACCCGCCCATTCTGGCTCGCACATGGTCAACTCGCCCAATGGTCAACTCGCCCATTGGATCAACTCGCCCAAAAGGTTTCGTATTTTCTATTTTCAAATTATTGTTCTGTCTCATTTTTCGTTTAAGAAAATGTACTTTAAACCTCTTCGCCATGATCAGCTCGCCCATCACTGCTCGCCCATGGTGAACTCCAAGGTGGGGGAATTAGTATTCGCCCGCCAATCCTCAGCGATTAAAACAAGTGAAATTGGCTCGCCCTCAATGGCTCGCCCATTTTATGAAAATATAGTCGCCTGCCCCAGAAAACATTGAAAAGGGCCCGCCCACAATGGCTCGCCCGGATTTTCTATTTAAAACAGGGTAATTCGCTTAAAACTAACAAAAAAATCCTTTGCTCAAAATCATAAAAAGTTTGGGGTCGCCCGACTTAACAGTTTGAAATATCATCCAAAAATACCAGGGCTCGCCCGCCCTGTACGAATTCACCCAACAAGGTCGGCTCTTAGTTCGCTCACAGCAAAGTAATTTATCAAAATAATATGCATGTCATAAATCAAGACCTTTTCTCAGTAATTTCATAAATTTAACTCCACAGGACATGCATTCTTTACACACAACTCCCTTACCTCGTCTGATGAAGCTTTGCTTCTCGCTCACCTTTCTCAATTCTCGTCTGCACAAATTTATTAAAACTATTAATATTCCTTTTTTTTCAAATATTTTCTAAACTACTTATATTTTCTTAATATTGGCGATACTTTGGCGAGATTGAGTTCGCCATTCACCCATAGAGCTCGACCCTCTGTAATTGTTCTACTCTTGGGGGCTCGCCCAATCATTCTCGCCATTCATATGGCTTATTTGTGAGAGTTTGCCCAACATGGGAACTCACCTAAAAATTCAACTCGCCATGCTCTTATATTTTTGTTCTCCATCGTGGCTTATGTGTGAGTTCGCTCAACTCGCCCTATACCACTTTTATTCAGAGGTGGGTTCACCAACGAATTAAATTAGTATGTAGCGAGCTCGCCCACTTCCACATTCCAGACTATATTTGATTCCAGTTTTCCTATATATTCTAACAAGGTTTAATTAAAACTAAGCTAAATCTATGTTCCTTACGTTATAAACATAGAAATATACCATCAATTTATCAAGATAACTTTAGCAATATGGAAGCTCACCTCAACTGAGTTCCGCTTCCTGGAGCAGAGTGCTTTTCTGCCTCACTTAGCTTTGCTTTGTTTGTTCCTTAACTATTCAACACTGCAGAAGGGTTTGGCTAATTAAACTTGGTGTTTTCATGGCTCCTATATGAGAGAAACGGAAGAACTACTTGTAAGCATGCAGTGAAAATAGACTAGCAAGGAGTTTTCTGGAGAAGATGAAGTTTGCTACGTTGATTCCTCTTCTCATATATTCCTCCTTATATAGCCATGTTAATCTTGTTAGATCCTACCACCTGTTTCCTTATCCCGTTTTCTTCATCATTACCTTGTCTTTCATGCATTAAAACTTGTGGAAAACTGCAGCAATTGGAACGGCGGTAAGAAGAAGTTTTCTGCACGTTTTCTTTCCTTTTTCCTCTTCCTCTCCAGTCCACGCCACTGTCAGCCAACGTTTATTGGCTTTCCTTTCATTCATTTCTTCATTTGTCCCGTTGCCATTAATTCCTTTCACACTCTCATTTAATGCTTTCATACCTTATATATTGTATCTTAACCTTTTATCAAACTAAATCCCATATATTTCTTGTTAAAATGGATATTTGTTTTTTCTTCCTTTTTGTACACCATATTATACATCATAACTTAAAATGAAAAGTGGAAATTCATATTCAATTGTTTTCTTTAATTTTACTAAAACAATTTATTTCCACTATCAATCATGTACAAATATGGTATATAATAAAATAAAATTCAGGTCTTACACACATAGCTGAGCCCGTTGAACTATCTCATCATAAGTCTGTATAACAAATGGGGCTAGCTTCATTCTGATGGATGGCCTCAAACTAGCTCTAAACCTCGAAATCTTATACTGGGTATTTGCACTTGTCTGTGGATCAAAACGGCTCAATGTAGTAAATTTGGCCTCATACTCGTCCACTGACATGTTGCCCTGAACTAAACCCATGTATTCCTGTTGTAATTTTTCCTGAGCAGTGTCAGGAATATACTACCTCGTAAAAGCTTCTATAAAGATATCCCAGGATAGATCCTGATGCTGAGCAAATAATACAGTCTGAGTGGCCTTCCACCAATGTCTCTCATCATCTGCCAACTAGAACACTGCTAGGCCTACCTTCTCTATCTCTGAACATCTCATAATCTGAAGTAATCTATCAACCTCAATAATCCATTGCTCTGCCGCCAATAGATCCCTAGTACCTTTAAACTTAGGTGGATCTAACTTTTTAAATGATTTCACCAATGCCACATTACAATAAGACTTCGCATTTCGAGGCGGCTGAATCAATGGTTGTGGTGGAGCTACCTGTGGCTGAGGTGCCAGTGGTGGCATAGGCTGAGGCTCAGGTACCACTGGTGTTGGCTGTGGCGGTGCTGGTACCTCAACTGGTGCTGCAGGAGCTGTGGCTCTCTCCCTCTTCGCCCTATCCGCGGCTCTATCCGCCTGATACATAGCCATAAAATCGACTACTAACCTCTCTACTTGGTTCAAATGAGTATCAATGTTCTCTAACTGTAGAGGACGTGGAGGTCTAGGGGCAGGTTCTGGTGTCTGTGGCTCCGAAATTTGTGCCGCCCTACCTCGGCCGATATCTCTAATTGAGCGTTTCACCCTCCTTCTTCCACTAAATCATATATTCAGAATATACAGTACTACAAGGAATGTTTACTATTCACTTTTCATTATAAACATCACTAGACATTTGACCAACCCTGCTCTGATACCATTAAATCTGTAACATTTCAAATCTACTATATAACATAATATTTACTTATAAACTCCACTTACTTACCGGTTGGGCTGTCTGTAATGCTTAACACTATTAACAATTTAAATAGGAATTAGAACTCTTATTACTTGCACTAAGATGCATATACATTCCCTTCTATTTAAAGTAGTACTGTACAATTTTTCTGAATATATAAAATGAATAATATACCTTCGATATCGAATCTCTGCTAGCAGTCGATAATCTCTAGAAGGTAATTCTCTTAACCCAAGATCAACAATCTATGGAGTGGAAAATAAGGGGTGAGCGATAACGTGCTCAGTAAGGAAGTGTATTTTGCATTATACCAGTAAAACCATATTCTTTGTTTAATTTATTTCTCCCAACAATAAACCCATTAAGGAAAAACAATGGATATTGTAATACAATTTGTGATAGTCAAATCATTTGCTAAACAGTTACAATATCAAATAATAAACAATGAAAAAGGATTCAACAAATCCTTTCAGTAATCATCAAGTCGAGACTAGGCATCACCCTATAAATAAATCATGCTATCATCGTTCCCCCTCCCCCTTGCGAGAACGGAATATTTATCCCAATAGGGATACAGTAGATCTATGGCCACAATCTTTAAGTGGTCCTCGGGTTCACTTGCCAAGTAACCTCGAGACCGCTGATGACTTGGCAGGTCCATCAGCCTCATAACTCATGAGAATGCATGAAAACTAGGGGCCTAAGTCTCAAAATCATATTTATAACTCAAAATACCTTTAAGGATACACTTTTATAAACTTAAATCATTTAAATAATAATTCCAAAAAGGTATTATTCTCATTTTCATAGAAAATGCAAATTGAAATCTGTTTGCCCATGGTCAGCTCGCTCAGTCTGGCTCGCCCATGGTCAACTCTTCCAGTGCGGTGAACTTGTGTTCGCCCGCCAACCTTTGATATTAAAAACAAGTAAAACTGGCTTGCCCTCAATGGCTTGCCCATGTCAGTTCGCCCATCTGGCATTGCCCATGGTCAACTCGCCCAAGGCGGAATTGCCATGGTCAACTCGCCCATGTCATGAAAACCTGGGTCGCCCGCCCCAAAACAACATTAAAAAGGATTCGCCCACAATGGCTCGCCCGGATTTTCTATTTAAAACATGATCACTCGCCCAAAAATCATAAAATTCTGGTTCACCCGCCTAATAGCTCGCCCAAAATAACATAAAAGGGCTCACCCACATTGGTTCGCCCAGATTTATTTAAAACCAGGTCACTCACCAGCCAAAACATCACAACAGGGGTTCATCGTCCAAAACATAACAAAAGGATTAGTTCGCCCCCCTTACTAGTTCGCCTCAACAAACAGTATTGGGTCAGCTTTTAGTTCGCCCACAACAAAGCAATTTATCAAAATAATATGCATGTCATAAAACAAACTATTTCTCAGTAATTTCATAAATTTAACTCCACAAGACATGCATTCTTTTCACACACAACTCCCTTACCTCGTCAGATAAAACCATGCTTCCCGCTCGCCTTTCTCAATTTCCGTCTGCAAAAATTTATTAAAACTATTAATGTTCTTTTTTCGAATATTTTCTAAGCTATTTATATTTTCCTAATATTTGGGACACTTTGGCGAGTTTGAGTTCGCCGTACACCCGTAGAGCTCGCCCTTCTATAATTGATCTACTCTTGGGAGCTCGCCCAATCATTCTCGCCATTCATATGGCTTATTTGTGGGAGTTCGCCTAATATGGAACTCGACCGACAATTCAACTCGCCATGCTCATAGATCAAACTAGCGTTGGGCGACCTCGCCCACTTGGACCCGTATATTCAACTTGGCGAGCTCTTTATTTCCTACTCGCCTCATTGGCGATCACTAACATTCCCATGGGCGATTACATCATTCTCGCCCCTTTTTGGCGGTCATTTATTTTTTACATTTTGGATGATCATATCTCTCGCCATTCGCCCTCGCCCATTCAGGAGTTGTCTTATTATCCAAAGAGCTGGCGAACACTTATGTCGCCGACCATACATCTCTTGTGCTTGCCTCAACCTTGTTGGGAGAGTACTCAATAGTCGTCATTTTGCAAGCAGTTGGATAATCACTTCATATTTTCTTATATATTCTAACCAAAATCAGCTAAAACAATGCTATATCTATTTTTATTACTTTGTAAAACATAGACATCTATCATTGAACATCTAACAAACCATAAAAATATAAAGCTCACCTTAACTGAGTTGCACTTTGAAAATCAGAGTGTTTTCTTGCCTCCCTTTGCTTTGCTTCTCTTGTTCCTTGGCTTTTCAACACTGCAGAGGGGTTTGGCTAACTAAAATTGATGTTTTCATGGTTCCTATATGAGAAAAACGGAAGAACTACTTGTGAGCATGCAGTGAAAACAGACTGGCGAGGAGGTTTCTGGAGAGGATGAAGTTGCTTCCATCGGTTTTTCCCTCATGAAGCCTCCTTATATAGCCATGTTAATCCTGTTAAAACTTACCACTTGTTCCCTACCCCGTTTTCTTCATCATTACCTTGTCTTTCATTCATAAAAACTTGTGGAAAAACTGCAGCAGATGGAACGACGGTAAGGAGAAATTGCTACATGTTCTGACAATTTTCTTTCCTTTTTCTTCTTCCTCTCCAATCCACGCCACTTCCAGCAGCCACTATAATTGGCATTTTAGTCTCATCTTTTCCTATCATTAATTACCTAAACCAAATTGTCAAGGGAGCAAAGTGGCGTGAAGTCCACTTATAGTCTGTTATATTGACTTTCCTCTCTTCTTCTCTTCTTCTTCTCTACGCCAATACTAGCCACTATCATGAACTTTGTTTTATCTCATTTAATTCTTCATTTAATGCTTTCACATTTCAACCAAGGTTTTCATTTTATTTCTTTTCAACCCAATGCTTTCCATGCATCTCTTAAATACTCAACCCTCATTCATATACATCATATTGTAATTCATAAATTAAAATAAAGATTTGAAATTCACATTCAATATTTCTTATATTTTTAATAAAGAAATTTATTTCCACTACTAATCATGTACAAATATGGTATATAGTACAATAAAATTCGGATCTTACAGAGGATGCTCTTGAAACTTAGGAAATTGAAAAATGTCTTAGATTCTCCTTTGAGGGGGATGAAGAGATTATTATTAAGAAGTTGATAGAAATAGAGCAAAGAGATCCAGCTAATAATTCTAACAATTAGTGGTTTATGGTTTACTTGTGTAGTTATGCTAATCCATTGGTTTGGTGGGCTACACCAAAGAATTTCATTGACATCGATCATTGAGAGCAATAAATACCATAACTATTTATAATTGTCGATTTGGTTTATATCACATTAATAGTGTGTTTTGTCTTGATATCTAGGAAGATTTGATCTTCTGGTTTCATTTTGATGTTGCTATTGTTTCTATGGACAATACCATAACTATGTTTGCTAATTACTACTAGCTTCGAATCGTTTTCATTATTTAATATAATCTTGGCTTAACAAAAAAATATAAATATACACATGTATTCAATGTGTTTTACTAAACGGTAAACATTTTTGTTTTATTTATGTTGTAAATGAATTAGAATATTAATCTAAAGAGATTATAATCTTACTCTATATATATTCTTTTTTTTTTTGAAAGGCTAAATGAATCCATTGATATGAGAACATACAACCTAGTCAAGTAGATCACAACAACTAGATCACACAGAAGGTGATCCAGTCTTACTACCTAAACAAAACCAATGCTAAGTTGAAAATACAAGATAAAAAATAGAAACTTATCCTCTAAAGCATAAACACAAAAACTTAAGGAAAAATAACACCTATTTTGCACTTATCTTGCAAATAAAATGTCTCACTCAGCCATCAGCAAATTAAAGAATGATTCCAAATACAATAAAACACCCATAAACCATTTAGAACACTCACTATTTCAATCCACCCAGCAAAACCTCATTCGAACATCAACCAACCTCTAGATAAACAACAGAGCAATTGCATAACTAAGCATCAGTTATCATATAATGTCCCTTACCAATACCTTTTCTCAGCCATTAATAATACACCAATATAAGATTATTACCTTTGTTTACACCTTCTCTAGCTAAACTATCTACAACCTCATTAATTTTTCTATGTATAAATAAAATTTGCAATTAAACAAATGCATCTCTAAATTCTCAATATGAGAAATATACTTCTTCAATCTCCATAGGGTAGATTGAGGATTCTTAATCCACTTAATCATATTAGAAAAATCACTTTTAATCACCAAAGAATGTGTTCTATCCTATATTGAAGCCACAAAGATAAGATAAGCCTCTCTCACAGCTAGAAGTTTAACCACGTTTACATCTTCAGCCTCGATTGCCATAGAAAAAAAAATCTTGATTGCTTCTTTTCCTCTCTTAACTCACAAAAAAATCTTGATTGCTTATTTTCCTTCTCTTAACTCACCTTCAATACTTGCTGGTTCAAGTTTGCCACAAGCCAATCCATCCACAATGAATTTAAGATAGCGTAAAGGATGTTTCTTCCATAATACAATAGGTTTCATTTCCTTCTACTTAAGAGGAGCAAAAACCATATTTGGAAGTCTTAAGAAATCTAAAACATAATCTTGGTTTCTAGGCCACTTTGCTTTAAACAATGATGTCATCCTTAGTTTAATAGTGTCAATAAGCTTGTAAAGCCCTCAGAAGCTGAAAAAATTTCCCTTACTCACTATGTTTGTCACTCGTTCAATGCAATTATCATCTAACAAGTAGATTGCTACTCGTTTAATTATTTAAAACTACGTGTCTAAGGTCCCATTTAATTACCTCGTGATGTGTGCCATTTATCTACTGAAAAATTCCAAACTATATTATGTCCATTTTTTATCCTTATATAACCTTATAATATTTCATCAACCTGTTACATAACTATTATCTCAACATGCAACTCAAAATGTATTACATATTCACCTAGTGCTTAACAACAATTGAAATCCATCACAAGGTACATGTACTAGTTTTCATCTATGCAATCCTATTATTTACATCTAATCTCTATACAATGTGTTTACATAAAGAATCTAAATATGGGATATAAACAAAACGAATAAAAAGGGTCCACCTCAAATCAAAAGTGATAACTCTATTGTAAGTGTATCGAGCTCTCAGTGCACCATACTCGCACCCAAGTCTATCTGAAATAATTTGTTAGGAGAAAGAAAGAGTGAGTTAAAGCCCAGTAAGAAAATATATAATAAGAGATGTTAAGCTCATATCATACTACATACATGTATATGCATGTTAACATCGAGTAAAATTCATGTGAATCATGCCTTATGCACGTGTAGTGAGAAGACCAACTAAATTAAACGGTTATGACCTCGTGTCAGGCTTTTAGGAGTATTAATTGAAAGGACACTTTGAAGCTCCTTATTCCCGGTGCCCTAACACCTACTCTAAGTGGTCCCCACGCATACATAACAACAACAAAATGCAGAGGCCATGCATAGACCAAATGCATCAAATTTGTTTCACTAAGTGCAATTTTCAAGAATACTAAAGTTTAAATATAGATATAATAACATTGCTATGAGATTCACAATTTCATACCGTTTATGTAAGTTGATTTTGAAGAATGATTGAATTTAAAGATAGTGAATGATTTCCTTATGTTTTGTCTTATGAGAGGAAAGTGCATTGTGGGCCCCATTGAAAATTCTAACACCTAAATGGGCACAACTTCAAAATATTAATATTTGGAGTGGAATGCTAAGGTGCTAAGAATCTGCATCTCGAAATTCTTTCATTTGTACATGTCTTGAGAAAAATGCAAACAAATTTGAAAATTACTTTTAAATATAGGTTATCATGGTTTGACTTTAGACCCACAAAATGCTGTAGTTGAACCCTTGTGTGAAGATGTCTCACACAGTTCCAACCTGTAGACTAAACCACAAGAAAATGCTTAAAAACACTATTTAGGGGTATTTTGGTAATTTCACTATTTTTGACCTATCAAACCCAATTAAAATTCAAGATTTGAGTTATATTATTTTAAATAAGTATATTTCGTAAGAAAATAAAAATATATGATAATTTAATTAAAAAGTTTAATTGATATTGTAATGGTTAGAACGTAAAAGGAATTAATGAAGTTATAAATGTCATTTTGATAAAATTGCCAAGCATGACTGGCCACCTTTTGTTGAAGTCAAATTTTGACTAACTTATATACATTCTATGATGGAAATGATGAGGAAAATAGTGGAGTAATAAAATATTCCCACTTTTAATATTAACCATGTAAATATATATTAATAAAGTCTATGAAATTCACTATTAAAGAATAGTGCTCACCACTAACTTATAACATAAATTTTAAAATATGAAGGTATTTTCTTCTTGTTTTGGTCAGCCACTCACACCACCATTTCCATTTCCATTTCCTTTTTTAAACTTAAGTTTCTATGAGAGAAACCTTAAGAAACCTTACTAAAACCATCTCAAATCCAAAACCTTCCTTAAGCAAAATTGTTCCTCTTCAAGAGCTCTTTTACATATCTTGGAATCAACCTTAGGAAAGGCCATTTACTTGGAGAAAAGGGAGCTCAAGATTTCAACTATTGTGAAGAGGTAAGAGAAAGCTTATGGTTTTGGGATTTAATGGTAATTTGTGATTGTTTCATGTTAGATTACTATGTGTATAAGCTCAAATTGAAGTAAAACCATTAGAATCTCTTCCTTAGGGTTTCGGCCATTAGCGTTTAGGCATGAATGATGTATAGATTCATTCAAAAGTTGTGTAGGAATGGTGTAGAAGTGGAGAAATGCATGAATGCAGTGTTAAATTAACAAAACAAGAAGTGTAGTGTGTATAAATGTTTTTGGCCAAATGAAGGGTAAAGGGAAATCATGCTCCATTTGATACAAAATTGGTCCTACAATAATGTATAAATTAATATAAGACTTTGATGAAGTCGGATTCAAAAACGGAGGTGTTTTGACAATGGTTGCAGTTTTGGCATCTAATAAGAAATAAACCAAATTACTGTTTTATTAGGAAATATAAAAGATCTATATGACTCATAAATATTCTATGAAGGTAGATTTGGAATTTAGATTGTTTTAATGATTTTCTACAGTCCGAAACTAAGTGGGTGCTGAGAAAGAAAAATGTCGGTTTGTTGTATTTAAACTACTGGATTGGTTTGGATAAGTTGAACTGTGATTGATTGGTACGGATTATATATAAGGAACGTAGGCGATACTGTAATGATTTTAAAATCAACTACCTTGGGTATATAGGCTGTGTTTACTTTGCAGGAAGTTTTGGAAAATTTATACCGCTATGCTGCCAAATTTTTGTAAAAGTAATAGCTACCACGACTTAGGTTAGAAATTTAAGAAACATATCAAGAACAGGAATTTCCTAAGGATAGTTTTGGAAACTATTAAATTATATGATTTTGAAGGCTTATGAATTTCTATTTTAATTTTAGTTTTATGAAACATGACAAAATATGGTATTTTGAAATTGTTTATGAACATCTATAAAATTACATGATTTTGAAGACTTTGCATTAGGATTGTTTATGAACATCTGTAAGATTTGAAATACTAATTTGAATCCTGAGTTATTAAACCTTATGTTTTGAGACACTAGCTAATCGCAATCTTGCAGTATCTAACATCTAAATTCTAATTTCTAATGCGGGTAATCCTACAGTATCTAAACTACTGTATAACCTTAATCCAATCCATAGCAGTCCTAGTCAACACCTAATTCGTGCTCATTATGGACCACTTTAGACTATGGCATATATATATCAGCTTATTATTTTCCCTTATGAGATATCTAGACTACATGATTTTTACTGAGTTATTACCATGTCTCCACTTACTGTTATTTATCTGTATTTTGTATGATTTTTGAACTTTTAATATCTAAACTTTGAAATCTACAATGGTTTGATACGAATACTTATGATTTTGATTTGAATTATGATATATGTTCTGATTTTGACTGACTTATGATACTCATATGATACATTCTTGCAAAGTGAATTTGTGTTGCATTCAATTGGTTTGACTCTAACTTCGGAATGCATGAATTCCTTTTCTAATAAATTTCCTTGACTTCTCTATAGCTTAGGTGTTTAGAAAGGAGACAAGTAAGGTAATTTAAAGCATCCTTCCTAACTTAACCCCTAAAACCCTAACAAGCTATAGAAAAAACTCCTTTTGATTTTCTATTCATAATTATCCCTTGAAATTTTACTATTTGATATTTGATTTAGATACTTGCATATAATTACGATATATGTATCTTTATATGTACTCCTAACTAGGCATAAGCTCACCCCCTTACTTTCCCTTCCAGATTACTTGCAGTAGATATCATAGTGTGAGGGGTTCTGATCAGTTCCTTCAAGACTTTTCTGCACCGACCTTAAAGGTATACTGTGTACAGTCAATTTTTGTATTTAGACTTATTTATATAATACTGTAGAACGTAAATAAGGATGTAAACTCAATGTATGTGGAGAGTATAAACAATCTACTTGTAAGACCCGAATTTTATTATATTATATACCATATTTGTACATGATTAAAAGTGGAAATAAATTGTTTTAGTAAAATTGAAGAAAACAATTGAATAGGAATTTTCACTTTCCATTTTAAGTTATGATTTATAATATGGTGTACAAAAGGAAGAGAAACAAATATCAATTGTAACAAGAAATATATGGGATTTAATTTTGATAAAAGGTGAAGATAATATATATATATATATATATATATGGTATGAAAGCATTAAATGAAGGTGTGAAAGGGATTAATGGCAACAGGACAAACGAAGAAAAGAATGAGATGATAGCCAATAAATGTTCGCTGGCAGTGGCGTGGACTGGAGAGGAAGAGGAAAAAGGAAAGAAAATTGTCAAAATGTGCAGAAATTTCTTCTTACCGTCGTTCCATTTGCTGCAGTTTTTCCACAAGTTTTTAATGCATGAAAGACAAGGTAATGATGAAGAAAACGGGATAAGGAACAGGTGGTAGGTTCTAACAGGATTAACATGTCTATATAAGGAGGAATACGTAAGAAGAAGAACCAACGTAGGAAACTTTATCTTCTCCAAAAAACTCCTCGCCAGTCTGTTTTCACTGCATGCTCACATGTAGTTCTTCCGTTTCTCTCATATATGAGCCATGAAAACTTCATCTGGTAGTAGTCAAACCTTTATTCCATAATTGAAGAGCTGAGGAATAAGCAAAGTAAAGCTAAGTAAGGCAAGAAAACATTCTGTTTTTGGAAAAGCAACTGGGTTAAGGTGAGTTTCATATTTTCCATGGTTCTCTTGATATTCCATTCTAGATTTCTATGTTTTATAACGTGATAAACATATATATAGCCTAGTTTTAGTTAAATATTGTTGGAATATATAAGAAATTAGATGGAAAATAATCAAGAATGGTTAAGAAAAACAATTGGCGAACGAGCTTATCCAATAGCTTGCCAAACAGGCGAGCAAGAAGTACTCGCCCAAAAGTTGAGGCGAGCTCGAGAGTTGCATGAGTTGGCGACATACGTGTTCGCCAAACTCTTTGGATAATCAAAATGACATTTGGGATAGGCGAGGACAAATGTTCACCAAACGGAGAGAATGGTGACCATAGTGATCGCCCATGTGAAATGTTTGTGATCAACAAAGAGGCGAGTAGGAAGTAAAGAAATCGCCAAGTGTTAGTTCAATTAATGGGCAAGCCCAACACTAAATAAAAAGCCACGGACGGCGAGTTGAATGGTCGGGTGAGCTGCCATGTTGGGCGAGCTCAAACGTGTAAGTCTATAAGCGGATGGCGAATTCAGTTGGGCGAATGGCGAGCTGTAGAAGAGTCACAGAATCTTGCCAAAGTGCTAGAAATATTAACAGTTTTAGAAAATATTCGAAAAAAAATTATTAATGGAATTAATATTTTACTTTGCAGCTGAGAAGTGAGAGTTGATGAAACGGGTGGGAAGCAAGGCTGCATCAGACGAGGTAAGGGAGTTGTATGTGAAGTAAAATGCATGTCCTGTGGAGTTAAATTTTATGAAATTATTGAGAAATTGTTTGTTTTATGACATGCATTTTTATGAAAAATCGAGTGATTGGGCGAACTGGCAAAATGGCGGACGAGCCAAGTGGGCGAGCTCTCTTTTATGATATTTGATATCTTGGGCGAGTAGCCCTATTTTAAGAAGAAACACATTGGCTCGCCCTTTTAATGTTGCTTTGGGGCGGGCGACCCCTGTTTTTATGGGTGGGCTAGTTGACCATGGCATTGCCATAAAGGTTGAGCCTTGGGGCGAGCCAGATTAACTTGTTTTAATCGCCAATGGTTGGCGGGCGAACATAAGTTCACCGCACTGGGCGAGTTGGCCATGGGCGAGCCATACTTGGCGAACTGATCATGGGCGAATTGATTTATGAGTATTTTCTCAACGAAATATGAATTATTTTTAATATTTTGAAAATAGAAATATGAAACCTTTTTGAGGCGAGTTGACCAATGGGCGTGTTGACTATTAGCGAGCTGATTATGGGCGAAGTAGCCATGGGCTAGCCAGCTTAACCCGTGCCTTTCTCACATGGAAAATGTTGAGATTACAGGCTGTTTTACTATTTTATAAAACCTTTTGGAAATCAAATCATTTTGTAGAAATGATAACATGAGTTATAAAAGTGATTTTTGAGACTTTAGGCCCTGAGTTCATGCTTTATTATTCGTGTAATTGCGCGACCCACCTGGGGCGGTGGCTCGGGTCAATGGACCAACGAGTGCACCTCAAGGCGTCACAGGGCTGATGGACTCGCCAAGTCATCAGCGGTCTCGAGGTCACTTGGCAAGTGGACCCGATGACTATCTATAGATTATGGTCATAGATCTAGCAGAGATAGCCGTGAGGGGCGATGGCCTATGGGTGCACCCCAAAAGCGGATGACTTGTGTTCCTGAGGGAACGATGAGAGCATGATGTATTTGTTACCTAGTCTCAACTTATTGATTTCTGTTTGCTGAAAGGATCTATTGAATCCTGTTTAATGTTAAAGGGGTTTGGGTGATTGGATAAATGAGATTGTTTTTGGGAGTATAGTTTTTATTTTTATAAAGCAGCATACACCTTCCTTACTGAGCACGTTGTCGCTCACTCCCTATTTTTCACTCCACAGATTATTGAACTTGGGCTAAGCGAGTTACTTTCCAAAGATCTGATATTGAAGGTATGTTGTATTCTTTTATATATTCAGTAAAATGGTACAGTACTACTTTAAATAGAAGGGAATGTATATACATCTTAAGGAAATAATTTAATAATTCATACTTCCATATTAGCAGAAGGAATTGAGAGTGCTAATTCTTATAAAAGAGATAGGGGTTGATAAGCATCACAGACAGCCCAACCGGTAAGTGAGTGTAATTAGTAAATGAATATTATGTATTTTGTGGATTTGGGATGTTACACTACTAAATATGAAGATATATTTTGCATATATTTACAAGATCAATTTAAATGAGACTATGCATGTATCATTGGGAATAATTGAACTGGGCCCAATTGAGTTAAAGGATATTGATTTAGCTAATGTAAATTTAGTTTGACAATGGATCTGTGACACTAAACACAGCCCAACCAATTGAATGAAAAGGAAAAAATTTTGTTCGAATTTTTTGTAAATCGGGATGTTACAAAAGTTATTACCAGAGCAAGGTTGGTCTGATATACGTTAATGTCAATAGGTTAGGAAATTGTTTACATCCCCAAAGTACTGTACATGTCTGAATATATACTGTACATATCTATTTAAAATGGTACTGAATATGTTTGTTCTGTATAGGTAACCTTGAATATGAGAGGTGGTAGAAAGAATGTCGGTTGGCAGCAAGCAGAGCTTTCCCCAGAGCCATCTCTTCCTCCTAAGCCAAAGAGTCCTAACTGTCGCATCTCCCAACTATAGAGAAATTTTGATGCCATGACGACCATGTTTACTCAGTTCATGGTGAATTTTAATCACAATGCCAATCATGGTCCGGAGTTCCACCACTGGCATTAGCACCACCACTTCCACCACTGATGGTACCTCCTCCAATGCCTTTGCCACCACCACCTGCCCCATAGCCTCAGGCTCAGCCAATTCAACAAGCTTCGATGAAGCCTTAGGCAAGCCCAGTAGTTGACTGTGATATCAATCTACTTTGTCAAATTAAGAAGTTTGATCCTCCCAAGTTTAAGGGAGAAAAGGATCCGATGGTGGCAGAGAACTGGGGAATGCCATCGAGAAGTTATTTAGGTATATGACATGTTCTGAGACTGAGAAGGTAAGTATGGCTACATTCCTTTTGGTTGATGAGGCCTTGCATTGGTAAAAGTTCACCAAGACCGTTCTGAATTCCAAAGCATGCACATTTAGAAAAACTACTTTTAATGGAAAGCAATTAGGAAAATATAGATCCCAAAGCATGTTGTGAATTCCAATGATAAGAATTTAAAATTGAAATGGATTCCAAAGGAATCAAAATTTTTTTCTACTAACATTCAAGGAGCCAAGAAAGATTTGGTACCAAAGAAAAATTGAGTTCTTGTTGTAAGAGAGTTAAAGCATGGAGTTAGTAAGAACTCTTAAAGCTTAAATGCTCTAA
Source organism: Heritiera fomes (assembly GCA_032173925.1). Taxonomy (NCBI): domain Eukaryota; kingdom Viridiplantae; phylum Streptophyta; class Magnoliopsida; order Malvales; family Malvaceae; genus Heritiera; species Heritiera fomes. Next base: position 1,325,873 of record JAPDPM010000017.1, read on the forward strand.
GCACTTTTATGGAGTTTGGTAATCTCTAAGCATATCTCTTCGTGATATTTTGATTACCTAGTTCTTACATGAAATTCAATACATGCTTTTGATTATATATTCTAAATTTATATACATGTGTTCGTTTCTTTTTTTGAAAAGTTTGAAAGATCATTTGACATGATATTTGATAAAATGAACTAAAACTCATTTTGATTGGATAGCATTTTCCCTAGAACAATGATTACATGTTATTTGGTTTTCCTAATTGTTACTTTTAAGAGTTTGTTTGTGCTTATGAGAAGGAGAAAGAGCTTAAGGCATTATACTTTGCAAATCCACACTTGGGGAAGTTCACATCATCTCCTCAATGATTGCTCAAGGTGGACTCAAAGAAAATATAGGAAAGGACTCTCAAGCAAATTAGTTTTGTAAGCTTAAATTCCATATTCTTAAAACTCATGTATGCTTAAATTCTTTATATGCCTTGATGTGATAATTTTTTGGTAATCCTTTACACATTGTGAAAGAATTAAATGAGTGTATTTAAGGCATTTTAAATGATTATATGATTATTTGGTGGTTAATTAGATTGTTGTGATTTGAGCAAATTTGTTATGTCTTGATAAATATGTTTACTTACCTCATTTATGCCAAATATGTCAAAGTATATAAAATGCCTCTTTGAAAGCCTTAATATGAAAATATGCATATTGGATGTTACGATCATAGTTATTAAATCGAGATACGTATTGTATATTAAAATTTTATTTTTAAGAATCGAGTATCGAGTATCATATTATAAGATAAGGTAAATAATTTTAAAATAATTATAAATAATATATACACATATAAGATAAATGTTATATGTTAAATAAAGATCGACAAGTTTTATAGGACAAATTTTAGACCAACATTGTTATATGGCAGTGAATGTTGGGCGACTAAGAGGCTACAAATACACAAAAGATGAGTGTAACAGAAATGCGAATGTTGCGGTGGATATGTAGATATACAAGAAAGGATAGAATGAGAAATGAAAATATTCGTAAGATAGTTGGAGTGGTACTTATCGAAGATAAGATGCGTGAAAGTCGTTTATATTAGTTTGGACACGTACGACATAGACTTGTAGATGCTCCAGTTAAGAGCATAAAGGCTATGGATGTTGAGAGAAAGGTTAAGACTAGAGGAAGATCAAAAACGACTTGGAAGAAACTAATTTGGAAAGATATGGCGGTATTAGAGTTGGATAAGCAAATGGCTTTGGATAGGAATATGTGGAGTAGAAAAATGCATATGGATGATCTAATGTGAGTTCAGATATTGGTTCATATAGCCTACCTCAATTTTTTGGGATAAAGACTTTGATGATGATGATGATGATGATGTACACATATAAGATAAATAAAAAATAAAAAATATTATACATATTAATAAGATTAAGTAAGTACACAATAAAAATAAGAAGTATGATTGTTTTCAAACTCTTAACATGTTCATTAATAGTATAGATTTTTAAAAAATATTTTTATATATTTTTTATTTTTAATTTACTAACTAAAAGTTTAATTTTTTTTCAATATTTCAATATTAAATTATATAGAGAACATGTTTTGAAGTGCTTTTTTTTTACGTTAAAAAACTATTAAAATTGCATTTTTATCTAATTGGGTTAGAGTAGATTTTCATTGGGCCTGGCCCAATTTCATTATAAAGTGTATCGGAGTGTATCATACGATATGCTTTGATTCGCTTGTGTATCGATAGATATGCTACCGATTCATGATAAAACTGATTCTTTATATCGATACGTATCAAATTTATTGTGAATCGATCGTATCGTATGATACATATCGCGTATCATACGATTTGATAACTATGGTTATGGTATAGAGTTCACAAAGACGATGATTTGATGAATTATTTGCTTGAAACCAGGCATGGAGTTCATATAGATGATAATTTGGTGAATTATTTGCTTGAAACCTATGTGAACATGTTTATGATGTCCTGTTTGTGATTTCAAACTCCTTGGTTTTTTGAAAAAGCATATAATTCTCAAAATAGCATTCCTTAAGACCAAAAATATATTTTATAGTGAAAATTCTTTCAAATTTTGCAAAAATTATATAAAATTATTTTTCATCCTTAATTCGTATTCATTTAAGTCTAAGATCATGTTCTTAATGTGTTCAACTCTTTATTTGGACATAAACCCTCAAAAACAAGTTTATAACAGCTCACAAATTGATTTTTTTACTATCAAAAATGCAGTTTCCAAACCTAGGATCGATGCCTCATTAAAGAAGATCGATCCCTATGTTTTTTTCCTTTAATAGAAGCATAATGTGTTAAAGGGATCGACCCCCTTTTCCTCAAGGATCAATACCTCATGTGTAAAACGTCACACCCCAAAGAAATAAGACATTTTCGATAATGAAAAAGTGAACGTACAAATTTTGATACTAACTTCTTCCTTTTACTTTAACTATAATTTGTGTAGCAAGTAGTTTAAATCTTTTAGTTTTGGATTACTATTCATCCGATCTCGTTTAAGGTTGATTTCTTTATGTTCCAGTTCAATTCGTAGCTTCAATTCACTTAATACATATTTTTTACAACATTTCTGCTAAACTACAAAAAAACCCTTTGTAACACATTTCAGATAGCAATCCAAAATACTATTCATATCTCGACAATTTTGGCTTGAAACAACCTATTACACTCTCATACAGTCTAATAGAATATTCGAGAAAATTTCACAATTTTCGAATAACCCAAAGATCATTAAAAAAATTTCCAACCAAATATTACAATATTTTTGGCACTACTACTCAAAACTCGATAAATATTAGTTTACATCTTAATTTAACTTGGTTTTCAAAAGTAATTATATATTCATATATATCACATCTCACTCTACAATACTATACAAAATCGTCAAATTTTGAGCACAAATGAATAGTAAAATCTTATATCGAGCTATGAACTATAGTCTGACGGTTAGCTTGAACTGTCATGGTGAGATATAGATCAAATCAAAAGTCAGTATCTCAACTTAACTTATGGAGGGAAAATGAAGGAGTGAGGTTGGGGAGCTCAGTAAGCTACTACACAAGTACAGAGATAGTAATAAACAAGATACAACTCAATTAATGTATGCAACGCATGTCTCGTCATATCACATGTCAATAACTCGTTTAAACTTCATATCACATGTAACTCAGTATCACAATCTCAAATTTCTAGTCGAGGGCTCTGGTGACACTGTTAGGGTCTTTCGAAGAATCGAATGGGAGGATACTTTAAAGTACTTGATTTTCCCAGACACTTGACATCACAACTACAGTCCTACTTTCAATTACGTACACTTATGCAATGCCTCATCAAAAATGTATTTACTATAAAACCAATGTCATGCACACAAAACGATTTAAGGTTAATTTTGTCAACCAATGCAGTCTTCGTACAACACTGCGTCATATAGTTCAATCACATGTCATAGAACTCTATAGGCATTCTTCATAAAATATTTCTCAATAAGCAAACCCAGTAATCAATAAATAAAGTCTTAGCCTACTGTAGCTATCAACAAGCATTTCTCATTGCCTCATAATTATGATGTTACCTATGACCATATATACTCATCATCTTCAATCCTAGTGATCAACTAAAATTAGAATCTGTCAACAACATGTCCGAGAAGGTTTGTATTGCCCATATAGGAGTATCAACTACTCGTATATATTCCCTCAATGATCTATTAGTCTCATCGTATAGTGGGATGCCCTAAAAAGTGTAAACCAGTAATCAACTCATGTTTTGAAGTCTTGTATCAGTAAGATGTATAAGTAATGCATTCTCAATCAAAAAAACTCATCTATATATGCCATAAGGTCATATCATTCACATACTTCAAAACATGATACAAAAGAGATGTAAAAGCTTCTATACGTTTAGTATAAATTACACATAAGCTTAAATCTCATAAAACACACTGAGCATAAAGATGCAATAGCATGATGCAGACATAGAGACCTATATCTGACTTTTCACAGATTTTCTAAACTTCTGCAATAAGGCGAGGTTATGATATGTCTATACCTAGCCTATAAAGAGAAACAATTTATATCCCCAATAGCAGCACATATCAATATTTACATCACAATCACAATTCATATACTTCTCATGTCATATCACAGAATCGTTCTCATGTGAAATCACATCAATAATTTTATACACAATCACATATCAATACGGTTACATTCAAGTCACATAATCGATTGGTGAACGAATATAGCAGACTCACTTCCAACATACTTATTCACATCAATATCATTAAATTTCCTTCATATACCTTACACTTGCTATCTATATCACTACTAGTAGCTTACATAAGACACTTACCGTGTAAGCTATCACTCGTAGCTTGCTTAGTAATTTACCAAAACAAAAGGATTAAGCTAGCTCGTTCAAGCTTGGCAATCTGCAGACTATACATTACCAAACTATCTCTTTACCACTGAAAACACATATAGACAATGCCATTCACTACCTTACACTATCACATAATCATTTAACATTAACAAATCATTACTTTCACTTAGGTGCACATTAGCAGTAATGTGACAAAAGTCACTTTTCGATCTCTTTCGATCGTTCCAATTTACTGTTCACATTAATACTTATCTACTACTCATTCACCAGTTTACCTTATTTCACCTGAAAGGTGAAATTACCTTATTTCCCTTCCAGTTCATGCTCATAGCATGGATTACACAACATATATCAAAATCACCCTTGAATTCACAAAGTTTCTCTATACAATCCTAGTGGCTGAACCTACCTTTCATTCATACAATCATATTTCATCAAATTTAACCACATAAAATATCATTACAAATCAAACACATTAACATATATCAATTTGAAGCAACCTTACCCAGCCTTAAGTTCCCTTCTCAGCTGAATTCACCTTTCACTCTTAAGGTGGTTTTTCTCCAATATAAATATGCCAAAGCATCACATATTAAACTCTTATTCAACATATCAAAACTTGGTAGAAAACAAAATACAATTCTCGACAAAGCTTGCTTGAAACTAATTTTCACATACCTTTAGTATGCCTTGGCAAAACCTGATCAAACAGTGGCATTTGGTTTCCAAATCATGATATGTTGTAAAGGGAAGAATTTGGAATAAGCTTGGCCATACGAAAATTTGAACTGTAGACACCTAAAACTAAAAATATTTTATTAGCCTTCTTTTCACTATTCACTTAAGCCGTTTTTAATCATGTACTTATGAAATTGTGAATCTTAGAAAAAAAAAGAGTTAAAACCCTTAAGGGATCGATGCCTCATGGACAAGCATCAGTCCCCTTTTAGGTAGAAAGTTTAAAACCCTTAAGGGATCGATGCCTCATGGACAAGCATCAGTCCTCTTTTAGGTAGAAAGTTTATAAAGCCTTTGGAAGTCAGGAATTGAGCAACTTTATTCATTTTCTTAAGAGTTCCATTTCCTCGTAACCCAATTCTCATTGTTTTATTCATTCTTGATTATATTTCAACCAAATTTTGATTCATTTTTAATCACCTTCTTGATTCCCATGGATTGTGTGCTTGGAAAATTTTGAATTATTCCACAATTTTACTTTGACAACTCCAATTTTTGACACGCAAGGTATTTGACAAAAGATCCAAAACCAAAAGTTTTCCAATAATTTAATGATTTTTCGAGTTTGGATCATAAATATAAATTTATTATAGTGCTCACATATATAAAATCATTTCTTTAATTATAATTTTAAATGAAAATTCTAATGCATAAATCCTGAAATAACCCTAAAATATGTTCTCCATAAGTGCTTAATTATAATTTTGAGATTATTTCAATGATTTGTGTATGTACTTGAGAATTTAATGAACTTGTGCTTGATAAATATATTTATTTCTTTGGTTCATCTTTGTCAAGCATGCTTATAAGATTATATCTCATAACTTGACTTACATATTCCCCGTTAGACTTTATGATATTTATTTATCTTGGAACACGAGTCATTATGGTCAAAATGTCTATTTGCATAATTACTTTATCAAACTTGACCTTAACGATGCTTTGAACATGACTTAGGTAAAAATTCAGTATTTGTGAAGTTTACATGTTTATCTTAAATCAGAGTTGATTTTGGTCTATAAATTGTGATGACATATGATCATCGAATGATTATGAACTTGATGTTGCTATACGGCCAAAAATATGTGTTTTTAATTGTGAGCTTGCGCTATTATGCCTACTTTTTTTTTAATTAAATTTTCATTTGCCATATGACTAATGTAAGTTATTTTAGAAGTAATTTCTTGTTTTTGAATTGAATTTTTGGTACTTGAATGTTGAAAATTTTGATTGATAATCATAATACTACTAATGATTTCTTTTGAGAAACTAACAAGTTAATGCAAGGATAAGTAAAGAAGAAGTAATTCTTCACTAGGCATCGAATTAAGTAACCATCAAGCCTAGACTTCAAAATTATGCTCACCTTTGGAATGAAGGACTTCAAATTGAAATGAGCATTTCAAGTAAAGGATGAAAGTAAGCATGAACCTCTATACCTTGAATGATATTCATGCATATTTTAATTATACATTTGTATTACAAGATCATCTTGCATGAATAATACAACTATGATTTTTCTTAATCTCATGCCATCATAATCTTCTCATCTTCCTTTTGGTTTTGTTCTAATAATGGTCATTCATTTTCAAGACTTATTCTTCTTGAGCCCCCAGTTTCTTTCAAGTGATAGATCAAGAAACGTGACAAATTTCATACATTTATGGTTAAGATTGAATCATATGAAATAGATGATTTTTTTAGCAATTTTAATGATTTAACCTTCAATATGAATGTATGGAATTGGTCACTCTTTTATCATCATGAAAAGTTTCAACAAGCAATTGTCAACCAACTTTGTTCAGATCCTTTCCATCATTTTGAAAATATGTAACCACGTTCTAGTATAAAATGAATGCTCTTGAAAGTGAATTTGTAACTATTAAAGCATCAAAATATAGTACTTTATTGGAATTGATCTTCTTTGATGGTCATACCCAAACTGTATAATAGAAGGTCATTCGTCAAATTGAGCACTGTCTTGATGATTTAGTAGTTACAAATGGGTTTTCAAAAGAATTTTTTAAAGTGGCATGGTCACATCCTTTCAAAAGGATGGAATGGATATAAAAAAAGAAAAAGTACTAAATGGAATAACTAGTACGTTAAAATATAAAGGTAGAGAGAGAATTTAGTGAGTGAATTTTGGAAGATGAAACATCCAAACATAAAGGCTACATTTTAACTAAAAATCATAGTTAATTTAAATATAATACTATTTTTAATCAAGAAATGTAGTTTTTATATCTACTTAATTAATAATAATAGTTTACTGTCACGGACTTTTCACCCAAAATTAGGTTTAACTTTTTCTTTTTCATTCATTTAGTTAGGCTGTATTCAATGTCATCAATTCAATATTAAGCTAAAACTTACTTAACTAGATCAATATCCAATTATTCAGATTGGTCTCAGTACAATCATTTCAGTTCATGTTTACTTTCCTTTACATTCTCATTTCATTTATATCAAATCAAGTAAGATTACTTCATAACTGTACTTAACTAAACATCCTCAAACTATATAAATATCAAGTATCATACTGTAAACCTCAGTATAGATTCATTTCTATATCGAATGACTATCATTGACATTCAAACTCTTATAGTTTACATCCCTTTGACACACTAAAGTACTGTATAGTAAAGTCTGAATATATAAGTAACTGTACGATTATACCTCTATAGTACAATGCCAAAACCTTGAAGAAATTCGATCAGAATCTTCTCTTAACAAGGCAGCTACTACTGTAGATTATCTGTGAAGTGGAAGATGCGGTGAGCTTTAAACCTGATAAGAAATATGTATAGAAGAGTAGATACCATGCTCACTATATGCACATATCCTACACATGCTCCTACAATAACAATTTACCATCAATAACGTTAAACCTAATCTCAGAAAGAATAAATGCTATGCAACTAACATGCATGTATCTTAACTATATTTCTTACATTTATATTTACCATCGATAACTATAACATGAGACTCAGAAGGAAGAATTGCTATAATCAGTTAGGGATACCAAGTTGAGTAAAGAAAGATGCTTTGAAACACCTCACTTGTCTTGGTTCTTAGGTCCGACTATAGGTGTCCTAAGTGAACTTATAAAAATTGAATTTATGCATTTTCGAAATAATGGAATTTCAATACAATACTTTCGAAAACCATGACAATGCAAATGATAAACATTTTATTTCAAATCCATAATTCTGACTTTCAAATCAGTAACCATTAAAATGATAAAATTTGATAAACACTTTCAATTCCAATCAATAAGAATCACGACAATATCATTTATTAGACAATTTACATTCAAATCGATAATCATATTATATAAAACTATTCGTTGGAGACTTTTATTAAATCATTATGCAGTAATAAACGATAAAATCATATTTATAATAGTTCAAAAAATCCTTTCTTTCAAACAATAAAACCATACCATCGACACATTCATTTGCATTAAAACATTTCATTTCAATAACTAAGATTTAATAAAACCATATCACAAATACATTCCTTTGCAGTAAAGCACTTCATTTCAATAAATAAAATTTGATAGAAACATTTCATTTCATTTCAATAAAACATTCAATAGGAACAGTTCACTCCATTGCATTTCATTTTAATAAAACACTTAATAGAAACATTTCATTTCATTTCAATAAAACATTCAATAGAAACATTTCATTTCATTTCAATAAAACATTTGGTGGAGATAATCAACATCCCAATAGAATCATGCGACATTAGATTCCTGAATGGGAATAATATTAAGACATATGGCCATAGTCATAATGGTGTCCATCTAATGTCACAAAGCTAGTGACTTCTTGCAGACTACTAAAGACTTGCTTAAAGTCAACAGTAAACATTACACCCTATAGTACCAAGGAGCAAATGATATAAAGGTAGCTATAGACTTGCTCAAGGTCAACAGCAAACATTACATTACATTAGCATGATTACCCAAAGGTAACTATGAGAGCTAACAGTTTCAAAACATTTACTTGATTCCCATGAAAATTATATAACAATACTTCATATTTTCAAACATTATACAATGACACATTTTTAATATAAACTTTTAGGGAACCAAGTTTCAATTTACATTGCCATGGATTCTAACGGTGAGGTATACTATATAGCACTTAGCTTCTTTAGGATTTAAAGGTGACTTTCATGGTCTCAAAGGAACTCGTGTAGCACATAGGTACCATAGGATTCCAGAAGTGGCTCTCACAATATAGCTCTCAAACCTAGCATACCATGTTAAAACATTTATGATAACCCATCTTTCATCAAACATCTCATTCGATATAAAGCCAAAATATGTTATTACTATAAAGCCAAAACATTTCATTCCATTCCATTTAAATTTCAAAACATTCAAAACTATACATTTTTTCAAAACCATTAAACATTAACAATGCATTCTAAAAGCATCGTGCATAATGATTTAAAAAACATCAAAACAATGATTATGCATGTGAGCAATGCAATTATGCATGACTAAATGCATGCCTATACAATACCTCTTTCATTTTCGATTCTGTATCATTCTTATAGTTCCAAATCCAATCCTTTCGATACGATTCAAATCATCCAATCATTAACCTGATATGATGATTAATCAATCCAAAACGTTTCCTTTCATTCAATAACAGTTAACCATTTCAATTCGTTAAACCTTATATCTATTCAATCATTTCAATACACTTCATTTCAAACACTATACTCTAAATTCTTTTAATACTTTTCATAAACTTCAATCATGCAATATAACTCAACACATTTAAAACGTATATCTTTAAATCAATATCAATCATTTCGATCCAAAGTCTCATTCTAAAATCATCATTCATGATCAAAATCGAACTATTCCCAAATGATCAATAGACATTAAAACCTTTAAGAATACATTAACTTATTTAAATCATTACTTTACCAAACACTATCTTAAACCAAAACAATTCTGATTAAGTGTAGTTGACTACTCTTTTGGGGCAATCGATTGCCATGCATTTCTTCAATTTTTTAGATTAAAATTTTCAATATTTAAAGCTAACTATATAATGGGCAGTCGACTAGTTTTTAGACAAAAAGCTTTTGGGTAAAAAAGTAGTTGACTGACCTTCATGGCAATCAATTGTTTTTCAGACAGTAGGTTTTTAAGTACAAGGTAGTCAACTAATCTTTAAAGCAGTCAGCTAGTATAAGTCAGTAACATTAAAAACACCAAAATCCTGTATCTTAGTAGTCAACCGTTCCCTTGGGCAGTCGGCTACTCCTAACAAAATGCTTTCTAGAAGTTAAAAACTATTTTCAAAACCTCCTATACATTTAAATACAATTCAGCCATATTCAATGCAATCATGATATCCCTATCTTCCTTTATACATATCCCTTACCAAACAATCGTGATTACGTGATAGCACTCTTTAGCACCAATCTTCAATGAGCAAGCTTAGATGTCCAATTTGTTTCAAAGCTGCAAAGATCAATTCAAAACCTAATTTTCTCTCTCTTATCTTCTCTTAGCTGAAAATTTGAGCTTGCTTTTTGCCTTCCAAATGGTCACTCCAACACACCATACCACAATATGTTATAGAGCTCGTAGAGTTGAACAATTTTCCTTTAGGTCACTTTTTGGTTTAAAGTGATTACATTAGGGTTTTACAAGTTTTCTCTCTCTAAAACATGAAAACATGAACTTTCTCTCTCCTCCCTTGCCATGGCTGGCACACACATTTGGGGAAGATGATATTTTTGGCTTAAAATATCATTATTTATATATTAAATATCTTGCTTAGCAATTTACCATATTGCCCTTACACACTTCCATTAATTCCATTTATGTCCCGACTACTATAATATTCATTTAAACATTTAATTTAATTTTCAAAATATTTTATTTTCATACCAATCATACTTATTTAACATAATTTACTCAAAACATTGAATTTTGTTGGGGTTTGACCCATCATAAGGGTGAAATTACTAAAATAACCCTAGTTATTCATTCGCATAGTTTTTTACCTTTTCATGTGATTTAGTCAATAGTTGGAACTGTGTGAGATATCTTCATACAAGAATTCATCTATGACAGTCTATGAGTCAAAAGTTAAATTACGTTGATCGATATTCACACATATTTTGTCAACCTATTGACACAACGTTATTATTGAATTTGTTACACATTTCCCAAAACATACACAAACGAGGGAATTTTGAGACGCAAACTCTTTTCATCTCATTATTTCACACCAAATATCAGTACTCTAGAGTTTTACCCCAATCGAAACTGTAGAAATCCCAATGGGAGCCGCATTCAATTTTCTCCGATCCTTACAGGATAACATTTACAATAGCTCTCTTCGATATTTCAAATTAAACTCCAATCAAGACGAGTTTCATACCATGGGTAAATCAATCCCCATGTATCAATAACGTACTCTTTCGAGATCATTCTAGATCTTAGAAAATCCCGTGGGCCCTGCATCTAATTTTCTCCATCATAACCGCTATATAAAAATCTTAGCAATTAACTCTGGCTTTTCGATTTCCATAATGAATAACTTATATTGGTTATTGGAAAAATGAGGTTCTCACATTTACTTGTAAATAGGATTACATTTTTCAAAATAAATTTTATTTGTATAATTAATAATCTAATATACTATGTTACCATTAAAACCGTAATATGTTGTATAATGACATTCATGAAAATGTAAATTTATATACTTTTAGACTACAACTTTTAAATATCCATAGTCTTTAATTTCTCATACTATAGTTTGTTGAAAATGATAGTTTTTATGTAATTATATTTAAGTAAAATGTAGTTTTTTAGTATATTAGACTAAACTTGAAAATATAAAATCTAGCCAGAGCACTGATGAAAAACATACAAAGGCAACATTTTCTATAATATCATAGTTATAAAGCATTTTACAATATGTTTTTATGATAACTCTAAAAGTGCATTTGGATGGAGAATTTTGAATTTTGAGGCATTTTAAAGTGAAAACATTTCAAAATTCATCATTTTAAAATATTAGCATTTATAATTGACTTGTTTGGATAAAAAAATTTTAGAAAGGATTTTTGAATACTAGAATTTGATTAAATAAAAAATAATTATAAAAGAAAATTAATAATATTATATATTAGAAAAGAAAAATATCAAATAAAATATGCAATATGGGTATCATTAGATTTGTAAAAATGTATAAATATTATTAATAATATAAAAATAAAGAGATATATTAAATTTAAATAAAATAATATGTTTTTGTTTTTAACTTTATATTTAATAGTAGGTCATGTCTAATAAAATAGGAAAGAGTAAAAGGAATTTTGAAAAACCACCTCTTTATGTGGATATTCATAAGGGAATTTGAGCATTTCAAATTCCCCTCTTAAATTTTTAAATTCTTCAAAAAATTTTGCCAAACAAGAATTAGCATTTTGGACTTTTAAATATCTTGATTGAAATAAATTCCCTCCTTGAAATTCCTCATCCAAGCACAACCTAAAACTTTTTACAATTTTAAAAATCATAGTTAAAAATATTAGACTACCTTTGGTTTAAGTAACCGTAGTCTATGACCTTTTTCTAGTAGCAAATATTGTCTAATATATAAAAAACTAGGCTTTTCATAAAAGTGTAAACTTTATGTACAAAAGACTATCTTTTCTATAAAAGCATAGCTATTTATATATATATATATATATATATATATATATATTTATATATAGACACACACACACGTTTTTTCACAAAAATGTGGTGTGTGTGTGTGTGTGTGTGTGTGTATTAAAAGTAAATAATCTATTAAAAAAGCAAGAAATTACAACCATGCCTAAAAGACTAAGCTTTTCATAAAAGTATAATCTTTATGTACAAAAGACTATCTTTTCTATAAAAGCATAGCTATAAATATATATATATATATATTTTTCACAAAAATGTAGTGTGTGTTATATATATTGAAAGTAAATAATTTTATTAAAGAAGCAAGAAATTACAACCATGCCTCAAAATTAGAGTTACGCATAACTCCTAACTTTGCAAGAATATCAGAAAAAAAAATTTGCTTCTCTACAAACATGAACAAAGGAAATCGAACCCAAACTCAAATACAAGTTGTGAAGTTCGTTGAGAAGGTTACTATACTTCCAAGGACTATCAAGAATTTTGTTAACCCAGGAGATGACAATCTTGGAATCACTCTCAATGATTAAGTGAGGAAATAGTGCTATATTTGCTTTGGAAATGATTGAAAGAGCCTCAACAACAACACTCAACTCTGCTAAGTTTGAATCAGTCACACTAATATGCTTAGAAAACATCATCAAAACAAACCCATGATGATCACGCAAGACTCCACCAATCCCCGCCACCAGGTTTGCCTAAGGAGGATTCGTCAACGTTGCATTTCTAAGAACCATAAGGTGGGGGAGACCACGAAATATTTTTTCTAACAGTTATGTTTTTAACAACAAAGCAAACTTTAGGAATGTTATTAGAAAAAAGTAGCATATCAAGATGTGGATGTGAAGCTTTGAGCCTCCAGCTAATTCTCATTTCAACAAAATGCGAAACTTGAAGGGGGAAAAGAGATTTGGAGTTAAAAAAATTCTTTCATTTCAAGAAAGCCAAATTAACCAAAGTGTAGCATAGAAAAGAGCTTCCCAAATTTGCTTCTGGTTTCTTTTTAGTAAAAGATCATTCCATGACACAAAGAATTAATTCAAAGAACCTGGAATTGATTTATACATATATATATATATATATGAACATTGCGATTTTTATAAAAGCATAGTCTATGTACAAAAAAGATTATGTTTTTTCATAAAAGCATATAGACACATTAGACTTTGATTGAAAGTGTAATATAAAGTTTCCAAGAAAAGACTACGCTTGAATAGACTACGATTTAAAACGTAGTCTTTTTTCATATTGACTACGTTTTTTAACTATAATCTTTTAAATTTTTTTTGTAGCGATAGTATTTAAGATCATGCACCATCTTAAGGGGTGCAGATCCTAAAAATTTTAGGCCGCAAGCCATTCATCAAGTATTAAACAATGTTGTTAGAACTAGATTGAATTGATTCAATCAAAAACCAATGGTCAGTTTGATTTGAAAAAGATTATCAAGCCAAATAGTCATCGAATCAATCAAGAACCTATTTGTCAATCATTCTATTAAACCATATCAAACTTGACTAGGTATTAAATTGGCTTTATTCATTTATTTTTTATTTAAATTGAAGAAAGTATATGATAAAATGCCTAGGTAGGTTTTATGGTTATTCTTAATGAAGAAAAGAGTCCCTGTGAAATATATTGAAATAATTAAGGACATGTATAGAGATACAAGAACACATACTAAGACATATGGAGAGCAATCAAACGAATTCCTATCACAGGAACACTACATCAAGGGCCAGCATTAACATACCTTGGTGTATGATGTTTGCAGATGATATTGTCTTGTATGCTGAGACTAGAGCAAAGGTTAACTCAAAGCTAGACTTATGGAGATAGACACTAGAATCAAGAGGGTTCAGACTAAGCAGATTGAAAACTAAATACATCAAATGTAAATTTAGTTTAAACATAGAGGAAGACCAAAACATATTGATGCTAAATGGGACAACGATCCCTAAGTAGGATCATTTCAGATATTTAGGATCAATTGTAAAGATGGATAGAGAGATTGATAGCGATGTAACCTATGGGCTCTAAGGTAGCTAGAACAAGTGGAGAAACACTAATGGTGTGTTGTGTAATAAAGGAATTCCTATATGGTTGAAAGGCAAATTTTACAAGAAATTGTTAAACCAATATTGCTATATGGTAGAAAATGTTAGGTGACTAAAAGACTATATACACAGAAGATGAATGTAAGAGAAATGTGAATGCTATGATAGATGTGTAGATATATGAGAAAAGATAAAATAAGAAATAAAGACATTCGCAAGAAGATTAGAATGGAACCTATTGAAGACAAGATAAGTGCAAATTGTTTACGTTGATTTGGACACATATGACATAAACCTTTGGACACTCTAGTTAGAAGAGTGGAGGTTTTGAGTAGTGAAACAAATGTCAAAGCTAGAGAAAGACAAAAAAAAGACTTTGAATGAAGTTGTCTGGAAAGATATGATGGAACGAGAGTTGACAAAACAAATTGCCTTAGATAGGAATGAGAGGAAGAGAAAAATTCATGTTGCGATTTAACATGAGTTCATATATTGGTTCATATAATCTACTCGAATATTGAGATAAAGATTGATGATAATGCTCTCTTAAAATAATTTTTACAAGTATATATTTTTATAAATTTATTTTATTGTTTAATGTCTTAAAATCTTTTTTTGCAAGTAGCGAATGTTGAGCCCTTGAATTCTTGACCATTAGATCATATCATAAAGTCAAATTTTTACTTTTTTTTTTTAAAGATTGATTGCATTTAATAGTTATCCAGTTTCATATTCATATTTTAATGAAATCATAATCTTAATTGAATCAACCAGTTGAAATATGCTCAATCCTATTATTCAAATCTTGACTTTAAAATTATTCTAAAATAAGAAAAAAAAATCTTTATAAAATCTTGAATTATTGTTTGCTTTTATTTAATTTTATATATTATAAAACTATTTAGAAAATTTTAAAATAATGGTCATAGCATGAAGTCAAAATTTTTACTTTTTTTTTAAGATTGATTGCATTTAATAGTTATCCAATTTCATATTCATAATTTAATGAAATCATAAGTTTTATTGAATAAACCAGATGAATCGAAATATGCTCAAACCAATTATTCAAATCTTGACTTTAAAATTATTCTAAAATAAGAAAAAAAATCTTTATAAACTCTTGAATTATTGTTTGCTTTTATTTAATTTTATATATTATAAAACTATTTAGAAAATTTTAAAAAATTATCTAAATATTAGTCTAAATGAAAGTGACATTCTTATATGTCACATTCTCATTAATTACTCAAACAAAGACCAAAGTCGAAGTCATTTTCGGTGATGGTGGCAATTGCAACACATAAGTGGGATAAAGAAAAGTGGCAAAAGCCAAATCCCAAGTGGGGTAAAAATTAAGAAGAAGTATTTTCAATCGCGTGTTGTTCACGCATCAAACTCAAAATCCTACGAGGGTAACTTAAGAGTAATAAAACAAGCCTAAAAAAACGGAGTCATGGAAAACAAGTGTACATGAGAGTAGACATGCTTAAGGGTTGGGTTATTCATCCAAACTCAAAAGTCTACTCAATAATTGATCGAATTTAGATAAAAATATTCAATGCAATTATCAAGTTTAGGCAAAATTTTTAGGCTCGTTTAAAAATTGGGTAGGGCTCAAGCTTGACCATTTAAAGCCATGGCCCAGTCCAAAATATTAATTTTAATTAAGTTTTTTTAATATATTTATTAAGTAAAATATAATTATAGGTATATAAAACATTATATATTAATAAATATGATTATAAATATTTAATATATAAATTGACATATAAATTTTGACAAATTAAATTAAATTTTAAAAAGAATAAAAAATATAAAATAAATAAATAAAATAATATTTGAGCCGAGCTAGGCTGGGCTAGACTTGAGTTTGCATTATAAAAATTAAAACAAGCCTAAACTAAAAATCAGGCCTAAATTTACAAGTCGAGCTAGATTTGGACATATCCATAAACCATTATTATATATTTTAAACTTGCCCTAAGCTTGATCCAACCTGACCAATGATTAGATATACATTAAAGTGAAGCGAGGAAAGAGCTTTTTCTTTTTTGGTGAAAAATTGAGGAAAGAGTTGATTGATTTTGATAAGAGAATATTGTTAATAAGATAAAGAAAAAAGAAAGAAACATTTTTTTTGGTTAAAAATAATCTCGATTAATTCGAAATCGAATTACAGCTGATGTCGATACAGAAAAAGCTCTTCCGATACTATTTATGCACTTGATGAACGATTAAACATTGGGGGCGTCGTGAACGTGAATGTGATTGTGAGCCCACCCATCATCATCAGCCTTGTCACCATTCTCCATGCATGTTTCTACATATGATGTATGTTACGATGTTATATTCGATGCAGCATCATGAGCATGCAAGGGTTCATACATGCATACGTTATGAGGTCTGAAGATGATGGAGACAAAAAGCTCCGCTGAAAGCTGACATGGACCCCATGGCCCAACTTCACCTCGCTCTACCGCACACTTCTGCCTTAGTCACCATGACATTTTTCTATTGCAATATCAGAAATTGGCTACGCGTCTGATCTGACATCTCTGTGAAAATAGTCCGCTTGTTTTTCCCATTTTTAGCATTCTGCTAACTTTTCATTAATACTGGTTTAAATGTACCATTCTTTTGTTTTACATTTTTTATTTTTAAATAATAATTATATATTAAATAGTACAAAGTTGCATGTTTTGTAAATAATTGATATTAATAAAATATATATGTTATTGGAAATTTGCATTAACATTTATAACATACCTTATTTTCAAAATATATCCCATTATTATAGAATCTTTTTAACGTTAATAATAAAAATTTAAAACGACAAATTAGAAATATAATGAATAAATATATCTTAATTAATAAAATTATTATTAATATCCACATTATATACATAATAGTAATTATTTTTTTGGTGTAAATTACGAGATGCTCCTATACCACATTAGGTATGAAACTAATTCTTGTTTGCACTGCGTGGTTGATGTTGGCTCAAGAAAATTTAACTTGATGAAGATTCGAATACGAAATCTCTTACTATTATACCATTGAGTCAATTCTTTGAGTTATTAATAGTAATTATTACATGCAAAACAAGTGATCACTTGTATTTTATATATTTTTAAACACGTTTTACAGTAAATATATGATTGTATTGCCAACAACATCCTGACCTAGGGTTAAAGATGACTTATGGTATATCATAAGATTTGAATTCGAATCCAAGCATCCTCTTCCCATCTTTGTTTATTAATTATTTCCCTCATAACCAATATATATATATATATATATATATATGATTGTATTTTATACAAAAGATTGAAATTAATAAAATGCATATTTACATGCATTCACGCATAAATATTTATAATCAAATCAACATAAAGTATTAACTTTAATATATAATTAAATCTCTAAACTAAAAAAAATAACTCAATTTAAACTTTAACGTTTTTTTCATCAAATAAATTCATTTAATAAAAATATTTAAATGAAAATTGAATTTTTTATTTATAAATTTGATCAGTTTTATTAATTATTTATAATATCATTCAAAGAGTAACTTAAAATTTTTACGAACACCCATATTTTTATATATATTATAGCTTACAGGTAATATAAATACGTCTATTTTTTTTATATTGAATTTGAATCTTTCTTGAATTAAAAGCGAGAAGTATTAAGTTCTCCTTGATTTAACGTTTGAGTTAGATTGATGCAAATGTGCTATTCAGTGACATTAACTATAATCTTATCATAAAACCTAAGCTCATCTCTATAGTTGTTATCTTTTCGTTGTACAACGAGAAATATCCACTTTAATTTCATCTCAAAAACTTCACCACAAATCTTAGGTTAAAAAGTTTAAATTTTAACCATTAAAGTATCTTTCCACGACACAATAATATCCTTTAATTAGAAAAGTACATTTAGTTTTCGGTTTGGTTCTTCAAGAGCTTTTTCTTTATTCTTTTATTCTTGATATAGACCTTCAATCTTGTTCAAATACTAAGATATATATATATATATATATATATATATATATATATATTACATAAACAAATAAATAATAGATGTGACAAATGAAGTTATAACTTAGTGATAATTGACAAGAAAGAGATTCTAAAACTTTAAAGTTTTTCCTTGGAGAAGGTACTTTAAAAACCTAATTCCCAAAATAAGGAACTTTTAAATTTTACTCTTAAATAAAGGTAATTTAGTTTAAATTTAATTGCATATCAGCATTAATGCCTTGTCAGCATGCTCAGTCAACATTTAGCATCTTCTTCCTCTAGTAATCCTAAATACTGTTTTTATCTTCTCTTCCAAATTCCAATCTCAATAAAAACAATCAAAAATTAGTTTCATCATTTGAGATTTTTCAAAATAGAAGAAAATCCATAAACTTCAAATTGGGAGAGAAAAAAAAAGAGGTGTCTAAATATAGAACAAGAAGAGCTTTACCTCTGCATCATATTTTTGTTCCATTTGTCAGGACTTAACATTGGCTTTCGTATCTATCTCAATCAAAAAACAAGACAAGGAGTGAGATCTGTGGGTATTATGAGAGTTGGTATGGTGGATCCTAAGTCAAGACTTTGTAAAAGAAGACGGCCCAACTGTTGGACAGATATTTTGAGAGGTGCCTAGAGGTGACAAATGAGCGGGTCGGATCGGATTTGGGTTGGGTCATTTTGAACTGGATCATTTTGGATTAAGGAAAAATCGAATCATTACGAGTTCGAATAAAGTCGGGTTCGGGTCAAGAAAAAATCAGTCTATTTCGAACTCAGATCATTTCGGATTCGAATAAGATCAGGTTTGAATCAATTTGATTTCGGACCAATTTAAGTCGAATTAATTCAGGTTTGAACTAGATCGGGTTTGGGTCGTTGACTTTTTTAGCCAATTCGGGTTAGTCGGATTTGGATTCGGGTCGATTAGACAGGTTTATTCGGTTAAGCTTTAGTCATCTCGATGTTTTTTATTTTGTATGAAAATCAACTGAAACTATATTTCTAAGAATTACAAAACTCATGAAAATAAAATTTTCTTCTTACATGACCTATAGTACAATTGGAATTAAATAATCAAAATATTTAATAATCTGTATGATAATTTTTTTATAATATATTTACCAATATTCATAAATTAATTACATTTTTTCATTTTAATTTTATTATCTATAATAATTAATAACTTTATGAATCAAAGTGATTTAATAATCGCTACTAAATATCATAAAACAATACTATATATCTCTTTAATTTATCTTATTTTGTATAGAATAATTGGAGACATTAAGTGTAAGTGATATAGCTTCTGTACTCTATTATAGATTAGCCATTAAATAATTATACATTAGGTTCAAATGAATATAATATAAAAGTGAATATTTAAGTTTAACTAGATTAAGAAAATATATAACACTCATTTTATTGAAAAATATTATATTTTTACTACATTAAAATACTTTGATAATTAATTTTAATATTTAAATATGTATTGATACTATTAAATTTAAATTTGAATCTTTTCAAGTTTGGATTAATTTAGATTCGGATCAATTTAGATTCGGTCAATTCGGGTTCGGATCAGGTCAAGGTTGGGTTAATCTAAATTCGAATGAATTTGGGTTCGGATTAGGTCGGGTTCGGATTAATGTAAATTCGAATAAATTTGGTTTCGGATCAATTCGAATTCGGATTGGGTTGGATTTGGGTTGTTGATTTTTTTAGACAAATCGGATCAATTGAGTTTGGATTCGAGTTAATTGGGCAGATTTTTTGGGTCGGGTTAACTTTTACCACCTCTAGAGGTGCCTATATTATGTTTGGGGACTTAAAAGATCCAAATGGTAGTTGTGTACTCACCTAGCAATTAATGAAGCAAACGGTTGTGTCTAGTCCAGATGACTATTATGGAATGACTCTTTGTGCTTTTGTGAGTTTGAAAACTAAGTTAATTTAGAAATTGAGTGAGAAGGAAATAATTGAGTATTTTATAGAGTATTTTAGAGCTAAGTTAGCGCATTACATGGTGCCCAAAAGAGTGGTGTTTAAGGAAGAATTGCCCAAAACTTCAACTGGGAAGATTCAGAAGTTTGTTTTGAAAGAATTTACGAAGAAGATGGGTTCATCTTCCAGCTCACGATGAGTCAGATTTAAACTATGTATCGAGTTTGTCAATGATTGTCATTTTACATGATTGTCTCGATCAGCAAGCTAAAGTTTGCTTTGTCCTTTTTTTTTAATACTTGTCAAATTCTAATATGAAAACTGATCCAATTTAATTAGTATCCAATTTTTTAAATAATTGATTAGCATCCAAAAGATCTAAAATGAAACTCTACCAATTGCTACACAAAAGAGAAATCTAGTATTTAAAATCAAGAAAGATCTCATTAAACTTATTGTTTAAAGTGATTTTTTCCTTTTCTCTCCTAATTTGAAGTTGTATGGTTTTTTTGTTTTGTTTTGAAAATTTTAAATGATGAAATTGATAATATGAAGCAAATTGTTATTTTGGTTGAGATTGAACAGGAAGAAAAAAAGAACTATTGTATTTTGGCTCACTTAAAAGAAGATGCTGACAGAGCATTAATGCTGACATGGAATTTGGTTTGAACTAAAATACCTTTATTTAAGAATAAAGTTTAAATGTACCTTATTATGGGAATTAAGATTTTAGAGTGCCCTGCATAAAGAAAAAACTCAACACTTTAAGGGTTTATGTTAAGTTTTTGTTATATCTATTGAATCATACGCTAATTTGGTTATTTGATTTAAAATAAATTTTTATATTGTTGTAATACTTAATTATGATGATAATTTTGTTGTAATTTGAATAGAGAAAAAAATAAATAAATGATAGATGTGTGTCAAGATTTCCTTTCTTTCAAGGAAAGCTGATAAATGGGTTAGGCCGACTCAAAACCGATCCGGAACCGGCCTGGGTTAGCTCAGCCCCGATTTTGGTTTGGCCCAATTTAGTTATTTTAATTGAATTGGGCCAGTTTACTATAAAAAGGATGTAAGGACCTGGTGTATCTGCAATTTTGTAGGCCAAATGGTTAGAAGTGACTTGAACTTTAATGAGGTTAAGGGTTCGAGTCGCTCTAGAAACGAATTGGGAGTGGCAAATTCTAGGAATTCCCGGTGACAAAACCATAAGGGGCCTGTGGGGGCTTCCAAAGCAAACAGTACATTGTGATTAAGGTCTGGCTACTAGGGGTGGATCCCTGACCCACAAAAGTATAGGTACGCCAAGTCCTTACAATAAAAACATAGGTACGCCAAGTCCTTACAATAAAAACATATGTTTTTATTGTAAGGACCTGGCGTGCCCACATGCGTTTTTATTGTAAAGACACGTTTTGAATGAAATTTCTCCTTTCAACTGAGCAAAAAAAAAATTCATCTAAGGTTAGTTTAATTGGTGATACTTGGACCAGTGTTTATGGTTTAAGTTATCCTATTATAACTTGCCACTAGATAGATGAAGTTCGGTGCATGCAAAAAACATATTTTCTCTTTAGATATATTAGAACAACCACATAATGCATATACTATTATTCAATACATTACTAAAATATGTAAATTATATGGAATTGAAAATAAAGTTTTTTCTATTACTTTAGATAATGCTTCAAATAATACCACAACTATTCCTATGTTAATGAAAAGTTTAAACCCAGTTATGCAATGTGTATTTTTTTTCATATTAGATGTGCATGTCATACTACAAATTGGATTTATATATGAGGCATTGACATGATATAATCTCTATGCACTATCAGTACACCAAATGTTAACATCTCATCAATAAGCTCTTATGAGCTAATTGACAAATTTTAGTTGTATTTACTTTTAAGGGCTTGTCATTTTTTTAGTTTGCTTATTGATAAGATGTTAACATTGCATTGACAGTGTATAAAAACTATACACTATAAGTGCATTATATGCAAACTCTTATAAATTTGTGTGTTCAAAATAACTTTGATGTTAAGGCATAGGTCTAATCGATAAAATTAAAACTTTAGCAAAATGGATTTGCAACCCAAATCCCAACATGAATAGAAGCGAATTTATCAAGCGAATAACATGAATGTTAAAGCATTTCCACTTCCCATGTATATGTGGCAAAAGTTAATTCGACCCGAAATATCCGCCCAATTAACCCGAATCTAAACCCGACTGATCGGATTTGACTAAAAAAGTCAACAACCCAAATTCAACCCTATCCAAATCTAAATTGATCCGAAACCAAGTTTATCCGAATTCACATTGAGCCAAACCCGACCTGATCTGAACCCGAATTGATCTAAATCCAAATTCATCCAAATTTAAATTAACCCAAACCTAACCTGATCCAAACCCAAATTGACCCAAATCTAAATTAATCCGAATCCAAAATTACCCAAACTTGAAAAGATTCAAACTTAAATTTAATATTATCAATAAATATTTAAATGTTAAAATTAATTATCAAAGTATTTTAATATAGTAAAAATATAATTTTTTTCATTAATATAAGTGTTATATATTTTTTTAATCTAGTTAAACTTAAATATTCACTTTTATATTATATTCATTTGAACCTAATTTATAATTATTTAATGGCTAATTTATAATAGAGTACAGAAATTATATCACCTACACTTAATGTCTCCAATTATTCTATAAAAAATAAAGATAAATTAAAGATATATATATATAGTTCTGTTTTATGATATTTAGTAGAGATTATTAAATCACTTTGATTCATAACGTTATTAATTATTATAGATAATAAAAATAAAATGAAAAAAATGTAATTAATTTATGAATATTGATAAATATATTATAAATAAAACTATTATACAGATTATTAAATATTTTGATTATTTCAGCCCCAATTGTACTATAGGTCATTTAAGAAGAAAATTTTATTTTCATGAGTTTTGAAATTCTTAGAGATATGATTTCAGTTGATTTTCATACCAGATAAATCACATCGAAATGACCAAGGCTTAACCTAATAAACCTATCCAATCGACCCAAATCCAAATCTGACCAACCCAAATTGACTAAAAAAGTCAACTAGCCAAACCCGATCTAATCCGAACCCGAATTAATCCAAACCCAAATTGATCTGAATTCAAATTGATCCAAACCACACCTTATTTGAACCTGAAATGATCCGAATCCGAAATAGACCGATTTTTCCTTGACTCAAACCCGACCTTATCCTAACCCGAAATGATCCGATTTTTCCTTAACTCAAAATGATCCAATCCAAAATGATCCAACCCAAACCCGATCCGACCCGCCCATTTGCCACCTCTATTCCCATGGAAACAAGATATAACTCACTCCATTGTTTGTTTTCTTCTGTTTTACCCTATAAAGATGTTATTACTCATTTTTATAACAATTTTACAAATAACCCGATTTTAACAATTAATGATGATGATTGGAATTTTACTAAAAATTGTGTTGATTTGTTATTTACTTTTATAGAAGCAACCGAAAGATTTTTAACTCAATATTATCCAACTACACCTTTTTTGTTCCTATAGTTTTTATAATATTTGAAAAATTGTTACAATTTAGGAATAATAAAACTTTATCTTCTTTTGTATATGACATAAAGGAAAAATTGAGAAAATATTGGGAAACAATTCCTCCCATTCATTGTATTGTAACTTTATTAGATCATGATTAAAGTGAAGAAAATGTAGAGATTCTTTTTTAATATTATAACAAATTTCTTGGGATTGAATCTATTAAAAACCAAAAGTCCTCAATTAAATATCTATTTTTGAGATTTAATAATCCAACCAAAAACAAGAAGAATCAAAGGAAGAAACCTATAGTTATGGCGACAGCCGAAGCATTTTCGACGCCATTAAGGCTACAGGGGAGAGACTTAAGATGAATAGAAAAGGCAACAGATTCGATTTCAGATCATCATCTTTTACTCAATGATCTCATAAAAGTAGCTCTAATGAGATACAATTTTTCTTAAGTAAAAGTTTTCTAATAGAAAAGAACTTTAACATTCTCCAATGTGGAAAGAAAACAAAAGACAATTTTTGACTTTAACTTTCATAACCCAAGATATTTTCGTAGTGCAAGCATCATCCATTGCTTCAGCATCCGCATTTTTGAAATGTGAAAGAATCATTGGAGATCATTAAATCAGTCTTAATCTAGCTTCATTATGTATACTAATGTGCCTCAAAGATTGGTTTGAAGAGGAATTCGTAATAAAGAATTTGGAATGGCCAATTAATTCATTGATAATCTTTGGGAGACGGAGGAAGAAGTTTTTAAGGTAATTCTTATAAAGTATCCATAAGGATTATTTTAATATATGGATTTTATTGGTTAATTTTTTTTTCTTTTTCCCCTCCTTTGCAGCTTTTCACCTTTTTTTTTCTTACTTTTATAACCACCGGTTTAGACCACTGCTTGCTTATAATGGGGCGGAGCAATGGAGCCCGGTTCGGAATTAGCTCAGTCCGATCCCTTTCTAGCTCTACTTTCAAGTAAAGAATCCATGAGCATTATTTTAACATATATAGATTTTATTGGTTAATTTTTTTTCTCTTTCCTCTCCTTTGTAGCTTTTCTCGTTTTTACTTTTTTATTTCCTTTCTTTTCATGTCTCTTTCCATTTACTATTTTTTTTCTCTTTCCATTTATATTCTCTTCGATGGTATGTGCTTAACTTGCGGCAGTCTTTATTATTGAGGTAAGCATACATTATTTTTTTATTATTAATTTTTAATAGAAATATGCTAAATTAATTGTTTGAAATTTAGTCTATTGTAATTAACAATAATATTAGAAATGGGTCAATTCTAGTCTCTCCTTGAGCCTGAGGCTCTCGTGAGAATTTCATAGTCTTGTCTAGTCACAAGCAGTCATCATTCCTAGGATTTCATCAGATTTCTTTGGGGATCCATAGTTCCTAGTCACAGTTCTTAGTTTTGTTTTACTTTGGGATCTCAACAATGGCAGATGATTTGGAGGAGATGTGGAAAAACCTGAAGTTGACGGATGAGGAAAAAGAAGGCATAATCACGGAGGGAGAAAACCAATCAGCACAAACCAACGTAGAAGACAATTGGATGATTGGCAAACTCCTCACCACTAGACCATTCAATGGCGAAGCGATGATGAGAACCTTGAAACTGGTATGGCGACTATCTAAACCCGTTGATATTATTCAACTTGAAGAGAACATGTTTCTTTTCAAATTCTTGTCCTCTGGAGACAAAAGCAGGGTATCTGAAGGCTCCCCTTGGGCGTTCGATAAACAACTCCTAATGCTATTGAATTATGATGGAGGATTGAGGCCAGCAGAATATGACTTTTCCAGAGCCGCTTTTTGGATTCGGGTTTACGACTTACCCTTAGGGATGCGCAAACAAGAACATGCTGAGAAGATTGGAAGGAAGATCGGCACACTTAAAGCAATTGATGTCAGTCTAGAGGAAGGGGGTTGGTCACGATTCCTACGCATTCGTGTAGAGCTAGAAGTCTTAAAACCGTTGAGAAGAGCCATTTTCTTAGATGCCGGAAAGAACAAAGCCCCTGCACGAGGACGCCTAGCTTATGAAAGAATGCCCATGTTCTGTTATGGTTGCGGTAGGCTGGGACACAGGGATATAAAATGTGATGAAGTACCAAAGGGGTGGATGCTGAGAACAGACAACAACAGTATGGTAATTGGATGCGAGCGTCGCCATTAAAGCGAAGGAATTTCGCCGGAGACATAAGGCTAATGGGGGAAGCACAAGGAGACCGGAGCAAGGAGACGTCTGCCGGAATCAGAAAATTGGCAAGATCACTGGATATGGAAACTGGAGAAAATCAGGGAGAATCGCCAAAACAGGGAGTAATTCCCTCAAAAGATAATCACAGAGGAACCAGATCCAATAATTCAGGCACCTATCAAGGGACACAAGAGGATTCAGGGAATGTGATTAAATGTCCAAAGTCAACGATTCCAGGCACAAAGGAATGTACAAGTGGCACCAAGGATAACGTAGGAAAAAACTTAGTTCATGCAACTGAGGAGGAACATGCACGTGCTGAACAAGTGGCATTGGAAGGACATTATGCTTTGCCAAGTGGTAGACATGTGGAGGATGGATCTACGGACTTGCATGCAGAAACCTTAAACGTAAATGAGGTGCTACAGGAGGTAAAACCAATTTACGTAGAACAGCAGAACAATGCGACCCGAAGAGCTATAGATGGCAAACATAAGTGGAAGAAAATAGCTCGGCAAAACCTGGGTAATAAAGAAACTGTTGCAACAGAAGCTGGTAAGAGGAAACAACAAACCAGAGACGAGGAGGACCTATGTTGATTGACTTTCCTTTGAAACGAAGCAAAGAGCAGGATGGAGGATTGTCTTCAGTATTTACACCACCAACAGCGGAGACTGGGCTCCAGTCTCGTCGATCACCATGAAGATCCTCTCGTGGAACTGCCGCGGGCTTGAGAACCCGTGGACAGTTCGAAACCTTCACCAACTTATAGTGAAGGAAGCTCCTGATGTGGTTTTCATCATGGAAACCATACTTTCGGTGTCAAAACTAGATAAAATTCGAAGGAAATGTGGAATGGATAATGTCTTTGGAGTTGAACCAAGTAGGCGGAGTGGAGGCCTAGCGCTTTTCTGGAACAATGCAATTGATTTAAGCCTAGACAACTTTTCAAAGAACCATGTTGACTTTCATGTTAAGGATTCTGATTTACAGGCATGGAGACTGACCGGGGTGTATGGAGAGGCAAACACATCCAGAAGGAATGACACATAGGATCTCTTGCGAAGATTAGCAAGGATGCAACAAAAACCATGGGTTCTCTTTGGTGACTTTAATGAAATTTTGTGGGATGAGGAAAAATGGGGAGGTGCTCTCAGACCAGCCATGCAAATGGAGGCTTTCAGAAACGTTTTAGTTGACATAGGGGTAGACGATCTTGGATTTACAGGAGATGCATTCACATGGCAAAGGGGGCGGCAAATGGAGACTGTAATAAAGGAAAGGCTAGATCGCTTCCTGGTTGACAAAAACTGGTGTGAACTGTTTCCTTTGTCTGGAGTGAGACACTTAACCTGCTCTACTTCCGACCATATCCCTATTTTGTTAGACACAGAACAGAACAAAGCCAAACAGCAAAGAGCTAAAAAGCATCGTAGAAAATTCCTGGAAATCTCATGGCTCAAGGATGGTGAGTGTAACAATCTTATAAGCCGAGCTTGGGATACAGCTTCTAACTCTCATATTTGTTCCAGAATCGAAAAAGTAAGGCAGGAACTTAAGGCATGGGGTCACAACAAATATCATGGGCTGAGACAAAAGGCAGAAAGTTTAACCAATAAGCTCAAGGAAGTCAAAAAGAGAACTACAAGTGCCACTCTGGAGCAGGAAAGGAAGCTTAAGAAGGAACTTAATGAAGTTCTCGAAGCTGAAGAAACATTCTGGTTACAGCGCTCGAGAATAAACTGGCTACGGGAAGGAGATAAAAACACTAACTTCTTTCATGCTCAGGCGTCGCAGAGGAGAAAAGTAAATTGGGTAAAGGGGCTTGAAAATGAACAGGGAATTTGGTGTGAAGATGAGTTTGTCATGCATGAGATTGCTAGGGAATACTTTGAGCGATTGTTCCAATCCCAAGGTCAAACAGATCTGAATGAAATCCTAGGATCAATTTCTCCTTGTGTCACAGATCAAATGAATGATTTTCTCACTAAAGTCTTTCAGGCAGAGGAGATTCTTGCAGCTGTCAAACAGATTCACCCCACCAAATCATCTGGTCCAGACGGTATGCCTACTTACTTTTATCACAAATACTGGCATATTGTAGGTTCTGAAATCACTGCTTTTTTGCTTGAAAATACTGAATGAAGGAGGCAGTCTAGAACCAATAAACCATACCAACATTGTCCTCATCCCGAAAATAAAAAACCCTATTAACATGACCCACTTCAGACCTATCAGCCTATGTAATGTCATATACAAGATTATTGCTAAAGTATTGGTTAATAAGCTAAAAACTATTTTACCAACATGCATAAGCAATAATCAAAGTGCATTTGTACCAGGAAGGTTAATTTCTGATAATGTGATTGTGGCCTATGAACTCTTGCATGCTCTTAAACAAAAAAAGAAAGGAAGAGATAGCTATGCTGCCATTAAGCTCGACATGAGCAAAGCCTTCGATAGAGTGGAGTGGTCTTATCTTGAGGCAGTCATGTTAAAACTAGGATTTAGCCAGCTCTGAACATCCTTAATCATGAGATGCATTTCTTCTGTTTCCTTTTCAATAACTTTCAATGGCTCTATTACTAATGAATTCACTCCAGGAAGAGGACTTAGACAGGGAGACCTGCTATCACCATACCTCTTTTTGCTTTGTACTGAAGGCCTCTCAGCACTATTAAAACAGAAGCAACAGATGGGATGGATTAGTGGTGTTCGAGCCAGTAAGAATGGGCCCCGAATCACTCACCTTTTCTTTGCAGATGATAGCTTGCTATTCATAAAAGCAAACCAAGTCGAGGGAGAACGGGTGAAGCACATTCTAGAGATCTATGGGAATAGTTCGGGGCAAAAAATAAACTTTCACAAGTCAGGCCTCTTCTTCAGTCAAAATACCAATGAACAGGTGAAAGGCCATTTCAGTAGCTTATTTGGAATTCAATCCATATCCAATCCAGAAAAGTATCTTGGTCTCCCGACAATTGTTGGTAGAAACAAGAGAAGGGCCTTTGCTGATATAAAGAACAGAATGAAGGCAAAGATTCAGAATTGGAGTTGGCGATTTTTGTCTCAAGCTGGAAAAGAAGTCTTCATCAAATCTATTTTGCAGGCTATACCTTCCTATTCTATGTCCTGTTTCCGATTACCACAAACATTGTGCAAAGAGTTGGACAGCATAATTAGTAACTACTGGTGGAGTAATAAAGTGAACAGCAGGGGCATACATTGGGTCAACTGGAAATGCATGTGTCAGAGAAAAGGTATTGGAGGTATGGGCTTCAGGGATTTTAACAACTTCAATAAAGCTCTGCTGTGCAAACAAGGGTGGAGGTTAATTCACAATCCTTCATCCTTATTGCACCAAGTTCTTAAAGCTCGCTACTTTCCAAGAACCTCTTTCATGGCTGCCAAAGTGGGATGGTGCCCGTCCTTCACTTGGAGAAGTATTCTGGCAGGGCGTGAAGTGCTTGAGCATGGCCTACGTTGGAGGATAGGAGATGGAAAATCTGTGAATATTTGGACTGATAGGTGGGTTCCTGGGCTGGAAGGTTTCTCTGTTTCTACAAACCCGACATCAGCATCTAACCTTATCACAGTCAGCGACCTCATCAATGAGGACACCAAGGCTTGGAATGTAGAATTGATAGAAAATACCTTTACAGAGCATGAAACAGAGAAGATACTCTC
This sequence comes from Heritiera fomes, assembly GCA_032173925.1. Taxonomy (NCBI): domain Eukaryota; kingdom Viridiplantae; phylum Streptophyta; class Magnoliopsida; order Malvales; family Malvaceae; genus Heritiera; species Heritiera fomes. The sequence goes on from JAPDPM010000017.1 coordinate 1,356,267, forward strand.
TATTCCACTGGGAAGGGCTAACATCGCAGACTCACTTGTATGGCATTGGGATCGTTTAGGCCACTACACAGTACGCAGTGGCTACAAGCGTCTCATGGAAAATGCAGAGACTTTTCAAGAAACAAACACTGTTGAGACTGAGCAACAACAAGCCATCTGGAAGTCCATTTGGCGAGCAGAAATCCCTAACAAACTCAAGCAGTTTGCCTGGAAGCTCATGCACGAGGCACTACCGTGTAATACAATGCTTGCGAAACGGAGGATCCTTACGGATGCAACCTGTCCGAGGTGCGGCACTAAGGATGAATCTATTTTCCACGCACTAAAAAGCTGTCCGAAAGCCGATACCATCTGGTCCCATGTACCCATCACAACTTCAGCTGCATGGAATCAACTCACCGGTCAAAATGTCTTCGATTGGGTTAAGGAAGCCTTTAAGCTGCTGGATAAGGAGGGATTTGAAGAAAGTCTTACTTTACTTTGGGCCATTTGGAAAAATAGAAATGAAGAGCTGAAAGAAGGTTTACAGAGGCCAACTAATCTTGTAGCTCAGTTTGCCAAAGACTACCTGAAAGAGTTTAAACAAGCCCAGCTAAGTAGAAAACTGCAACCAAATGAGACTACACCAGCATGGACAGCACCACCTTCTGACATCATTAAAATCAACTTTGATGGGAGTTTCAAAGCAGTCGACAGGATAGGAGGCATAGGGGTTATTGCTCGCAACGAGAGAGGTGCAGTCATGGGCACATACCAAACCAGAGTTTTGCATGTCACTGATGCAGAGACAGTGGAGGCCATTGCAGCAGTCAAAGCTCTTGTTTTTGCGTCTGAAATGGGATTCTCACGCATCATCTTAGAAGGCGATGCCTTGACCATCACAAATAAAATCAAGAGCATAGTTTTTGATCTGTCTCCCGTTGGTGCACTGATAGAAGAAGCGAAATTGAGAGCTCGACACTTCATTCTCTGTGCTGTTTCTCATGCTAATCGGGTGACTAACCAGGCTGCCCACTGTTTAGCCACACTTGCCTATAGTTGTCCCAATGACACATACATGATGGAATCTTGTCCAAACAATGTCCTAGATGTTGTCCTTCGTGATTGTACTCATTTTTGCTAATTAATAAAGCTTTATGTTTCTCTCAAAAAAAAATTGTTTGAAATTTTATTTAGTCTGGAAATAGAGAGACAAAATTATAAGATTATATAAAATGATTTTTTTAAAAAAAATATATTGTCAATTTTAAAAAGAAAGATTTGATATATTTTGTAATCAAACTGCAAAGTCAGACGGTTTATCTTTTGAACCCAGCCGCCATTATCCAAACTTTTTTTTTAATTTGCCTATATTGATCATTAATGTTCATTGATTTGACGTCAATATTGATTATAAGCTCTATATACATATAGAGTAATCGAATTCACAAGAGATTATGTCAGGATTCCTTGAACCCTAAACTCTATATATATATATATATATATATATATAGAGAGAGAGAGAGAGAGAGAGAGAGAGAGAGAGAGAGTCATCAATATTGATTATAAACTCTATATACATATAGAGTCAATATTGATTTAAAATTTCATTTCAAAATTTTCTCTTTTCCCCTTGAAACAAGATTTTAATATCAAATACTCTTGTATCTTTTTTTTTTGGTCATTTTTTTACTTTTACATTTATTAACAAGAAAGCTTTGATTTTATTATTTAATATTATAAATTAATTTTTTTATTATAGTGATGAATCATTTTTTATTATCCAAAAAACTTTGTGTTGGATATTTTTTAGAGAAGATGATAATTAATGGTTGGTTGGTTAAACCCAAAATGAACAGTGAAAAATTTAAGGCAGAAAGTCGTTTACCAACTTGCATGTAAGAGGGTGAGGGAAAAAGGTTACAGGTAACGAGACCCTTGTCTCCCGCTTCCTTTCTTTTACTATTCAGTCTCTCTTCCGCTCTTCTTTTTAGCAAAAAAAGGCGCAAAAACGATACAAGCTATCACCACGTAAATGGATTTCCATTATTCGGATGTTAATTTAGTTGTTATTCATTTAATTTGTTTAATGAATTAATTGTATTACTATTGGATTATAATTGTAATTTACACTGTTATGTATAATTTCATAAAAAAATCTAAAAATAATAATTTAATTTACTCCATAACCTTTGTTTTGTATTATATGACATACGTACATTAAAAATCAAACCAACCCCTACCCAAAAAAAAAAAAACTGATCACAGCATGCAAAGAGTTATTAGCAGAAACTACAAGAATTAATGATTCATATATAAGCTGAAGAAAAGAAAGAGAAGTTGATTTTAGGTTGTATTTTGAAAGGTTGGTGGTTGGAGTGACCGGATAATTAGGTTTAGAGAGAAACGGAACAGAAAAAAAGTTTGAATACTTGAATGAATACTTGAACGTTGTTGGACTTGGAAGTATGTTTGTCTGTATTCCATGGAACATGGGAGTCGAATATGATCAGTATGTACAAGCAGAGAAACTGGTCTTAACTCGTAAACTATCTCTCTTCAACATTAGGTTCGTCTTTAATTTGATCAGTTTCATTAATTTCTACTTTAATTTATGGTTTTCACTAATTTTTTCCTCACTATGTTCACCTTGGTTTTCCTTTCTTTGTTTGTCTTTATGAGTTTTGACAAGGTCACGTAGAAATCGAAAGTTATATGTATGCATAATATACAGATGGAATTGAGCAACTGAAACTGGCAATATGTTGCAGAAGCAGCGGACATTTTTAGGCTTTGAAGGGTGTTTTGAGCTCTAGCTATTTTTAAACCTGGATACGTATATATAAACAATACTGTATTTTTTTAAACCCCCTTGAAGAATAAGTTTACCTTAGAGATACAACTGATTTCAGATCTTTTTTAGACCTTTACCATAGATTCAAGGGCCAGCAGGCCACACAGTTCGTTAAAAAAAGAAGCGTCGAAATAAGTTTCCAAATTTCAACCATGATCATGCAATAGCCTTCTGGGCTACGGCTAGTTCTATCTCCAAACCATATGCTTGCAATGGAAAACCCATGGCAGGCATTACATTTTTTTTTTTGTTATTACTTTTGCTTCACGTTTGAAAAAGGCATTTGGGGATGCATGCTGAATGATGCAACTCATGTATGTTTTCATATGTAGTAGTGGTATCAAGTCAAGTATCAAATCAACTTGAGAAATCTCCATCACAATAATGATCTCTAGCAGGTAGCCACCCCCATCTCAACTAGTCTTTGGCGAGCTTTGTAAGTTTCAATATATCAATTACAATTATAATCCAATGGTTAGAAACTCTTATTAAAAGGAAACCTAAACCATCAATAATTAATTTTTCATCATATATTTCGCGGTAGTTCTCATGCAAAAACTACAAATCTGTCGGTGTCGGCAATACGTAAACTGCCATCCAACTTGACATCTTAAACTTCAACAAATATGTATTATATAAAAAATCTGTTTATAATCTGTTAATCCACATCCCAATATTCTGTTCCTTAATTAACCAGCTTTTTTCTGTTCAAAATGGACAAAACAGGTACTTAGTTTAGGCATGCATTAATAAAGTGTGACATTTGATTTTAGTTTTCCGCGAAACGAGGTTCAGCTGTTCGGTATTATCGCGGCTGTCCGGTTGCGGTTTATTCGATGACTTATCATCTTAATATACTTTTTTCTGTTTTTGGAACTTGGAAAGTTGAATTCAATGTCTTGGAATACTACTAATACTGCTTGCAGTTGGAAGATTCATTATTGGAATTAGGTTCCCCGGCCCATTCTCCTATTTTTAACATTGTTTTTCACGTTCAACGTGCTAACGATGGTCGTACTTCTTACCTTTTTTTCGATTTTTGATAATGAAACAAAATCAAATAATAAATTATTTATATTAAAAAATACTAATGATAATTATTTTGACAGTCACACTTTAATATTTTTTATTTTAAGGAATTGTCACTTTTTAAATTTCTTTTAAAACTTGTTACATGTTATTACATATTATTTAGAATGTAATTTTTAGTATCTAAGTACTTCTACTTTTTAATTTTTCACGTGAGTAATTGTTTTTTACGTAAAATTAAAAAAAATGTGATCCTATAAAATTAAAAATATTAAAATTAGACTATCAAAAAAACTGTCTTAACATTCTCTTAAATAAAATATAATAATTTAACTTTTTACAATGAAAGAAAATAAAAGAATAAATATACTATACAAACCATAATAAATTAACAAGAATTTATAAATGCACTTCAAAAATTAGTCTTTATACTTCAATAGTTATGAAATAAAAATGTCTCCCAAAAAATTGTAATTTTATCCTTATTGAAATTATAATTTTAACTTTTATTTTTTTCTTTTACCATTCTGCGTCTCCTCTTTCAAAATAATCAATTTCAAAATTTTTTTTGTTATGAACTTAAAAAAAATTAAGAAAAAAACCAATTTAATTAATTGCAAACATGAATTTACCAAAAATTTTTTATGTTTAATAAAATCATATTATAGCAAAATTTTACAACTTATATTTGTTTTTAAAGTGATTGCTTCATGCGAGCTTCACTAGGCGAGATAGATCAAGCTTATTAAGTCGAGCTCGAGTGTCTCGGCTATTCTATCGGATCGAGTTCAAGCTTCAAAAACGAAGTTTGATTGAGTTCAAGCTGAGCTTCGAGTTTTTTAGTCAATCGAAACTCAAGCCTTATATTGGATCGTCTAAACTCGACTCTATTACACCCTTACTTAAACCTTATTTCTCCTAAGAAAGAATAATAATCACTAAATCAAACTTTGATTGTTTCTATTTTTCTATCATATCTCACTCTTCTTATACTTCTATTATTTATGTACTCACTAACTTCCCACCAAAAATTTCTTTTTTATTAAAAATCTTGTCTAATAAATTGTCTTTCCATATATAAACCAATATTTTAACATTAATCTAAAAAAATCTCAAAAATATATTATCAATATTATATTTGCAATATATATATATGATGAGGAATCTAGTTATACATGCTTAAAACAAATTTAGTTTTATTCACTTTCATATCTTTTTATATGATTTATTTTTTTAATCCGACTGTTGAATTTTATATTCTATTTACGTAGATCATGCATGCCGAATGTCATGTTAATCGAAGATGTCTAACTATTTGTTTCATAAAATAAAATTTCACCATTAATATATATTAAAAAAATGTAATTCTCGATTAGCATGATAAGAATATCAGATTGATTCAAAATTTTGCATGTATGATAGATACAAGTAAATTGCTAAATCCAAAGATTGGTTTATAAAAGTATTAATCCCTTTCATACACACTTTTATAACCATTACATCATATTAAATGAATGATTTAGATTAAAACCCCTTATATGTAAAAATATTTTAATCTTCACGACAGTCTTCTCTTTTCCATCTCTCTTACACCACAACAGTCTCTCCATGTCTTTGCTGCTTTTTCGTAAATACCTCCCTTGATGAATTTTCGTTGTTGCTTTGCTATTCTACTGTTAAATCATTTGTGGACACTTGGAACTTAGCCTGACCTAAGATGATCTAAAAGTCAAATACCAAATTTGAGGATGGCTTTTCAGATGCTGCAATTTCTTCCTTATTGGCAAAAAAAAAAAAAATACCTCATCGGCAAGAATCTGTCCACCATAATTTAATCATTTTGTTGTTGAACCAGACACCAAACTATTATAGATTTCTCATCTTCACTTGTTACAGATATAAGGACTAGCAATCCATCATCAATCATGCATATCAACTTCGCTGATATCTCAAAAAACAAGACACATTTTCTTATGTGATATAACTAATGTTACAAGTAATTCAATAACATACGCTCACAAAATTCAATTACAATACAAGGAAAAAGCCGCAAAATTCCTATTTTTCTACTTGGTTTTCTTATCATTTTGCGTTCTCTTTCTAAACTTTCGTTTCTCATCGGAATATTTTTTTCAAGCCATGAAGTTAAGAGAAAGAGAGATGAACGACTGTCGGCCGCCGTGAAGAGAAATAAAGATGGGAAAGGGAAAACGTAAAAAGAAAAGAGAGTAAAAAACATTTTTACACTGCAATCTGAACCGTGAATTTAATTTGATCTAAATCCTATCTATCACTATGTGCCAATGCCATGCATATGTCTATATAAATCAATTCATAAAAGTGAAATAAATTAATCAAAAAAAAGTTAATTAATAAATCAATATAATTTTTGAGAAAGTTAAATATTTTTGAATTGTCAAATTGACACACACACACACGTATATATACACACATTTTTTAAAACAAGTGACATTTTACTATATATTAAGCTATTAAGAAAGATATTTAATGGTTAAATTTTGAAATATTAATTTAAAAGTTTATAATTCAAAACTTGAGATAGGTAGAATGAAATTTATAACATAAAAATAATTTTTTTCTAAGTTAATTTGATTAACGTAACGAAAAAATTATCAAACTAGCAAAAACTTTCAAAAAGAAAACCAATGTTCAGTATAAAGAATGAATAATGAAAACTAAATAGTCCTCAGTAAATACAAAGAAAACAAGTCACAAGTTTCAATAATCAACACTCAAAAGGCTAATAAAATGAAAGACCAACACTTCACTCTCAGAGTCATAGCAAAAAGCCCAAATCAATTATATTCTTGTGGCTTAAATACTAAACTCAGAAGAGAAGGGGTGAATCAATTTTGCTAAAGATTTAATACTTGTTCTTCCTACGCTAAACTCAGAAACATTTTGATCCTATCACAAGTGTAAACCAATCAAACCAATATGCAAAGAGCAATAAAATGTAAGAGAGTGTGGATAAAGAAGCTTTCTACAAGTGATTTATAAAGGTTCAACACTCTTGTCTATGTTCTTTCCCTTGTGCTCTTCTTAATGGTGTTGCCAGATTCAATCATTGAAAATGAACTTTGCAACTTTTTTTCAAAGGCTCAAGAGTAACTTTTACATTTCATTTTTGTCTAGGCTTAAAGATAAGCTTTTCTTGCTCTCCCTTTTTTTTTGGCTCAAGGAGACAACTTTTACAATTCCTACCCAATCTTTTTTACAACTAAGCACACAAAAGTTTCTCTCTTCCCTTTTTCAAGTAATGGATTAAGGCTTTGAAGAGTACGTACAAACTATTAGAGCAATAAAGATACAAGGATTCTCTGAATAGGACAATAAATGAATTCTTGATGATGATTGAAGTGGTAGCTCTTGTTGTTGCCCTTCTTGAGTGCTTACATCAATACCTCCTCCTTGCTTGAAATCTAGCAATAGGTGAGCATTAATTGTGAATTTTTCAATTGGATCTCTCGAACACTAGCGATACCACCTGTCAGACTCGAAGGGTATCAATACCTTACTTTGGAGTATCGAAATCTTAAGAAGAGTTCCTACATTTAAAATACAAGAGGTATTGATACCGAAACCTTTGGGTATTGATACCGAAATAGAGCACTTGGCTTCTTTTAATGGTAATTATCAAATATTGATACAATCCTAGAAATAGCTAGAACAAAGCATGGGTATCGATACGTCTTCCAAAGGTATCGATACCTTGAATACGAAATACATAATAATGGCTAATAAACTTATGCATCCATTAAACCAAGGCTACATGATGACTCTCAATCATGCAAAGATATAATTGAGTCTTGAAAAGCTCTAAACCTAGTTCACTATTAATTCACTTAAGTTTTCTAAAGTCATTTAAAAATTCTTAAGTATTCTAAAATTAGCAATCTCTCTCTTTTTGACATGACAAAACTTAAGATGCATTAATTTTAAAGAAAACTCCCACTTAATTTGATACTTAATTTAAAAGTTGCAAAATCATTTCTCCCCCTAAATATATGCATCAATTCCAAAGATGATTTTGCATAAAAGTTAATTCATTTCACTTCTCCTTTTTGTTAAAGCAAAAAGTGCAAGTATTTTAAAACATATTTTATGACAAAGGGTCCTATCATGATTACTAAACGATAAACACATGTTTATTCAAGCGTACATTAAGATCAATTCATAGGTAATGAGTAATCGTACATGTTAGAGTACGCCCTATCAATCAATGAGATTTGGATTAAGTAATTTTAAAATGCCCAAAAGACTCAATCTAATTGGACTAAGCTAAAGCTTTTTTAAGGTTTTGTTAAGAGGCACCATATAAACAATATTAAGTCTAAAGGTTAGACAGAACGTTCTTGATAATCGCTCTGCCTCCTGGAGCTAGCACTTACAAAACAATTCCCTTCCTCCTCCTTTTGTCGTTGGCCACTCCTTGTCCCAAGCAAAGGTCCCGTTTTGCGCCCTACTCGTGTGGATACCATTAAAGGGCTTCTCTCTGCTAGGAGTCTTGAATCAACAATAAACCGAGGGCTATTCGTGGGTTGCTATATTCAAAAGTTGAACTTTCCTACACGAGCGACAACAAAAAGGTTAGATTCTATCTTAAAAGCAATCTTGTTGCACGATCCTGATGATTTTGGTTTTGTTGTTTTTTTAATTCGTTACTTATTTTTGTATATAACATGATAATCCGATACAACAAAACCTTACAATGGTATCCGAGCCAATGTGCAAACGCTTTTTGGGATAGCGAATTCGATTCACGGTGATGCTATTTTTTATTGTAAGTTGTTACAGATTTGATTTTAATTTTCAAAATTCGTTTGGGCAACCTAAATAATTGTAAGACAATTATAGATTTAAAGAAACTCTGTAGGGATGTGTTGAATTAAGAGTTGTATGTTAGAATTCTTTTCAAACTTGTAATTAAAATGTTGTCAAAATTGTTTGGTACAAATCCTGCAAACTTTTATCTAATATAATTGATATTAGAGTAGTTGTCAAAATTGTTTTAACAAAAACCTTATAAGCAACCTTGTTGTTGCCACCCTTAAAAAAATAATTATTATTATTTTATTTAAAATAAATTAGGATAAAAGTTATCTTAATAAGAGTTTTAAATTAAATATATTTTAAAGAAATATATTTTTTAAAATAAAAATTGGATAAGAGTTATCCAATGGTTTTTGAGATTTTAATAAGATTAAAATTTTGAAAATGTTATCTTGAAAATATTTTGTTTTAAAAAAATATATATTTTCTATATTAAATTGGATAAGAGTTATCCAATGGTTTTTGAAATTTTAATGAGATTAAAATTTCAAAAGGAAATTTAAAAAGGAACTATCTTGATAAAATTTTTTGTTTTAAAATAAAATATTTTCTATATTAAAATGGATAAGAGTTATCAAATGGTTTTGAGATTTTAACGACATTAAAATTTTAAAATGAGTTATCTTGGTAAAATTTATTTTTTAAAATATACCCTATATTAAATTGGATAAGAGTTATCCAATGGTTTTGAGATTTTAATGAGATTAAAATTTCAATTAAGCTCAAATTGAATTTTGAGAATTAAAATTAAATTAAAACAGCCATTGATACCCATAATTAATTAAAATTATATTTTTAATTAGGAAGCATGCAAATTAATATGTGATATTGCTATGTATGTTTGATGCTTGATTCATATGTGATATGCATGGTTGTACGTGCATGGTTATAAGCCTAGGTTTACATGGGTTGTAATTTATTTAAATAGATTTAAATTGGACCTGCTAGCCTTGATTTTATTTGTAATTTATTTGTATATTAGTTACATAGATAAATTAGGATTATCTTGTAAAATGTATAACATTTGGAGCCAAGATAGTCTAGAGCCAAGGTGAACCTAGTTGATGCTTGAAGGGAAACCGAGGAGAAGACATTTAGAAAATAAGGTATCCTTAGGTTCTTTTGTAATAGAAAGGCCATAACCATGTCACATTTAAGTTTATGCTTTTACTTATATATATATTGATATATATGTTAAAAAAGCATGCTAGGTGAGATGGTAAACTTAAAAATCCTTCAAAATAAATGTTAAGTCAAAGATAGCAAATAAAGATGCTTTCCAATACGATGAATGTGAAAGAGACTTTGTTCGGTATTGTGCTACTTTAGCTCAGTCAATACCATACCTATCTTAGGAATTCACATTGCATGAGATAATAGTTATCTCCAAGTGTATTGGGTCAGACTTGACTAAATCAAATTAGAGCATTGATGCAGTCAAACCTAATAAGATTTAGAGGTATAGGTTCGGCTTTATCCCATATGATGAGTTAGAACAAGAGTTGTTCACTCAACTATTCAAGAGTTGCATGAGATGCAATTGACAAGAGTTGTCTACCTAAATAATCTCATTGGACGCATTAGCTCAATTAAAGTCATAATGGGACCAAATATGGATCCTGGCCCACTAGAAAATCTAGGCAAAAAGGCTTCTCGAGTTGATAGTGAAGGCTATTAGCTTGAGGAAAATAGTGGGAGTAATTCATTTAAGCAAAAGACCATAATTAAATGATTTTAATCACAATGTTACTTACTTGCTTATTTTATAATTGTAGAATTAACATGGCAAACAACAATTTATCTATTCATTCTATCCTTGAGAAGGATAACAAGTTGAGTGGGGCAAACTTCTTAGACTGGTACAGAAATTTGAGGATAGTCTTTACTCAAGAAAAGAAGTTATATGTTCTAGAGCATGCAATCCCTGCTTAACCTTGACAGAATGCTTCCACTACTGATAAGCAAGCTTATCAAAAGCATTTGGATGATGCCACTAACGTGCAGTGCCTAATGCTAGCTTCCATGAGTTCTGAATTTTGAAGCAATATGAGAATATGAAACCATTTAATATGATCTAACATCTCAAGGAAATGCTCCAAGAGCAAATACGACACAAACGTTATGAGATATCTAAAGCGCTCTTCCAAAGCAAGATGGTTGAGGGAGCTCCAATGTACACTCATATATGATGAGGTACAATTGAGAGGTTGGAAGCACAGGGCTTTACCATACATAAAAAGCTGTCAATTGATCTTATCCTCCAATCCCTACCAGATAGCTATAGTTCGTTTGTGTTGCACTACAACATGAACAGTATGGATAAGACCCTGGCAAAATTGCTCAACATGTTGAGAACTGCTGAGCAGTACTTGATGAAGTCAAGGCCTACTTCTGTTATGGTGATTAACAAGACCAAATTCAAATCTAAAGGCAAAGGCAAGCTTAAGCCTATGTTTGGATTGAGGGTAGGGAAGGGAAAGGAAAGGAAAACAAAGGAAAACAAAGGAAGGTTGTAAACCTTTCCTTTGTTTAGGAAAATTTTTTAGCTAGGGAAAGAAAAGAGAGGAGGAGTGAGCACCCCTTGCTTTCCCTTGACTTACTCAGTTTTTTTAAAACCCCAATTTGGGGTAAAGGGGAAGGAAAAGAAACTTGAAAAAAATTATAACATGTAAAATGTCCAATTTAACCTTATTATCTTATAAAATTTAAAACAATAAGGGTTATAATTGGAAAAAAAACATTACAATGAATCATTTCTTTTCCTTTCCATTGTTTAACCAAACAAGGGTTGTTAGGATTACTTTCCTTTCCTTTCCTTTATTAATTTTAGCTATCCAAACAAGTGGTACATGTACCCTTTCCTTTCCTCTCCATTCCTCTAGTTTACATTCATTTCCTTTCCATTCCTTTCCTTTACTCATGTTTATCCAAACATAGTGTAAGGGTAAGGCTAAGCCTAAAGGCACCAAGAATGAAAAGGCTAAGAAGCTCAAGCCATCTGGTGGAGATGGTAAGACAGGAAAGTGCTTCCACTGCGGTAAGATTGGTCATTGGAAGAGAAACTGCACTGTGTACCTTGAGAAGCTGAAGAAAAAGAAAGGAAGTGAGACTTCCACCTCAGGTATAAATGTGATTGAGATAAATCTTTCTACTTCTTCATCTTGGGTAATAGATACTGGATGTGGTTCTCACATTTGCATGAATGTGCAAGTACTAACAAAGAGTAAAAAACTTGCCAAGGGCGAGGTGGTCCTACGAGTTGGAAATGGAGAAACGATTACTACATTAGTTGTAGGAACATTTAATTTATCGTTGCCTTCGGGCCTAATTCTAGAACTTGATAATTGTTATTATGTTCCACTAGTTGCCAAGAATATTATTTCTATTTCTTGTTTGGACAAGAAAGGTTTTTCGTTAAAAATAATGAACAATAGTTGTTCAATTTATTTTAATGATATTTTCTATGGCAATGCTTCCATTATAAATGGATTGTATGTTCTAAACTTAGATAGCCACATATATATAGTGTTGATTCAAAGAGGTAAAAGGGTAATAAGATTAACCCTACATTCCTCTGGCATTGTAGACTTGGTCACATAAACGAGAAACGCATATCTAGGCCACAAAGATGGATACTTAAATTCATTTGATTTTGAATCATATGATGTATGCGAATTTTGTTTGCTTAATAAAATGACCAAGGCCCTTTTTACAGAAACAAGTGAAAGGGCTAGTGGGTTACTAGAGCACATACATACAGATGTATGTGGCCTATTAACCACACAGGCTAGAGGAGGGTTCCAATACTTCATCACATTTACTGATGACTACAGTAGATATGGCTACGTGTATCTAATGAGACACAAGTCAGAATCCTTTGAAAAGTTCAAGGAATTCAAGAATGAAGTACAAAACCAACTAGGCAAGAATATCAAGACACTCTGATTAGATCGCGGTGGAGAGTATTTGAGCTTAGAATTTACAAATCATCTAAAAGAGCATGGAATAGTTCCACAACTCACTCCACCTGGGACACCTGAATGGAACGGTGTATCTAAAAAGAGGAATCAGACCTTGCTAGACACGATTCAATCTATGATGAGTCCGGCTGACCTTCTTGTCTCCTTTTAAGGTTATGCTTTAGAGATAGCAGCATTCACACTAAATCGTGTTCCTACTAAAGTTGTTGAAAAGACACCACATGAGATGTGGACTGAAAAAAAGCCCAATATGTCTTTGTTAAAGATTTGTGGTTGTGACGCTTATGTCAAAAGACAAATCTCAGACAAATTAGGACCCAAATCTGATAAATGCATATTTTTGAAGCACCCTAAAGAAACAAAAGGATACTATTTCTATAATCCCACAAAGCACAAAGTGTTTGTGGCTTGGTACAGTGTCTTTCTAGAAAAGGACTTCATTTTTAGAAGAACTAGTGGGAAGAAAATAGAACTTGAAGAGGTTCAAGAACCATAAGATGCCACTGAACCTTTAGTGGAACATGAGCAAGTCCCATAAGATGTTGTGGAATAGGAAGTAGTTTCAAAAACACAAGGCCCACATAGGTCTATTATGATATGTCAAGAGTCCGAGAAGCTTAGCCTTCTCACCACTCAGCACGACGACGTATTGCTCATGGATAATGATGAGCCTACCACCTATGAAGAAGCAATTACAGGCCCAAATTCTGAGAAATGGCTTGAAGCTATGAAATCTAAAATGGACTCCATGAATACAAACCAAGTATGAACTTTGGTTGATCCACCTGAAAGGGTAAAACGCATAGGGTGCAAGTGGGTCTTCAAAAAGAAGACTGACATAGATGGTAATGTGCATACCTATAGGGGCTAATTGGTGGCCAAAGGTTTTAAACAAATGCATGGTATAGACTATGATGAAACCTTTTCACCAATTGAAATGGTCAAGTCCATTCGAATTTTGCTTGCTATCATTGCATACCATGATTATGAGATATGACAGATGGATGTTAAAATTGCGTTCCTGAATGGAAACTTGTCAGAGGATGTATATATGACACAAGCTGATGGTTTTATCACTCTAGAGAATGCCAACGAGGTATGCATGCTTCAGAAATCCATTTATGGATTGAAGTAAGCTTCTTGGAGCTGGCACATTCATTTTGATGAGACAGTCAAAGAGTTTGGCTTCATCGAAAATGAAAATGAACATTGTGTGTACAAAAACATTAGCATGAATGTTGTCATATTCCTAGTGTTATATGTGGATGACATACTACTCATAGGAAATGACATTCCTACCCTACAGTCTGTCAAAACTTGGTTAGGAATTGCTTCTTCATGAAAGACTTAGGAGAAGCAGCTTATATCTTTGGAATAAGGATCTATAGAAATAGATCGAGTAGGTTGCTTGGTCTAAGTCAAAGTACATATATTGATAAAGTGTTGAAAAGGTTTAGGATAAAAGAATCCAAGAAGGGATTCTTACCTATATCACATGGCATTTATATTTCAAAAGACATGTGTCCTAAAACACAAGATGAGAGATATAAAATGGCTAAGATTCCATATGCTTCAACTATTGGATCTATCATGTACACCATATTATGTACTAGGCTTGAGATCTCGCATGCTTTAAGCATGGCGAGCAGGTATTAGGCTGACCCAAGTGAGTGCCACTGGGTAGTACTTAAGAACATCCTTAAGTACTTGAGAAGGATTAAGGAAGCTTTTTAAGTCTATGGAGAAGAGAATGGGCTTATTGTAAATGGTTACATTGATGCTAGTTTCCAGTCAAATAAGGATAACTTTAAGTCACAATCGGGCTATGTGTTTTGCCTAAATGGTGGCACTGTAAGTTAGAAGTGTTCTAAACAAGAGATAGTGCCCGATTCTACAATCGAGGCTGAGTATACAACGGCATTAGATGCAGCTAAGGAAGCTATTTGGATCAAGAAGTTTGTCACAGAACTTGGAGTGGTCCCTAGCATTACTAATCCAATGGCATTCTATTGTGATTACAATGAAGCCATTGCACAGGCTAAGGAACCTAGGTCTCACCAGCAGTCCAAACAGATACTCAGGCCCTTCCATGATCGATTGGCTATAGTGCAAGTGGGAGAATGTTATTGTATGCGCAATGAGCCAATCGAATTTGGACTTGTATTACACTTTTGACTTTGTGATTATTTATATTATTTAATAATACATGGCAATTATTTATCATTATTGACTATATTTAATTTGATCAAGTCATAATCAAATGATAAAGTCCCTAGAATAGTGGATTTGTATTAGGGGAATCAAAATAGTGACTTTGATGATGAGATTTTTATGATACAAAAAATACTATTCTTAAATATCCTTAGTTGTAGTATCATTGAGAAAGGACATCAGTGATACAGTAAGACTAACATGTGTTAGATTCCTTTGGGTGACTGATCTCATAGGTCATGGATATGATGATATCTAGATCAACACATGGGTGATCATTATGAATGAATACACTGGATTGACCTATCTTAAGAACTTTATGTGGATCATTATGTTGAGTGTCATTAGATATTCTCAAATGGAAATGATATATGTGATCCTTAGAGTTAAAATCACCATGGTATCTATGTGTGGATTAGTATACTTTGATGCTGGTAAACGTAGCTCAATGAGGGTTGCAAGTAAGACAATAATTGTGTACATTATGAATCATATGAGGGTTATGAGTGATCAAGATAGGATTCGTCCCTCTAGGCAACAAGAGTCTATACCTCAAGGCCTCTCAATAGAGATTAATGATTGAAAATCGGTGGCCACAGTACAAATGAGATTTAAGTTGAGATCTTAAATTCATTTGATTGAATCATTTATCTTGAGATTGAGAAATAATGTAGTTGAACTTTAATAGAGATGACACATTCCATACTCTATGTTCAACTGAAATATTAGGTGATGAAAGGATCAAATTATACAGTAATTGCTCATTGAATGGTTATCGTCAACTCACCGACATTTTCATTACTTGGGTAGCAATGATGGATTGCTAGATGTCAATCTTAGCTTGTGATTTATGAATGAGATTTTGAATCACTACCATTGTAATGGAAACCTAAATGGTTACACACAATAAGAGTATGACCAAAACAAGGTAATTGGAGTTGGATCCATGTGATGAATCCTAGTACAAGTAGGATTCCTAGAAAGACTAGAATCCTATACCAACTGGAATTTGGGATTTAGTTAATGGTAATTTTAACCCGAGATAACTAAAGCGTATTTTGGTCTTTTCAATTATAATGAGATTATAATTATGAATTATAAATTTAATAATTCATGGGTAGACCAAATTATTCCAAATGCATGACCAATTGGTTGTAGTGCAAGTGGAAGATTGTTAGAGTATGCTCTACCAATCAATTAGATTTGGATTAAGTAATTTTAAAAGGCCCAAGAGACCCAATCTAGTTGGACTAAGGTTAAGCCCTTTTTAAGGTTTTGTTAAGAGGCACTATATAAACAACATTAAGTCTAAAAGTTAAACAGAACGTTCTTGATAGCTGCTCTGCCTGTTAGAGCTAGCACTCACAAACAATCCTTTTCCTCCTCCTTTTGTCGTTGGCCACTCCCTGTCCCAACAAAGGTCTCGTTTTGTGTCTTACTTGTGTGGATAATATTATAGGGCTTCTCTCAGCTAATAGTCTTAAGTCAATGATAAACTGAGAGCTGTTCATGGGTTGCTACATTCAAAAGTTGAAGTTTCCTACACTAACGACACCAAAAAGGTTAGATTCTATCCCAAAAGCAATCTTGTTGCATGATCTTAGTGATTTTGGTTTTGTTGTTTTTCTAATCCATTGCTTGTTTTCGTGTATAACATGATCAACCAAGACAACAAAACCTTACAGTAAGGAAAAGATCAAATAAGAGAGTCATATCATGAAAAAGCGATAAAGAAAGATCAAGCAGTCAAATATTACATGCCATAATATCTTTAGATTATTCGAAGCCTATGAACATGCTAAAGTGTCAAGATTACTGAAGACATGAATACCATAGACACTTTATTTCCTATGATTAAAACATGCAAGTGTTAGAATTACCACAATTAGAAAACCAAGAAGAAATGATGCCACAGAGTTATGGAGACAGAATTAGAAGTGCTGAGTGGTATAATGTTAGGAGTGGGTTTTTAGTGAATTGTTGATTCTAGACTTCTGTTGGTTGAAAAGTCACCAGCAAGAGATTCATCCATTCCCCAAAATCTTAGGAAAGCTTGCTCAACTTGAGTTTTGGTTAGAAAGGATTCATAAATAGCTCCTTTAAATTTTTAGACGTGTTTATGTGCTTCAAGCCAACTATCATACACACTAGGCTTATAGACAACATAGACTACATAGAATTTGCCCATGGTTTATAGTAAAGAATATGGTAAATTTCTTGAAGTGAGTGTTAAAAAAGATGGGATAAAAGCCTTTGCTTACTTATGGCTCATAAGGTATCGATACTTTAGTGAAACATACTGATTCTGATTTATCTAGTGATACTTATTGAATGAGGTATTGATACTTTCTAGGTTTTGACTTTTCTTTAGTGCCTTCTGGGTTCAGGTATCGATACTTTAAGAGAGAGTATCAATCCCTATCCTCAAGCATTCACATAAAATCTCTTGAAAATTTTACTTTGACACTAAAAAATATGTTGTTAAAGGTTTTTAAGATGTTTTTATTAAAACCAATCAAAATGTTTCTTTCAAAAATTGATATGCACATAAGATCATTCAATCTATCAAAAATAATCTAATGCCCAAGAATGAAAATTTCAAGGTTTGTTTTAATAGCAACCAAGATACATTTCTCATGTGACTTATTTGGTCACACTCAAATCGATTTATCAATAAGATGTAATTAAGCCACTTTGTACTGACGTGTTTATATCAAAATGAGCAAGAATAAAGATAAGAAAGCATCTATGATGCATTCACTAGTCTTAGTTCACCTCTAATTGTGCAAAACTTGTCTCTATCAAAGGGTTTTGTGAAAATATCTACCAATTGGTGTGTAGTATCTACATATTCAATAACTAATGGTGTCTAATTTTTATGTGCTTAGATCTTGAATGTTAGATGTGGTTTTTGGTGAGGTTTATGGCACTAGTATTATCACATTTAATAGGAATTTTTTCTATTTCTATTACATAATCCTCTAGTTGTTGATCCATAATACTCGGGCACAACAACTCCCAAAGGTTACATATTCTACCTTGGTAGTAGATTGAGTAATGGTATTTTGTTTCTTGGAAAACCAAGAGATCAACATGTTTCCTATAAATTGACAAGTACTCATGGTGCTTTTTTATATCAACCTTGTATCATCCAAAATCTACATCCAAGTAAGCATGGAGGCTTAAGAATGAACCCTTTGGATACCATAGTTCTAGATTAGGTGTATCCTTAAGCTGCCTAAAGATTCTTTTTACTGCAAGTAGATGTCATTCTTGAGATAAAGGATTGAAATCTAGTTCATAGATATACATTAAACATGATGTCCGATCTACTATCTGTGAGTTAAAAAAGTGATTCTATCATAGACTTATACAATTTAAAGTCTACACACATCCCACTCTCATCTTTATCCAGCTTTAATGGAGTACTCATGGGTATGGGAAAGGGTCTAGAATCATCAATCCCAAATTTCTTGATTAAATCTCTAGTATACTTGATTTATAAAAATTCCTTCTTTTGTCTATTTTACTTGGAGTCCTAGAAAGTATGTTAGTTCTTCTATCATGCTCACTTTAAATTATCCTTGCATCAATTTTGAAAATTCTTCACATAAAGACTCGTTAGTGGAACCAAAAATCATATCATCTACATACATTTAAACCACCAAAATATCTTTTCCTTTATATTGACTAAAAAGAGTTGTCAACCTTTCTTTTAGAAAATCCTTTTTCAATCAAATATTTGAAAAGCCCTTTATACCAAGCTTTAGGAGCTTACCTTAAACCATACAATGCTTTAGATAATTTGTACACATAGTTAGGAAAGTGTGGGTTTTCAAATTCAAGAGGTTGTTCTTCATAGACCTCTTTATTTATATAACCATTTAAGAAATCACTCTTAACATCCATTAAGAAAAGCCTAAAGTTCTTATAGCATGCAAATGTAGCAACATCCTTATGGTCTCTAATCTAGCCATGAGAGCATAGGTCTCATCATAGTTTATTTCCTCCTCTTGCTTATACCAGTTGGCTACCAATCTAGCTTCATTCCTTACAATGTTGCTATGTTCATCTAATTTTTTCTTAAAAACCTAGTTTTTTTTCGTATAATTGGATGGTCAATAGGTCTAGGAACTAGGGTCATACCTTAGTACTCCTTTCAAACTGACTTTTCTTATATGGTCAATATCCACTTATCATCTTCCGAAGCCTCACACTTTTGGGTTAAAGTTAAGAAATAAAGGCTACAAATTCACACACATTCCTAAGTGAGGATCTAGTCTAACTCCTAGATTTAGGTTTCCCACTATAACTCTATCCCTAACATATCTAAGTTTCATAGGATATCTAAGTTCTCTCTTTAGGTCTTCTTCTTCTACAACTATATTATCTTTTAATATATCATTTTTGTTATTCTAAGTGGTACTTCATATTTTTCATTAAAAATCTGTCTTTCTCTACACGTTCTTGCTTAAGGCATACATTTTGATGCATCAAAGATAATATGTATAGATTCCTCCACTAGAAGTATCCTCTTGTTAAAAACTTTATAGGCTTTGAAGTGTTTGAAGTAACATAAAAGATAAAGGCTTTTAGCATAAAATTTTCTTAGGTTGCCTTTTTCCATTATTAAGTACAAAGCACTTATAACCAAAGGGAAAATAACTATTACAAGCTTTCTTCCTTTATAAAGTTTATGTGGTGTTTTCTTTAGGCTCAACCTAACCATAGCTTTTATTGATCATGTAGCATAAATTATTAATAGTTTCTACCTAAAAATATTTGGGTAAGTTATTTGCACAACTTATTTTTCTTGCCATTTCTTATAGTGTTTTGTTCCTCTTTTCTACTACTCCATTTTGTTGTAGAGTTCTAAAGGTTGAGAAGTTATGGCTAATTCCCAATTAGAATAATCCTCAAATCCTAAGTTCTCAAATTATTTCCCATGATCAGTCCTAATACTAGTGATAGTGTAACCCTTTTCATTTTGAATTTGTTTTGCAAAAATGACGAATTTTTCTAGCACTTCATCTTTAGTGGTTAAGAAAAGTACCCATGTGAATCTAGTGTAATCATTTACAATGATAAAATTATAGTGTTTTTCTCTTAAACTAGTAGTTCTTGTGGGTCTAAAGAGGTCTAGGTAAAGCATTTCCAAAGCTTTATTTGTGGATAGATGCTTTTTAGGTTTAAAAAAGCTTCTTGCATGTTTTCCTCTAGCACAAGCTTCACATATCCTATCGTTTTCAAAATTTAGGTTGGGTAATCCTACAACAAGATCATTTTAGGGCAATTTTGATATTACATGCAGACATACATGTCTTAACCTTCTATGCCATGTCCAAGGATCATTTGTTTTATTTACAAACATTTTGATTATTTAAGTTTTCTAAATGCATCATGTAAAATCTCAATTTTGTCCGAATTAATAAATTAAAGTGAGCCATTCTGAGGTTCGTCTAAGCTCTTAACATGTTAAGCCTATATTTAAGAATCTAAACTATGATACCAATTGGTGGCTCAAATACTAAATCGAGAGCATTTGGATATAATTTTTAAGCCAAGGCTCAACTCGATAAAAATGGCATGCACACTAGTTATTTCATTTAATATTATTTTTTCATTAACATTATTAATTATTGAATTGAAAATAGTGTATAATGACTTGGTTCATGCTAATTTTTTTTTGGTTTTTACAAATAATATTCGCTACAATGTTATAAATAAAACCAAGAAAAGAAACCCATAATATTTGTTAACTAAAATCCCAAATATTTACCAACTAAATAAGAATCTAATAGACGAAATCTCAAAATGAATAAAAAGAATAAAACCAAATGGGCATCTCTTCCATGCCTTTCTTTATGTCCACAAGAGGTTTAGTTTAATGACAGTTGACATACATCATATCTTTGTCTCCGACTAAACTTCACAATACTAATCACACGAAAAGAATGACGCGAATTAAAATATAATAAAAATTGTATATGAATTGATAAGAGCTAACTAAATGTTGTGTTTGGCTTATTCACACATTCCAATATGAAATTTTTGTGTTTTACACCAACGAACACAATTTTGCACGACAAGACAGGTAGGAATAGCTAGGTCTATCCTGAGCTATGCAATTCACCGCTGCAGCTGCTCTAAAAGGCAGGGGCATAAACAAGTATTAGGAGTTGAAATCACAGAAGGATCCCTTCATTTCCCTCGAAGACGTGCCAGGCGAGATGATAAAAACTCTCTAAGAGAAAATTTCTTTCGCTCATGTGAGAATAGGAACTCTTTAAGAGAAAACAGATATGTTTTACCAGTGCTTGTTCTATCTGAAACTGAAAGCAAGTTATTACTGCTATCTTCGTTCTTCTTAGCAACAACATCATCTCCGTGCTCCTTTTCTTGCTCATGAGCAAAACGGCTATAAAACTGCAATACCTTTGGGTGAGCTTTAACCTTTGAGGGAGAGAAACCAGATAGATGAAGGCCATCCAAGCTTCTCACACGGGAAAGAGCGACATAAACCATGCCAAACCCGAAAGCTCGAGAGAGATCAGTATGAATATGGTCAAGACTCATTCCCTGACACTTATGAATGCTTATAGCCCAAGCCAAAACAAGAGGCAATTGCTGTCGACAAGCAACAGATGAAGATCCTTCCATTACATACCACTTTTCTGGTTCAATAACTCTTTCCAGGCCTGAATCAAATTTGACAACTGGCAAACGATTATCAGGAGTTAGGATCATGCCAGTGCCACCATCTGTAAATCCAGTGACTGTACCAGTAGCACCATTCACAAGTCTGCGCCAAACATTCAAATTTTTTATAAGCATTACCCTTGCACCTTTGCACAGCACAAGTTTGTCAGGAGCTAGACCTAAAGCAAGCTGCCTCCTCCAAGGCTTTTCACCTTCATCAGAAGCCTCATAGATAACCTTTTCCTCGGATAAGGCTTTCATTCTCTCCTCATTTACTTTGTTTACATCATCAATTCTTGGATAGAGCCGTACCACTGAAGGATCAGGCTCAGAGGCCGAGCATGACTGCTCTAGAAACTCCAAGTCTTCAGGATCAGTGTTGCCTCTCCTAATACCCTGAAGTAACTTGATCAACCTATCTTCAGATTGCCTAAAAATCTTGGAAAGTTCAACCTGTATATCAAAGCTTGAATCCCAACATTCAGCTTCAAAGGCAAATTCTTTGCCTGATGGATCATGCTGCTTGAATATGGGAGGTAACTGGAAAAAGTCCCCACTCACAACAAGCTTAATTCCACCCCACACCTTATCAGAGCAACGAACTACTTTTGCTATATACTCAAGATTGTCAAACAAAACTGCCTCCACTAAGCTAATTTCATCAATGACCAACACCTGTGCCATAGTCCACCTTACACAAGCCTTCTTATCACTTAGAACCCGATCTAACAACATTTCACGATCACCATTACCAATTCCAATACCCGCAAAGGAGTGAAGTGTCTGTCCACCAATAGCACATGCTGCAATCCCAGTAGATGCAGTCACAAAAACCCTCGATTTTCTGTAAGTTTTTTTCAATATTTTGACTATATGCTTAAGCAAAACAGTTTTCCCTGTCCCTGCAGAGCCAGTAATAAATACGGATTGGCCACTACGAACATGATCCAACACTTTATTCTGTTCATCAGTCCATTTAATACTGGCCTTACGGGTTTTGGAGTGACTCTTCTTGTACTTATTTCCACTCTTATAACCCTCTCTGGCAATGCCATTGCTAAATCTCGTGGTGCTATAATTCCTGTACACGGATATTGCATTGGCAAAACACTTCATATCGATAATTTTTCTAAATCAATACCCTTTATGGGTCCTGAGAAATTTTCTTTTCTTATATTTTTTTTCTCAAAAGTAGAAGCTGATTAAACCAAATAAGCAGAAGTAAAACATCACCAGCACGAACACGCCACCAAAAGCAAAATTCTAAGACCGAAGCCTTGATATGTAAATATAAACACAAGAAACAAAGAAAATAAAGGAATGGGCAGCTTACCATTTACAGATAAACTGGTTTCTTGAGTGGATATGAGTGTATCGGAAGGAAGAAAGCTCCAGCATAGAGATCTCTGTGTTTCAGTCTTCTAGGTTTTAGAATTACTCCTATAACGTTTCTCGGGATGGTTTGGGACTGAAATTATCAGACTTTCAGCCGTCAAGCTGTTTTAGGTCTAACTACATAGAGGCCCAATATGCCTGACTCAAATTCCTAAATCGAGCTGGCCTTTTTAGCGAATAAATGGGCTTCAGGTTTTACATATTCACTAATTGATCTTTTGCAAAACGAAATTTTGACTTGGCCTTTGTTTTGACATTTTTATTTCAATTGAAAAATATGAGGTAAGATAACGACCATAAAATTTTTAATTAAATTACTAAAGTATATGTTTATGAGAAATGTTAAAGACAGTCATTTTTAACATTCTCAGTCTCATAAAATCACGTCACATTATTAGTATTGATATGTCACGACCGGAAGGCCATGACGCACACTTAACACTCAAACTTGATTTACTATTTACTAAATTTACGAACTAAATTTTTCTTGTCACTTTAAGATTTGTATTCGGTGTCAGTGTCCTCTCTAAACTGAATTCGCATTCTTAACTTGATTTACATTCATTTTTAAATTTGTCATTTCTTAAAACCATTCGACTTAATATTCTCGTTCAATATTAAACTAATAAAAGAAAAAAATCGAAAACTTCCCTTTATATAAAATCGATTTTCCCCAGCTTAATAACCTACAAAATACTCAACTATTTCCAACAGCATAATTCCAATCCACAATTCTCAGTCTATTTTACAATATATTACTCATACTTTCAAAGTCATCAATTACATATATATGGCATTTCACAACTCATAGTTGTCACAATTCACTTCTTGGATCGCATTTGATAATCATATGAGTCTATAATAATCTAGAACGATCCTAAGTTACATCCCAAAAATTCTATAAGCATGTACTGTGCATTTAAAATGTCATACATGAATAACAAGATAATTGTTTTTATACCTCAAGTGCAAAAAAAGCAGCACTCGGAGGACTCAGGCTAGTATCGCTACTTAAAGATCGTCCTCGAGGCCTTGCTCCAAAACTCCGAGTGTGGAGTCTAGCTCGTATGATCTGCGATGTTGTTAGAAAGGGGTGAGCAAAACCATGGCTCAGTAAGTAGCTTAAGTAAATGCATGTTAGACTCATGTCGATCTATATGCACATGTAGAAAACAATGCTGGAGTAATAAGTAAGCTTGGTATTTAAGCATGGTATTAAGTCAAATAGTTCTTCGTGCACTTCAGTTGTAAAATGCTTTCAATATGCATTTAATTAAAACAAATTTACCGTGCAGTTCAGCTAAATCAATTTGTTATGCATTCGGTTAAACTCAATACGCTATGCATTTCAAATAACGATTAATATATTTCGATAAATCAATTAATGGCCACTTTGATAAAGCAATCAATAAACACTTGATAAAACGATCAATATGCACTACAATCATTTCGATCAATATGGATTTCAATAATCTATGAGTCAAAAATCAAGAAATCAATAACGGTTAGGCATATTGCCTTGATTCACTGAAAGCAGTACTGATAATGAAACAGTAGTGAATAGAGTTTAGGCAATGATCCTTAATCAATCAATCAATATCCATCCTAGCTAGCAATGGAGTGGTGTCGCAAGCAACACTAAATCTATGGCCATAGAATAATGTCCAGTCTCGCTAATCAGTCAAGAGCTGGAACTTGCCTGCTGGTTTTCCAGACAAGTAGCAATCTACCTAGAGCATTAAGCTCGATAGGTAAAATACGATAGTCTAGAGCACAAAGCTCGACAGACGAGCAATAAGGCCTAGGGCTAAGCTCGATGGCTAAAAATGACCCAAAGGTCGTAGGACATGCCTGCACTTAAAAACAGTTTGAAATCAATTTCCTCGTGTAGCACTTGGCTTCCACGGATTCCAAATCACTATTAAATCAGTTTTGAGTTCAAGATATAAAGAATTTTCAATTTATTTCAAATGTTGGCTCAAACCAAGACTTTGCAAATATAAAATATGATGCAAGTCATTAAAACATAAACATTAAGTACTCAAAACATGCTATACGTAAATGCATATATACATAGGTTCATTTCACTTAACATGCAAGCTTGGCTGGTCACAACACGCAAAGCAGAAAATAAGTTTCAGTCCAACCCAAGCATAAACGAATTTATAAAATTAAACCATTCCTACAAGATGGTGCTAACAAACTTTACTTAACCCACTTACCTTACACCCTTAGTCAATGTTTTCTTCGAGTCCCCAATCAAAATCTACTCTTCCACTCCAGTCAAAGTCACTACAAACATTTCAATATCATCTCAATAATTTGACTTCACCATGCTTAGTCATATGCTAAGGCATATATCTTAAAATCACAATCATCTAAATTCGTTTCTATGCCCGCACTTAACTCTTTACTATTTCGTAACTTCAATATACATGTTGTCATAACGTTTCCTAGGGTTAGGTCGTTAGACATTAAATAAATGGAGTCGCCACCAATCTTTTTTAACCTAGGTGTGATTGGCCACCTAATGACTTTAAAAACTGGTTTACATTTTTAGTTTTGGGTTCGGGAGTTCGTTTACGTGTAGGGAAGGTTATAGCACCCCTACAATGCCCAAAATTGGTACCATTTTAATCTTATGTTATTTTAACTTAGTCTTAATTATGTGGTCTTTTAATTTTTTGTTTAAATATTGAAAATTCTTTTAAAAATCCTCCATCATTCTGGATGAACTCTTAAAAGACTCTTCTCACCTCAAGAGTATTCAAGGGGTACCATTCGACTCCCCTAAAGAGGCTCCGTCGTCGGAAGTATTTTAGAATTTTTATTATTCCTTGATTATTTTTTATTTAATTATTTTATTACTTTGATTTATTTATTTTAAATATTATTTTATATATATTTTTTATATTTTTAGGATTTTGGCATCTAATATTGAGAATATCTCCTAAATTTTCAATCATTCTGGATAAACTTAGAAGAACCTCCTCATCTAGGAATTCCTCAAGTGTTACTCATTCGTAATCGCCTTGAGGATTCCATCATCGGAATTATTATTTTATTATTTATTAACTTTAATTATTATTTATTATTTTATTTTTATTAGAATATAAATTTTATTATTTATTATGTTTTTATCTTTATTTATTATTCGTTTATTTTGAAAATGCCTTCTATGTCTTCCATCATTCTGGATAAACTTAGAAGGATATTCTCACCTAAGAATTCTTCGAGTGTTACTCATTCGTAATCACCTCAAAGATTTCATCATCGGAATAATTTTAATTTTATTAAACAATTTTCAATATTCATTGGAAGATTTATCCTAATTTTTATTTATTTATTTTTTATCCCTTATTTTAATTTCTATTTTAAACCTTATTTGTCATTATCCTTATACTTATACCCACTTATTCTTATTAAACACCATTTCTATCTTCTTAGAATATAAAAATGTATACTAACTAACTAACAAAAAAACCCATATAAAATATAAACAATTCAAAAGGCATAAAAGCATACCAATGTTGTCAGATGCTGATGGCCAAATATATTACTTTTATCTTTGAATTCACGTGGCCTTCAATTTCCAAGCAAATGAATCCAATATTCCAAGCGTTGATGTCTCTCGTAAATCCTTGACGTGGGCAGCCTTTCCTTCCTAGCTGCTTTTACTCTTCGCTGGAAACTTGCCTTAGAAGCTCTTGCCTAAGCTTAAATGCCGCTCCCGGAAACAACGAGTGGCCAAATGCCGTCGCTGCTTTGATTGAAATTCCCTTCTTCTTTGCTTGCTGTTTTTTTCTTGATGCAGACTGCTTTTCTTTTTTATGAATTTTTCTCTGAGGATTCTTTTTTCTTTAAGTCATGGGGTTTGACCCCTTTTTATAGTCATAAACTTATTAGAGTCTTAATACAACTAATCTATTCTATTAATTATCTCTTATTTTTAATATTTTATCTATTTAATTCTTATGTTAATCCTAATCTAACTTTATCAAATCTAAATAATTATCCTAAAAATCTAATTATCCTATTCTAAAATTAATTTTATTTTCTTTTCTTATCTCTTCCCTTTTTTATTATCATTCTTAAATCCTATTTTAATTTTAATTTCCTAATTAATGTTAATTCTAAAATCTAAAAAATTCTCATTTAATTCTAGCATAATTCTAAATTGTTAAATTAAAATACAATGTCACCCAATCCAATTAATTATTTTTACAAATTAAGACTCCGGACAAAATAAGGTGTCTACAGCTGCCCCTCTTTGCGCATTTTCTGAAAATCAGGAATTGTGCAAAGACAATTAGACAACTATTTTTTCCAATTTTTTTTAACAAAATATTTACAATTTTTAAGAAACATTTAGTTCCTCTCAGCAGAGGCTGTAAGACTTTGAAAAATAACCTTGTGCTCCTCTCACCAGAGGCATTGGAACTTTAAAACATAACCTTGTGCTCCTCTCACCAGAGGCATTGGAACTTTGAAGAATAATCTTGTGCTCCTCTCACCAGAGGCTTCGAAACAACCTTGTGCTCCTCTCACCAGAGGCATTGGAACTTTGAAAAATAACCTTATGCTCCTCTCACCAGAGGCATTGGAACTTTGGAAAATAACCTTGTGCTCCTCTCATCAGAGGCATTGGAACTTTGAAGAATAACCTTGTGCTCCTCTCACAAGAGGCATTGAGACTTTTTGAAAATAAAGAGCTCCTCTCAACAGAGGCATTGAGACTTTTGAAAATAAAGAGCTCCTCTCAATAGAGGCATTGAGACTTTTGAAAATAAAGAACTCCTCTCAACAGAGGCATTGAGACTTTTAAAAATAAAGAGCTCCTCTCAACAGAGGCATTGAGACTTTTGAAAATAAAGAGCTCCTCTCAACAGAGGCTTTGAAACTTTTTGAAAAATAAAGAGCTCCTCTCAACAGAGGCTTTGAGACTTTTGAAAATAAAGAGCTCCTCTCAACAGAGGCTTTGAAACTTTTTGAAAAATAAAGAGCTCCTCTCAACAAAGGCAGTGAAACTTTTGAAAATAAAGAGCTCCTCTCAACAGAGGCAGTGAAACTTTTGAAAATAAAAATTTCATTTTAGAATGCCAGCTTTCACGGGTTTGACTGGGCTTAACTTTCATTTTGATGCCAACAATATTAGGCTTTATCCTCCTCTAAAGTGTCAACTAAACTGGGCTTTATTCTTATCTAAGGTTTTTCAAAAAAAATATTTTTCTCATCATCTTCTCATACCTCATTATTCTTTCAAATTACCATCTCTTATATTTTCATCCTATCCATGGTATTCTTACACTTTCTCTTTTCTTCAAAATTTTCATCATTTAGAACTTCTTATCCTAATGTCTTAACAAATAGTTCAATGTCAAAATGCAGTAATGAAACGTCATGCATGTCATGAATATAATGAATGCCATGAATACCACAATGCTATGAATGTTATGCACATGTTAATGTCATGCCCCCTGAATTATTCCTTGAATGTATGTAAATGCAATCTCCATTGTGGTAACAAGATTCTTAAGCTCATCTCATTTTTCTCAAGTCCACTCAATTCGTTGGATTCTTCTTATTTAGATCTTCTATCTTCACTTCTTATCCCATCTCTTATTGAGTCTTGGTCCAATTATGCTCGA
Source organism: Heritiera fomes (assembly GCA_032173925.1). Classification (NCBI taxonomy): domain Eukaryota; kingdom Viridiplantae; phylum Streptophyta; class Magnoliopsida; order Malvales; family Malvaceae; genus Heritiera; species Heritiera fomes. Next base: position 1,384,916 of record JAPDPM010000017.1, read on the forward strand.
AGACTTGCCATTATGCTTTCAAGTTTATATTTTCATCATTTTTTATTGTTGTTTCTTTCTCTCTCTTAGTAATGCAAGATTTCTCAAAAGAATATATTTTTTCAAAACTTTAACCAAAAAGGGTTGCCAACATTTATTTATTTTTCTTCCAACTCGACCACCAATGTAATGCACTCAGACATCTTCTCAATTTATTATAGGGGTGGAATGAATTTAAAATAATCATGAAAGATATGGGTATTCATTCTTAGAAAAGGAACATGAAATCAAGAAAAATCAATGGGACAGTTTGGAACAGGGTTTTCAATATCCATTTAATAAACATTCTAACAATTTCAATCAAGTCAATCTAAAATTCTTTTCCAAAAGCCCACTCTTATTGATATGTTCTTTCATGTAGTGTTTACCGATCTTACCCTCGTATCAGAACTTTTTGATGCTGATATTTTCCTAAGTCGCCTTTTCAGGTTTTCAACTTAGGTTCCCCTTTCATTTGATTCAAACTGCCTTTTTTGGGTTTTCAATTTTGAATCCTCCTTTTTCTTTTTTTTCTCTTTTTTTCATATATTTTTTTCATTTTCAACTTCATTGGCTTTGACAAACTTCAACCTTCAGTGCTCAATCCAAATTCATGCCCCTAATAGGCGTTCTTGATTTTGATCCAAGATATCTTCTAAAGCTCATAGGTTTCTTCATTCAACTTGATCTACTTCCTTCAAAAGATCATTATCTCATTATACAAACATGTCCTCATTCAATACATGATTCTTCAATTTGAGCATTTACATTTGATCAAAATGGGCTTTTAAAGGCATGTAATGTAGGCTCAGGTGAGGGTTTATGAAAGAAAGGGATAAAGTAGGCCCAAAATGTGTTTCAGGGTTTATAAACCAAAGGATCACTTTTATTTAACAAGTAAAACACTCAAGCATTTAGTACCTTTCTAGTTCACTCATTTCTTTTCTTGCTTCTTCTTCTTCTTTTTGGGTTTTCTTTTGAATTTAAACCCTTTTTTCTTCTTTTTTTTTGTTTCACAAAACTGGATTTTTTTTTGCCCCTTGATTCATCATGAACACTTTCATCTTTGCCCCCAAAATTTCTTTATAAATGATTTTCATCTTCCTTGCCCCCAGTGTGGAGGTTGATCCTTGGTGGGTTATAATACAAAAATGTAATAGGCTTAAAAAGGGTAATCAAAGGATAATTTTACTCATGCTTGAAGGATAGTGAAAGAAGGCCATTTATCATTTCAAATGTAAATACTCTCATTAAAAATTGTTTATTGAACAATGACAAACTTGTTAGAAGCTTCTGTGAGAGATTCACCTTTCTTGTACCATCTATCAAGTGCGGATGGTGAACAACCTTTCCTTCATTTTCTTGCTTTCACCACATTAGCAGACTAGTAATTCATCAACAGTAGTAGTTGTTTCAAAATTGAATCCTAGATTTATTGACATCATTATCATCATGTTCATTATTTGGATACTTGTGAATAAAAAGTAAAGGTGAGTATGTGGGAAATGGCAAATGAATAGAGAGAATGAGAAAATGACAGTGCATCACACTAGTCGCTTTATTGAGAAAGGAATAAATAAAAGTTAGCCCATACATAAAACTTTATCTTGTGCTTATGGGCTTAAGCACTTTCAAGAACTATCTTGCATTACTTAAAAGAAAGCAAAAACAAAACTAGAATTTATAAATCTTCAAAATCGCCAAGCTCGAACCCTTTATGCCCCTATAAGACAAATATTTTTTTTAACTACAACTTATTCTATTACTCTCAAAATTTTCAACAACTCAATGATTTGGGCCAACTGCCCCCATATATCCTCTTGAGCTTTTTCTATCTTCTCCATGTGAATGCTTTGTTCTTCTTGCATAACCCTAGCTTGATAACAAGTGTGATATGAATGGACTTTTGCTCGAGCTATCTTTGAACCTTTATTACCACAATTAGAGTTCATCATTTTTCATGTGGTGATGCTTCAAAATGTTTGAAAATGCTTTGTTTGAAAACAATGATTGAAGATGAGCAAAATGAGATAATGCTACATGTGTATGAATGGCATGGTATGGTAAAAAGTTGCCATGTAATAATAATGGATGATTGATGCATGAAAATGTTTTGGTGAAGAACACATGGTACCCTTTTTGTGTCTCATGTATAAATCAAAATCAAACAAACTTGATAAAAAATGTGTCCTAAGTAATGGGTATTTCCTATAGCATGGGTTGATATAGCTCTATCTTACAATTGGTCTTCCTAATTTCATTATATGCATGGCTTTAGATAAAAGGGCTAAAGGTTCCCAAATTGTTCCTCACTATTATCCACTCTGGACTAGTAAGGCACCCTAATCCTCACCCATGACAGGCTACAAGCGGAAAAGGTTCAACTTGAGGGAGTATTTTGCTAGCCCATGCGGAGGTTATCACCTCACGAGAGCGGTAGGTACTCTACTCCCTCTTAGAAAGGACTGAGCTCGGGTCGAGAGCTTTATGCATGCAAATGCAAAGTGTGGTGTGTGAGAAGGAACTTCATCTTATTAATTTCCACAAAACACTTAAGAAGTCAACAAAAGAGCATCAAACAACATCAGAACTTTCCAAATTTAGACCATTACACTTAGACTTAGTATGACACAAGATTACATTATGGCTCGACTCTCTTAATTTTCCCCAGTGGAGTCGCCAAGCTGTCATAACGTTTCCTAGGGTTAGGTCGTTAAACATTAAAGAAATGAAGCAGCCACCAATCTTTTTTAACCTAGGTGTGATTGGCCACCTAATGACTTTAAAAACTGGTCTACATTTTTAGTTTTGGGTTCAGGAGTTCGTTTACTTGTAAGGAAGGTTATAGCACCCCTACAACGCCCAAAATTGGTACCATTTTAATCTTGTGTTATTTTAACTTAGTCTTAATTATGTGGTCTTTTAATTTTTTGTTTAAATATTGAAAATTCTTTTAAAAATCCTCCATCATTATGGATAAACTCTTAAAAGACTCTTCTCACCTCAAGAGTATTCAAGGGGTACCATTCGACTCCTCTGAAGAGGCTTCGTCGTCGGAAGTATTTTAGAATTTTTATTATTCCTTGATTTATTTTTTATTTAATTATTTTATTACTTTGATTTATTTATTTTAAATATTATTTTATATATTTTTTATATTTTTAGGATTTTGGCATCTAATATTGAAAATATCTCCTAAATTTTCCATCATTCTGGATAAATTTAGAAGAACCTCTTCACCTAGGAATTCCTCAAGTGTTACTCATTCGTAATCTCCTTGAGGATTCCATCATCGGAATTATTATTTTATTATTTATTAACTTTAATTATTATTTATTATTTTATTTTTATTAGAATATAAATTTTATTATTTATTATGTTTTTATCTTTATTTATTATTCGTTTATTTTGAAAATGCCTTCTATGTCTTCCATCATTCTGGATAAACTTAGAAGGATCTTCTCACCTAAGAATTCTTCGAGTGTTACTCATTCGTAATCACCTCAAAGATTTCATCATCGTAATAATTTTAATTTTATTAAACAATTTTCAATATTCATTGGAAGATTTATCCTAATTTTTATTTATTTATTTTTTATCCCTTATTTTAATTTCTATTTTAAACCTTATTTGTCATTATCCTTATACTTATACCCACTTATTCTTATTAAACACCATTTCTATCTTCTTAGAATATAAAAATGTGTACTAACTAACTAACAAAAAAACCCATATAAAATATAAACAATTCAAAAGGCATAAAAGCATACCAATGTTGTCAGATGATGATGGCCAAATATATTACTTTTATCTTTGACTTCAAGTGGCCTTCAATTTCCACGCAAATGAACCCAATATTCCAAGCGTTGATGTCTCTCGTAAATCCTTAACGTGGGCAGCCTTTCCTTCCTAGCTGCTTTTACTCTTCGCTGGAAACTTGCCTCAGAACCTCTTGCCTAAGCTTAAATGCCGCTCCCGGAAACAACGAGTGGCCAAATGCCGTCGCTGCTTTGATTGAAATTCCCTTCTTCTTTGCTTGCTGTTTTTTTCTTGATGCAGACTGCTTTTCTTTTTTATGAATTTTTCTCTGAGGATTCTTTTTTCTTTAAGTTATGGGGTTTGACCCCTTTTTATAGTCATAAACTTATTAGAGTCCTAATACAACTAATTTATTCTATTAATTATCTCTTATTTTTAATATTTTATCTATTTAATTCTTATGTTAATCCTAATCTAACTTTATCAAATCTAAATAATTATCCTAAAAATCTAATTATCCTATTCTAAAATTAATTTTATTTTCTTTTCTTATCTCTTCCCTTTTTTATTATCATTCATAAATCCTATTTTAATTTTAATTTCCTAATTAATGTTAATTCTAAAATCTAAAAAATTCTCATTTAATTCTAACCTAATTCTAAATTGTTAAATTAAAATACAATGTCACCCAATCCAATTAATTATTTTTACAAATCAAGACTCCAGACAAAATAAGGTGTCTACACATGTGTAAACACCCTATTTTGTCCGGGGTCTTGATTTGTATAAATAATTAATTGGGTTGAGTGACATTGTATTTTAATTTAACAATTTAGAATTAGGCTAGAATTAAATTAGAATTTTTAGATTTAGAATTAACATTAATTAAAAAATTAAAATTAAAATAAGATTTAGGAATAATAAAAAAAAAGAGAAAAGATAAAAAGAAATAAAAATAAAATTAATTTTAGGATAGGATAATTAGATTTTTTAGGATAATTATCTGGATTAATATTAAATTTGATAGAGTTAGATTAGGATTAATATAAGAAATAGATAAAATGTTAAAAATAGGAGATAATTAATAGAATAGGTAGAGTTGTATTAGGACTCAAATAAATTTTTTATTATAAAAAGGGGACTCTGGGGGAAATCAAGGACGGAGCCCGATCACCGCTGCTGCTGTTCTGTCAGCTCATTTTTCTGCCTGCCTCTCGCACCACTGTTGCGAGCCCAGTCACCGCACAGCTACTGTAGGTAGCCGACCCATCACGTGGATGTTTGCACAGCCTCCGTTTGTGTTGCTCTTGATGATTGTTGCAAGAAAATAGGAAAGCTTTGTGAAAATGCTTCAGGCACGCCACTTTGGAAATATTAAAGAAGAGCTATAGCAAGAGAACACGTGGAAAAGGGAATATAAAGGAAAAGAAAAAAAGCCAACAAGAGGTGAGGTTATTGCCCAAGTAAGTTTTTGTTTTATTATATTAATTGGTCAATAATTTAATAGGAGGGTTTGATAGTTAATTAATATCGGATTAATAATTTGTATATTAAAATACTAATGTTGCATGATTTAATTACTTTGATAATATTTGATTAATACATATTGAATAAATAATTTGTATATTGATATGATTTGTTTAGTTTAATTTGTATGATATATTTTATATTTTGTATGTTTAGCATGATAGATATTAGATAAATAAAATAATAAAATAAATTAAATTAGAAAAAATACAAATAAGAATAAATGGAATAAAGATTGAATAAGGAGATAACAAAATTAGTTATCAAAGATGAATATGGATTATTCCGACGATGGAGTTCAAGAAAGTCGATTGGTACTCCTTGAACATCTTGAGGTGAGGGGAGTTTCTAAGATTTGAGCCAGATTGATGGAATAGTCTTAGAAACTTTCCCAATATTTAATTATCGAAACTAATACAAACATAAAGGCAAATTTAGACTAAACTTAGAACTAAGTGGTACCATTTTAGAATGGGCGTCGTGGGGGTGCTAATCCTTCCCCACACGTAACCATACTCCCGAACCCTAGATTCTTTGAACATAGACCATGCCTTATCCTTAGACAAGAGTAGGTGACCAATCACACCTTAGATTTGAATGGTTGGTGGCGACTCCTTGAATTTTAAAGTCTAGCGGTTAGGTTCACGGAACTAGACGTTATGACAACATGTAATATATAAATATATGCACATGTATGTATCTAGGCATGTGTATACATTTGATATATATATATATATATGTGTGTGTGTGTGTGTGTGTGTGTGTGTATATATATATACACATATATATATATATATATATCTATATATCTATATATATATATATATAGATATAGATATATTTATACATGTACCCATTTTTTTTTAACCAAGATACCCATTTGCTTCCACAATCGCACCTTTAAATTGTTCTTTCTACAAAAATCCAATTATGCGGAAAATAGCAATTATTTGCATCATGTGTTTTTTTTATATATAAGCTCCGACAACATAAAGTTTCAAAAATTCAAACTTCCTACAAGCGATATCTATAAATCTCAACAATTCCAAAATAGTTTAAATCCACCACATTTGAAGCAATTCATTTTACAAGATCACAAATAGTTCAATTACTTTAAATTCAAATTAATTCATTTCTAAATCCAAAAGTGATTCACTACGTTAAACCACAATAAATCATAACTATAATGTTTCTAATAAAACATATGTAAATAAATATAACCTTCCTTCTTAGGACCAAGACCTAGATGGTATGATCATGATATCATCCTACATTCTTTTTATATAATCCCTTACCTTTAAGATATCTTCAAACCAAGCTTTTTGCCAACCTCAGAATTTCCAAGACTCTCTTTAAAATTTTCGAGATTCCTACACCAGAAATTTATTCATTCTTCATCATGAAATCTTGCTCAATAATATATTTTTATATATATGCATACACACATATATATATATATATTTATATATATGCATACATATTCTTTTCATATATAGATATATATATATATATATATATATATAAATGACTTTTAAATCTAATACTAGAAGGGCTTTTACCCTCTTGGTTCCAGCCTCCTTGGAACCCCAATTTTGCTGCTTCTAGGCGTCACACACAATGCCCAACGACGCCATTGCTAGCCACCAGAATTAGTCTTGCAGCAACATTCGAAACACCCCAACTTAGCCCCTTGAAGCATGTGTTACTCCCCTGCTCATCAACAGGATCCTCACGCCTTATCATCACCAAAACAGTAACAAATCCCTTATTCCAACTCTGTTTTTGGCCACCAAATACAGCCTATAAACAGCCTCATTTCAATTATCAAAACTGCCCCACTTTGTTGATTTATTCTACCTTATTCACGCACCCAAATTTCCATCAACACAGCCCTAATTCTGTCTTCATTCCAGTCAAGTTTCTAGCCTAAGTAGCCATCGATCTGCCCTGCCAGATCATGTTTTCTTGCTGTGTTCAGATCCCTTTTTTGTGCGTGGCCTGCCTTGCTCTTCTTGTTCAATCGGTTATCAAAGAAATGGCTGCCTTTCACACCTTTACTCTTCTGTTTCTCAAGCCATAAAATCATCAACCAACACAGCTCAAATCAGCATCTAGACTAACTGAAAACCCTACCTTCCAGAGCTCCTCTTCTCTGCCCAATCGCAGCAGCTACTTCTTCTCTCTCGGTCTCAACTATCCTTTCCTTACTTGCTGCAGTTTCTATTCTTCTCCTTTCACCCTTGTTGCCGAACCTTCTTTCTTCCTCTCTAATCTCTCTTCATCTCTCTCGTTTCTTTCTAGTTTCTTTCCTTTTTATTTATTATTTATTATATTATTTTTTCTTTTTCATTTGACAGATGAGTGCTTCTAAATACACTACAATTTTTTCTCTTTTCACCGCACGCAAAAATAAAAACCAAATTTACCCCATAAAGTTACTATTTTAACCTAAAAAAATTATTAATCTACCATTTTTCGCTTCATCAGTTTTCGCTGCATTTCCTCCCGCCATAGACACCTTCATCTTCACTTTCATCAGTTTTTCATTTTATTTTCATCAGTTTCACCTTCACGTTCATCTCCTCTTGTTTCAAGTAAGGACATCTCCATCCCATCTTCATCGTCTGGCCTGCGTTTTGTGAAATACTCGAGCATCCCACCTTCACGATTAGCTTCTACAAATACCTCACCAATGAAGCTTGTTCTTTGGCTACAACAGTCGCTTCATGCTTCTGCAACATTTCTCAAGCTTTCCTTGTTTTTTGTCTCAAGTTCAGCAATTGCTTTCTGAAGCTACTCTATCTTAGAGGATGTTGAGTCTATGAGTTTTGCAACTGACTGTATATTTTCCATGGCATAAAACTTGAGAGAGAAATTATCAACAAAGATGAATCTCCATTGCATTGCAGTATTAAAGAAAGAATTTACTACCAAACAGATTTTTTGGAGTACACAATTCTTCTCTTTGAACCAAGGAAAAATGGGTCGAGAGTGAGATTTACGCGCAAGCAAGCTTGCTTGCGCGGAAGTTGGACTTGCGCGCAACTAAGATTGCGTGGAAATTGGACTTGCGCGCAAGCTTGCTTGCACGGAGTTGGCACGTCCGCGCAAGCTTGGCTCTTGCGCATAAGCATGTCCGCGCAGATGAAGTGAAAAATTGAAGAAGTTAAAAGTTGAAGAAATGAAAAATGTGAGATTAATTTTTTTAGGGTTAAAATAGTAAATTTATGAGGTAGATTTGGTTTTTATTTGAGTGTGGTGAGAAGAGTAAAAATTGTAGTGTATTTAGAAGTACTTTTGACAGAGGACGTGAGTCCTCTACCATTTCATTTAATTACCAGCTCCCACTAACGTCAGTAGGAGCAGGTGAAGCCGGTTGGCTTCCTTTGGAAGCCAATCGGTACATATTATTATTATTTATATATATATTTATACTTTATATATATTATATCTCTCATACAATATATAATATATTTTTACTATCCTACTTAAAATATGTATATGATGTACATATATATATATATTTAGTTTCATGTCAATATATATAATAGTAGTACATATATATTTACTTTATTCTTCTTTTTATTTAAATTCATATATATATATATATATTAATCATTTATTGTTAAATACACTAACTCTACGTTTCGATTTCATTACTTAAAATAATACAGAATTTCAGAACACTCTCAATACTTGGTTTATTTAATTTTTTCGTTTATATATGTTGGCTCTATAGGCTATACCGAGAGGGGGGTGAATCGGTTTTTCACTAACCTTAGGTTCGTTTTTCGGTTTCTTTAAATTCTCTAGCCTATATTGATATTTTCTAAGTTCTCTAGGCTACTCAATTATGCAATATAAATCCAAAGCAATAAACACAAATATAATTGCAAATAAGTAAAGAGAGTAAGGATAGAGAAATGTACGCAAGCGATTTATAGAGGTTCGGCAACCTTGCCTACGTCCTCTACCTTGAGACGCTCCCAAGGATTTTCCCAAAATTCACTAACTTGAATTTGTGTTACACTCCCTCTTTTCAAGGCTCAAGAGAAACCTCCCTCTTTTTCTAGGCTAAAGAGTAACCTCCCTCTTTTTCTAGGCTAAAGAGTAACCTCCCTCTTTTTCTTAGGCTAACGAGAAACCTCCCCTTTACAAGGAATGATTTGTTTTACAAATGATGTAATCAAGGAAAGGCCTCTAGGTAGGCAAGTGATTACAGAAATTAAGCACAATGAAAAGCCTATACAATATTTTTGCTAAACAATACAAGAGATAGATGAATGATAGAAGATGTAGACTTTAGAGCTCTTGATTTGTTGTTTGAGGCTTGAGAAGATGAATAAGATGATGAAAGATGTTGCTTGGTTGTTCCTCTTGCTTTCTTTAGCTTCTAAGCCTCTATTTATAGTCCCTTGGATGTATTCTAGCCGTTAGGTGGAGCCAAATCTCGGATATTACCGTTGTCTCACAAAAACTAGCCGTTATAGGCTATTTTCGAGCAAAGGGATCGATCCCTTTCCATAGGGGATCGATCCCTTTTGTCCAGAATCTTGATTCTGGGCTTCAGGGACCTTGGGAAGACTTTCTGCCAAAAAGGGATCGATCCCTTTCCTTAGGGGATCGATCCCATGCTTCCAGAATGAGTTTTTCCTGCACTTTTGGGTTAGAAATGATATGGCTTTTGATTTTAATTCAACCCAAAACATTTATAAACTTTAAGGGAGTTTTTCTTGACTTTCTCAAATGAAAATATTGTCCAAGAAATCATCAAGTGATTTTCTAAAATATTCAAAACATTTATAAAGTGTTAAGACCAATAAGAGTATGCATCATTAAATCATGGTCTTAATGTTTGATATGAACACTTGAAATGTATTGAGAAAATCATGTGTGATAAGGCAAATTTACAATATGAATTAAAACATTAAAGCTTACTTAAGTTTTTGTCATTTCAAAATATATATGTCAATTTAAAGCAAACAATCTCCCCCTTTTTGATATGACAAAACTTAATGTAAATTTGCTTTGAAAATTCTTTGATAGAATACTCCCCCTCAAATAAAGCAGGATTTTACAAAGCTCCCCATTAATATAAGCATGGGTTTTGAAAATGAATTTTCAAACTATTCCCCCATTATCTCTCCCCCTTAATATCTCTCTCTTTTAATATCTATCTCTCCCCCTTTTTGTCATAGCAAAAAGAAGGAAAAATAATAATAAAAAATATGCTCCCCCTAAAATTATGGCTATGTGAGAAGAAATATGAGAATATGCTCCATCCAACAAGAAACATGTTAGTACATGGGACTCATAGCACAAATAAATAAGTCAATATTCACAAAGAGTATAAAATATTCATGCAATGAATATGACTTATGATCCTATACCAATTGTTTATAAATAATTTTGATACCAATTGTTGATAAGTAATTTTGCAAGAAGGTTCCAATTGGTAAGAAGTTAAGCAAGCACCTAAGTATATTAATTGTTCTCTAAGGTCCAACTAAGGTGCATGGTAATACATGATTATTAGATAACATATCATATGCATGTGCTCATAAATCATTTTCAAGAAATATTGTGCTTAGAATTAAGATATATAGCAATTAACTACAAATTCTAGCACACAAGAGTTTCATGCAAAAATATCCTAAGAGAATTCTTCTCTATTTGTCATTTCAATCTAAGGAGCATGAGAAGAATTGTCAATTTAAAGCTCATACCAATTGGCAATTTAGATTTGACTTACCAATTATTGAAAATATGGTTGCCAATGATACTAATTGTTATTTCAATCTAAATACCAATTGTTACTAATGGTTGACTTAGTCATTTTGCATGAATCTAATTTTTATGTGTAGTGTGTTCATGTCAATAAAATAGTCATTCTAAATATGCCAGAACACAACATACATCATCAAATATGCATATGGATTAATTAAACATTAGCATACTATCACAAAGTATTAATCCATATTCATATTCACAACATTATACCACATGGAAGATACAAAAAGTCAAGGTATTCAAGCAAACACATTTTCTTCCATGAAACTAAAGAATCCTATGCTCAATTTTCCATTCAAGTCCTTAACCAATTATGAGCAAGGAAAGATTCAAATAATAAATGCATGGATATTAATCAAAATACATATGTTCAAGTTTGCATTTATCTTTGAATGTTGGTGTTGTCATTAAGACCCTGGTTCTTTAAGTACAAGGATGATAAAATTTCATGCATTTGAACATTTAGGATCCATTTACCATCACAAATTATAGGCTAATGACCATTACCAATTGTTGAATTTACATTTGAAATCAATCCACTACATGTATAATGATCATGAAACCTAGAGTGGAGTAGTTGAGTCAAGCTAATAAACATAATCCTATAAGCATGCTTGACTAAGATGAACAAAAGATATGATCAATAGTCATTATGCACAAGTTCATCAAATTCTCAAATATATCCATAAATTATTGAAATAAATCTCAAAATTATGTTTAAGCATTCATTGAAAATATATTTCAAGATTATTTCAAGATTCATGAATGTTTTCAACAAGAAAAATGAATTTGCACTTGTGAGCTCAAGAAACATGGTATTGATTGTTGAAAGTGATACCATTTGTTGGGAATGATACAAATTAATTGAGTTTAGGCATGATATCAATGAAAAATGAATTTTCATAGTTTAAAGATCATCAAAAAGAAGTTAAAATACTGGATTTTAACTTGAGAAGAAAGAAGATATCAAGAAAGAGAAAAATCCTTCTCAAATTCGGTTGAAAAAGTGCAGAAAAGCCATTTTGGCCTGCGGGGTCGATCCCTTAAGGAGGGGGATCGATCCCTTAACTCCAGAATGCAGATTTCCTGCATTCTGCTCAAGGGGGATCGATCCTGCTTGCTAAGGGATCGATCCCTCATCCTGTTTCTGCAGTTTTTGACAGAAAATCCAACCTTTGAGGTGCCCAAACTTCGTTTTTGAGTAATTTAAGTCCAAGTAAAGGTTTAAACATTTGTAAAACATGATTTTGGACTTGTATGAATGAAAAATCTGAATGAAAAACCATTTTACAAAAGATTTTGCAATTTTGGAAGAATTTACACAATAAAATGCATTTTTGGCCTCAAAGGGGGTCATTTTAAGCATTATGCATATTTTGTCAAAACCAAAGCTTTGGAAACCACAAATATGCCAAGACAAACTTGTTCACATAGATTTTAAGCACATATAACATCAAATCATCATACTTGTGAACATTATGCCATGATTTCCAACATACATATTCTTCATTAAGGCTCATGACAAGGCATTTTGCATAAATGACATATTTGACAGCTTTTGAGCAACTAAATATATTATCTAGACATATCAAACTTTCTCAAGATGTAGAAAACCAATAATCATTTCAAAATCACAAATCATGCTTTTCATTCAATGCATCAAGTACTACAATCAAACAATCAAAAATCTTTGTCAAGTCTTTTTGTTCAATCATTCAACTCACAATGCATCAAGAATCATCAACCAAGTGCCTCATTAAATCAAACAAATATATGAGTTTTGAAAAGATAGAATATAAGCTTACAAAACTCCTTTGCTTGAGAATGCTTTGCCTTGAATAGTTGAATCCACCTTGTGCCATCCTTTGAAGAATTGTTGTGATGGATCCTCAAGCTTTTTCTTTTTCTCATTGGCACAAGCAAACTCCATAGAGGTGTGTAGAGCATTTAAATTCCATTGTTCCATTGTATTCACATGCTCAAACACTCCTACAACAAACACATTCAAGCATGCTTTGGTACCCAAATTTTCTTGGGTCCATGAGAGTTAGTGCAAACAATTTTTGATCCTTTTGGGATCCATTTCAAACACAATTCATCATTATTTACAGCATGCTTTGGCACCCACATTTTTCTAACCACTCTTCCTCTAAGTGTAGTTTTTCTATAAGTGCATGCTTGTGAGGTGTGGTCAATCCTATTGCAAAGTGAGCATGTGAGAAATGTATCATGCATAGAATTTTTGCTCACAAGGAAATTTTCTAGATGAGTTTCTTTTTGTATTGCATTATAGCCTAACCCATCTTTAGCAAAGAAAGCTCTTTGGGTCTCTAACATATGATCTAGCTTTTGTTGACCCATATAAAACCTAGAAAATGAGTTATGCAAATTTAAGTTCTTTTTATTCAACTCATTTATTTCTAGATTTGCTTCTTCTAATTTCTTCTCAAATTCAAGTTTGGCATTTAATAGCATTTCATTTTCTATTTTCAATTTAGCAATGATTTTCTTATATTTGGAGTTCATGCATTAAAAATCATTTCCTAATTCATTAAAGGCATTTTGTAGTTCATCAAATGTATAATCATTATCTTTACTAGAACTACAACTAGCCTCATCATCACTAATGGCCATAAAGCATGAGTAGGCTACCTCTTCATCTACATTTTCCTCATCGGAGCTATCACTATCACTCCATGCAGCCACAAATGCTTTCTTCTTAGGTTTCCTATCCTTTTCCTTCCTAAGTATGGGGCAATCTAGCTTAGTGTGACCCGGTTCATTGCATTCATAACACACTAAGTGGTCTTTTTCTCTTCTACTTGACTCTCCCCTATGGTGTTTCCTATTTTGCTCTCTCTCTCTTTCATTCTCATAAATCTATTAAATCTTTTGGCAAACATTGTCATTTCCTTTTCTTCCTCATTTCCACTCTCATCGCTATTATCTTCAATGACCTCATGAGTGGAAGACTTAAGTGCTATCCCTACTTTCTTTGAAGGCTCTTCATTTCTTTTTAATTTCATTTCATATGTAAGTAGGGAGCCCATAAGTTCATCTAGAGACAAGGTGTTAGGGTCCTTAGATTCTTCTATAGCAGTCACCTTTGCCTCCCAAGATTTTGGCAAGCTATTCAAGATTTTCTTGACCATTTCTACATTGGAATAGCTCTTGCCTAATGCCTTAAGTCCATTAATTATATCATTAAACCTAGTGAACATTTCGCTAATGGACTCATTTTCTTTCATCCTAAATAGCTCATAATCATATGTGAGCATTCCTACTTTGGTCTCTTTCACTTGATTGGTCCCTTCATGTGTGATGGCTAATTTGTCCCATATTTGCTTGGCATTCTCACACAAGGAGACTCTATTATATTCATTGGGACCTAAAGCACAAAAGAGAGTGTGCATAGCCTTGGCATTCAATTGTGCCACTCTCATGTCATTTGTGTCCCACTCATCCTCACTTTTAGGGACATGTATTCCATCTATTTTCTTTATGGGAATTCTAGGACCATTCACTATAATTCTCCACACTTCATAATCGTTAGATTGTACAAAAAACATCATCTTAATTTTCCAACATGAATAATTCTCACCATTAAAGAGTGGAGGTCTAACTAACGATTGTCCCTCTTCTCCTAGGTGTGTGCTTACATTTAAGTGAGCCATTTAAGATCGTTTTGCTCGATAGAGGTTAATCTAATTCAATCTCGAGCTCAAGTTCTGATACCAATTGTTGGCTCTATAGGCTATACCGAGAGGGGAGTGAATCGGTTTTTCACTAACCTTAGGTTTGTTTTTCGGTTTCTCTAAATTCTCTAGCCTATATTGATATTTTCTAAGTTCTCTAGGCTACTCAATTATGCAATATAAATTCAAAGCAATAAACACAAATATAATTGCAAATAAGTAAAGAGAGTAAGGATAGAGAAATGTACGCAAGCGATTTATAGAGGTTCGGCAACCTTGCCTACGTCCTCTACCTTGAGACGCTTCCAAGGATTTTCCCAAAATTCACTAACTTGAATTGTGTTACACTCCCTCTTTTCAAGGCTCAAGAGAAACCTCCCTCTTTTTCTAGGCTAAAGAGTAACCTCCCTCTTTTTCTTAGGCTAAAGAGAAACCTCCCCTTTACAAGGAATGATTTGTTTTACAAATGATGTAATCAAGGAAAGGCCTCTAGGTAGGCAAGTGATTACAGAAATTAAGCATAATGAAAAGCCTATACAATATTTTTGCTAAACAATACAAGAGATAGATGAATGATAGAAGATGTAGACTTTAGAGCTCTTGATTTGTTGTTTGAGGCTTGAGAAGATGAATAAGATGATGAAAGATGTTGCTTGGTTGTTCCTCTTGCTTTCTTTAGCTTCTAAGCCTCTATTTATAGTCCCTTGGATGTATTCTAGCCGTTGGGTGGAGCCAAATCTCGGATATTACCGTTGTCTCACAAAAACTAGCCGTTATAGGCTATTTTCGAGCAAAGGGATCGATCCCTTTCCATAGGGGATCGATCCCTTTTGTCCAGAATCTTGATTCTGGGCTTCAGGGACCTTGGGAAGACTTTCTGCCAAAAAGGGATCGATCCCTTTCCTTAGGGGATCGATCCCATGCTTCCAGAATGAGTTTTTCCTGCACTTTTGGGTTAGAAATGATATGGCTTTTGATTTTAATTCAACCCAAAACATTTATAAACTTTAAGGGAGTTTTTCTTGACTTTCTCAAATGAAAATATTGTCCAAGAAATCATCAAGTGATTTTCTAAAATATTCAAAATATTTATAAAGTGTTAAGACCAATAAGAGTATGCATCATTAAATCATGGTCTTAATGTTTGATATGAACACTTGAAATGTATTGAGAAAATCATGTGTGATAAGGCAAATTTACAATATGAATTAAAACATTAAAGCTTACTTAAGTTTTTGTCATTTCAAAATATATATGTCAATTTAAAGCTAACAATATACAAACTCGATATGAAAAATTTGTAGTCTTCACATGATAACTTTGTTATTACAATTTTTTTTGGTACATAACTTGCTATAACAAATTGTTTACTTTCCCTTCTATTAATAAAAGCATATCGAGTATTCATAAAAGCAACAAGTTATCAGTTTTAACTTTCACATTTAATGTGATACGACTTTATAAAAATAATAGTGTTAAAATTGACTATAAAAAATGATTGTTCCTTGCATTTTTCAAGGTATATTAAAGTTAAGTCACAGAATTCAAAGGAAATTTGCTTTTTTTAGCTCTTGCCACATCAATAGATTTAGGTGTTTTATTGTTTTCATTTTCTACCTCAATTTTAACTAATTTTGACTTTTTGGCAGCTGTTAGTTTGTGATATTGCATGAATATAATTTATAATTTATTAATTCATATTACTATTTAATATATATTTTAAAATTTTATTAATTTCTGTTGTTATCTAATAAAATTTAATATTGAATAATTTTATCTAATATTTCTTTTTATTATTAATCGATTTTTTATTAAATAATTATATTATTTTATATATTATATTATATTTAATTATAATATTATTTTAATTATATTAAATTCTAATATATTAAATGATGATATTTCCTATTCAATAGTGAGAGGTAATATTATTTAATATTATGTAGATAACATTATTTATTATACACTTATTTAATGAATACAATTTTACCTTTTATTATTAATTGAATTTTCTATTAAATATTATATAATTTAATATTACATTAATTTATATTAAATTTTAATACAATTTAAATGGTGATATTTACTATTAAATAATATAAATAATATTTAATATAAAATTATTTAATGAATGCATTATTATTTTTATTTAATATTTAAAATTTTATTTTATAAATTAAACTATTCTATTTGAAACAATTTAAATATTTTGTCAAAAGAAAAAAAACACTTAAAGCTGTCAAAAAGAACACCCAAAATCTTGTTGTAATGTAGGCAGTTTGTAACGCACATAAACTGTCCAAAGTCTTCGCTCTTCAATTTAACACATGATTCCATTCGCATTTGCTCCTCTCTTTCCTCTTCTTCGTACTCCCTTCTTTTAGTAAAATTTTTACGGTAAGATAAAAAAATTTTACTTTATTTTAAGGTTAATATATACACACATGATCTAGTGCAATTTAGTTGCTTTTCTACAATGTTAATGTATACACACATAATTTAGTGTAAGTAGACATAAAATATATTCAAAATATCGTAAACACATTATAATAAATATAAACACATCTTGTATCCAAATTTATCATGTGTTTATATCTATTGGCACAATTTTACTTTTATTTTCATATATTTACAATATTTTTAATATATTTTACGTTTATTGACACCGAATTTATGTTTAATTATATATGTTTACGTTAATCTTACAATAAAATCAAAAATATTAATCTTACTGTAAAATTTTTCATTCTTTTAACCTCTCTTGACTTGAAGACTTTCAATTATCCAATTAAGGTTTAGATCTAAAAAAACTAACTTTCAAAAGATGATTTTTTATATTTTATTAGTAAATTTATTTATAATAAATATGATTTTCAAAAGATGATTTTTTATATTATTATTTTAATAATAAATATAAATAAATAATACTTTTGTAGTGATTTAATAATAAATATTTTCAATATAAAATGTAACTATTTTAAAAGTATAAATATTTTTAATATTTTAATCAAATTAATAAAAATAAGATTTTAGTAATACTATTTTAAATATTCATATAAATAATAAATAATTTTAATACTAATAGATTATTTTAAATTTAAATATTATCTAAATATATAACTATTTTAAATATTAATAATTTTAATGTCAATATTATTTTTGAAAAATCAGAAAATAACCAAATGATAAAAAAAAAATCTTTTTACTCATCAAAGCAATAAAAAATCTCTTATTTTTCAAAAAACAAGAAACTTTTTCTGGAAGTTGATTTTCACTAAAAACAGACGAACTTTATTTCTTAGCCCTTTGAAGGAGAAGAGTACAGCAGGCAAGAATGACCCACTGGGAGAACTAAAATGAAACAAAAGCCAATACATACGTACATTTGTTGCTTGTAAGATAGACAAAGCTTAAAAAAATTTGATCATCTGGAGCGAGATGAGCGACTGCCGGGATTCAGACGATCTCTCCTCAACATATTCTCGAATTTCTTTAGACACTTGAGCGGTCCAACCTGTATGATGGAACAAAACCACACAAACATCTTGTTAAATGCAAAAGGCATACACTTAAGAGAGACAACAATGAACTCTTAACTTTCACAACCTGTGGTCCACTGGCACTAGAACTTATTTTCCTTCTAAACGTCTTCTAAAATTCAAGTACGAGGATGGACCAAAGATAATGGACATATAAAAGGAGGGGGAAATGTCTTACTCATGATACCCTTCTGATATTCTGTCTTTATCATATCACAAATTTTCCTTCCATGACAGTTTTTGCCATAGCCATTATAAAGAAATTTCCCATTTCTGCCACTACTACAATTTTAGAAAAATCGCACTAGAAAAGCCCTCTTTTATCCTTGAAGAAATACAGCTAAATTTGTATGCAGTATTTTCGAAGACAAAGATACAACACAAAAAGAACATAACAAGTTGGTTAATGCACAAAAATGCAGTCACAAGCCCATTTACATCCTCTGTGTGTGCATGTGCATGAGAGAGAGAGAGAGAGAGAGAGAGAGAAGACACCTTCCAACGCCACTTATGTGCAAGTTGGTTACGTATGTGATCAAGCCTTGTAATTATCTGCCTGAATGGTGGCCTCCTGAATGGCTCTTCACACCAGCATTCCTCAATTAACCTGCAGAAAACATAAGGATCTACTTGTAAGAAAAGAAGAAAAATGCATTAAGGACTCAATTTCCGTTAAAAACAAAACAAGAGACAGGTTAAAATAGCCAACTCTAAATCCCCTAGTAATTTATCTGGGTTAAAGGTACAATAATAAATTTAAGGCTCAACAAATTGAAGCAGGAAGTCATTCTGCTCGAAGAAATGCAACAATGGCTGTCAGGCAACAATCTTAAGAAGTCATAAATAAAAGTAAAACCATTTAAAGATAAACAAATATAACACTTCATTTTCCTCTTCTACACACACCCTTCACCTTGTCTTTTTCTCTCTGGCATTTCCATTTATAAGCGGCTCAAACTCAAATTGTGTCAAAAATACCACTAAGTTGCAGCAGTCATGATCTCTCCAAGGTATATCTATCCATGATCCTGATTTGTTTGATAATAATTTCATGCTTTCTCAGATATTGTCGACTTCAACAATGCTGGCCAGCAGAGCGACTAACAAGAGATATTATGCCATGACAAGCTACAAACTTCAGACAGATACTTTAATAAATAATGTTCACAGCAGCACTAGAAACTTTAAAATAAGAAGAATCATCATCATCATCAGAGCCTTTATCCCAAGAGATTGGGGTAGGCTATTAAAATAACAAGAATGAATTAATCAAACATAAGGGTAGTTCACGTTATGCTTTTTCAAGTACCAACAAGGCTTTTCTAAATTCATTAATGCATTCAAAAAGGAATTAGGAAGAAGAAGAGACAAGAAAAAAGAAAACAAAGTCCAGAGTAGGGCTTACTCCTTTAACCCATGAGCGTAGTACTTTGCAGGAGCTCGAAAAGGTGGGCGCTCATTCGCTACATATGCTTTAGGGACTTCATTTTCTTGCTTTGTATCAAATGGTGGAAAACCTTCAATCATCTAAAGCAAACATAGAAGGCCTTTAGATAATATTGAAATTGAATATAGGATTGTCCATCTCATCTCCTCTTGGAGACTGAAATTATAATTTTGTAATTCATCATCATCATCATCATTAGAGCTTTTATCTCAATAAACTGAGGATTTTGTGATTGAAAATCAGAAATTATCTGCTTATTATATTTGTCCGTTTAAATGCTCTGATTCTCTTATGGCCAGTTTGTTTTTCTAATAAACTAAAAGATACCTAAATAACATGGAGAGAGAAAGTTAGAAATGAAAGGGGTGGAGGGTAACTTAGAGAATAAAGAAGATATGGGAGAGGCAACAAGGGAGGGAATCGTTGATCAATCGACTGAGTTTTGATAGATCATAGCTCAAAGTTATTGTCCTTTAAGGAATTTTTAAACATGAATTAAATTCTTGGCATATGCCATAACTTTTAATTTTTGCATTTGTAACCAACTTCAATCAACCTCCTTAGTTTTCATGATTACCATTTTAGCTTCGGATTATATAAATATTGCATTAGATACTAATCTTTATCGATCTGCTTAATATTTGATAATTATCTGTTAAAGATTATTTAGGTCAACGAAGGGCGAGCTTCTATCCTAGTTATTATATATTGTAGAAGGCTTCAAAGTCTTGGGACCATGAAATGAGAAAGTTCAGGTGAAACCTTCTTATCAGGTCAACTATTAGAGGCCTAATCAATAAATTAAAAAAATAAAATTGCATAACTTTTCTTTAACAGGATCTGGGAACAGTTTCCATGACTACCACTTGCACCCAAAGTTTAAGTTAATAGATACACTTGTATAAGCAAAATGGCAACTTGCAAGACAAGCTTCTGAGTAAGGGGAAAAAAATACTCTTACCTCTTGTAATATCAAAGCGAACGAAAACACATCAACTTTAGTATCATATTCTTCATTTCTGTAAACTTCTGGTGCCACATATCGCCCTGCTCAGAAAGGATGGATACATCATGATGTATTTTTCCATTAAAATGAAGGAAAATTTAGCTTTTAAGAATAACTCAAATTAAAATCACAAATTGCCAAAGCCAACATGACAACCAATGTTTTTGGTTTACTGAACACATTTCTCCAGTAAATAACAAGGTAATGCAAACTATTAATTAGGAACCAAAAACAAAAATACTCAACCTGCCTCTGACTTTCTCAAAATAAGTAAAAAAAAAATGGCTAGTCCAGTAATTCATAAGCAACCCTGCCTAGTACTAATAGATGAAGATGGAGAACACACAGTTTTAATGTAGAAAACTTACAAGAAGTCTCTTGAGATGTCACAGGTCTGTCTTCTTTAACCGTGTTTGCAAAATTGAGCAGCTTGCTGACACCAAAGTCTGCAACTTTCAGATGCCCAGAATCATCCCGCAATATATTTCTGTTATCTTACTCGTAAAACATTAACAACCTTTAAGTAAATGTGCCCATTTGGGTAATAATAAAATACATGCTCAATGCCCAAAAAGTTATGAGAAAAACTATGGTAACAAACATATATATTTAAGAAGGAAGACCTACGAAGGCTCAAGATCCCTATGAATTATTGCTTCAGGTTTATGCTCATGCAAATAATTCATTCCCCTGCAATAGATAATAACATTCTATTAAGGCACCAGTAAACCATCCAAATGCTGCAGGCAATGATCAACTTAAATCCAGTAATAATGATAAAAGTTTTTCAGAATTTGAAAAAGAAAAAGAGTTTGCCCTTGAAATCCAATCTACACAGTGGCAAGGCAACTTTTTTGCTGATTCCACATTCCTTGGTCCTTGTGCAGAATCAGCCAAAACGTGGAACAGAGAATTTCCATAGTAAACATTGTAGCAATCCACCTTCTTTTCCTGTTTCTACAATAACATAACAACAGCCTAGAAATCTTACTAGCATGTATATGTAATGACATTGACAACCTTCTAAAAGTTATCTATACATGATTGCCTCTTCTTTTATTTTACCTATTTGTCCCCATTTATGCTTTCTTTAACCAAAACACAAATCCTTTTTCCAGATAACAATTAACTTCAGGTTTATGCTCATGCTAATAATTCATTCCTGTGCAATAGATAATAACATTCTATTAAGGTACCAGTAAATCATCAGAATCCTGCAGGCAATAATCAAATAAAATCCAGCAGTAATGATATAAGTTTTTCAGAATTAAAAAAAAAATGTGAGCCCTTGAAATCCATTCTACTCAGTGGCATGGCAACATTTTTGCCGCTTACACATTCCTTAGTCCTTGTGCAGGAAAAGCCAAAACATGGAACAGAGAATTTCTATAGTAAATATTGTCACTATCCACCATCTTTTTCTGTTTCTACAACAACATAACAGCCTAGAAATCTTGCTATCTTTGTATATGTAATGACATTGACAACCTTCTAAAAGTTATCTATACATGACAGCTTATCCTTATATTTTACCCATTTGTCCCCATTCCTGCTCTCTTTAACTAAAACATAAATCCTTTTTCCAGCCCATAATTAATGGCATCTGGCATTAACAAGCATTTTTCAATCAAATATTCTGCAGTAACAAAATTGTCCTTGTCCTCTCAGTTAAATGTTTCCTTGTACCACCACTACCTTCCTCCACTGTTACCGCATTACAGTGGCCCAAGCTTATAATCTCTTTCATCATCTTTGTGTTCATCAAATTACAAAGAGCATCCATACTCACTTTACATGCTCGATAGAAATTTGCCTAGCCGCAAAGAGCATCCATGAAGTTTACTCCCACAAAACTATAATAAATATGGACATTGAAAGTCCATTTTGACAAAGCAACCTAATTTGAGTGAAGAAGTTATCTAATACCATGCACATAAAAATGCTCATTAATATGAAACTCTATGAAACTAGAGACACAGAGAGAGACCAGCCAATCAGAAACTCATAGACAGATTCTCAACCACCTAACCAACCTAGCAATATCAAGTGCAAACTTTACAGCAAGTTTTAGCTTTAATGCGCCTTTTTGCTTCAAATATGCTCGAAGATCTCCCTGCAAAAAATACAAGAAAGAATAAACTATTATGTATACCTGATGTGGTACAAAAGATCAATGAATTATCAAATAAATTATAAATGTGCAAAAGTAAAACAACAAGAAGACATTAGTTTACATTCTTCTGCAGGAAAAAAAAGAACAAAAAGAAATAAGACATTAGTATTAGTCCAAGAACCAATACTAATTCCTTAGCCAATTTATCTTATTCTGGTTTCCCCACATCCTACAGTGCACCACAAGGGGCCAGTGTACTTGCAAGATCATGAGAGAATACTAGTAAATTACACTAGAGCATCTTCTACCCCATTATTTTGTTTAAACTAGTAACCTCAAATATGCAGTAATTGTACTTTTTGGCCATCTAATATACTGCCTAGAACTGAGAATTTCCTCCTCCTTAAAGATGTGGGAATCAAACATTCCTAGTAGGTATAGATAAATGTGAGACAAAAATACCCTCACTTCTGCAGAAAACCAAAATTTTAAATTTTAATAGAAATTTCACATAATGGCCCCAAAACAAGTACCATACATATTAGGATATCCTATTACTATTACTGCACAAAATTTTTTTTTGAATTCTGTGTTCAGCCATTTTCTTCTTGAAAGATTGGAACCTAGATGCTTCTTAACCTAGGGCTTTCTAGCAATGACATAAAGTCCGTCTTTATATGCAGAAGCTTCAGAAAACTAAAAATAAAACACAAGAAAGCATGTGAACATAAAAGTGGATATAAGCAAATACTCATCACCACACAAAAGTGTACGTCATTTGAAAGTGGAACACAAGCCTAAAGAACTACATGAAATATTAAGAAATAACCAAAAAAAAAAAAAGGTGAATATCTCTCAATGCATTAAAGGCTGAAACCTATCCTGGGAATAACCATATTCTAGGTGGGTGTAACGCTAGTTCCAATTGAACAAATATCAAACAAAAAGCTTGTTGGTTGAGAGAAATGTTCCAAAGGCCATGGCAAAATTACCAAATTACTTCAAAAATTTAGGTGTAATTTTAACTCCTACTTCACTTTCATAACTTAGAGATTGCATACACAAAAGATTAGTGTAGCAGAAATGCGAATGTTGCGGTGGATGTATGGATATACAATGAATGATAGAATAAGAAATGAAGACATCCGTAAGATGGTTGGGGTGGTACCTATCGAAAACAAGATGTGTGAAAGTCATATACATTGGTTTGGACACATACAACGTAGACCTGTATATGCTCCAGTTAGGAGAATAAAGGCTATTAATATTGAGAGAAGGATTAAGACAAGAGGAAGACCGAAAAAGACTTGGGAAGAAGCAATTCGGAAATATATAGAAGTATTAGAGTTCGATGAGCAGATTGCCTTGGATAGGAATGTGTGGAGGAGGAAAATACATATGGACGATCTAACATGAGTTTAGATATTGGTTCATATAGCCTACCCTAATCTCTTAGGATAAAGGCTCTAATGATGATGGTGACAACTTCACTTTCATAACTTACTGGTTAGCAGTCACGATGGTGATTTGCTTTGTTTTATACCAAGAATGTCTCCTTCATCCATAAACTATTAATAAAAAAGAGAGGTATATGATAAAGCAGATAAGAAATATTTTCTTTATAACTAATAAACTGCTCATATAGAAATTAAAAAATATAGTTCACCATTCCCTTGATAATGTTATATTTCATTAATCTCAAAAGCTACATGGGAATCACATGCCGAGTTCTACTTTTCAACAGATTCATATCAAAAACACTAATATTTTCCTTTACTTGTATTACAAAAAAGATTTATATAGGATGCACTGACAGTGT
This sequence comes from Heritiera fomes, assembly GCA_032173925.1. Taxonomy (NCBI): domain Eukaryota; kingdom Viridiplantae; phylum Streptophyta; class Magnoliopsida; order Malvales; family Malvaceae; genus Heritiera; species Heritiera fomes. Next base: position 1,409,629 of record JAPDPM010000017.1, read on the forward strand.
ATAGTTTCTATACACTGTCAATGCATCAGAGGTTGACACCTCATCAATAGGCCCTTATAAGCAAATTAAAAAAATTTATTTATATTTACATTTAAGGGCTTGGCATATTTTTTAAATTGCCAATTGATGAGGTGTCAACCTCTGATTCATCGACAGTTTATAGAAATTATACACTGTCAGTGCATCATATACAAACCCTTAAAAAAATTATGAAAATAACCAAAGGTACAGAGCAAAGAGCCAAATGCCAATTGCGTAAATTGTTTGTCAAGATTGTATTTTACAAAAAGTGCAACTTGTTAACATTATATGGTCAAACAGAAAATTATTTAAATAGACAGTGACAAAATTAACTAATCATTGTTGTAGCAAGTGCAGAAAAGATCAAACCTTAGGTAAGTATTCTGTAACAATTATCATTGGACTGCTTTGGGTTACAGCACCCAAAAATTGGACAACATTTGGATGGCGTATCTTCTGAAGCAAAGCAAGCTCATCTCTGAATGCCTTTCTGAAAATTCAAAAGGACATCAAAACAAAAGGAACAATCAAGAATATTAAATCACAAATTTCATTTAATACAAAGAAATTGGACATAGAGCACCAAAACTTAAACAAAGAAAGAAAATCACGGATGATGTTAAAACCAACCCACACTTTGTTATCATCAGTAAAAACTTCCTCTCCAAGTGTTTTAACAGCAACTTTAATGCCCCGCCAAGATGCTACACGAAATGTTCCCTGTGTTAACATTCAAAAATTATATATTTAGTGAGATGCTGTGCTTGATCCCAATTAATATGGTATAACAAACAAAAGGATATCAAATATGCATTCTAGACAAAAAGATGGGGAAGCTAGTGCAACAATTCAAGACAGCATTACAGCAATGCTCATCACAATCATCCTTTACTATTTCCTTTTTCTTTTTCTACTTTTAGTCTCATGGGTGACTCAGCACTGCAAGAATCACTCTCAAGTTTGATACAAATATATTAATACTTATTAGAGTTGTAAAGGGATACATTTATTAATGCATTAGGAGATGAACAATCTCATTCTGGCGAGCATAAACAGAAAAAGTACAATAGTTTTCTGGTCAAAGATAAAAACTAACACCTAACTCTAGCAAGCCGGAAACATAAAAATGTACTTCTCACCACTAGTACAATAATAATGTAAATATGGGTTAAAAATAACCAAAAGCAAAATAACAACAATCAAACAGTATATTACAGCAATTGACAGACAAAATAATAAGGTTCACAGATTACCTTCGTGATATTGACACTGTTAGAAAAATCAAGCTCACTAGGATCAATCTCATACTCTGGCACTTCACGAGAATTTTGAACATGCATTGGAGCTATCTAAAATCAAAGGAAAATAAGGAATTTTAAACATGAACCTACACTTGATCATGTAAAAACAAACTTGATAGATCAAATAAAAGATCAATAACTGCAGGAAAAAGTTTGATTAAATACCGGAGGCTCTGCACCATGCTTCTCCAAAAGTTTGATCACATCTTGGTTCTTATAATAAACCGCATCTGCAAGTGGCTGTTTAAACAAAATCATCCATTCAATGATTCTATTTATCAAAGCACAACATAACCAAATAATTTATATTTCAATCAATATCCCAAAAAGAAATTGGTTAGCTTTTGACTATTGCATTTACTACACTGTTTTTGGCTATCCAAGCGAAAAGCAAATAATGTGTATTTGGGATGGATACAAGAACAAATAAAGTAATTCTTTTGGAAGTGGCAAAGTACATAAAGGAAAAGAACTCAAAAAAAAAAAAACAAGAGGTTAATTACAGTACTGCCCCAGCGATCTCTAGGATCGACTTCGGCGCCGCGATCAAGGAGCAACTTGACGACGTGGGTAAGGCCCTGACAAGCGGCAACGTGGAGAGCGGTGCGACCGTCGATATCTTTGAAGTTGACATTGGTGCCAGAGTCCAACAGCTCCTTAATCCCTTCCAAGTCCCCCTCGTTAGCCATGTACATTAGCCCCACCCTCGGGTCCATCGCTGCCTCGATGGGTCCGCCAGGCGAGCCCTCCCGGTCCGGGGCCAGCGACGACTGCTTCCCCAGGGTGAATCGAGCTGGCGACTTGCAGCTGGAGCTCGAGTCCATTGTTTGGTCGCCTGTTCCTAGTTGTTTGGTGGGTACTTACCACTTTGGTAATGGTGGGAGGTAAAAGAGAAAGAGGAGTAGAACATTGGAATTTCCCTTTTTAATTTTTATTTTTTTAGTAACTAATAATAATAATACTATTATTATTGATAAGAACAAAGAATCTGGACTGGATTGTCGCTTTTACGAAAGACAGATTTGACGTGGTTTGGCAAGGGACGGTTAAAGACGTTGGGCATTAGTTAAAGAGATGCTGAACCGACTTGAGGAGGGGAGGGGGAATCATCGAGTTCATAGAGACAGTGATGACGTGGTTTAGGATCCGACCGTTGACATGGGTGTAGAATAAAGTAACAAGAAGAGTGCGACAACGACAAGGGATTTTGAGCGAAGTAACTTTTTATAATTTTGAAAGTTCTGTTTATCGAAGTAACTTTTTCAACTTTTAGTTTTATTGATCATTTTATGAGAGTTTGTTTATTTATTAAATGAGGTGATAATCGGGTCGAATTGATCGTATCTAACTTGCAATCGGATCGAGCCAATCTAGCATGTAAACTGGAACCGATTTAACTGCTTCAAAAAAATTGGGCTTGATAAGGGGATCCGGATCGGTTCTAGGCTAGAAACGATTTGGTTGAAATTTTTTTAAAAATGTTTGCCATTGGGCAGGCTGCTGTATTTGATGGCCGTTGCCCAAATTCAAAGGAAGGCCCTCTCTTATTTTTATTTTTTAATTTTTTTAATTTTTAATTTTTTTATTTTTTTATTCATTTCCTTCATTTTTTTTCTTTACATCTTTTTTCATTTTCTCTCAATACTTTCAAATCTTAATACTCATACTTTCTCAATGCTCACTCAAATTCTCACAAATTCTCATATTCTAAATTTATAATATTATTATTTTTCTTCATTTTCCTTTTCATTTTACAATTTTAGAAATTTTAGTTTCAACTTCCAATATATATTCCTACATCTATTTCTTTCAAATTTTAAAATATATTTATTTTAAAAAAAATATAAAAATGTCAGAATTATTTCGTCGTTCATGTTCTGTTTCTTTCCTTTTCGGTTCTACTAATATCCATAATTTGGGTGACGAATTATTCAATGAATTCGAACTCGATATTCATCCAAAGGAGGAGCTTCTTTCGGCACCACCAATACAATTAGTCAATAGTGCAGTAAATAGTTTGGTAAAAAATTTAGTAAAGCAATAAGTAAACAATACAGTAGACTTTTTAGTAAACAATGTAGTAAATCAGTTCAATCAATCATATTCAATGATGTAAGGCCCCAGACCACAAATCAGGGTCACCTTACTCACCCGTACTGTCCGCTTTGGGTCCAGACCACGAAGCAGGACCCTCACGGATTTCTTAGGAAATCATTTCCCAATTCGCGTCTTGCAAGTCTCGAATCCGTGAAGGTCTTGCTTGGTGATCTGAACCCAAAGCGGACAGTACGGGTGAGTAAGGTGACCCTGCTTGGTAAACTGGGGCCTTACAATTAGTTAGCATGTCTCAACAACTTGAGGAAGTCAGGGGTTCGAGACATGCGAAACGCGAATTGTGAGTGAGCCAGTGGTAGGACTAGCCATAGACAGGCACTCACGATAAAACCTTGAAGGGGCCAGTACGGATGAGTAATGACCCAGTGAACAGGCTGGGCGTTACAAAAAAAACTCGCGTTTTTTTTGTAAGGCTCCAGCCTGTCCGCCGTCTGCCATTACTCATCCGTACTGTCCTCTTTGGCGAGCCCACATGGCCCCCTCAAGGCTTTGTCATGAGGCCCAGCCCGTTCTATAGGTCACTCACAATTCGCGTTCGGAGCGACTTGAACCCTTGACTTCCTCAAGTGTCAAGTCACTCCTAACCAATTGTCTAAGGACAGTACGGATGAGTAAAGGCGAACGGCGGACGGGTCGGGGCCTTACAAAATTTTTGTAACGCCTAGCCCATTCACTGGGTCATTACTCATCCGCACTGTCCTCTTTGGCGAGCCTACTGGCCCCCTCAAGTTTTTATCGTGAGTGCCTATCTATGGCCAACCCTACCACTGGCTCACTCACAATTCGCATTCCGTATGTCTCAAACCCTTGACTTCCTCAAGTTGTTGAGACATGCTAACCAATTGTCCTAGGCCTAATGGTTAGTAGTGACTTGACATTTGAGGAAGTCAAGTGTTTGAGTCACTACGGACGTGCTCAAGGGGATTTATCCTGAGTTCTTCAGGACCCTTGGGACAAATCTGTAAGGGTCTTATTTGGTGATCTGGACCCAAAGCGGATAGTACGGGTGAGTAAGGTGACCCTGCTTGGTGAATTGGGGCCTTACAAGTGAACACTCAGTAAATAGTATGGTAAAACAATTCAGTAACAGTATAGTGGAGATCGGGCAATGCCCAATAGAATCATACATTTTCGGTATCCCAAAAGGGAGTAACAGTAAGACATATGGCCATAGTCAATAGTAGTCCATAATAAACACTAGTCAGATGATAGTTGTGGGCACTGAACATGTGAATAAGGTCAATCAGCAACAATACACTCATCACTCAGTATAGCATGATAAACTCGAAGGCTGTTATGGGGCAAACAGTCTCAAAATAGTTTATAAAATAGTGGAAACACTTTTCAAAGATCAATTCAATAAAACAATCTTCAATCAATCTATAAATTCAATAAAATCAATAACAATAGCAGTTGAAATAAAAATATTCGCCAAATATTTTTAGTTCAGAATCCAATGTTCAAAATATTTTATTTATGTATAAGAATGACACTAGTACTTGTAGGTACCTTGAAAACTGGAAAATCATTAAAATCATTCTTGGAAACTGAGTTTTAAATTTGGGCATTCTTAGCGACCTATATGAAACTTTCAATCCATTAACTCTTTAGCTTCATTTCAATTGTGGTTAGAGTCTTCCCTTGTGTTTCTAGGGTTTAAGGTTTGATTTACGAAATTTTGGCAGTATAACGGTACGATCAATTCTAACCCTTCTGCACTAGAAACAGAGTTCAATAACCACAATCACAATTTCCCAATCTTAATCAATTCACAGTAACCAGGCATGTACAATCTCAATTCAATCATTATTAATGCATCACAATATCCTTACACTTTTTTACGTATATCATTACCACTCAGATTGCACAGTACTGCTTGGTAACACCAGTATTACACTCCTCATTTTTGAGCTGTAAAACATCACACAATCAATGCCAACTCATTACACTTCAGTTATAAAAGAGTATTTAACTCCTTAAGACCTACTACATTGTCTATTGCAGCTGTAAATCTGGTTTACTTTACATTGGTGCTTACACTATAACTATCATCAAAACACTTTATTTTTCGGTTCTGACTTTACCAGTAGTCTTATATTAATTTATATAGTATTCTAAGACCTATTTTGCATTGAATTGAGCATGGTTTCACCATGCTCTTCACTTGGTTGAATTCACCATCAATGGCCACTCACTCCGTTTCAATGATGTAAGGCCGTATATGCGTTTTACTCACTCTTTACACTGATTCTATATCATTTCTGCATTGAACAACATCACATTCATGCATGTGTATACTTGGTCAAAACCCTAAGGGAGTGATTTTAATGGTTTCAATTTAATTTAAGCTTAAATACATGCTTAAACACCTTAAACACCTAACATAAAGCCATTAAATCACAAAATTGCAAACTTTCTCTCACCTTTCCTCCTTGGTTGAAAATGAAGGGAGCCCAAACACTATGAAAATGGCCACTCCAAGGCATGGTTTTGGTAGTATGTTGTATAGCTACAAGAGCTGAACAGGTTTGCTTAAGACAGTTTTTAGTTTTGAGGTGTTTTACTGGAATTTATGTAGACTTTCTCTCTCTCTCTCTCTCTCTTCAAAGCTTTCAAAAATGGTATATAGTGAGAGAAGAAGATGATGGCCAGCAATGGTGGAGAGAAGACCCGAAAATTCTTTAAAAACTAATATCTTGGATGGCAAATTACTAAAATGCCCTTAAGTGTTATGAAACTTCCCATTTTGCCCTTCACACTTCAATTTCCGTTTAAACAATCAGTTTAACTTCCAAAATATTCTATTAAATCATAAAACATATCTATTTAACATGGTCCAATCATTGAATAGGCCTTTGATAAGGTTTGACTTGTCGAAAGGGCAAAACTAGCAAAATAGCTCTAATCATCCAACGTGTAGTTTTTCGCTTTTTTTTTTCATGTGATTTAGTCTACCATTTAACATGGCATGAGACTTCTTCACATGAGGATTATTTGTGACTGTCAGTTGGTCTTAAATCACTTTAGATTGACCATAATTTACGAAAGTTTTCCCGATCTATGGACTTAACTGTCATTTTCAAAATTGTTGCACGTTTTTCAAAACATGCACTAACAAATGAATTTTGAGATGTAGATTCTTACCATCTCAGTATATTGCTTCGAATATTGATAATATCAGGTTTCACATCCATCAAAATAGTATAAGTCCTTGTGGGCCCATAGTTCAAATATCTGTTTCACTTACGAAATATAACGCATATAAACCATTATAAGATAACTTATCTTTTTAGCTTCGTTAACAGAATATAACGGTAATAGGAAGTGCAAATCTCACATGCTGTTAGTTTAATTGCTACCGCCCCATGCTCTACTATGTGCTAGTTACAACTTTTGGAAGGTGCAGCCCTTTATGAAGGCAAAACTCTAGTTGCTTCTTATTTCTTGGTGAAGGATGCATGGCAATTTGCATGAGAAGGGATAGGGTGAAGGAGCTATGCCTGGCAATTTACATGAAAAGGGACAATAACATGTGCTGCGATTCATGCAAAGGAAAGGAAGCTGGTGTTGGCAGCAACATTTGATTCTCTTTAATGCAACTTAAGGTTTTCTTTTTCTTTTTTTTAATATAACCAAAAGTATCATCATCTGTTTTATGGTCTAAGATTAATCTTATTCAAGTTGAGAGTAGTAAACGCTAAAAGCCTCTTAACAGTGACGATTTTAGGATTCAAACCATATCCAAATGCCTAGTTAAAAGTCTACTTTTAATTCTTGCAACCACTTGTTGGTAAGTTTTCTCTTTTGATAATTTTCTTGTTTACTTTAATTGCTTTAAAATTTTAATTGATGTCTTTGTTTTTAATTGCTAAAATTTCAATTTAGGTACAATTGTTTTCGAAACAATGAAAAATCAAATAAGATTTATTGTTAATGATAATTTTATTTATTTTTATTAATATTTAATATAACGATAATTTGAAAAAGGAGTTTAACATGTTATTGGGTTTATGGTTTTTTACCTTTAAAATTTAATCTATGCTTTTAATTAAATATTATTAATCGAAGGGCTATTAGTAGTTGACCTTATAATAAGGTTAAAAATTATAAACTTATTGTAGAAGTTCCCCTAAAACTTCCACCTTTTAGGATCATCCTAATATAAGTAATTAATCTTTTTGTTAGATGTTAATAGATCTTTGTTAATTATGTGATTTTTTTTCTTTTTTCTTTTATTAATCTGAGTTAAATAAGTGAGTAAATTTTTTTTGTTCATAAAATAGTTGAGTAAATTAATTTAATAATAATTGACTCTTAAGTAAATTAATTTTATCAGGGTTTGATGTGAATAAGTGTAAGATAGTTAATATATATCTTTAAAAAAAATATAAAGTTTTGTTGCTAATCGTATGTCGGGGATAAGGGTGTCCTGGTAGCCCAATTAAGTAATAGTATTATTACAGCTACAAGGGTCTTTAAAATATATATATATATATATATATATATATATATATATATATATATATATATATATATATATATAAGTTATCATTATTTTATTGGTGCTTATTCTTCATGTAAGTTATTCTCTTAAAAAATATAAGTTATCGTTATGTTATTGCTGCTAAAACTCCCATTTTTTAGGATCACAACGTAATATACCACATCTCAGGAAAAATAATCAATTGGGAGGTTGAGAAAAACTTCAAGTAACAAAGATTGATCTAAAACTATTAACCACAATAGGCAAATGCTTGAGCATCTAACTCCAGAAGGTGACCTCGTGGGAAAATATTAATGAAAAAGGGATAGAAAAACAAAAATATCCCGGAAAATCAAGACAATTACAATTAAATTCATTCTTCGTAAGGAAGATTGAGATCAAAATCTAACACGTTCCTAGTACCGGCCTGTTTAGCTTCGGGTGAAATGCTTTCTTTCTGATCAAATCCTCTGCAATCTTCTCCTGCTGATTCTCCTTTGAAATCAATCTCCTTTACTTCTTCCTGCAATGTAATGCCGCTGAATCGATCGTCTGCAGTTTCCATTTGAAGGTAACTCTCATGGTTGCTAAGGGACTGACAAGTTTGGAATGTGTTACCGCAATTTTGATGTTGGCGCTGAGTTTTGTGAGTACTCTTGTCCACCATTGATCCACCATTGATCAAGGGCAATTCACCTAGACGAATAATGTTGTTAATCATTCCATGGTTGTTTCTTTGTCGAACCAAATCCCGACTTATACCGCCATTGTCAGCTTTCCGGCTCTTAAGTTCTTGTTCAATGATCTCTCTTTGTTCTGGCAAATCCTTTTCCAAAATCTCTTCCCCTTTTAGTAGTATTGCAGCAGCCTTTTCAGTCTTCAAGTCCTTCCGTGCAACCTTATTTTGGTTCCAAGCCTGTGAACTTTGAAGCTTCCTTTTCTTTTCTGGAACTCCATTAATACCAAGCTTCTCTTCCATTTCAGCTCTCCGGCCTCTCTTTTCAGTCACTAACCAATTGAACATGTCAGTTACCAAATCCTTTTCTGGCTTCTGTTGCTTTAGTTGAGTACTATCAGGCTCAGATGCAGTTTCGTCCGAACTCGGAGGCCGAACACCCTTCCAATCCATCTCAGGATGGTTCGTAATATGATCGCATAAAGACATGATGGATGGGAAGCTCTTCTTGCAAATACAACAAGTATTATCGCTCTTCTCCTCAACCTGAGTCACGATGGGGAAAACTTCAGCTATTGACTCATCAGGTTTGGGGTTTCTGTGAATCCGAATATGACCACCCAAGGCCTTGCCAGAGCTGAATTCTCGGGTGCAATACGGACAGCTTCGTCCTCGGCCATGTGCGCGATCGGAAACATTATTAGTCTTGCGCGCCAACTCAACTTCACTGAATTTGGTCTTTGTCTTCCCATCCAAGAAATATAAAGAAGACGGAGAAGAAGAATCATGATCATGCACTGTACTTTGAGTCTCATTCTCGCTCTCGGCACTCAAATTTTTCTCGCTTAATTCGTCTTCCTCATGATTGATCTCCATGACAAGAAACACAAGAAAGAGCAAACAAGAAAAGCCTAGGATGAAGATGGAAAAAATATAAGGTTAGGGTTAAAAGTAATTCTTTAAATTGTTATGTTGTTTTTCTGAGAAACTAAAAGTATAGGCTCTAGCCTTTAAAGAAGGAGAATCCTAGTTGAATTAAGATTCGGATATGTCTTAAATAAGGTTTCGGAAGAAATAGAATGGCTTTATTCGGAAAAAATTCTGATAACTCACCTGTGTTGGCATTGTATAAATTTCGATGACGTGTGATACACGTGTACAAACTCAATGAAGTGGAAATTATTTATCACATAAATAAAATTAAAAAAACAAATATACCAAATTGAAAAAAAGAAAAAAAAAGAGAATGAAAGAAAATTTTAAAAAATCCTGGTTCCTCGTGCTTCATCCCTTTATCTTTCTTCTCAGTCTTTCTTGGAGGTATATTAAATCCAACAGACTTCCTTTCTTCAATTTTGGTTCTGGGTTTCCAGCTGTTGTTGCCCAAAACAACAATAAATACGTACTGACGTCGATATTGTCTTCTTTATCCACGTGTCTCCAGACTAGTTCTGCAAAATAAGAAAAGTCAGAGGGGCGCAGGGGTTTTTCCCTGCGCGCGCACTCCGATACTTAAATCAGACAGGGTTTTGACAGCATCTTAGTAGGCAAATAGAGCTTAGGGTTTAAGAATAATACCTGTGACCTATTTATAGGAGTTATTTTGTCCGTAATTACCTTTAAGCCCCACAGCTTAAATAATAACCCAGTGGGCCATTTATAGGCCTTCTGAGTCCTCTTTCCTCTTAGGCTTAGATTATTATTTGGCTCAATGGTCTTCAGCTTGACTTATAAAAAAGTCCAGTAAACTTTAACCTGACCCACATCAATTACTCCCCACTCTTTTGCAGGGTTTACACTGTGAAAGAGTATATAAAGAATGGGCTTTTCAAATTCTCTTGCTATCCTCATTTTGGGATTATCACAAGAGTCTTTTCATCTTCACTTGAGGGCTCAGCTAGTGAACTCCATTATTATTTGTAACGGAAATGACATCGTGTCATCATTTCTTTTGTCAAGTGCCTTCTATTAGCCAAGAGGAAGAAAACCGAATCTGGGTTAAAGCCATGAGAGCACATCGTCCAGGAGTGCCATAAGCGAATGCATATGTTCTTATCTGGTTTCATCATATGTGATTTGTACTTGGCATGCTCTTAATTGATTGAAGCCCGATCCAGATGCTAAGAATTCGGAACCTTTTCTAAGGATAGACACTTATAAAGATTTATTTGATCTTACCAGCTCTTAGAAGCCTTTTTGTTGACTCGAGATGGTCAAGGTTCTCACAAGCTTAGACAAAGATTTTTAGATAATCCAGAGACTAATTTTCCTAAGGATCAAGCTCTTGACATTATAGCACCTCGAAACGTACATGCATGGGTGCCTATTAGTTTCGATACTCTTTTTAATGCAGAAGTTAATTTGTAGTGCTCCCCAGTTCTTCTTATGAAGCACTTACATCTAAAAAAGAATTCGTACTTGGGTATCGCATTTATCCGTACACTTTATTGCTTAAGGATTTCACAATTTGCCCATCTTGCGCATTTTTCGCTTAGGGACTTTATAGAATTGCTCGTCTCCCGCATTTTCGCTTAGAGAACTGCTCATCTCACGCATTTTCGCTTAGGGACTTTGCGAGAATATAATATCATTTATGCCAACATAATACGTTAAATGTAATCTGATAAGATTGTAACGCACCTCCTTTAGAGACTTATTTTTGCCCGTCTCACACCCTTTTGTGCTTAAGGACTATTTGTTTTGCCCATCTCACACCTCCTGTGCTTAGGGACTTTTGATTTGTTCGCTTAGGGACTTATTTTTGCCCGTCTCGCGCATTTTTCGCTTAGGGACTTATTTGTGCCCGTCTCGCGTCTTCGTCTCACTTAGGGTCTTATTTTTGCCCGTCTCGCACATTTTTCGCTTAGGGACTTATTTGTGCCCGTCTCACGTCTTCTTCACGCTTAAGGTCTTATTTATGCCCGTCTCACGCATTTTTTGCTTAGGGACTTATTTGTGCCCATCTCGCGTCTTCGTCTCGCTTAGGGTCTTATTTTTGCCCGTCTCGCGCATTTTTCGCTTAGGGACTTATTTGTGCCCGTCTCGCGTCTTATTCACGCTTAAGGTCTTATTTATGCCTGTCTCGCGTATTTTTTGCTTAGGGACTTATTTGTGCCCGTCTCGCGTCTTCTTCACGCTTAAGGTCTTATTTATGCCCGTCTCGCGCATTTTTCGCTTAGGGACTTATTTGTGCATGTCTCGCGTCTTCTTCATGCTTAAGGTCTTATTTATGCCCGTCTCGCGCATTTTTCGCTTAGAGACTTATTTGTGCCCGTCTCGCGTCTCTTTGGCCAGCTTCCATTTTTTCTTCTTATATTCCTGCAACATGTCTATCAAACATGGAGGATTATCATAGTACAGATAAAAATAACTGGCCTTTGTTTCATAATGTAGTATTTCCAATCAAATGGAACAAGTAAGAACATAATTGCAGCAAATGTTAAAATAATAACAACAAGTTTTTACCGCTAGTACAGTTCCAAGTCTTTGTCTTTGTAGAGTCTGTAAAGTGCAATTACTTAGACATTCGGTTGTTAATCATGGATTGGCGTTAAGTCGCATCTTGGTTCTTTGCTCATAAGAACCAGCAATCTACCTTCGCGAGCTTAACAGAAGTTGTTTCTGATCGACTATGTCGAACTAAGCTCTCCCTGGCTTGCTGCCTTACAGGACAGTGGCTAGTGCCTCCTTTGGACACCTGCCTAATATGATCACAACTGTTAGAATAGACAAGAAAATCGCAAGCATAATATATGAGGGTACCTCAAATCTGCTACCACCCATACGTCCTTGCGTGGTCTGTGAACACTATAACAATGTGCAAGGGACTTCGCTGACGTTGCATCCAAGCAATTTGTTGCGCTCATATGTCTCCCACGTGCTTTTTCTAACTCATCAGTATCTAGTTCTCATTTATTGTTATCAATATCAATACTAATGAGGCATCCTCCTGGGACCAAGGATGAGTCCGACTCACAAGGTCTGGACGATTATTTAGAGGATGGAGCCATGGATGACCTGGATAATCTCGAAGGTCTATGGCTTCCTCAACAGCCGCGCAATCAGCCTAGGGTTACTGAGGTTCGTGACCAGCCTAGGCCTATCGAAGTGCGTAATGAGCCTGAACATGTCAAGGCAGGTGATCAGCCTGAGCCTATTGAGTCACTGCAAAGGTTAGATGGTGACAAGCTCTAATTTTTCAATCTACTGCCATTGATCCCTAACTAGACTCTGCAGCTGTGGCCGGGCCCTCAAGCGATGCTCCTACTTCTGAAATTGCTCCTCCGGCTCCCCAAGATCCTAGTTCTGATGCAACATCTTCTCATCCAGCAGGTTTGGTTCTCACAGCTTTGATCTCGACGCCTTAAGCTGGCACATCCTTTATATAGACAAACCCTCTTTCACATGTGTGGTTGTCGATAGGCCAAGTGTGTGGCTCTTAAGCCACTTCTAGATGGTTGCTAGAGTAGTTCTTGAAAGCTTATGTGTCAGACGATCGACAGATGGGCCGAAGGAAGCTTTTGGACATTCTGTCGGATTCGTGCGCGCACCAGATCTAGAAGATTCTAGATCATTCCGCTCAGATCCCGCGCTTGGGCGTGCGTTTGGATCATCAAATTTAAATGTGCTCGCCAAAGTTTTTTCTAAAGGGTGAACTAGTAGTTTGGATTTCGTGCTCGCTAGCATTGATAGCCATTGCCGAAAGGCATGGCTCGGGTGTTGTTTGCTCGCTTGCATTGTGCTAACGGGGGAATCTTGCCCATGGGTGCTGTGTTCACCTAGTTTTCTTCGCTGTCATTTTATCAAAGTAGGGAGCTTGTCGTGTGCGAGAGCCCTATCTCATCCAAGGCTTGTTGCGCGTGGGAGCTACCCTGTCGCCCAAGGCCTGTCGCGTGCGGGGGCCCTTATCTCACTCAAAGCCTGTCGCCTGCTGGAGCCCATGTCTTGCTCAGGGCCTGTCATGCGCGAGAGCTCCTCTCTCGCCAAAGGCCTGTCGCGTGCGGGAGCTCTTGTCTTGTACAAGGCCTGTCACTCTTCTTGGCTTTGAAGTTCAATTTGACAACGAAGAAGATAAGGTTGCCCATGTTCGTGTCGCATGCCTATAGTTGTGCAAACTGCTCTGTCGCGTGGCCTTGAGCTAGCTCGGGACAAAGTGCCTGTTGCATGCTTGTAGTCGCGTAAATTTGCAGTGTAGCAAGCACCTTTCGAGCGACAGATTGTTCTGAAGCATAACGTCTTGCATGCAACTGACTATTCAAAAGAGTGGCATCTTTGTGAGATCTTCAATAGTGGTCCCTCTTTCTCGCCATTTTGGCTGTCGCATGCGTGAGCCACCTCTCGCATAAAGAGTCTGCTACGTGGAACCTTGTCGCCAAAATTTGTCATATGCGTGCCTGTGCTCGCCGAATTGAGGATACTGCTGTCACCCGTTTCTTATATTCTGTCGCCAGAAATCTTTCAGGCGATAGGCTGGGCTCTACCCATTCCGTGTACTTAATCACCAGGGAACTTTTGGGCGATAGGCAGGGCTGTAGCCCACTCCTTGTATTCTGCTGCCAAAGATCACTACCTGTATTCTGTGCACCCAAATATGTGATTGGTCGTAGCCTCAGCTTTTTCTTTCTCTTCTTTTGTCTTTCCATTTTTTGCGGCACAATACCTTTTAATTTTAGCGTACCTTTACACCATATAGCTCCCCAAGTTCTTCTTTGAAACAGTGTTGTCGTTCTTGTTTAAAGATGAACTTTTTCTCGAGCGTTGTGCTTGATGATGTACAAAGTTGCCTAATACTTTTTCGCTTTGGTCACCCAAGATGGCTTGCCCATAGAGTTCTCTCTCCTAGGAGAGTTCTCTCTCCTAGGCGAGTTCCTATATCGGTTGACAAGGGCTTGCTTGCTTGGGTCTTAAGATGGCTGTATTCTTACTCATCATTCACAACCGTATTCGCGTGGTGGTCATTATCTCGTCTGACCTTTTGTGCCTTGCCCGGTTTTCATCGCTCGTCTATGTTCTTACGCATCTGGGCGAACACGAGCGGGCATTTGAAGTTCTAGCGTGTTCCCTAAGGTCTTTGGTTGGGGCTCGCCTAATAGAACTCCCCTGGATTTACGTTCGCTCATTTTGAGCCTTTCATCCGGTTTTTTCCTTTCCTGGGTGAGCTCATCTAGCATTGTGTGCACACCTCTGCCAGACCCTTCGGCCCGTTCCTTGCTTGCCCATCTAGATCGTTTCTCGTGCTTTGACACGTGCTTTACTGTGCGAGCCTTGTTGCAGAGGCTAGGTTATGGCGTTGGTCATGCAATCGCCATATGCCACTCAATCACCGAAAGTGTCTGCTGCTGTGGTCTTGTGCTCGCCACATGACACTGCATTCCTCAGCATTGCTTCACACCTTATGTGCGGAAGGCTGAGCTCACGAGGGTCATTCGCTCACCTAGAATGCTTGCCGTGTGACTTTTTCTCGCCCGTATGGCTGTTGCATAGGGCGAACTGCTTTATCGCAACCTATCTTGTCGAATGTGCTCACCATTGCCTTTTATCTATTGGGCAAGCATGCAACTTAGGATCAGTGCTCGTGTATTTGCACTACCGCTTTGCATGCGGTGGGTTAACCTATCATGACAGGAGCCCTTCTGTTACGGCGATGCGTACCATACATTAGCTGTTTTCTCAATCTTTTACTCTATAGGTCGTGCTCGCCATTATCTCTTTACTAGCCAAGACTGCCATGTATGTGTGGTGTTCGTCCTCATGGCTTACTCTTTCACCAAAACTCGTGCCACGTTAACTGTGCTTGCCTGTTCTGGCTATCGATAGGCGAGCCATAATCTCTAATTGAAGGCCTGCGATGCAACATGCTGGCCATATAAACGCTTGCGTGTGCTCTTCGTGCGGTACCTTACCTCCCTTGCACACGTGAGTGGCTATCTCTCCCCAAGGGTCCTGCCGCATGGTCCTGCTCGCCCATCACTATACCAGGTGAGCTCGGGTGCGGTAGACGAGCCTGTCGTGCGTAGGAGCTCCTATCTTGTCCAAGGCCTATTGCGCGCGGGAGCTCCTCTTTCGCCCAAGGCTTGTTGCGTGCGGGAGCTCCTCTCTCGCCTAAGAGAGATGTCATATGCGGGAATCATTGCTTGCCTGCTTTGCCGTTCATGTGCCGGTTTGCTATCTTGGATAGCCCGTGTTCGAGTCACGTGTTGGGACAAATAATTTTTACATTATTTGTGTGCGCCTCCTTGCGGCAGAGTGGCATGCACGTGGGCTGACGCTTGCATATGCTTGCGGCTGAGTGGTCTGCTCCGTGGGTTGTGGTTGCGCGAATTGCTTTGTCGCATGAGTCTTGCGCGCAACATACTGTTCTTTCACGTGAATAGTCTACCGTATGCACCTTACCCGTGACAGACTATTCTGTCGCATAAATAGTCTGTCACACGGCTTTCGTGCGCGACAGACTATTCTGTCGAGTGAATAGTCTGCCGCATGCATCTCTCGCGTAAAGACTATTCACGAAGAGTCCCAAATGTTTTTGATTAACGTCTCATTTTGAGGTAGTTGACCATTCATTGCTTTCTTTTTCCCATCGTTTCTTTTCGAGAAAATATCATATAAAATTGCCACTTCTCCTTAAGCTTTGTCTTTTTCATTCAAACAATGTATAATAATATCCTTAAAGCCCATCCAAGTTCGTCTGCTAATGTTCGGTTCGTTGACCCTTGCCTGCCTTTTCCTCATGTACTTGACCCCTTTTTTTTCATCCTTTTCTTTCTCGCGCTTTCGTTCCCTGCTCACCACAAGAACGTTGTCGTTTTCTACATGGACATTGATCTCACTGGGACTAATGCCAGGCATGTCGATATTGAATGTGTAGGCTGTTGGATACTCTATCATGTCAGCTGGTGTGGCTGCCTTGGCCTTTTCATCTCGGACGTAAGCTTGAGATAGGTTGTTTCGAGACTTCTCGTGCTCCTCTGGTATGTCAAGCATGTCTTCCAGGATTGTAAAGAGTGGAGAATCGAAGCTAAAGCTCCTCAAATTCATGATTCAACCGCTAGAAATATGGAACAAGAAAACAAAAATCAAACGAGAAGGGATCTAAGACACTTTGGTATGTAATGCAGGAAGTTTTAAGCTGATTCAGGAGTGATTCGAAAGGTGAAGAGTTCAGTCAGAGATTAATCAATGCACAGGAAAAGTTAGGTTGCAACGTTCTGTTTAGAATTCTGAAGAAGACAAATGAAGATTCTGTAATTTTCTCTTTCTTTTCTCTTGATCTTTCTTCTGGACTGGATCACTTTGTCAATAATAATTCCGGGCCCGTTTTTCCAGGCAAGGTGAATGGTACTTGCCTCAAGCCCACAGATCTGGACCAATCTTGCATGGTTTATAAATGTCCATCCATCATTGTACTGTTCAGAATAGTATGGCTGCCATTTTGCATGGCAGGTTGAAAGGCTTAGCAATGTTTCAAAGATCCTGATAATATTGCTAGTTGTGAGAATTGTGGAGTGGGGGTGATACAGTAGATGGGTTGGGCAAGGGTACAAGCTGGTGCGATGAAGCTTCAGCAGCAAGAAGACTAGGGTGGCTACGACGATGAGTAGAGAAGTGGCAGCGATGAAGAATGCGCAGCCCCAGTTTGTTTCTTCTCTTTTCTTTATGCTTGAACGTTTCTTCCCTTATCTTCTTTTCCTGGTATCACGTAGCCTTCTTTCCTTTAGCAATTGCAACCTACGATTTACTGAGAATGAACAAGAAATAGCAGGCACGAGCAGCAAGGACAATGACGAGCGACAGTGTTGAAGTAGCTTGTCTTGTCTTCTTTGTATTTCTTTAAATCTTTCTCTGACTTTAGTTTTGAAACTTTCTTTCTCAACTCTCTGTTCTTGTTTTGTCTTCTTACTCAGCAATGTTAATCAGCAGTTTCATCCTCTGAGCTTCTATCGCTATCCGAAAATTCATGTGGACCAGCAGTCACAGCCATTTTTTGGTTCTGATCAAAGTGGGTGTGGAGAACAGAGGTTGCTTTTTATGATCTTTGAATAGTTTCTTTTTGTCCTGAGAGTGACTCTGAAGTTTTTGTTTCTCAAACAGGGACAGTCCTTTTAAGAAACAGCGATTTAAACGAAACAAAATTGTGGGTTACAATCTGACGCTTGATGTGTAGATGTAGCCGTAGAGGTAGCTTCAACAAGCTGAAATTGAATAAGCGGATAACCATTATCTTTGTCGTTAATGTTGTTGTCCAATGGCTAAACAACTTCTGCCTGACTTAATTTATGGTTTTCTGAGTACTTTTTTTTTTATTTGACATCTTTTAATGCCATTGAATCAATTGAGAATTTTAGTAATCAATGTCAGAAAAAACAAAAATTTGAAGATATTAAAACGGCAATTTTCAAGTCGAAGTATGAAATTTTCAAGGTCTGCAGCGCGCGAGAGGTTCTGTAGCTCAACCTGTCGCTACGAGAGAGCTCTTTCTCGCCATGCCTCTCTCGCCCAAAACTTGTCAGGTGCGAGAGACAATCTCTCTCCATGCCTCTCTCGCAAGCTTTTGTGCGACAGGCTACTTCCACTTTTGTTTTCTCCAGGCTTTTTGTGCAACAGGCTATGTGAGGCTTTGTGCGACAGGCTAGGACGACAGACTTTTGACAACAGACTTGTGTGACAGGCTGTGTGACGACAGCCTTGTGACGACATGCTTGCGACGACAGGCTATGTGACGACAGGCTTGCGACGACAGGCTATGTGACGACAAGCTTGCGACGACAGGCTATGTGATGACAGCCTTGTGACGACAGGCTTTCGACGACATGCTATGTGACGACAGGTTTGCGACGACAGGTTATGTGACGACAGCCTTGTGACGACAGGCTTGCGATAACAACCTTTGTGCGACAGACTTGTGACGACAGGCTATGTGACGACAGGCTTGTGCGACAGGCTAGCCACTCTCTTGCCCAATGCTATCTCGTGCGGAAGCCACTCTCTTGTCTAATTGCTTTTTTGTGTGAGCCTCCTTCTAGCTTGTGACAGAGTGTCTGTCGTATGTACGTGGGCGAGCGAATCGCTCTGTCGCGTGAAACCTTCCGTACGATAGTAGTCTGTCACATGACTCTTTTATCTCCCGCGAAACTAATAGTCTTCCGCGGGTCTTCCGCACCCTTTCACAGACTTTTATTTTTGGCTTTTTCTCAAATTCCCACAGACGGCGCCAATTGTTGTTGCCCAAAACAACAATAAATACGTACTGACGTCGATATTGTCTTCTTTCTCCACGTGTCTCCAGACTAGTTCTGCAAAATAAGAAAAGTCATAGGGGCGCAGGGGTTTTTCCTTGCGCGTGCACTCCGATGCTTAAATCAGACAGGGTTTTGACAGCATTTTAGTAGGTAAATAGAGCTTAGGGTTTAAGAATAATACCTGTGACCTATTTATAGGAGTTATTTTGCGCGTAATTACCTTTAAGCCCCACAGCTTAAATAATAACCCAGTGGGCCATTTATGGGCCTTTTGAGTCCTCTTTCCTCTTGGGCTTAGATTATTATTTGGCTCAATGGTCTTCAGCTTGACTTATAAAAAAGCCCAGTAAACTTTAACCTGACCCACATCACCAGCCTTGTCATATGTTTTATTTCTTTTTACTTTGAGGGTTAGTTTGATGAGTGGTGTAATTAGTTCGATAAGACTGAAAAGAGTAATTAAAATGGCTATTAAAGCTATATGCTTTATAATAAAATAATAAAAAAAATATGAAACGAAAGATAATGAAGTAATTTTACCCCAACCCCAACCCATTTTTGTCTCTCTCTTAAGATGCCATTGTCTTGTGACTTACCATCCCTCACTGGTGAATCAAACGCACCTTCTTCACGATTCTTCCTCCTCTTTGTTCCTTTTAACATGTGCTCTTCCTCCTTTTCGAACCCGTTGCATCTCTTTATGGAAACTCAAATGATACCATTGAGATTTTTTTGGATGGGTACATGGGCATAACCAATATTCATTATTAGAAAAAAAAATTTTCGCAACTCTTAGGCTTTGCTTGGTAGAGTGAAAAGAAAAATGAAGACAAGGAAAATTGGAAGGAGAGAAAAATGAAAAGATAGAAAACATTAATTTTTTTCTTTAGGGGTGCTTAGTAGGAAAGATGAAAAAATATATGGAAAATAACTTTGTTTCTTTGTATCAATTTGTAGAATGGAAAAGTGAGAGAAAAGAAAATTAAAAATAAAATAATTTTACTATTCTAGCCCTTATATAAATATTGTCATCTTTAAATTGACATATGTATTTTGAAATATTGTTAGCTTTAAATTGACATATGTATTTTGAAATGACAAAAACTTAAGTGATCTTATATGTTTTGATTCATATTGTAAATTTGCTTTACCACATATGATTTTCTCAATCCATTTTTAAGTGATCATATCAAACATTAAGACCATGATTTAATGATTCATTCTTATTGGTCTTAATACTTTATAAAATGTTTTTGAATATTTTAGAAAATTACTTAATGAATTTTTGGACCATGTTTTCATTAGAGAAAGTCAAGAAAAACTCCCACAAAAATGTCAATATGTTTTGGGTTGAATTAGGATTAAAGGCTATATCATTTCTAACCCAAATGTGCAGGAAAAATGCCTTCTGGAAGAAAAGGATGAATCCCCTAAGAGAAGGGATCGATCCCTTCATGGCAGAAACTCTTGGAAGCATGGAATGAAGCAAAGGATTGATCCCTTAGGTAAAAGGATCGATCCCTTTACGTCAGAAAGCCTCCAACGACTAGTTTCTGTGAGATACAACGGCTAGTTTCTGTTTTGGCTCCAACCAACGTTCACAAACCATCCAAAGGACTATAAATAGAGGCTTAGAAGCTGAAGGAACAAAGAGAAAGAGCTCAACACATTCAATCTTCATTTTCCTCATATTCAAAGCCTCAACAACTTCTCAAGTGCTATACATTCTTCATTTTCTATAAATCTCATATTCCTTGTATAGAATAGCATAGCACAAATCATTATATAGGATTTTCCTTGTGCTTAAACATTGTAATCACTTGCCTATCTAGAGGCCTTTCTTTGATTACATTATTTGTAAACCAAATCACACCTTGTAAACGAGAGGTTTCTCTTTAGCCTTAGAAAAAGAGAGAGGTTTCTCTTGAGCCTAGAAAAAGAGAGATTGTAATACAAATTCAAGTTAGTGGATTTGGGGAAAATCCTTGGGAATGTCTCAAGGTAAAGGACATAGGCAAGGTTGCCGAATCTCTATAAATCAATTGTGTAAATCTCTCTCTCCATACTCTATTTACTTGCAATTATACTTGTGATTATTGTTGTGATAACCGTAAATTTTTCATTTATTGGAAATTATTAATATTGAAAATTAATATTTAAGAAAATGGATAAGTTGAAATAAATAAATCGAATGATAAGATTGGAATATTAGTGGAAATTTTAAAAATTGACGAATTTAAATTTGGATAAATTGAAAATAAGGAGAATGATGAAATTATGGAAAATAATGAAGAGATAATTTAATTTGGATAAATGGAAATCCAAATTAAATAAGAAAATGAGAAAGGAAATGTAAAATATATTTATATAATTATATATTATATAAATGTATTTTCATACAAATACATATGTATTTAAATACCGTATGGTATATAGTATATATTAAATATACATTGGTATATATAAGTGTATATACTATTTGATAAATTTAAATAATACATATGTATTCAAGTATGATATTTTATGTATATATAAATATATATATATATATATGAGAAAAATGTAAATAATAATTTACATTAAAGTTTAAGAAAATATATATAAAGGTTATTTAATTAAATATATATATATATATATATATACATATATATATACTACTATACATATATTTTGTAATATGCAATATACATGTATTTTATATATAATATATATTGTAGTATATTATATATGAAATAATATATGTATAATATATAGTATATATTATATGTATAAAATATATTATATAGTATATAGTATAATTATATACTAAAAATAGAAAGGAAACAGAAAAATAAAAAGGGGAAAACAAAAAGGGGAAGGAAGGAATCGGGGAGGATCCCGACCCTTCCCAGGCGAGGGCGAGGGAAAAAGGAAGAGACGGTGCTGGCAAAGAGAGGGAGGTCAATGACCGGCGGAAGAAAGGAAAGAAATGAGGCGAATCGAAGGGAATTTTCGGCAGAAACCGAGAAGAAAACGAAAAAGGGATTTGGCGGTGCTGGCGGAATTGGCTGCCGTCACTGCCACAGAAGCTTCGCCGGAGGAAGAGGAAGACGTGGGAGGCCACCGGAGAAGCTGAGAACGATGGAGGAAGGCCGACGGAGGAGGAGAAGAAACCGAGGCAAACCGAGTAGATCCACCGCCGTGCCGTCGATCCAGGCCGAACGGAGACCACCGGTGAGTTCGCCTTGACGCTGGCCAGCTGTGGAGTCGCCGAACCGCCGGAGAACCGGCGAAGAAGGAAGCTAAACCGGTCTGACGGGAAAGGAAGAGGAAAAAAGGAAAAGAAAAAGGAAAAAGAAAAAGAAAAGAAAGAGAAAGGAAAGAAAAGAGAAAAAGGAAGAAAAAGAGAAAAAGAAGAAGAAAAAGGAAATTTCCAGAATTCGAAAATTTCGAGAATTATGAGAATCGGTAAGAAATCCCGGAAAGTGCTAAATTATTTAAATAATTTATTTATTTAAATAATTATGGAAAAATTCTAAATTTTAGAATTTAATTTTTAGAAAATTTCCTTGATGACCGAGCCGATGGAATAGGGCGAGGTGAACACGGGTGCGACCTTCGAGAGTCAGTCGTCGACCCGAAACAGGTAAGGGATGCATGTATAGCACTGTAAAGATATTCAGTTTGCATGATTTTAATTATGAAATATTTTATGAAAATATTTATGAAAATATTGCGATGAATGATTGGTTGGAAAATTGTGGTGAAGTACCGGTTGAAATTATAAACTGTATTTTCCGTGCAGGAGGCTAGCCAATCGGCAGCCGTTATACTGTCGAAAAATTATCGAAAATTTCTAAAAAATTTCATAAAATCAAAATAAATGATTTTATTTCACGAGAAATGATTTTCAATCACGAAAATCGAGAAAATGAATATTTTCCATAAAAAACATGAATGAAATGAAAGTGATTTTAAAATATTCATGTTTTCAAGAATGGTGATAATGAAATCACCGAAAATTCTCCTGATATGTAAATTACACGTAATACGAGATAAAAAATGAAAAGAAATAAAGTGAATATTTTTATATATATATTTCTTAAATATTCACTAAATGATTTTATAACCTTTATGGTTTTAAATTATGAAATTATATATATTTTTATAAATTCCATAAAGGTTTATTGATGATGAAAAATACGATTTTGAGACTAGATGGCATCCTATCATGCTGATATGTGATATGTAACATGTAATATGTGATATGTGATATGTAGTTCCGGCCGACACCTGATCAGTGATCCGCCGAGGACAATTATAGACTATGGCCATAGATCTGACATGATGATTTTATACCCTTCAGGGTCTATAGCATGATATGAGTAACGACCCAGTGGACGGGCTAGGCGTGTGTGCCTAAGTCTTCATATATGATATGTTTTAAATGAAAATGTTTTACGTGATTTGTGATATGTGAAATGTAAATGTTTTACATGATATGTGATACGTAAAATGAAATGATTTATAGCATTTTTATAAAATGCTTATTTCAGTACTGATTTTAGTACTACGAGATGATTTTCAAATGATATGTAATATGAACATGTGATATGGTTTAGAAGGAAAAAGGAGAAAATTAAATCTAATATTCTTATTTTAATTTTTAAATTGAATATTAGATTTAAATGATTTATATGTTATAAAAAAAAGGGGGTTTAATAGCTTATTTTGCTATTTTAAAGTACTGTACTGATTTTGATTGTACAGTAAAATATGAAAAAAGTTTAATTGAGAATGATGATGATTTAACTAATATTCTTTTCAAAGAATATATGAATATTAGTTACTTTATTTAAATGCTTTATTTTATAAAAGCATTATTTTGAAAAGAATATGGAAATGATATGAAATGAAAAGGTAAAAGGATATAAACTTCAAACGAAAAGAAATTTATTACTCTCTACAGTTGCTTCTAGGTTCCGGAACAAGATAGGTATTTCAAAATACCTACCTTACTCTATCAGGATCCCTAGCCGACTGTAGTATCTTTCCTACATGCGAGCCTAGAGCCCATAGGAAAAAATGAAAAAGATTTTCAGCATATAGGAAGCTGAATATCAAGTATGCATATAATTCTCTTACTGAGCCATGGTTTGCTCACCCCTTAATTTTAACATTTCAGGTTTTCGAAGACCTAGAGTCTAGCAGTAAAAGGATTTTCGACTGCGCATTTGGGGACGATGCGACAAGTCGATTTATTTAATAAGGTATGATCATTTATTTTCTGTATTTAGACATATTCACAGTATCACTTTCTTATGAAGTAAGATAGGGGATGTAATTCGTATTATAATTTAATATGTAATTGTTTAGATGTAAAGGAAAAGTAAAGTATTGCAGACAGCCCAACCATACAAGATGTATAGAATAAGGAAAAAAAATAGGGTCACGGGCTGTGACAATTGTATTGAATTTAGATTGCATGCTTGCCTAGCCTAGAGAACTTGAAAAACATTAATATAGGCTAGTGAATTTAGAGGAATCGAAAAACGACCTAAAGGTTAGTTAAAAACCGATTCACCCTCCTCTCGGTATAGCCTATAGAGCCAACAATTGGTATCAGAGCTTGGGCTCGAGATTGATTTAGATTAACATCTATCGAGTAAAACGATCATAAATGGCTCACTTGAATGTAGGCACACCCCTAGGAGAAGAGGGACACTCATTAGTTAGATCTCTACTCTTCAATGGAGAGAATTACTCATATTGGGAAACTAGAATGATGTTATTTGTGCAATCAAATGATTATGAGGTGTGGAGAATTATAGTAAATGGTCCTAGAACTCCTATAAGAAAGTAGATGGAAAAGATGTCCCTAAGAATGAGGATGAGCGGGACACAAATGACATGAGATTGGCATAATTGAATGCCAAGGCTCTGCACACCCTCTTTTGTGCTTTAGGTCCCAATGAGTATCATAGAGTCTCCTTATGTGAGAATGCTAAACAAATATGGGACAAACTAGCCATCACACATGAAGGGACCAATCAAGTTAGAGAAACCAAAGTAGGAATGCTCACACATGATTATGAGCTTTTTAGGATGAAAGAAAATGAGTCCATGAATGAAATGTACACTTGTTTAATGACATAATCAATGGACTTAAGGCATTAGGCAAGAGTTATTCCAATGTAGAAATGGTTAAGAAAATTTTGAATAGCTTGCCAAAATCTTGGAAGGCAAAGGTAACCGCAATAGAAGAGTCTAAGGATCCTAACACCTTGTCTCTAGATGAACTTATGGGCTCTCTACTTACATATGAAATGAAAATAAAATGAAATGAAGAGCGTTCAAAGAAAGTAGGGGTAGCATTTAAGTCTTCCACTCATGAGAACACTGAAGATGATAGTGATGAGAGTGGAAATGAGGAAGAAAAGGAATGGTAATGTTTGCCAAAAGATTTCATAGATTTATGAGAATGAAAGAAAAAGAAAATAATAGGAGACATCAAAGAGGGGAGTCAAGTAGAAGAGAAAATGACCTCTTAGTGTGTTATAAATGTAATGAATCGAGTCACACTAAGCTAAATTGCCCTTTACTTAGGAAGGAAAAGGATAGGAAGCTTAGGAAGAAAACATTTGTGGCTGCATGGAGCGATAGTGATAGCTCCGATAAGGAAAACGTAGATGATGAGGTAGCCTACTCATGCTTTATGGCCATTAGTGATGATGAGGCTAATTGTAGTTCTAGTGAAGATAATGATTATACCTTTAGTGAACTACAAAATACCTTTAATGATTTAGCAAATGAATTTCAATGCATGAACCCCAAATATAAGAAAATCATTGCTAAATTAAAAATAGAAAATGAAGCATTGACAAATGCTAAGCTAGAATTTGAAAGGAAATTAGAAGAAGCAAATCTAGAAATTGAAGAAGTTAAGAAAAAGAACATAAATTTGCAAAACTCATTTTCTAGATTCTACATGGGTCAACAAAAGCTAGATCATATGTTAAAGACCCAAAGAGCTTTCTTTGACAAAGATGGGTTAGGCTATAATGCAACACAAAAGGAAACTCATCTTAAGAATTTCCTAGTGAGCAAAAATTCTATGCATGATACATCTCTCACATGCTTACTATGCAATAGGATAGGTCACTCTTCACAAGCATGCACAAATAGAAAAACCACATTTAGAGGAAGAGTAGTTAGAAAAATGTGGGTGCCAAAGCATGTTGTAAATAATGATGAATTGTGCTTGAAATGGATCCCAAAAGGATCAAAAATTATTTGCACTAACTCTCATGGACCCAAGAAAGTTTGGGTACCAAAACATGCATGAATGTGTTTGTTGTAGGAGTGTTAGAGCTTGGAGTTACAAAGAAACAATGGAGTTCAAATGCTTTACACACCCCCCATGGAGATTGCTTGTGCCAATAAAAATGAGGAAGATCTTGGAAATCCATTCTTAGCAAGGTGACAACAATTTCTCAAAGAATGGCTAATGGTGGATCCAACACATCAAGGCGATGCACTCTTATGCAAAGGACTTTTGTAAGCTTTAAATTCTATCTCTTCAAAACTCTTATTTGCTAAATTTGTTTGTTTGATTTGATAAGACGTGTTGTTAATGATCTTTGATGCTTTATGAGTAGAATGAATGAAAGGCATGATAAATGATTTTGAAATGATTATTGGATTTCTATAAGTTGAGCAAGTTTGCAATGAGTTGAAAAATATATTTACTTGCTCCAAAGTTGCCAAATATGTCATATATGCAAAATGCTATGTCATGAGCATCAATTAGAAATATGCATGTTAGAAATTATGGCATGATGTTCACAAGTTAGATGATTTGATGATATATGTGCTTAAAATCTATGTGAACAAGTTTGTTTTGACATATTTGTATTTTCAAATGCTTTGGTTTGGCCAAAATATGCATAACTTTCAAAATGACCTCCTTTGAGATCAAAAATGCATTTATTGGTGAAAATCCTTCCAAAATTGCAAAATCTATTGTTAAATGGTTTTTCATTCATATTTTTCATTCATACAAGTCCAAAATCATGTTACACAAATATTTAAACCTTTACTTGGACTTAAAATACTCAAAAACGAAATTTTGGCACTTCACAAGTTGAATTTTTTGTCAAAAAT
Organism: Heritiera fomes; assembly: GCA_032173925.1. Lineage (NCBI taxonomy): Eukaryota > Viridiplantae > Streptophyta > Magnoliopsida > Malvales > Malvaceae > Heritiera > Heritiera fomes. Next base: position 1,436,605 of record JAPDPM010000017.1, read on the forward strand.
ATGCAGAAACTAAATGAGGGATCGATTCCTGAACGTGCAGGATTGATCCCTCAACGTGCAGGATCGATCCCCCTTTGGCCAGAACGCAAAAAATCAACAGTTTGGAACTAAGGGATCGATCCCCCTCCTATAGGGATCGATCCCCCTAAGCCAGAAAAGCTTTCCCTGCATGTTTAAACCGAAATTTGGGAGGATCATTTGTTAGTTTCACACTATCTTTTGTATAAGCATAAAATTCATTGTTTTAACTTCTTTTTGATGATCCTTTAATATGAAAAATCACTTTTCATTGGTATCATGACTCAACTTCATCAATTATTAGTTTCAACAATTAATATCTTACTTTCTTGAACTTAAAATTGCAAATTCATTTTTCTTATTGAAAACATTCATGAATTACATAAATCTTGAAATAATCTTGAAATATATTTTCCAATGAATGCTTAAACATAATTTTGAGAATTATTTCAATGATTTGTGTATATATTTGAAAATTTGATGAACTTGTGCATAATGAATATTCTTTAAATTTCTTGTTCATCTTAGTCAAGCATGCTTAGATAATTTTATCTTATAGCTTGACTCACATATTCCCATTGAGCATCATGATATAATTCTTAGTGGAATATGAATAATTAAACGTCAATATATATGCTTGAATGATAAAATGATTATAACTTGACCTTATTAATGGAATTCAAATATGACTTAGGTAAATGAAATATTTGAGATTCAAAAAGCTTTACCTAAAGTCATAATTGTCCTTGGCCTATAATTTGTGATGATAAATGGATCTTAAATGTTCAAACACATGAAAATTTATCATCCATGAACTTAATTCTTTATAGCCAAATTATTAAAGAACTTGAGCTATAATGACAGCACCAACAATTGGTATCCATATATTGAATCTTGATTGTTTTGGTGTTCAACTTGCATGTTTGATAGTGTGTGATTGTGTTCTTACATGTTTGACTTGATTATTCACTAAGCACACCACACATAATGTAACATCCCAAAGCTACTATATATCATGATACTTACTCTTAAACTTACTCTTAATTACCGGTTGGGCTGTCTGTGATGCTTATCAACTCCTATCACTTTAATAAGAATAATTAAATTATTTTCTTAAGATGTATATACATTCCCTTATATTTAAAGTAATACTGTACAACTTTACTGAATACATAAAAGAACACAACATACCTTCGATATCCAATCTCAGGTAGGTAAGTCTCTTAGTTCAAATCAGTTATCTGTGGAGTGGAAAAATAAGGAGTGAGCGACAATGTGCTCAGTAAGGAAGGAGTATGCTGCTTTATAAAAATAAAAGTTATATTCTCAAAACTATTTAATTATCCTAACGATCAAACTCATTAGGAAACAACAAATATAGTTAACATGAAACAGGATTCACCATATCCTTTCATAAATCATTTAATTGAGACTAGGCAACAATTTAAATCATGCAAAGAACACAAGTCATCCGCTTTTGAGGTGCACCCGTAGGCCATCGCCCCTCACGGTTATCTCATCTAGATGTATGGCCAAATCTGTAGGTGGTCCTCGAGTCCACTTGCCAAGTGACCTCGAGACCGCTGAAGACTTGGCAGGTCCATCAGCCCTGTGACGCCCTAGGGTGCACTCGTTGGTCTATTTGACCCGAGCCATCGCCCTAGGTGGGTCACGCAAAGTATATGAATGATAATGCATGAACTCATGGCCTAATGTCTCAAAATCAAGTTATCTTATATATCATTTCCATAAAATGATTTGATTTTCAAAAGGTTTTATACAACAATAAAACAGCCCGAAACTTCAATATTTTTCGTGTGAGAAGGTACGGGTTAGACTGGCTCGCCCATGGCTAGTTTGCCCATGGTAAGCTTGCCAAAACTCAACTCGCCCATTGGTCAACTCGCCTAATGGTCAACTCGCCCCAAAAAGGTTTCATATTTTTATTTTTTTTTAAAATATTTAAAATAATTCATTTTTCGTTTAGGAAATTACACTTTAAAACCGTTCGCCAGGGTCAGCTCGCCCTTCACGGCTCGCCCCTGACTAACTTGATAAGACGGCGAATTATTAATCGCTCGCCACTTAGCTTTTCAAAACAAAAGTATGGCTGGCTGATAACAGTTCGCCCGCCTTATATTTAAAACAAGGGTCGCCCGCCCAAACACATTAAAAAGGGGTTCGCCCGACTATGGCTTACCCGGATTTCTCTTTATAACAAGGGCATTCGCCCAATTCTCATAAAAGAGAGCTTGCCATTTGGCTCACCCGAATTTCTTCCTAAAACAAAACTACTCGCCCGCTTTAACCAGTTCGCCCAACAAAACAACATATGGCTGCTTGTAGCTCACCCAAGATCAAAACAGTTTATTAACCAATGCATGTCAGAAAATAAAACAATTTCTAATATTTTCTTAACATTCTTTTACTCCACAGGACATGCATTTACATCACATACTACTTCCTTACCTCGTCTGATGAAGCCTTGCTTCTCGCTCGCCGTATCAATCTCACTTCCCGGCTGCAAGGTAAAATATTAATTCCATTAATATTTTCTTTTCTAATAACTTTTCTAAAACTCTTTTCAACTACTTTGGCGAAATAACCGCTCGCCCAATTGAGCTCGCCCTTCATTAGCGGCTTATTCATGGGAGTTCGCCCAACGTGGGAGCTCAACTCGCCATGCTCATCAATTCAGTTCGCCAGCCGTGGCCTTTCATTCATAAATGGGCTCGTCCATGAATTGGATAACGTTTGGCGACCTCTTTATCTCTTTCTTGCATCATTGGCAATCATCAACATTTCACATTGGCGATCACTGTTATCGCCATTCTCACCTTTTGGCGATCATGGGTTCTCGCCCGCCCGGACAGTCATTCTAACTATCCCACAATACTGGCGAACTCACATAACAATTTCTCAAACTCGCCCTATCCTTTGGGCGAGTAGTCACCCATTTTGACTAGCAACTTTCTACTCGCCCATCGTGTTTCCTTACTCATTCTTGATTATTTTTCCATCTAGTTTTCTTATATATTCAACAATATTCAACTACAACCAGGCTATATCTATGATTAAATATCAAGAGAACTGTAAAACTATGAAACTCACCTTTACCAAGTTACTCCTCCAACAACAGAATGCTTTCTTGTCTTTCTTAGCTTTAGTTTGCTTGTTCCTTAGCTTTTCAACATTGGAGGAAAGGTTTGGCTAACTAATAAGGAAGTTTTCATGGCTTACATCTAAGAAAAACTGAAGAACTAAAGATGAACTTGTAGTGGAACAGAATGGGCGAGAATGATTTTGAGGAAGATGAAGTTGCTTCCATCGATTTTTTCTCATGAACTCTTCTTATACAGCCGTTTCGTTTCACGTAAAATCTAACACCTGTTTCCTTGTCCTGTTTTTCCTCATCATTTCATGCAATTAAAACCAAAGAAAACTGCAGCAAAAAGAACGGTAGTGACGTCCTTACTGCAGCTCTATTCTTGACTAATTTCACTTGCCATTTATTGCCTAATCCCGTTGTCAGGAGAAGCAATTAGCGAGAAGTCCACTATTAGCCCCTTTCCTTGACTTTTCCATTTTCTTTTCTTCTCTTCTCCACGCCATGTCTCTTCCAGCCAACGGTTATTGGCTATCATCTCATTCATTTCTTTGTTTGTCCTCTAGTCATTAATCCTTCATTTAATGCTTTCATACTATAATATCATAATTATATCTAAACAATATCTTGTTACACTTAAATATTTATTTTTCTTTCTTTAAACACCATACTATAAATCATCACTTGAATTGCAAAGTGGAAATTTACATTCGGTTATTCTTTAGTTTCACTAAAAGAATTTATTTCCACTATTAATAATGTACACATATGATATACAGTATAATAAAAATTCGGAATTTACATATAACAATTAGCATAATGCAAAATGTCTAAGTCAATCATTGGTAACAATATTTTCAACAATTGGTAGAAACAAAAACTGAATTGACAATTGGTTTGAGCTTTAAATTGACAATTCTTCTTGTGTTCTTTAGTTTAAAATGACAAATAAAGAAGAATTCATTTAGGATACTTTTGCATGAAACTCTTGTGTGTTAGAATTTGTGGATAATTGATATATGTATTAATTCTAAGCACTTTCTTACTTGAAAATGATTTATGAGCTCATGCATACAATTTGTCATCTAATCTCAGCTTATAATCATGATGCCTACCAATTAGGAACTTCTTGCAAAACTATTTATAAACAATTGGTATAGGAACATAAGCCTTGTCCTTTGCATGCCTAAATATCTCATATTTTTTAAGGACATTAACTTATTTATTTGTGCTATGAGTCCCATGTACTAACATATTTTTTGATGGATGGAGCCTATTTATCTATTCTCAGATAGCCATAATTTTAGTGGAAGCATATTTTTTTATCCTTCTTTCTTTTTGCTATGACAAAAAGGGGGAGAGATATTAAGGGGGAGAAATAATGGGTTTGAAAATGTGTTTTGAAAACCATGCTTATATTAAGGGGGAACTTTGTATTTAAAAATCCTGCTTTATTTGAGGGGGAGTACTTCTTTAAAGAATTTTCAAAGCAAATTTACCTCAACTTTTGTCATATCAAAAAGGGAGAGATTGTTAGCTTTAAATTGACATATGTATTTTGAAATGACAAAAACTTAAGTAATCTTATATGTTTTGATTCATATTGTAAATTTGCTTTACCACATATGATTTTCTCAATCCATTTTTAAGTGATCATATCAAACATTAAGACCATGATTTAATGATTCATTCTTATTGGTCTTAATACATTATAAAATTTTTTTGAATATTTTAGAAAATTACTTAATGAATTTTTGGACCATGTTTTCAGTAGAGAAAGTAAAGAAAAACTCCCACAAAAATGCCAATATGTTTTGGGTTGAATTAGGATCAAAGGCTATATCATTTCTAACCCAAACGTGCAGAAAAAACGCCTTCTGGAAGAAAAGAATTGATCCCCTAAGGGAAGGGATCGATCCCTTCATGGCAGAAACTCTTAGAAGCATGGAATGAAGCAAAGGATCGATCCGGCTAGTTTCTGTGAGATACAACAGCTAGTTTCTGTTTTGGCTCCAACCAATATTCACAAACCATCCAAGGAATTATAAATAGAGACTCAGAAGCTGCAGGAACTAAAAGGAAGAGCTCAGCACATTCAATCTTCATTTTCCTCATATTCAAAGCCTCAACAACTTCTCAAGTGCTATACATTCTTCATTTTCTATCAATCTCATATTCCTTGTATAGAATAGCATAGCACAAATCATTGTATAGGATTTTCCTTGTGCTTAAACATTGTAATCACTTGCCTATCTAGAGGCCTTTCTTTGATTATATTATTTGTAAACCAAATCATACCTTGTAAAGGGGAGGTTTCTCTTTAGCCTTAGAAAAAGAGGGAAGTTTCTCTTTAGCCTTAGAAAAAGAGGGAGGTTTCTCTTGAGCCTAGAAAAAGAGAGAGGTTTCTCTTGAGCCTAGAAACAGGGAGGTTTCTCTTGAGCCTTTAAAAAGAGAGGTTTCTCTTGAGCTTTGAAAAAGAGGGGTTGTAATACAAATTCAAGTTAGTGGATTTGGGAAAAATCCTTGGGAGCGTCTCAAGGTAGAGGACGTAGGCAAGGTTGCCGAACCTCTATAAATCGATTGTGTAAATCTCTCTCTCCTTACTGTATTTACTTGCAATTATACTTGTGATTATTGTATTGAATTTGGATTGCATGCTTGCTTAGCCTAGAGAACTTAGAAAACATTAATATAGGCTAGTGAATTTAGAGGAATCGAAAAATGACCTAAAGGTTAGTTAAAAACCGATTCACCCCCCTCTCGGTATAGCCTATAAAGCCAACAAATATTTATCAAATGTAATTTTTATTTTATGCTTAATGAGTTTTTGTTTTCAATGAGATATTTTTTAAACAAAAATTTATCAAAATAATAAATTAATAATTAATTTATGATAATTAATTATTAGTTAACTATTAATTAATGATTAATTATTAATGATTATTTTATTAATTAATGATTAAATAACTATATTAGATTATTAATGACTATTTTATTTTATTAATTATAAAGCAGTGGCGTTTGTTTTTGTGGAGCTTCATTGGCAATGAATTTTTTCACAATTAGAAGAAAATGCATCAAGATTTTGTATTTGATTAATTAATGGTTAAATAACTATATTTGATTAATTAATCATTAATTAACAATTAATTATTAATGATTATTTTATTCTATTAATTATAAAGCATCAGCGTTTCTTTCTTTGTTAGAGCTTCATTGCCAATGTATTTGTTTACAAGTAGAACAAAATGCATAAGACTTTGTATCTCATTGATATCAGTGACAAAAGAGAGATTGGAAAGGATATGGTATGAGTTGTGAGACTGCTGAGATGTTCTAGAAGAAGAAATAGCATAATTTTAAAATTTGTGAAGGTTATTTTTGTATTTTCAATTTATTTAATCTTATGCTTACATTTTCTACCTTCTTTTCTATCCAATTTGGACAGATTAGTTTTCTTTAAAGGAGAGAAAACACATTTCTTTCTCCTTTTTTGTCTTTCACATTTTCTGTCCTATCAAGCAATATCAAAATCTATTTTCTTTCCATTTTTCCCTCCACTATTTTTTTCCTCCCATATTTCCACTTTACAAGCATAGCCTTAAAGTTGTTACAAAGTGATTTTGTACATATCTGTTGTTAAAGCATACATAATGACTTTTGTGATATAAAAATTGTTATGAAAATATATTTATTGTAACTACTTTTTCATTACTAATTAAATTTTTGTTTTAGCAAATTTTTTTGGCAACAATTTTTCAATTGTTGGAATAGTTAGTTTTATAATGACTATAATCATTGTTGTAAATAAATACAAAACAACTATTCTGTTGTTTTACAACAATTATAGTTGTTGTGAAAAATAATTAAAAAATTATATTTTTGTCGTTTCAAATTTATTTTATTTTATGAAACTAATTTTTTGTTGTTTCTAATTTGTTTAACAATGTAAAAAAAATGAATAACCAATATCATTGTCACAAATAATCCTTTCACTACTATATATTAATAATTACAAATAATAAAAATATACATTTGTATGATAAAAAATAACAAATTATAAAAAAATTGATAATATTTACTATTAATGAAATTTATTGATTAAAAGAACGAATACAACGACAGAAAATTAAAATTAATAAATAATGAATAATATATTTATTATGTAGTCATTTACAATATATTTATCTTAAAATATATTACAACCATTAAATTCATAAATGGGCAAAATAAAAAAAAATAAATTCAATCTTGTTCTTCTGCATTGAAACAATAATATTTCATAATAAAAAAAACTCGAAATAATGGAAAAAACTCAAAACAAGGTTTAGAAAAATAATTGAAAAATCTTACATGATCTTAGCCAGGTATTTATCTTATTCCACTTTATTTTATTATTTTTGGATGGTTTATTGTGATGCCTCTCTCTCTTGAGTATCTATGAGAACAATCACCAGAAGTTTCATCTTTGAGGGTAAACATGTCAAAAGAAAAAATATTTACAGTTACTATCATCAACGGTAAAATCATACGATAAATGGAAGACGGGAGAAGAATTTCAATAAGGATGATTACTTCATACACCATTGATGGAGTTTTTTTTAACTCTACAAGCAATTTAAGGATCATGACACATGTATTAATTTATTTATTTTTTTAATATTTTTATAGGATATGTTTCAGATCTTAACATCGCTTGTAGAGTAAAAAAACTTCAACAACAATGTATAAAATAATTATCTTTTTAGTAACCCAAATTCACTATCATATAAAGTCATGAAAATAAATAGTACAAATATACAAAATCCAAACAAATTACAATTTGCAAGATTTTGGATGTTGATTTAAATAATCTAAAGAGAAAAATCAAGAATGATAAAGTTACACAAGACACAAACTATAGATGTAGAGTGTAACTCATTGATAAATATACGGGGGCATTTTACTTGATCAAAATAACAAATATACATAATGGAGAAACAAAGAGATATTTTAGTGCAATCTTGCATCCATTTGCAAAGCTAATATTATTTTTTGATCTCTTTTTTTTAACAAACTTTTTTTTTTGGAAAATAAATAAGTAATAGAAATATAAAAAGATAAAAAGAAATAAAATATTGGGCTACGCCCTTATTCAAAATTAAAGCTCAAATGTCCAATTACATCATAATAACACGACTTAATAACCAAATATACTTTCAACGTTTTGCACAAAATAAATATAAGCCCTTAACTTTAATTTTATTATAAAAATCTATAAACTTTTATTTAACTATAAATAAACCCTCAACCTTTCAAAAGAATGCAATTAAGTAAAATAAAAAAGAGTTTAGGGTTTAATAAGCTCTCAACATTTTATTTTACTATAAAAATTTATAATAAATTTAGACTTAATTGTATTATTTTGAAAGGTTAGGGATTTGTACAGAAAAATTAAAGGTTGAGTACTTATTTTTATTTTGTATAAAAGGTTAAGGGTATATTTGGATATTAAGCCTAATAACACCTAACATCCAAATAAAGGTCCAAATATTTTAAAGCCCAATTGTTCATTAAAAGGCCCAAGACTCGAATAAATTTAAAATTGAAAAGTTGAACAAAATATAATGTTTACATACATCGTAACAATTTATTTTATCATTGTGTATATTTAAAAAGTTAATTAGGTAGCAACAATAAAAAGTTATTACAAAAATAATGGGATACTATAACGATTTTTTTACCATTTTCAAATTTATAAGATTTCGCAACAAAAAAAGTATCGATGTATAAAATATTAAAAAAATAATTAAGTAATGACTATGAAAATTATTGCAAATGTCATGAGATTTTACAACAACATTCTCATTCGTTTCAAATTTTGGTTGCTAAAAGCCATTTTTCTAGTAGTGATTTGTTAGAGCTCCACACACAAAAACAACATAAACACTAATATTATTGATAGGAGCCAAGATTAGCACCATTGCAGGAGACACTTCCGATGAATGAGAGGTCCATCGATGTTGCTAAGGTGGTGTTTGGCCAAAATAGTCCTGGTTAGGGTGTGCCTTCACTTTGCTTTGTAATGAATCTGTTTATCAAAGTAAGAAGAAAGCAATGAGAGGTAAAAACGTTAAATGGGAATTACCACTCTTTGTCACAGATTGCTGAAGTGTTGAGATTAATGGGCCACCTCAACTTATATATGTGACGAGAGTAGAGACCTCCAACATGTATAATATAAAGATCCTTTTCATTATGGGTTTAATATACAAAATAACATTAAGTCACACTTTAAGCCAAAATATTACAAATTTAAATATGATGATGACTAAATTGCTACATGAACTTAATCAAGCTTAAGGTAAATGTGACTTAGCTAGTTCAATATGTAGATTAATTCAACATTCTCTCACTTAAACTATTAATTCACCAAATAAAACATCATATAACACAAAAAAGCATTCATAAGCCTCAGAATAAATTGTAACGATAGGATACTAATGTGTAGACATATGAATACTTCATTAACAACAAATATTTATGAGCCACAAGATCCATTGTACCGACATGACACAAATGCCTATGTTCATAAACACTTCATTAGCAATAAGTATTTATGAGCTTCAGAATGCATGTATCGATATGATATATATATATATATGTAAACTAATAAACACTTCAACAATAATAGTATAAAAGTGTGAAATAGAAATGATATGAAAACAAAATTAAATATTTATTTTAATAAGGTCTATGCATCTAAACCAAATGATGCATTTCTTCAAAACAAGTATATGAGACTAACACAAAATCTTTCATCTAACAAAATGTAAAAATCAACAAAGTGTGAACAAACTGAATACAAGTGTGTATATGTATGTATGTATCTACGTATTACAAATAGGAATCTTGCAACACAATTGCAATTGATTGCATTACGAAGGGCTCCCACTAACTCATGACAACAAAAGGCTACAACAAGTTTATATTAGTAACATGTTTAAACACTTTGGCAACTAAACCTATAGTTAGTGGGTCCCAACATAAGCCTTATAAAACAGTGCTCTGTACTAACAATGGATTTCATGACTTTCTCTCTTAGAAATACAAATTTAATATCAATATGTTTGGAGTGTAAGGAACTGTTAGTGTTGCAAGAGAAAGCAACTGCTGCAGAATTATCAAAGAACATCTTCAGTAGCTTTAGAATGAAAAAAACATAATCTAGCCTTAAAATGAAGTCTTGCAAACAAATAGTTTAACATGTGACCTCATAACATGCCACATACTCTGCCTTCATAGTTGAGGATGTTGTAAGTGTTTGACTGACACTTTTCCAATAAACAACTTTTCGAGTCATCATAAAATATAACTTGAAATTGATTTTATCATTTGGACAACTTGCAAAATTAGAATCAGAATATTCAACTATATCCAAATTGTTAGATTGCTAATGTTTCAAGATAAAATCTTTAGTGCCTTAAAGATATCTTAGCACTTTCTTTGTAGCTCTCCATTATTTTATTCCAAAATTGCTTAAGAATCTCCCAAGTACAACAACAACATATATTATATCAACACATCTACAAACTTAGCATACATTAAGCTACCCACAATCGAGGCATATAAAATATTATGCATATAAGCACTCTAATAATCATTTTAAGGATTTTGTGATTTTGAATGAATGTCACCTTTCATAATATGTGCATTTGCAGCACAACAAGAATGCATATTGAACTTATTCAAGACACGTTCAATGTAGGGCTTCTAAGACAACCCGAGTTTGCCTTTCAATCTATTACATAGGATCTCAGTTCCCAAAAAAACAAGACAACAAAAATGCATATTGAACCTAAGGCTGATAACAGGTTGGATCGGATTGGATTTTTGCAAAAACCCGATCCGAACTAAGCAGTTTTTTTTATTTTGTGATCCGTATCCGATTCGAATAGAAAAAATATCAGATCCAATCCAATCCGAATTTATACGGATCGGATCGGTCATTCGGTTTTTTTGTTTATGCAATTTTAAATTTTATTTCAATTTTTTTAGGGCATTTAAGCACTTTTGGACTTTATTTCAATTTTTCCTTAGGATTTTTAGTTAAATATAAAACTTGAGCTTTTAATTTAAATAGTAAAAATTACAAAATTCTAAATAACAAAGTATTCGAATATTTCATTTGATTTTTTTGTTTATGTAATTTTAAATTTTATTTCAATTTGTTTGGGGCATTTAAGCACTTTTAGACTTTATTTCAATTTTTCCTTAGGATTTTTAATTAAATATAAAGCTTGAGCTTTTAATTTAAATAGTAAAAATTACAAAATACTAAATAACAAAGTATTTGGATATTATGCGTATCCGAATCTGATCCAAACCGATCTGAACAGATTTTATTCGATTTAATGATGTCACGATCCGAATCCGAACCGATCCGAAATCCCGGTTCGAGTCGGTTTTTCAGTTTTATCGGTTTTTTTTCTCAGCCCTAATTGAACCTACTCAAGACACGTTCAATGTAGGGCTTTTGAGACAACTCAAGTTTGCCTTTCAATCTATTACATAGGATCTTAATGCCTAAAAAAATATGAGGCATTACCTAGATCCTTTATATCAAAGTGACATGACAACATGTGAATGTCTCAACCAATAGGTCAGTGCCTGATGAACAAAAAGTTATATTCTCGCAAGTGCACGAATCACGATAGTATAGCGTGCAAATACAAGAGTCGATCTCATAGAGATTTGCCAAATTTATTCAATTTAAATTCAACTACTTACGACCTAAAAATTAGGGAAGGTCAAGTAAAGAAATTACCTAAGTATCTAATTAATTACTAAATCAACTCTTAAATTAACTAACATAATAAAATCAAGAAATTAACCAATAGAGAAAAGCTTAGGAATTTAATTTCACCAATACATTGCAATTTTATGTCTTCAATCCTAAAAATCTCAATTCAATTCTAAGGTTCATTCTTCCTAATATATGATTACTCTGTTTGATGGCAGCTATAATCAAGTATTTTTAATCATTAATTACCTACGATGTGTAGCATAATCAATGACTAAAAACCCATTAAGAATAGAAGAACATATAACAAGAACCAAATAAATATTCTAGCTTGATGTATGCATCAAATATTTATTCAATCATTCAAGAGAACTATATATGGCTTAGCATATGATGTGTACCCTTACCATTTCTCAAACAATCCAATAATTTATATTAAAGGTGGCCAATCAATAACACAAACCAAAAGATTGAATTAATCACAATGAATGATACTAGAAATAATAATTGATCAATTAATCATAAAGACGTAAAATATGCAAATAGGCTCAATCAAATTCCTAGTAAAAAAATTAGTTTATGTTCAATTTAGCATAAATCCACAAATTAAATTTGCAATTCATACTTTAGATTAAACAATAAACTAATTCAAAACCAATTTAGTAATGTAAAGAACTAAAATAAAATAATAAGTTGACAGCCACTTTAATGGCAAGTTTGACCATGTGCACGTGAAGCAAAATAGCAAAGCTTCAATTGGAGAGGGCGTGACTTGGCTCCAAACTCAATTTCACCTCTGCACATAGACAACAACTGCTTTTCCCAAAATTCCAGCCGTTGCTCTTAAGCTTCCAACCCTCCACGTAGAAGCCCTTTAATATCAAAGTGTCAAGCTTCAAATCTGTTCTGCAGCAACACGTACAGCAATCACGCACGCACTAGCTTCTTCAGATCAGTACTGCCACGTCTCACTCCAGCAAAGCATACAACTTCCAGCTTTCTTTCGCACCGCTGCAACACTGTAGCCTACAAGATTCAAGAAACCACAAGCAAGAAAAGATAAAGAATAAAATCAACTTTTCTCTCTTTTCTTTTTCTGCCTAAAACCGATACCTCTCTCTCTATTACTGCCCTTCTTCGTCTAGATTTGCTTCCTCACGCTTTGTTATATTTACTGCCACCCCTCTCCTCCTCTTTTATAATTTTTTCTTTCCTTAAAAATTTCTAGGGTTTCTTTTTAATCAAGAAATAAATCTCAATCCTATGGTCCAAAAGTCTTTAAAACAAATCAAAATTTAATTATAACTTAAAAAAATCAAACAATGTATATTTCAAAAATTTATTCCAATTACAAAATTTATTGTTTGATTTCATGCCATAATTTCCAAAATTAATTCCCAAATCACTTTCTCTAAATTAATTTAAAAGATACACTTAACAATTAATTTTACACAAGAGTATAACAATAAATGTGGTAATAAATAATAAAATAATATAACAAATATATTATTATCAAGTACCCCAAAACCTACATTTTTGCTAGTCCTCGAGCAAAATTAAAAGAAAATGCACTTGTTTGTGAAAACTCAAGGACACCCAAAATGTTTCACTCAAATTCATGTAAATTCAATTTTACTTGATTTCCACACATTGCCTCAAGTATACCTCACATCTATAATTCAAGTAATTGTTCAAAATACAACTCAATAATCTTGTAATTCAAATGTTAATTAACTTAAATCATGATATCAGATGTGTGTGTGTGTGATTAGCCAAACTCAAATTCCTTGTCAGTACTCAATTAAAATTATCTAACTCATGAATAACTGATGTGATCTCAATTTTTTTTATATTTTATTGACACTCCATAGGCTTGCTCTTCTTACATCTCTCCACTAATGTAGACAATAAAATCAACTTAGATCAATAGGTCTTTATTAGCTTATAATGTTTGGCCAAGGTATTGGTTAACAAAGAATGGGAAGGTAAAAATCAAAACAAGAGAGCTAACAATGCTTAGCACATACTAAATTTCTCTCTCCCTCTTTTTTTTTACTTCCTTTTTCTGTTTTTTTTTTGAAACTCCACATGTTTATCTCCACAACCCCCAAACCTATCTTTTTCATATATTTGTTTGTGGATGACAATTTCCATGCCACATTTTAAACTCCTTCTTCTTTCTTTTTTTTTTTCATCACAATGGAGTCAAGGCATGATCTACACAACCTTTTTTTTTTGGAACCTCTTCTTTTATTAGCTTGAAAATATTTCTTGAATCACATCCCCTCAATGATAGATATGTGCATTAAAGCTCTCTTTAAGGGTACATTCATTGTTTTTCAGGCTAATTTGGGTAAGGTCAATAAGGTTACAAGAAAATTTGAATGGTGGTTATTCATATGCTTTTGCATATGCCATTCTTTCAACAAGGCTCAATAGGGGTATACTACTGATTACTTTGTAACATGGTAGGCTTAAAAGGCTTAAACGATCCAAAGAATGTCTAAATCATCTCTAAGCCAATCAATTGCCTATGGTTTCTCCTCAAGTATAATAAAACAAGTTCTAGAGTGTCATGCATGATCACTTAATTTCACAAGTTCACATAATCAGTCACTAAGTATCAACAATTCATAAGAGTATAGCTTATGTGCTCAATTGTTCATCAATCATGAAGTGAATAAAATTAACACCAAATTATTTAATTACCTAAGTATGCATTTCTCACAACCACTTAACCATAGTAAAATTCTCTCATATTCATCATAGGCTAGTGAAAAATCATAGTGAAAAAGAAAAACATAAATCCAAGTAATTTTTTTAAAAAAAATTTGTTCACTTATTTTTTTAAATTTTTTTTTAAAAAATAATAAACTAAATAGACACAACTAAACCACACCCCCAAACCTAAATCAAACTTTGTCCTCAAAGTTAAAAAAACAAAGATTAATAAAAGAGAAGGAATGTGCACACTAAAACAATAAAATAAAAAGAATTTAAAAATTATACCTAGTTGGGTTGCCTCCCAACAAGCGCTTTATTTAACATCTAGGCAAGACGGAATGCTTGGTCTAAGGCTTCTCCAAATTAACAAAATCCATTATCTAGCCCTTTGGAGTGCCTTCTAAGTATGGCTTCAATCTATGCCCATTCACCTTGAAACTAGCTCCTGTTTTCATGTTTTCAATCTCAACTGCACCATACGGAAACACCTTCCGCACCAAAAATGGTCCACACCACCTTGACTACAACTTTCTTGGAAAGAGATGCAAACATGAATCTTAAAGTAAAACTTTCATACCTTGTTTGAACTCTTTCCGAAGAATGGATTTGTCGTGGTACAACTTTGTTCTCTCCTTGTAAATCTTTGCATTCTCATAGGCTTTATTTTGAATCTCATCCAACTCGTTCAATTGAAGCTTCCTAGTTCCACCAGCCAACTTGTCATCTGTTTTATCCTGCACAAAGTTAAGAGTCAACAATTGAGTCCAAAACATCAACTGAGAAACAATCATTAGAATCTATAGGTAATTTAAGAGAATTAAAAACAGAAAATTCCACAGTCTCATCTAAGACTGTCATGGTTAATTTCCCATTTTGAACATCAATGATTGTCTTTACTGTAGCCATGAATGGACATCCAAGCAAAATGGGTAGCTCATGCTCATTCTTTGACTGTCTCTCCATGTCCAAAACTACAAAATCAATAGGAATGATTAGTCTATCAATTTGAACTAAAATATCCTCCACAATGCCTCTAAGATGTCTAATTGAACGATCAGCAAGTTGAAGAGACATTGTGGTAGGTTTTAGCTCTCCTAAACCTAATTGCAAGTAAACAGAATAAGGTATTAAATTGATGCTTGCACCCATCTCCAACATAGCCCTTTCTTTCTTTGAACCTCCTACAGTAATGTCGACATTAAAACTCCCTAGATCTTTTAATTTAGGTGGCAAATTACTTTGAAGCACAGCACTTACTGTTTCCGAAACCAATACCTTTTTGTTTGGCTTATACTTATACTTGTGAGTATTCAATTCCTTTAAGAACTTTGCATAAGATGGCATGTTCCTAATCATATCAAGCAAAGGTAAGTTCACATTAACTTTAGACAAAATATCATATATTTCAAAAAATAACTTATCCAATTTGCTTTTCTTGAATCGGATTGGAAATGGAATAGGAGGAACATATGGGTGTTGCACCTTGTGTAGCTTTGGAGTTTCACAAGATGGATTGGACTCCTTACTTTGACTTGGTTCCTCAATATCCTTCTTTTTGCCACCACTTGGACTTTTCTCTTATTTCTTCTCCTTCACAACCTCATCACCTGCAGGTAAGATTAAACTTTCATCAGAATCATCATTCATTTTATTGTCAAATATCTTACCATTTCTTAGAATAGTAATAGATTTGGCTTGCTTAGGTTGGCTTGGAAATTTTCCAGGAACATGGCCTTGCAATGCCTCTACAATTTGTCTAACTTGGACCTCTAATTTTTGCTGAGAAGCCTCTAGTTGTTGGAATCGCTGTTCATTGCTTTGTTGATTATTTTGGCAAACTTCCATAAAGTTTTGCAAAGTATCTTCTAAAGATGGCTTCCGCGGTTGGAAAGAAGAACTTGCTTGATTCTGGTTTTGGTTGTTACTCCATGAAAAATTAGGATGACTTCTCCAATCCGGGTTGTAGGTATTTGAAAAGGATCATTCCTCACCCGTGGGTTGTGAGAGTTCATCATATTGGCTTGCTCGACAAAATCTAGGAATTTTTCACTAGAAGGACAAGCATTAGTAACATGACCATAAATCCCACAAATTCCACATACCTCATTGGACACTGGCATTCTTTGACCCATCATCATAGCACACATGGACTTCATTTGCTTGGTTAATTTTGACACCTGCATTGCCAACTCAGTGTTAGTGTTAATCTCATGAAGACCTCTAGGTTTACCTCTAATACTCTTTTATTGTGAATTAGCACCAAGCATCTCGTAGAGCTCGTAGGTCTCTTGTACGGTCTTTTCTCCCATGGCACCTCCAGTAGCATTATCAACCATAGCTTGACAACCTTGAGTTAGTCCATCATAAAAAAATTGATTTTGCAATTCTAATAGGTACCTATGATGTGGACATTGAATTAAAAGCAATTTAAAATGTTCCCAAGCTTCATAGAATGCCTCACCATCTGCTTGTGTGAATGTAGCAATCTTACCTCTCAATTCAGTGGTTTTGGCCTGTGAATAGAACTTACCTATGAACTTATTGTACACTGCATCCCATGTGGTAAGTGAAGCTGGGTTATAGACATGAACCACGTCTTTGCCGCATCCTTCAAGGTATAGGGAAAACATCTCATTCGCAATTGGTCCTCAGTTAACCCCTGCAAAGGAAAAGTTTGAACAGTTGCATAAAAATCACGAATGAATGTCAAAGGATCTTCAATAGCAGTACCATGAAAAGAAGGAAGCATATTAAAGTGAATATTTTTAAGCTCATAATTTCTAGCTGCATCATTGAGAACAATGCATGATGTGATATTCCCACAGTAGGACGTGCAAACTCCTTCATAGGACGATTTTGAACACGATTTTGAACTTGATTTTCAGCTTGATTCCCAACTTATAACTCCATGTTAGTTTCAGCTAGTTCCTCTTCTTGTGCCTTTACTTTCCTATTGATTTTGTCAATTTGATCATTGATGGGCACTATCTCTTGACCAAGTGATCGTCGACCTTGCATCCACTACCTAAAGAAAGAAGAAAAAAAATGAACTTAGTAAGCTAAAAACAAAAATAAAAGAAAAACAAACATAGTTAAATAAAATTAAATAAACTTAAGACAAATCCCTGGCAACGGTGCCAAAAACTTGATGAACAAAAAGTTATATTCTCGCAAGTGCATGAATTACGATAGTATAGTGTGCAAATACAAGAGTCGATCCCACAAAGATTTGCCAAATTTATTCAATTAAAATTCAACTACTTACGCCCTAAAATTATGAAGGTCAAGTAAAGAAATTACCTAAGTATCTAATTAATTACTAAATCAACTCATAAATTAACTAACATAATAAAATCAAGAAATTAACCAATAGAGAAAAGCTTAGGAATTTGATTTCACCAATACATTGCAATTTTATGTCTTCAATCCTAAAAATCTTAATTCAATTCTAAGGTTCATTCTTCCTAATATATGATTACTCTGTTTGATGGTAGCTATAATCAAGTATTTTTAATCATTAATTACCTACGATGTGTAGCATAATCAATGACTAAAAACCCATTAAGAATAGAAGAACATATAACAAGAACCAAATAAATATTCTAGCTTGATGTATGCATCAAATATTTATTCAATCATTCAAGAGAACTATATATGGCTTAGCATATGATGTGTACCCTTACCATTTCTCAAACAATCAAATAATTTATATTAAAGGTGGCCAATCAATAACACAAACCAAAAGATTGAATTAATCACAATGAATGATACTGGAAATAATAATTGATCAATTAATCATAAAGACGTAAAAATATGCAAGTAGGCTCAATCAATTTTCTAGTAAAAAAATTAGTTCATGTTCAATTTAGCATAAATCCACAAATTAATTTGCAATTCATACTTTAGATTAAACAATAAACTAATTCAAAACCAATTTGGTAATGTAAAGAACTAAAATAAAATAATAAGTTGACAGCCCCTTTAATGCCAAGTTTGACCATGTGCATATGAAGCAAAATAGCAAAGCTTCAATTGGAGAAGGCGTGACTTGGCTCCAAACTCAATTTCACCTTTGCACACAGACAACAATTGCTTTTCCCAAAGTTCCAGCCGCTGCTTTTAAGCTTCCAACCCTCCACGTAGAAGCCCTTTAATATCAAAGTGTCCAACTTCAAATCTGTTATGCAGCAACACGCACATCAATCACACACGCACCAGCTTCTTCAGATCGGTACTGCCACGTCTCACTCCAGCAAAGCACACAACTTCCAGCTTTCTTTCGCACCACTGCAACACTGTAGCCTACAAGATTCAAGGAACCACAAGCAAGAAAAGATAAACAATAAAATTAATTTTTCTCACTTCTCTTTTTCTACCCAAAACCGATACCTCTCTCTCTATTATTGCCCTTCTCCATCTAGATTTGCCTCCTCACACTCTGTTATATTTACTGCCTCCCCTCTCCTCCTCTTTTATAATTTTTTCTTTCCTTAAAAATTTCTAGGGTTTCTTTTTAATCAAGAAATAAATCTCAGCCCTTTATTCTCATTTAATCCTATGGTCCAAAAGTCTTTAAAACAAATCAGAATTTAATTATAACTTAAAAAAAATCAAACAATGTATATTTCAAAAATTTATTCCAATTACAAAATTTATTGTTTGATTTCATGCCATAATTTTTAAAATTAATTCCCAAATCACTTTCTCTAAATTAATTTAAAAGATACACTTAACAATTAATTTTACACAAGAATATAACAATAAATGTGGTAATAAATAATAAAATAATATAACAAATATATTATTATCAGTGCCATTAGCTAATAATAATATATCATCAACATAGAAAACCAAAATAAAAACGCTTCTCCCACTTACCTTAAGATATATGCATTCATTAACAAAGTTCTCCTTGAAACCGAGTGACGTCATAATCCCATCAAACTTCAAATACCATTTCCTAGATGCCTTAAGTCCATAGATAGACTTCCTGAGCGTATAAGCCATATGTTTCATCAAGTTGCTCCATATAGACATCTTCAGACGAATCTCTATGAACTCATCCCAAGTGGTGATCTCGTATTCATTATATTCCATCACACTTATGTCATCACCATTATAAAGTAACCGTCAGTCAAGCAGATAGTAGCGTTGCTTACTTTTGCATCTTGCGTGGTGCCAACCATTCGGAAGTATTGCTCCATGCAGCAAATAAAATTGTTGACATCTTGGGTAGAGTGGCTTCCCACGAACATATTCAGCTTAGGTACCTCCACTTTAGTACCAAAACCCACTCTAGTTATCACAATAGCTTTAGACACGGCAAGCTCAATCTTGAGTTGTTCGAGCTCCCTTTGCATGTTTGTCACCTTAGCCATGGAGCCTCGTTCTTATGCATGAGTATCTCCACCATCTGGTTCAAGGCATATTGCATCCCTCTTTTTGAGTTCTTCCTGCATGGAATTTTGCCTTCCATGCGCTTGTCAGTGTTCTCGAATAGACTCGCATATTTCTAATAGCTATCTCAACCTCACCAGATGACCTCCATGGTTGAAACCATGTTCCTCGAACTGGCATTCTTGCTTCTTCCTCTACTCTCACAGGTTTCCTAGACCTCTAGCTACACCTCTAACTGAGAGGTAATCACAACTACTTTTCACACTACCAGTAAACCATTTTGATACCAACTTGTCACATGCCATTACCCTTTCTCTGCAAAACTGGCTTATTGGGGTATGTAGTGCTCATGCTTATATGTCTAGTAATCTTTTCATTTTGTATTTGATATGGGATTGAAGCACATTGTCTACTTTTTTGTAAAGCATGTAGCATGACAACTGCAAGTAGCAGAGCATGACGACAATGATGGTTTGAAATATTAGAAAGATTAAAAATAGTGAGAGAAGAAAAATTTGGAGAAAGAGAAAGAAAATTGAAAAAAATAGAAAAAATAAAAACCAAAGGGGAAAAAGTCAAGCTAACATTTTTAAGTTGGTATTTTAAACATAATATTTGCACTTTTTCAATCCATGTAAAAAAATTCATGTGAAAGTTTAATTGAATGGAAATTTTAAATCTTGAAAAATAGAGAAATTTGACTTGATTAAACTATTGACTAAATATTGGACATGCTAATCGGGTTGAGTTAACTTGGAATTGGTTTGGAACTAGTTAGGTTAATTCGGTTTGAACCCAAAACCCCTATTAGGGGTTCTAGATTAGTTTCGATCCATTATTTAAACAGATTGAATTTGATTCGTCAAAACAAATTTAGAAACAGAAATTATTCGGTCTGATAAGGAATCGAAGCTAGTTCGATCCAATTTGATATCCAAAATCGATCCAGAATTCAAAATCGATTTGAAATCGATCCGTTGGTCCTTTTTTATTTTGTATTTTTCTACTCCTATAAATATCCTTCCATTCTTATTTTTTTCTAATTTTTTCTACATCAAAATCTCCCAAATTTTCTCTTTTTTATACAAATTCTCTCCATTTCCTACATATTTATTATTTTTTCAATTTCAATTTCTTTAGTATTGTTTATTTACTTGCAAATTCTTGCAATTTCTTTCAATTACATACATTTACTTACAAAATTCTCTTATTTGGTTTAATATTCCTATAGTCTCTTATCCTATAAGTACACCTTCTATTCCCTTTTTTTCTCTAAGCAAAAACCTCTTAAATTCTCTCTTATTTTACTCAAATTCTCTTAATTTTTTAAATCTCTAATATTTTTTTAATTTCAAATTTTTCAACATTGTTTATTTATTGACAAATTCTTTCAACTTCTTTCGATATCATATATTTACTTACAAATTTCTTAATTTTGTTTAATATTCATAATTTATATAATTCTAATTATTTTAGGTGGTAAGTTAACATTGTGGAGGTTTATCATTGTCTTGTGTTTCTACCTGTCTTCTCGAATTAGAGGAAAAATCTTTCGATAATGTTGAGCCCAACGTTCACACGGAGAAAAAATAAAAAAATTCCAAGTTTAGTCCAACAAACACAGTCATCGTTTATTATGTCATAGATAATAACTAGCTTATGACCCATGCGATGCACGGAAATTTTGTATACTTAATAGTGATTGTTAATAAAAATATAAATTTTATTTACAATTTAGTTATTTAGATGATAAAACTAAATATATAATTAAATAACCTAATTTTATCAAAGCAAGTAATTAGAAATTAATTTATTAACATAAATTCTTTTAAGAAAAAATAAATAAGAAATGATGATGAATGGAAAATATAGATAATGCATTCGAAAATAAGGAACACTAACATCCAAAAAAAATGCGTCCAACACTTAAATTAAAAACTAAAAGTTCGATCATTGAAAAAAAAAGTCTTTAGTTTCGAGAATCTTCAAATGATGCTGCCAGATCTATACTCCTGCAATTATGTTTACATCATACGTAATTGTTATCTATTTATAGAACATAAAGAATTCAAGTAAGTAATGAATAAACGTAAAACCTTACTCGCGTGTACATATTCTTTTTGCAGGTGTTTGGGGGTACTTATCAACTTCTTCATATGTACACGAATTAGCAGGCATTTCTGTAGATATCTTCCTTGTATTCGATGAAGAACGATTTTTCACTAAAAGCTGAAATAAAATAATTTTATTTGTTTTGTATGTAATATTACTTTTTTTTCTTAATTGAATAGCAAGAATTTTGATATTGTTTTATATTAAATATAGAACATACCTTTTGTATTTGGTCAAGCAAGTAGCGACTTTCTTCTGCGTAACTGATATCATGGACACGGGTAACTGTCAATTTAGAACTGCCATAATAAAAGTTATAATCATTTAGCTCCAGTTCAAATATATAAGAACAACCTATTAAAATAAATTATTCATTTTATTAAAATAACTAAATAAATTGAGTAGTCGAAGAGCTTACCAGGATTTCTTGTCGAATGATAAAATAGAACCACTATAAACAAAGCTGAAAAAGAATATAATTAAAAAAAAATTAATGTGCATTCCTATAAAATGTACAGTTGTAATTAAAGCATTTAATTAAATATAAAATATGAGTGACAAAATTTTTGAAATGAGAAGTTAGTATACTTATGGTTTATTCATCTGCAGAATATAATAATAGTATTACATTAATATAATAACAGTAGTTAACCAAAGATCAATTACATAAAAAAGACAATTTCTTTCATTAATTAGGAAAAAAATGATAACATACTGATTATTAAAAGTTCTTGTGTTATTATATAATAACAGTAAATATTATAACATTAAAAAAACTTTAGTGTTAGGTAAAAAAATATAATAACAGTAGTTAACAGAAAGTTTAGTGTTCAGGGATTTCTATTCCGTGCTGCTTTTCTTCGACGTGTACCATCATTTATACGGCTAATATCTAAAAATATTTTTTGTGCTTTCTTCTGTCGACCATTCATTCTACTTCAAAGTACATAACTTTCTGCATGAGTGAACTATCTTCTTTGCACAATTTTATCAGTGGCAGGTGGAATAAATGTTTGTTGTTTTATATTTAGTTTAATATTCCTTATATCTGAGTTTTTTTCCCCTATTTGTTTTAAAAATTTGCGTGAAATATTTAGCCAAAGCATTGCTGGCCTAAAGTCTAATTCCCTATTGACCTTAAGATATTTTATGTTAAAAAACATGTAAATTTTTCTTTAATGGAAAAGATCCTATTCAAGTTGTTGTAATATACAATACATCCGAAGGGGTAATAGCACCGAGTACATTTTCTTAGGAGTGGTGAAAACTCTTTAAGTATTCTGTTCTACAATCCAGAGATAGTAAAAAAAATATAATAACAGTAGTTAACAGAAGATTATTTAGGTAAAAAACATAATTTTTTGGCTTAATTTGATATTTAAAAGATAAGTTACAGGTTATTAAATGTTCATGTGTTATAATATAAAAACAGTAAATATAACAACAATTAAAAAACTTAATGTTCGGTAAAAAAAAAGATAATAACAGTAGTTAACGGACTATTAATTACATAAAAAAGATAATTTTTTTATTAATTCAAATAACAGTAACTATTTTATCAATTATTAAAACTTCCTATAATGATCTTCATCGGATCAATGCAGGAATTCCTTGAGTAAATATATTACAGTTGTGAATGAAACAATTGATTTTATTGTAAAAAGTAGCAAATCGTGCAACTTAATGAAGAGCAAATATATGTATTATTTTCATATTTTAAAATTTAAATATATTTTATTAATAAAATAACATTTCATATCAATTATCAAGTCCTGTTTGAGATTGAACAAACCTATCCTTAACAAATCTTTTTATTAAAATTAAATTAACAAAATTATTTTCAATAAGGAACTAAAAAGCTAAATCAATGCAAAATGGAAAAGTTCATGTGTTATTAAAAAGATAAGTTACAGGGAATTAAAAGTTACTTTGTTATTAGATATCAAAATCACAACAGTCAATAGTATCAAAGAAGAAATCAAACATTAACGATTTTTTTATTACATGAATTTGTCCATTTAAAAAATAATAATAATAATAACAACAAAATTATGATAAAAGGAAATAGTATATCACAAAAATGAAACATCAAAAGAAAAAGGGAAAAAATGAAAAAAGAAAAAAACGATTGGTAGAGAATTAAAACAAAGAATAAGCCCTAAACATAGCCACTAACATGCACTGATCACCATAAAAGTGTTCAAAGAGAGCGCTCGAGACGAAATCAGAACAACACAAATTCATGACTTAACAAAAAAAAAAGAAAACTTACATTGAACAAAAGCTAATTGCTTAGGGAGTCGTGTTCAAGGTTGCAAATCAAACTTGCATCAAGAGCCATTAAGATGCAAACATACATTTGGTAAAAAATATAATAAAAATAGTTAACAAAAATAGCACAACATCAAACCAAATTGTAAAGGAAAATATAACATAGGAAAATGAAAGGAACATTTGGAGGGTAAGATGAAAGGCAAATTTACCTTGTAACAGGAGAAACAAAACTGGAGTAGACGGTTGAATTGTTTTGGAGTAATGATTGCAAAAGGTGATTAGATTGTGGATGATAGAGGGTTATTAGAACGTGGTTTGAGAATGAGGCTGATAAATGGATATTAGAACGTGGAAGGTTTTAATAATTAGATTTGATAGTAATTTTAAAATAGATAATAAATAATTTAAAATAGATTTGATAGTAATTTAAAAATAGATAATAAATAATTTAAAATAGATTTGATAAAATTTTAAAAGATTTGATTAGATTTATAAAATATTTAATTAGATATTAATTTTAAAATTTGATAATATCATGAAATTTTTGATAAATATGTGAAAATTAAATATTTAATAAATTAATTAATTATTTTATTTTTTAAAATTAGATATTAGTAGATAATTTCATAGCATAAATAAATAATGTTTAAAAGTTGAATAGGTTAAAAGAAAACAAAGAAAAATTAAAATTAAAATTGTTCCCTCTTTTACTCCACTATATTTGCCATCAAGGCTTATTGTGCCCTCTTTTACTCTACTAATTTGCAGTTTTTTTTTATATCCAAATTGATTTTCAATTTTTTACTCCACTAATTTTCAGTTAACTTATCAACCAAATTTTAAACTGTAAAAAATTAAACTGTAAAAGATAAAATCTTAGGTTTGTGAAAAACTGAGTTGCCTCTACAGTGTTAGCATTGTCGATGCCCATGCTTTCATGCAGAGGAAGCTTTGGAATTTGTCCGACATAGCCATTCAAGGGCTTTTCGTATCTGTTTTTCATTTTTGTTTCTGTTGGGAGATGGAACAATTCTTCCCGGACGGAAAGCACTTGGTTGTGAAGTTCCATATTTAAAAGAAAATAAAAATTTTAGTTTAAAGAAAATTACGAAATCAGGTTTTTGTAATAAATTTGAAATTATCAATTTAAATTATTTAAATAAATCTTATTAATTATCAGTTAACTTATCAATCAAATCTTAAACTGTAAAAAATTAAACGGTAAAAGATAACTTAAAAGGAAAAAAAACTTGAGATTAAAGAAAAATAAAAATTGAGATTAATGAGGTTGTAACACTTGTCAGTTATGTTTTCTGAAATATAACATATATATATATATATGATTTCACATATAATAAAATTTTTTTTATAGATTATGATCCGATAATTTTTATTTTTTTAAAGAGATTTTAGACATAAAAAAATCCTTTTTATTATTTTTTATTATTAGAATATGATAAATATAACTATCTGTTTACTAATCGGACCAATCTAGTTCCTTTAGTTAACTTGTCGAAATCAATGTAACTAAATCTTCATTTTAACAAGAACAAGAATACAGAAAATAAATTTCATAATTTGACGAAAGCAAATTTTTTTTGCAGCCTTGCCTTAGAAATCATAAAATAAATAAAATAATAGTAGCTTTGAAAATTGAAAAATAAATGAGCTGTAACTAGGGTTTCGCTTTCACTTTTAGATCCCTTGCTGTTTAATTTTCTCTCTCTCCCTGGAGTCAAGCGTGAAAACACCTGAATTTTATCCTTCTAATTTCCAGGTAATGTAATGTACTTTCTTCTTGACTAATCTACGCTTTGCTCTCCCAATGCTTCACTAACTCCAAAACTGTTAAGATTTTCTATTTTCTATTTTGCTTTTGATTGGTTCTTAGAAAATGCTTAATCCTCCATTTGATTATGCTTTTGTTTCTTCTTAGCTGCAACTCGCTTCTTGTAAGGTAAAAGTTAAAATTTCTTTCCATGAATATGAAATTTTAAATATCTTGCGAAAAAAAGATAGAACTGTGAATATTCTTTTTATCGTAGAGGCTATTTTGTCTATTTATTTTTTAAGCCGTTGCTGATTGTTTTAGATTTGTGATTTGTTTAGTGCATTTTAGGCATTGTCATTTCCAAGTCTTCTGGTACTTTTGTTATGGTTGTTTTTTTTTTTTTGCTGAAATATGGTTGTTAGTTACTAAATTGGGTGCTTTTGTTTCCGGAGATGAAAGCGTGGTGGTTTTGCTTATCTGTTGTTTGTTTAATGTTGTTATGGATGATGCAGAGGTTTGTAAAAAGAAGGTAAGCTTTTCACTAACATTTACGGGAGTTAATCAAGACAGAAAAAGGGTTATGCCCGGTATGGAAAATGAAAGTTCTAATGTCTCACGAGCTGAAGAAATCAAACTCCAAGCTAATGAAGCATTTAAAGGTACCAACGTGAGGAGCATGTATTTCTTCAGTATTGCGGCTTCTTAATTGTTTATTGAATATTGATTGAGTTCAACTGTTTTATTCTGCATAGAGAATATGCAGATATTTTAATGAATGTATGGTAATGTTCGCAATTTCATCATGTTTAGTTGTGCTAAAGTTGATTTGCTTTTGCTAGTGCACAAATATGGTCAGGCTATTGACTTGTACGCACAGGCAATAGAGATAAATGGTCTGAATGCGGTATACTGGGCAAATCGTGCATTTGCTCATACCAAATTGGAAGAGTATGGTAGTGCCATACAGGATGCTACAAAGGCAATCGAAGTTGATCCTAAATATTCAAAGGCATGCTTTATCTACTGAAACAATTCAGCCTCTTGTGCAGAATCTATTTTTGTTCTTGTTCTAACGACTCTCCAACTTACAGGGTTATTACAGACGAGGTGCTGCTTATCTTGCAATGGGGAAGTTTAAGGAGGCACTAAAGGATTTTCAACAGGTATTTTGTCTTCCAGGGTTGTAATATTGCGAAATATGTTTGTTTCATGTCCCTCTTTTTTCAGTGATTATTTATTCATTTATGAATGTAGTGATTTTTTCCATTTTAATAAAAATTTTTCATTTTATTGGAAATTATCTTAGCTTCTTGATTCTCTAGGATTATCATGGAATGTTTGCTCCATTTATAACAGAGCTTAACAAGTTGTTCCCCCTTCTAGTATTAAATATTGTATGGGGTGGTGAGATGTGCTTGCAAGCTAGATTTGAGATAACTTCATTGAAGTCGATATGATATTTTCCATTTTATGTGATGCATATATCTGCATATATGCATTCATTTTCTTTTGAGTGAGAAAAAATTTTATGGCTTTGTTGCTGTTGTTTTTACATGAGATCATTGTGAAATGGCATGTTCCGTTGCAATTAATACACTGGTAGCCCAGGGATCCATCATACTGTCTAAAATTGGTTTCCTGAAATTTATGCCTAGGTAAGTCACATATGGCTTATTGTCTGATCTAATTTAAAAATCAATATTTTAAGGACCTAGGGGGGGTTCTTGCAAGTGAAATGCCTAGTTCCAAAGTGTCAATTTAGAAGTAACTTTCTTTATTGCACTTGTTTGTTGTGCATCAACTGTTGATCCCTTTTTTTCTCTCCAATGAAATTCGTATATTTGCTATAAATTATAACACGTGACCTGTGGTTTGTGATGTCTGAAAATGTCTTCCTTTGGACTCAGGTAAAAAAGATTTGTCCCAATGATCCTGATGCTGCCAAGAAATTAAAGGAATGTGAGAAAGCAGTAATGAAATTAAAATTTGAAGAAGCAATTTCTGTACCTGAGTCAGAGAGGCATTCTGTTGCTGACTCTATTGACTACCACACTATTGGTATTTTCTTTTTCTCATGATTTTTACCATTTATTCTGTAATTTATGTATTTTTAGATGTCTTCTGGAAATGATATTCCAAATAGATATGATATTTATTAGGATTGCTGTTTCATTTTTGTATCTATGGGTACTAGAAAAATTTTAAAAATAAGGACATGCAGATATCTATTGCATATTGTTAAAGTCATGTAGAAGATATTTAGTATGATTCACATTTGTTCTAGGAAACTATGAACTAGGTTTGGTTGAAATGAGTACTCAAATATCTTTTAGGAAGATTTTTGAATCTTTGTGCTTCATCTGCTGGTGTAATTTGTTAGATAATGTGTACTAAAGCTTTTTTTTTTACTTGCTCATCTGGTGTGTGTTTTTATATGTGTGTGAGTATTTTATATGTTTAGAAACTCGAACAGTCATCACATGGATTGGCAAGCAGTTGAGGTTTAGCATAATAATATATTTAAATGAGTAATTTGAATCGATATTATGAATAAAATAGAGAGGTGAGATCCATGTGGTACTGAGTTTGATTGCTTCCATCAAAGATAAAAACTTGAAATGGTATTTATACTATTACCTAGAAAAAAGGCTAATATGATATATTGGTTAATGCTTCTCTGTTTATTCTTCTGGTTTAAGCTTCAGAACTTTGCACTTATATTTTCACAATGAGGATTTCTACTCTCCTTTTATGATACCACTATTTAGTTGTAAGGTAACCAGATTATGCGTTCTTTCATTTTTTTTTTTGAAAGAAGATTATGCGTTCTTTCATGGTAATTAGGTATGCTGGACCTTCCAATCATTTCTCTAATAAGTCTGGTGTAGGCTTTTTATCACGGACTAAGCTTTCTCACAACGAAGCGCTAGGCCGTGCGGCACTTGGATGGTCTCGTCCACACAAGTCAGCCAATTATCTCGATAATATGGGCAAGTCATGAGCCAACAATAAGTCACAAGGAACACGGCAAAATCTCGGGGCATAAATAAAGCATACCATCATAACCACAGGTGCCTCCATTGAAAAAAATGTTTTTATTGATAATGAAAATATTACAAAGCTTACAAAAGAGTTTTGAGATTTCCACACCATCGTCGGGGCCAAGGAGGGCAGCCCTAGATGAGTGTGCTTGCACATACCTTAACCAGTGAGCCAGCCCAACATTTCGCCGACTGGTCACCCCCCCTAAAGAGCTAAAGAGATTTTATAGCTATGCTACCAGTAACCATAAAAATGTTTGAAACGGGGACACTTTTCCTAATTCCAGGGATTCTATTTTCCTAAGCCCATGGATTCTGTTTTCCCCGATGCCTCTCTACCCGATCATGGCCCTATACAAGGTTGGTTCATGATATCCTATCCGGTCATGGCCCTATACAAGGTTGGCTCATGACATTCTCCCCCACTCAATCTGTCGACGTACTTGTTGACTTGCTGGCTTGGAACTCTTCGATCTTCTGCTTGAAAGCCCTTAGGTCATTTTCTCTTTCCCAACTGACTTCTTCCGGTCCTAAGCCCTCCCATTTTACCAAGTACTCATGGATTGATCTTCTTGACACCACCGAGTGTCTGTTTGCTAAGATCTCTTCAACGTGACGCTCTGAGGGTGGCTTCATGCTGATGGCCGCCCTAGTTGATCTACTTCTGCTGTGATCTGTTGGATCTGAGTGGAATGGCTTTAAGTTACTCACGTGGAACACCGGGTGTACCTGCATCCATTTTGGAGGGTCGATTTTGCAGGAGGACTGTCCCACCTTGTCAAGAATTGTCACTGGACCCTCATATTTCCGCACCAATCAACGATCCCGCTTTCGTAGGAATCTAAGCTGTTCAGGCACCAATCTCACCAAGACTGAGTCACCAATACTAAACTGTTGTGCTCTCCGATCTTTGTCCGCCCACTTCTTCATGCGCTTCGACGCCTTCTCCAAGTAAGCCCGAGCGATCTCAGTGTTCTGTTTCCACTCCTTAGTAAAGTTAAAGGCTCTGGGGTTCTTCCCTTTGTAAGGCTCAATGGAGGTGTGGGGTAATCGTGGTTGTTGTCCCATGACCACTTCAAAAGGACTCTTGTTGGTGGATGAGCACTTTTGAGCATTGAAGCATAATTGTGCTACATCTAAAAGCGGTGGCCAGTTCTTTTGGTTGGCTTGCACAAAGTGTCTCAGATATTCCTCTAACAATCCGTTGAAGCGCTCGGTTTGCCCATCCGTCTGAGGATGGTAACTAGATGAGATACTCAGTTGGGACCCCAGTATGTTGAAGAGCTCCCGCCAAAATGACCCCGTGAATCTCGGGTCTCTGTCACTGACGATGTTTTGTGGAATACCCCAATATTTCACTACATGTTTGAAGATAAGCCGAGCAGTGTCTTCCGCTGTACAATACTTTTGAGCTAGTATGAAAGTGGCATACTTCGAAAAACGATCGATCACTACCAAAATTGATCCAAGATCACCAACTCTAGGGAGGCCAGTTATGAAATCAAGAGAAATGCTTTCCCAAGGCTTGGTTGGTACTGCTAGTGGTTCAAGTAACCCAGCTTGCTTCTTTCTTTCAACTTTATCTTGTTGGCAGATGAGGCACGTCTTTGTGTAGTCCATCACATCTTGTCTCATGTGAGGCCAATAGTAGCCCTGTCTTAGTAAAGCAAAGGTGCGCTGCCAACCTGGATGATCGGCCCACGGGGTGTCGTGGCATTCTCTCATCAACATCTGTCTCAAGTTCCCGGCTCTTGGTACAAACAATCTGGGTCCCTTTGTCAACAATGCTCCATTCTCCACCCAAAAGTACTTGGATTTCCCATCTTCCACCATCTTTATTAGGGACTTGGCTTGGGGGTCTTTAGTCAGGTTCTCTTCGATTAGCTTGCGAATATCCGTAGTCACCATGGTAGCTGACATGGGAGCAATTCTTCTTAGTGCTGCTAGTTCTGTTCGACGGCTCAGGGCATCCGCCACTTGATTAGAGCTCCCCGTCTTATACTCAAAGCAAAAATCAAATTTGGCTAAGAACTCTTACCATCTCGCCTGCTTAGCCGTGAGCTTGGGTTGAGTAAGGAAATGGCTAACTGCAGTGTTATCTGTCTTAACAACAAACTTCGACCCAAGCAGATAATGTCGCCACGCCCTTAAGCAATGAATTACGGCTAGGAGCTCCTTTTCTTGGGCGGTGTACCTCCTTTCTGCCTCATTTAGCTTGCGACTTTCAAAGGCGACCGGGTGTCTCTCTT
Source organism: Heritiera fomes (assembly GCA_032173925.1). NCBI lineage: Eukaryota > Viridiplantae > Streptophyta > Magnoliopsida > Malvales > Malvaceae > Heritiera > Heritiera fomes. The sequence goes on from JAPDPM010000017.1 coordinate 1,468,079, forward strand.
GCAATAATACTCCCCCAATAGCAAAATCTGAAGCATCTGTTTGTACTTCGAAAGGTTTTCCAAGATAGGGAGGACTAATACGGGATCTTTCATCAGCACTACTTTTAGGCCCTCGAAGGCCTCTTGGCATTCTGAAGTCCACGACCACCTGTTATCCTTTTTCAATAATTCGGTGAGGGTCGTTATTCTTCGGGAGTATCCCTCCACAAACTTTCTGTAATAGTTGGCTAACCCAAGAAAGGAGCGCAGTTCTTTGACATTCTTCGGGGACGCCCATTCCCTGATAGCCTTGACTTTCTCCATGTCCATCCGAATTTGGCCCTGTTCCACAATGTGCCCTAAGAAATGGATTCGTGTTTGGGCAAAGCAACATTTCTCTCTTTTCACATACAACTGATTTTCACGAAGCCTCTGGAAAACAAGTCTCAAGTGTTTCTGATGCTCCTCTATGGTTGAACTAAAAACCAAGATGTCGTCTAGGTAAATTACCACAAACTGTCAAGAATATTATTGGAAAGTCAACTACTGTTTTAATTAATTTGTTATTTTAGGAAATCAGTATATATGTGTATCCCTAGCATTAGGGTTAGAGAATCACTCGATTATAAATTCTATTAATTAGAATAATATCTAGGATTATGAGTGATATACTTTCCTATTTAGTTAGAAGTTCTTTGTATATAAATAGGGTACCTATGTACAGTTTTATCTAAAGTCTTTCAATACAATACTTTGATTTCCTACATGGTATCAAGAGCTTTAGGTTTTTTTCTTGGAAATCAGTCACTTTTTCAGCCTTCATTGCTGATTTTCTGCAGTTTCTTCTTCAGCCTTCATTGCTGATTTTCTGCAATTTCTTCTTCAGCCTTCATTGCTGATTTTTTTGCCTTAGGCCTTCATAGCCATTTTCTCATCCAGCCTTCATCACCAAAATTTGTTTTTGTTCATCTCTATAGGCTCGGTTCTGGTTCTATTGTTCCAGCCTTCATCACTATTGTCTTTGCTCTGTTTTCTAAAGACAACAGAGTATTTCATGTGTTCTTTTTTATCAGCCTTCATTGCTGAATTTTTCCTCTGTTCTTCATCATTGGTGGTTTCTCTCTGTTGCTTGGTCGTCATTGCCGATTTATCCCTGATTCTCACCTATCCTTCAGCAAGTTTTGATTTGTGAAAGATGTCAAAAGTTGCAGAAACAACCACTGCAGCACCAAAGGAGTTGGGCAGTCTCAACAAAGAAGAGATTGAAAAGCTGAGAAATCTCCTAAGTATCCTTGAAAAACCTTCAGGTACCTATTCATTGATACATTCAGGTAAACTTCCAACCTCTCACGCTTTAAATGCCTTAGATAGAACCTTTAAACATTTGTGGATTATTGATTCAGGAACCACAGATCATATGACTCATTCCTTTCAAAACTTTAGTTCATATTCACCTTGTTCTAGTAGTAGGAAAATTGCTACTGCCGATGGCTCCTTGGCCACGGTAGCTGGGGTAGGAGAAATAAAAATCAGTCCCAACCTTACTTTGAAAAATGTCCTACATGTTCCCAAATTGTCCACCAATCTTTTATCAATATCCAAGCTTTCTCATGACATTAATTGCAAAGTAACTTTTTTTCCATCTCATTGTCTATTTCAAGACCAGGGCTCGGGAATGATGATTGGACGTGCTAAGGAGAAGGACGGATTATACTGTCTTGAGGAATTAGAGAAATCGAAAGTTGGTAAGTGGAACCAGCCCCTAACCTACCTTTCTGGACAAAACCTCATCAATAAAGACACAATTTGGCTTCACCATTTTAGGCTTGGACATCCTTCTTTTTCAACACTTGAAATTATGTTCCCTTCTTTGTTCAAACGACTAGTTGATAAGCAGTTTCATTGTGATGCTTGTGAACTTGCAAAACACAGACGTGCTACCTTTCCCACCAATAACAAAAGAAGTCTTTTTCCTTTTGAGTTGATTCATAGTGATATATGGGGTCCATCTACAATTCCAAATATTTCTGGGGCACGCTGGTTTGTTTCATTTATTGATGATTGTACAAGAGTTACCTGGATATTTCTGCTTAATTCAAAATCTGATGTGAGTGATATCCTCCCAAACTTCTTTTCCATGATAAAAAACCAATTTGGGGTCCAAATCAAAAGGTTTAAGTCAGATAATGCAAAAGATTATTTCAACCAAACACTTTCCCCATATTTTCGACAAGAAGGTATTATTCATGAGTCATCCTGTGTCTCTACTCCACAACAAAATGGAGTTGCAAAAAGGAAAAATGGCCATCTCCTAAACACTACTCGAGCATTATTATTTCAGAAAAATGTGCCAAAATACCTTTGGGGGGAAGCAGTTCTTACAACCACACATGTCATAAACAGTTTACCATCCCGAGTGTTAAACTTCAAGAGTCCCATGGAGGTATTGTCTCACTTTTATCCAAGTCTTAGTACAACAAACCATCTTGTTCCCAGAGTATTTGGGTGTGTCTCATTTGTTCATGTCCACAGCCAAAATAGACGAAAGTTAGACCCTAGAGCTATCAAGTGTGCCTTTGTGGGATACTCTTCAACACAGAAAGAGTACAAGTGCTATCACCCACCTACTAAAAAACTCCTAATCTCCGCAGATGTTACCTTCATTGAAACAGAACCATATTTCACTCAACCTTATCTTCAGGGGGAGACAACATTTGTGGAAGATAAGGATCAAGACTTCTTTCTCCTTGACTTGCCATCATCATCTTCTAAATTCCAACCCGAGATCGAAACCTCTCCTAAAGCTACAATTGAGCAACTTGAGCCTCCACCTTCACAAACCCAAAATGAATCCTCCTTACAACCTAGTTCACAAGCAGATGGGGGAAAGGCCACTACTGACAGTCGGTTCTCACAGGTTTACTCAAGAAGGAAAAGTCTAGCCCCTGAACCAAGGTCGGACCAATCATCAGACTCAAATCCTGGAAATGAGGTAATATCTTCTAGCTCTACTCCTCAAAGTGATTTCTTATCTGACATTGATTTGCCCATAGCCCTTAGGAAAGGAACTAGAGAGTGCACAAAACATCCATTATACCCAATATCCCGCTTTGTGTCCTTTGAGAAATGCTCTCCATCTCATAGAAGTTTCCTTACAAACATAAACACAGTATCCATTCCAAAAACATTATCAGAGGCTTTAAATTGTGAAAATTGGAAGAATGCTATGAATGTTGAAATGCAGGCCCTGGAGAAGAACAATACTTGGGAGATTGTGGAGCTACCAAGAGGAAAGAAACCGGTGGGATGTAAGTGGGTCTTTACAATTGAACATAAAGCAGATGGAACGCTTGAGAGGTACAAAGCTAGGCTGGTGGCTAAAGGATACACACAGACATATGGAATAGATTATCAAGAAACCTTTGCTCCAGTTGCCAAGATGAATACGGTGAGAATTCTTCTATCTTTAGTAGTTAACTTTGACTGGCCTTTACACCAGTTTGATGTAAAAAATGCATTCTTGCACGGAGATCTTGAGGAGGAAATCTATATGGAAATACCCCCTGGATTCAATAGAAACATGGCTGCAAATAAGGTTTGCAAGCTCAAGAAGGCACTATATGGCCTAAAACAGTCACCAAGAGCCTGGTTTGGGAGATTTGCCAAGGTAATGCATTCCATGGGGTACAAGCAGAGCCAAGGGGATCACACATTATTCATAAGACACTCAGGTTCAGAGGGAGTTACTGCTCTCATTGTCTATGTTGACGATATCATAGTGACGGGAAATAGTGAAAAGGAAAGGCAGAACTTGGGAAGATGTTTGGCAAAGGAGTTCGAGATTAAGGAATTAGGAAACTTGAAATATTTCTTGGGCATTGAAGTGGCACGATCGAAACAAGGGATCTTTATATCCCAACAAAAGTATGTCCTCGATCTCTTGCGAGACATAGGAAAATTGGCGTGCAAACCATCCAGCACACCAATTGATCCTAATCATAAACTTGGAGAAGTAGAGGGAGACAATGCTACAGACAAAGAATCATATCAGAGACTGGTTGGTAGACTAATCTACCTATCCCACACACGGCTTGATATTGCCTATGCAGTTAGTGTGGCGAGCCAATTTATGCACAACCCTAAGGAACTCCATTTGCATGCAGTTCACAGAATATTGCACTATCTCAAGGGAACTCCAGGAAAGGGAATTTTGTTCAAAAAAGGTGATAAGCTCACTTTAGAGGCCTACACCGACGCTAACTATGCAAGCTCAGTGGTTGATAGAAGATCCACCACAGGTTATTGCACCTTTTTGGGAGGAAACGTAGTTACTTGGAGGAGCAAAAAGCAGAATGTTGTGGCAAGATCAAGTGCAGAATTAGAATTTCGGGCAATGGCGCAAGGTGTATGTGAGCTACTATGGTTGAAGATCATTTTGGAAGATCTAAGACTCAAGTGGGATGGCCCTATGAAGCTCTACTGTGATAACAAATCTGCAATTAGCATCGCACACAATCCTGTGCAGCATGACAGAACAAAACATATTGAAGTTGACAGACATTTCATTAAGGAGAAGCTTGACAGTGGTCTCATTTGCACACCCTATGTACCAAGCAAATCACAGCTAGCAGACGTTCTAACCAAGGGACTTAACAATCCACTCTTTCATAAGATTGTAACCAAGCTGGGAATGGACAATATTTATTCACCAGCTTGAGAGGGAGTGTCAAGAATATTATTGGAAAGTCAACTACTGTTTTAATTAATTTGTTATTTTAGGAAATCAGTATATATGTGTATCCCTAGCATTAGGGTTAGAGAATCACTCGATTATAAATTCTATTAATTAGAATAATATCTAGGATTATGAGTGATGTACTTTCCTATTTAGTTAGAAGTTCTTTGTATATAAATAGGGTACCTATGTACAGTTTTATCTTAAGTCTTTCAATACAATACTTTGATTTCCTACACAAACTTATCAAGATAGCCATGGAATACCTGGTTCATTAAAGTGCAAAAAGTGGCAGGAGCATTGGTTAGTCCAAAAGGCATTACTAAAAATTCAAATGCACCATACCGGGTCACACATGTGGTTTTCGGTTCATCTTCTTCGGCGATTTTGACCTGATGATACCCAGACCGAAGGTCGAGTTTGGAGAAGTACTTGGCTTGACTTAGCTGGTCAAAGAGGTCAGCAATCAAAGGTATTGGGTACTTGTTCCTCACCGTTACTTTGTTCAAGGCCCTGTAATCGACACACAGTCGTAAACTCCCATCTTGTTTTCTTTGGAAGAGTATAGGAGAGCCAAAAGCGGCCTTAGATGGTCTGATGAACCCAGCTTGCAATAATTCATCTAGCTGCTTCCTCAACTCAGCCAATTCTGGGGGAGCCATACGATAGGGTCCCTTTGCAGGTGGTTTGACTCCTGGGACTAGTTCAATCTCATGATCTATGGCACGGCGCGGTGGTAATATCTGGGGCAATCGATCCGGCATCACCTCCTTAAACTCTTCCAAAACTGTGCTAATCTCATCTGGCACCAACTCTGACCCTGTTCCTTCTTTGTAGATTGGTAGGGCTACATATGAGGGATCTCCCCTCTTGATCCCTTTCTTGAACTGTAGAGCTGAGATAATTTTTCCACTTTTGGGGAGAATAGTGGCCGGCACTACACAAGGGCGTTCCCCCAAGAATAGCAAGCAACTAGCAGCAGGAACCGGAATTGCCTGAGCCATTGTCATGAAGTCCAATCCCAAAACAACATCAAAGTCATCCATGGTGGAAATGGTGAAATTCACGCCTCCTTCCCAGGGTCCAACTTTGGTCATCACGTTCTTGGAGCTCCCACTAATGGCGGCGGCCGGTGAGTTCACCGCTTTCATTTGCCTACAATCCTTATTCACTTTCAGATCACAACTCTTAGCTTTGTTTGGAGTGATGAAAGTGTCGGTCGCGCCTGTGTCCACCATGGCCCTTTGTTTTCTTCCCATTTATCTCCAACTCGACATACATTAGGCCTTTCTCCGGCTCCTTCTTCATCACACTCAATTGAGAATGAAGTGCATTTAGGAATCGAATTGAGCCCATCCTCGCAGGTTCATTTACATCATCCTCAGTAGTTTGTGGTGGTTGAGATGTCTCTTGAGAAGTAGTCCTGAGGGCACTCAAGGCACCTCTGTGGGGACATTCTGCAACTCGGTGTGGTCCCTGACAAAGGAAGCAAGCTAATGGTTGTCTTGGCTTGAAGCTTTGGGCGTTGTTTGTCTTGGATTGGGGTGTTTCTCGAGTGGGCGGTCTCTTGTCTGCTCCCCCACTTGATGATCTATCTACTCTAGCCAACTTTCCCCCAGTCTCATAATTGGAGTTACTGCCAGTTGAAGGAGGGAACTTACGTTTGTTTGAGCTATCATTGTAATCGTTGAGGCGTTCGGCAGCAGCCATAGCTGTGGCTACATCTTGTACCTTTTGTCTTTGAAGTTCAGTCCTAGTCCAAGGCTTAAGTCCCTCAAGGAAATAGAACATCTTGTCTTTTTCAGACATGTCCCTAATATCCAACATCAGGGTAGAGAAGCTCCTGACAAACTCTCGCACCGTTTTTGTTTGGACCAACTCTCTCAACTTCCTTCGAGCCAAGTATTCCACATTCTCAGGGAAGAATTGGTTCTTCAACTCTTGCTTTAGATCCTTCCATGTATTGATGGGGCACTCATTGCCAGTAAACTTTGAACGCCACCATAAGTTGGCATCTCCAGCAAGATATATCGAGGCCATCGCAACCTTTTCCTCCTCTGATTCTGTGCGCACCGCCCGAAAGTATTTTTCGATGTCAAACAAGAAATTCTCAAGCTCTTTTGCATCTCTTGCCCCTTCGTAACGGCGCGGCTCCGGCACCTTAGCTCTTTTCCCTGTATCTGCTGTGCTAGAACCCGCCCGACCCACAGCAATTTGAAGCACACTGATCTGAGCCTTGAGTTCCTCGAACTCTTTTTGGATAACGCTCAGTGCCTCTCTAGTCTCCTCGCTCAAGTTGGCTACGGAGTCGGACAGCTACTGCTGGGCTGTGTCAATTTCTTCCAATCGGTCATTAGTGACCATGTGAGCTTTAACGGCAGCCACTGCGGCCTCAAGCTCCTCAATTCTCTCTCGATCATCAGACCCTCCTCGAGTCATCACCATTTTCTTTCACTTGCTAGCACACTTGCCTAGCTCGGATACCAACTATCATGGACTAAGCTTTTTCACAACAAAGCGCTAGGCTTTGCGGCACTTGGATGGTCTTGTCCACACAAGTCAGCCAATTATCTCGATAATCTGGGCAAGTCATGAGCCAACAATAAGTCACAACAAGGAACACGGCAAAATCTCGGGGCATAAATAAAGCATACCATCATAACCACAGGTGCCTCCATAGAAAAAAATGTTTTTATTGATAATGAAAATATTACCAAGCTTACAAAAGAGTTTTGAGATTTCCACACCATCGTCGGGGCCAAGGAGGGCAGCCCTAGATGAGTGTGCTTGCACATACCTTAACCAGTGAGCTAGCCCAACATTCCGCCGACTGGTCACCCCCCTAAAGAGCTAAAGAGATTTTATAGCTATGCTACCAGTAACCATAAAAATGTTTGAAACGGGGACACTTTTCCTAATTCCAGGGATTCTATTTTCCTAAGCCCATGGATTCTGTTTTCCCCGATGCCTCTCTACCCGATCATGGCCCTATACAAGGTTGGCTCATGATATCCTATCCGGTCATGGTCCTATACAAGGTTGGCTCATGACACTTTTGCTAGTTCTCAATTAGAAGCAGGGTTCGGAGATGTTTACCTATCAGCTTGATCTGCTTTAATTCCAAGGTTAAATTTACAATGGATACCTTTGGTCGGATAGTATAAAATTTATGGTTAATTAACATTTATATTATTTTAACATATAGTATCATAATTGGGACGAGTCTCAGTTCACCATCCATATCCACCCAAGTGGGCTTAGCAGCAGTTGCAGTAGATTGTGGTAGCACTAGTGATGATGGTGGGGGCAGCAGCAGCCACAAAGGTGGCAGCAGCAGTGGTGGTGTTTATAGGGACATGTTGGTGGGGTGGATCCATTGATAGTGGTGTCTTTACTGAGAGTTAAATGCTTGACTTAGGTTTGACAGTTTGAGCTCAAAGTAAAATGTTGAAGTACTGGTGCAAGACAATCTCAAATGTTTAAATAAGGGAATCTTTTCTTCTGGGGAAGTAGTTAATTGCACTCTAAAGTTTAAATTGGTGAATTCACTGAAAACACTGATGCATTTTCACTTGGCAATTTAGTAGGAATTTTCCTTTTGTCTCTCCTTTCTATTTCATCATCATCATCATCATCATCAAAGTCTTTATTCCAATAGATTGGGGTCGGCTACATGAACCAATATCTGAAATCATGTTAAATCATCCATATGAATTCTTCTCCTCCACACATTCCTATCCAAGACAATGCCTTCATCCAACTCTAATACCTCTATATCTTTCCGAATTACATCTATCCAAGTCTTTTTCGGTCTTTCCCTATTTTTAACCTTTACGTCGTACATGTCTAAACCAACGTAAACAACTTTCACTCTCTCCTTTCTATTTGTTTAAAAAAATTCTTCTTTTTCTTTTCACCCTTATAAGAATTGTCTTAAGAAATGTTACCAACCGTCATGTATTTTCGTAAGGCAGAAGGGACAAAAATTAAAAATTTTGCTTGGTGCAATTATGGGAACAATTGGGAGTGCTTTGCTCCTTGTGATAGTGTGCTAAATGCTAACGTAATCTATAATATTTATTTATAGAATAAAATTTGTGCTTACTTACTTTGTATCCTCTTTAGTGTTTAGTTGAGGCAAGACGTTATTACTCTGGTTTGCTTAATGACTGAGTTCAATACCAGGCTTAGATGCTTTTGAGTTTAGTTTAGCTCCTCAGCCCTGCCTTGTTTTTTCTCTGAGCCAGTTGTTGGATGATGTACTGGTAGGTTGTATTCTGTCTTTCATGAAAATCCGTTAGCCCTTAATCAACACTAGATTTGATCGAAGTTTTTGACACATCTAGCAAATAACATTATCTTCTGGTTCATTTCTATATTTATTCCTGATTTTGTTTCGTGGGTTTATGATGTGATAGGTTATAATTATTGATCTTGAAAGAATTTGTAATGGAATAAAGCATTTGGACAACTGATAAGCTTTTGAAACAAGGACATGTAGAGTTATCTATAGTTTAATTTTAGTACTTGAGGATGTATAACTAAGAGCAGTACATGAGAGAGAGAGAGAGAGAGAGAGAGAGAGAGAGAGAGCAGTTGCTTGTTCTGTTTATTGCATGGGTTTATATTGAAAGGTTTGTGGAATTGAATTTAGCAATTTATTCTGGCATTAGAAAGAGGCTGGATGCATGATTTTCATTTTATTTCTTACATGTGTGCTGTATATAAACATTTAACTTACACTAATCAGCATTCATATAAATGCAGATAAAACATTCTGCAAAATGTTGAAAGTAAAATGTTTATTTATTTTGGAGCAACTGAATGTTTTAGCTGCTCTCTTGAATTCTTCAAAGTATCTTAACAATAATTTTGTCCCGTGCATTCATGAAATTGCCATTTTGTTTTCATTGTAGAGGTGGAGCCACAATATTCGGGTGCAAAAATAGAAGGTGATGTTGTTACTTTGGATTTTGTTAAGAAAATGATGGATGACTTCAAGAATCAGAAGTGTTTGCATAGAAGGTAAGTTTACCAACTGTAGTTATGGATTTTGTTCGTGCTATATTACTAATATTTTTTGATGAATAATGTTATTGTTACAGATATGCATTCCAGATTGTCTTGCAAACGAGGGAAATGTTGCAAGCTCAGCCCTCTCTTGTTGATATTAATGTTCCTGATGGTAGTCATTTCACTGTATGTGGTGATGTGCATGGTCAGGTAATTTTACACCTCGATAATCCTATTGTTTAATCTGTAACTCAAAGAACTGGACAGGATATGTTTTTACCGAATAAGATCAATTGACAGAGGATAAAGTGATATTACTTTTTAATAGAAAATAAATGCAAGCACTTGAATGACATGGTGATGAATATAACATCACTATCCAGTAATGTTGGATGCAAATAGCTTTGTTGCTTTGTTGAGCTGCCTATCAGTTACAGCTATGCTAATTAGCTAATAGTGGGAGTAATTAGTATTCCTCATTTTATTGCTTATACTTTCACTTTCTATTAGATGTGTTTTTTATTTGTTTTATTAATGTGTTTATTTTTCCATACATCTTGTAGTTCTACGATTTGATAAATATTTTTGAGCTTAATGGTCTCCCATCGGATGAGAATCCATATCTCTTTAATGGTGACTTTGTTGATAGAGGATCTTTCTCCGTGGAGGTCATCCTCACACTGTTTGCATTTAAGTGCATGTGTCCATCAGGTAACCCCTACTTCCGATAATCTCTGCCTCACATTGCCTCCTTGGCCTTTACATGTATTTTGATAGTCCTTTATTTCCTGCTTTTCCCTCCCCCTTCCCCCTTCGGTTGACATTTTCAATCTTGTTAATTTCAAATATTTTAGATGCATCTTTTCCAATTTTCATTAATTTTTCACGATCTTATTTGCTTTCACCAAGCTGTCACTGGAATATCTAGGAGCTTTATCTGGATGCTTCTTTTAGGTCATCTTTATCTAAACTGATCTTCATGATTGGACCTTCCTCTATTGATCTTCTTGATTGGATGGACACTCTAATTCGATAATTTTGATTGAAAGCTCTCTAAACTGATATCAGGACTTGATGTTACCTATTACTATGATATGTATGCAACCTTAGTTTCACTTTTGTTGCATCTAACTTGGGAAGTTTCAGCTATTTATCTTGCTAGAGGGAATCATGAGAGTAAGAGCATGAACAAGATATATGGTTTTGAGGGTGAGGTCAGGTCCAAGCTGAGTGAGACATTCGTGGAACTTTTCGCAGAAGTATTCTGTTGTTTGCCTTTGGCTCATGTAATAAATCAGAAGGTTTTTGTTGTTCATGGAGGCCTTTTTAGCGTTGATGGGGTGAAACTCTCAGACATCAGAGCAATAGATCGGTTCTGTGAGCCTCCTGAGGAAGGTAAACTTCAACACGGTGTTTCTTTCTTTACTTTTCCTTCAGTTTCCGCGATGCTTGGTGCAATTGCACATGTTTGGCCTTAGCTATTGATTTCTCAAGTCTAGCAACTAAGTTGTCAATGTGTATTTATTCATCCTCTTTTTTTAATATGGATGCTTCTCCAATATGATCCATATCTATATCTATAAAATATATAAATGTGGCTTAAGAGGTGTGAAACTTTTTGAAAGAGATAAATACCGTTTCCACTTATTATTTTTATTTTTCTTAAACTTTTATTTCAAATAAAAATTAACTATAGAATACATATTTACTTGAATTGTTTTCATGTAGAGTTTTAATCTAAAATAGTTGAATATCTATTTTTCATTTATTTATTTGTTAATATTAATTTAGTAGATAGAGTTGAAGGGGTGTGAAACTTTTGTGAATGTTAAAATACCTTAGTACATTTTTTTATTTCTAATAAATTTTTATAATAAACTTATGATTTTACTTGAATTACCTTGTAATCTACCTAAATCAGTATTTCTAATTGGTAACTTATCAATCTTAGTTCATCATATAAAAATTCAATTATATAAGGAGATTTATAATTAAATTGAAAATTTGTAAGGTTTTTTTTTTTAATATAGAATTTTATTCATTTATAATACTTGATATATAATTTAATTCACATGTAAAATGCATGTAAAAAAATAGTCATCTAAATTTGCAAATCTTTGAAGAAATTGAATCAAATTGAGGAGCAAAAAGCTAGTCATGTTAGATGATGATACGTCATTTTTACTGCATGTCTCATGGTTCTCTGCTGATTTCATCAGGGTTGATGTGCGAATTACTTTGGAGTGATCCACAACCTTTCCCAGGACGAGGTCCTAGCAAGAGGGGAGTAGGTCTTTGCTTTGGTGCTGATGTGACAAGAAAATTTTTACAGGATAACAATTTAGGTATTTACTATTCGTTAGTTTGTGTGCTTTTTTTAGTGTTAAAAAAGAAATTGATATTTGATGCCAGTGGTCTTAACATGCTTAATTGACAGATTTAGTTGTGCGATCTCATGAAGTAAAAGATGAAGGTTATGAGATTGAGCATGATGGTAAACTTATTACTGTTTTTTCTGCACCAAATTATTGTGATCAGGTAATTGAATCTTAAATTCCTTCATAAAGAGGATCATACATTAATAGAAAATTGCCTTTTGTAATCATCTCATATGGATATTTCTTTACACAAAAAGCCATTTGAGTTTGTTATCTTGCAAGCTTCATTTTCATGAAGCATTCTGCAGTCTTAGATTAATTTAACCGCTTTATTTTTTAGGTGAACTAGTATCAATTGTTAGCTATATTAAGCTGCAAACTTGCGTTATCTTGTTGTACATTAATCCCTCTTAATCTGAACCAAGTTGTTTGAGAATCAAAATGACAATAGTAAGGTTGAGGTTTATCAGTCTTGATTACGAGAAGTTTGTAGTAGTACTTGGTGAAATAATTTTTTGAGAGTACTATATTGTTCTTGAAATTTAATGTTAGATCTTTGCATGTGGATTTGGCCTTTTCCAACTTCACAGCCTCCTTACCTGTGTTCTCCCCACCACCTTTTATCTTTAGGTCTCTTTTTAATTGTCATTTGGTTCGAAGTTGAAGTTGAACAATTTGATTGAAAATTCTGTTTTAGGAGTTGAAGATCCAAGTAAATTATATTATTTTGTATTCTAACAGTAGTCATCGAACTGCTCGAATCATGTTTTCTAATTTACATAGTATGTTGTTGAAAATTTGTTTGTTTCAGATGGGTAACAAGGGTGCATTTATTTGCTTTGAAGCCCCTGACTTGAAGCCTAATATTGTTACGTTCTCAGCAGTGGTTAGTAGTTTATGTATTGTCATCTTTTTCCCTCTTAGAAGAGGAGCAGGAGCCCCTTTATTTATATGAAATAAGTTTGTCTTTCTTCGAATGTGATTTGCAGCCTCACCCAGATGTCAAACCAATGGCATACGCAGACAATTTCCTTCGAATGTTCCAATAGTTAATACCTTTGATCTGACTACTCATGGTTCATCCTGTATGATTTTTTGCTATACAATGTCTCTACTGCTCAATGGTAAGTTGGTCCAGGAGGCAGCTGGAGAAGTGGTAAATGTTAACAAATCCAGTTTAATTTAAGGTTTTGTTTTATTTTATTTTTTTACCTAAAAGGTTAGTCTCTGCATTTTATTTAAGGAATTTCAGGCATCGCGTCTCGTTTTACTCACTTTAATCCAAAAGCCAGTTCAAGATTGGAAAAAGAAAAAAAAATGGAGAAACACCTTCCTGGCTGGCTAGAGTCTCTCTCAGTCTGGTAGCATTGTAAAATAGGTGACTCTTTCTCTGTCTTTTTATTTATAACATTAGTCCTCCTTTATACCTTGAATAAAAATTGTTATGTTTTGTTCGTACTTAATACTCTTTCCTTAATTATTCTCTGACATTATACATGACGATACCTTTGTCAATTGTCATTGCATGTTGTTAATATAGTGAGATGAAATATTTGACGAGGGATTTGTTATTTTTTAATGATTGAATGATCAAAGCAGTAAGTTCAATAGTACATGGCTAGGCTTGTAAATTTGGTGATTAATACTCTTTTTTTTTTAAATAAAAATTAGATGATAAAAAGAGCATTTAAAAAAGTTTGATGGTAAAAGTAAATTTTCATAAATTTATCTACACTTTCAAGTTGGCATTGTTTTTTCTTTTATTTTTTTTAGAACTTTTTCAAGGTTTTTATTTTATTTTATTTTTATTTTAATTAGTATGTAATCAGTAGTATTTTATAAGTTTGGTCACTTGGTCATTAAAAGTAATGGACTTCTCATATCATTTCAGCAGGTCTTGGCAAGTTTCATAATGTTAATTGCTTTAATATTTAACCATGTTAACACGATAATAAAAAAATTTCTTTATCTCAAAAAAAAAAAATTTCTTAAAACAAAATGTAAAATAGTTATTAATATTTTTAATTAATTATTTTAACTGTCATGTGATAGATTAGCTTGTACGCATGTATCGGTGAAAGTGTTTTGTGACAGAATACCGCGTGAATAGAGATGTCCGCGGTTTATATTAGATCATCATCATAGTTTTGTTTAAAATAATATTAAAAAATATTTAAAAAAAAAAGGTTTTATTCAGGGCCTAGTCAGATTGTACCTTAAAATTGAAAATTTCTTTTTAAAAATCTCCTCCAAATTGAATTTATTAAAGGGGATTTCATTACACTAGGATTTTTCGCAGGAGAGTTTATTCAGAATCCACCGTAAAGTGGTTTCTTCTCGAGAGAAAAAGGAACGAGAAAAAACAGAGAAAGGTAAAGAAAAAGAGAAAGAAACCCTATTCCCACAAAATCAACTATCTTCACAACCAAGCTGTCAATATGGTAACAAATTTTCTCGAAAGAGGGAAGCATCCTTAAGCGCAAACAAATTCTGCCTTGACGAATTCTAATCGGAAATGATTTTGCAAATTCACAGAATCACTACCACAAACCCTAGAATTAACATTGGGAGTTTGGGAATTCATCGAAGCATCAGCAGGCAAATTGATTTCAAAAATTGTGGAGGTTGCACTTTCAAAAACTCAACCTCTACAAACAGTTTCTTGAAAGTCAGGAGTGGTATTTACTCAGCCACAACCTAAAGCAAATAAAAAATATGTTTTCAAAAAAAAAATTCAGGTTATGTTACTAGTAGAACTTGAATATTATTTTGAAAACCCAAATATTATCATCAAAAAGGTTTTTTCAACTCTTATTTCAAACCATGGGATGCTCATAAACCCTAAACTTTATATGAAAACATTTTGATAGAAATCAGTTCTCTCACCAACAAAAAAGAAAAATCAGTTCTCTTAGTATCAATCATTATGCTACAAATGAAAAACCAGATCATGTCACGCTTTTTTACTGCACAACTACTCAGAGCCTTAAGACCTATTGACCGGGGATCAGACCCAAATACCCTCAAAAAGTTCTTGATTTAGTATAACACCAAGCTTCAACATTGTTTCACATTCAACTATTGGGACTACCAACAAGCTTGGTTTAATATTTACTTTTTTTTTTGTAGTGTAAGTACATATATTTTTATCTGTTTTACGATTTGAGATTAATTTTGTTCGAGCCGAAAATGATAAATGATAAAACCTTTTTAACAGTGGAGACTTCAGGATTCGAATTCTGTCCAAATATATAAGGAAAAAGTTCATTTTCGCTTTTTTCAACCACTTGTTGGTATTATCTTTACTTTTCTAAATCAGCATAATCATCACCATTCATGGCTAATTTATTTCAAGAAAGATGTCTAGTACACCTTCCCTGTATAGTTCACCCACTGTTGGTTATGATAAGGATGAAGCCATAAGATTCTACCTCCTCAGGTGTGGGAGGCCTATGAAGTCTTTGACAAACACTTCCTGTCAGTCTCAAGGGCAAGAATGTTTCAAAAATTCACAAGCGTTTTGCTCAATATTTAAGCTATCGTGGATTTCCTCTTGGCATTATGAAATCCAAGATGATTAAATTACCAAATACAAACAGGTCATAAGAAGGTTCAAATCCAAATGATGTGAAAATTTTGACTGTTCCAAAATAACAAAAGAAGTTGTAACGGTATGGTTTCACAAAACACCCACAATACTGTAAAACACAATCCCTCCAGGCTAAATCACATGCCAGTGCCCTCCTTACGTAGGCCAAAACAAAGAAAGAATACAAATAAATTATACAACTACTCCGGCAAATAATAGATTCAAACAAAAGTAGTGACGAGACTGAAAAAAGCAGCCAAAAGAGTATAAATTCTCTCTCAAGTGTTGATTTGGGACAAGACAATGAAGATAATTGATTTGGCATCTTGCCCCCATCAAAGTACAAAAATAAAAAAGGAAATAGTTGAAGATGACACTATATTCAAATAATAAACCCGTGACTCAAGTTTCAATCAGAAGGCCACAGGCTCTGATAATATTCTATATCTTGTGAACAAACAGTGTAAAATGTAATAATAAAGGCCCCGGGCCATAATGATTGTAATAATTTTATTTTGCCACTGTATGTAAAGGAATCTTCTATAAATGGTCCTCAATTCAATCGTAAAACTCAAAATCTTGTAGCGAGAATTGGAATGAAATAAAATTCCTAATAACTTTCTCTACATAAGATCTTTTTAAATTTCCAAACTCCTTTTAAGTTTATATTAAAACTTTATTGTCAAACTTGATTTTCAAACCCTTTTGGGTCAAATTTTCACATTCATATGCTCTCTTCTCTAGAAAACTCAAACAAGTTTTCTTTTCTTTTATGTTGTCCTCCCTCCTCCAATGATCCCGCGAACGACTAGTGTGTATGTGTGTGTATATTATAAAATAGAATCCTTGCTTACCTGCATAATTTTGCTAACATGGAAACTTATGTGTCTATTCTACTTTAATGACACATAGGCCATAAACTAAACAACAGTTTTTGCATCAATAACCTTTTGACGGAGTGGTTAAAAGTGAGTTGTGACATTTTATAACCCATCTTCAGTTATTTAATATTTTCTTTGTAACAAAAAAAAACAACAGTTTTTTTTCACTTCCTCGGACAATAGTCAAACATATATATATATATATATATATATATATATGTAGTTTTAAAGATTAAAACTGCCTTGGCGAGTTTCCTTTTATTGTTTGTTTGGTACAGCGACTTTCATTATTAACTGTTATGTTTTTTGATTGGCAATTGAAATATTTGTTTTATATTGACTTCCATTTCTGTATCTGTTTTTGCAGTAGAGCGATGAAGGACGCTCGAGTCTGCATTGTGACAAATCTTTGCCTCTTGCCTATCTGCATTGTCACATTTTTTTTACTTGAAAAGAGACAAACAATAGGGTTTGTTCAGTTTTATAGACAAGAGATGTAGTGAATCAAGTGACATATGGGAATTACGATTGTCTAAGAAAGGCATTGAAGTTCTTGATAGATCTTCATGCAGCCTTCCTGCGCAAGAAGTTCGATAATAAGCTTAATGTTCTTATTCTCTCCTTTGAGAATCGTGTTTTAAGCAACTTCTTATCATAGATTGAGTTTGTGAAATGCTTTCTTAAAGTGAATATTCGAGGCTCAGCGACTAGTGGGGATTCATAGGAGATCAAGGAACCCAAGGGCAGTCATCAAATTAATTGCTTCTGTCATTAATACCTTTTTAGGTCAGTCTTTGTGGCTTCCCTTGCAAAATATGACCAAGTTTGATGTAAACCGTGATGCCCCTTACGTTAACTCAAATCTCTCACTGTCTATTGTCGCTTTTAAATTTCTTGCAATTTAAATTTTGTTCTGATTATTTTCTTAGTGCTATTTATCCAGAATAATTGCTTGATATCAGTTTTTTATATGTATTAGTTTTTTTTCCTCAATTGTTTCTGCACAATTTTTATTTTTTTCTCAAGATCCAAACATTGAAACTTTTAGTTTTTTATTTCAACAACTTTATTAATATTTTGAGTTCTAATTTTTATTTGAAAATTTGGATGAAATTATTTTTATCTATTTTATTATTTATCATATGTTATAAAATAATATTCAAAATTTTTATATAATTTTTTAATCAAATATATTATATTTATTTTATTACTTTTAATATGTAAATTTTTAAATTTTATGTGTAATCTTCATATTTACAAACACATTTACAAACACAAATAGGGATGTAAATGAGTATCCTATAAATAGGTACTCTGTACTATCTGACTCAGTTAAGTAGGGTTAGAATGGTTAATAATCGAGTTCGGATAGTACTTTTACTTCCCGTTACGGGTTAAGATAGGGTTCTAGTAGTGATGTTAGGATACCTTACTACCCGAACAATTTTTAAATATTGTTATATACATTTTTTATTTATAAAATATTTATTATTAATATAATAGTTAATTAAATTAATTCATTAAGTATTTTAATTATGAATTTTAACATTAATTTATTTTTGAGTTAATTTAAATTTATAAATTTATTTTTTCCTAATCATATGTATTAAATTAATTTTAAATTTAAATTAAAAGTCAAAATTTGACTTAATAAACAAATATTTAACGAATTCGGATAATTAAAAAGATAGTTTTTATATTATATAAGCAGGATTCGGGTATTGAAAATTAAAATATTCAAATATTTAATCGAATTCAGATATTAAAAAATATGATCGAATTCAAATTGAAATATCTTAAAATTAACTTATACTCTATCTTTAGATTCACAAACTAGTTCAACCGAATCCAAAACCCAAAACGACTAGTATAACAACAAAAAAAAAAAAGGATGTCCCGATCCGGATCGGTCGATCCGGTTCTAAGCGGGAGCAGAAAAATGGAGAGAAGAGGAAATTACAACTTTTGAGACTTGGCACTTCGAACTTTGCCCTTCGCTATTCGCCATTTGCAGTGAGTTTCGTAACTCGTTATCTTCAGTTCTGAGTCTTTGTCTCTGCTCCAACATGTTTTGAGGTTAGATTCTCAACACTACTCTCTCCCTGTCTCTTTTTCTCATATTGATTTCCTCTGATAAACAAAAGAAAAAACGATTCCCCTTTGTCACTATGATATTTATCCGGCAATCAAGCCAATTGCAATTTATTTTAATTAGTAGTAATATGATTCCTCTTATAGAGACGGCTTGAGGAATGTTCACCATAAAATCTTCGAACTCATTTCACCATTTCTTTTATTGCTCTGTTTTTTCTTCTTATCTGAACCCCTTTATGTGTATCGATAACTTTAGACCTAAACAAAGCCCTTCTGGATTCATTGTTAATGTGTCCCACTGCAATTTTGCACCAATTTGATCATATTTCTTTCTTTTTACTCAACTAGAGCCTCAATCATTTGGAAGAAGAAACTCTTTTAGGCTTAATTGATATAAGGCTCTATCTTCTGCTGTTTTTAACACTTTAGGCTTTGCCCTTCTTTATATATTACCATATATACTGTATTTTTGACAGTAAATGAATGAATTTAAACCGTCTAACAGTCTCACTTGGACACTGCCAAGGCTGGCTTCAGACAGTGAAAATTGAATGATATCTTTGCAAGTAATCTACTTTCCATGGTTTACCCTTTAATCTCTCCTGTTTTCCTTTCCAAAGATTCCATCTTTTTTTTTTCGAAAGACAAAGGCATGAAATGATCCTCTGCATTTGTTATATAAATTATTTTATTTTCTTTTTCTGCAATCTAATTATCTGGTTTGTATGAAGTTCAATTTGTACATGGGAAGTATTTTTTTTGTTTACCTTCAAGTTATGGAGCATTCTATCTCTAAAATTCTGGACTTTTTTTTCCCACGCGGCAACCAAGCAGAGGATTATTTGAAACCTGCAGGGCTAATTTTTCTTGTCATCTCTTGCATTTCCCATTTTTTATAATGTTCTGTATTACATAAAATCATGCCAATGGAGGATTAGCTGGAACTTTGTTGTGAAAACTTCCAAGTCTTGCTTTTTATATTGCTCTCTTCACACATGCATATATAAATATGTGAATGCATGAACACATTCTTCATTTAGTTGATGGTTTTTTGGGCTTCTGTTATGTTTCTTATGTGTTATCTGGGTTTGGTGCAGGTTGTGTGTTACTACCATTTATCTGAAAATGGCAATAAAATTTACTAGGAAAATACTGATGAATCCTCGCTTCATTAGTTGCAATTCTTCTCAATTCCTTGTGGGGTTGAGTTCAAATCATGATACAAGGCTTTTCCTTCAAAAAGGTTTAGGTGGGTTTCAAGAATCTGGCATAATATACAGCCCTCGATTTTTTTGTCATGTTACATGTCTGGAAAGGTTAAGTTGGGAAGGTTCTTCTCACAAAGTTTTGTTGACAAAGCCTGAAAATGCTTTGAAGGATCTCAAACTGAATGAAGCATGGGAAGCTTTCAATGAATTTAAAAGGTTGTATGGTTTTCCAAACCATTTACTTGTCAGTAGGTTCATCACTCAACTGTCCTACTCATCCAGCTCTCATTGGCTACAAAAAGCTTGTGATTTGGTTATGATAGTCTTGAAAGAGAAATCATATCATCTTCAGCCTGACATCTTGGCTAAGCTAGTTCTCTCTTTAGCAAGAGCACAGATGCCCATTCCATCATCAATGATTCTTAGATTGATGCTGGAAAAGGAGATATTACCCCCAATGAATGTATTGCAGTTGGTAATTCTGCATATGGTGAAGACAAAGGTTGGGACATGTATAGTATCCAATCTCTTGGTCCACATTTGTGACTATTACATAAGATCCTGTTCAGGGAAAAGTCATTGCACAAACTTGCCGAAACCTGATACAATGATCTTTAATCTTGTGCTTGATGCTTGTGTTAGATTTGCATTATCCCTCAAAGGTCAACAAATTATAGAATTAATGTCACAAAAAGGGGTTGTTGCTGATGCACACTCAATCAATATCATTGCTCAAATCCATGAAATGAATGGGCAGAGGGATGAGTTGAAGAAATTTAAAGATCATATTGCTCCTTTACCAGTGCCTTTTGTTTCTTATTATCGGCAGTTTTATGAGTGTTTGTTAAGCTTGAATTTCAAGTTTGATGACATTGATGCTGCTGCTGAGCTTGTGTTGGACATGAATAGGTCTTGGGAATCTCATCCTATTGAAGATCTTGGGAAGGATTACCAGAAGCCTCGTTTTGTTCCAATCGGATCTCAGAATCTCAGGAATGGACTGAAGATACAAATTGTACCCGAGTTGCTGCAAAAGGATTCTGCCCTCAAAACAGAAGGTAAATTGGATCTTGTTATCTGTAGGGATAATAAACTTCTTCCTACTAATAGGGCTCTATCCAAGATCATTAACGGATACAAGAGGCATGGGAAGATCAATGAGCTGTCAAAGTTTTTACTTAGCTTAAAAAAGGAGCTATGTTCATCAGGTGGTTCAAGTTTGTTTTGTGATGTGCTTGATGCATGCATTTCATTAGGCTGGATGGAGATCGCTCATGACATTTTGGATGACATGGAATCCTTTGGGGATCCCTTGGGCTCTAGTACATATATGGCACTCTTGATGGCTTATTATAAAAGAAATATGTTTAGGGAGGGAAATGTAGTGCTAAAACAAATGAGGAAGGCTGGTTTGGTTGTAAATTTCTCTGACAAAATGGTTATCTCTGAAAATGTGCCAGCAAATGTCGGTAGAAGTTCTATTTGCATAAATGAATCATCTTCTATTTGTCAACCAAGTCTGTCTGAGTCTCTTTTTCAAGAAATAAGTGAGGCAGAGAAGGCGATATCTCCTATAATTTATGAATTGAATTCTTCTATTTACTTCTTTTCCAAGGCTAAAATGATGGGGGATGCACTGAAGATATACCGCAGAATGCAAGAGAT
Source organism: Heritiera fomes (assembly GCA_032173925.1). Lineage (NCBI taxonomy): Eukaryota > Viridiplantae > Streptophyta > Magnoliopsida > Malvales > Malvaceae > Heritiera > Heritiera fomes. The sequence goes on from JAPDPM010000017.1 coordinate 1,489,621, forward strand.
GAAAATCCAACCCACTGGACACACTTTTGCATATCTGGTATGTGGGTATTCTTCCCTAGAAATTTATCGTGATATTACCATTCTGTGGGGTGACATGAAGAGGACCATGGATGGTAAGAATTTCTCTGTGAGTAGTGATTTGTATGAGTTTCTGCTACTGAACTTTCTTCGAGGTGGATACTTCGAAAGAGTGATGGAGGTCATTGGTTATATGAAAAAGTGTAGCATGTATATTGACAGAGGGATGTATAAGAGTGAATACCTAAGGATCCATAAGAATCTTTATAGGAGCTTAAAAGCATCCAAAGCTAGAACCGAGGCTCAAGGTAAGAGGCTTGAGCATGTTCAGGCATTTAAGAAATGGGCTGGTATTAATTGAACGCTTTAAATACGTTGGTTGTTTGGGTGAATGGTTTAGATGACACGTACTTTTACTGTCAAGATTTAGTCTTGACATTCAACAAATAAGAGTTGGAGTTGAATACTTTATCACCAAAAGCAAAAAAATAGGAGAAATTACGTTATGTTGGTAATGAAACCTTTATAGCTGTCAAAGCCCGAGGAAGAAGTTCAGTTTGATTCATTGATCTTTCTTATTGGATCTGTATTGGTATCCGCTAGGTCTTGCTGCACTTTCTCTGTTCTGATAGCTACTGTGTTATCAAGAAGATGGCTTTACTGTGTCACATTTGCAACTAAAGTTGCATTCTTGACTCTTTCCTCTCTAGAGCCAGATTTGGTAACGGTGGTGTACTGTGCTTCCAAGGAGGTAAGGGTAAAGGGCTTTATTTACTTATTTTTATGATTCATGATTCTTTATACTAGACTATGTGGATAAAAATAATTACATTGTTTATTTTCTCTGTAAATAACAAATGTGTAATTGAATGTTGATTCTCTCTCTCTCTCTCTCTCTCATTTGTTATAGTTTTTAGATCTTACAAGGAAGTATGCTCAGTCTGAGCATCCCAAAACCCGAACTCATTAACCTTGCTTGATTTATTCACGGCTAAGGTGAAAATATGAGGGAAAAGATTTTTAAGGACGACACCCTTGATCCACTCATCATCCCAGAAACTAATTCTGCTACCATCACCAAGCAAGAAACCCAACATACCAGTCAGCAACTGGAAATGAACGTTTTTAGCAGATAAAGGAGAGGTTATGTTCCTCCACACACTAGACAGATTTCTACCATTACCAAAACTTTCCACTTGTTACAACTGATGATTTGACCCATCTTAAATTTAAAGCTGACTACCATGAAGAGTTTAAGAATAGCCATTATACTGCCCATAAAGAATCATAATTTTTTTGAATAAATAGGACACCGCAAGAACAATTGTTGGGAAACCCCAAGAACTAGTTATGTTGTTAATCAAACCTACCCTGCCTCTGAAGTTTTAGCTGAAACTGTGGCTGCACTTGCAGCAGCTTCCTTGGCATTCAAATCTGCTAATAAAAAATACTCTATAATACTCCTCAATAGAGCAGCAGAGGTAAAATACAATAAGGCAAAACCATCTTCTTCATTTTTTCTTATACTATTATTTGACACCCTCTTCAGTTTATAGATAGTAACTTGTTCTCTATGTGTGGATTAGGTCTTTGATTTTGCAAATAAGTTTCATGGAAACTACAAAGACAGCGTTGGCTAAGGAGTGTGTCCATATTATTGTGATTTCGATGGCTATGTGGTGCATAGAGAAATTTAACACATTAACTAGATTTCGAAGATTAAAAACCACCAGTATTTGAAGTTCAAATCTTTTTTTACAGGACGAACTGATTTGGGGAGCAGCATAGTTGTTTAAGGTGACAAAGGAACAGAAGTATTGGGATTATATTCGAAGGAACATTCCACATCTGCCTAAAAAAGTTATCAGGCTTGTAGGTGTTGACTTGTGAGCTAATGATGGCTTTGCTGAATTTAGATGGGATGCAAATTATGCTGGTCTCAATGTTGTTGTTTTGGGGGTAATAATCTGATTATCCATTCATTTGTTTTCTTAATAAACCATTGTTTTTATAATACAATCTCGTATCTTGTTTTGATTGTTTTTGTAGTTGGTAATGAACTCCACTAATTTCAATCCCTTTGTTACCCAAGCTCAGAAATTTGTGTGTAATCTGTTGCCAGAATCACCTTCCAAATCTGTTACATTCTCTCCAGGTAACCAGCCTAAAACTTAAAAACTTCGTTTGTTTCTGCAGTTGCTAATGGATGACATGATTTGCAAAAGAATAATGCTAGGTGGGCTTTTGTTCAAACCCGGTGGAAGCAACATGCAACATGCCACAGCTTTGTCCTTTCTTCTTCTTGTTTACTCTTAATATCTGAAAAAGATACAATGGAGCAGTTCGTTGTGGTAAGGTTAATGAAGTACCATCTAGGCTGAAGCAAATTGCAAAAGGTCCGGTACATATGTTCACCTGAATATTAGGTTCTTTGGATTTCTAAACATATTTATCATTTTAAATCCAAAGAATCAGTTCTATTATTCCCACAAAGGCAAAATATTCTCAAAGACGTATTTGTAGGTTTTATTTTATAAGTAGGAATAATCAGGATATTAGTCTGGAAATCTGAACAGGATGATTCTCTTCAAATTTAAGCAAAACAAAGTTGGCTGAGGACTTCTATTTGCACCACGGTAATTGCTCTTTACACTACAAAAAAACAAAAAAACTAAATCAACCCCCTGAAATGACAAATTTATCCTTCATTCAATAAATCCTTTCTCCCCCCCCCCCCCCCCCCCCCTCAGTCGGATCTTCTTCTCCACGGCTCTTCTTCTCCACGGTCCGTTCCTCAGCCTTCTTCCTCATCCTCTTCTCCAACTGTTGTAGAACAGGTACATTTTGTTTATAAATTTTTGGTTGAATTTTAGTTGGCATTTTGGCTTTAGGGTGAGGCTGTCGGGGCGAGGCAGGTGAGGCTCCTGGGTGAGCCTCGTGCAGGTGAGGCTGTCGGGGCGAGGCAGGTGAGGCTCCGGGGTGAGCCTCGTGCAGGTGAGGCTCCGGGGCGAGTTTCGCGCAGCAATGCACAGGCGAGCCTCGCTTAGGGGAGGCTACAGGGCGAGCCTCGCGCAGGTGCTGCACGAGGTCGGCAGCAGTGAGCGAGGCTCGCCAGAACCCATTGCGCTCGCCCAGCGCGCAAGCTGGGTTGCGCGCGGACAAGCCATACGCGCAACTTGGCTTGCGCGCGAGCTTGCCCAGCGCGCAACCCAGCATGCGCGCGGACAAGTCATGCGCGCAAGCCAGGTTGCGCGCTTTCTGGCCCAGCGCGCAACCCAGCTTGCGCGCGGGCAAGTAAAGCGCGCAACCCAGCTTGCGCGCGGGCAAGTAAAGCGCGCAAGCTGGCTTGCGCGCGTTACTTGCCCGCGCGCAACCCAGCTTGCGCGTTGAGTCAAAACCTTTGTAGCCTTTGTTTGTCATTACCTTTTGATTAATGGATTGAGTGTTTTTTTTATGCAGCTTCTTTTGTCACTACCTAAGCCAGAGTCTTCGAAGACTGCTTTTGGTCAACAATCTGATTTTAGGTATAATTTGCTACTTTTATTCTGTTTTTTTTAAACATATTAACTTAGATGACATGAAACCTTGATCACAGCATGGTGCATTTGATTTTTGTTTGAAGTCTTCTTCTCCAGCCTTTATGTTTGTATTGATCAAGTTTTCTTGTTTATGAGTTGGTTCATCATGATAATTATATACTATTATTTTGTTACTTCCACCCACATTGTTTTATTCTTCCAATAATGCCATCAATCTCAGACATAAATATTTTTTTTTCAGACATGGCAGATACACAAGGTGGAGGAAGACGGCAGCGACCCACAGGCTCCGAGAGAAGACGACGAGTTGGCCAATATCGTGCTCAGCAGGCCGAGCAGGCTGAACATGCCGAGCAAACAGCTTCAGATGATGCAGAGGAGGTACTTGAGCCTTGTCCTGGAGGCCCGAGTGATATGTCTGTTTTGAGAAGTTTTAGATCACATGTGGCTTTTGCCATATGGGGTGGTGAGGTAATTATTTTGTTAAATTTAATAATATAGATCTATTTTATTTGTTAAAAATGATCTTATTATTTGTTGTTTATGATATAGGAGCGAGGCAACTTGAAGGTTCTTAATCATAGCCAAAAAATATCGATGTGGACTTTAGACGATGATCGATCACGTATTCGCTCCATTGTTTTACAATCCGGCTTAGGTTGTTTGGTTGAGTGCAGTTATCGCACTTGCAATGGTACTCTCATCTCTGCTTTTTGTGAGAGGTGGCAGCCGGAAACGAACACATTCCATATGTCTTTTGGGGAGATGACGATTACCCTAGACGATGTAGCTACATTGCTTGGTGTACCTGTGGTCGGAGGGATCGTATCATGCCAGCACATCTCCATGAAGCATGCAATCAGAATATTTGTTCGTTTGTTAGGCGTCTCTGTTACGGAAGCTCAAGCAGCGACAAGTACCGGTCGTGGATCTAGTGTGACATTGCAATGGTTGAGAGCCACTTTTCGTAATGTGACCGATACCTTCAGTGATGAGGAAATAGTGTATGCTGCTCGTGCGTACTTACTTCATTTACTTGGGTGTACACTTTTTGTGGATAAGAGTGGATCGCATGTTCCTGTTTCATTGTTGTCATGTTTAGAGGATTTAACGGTTATCAGCGAATATGCGTGGGGTGCGTGTGCTCTTGCTTATATGTATAGACAGTTGGGTCTTGCAAGCAGGGCAAAAGTACACGGGATTGGAGGCTATATGACTCTTTTTCAGGTATTAAGATTTACTTTTATATAAATAACTTGTGAATTATAATTTGTTTATAATTAATTTATCAATGATTAATGTTTTATTTGATATAGGCTTGGATTTATGAGCACTTTCCATCATTGAGTCCCGAGTTGAACTTCAATTATGAGGATAGTTTGCCGCGAGCTCGACGATGGAAGCCACGTGGTTATGGTCAAGATGTGAACGTGTTGTGGGAGCATCTAGATGACCTCCAGCGTAATCAAGTGTGCTGGGTTCCATATGCAGATAGTCGAAGACAGCATCCGTTGCCCCCGATCTCTTTTTTCACGATCTGCTTAAAGGCTGGGGATGTCGTGGAGCCATACCATCCAGAGAGAGTGTTACGGCAGTGGGGCTATGTACAGACCGTACCTTCGAGACCTTTAGCGCCATATAGAGCACAGAGAGGTAGTACGAGTGCCACTTATGATGTGGTTTATCAGTTTATGGATCAATTATGGCATAGATGGCCTATGTATGTCCTCAGAGAAGAGGATAGAGGACGTATGTGTGTGATCCCAGGAGAGACGGCTCCCGATTATATGGCTTGGTATGGCTCTATTTCTCATAGATTCGTACAAAATCCAACACGCAGATCGAGGCTTCAAGCTCCCTCAGTCGATTCTGATCAATCTAGTGTAAGTTATTAACACTAAATCCTAAGTGAATAAAATTTGTTCATACTATTATATTCACTTAAATTGCTTTCATGTATTGTTTTGCAGCGCATGTCAAGGGCAGTGTCTCTCTGTGAATTACTCATGAGTGGCAGCAGAGATGTAGAGACATTGACAAAGGGAATTTACGACCTGCATGAGATATTAGCTGGGTCGTCAGATGCTGCTTCATCCTCGGCTCCTCCTCCAGCTCCATCACAGACAACACCTCCTCCAGCTCCATCACAGACAGCTCCTCCTCTAGCTCCTCCACCAGTTACATTAGAGATGGCTTCTCCACCAGTTACATCAGAGATAGCTTCTCCACCAGTTACTCGTTTTTATACTAAGCTCGGGAGGAGAAGAGGCAAGACAATTATATCGGATGCGTCGAGGGATTAGTGTATTTATATTTGTATTTAGTGACTTGTTTTTAAAAGATACAGTTTATCTTTATGATATTAGACAATGGTATTAAAGTATGTAATGATTTTTGTTTATAATATAATGTTTAATTTAGTGATTTTTGTTTTTTAATGCTTAGAGTTTATCTTTATAATAGCAGATAATGTTATTAAAACATATAATGCATAAATTGAGAATACAATTATAAGAAGGCATACATATCAAATATATAAATTGATAATATATTCATACAAAGGCATAAATGTTAAAAATACAGTCATATTCAATAAAATATCATGGCTCGTCTACATCAATGGTTTCTTTAATAGCAACATCCGATCTATTGAATTCTTCATCCACACTATTGAATTCTTCATTATACACTACTATTTCTTTTTTACTCTGCAAATATTAAACAATTAATATTAAATAATTAGTGCAATAAATTATAGAATAAAAATAATAAAAATAATTAATTATCAAAATAAAATTAGTACAATAAATTATACAATGAATTAGTACAATAAATGATACAAAAATTATAAATTATATAATTATATAATTTATATAATAAAAATAAATACTTATAAAAATAAAAATGAACAGGTATGGGCGCGCAAGCAAAGCTTGCGCGCTGGTGGCCATCCCGCGCAAGACCGCTTGCGCGGAATTGGCCATTCCGCGTAAGCTGTCTTGCGCGAAACTGGCAATATTGCGCAATCTTTCTTGCGCGCTGATGGGCATTTCGCGCAAGAAAGCTTGAGCTCAGATGGCCATCCCGCGCAAGAGACATTCTTGCGCGAGATGCTATTTTATTCACCAGTCACGAGCACACAGGAGAGGGTAAAAAAGGCGGGAAAATGTTGTGAACTATGTAGGCAAAACGAAAAATCAAAGTGGGAGAAAAACATACTTCATATTTTTACTGTTTTAACTTTAAAAATAAAAACTAAATAACAACTAAATAAAAAACTAAACAAAGTAATCGAAAGCCAACGCCAGAGCACTTCTTACACTCTTCACTACATTTTCCCTCACTGGTGTCTCTCTTCTGCGTGCTTCAGTTTGCTATTCAGTCTTCCCCCTTCCGCTGCAATCTACCGTTTCTCATTTTTCTTCATCAATCATATTCTATTTTCCTTCAAAACATTAAAAAATATGAGTGAGAGTAGCTATTATGATAGCTATGAAGAGTATGAAAGTGAAGAAACTGAAAGAGAAGAAGAAGAGGTAAGATTTGATGAGTTTTTTTCGGATTAGGCTCGTCAGGTGAAAGTCAGAAATTCGTATTTCGCGCAAGTAAACTTGCGCGAAATGGCCATCTGAGCGCAATCTTTCTTGCGCGTAGTGGCCACCATCGCGCAAGCTAGCTTGCGTGATATGGCCTTCCGCGCGCAAGTAAGCTTGCGCGCTATGGCCATTTAAGCGCAAGCTTACTTGCGCTTTATATCCACCAGCGCGCAAGCTGGGCTTGCGCGCACATACTTCTGAGTTATCATTTAAATTTTTTTCTTTTTACTATTTTTATTATATAAAGTATATATATAATATTTATAATTTCTTTAATAATTGTACTAATTCCTTGAATAATTTATTGTACTAATTAATTATTTTTATAATTAATTAGTTTTATTATTTTTATTATATAATTTATTGTACTAATTGTTTAATATTAATTGTTTAATATTTGCAGAGTAACAGAGAAGTAGTATTGTACAATGAAGAATTCAATAGTGTGGATGAAGAAATATTTGACTACACTTATGCATTTACTACTAACAAGGTAAGCATATTTAAAATTAATATAATGTTTCAATGCAAATACTGTAAAATAAAAAAAACTAATTATTAAATTTTTTTGTTCAGGTTTTCAATAGTAGAAATGCCTTGATCACATGGGCTAAAGAGGTTGGAAGAGACTTAGGTTTTGTTATTGTGATTAAATCATCCGAAGTTGGTGTTCCCGGAAGAAAACCTAGACTTCGACTTGCATGTGAACGGTATGGAATGTATAGATCAAATAGAGATGAATTACGTCGCTTGGGAACGGGAACGAAGAAGTGCAATTGTCAATTCGAGCTACAGGGGCTGAAATTGGCGAGCGGCGATGATTGGGCAGTCGGAGTAGTATGTGGAATGCATAACCATTTGGTTGCAAGTCAGTTAGAAGGACATTCCTTTGCTGGTCGATTAACGGTGAAAGAGCAAGGTATAGTGGCCGATATGACAAATAATATGGTCAAACCAAGAAATATACTAATGATGTTGAAACAACATGATAAGAAGAATTCCAGCACCATAAAGACCATCTACAATGCACGACAAAAGTATAGAATGATTGACAAAGCTGGTAGATCACAGATGCAGCAACTCATGAAACACTTAGATGATTGTAATTATGTTGAGTGGCATAGGAGTGATGAGTCTAGTGATTGTATTAGAGACTTATTTTGGACGCATCCGACTGCTGTAGATTTATTGAATGCTTTTCCAAATGTGTTAGTTATGGATTGTACATATAAAACTAATCGATATAGACTCCCTCTCCTTGAGATTGTTGGTGTGACATGTACAGATTTGACATTTTCTGTTGCATTTGTTTACATGGAGGCTGAGCGCACTGACAACTACACTTGGGCATTAGAGAAGTTAAAGAGCTTGATGTCTTCTGATTCAATGCCTTCAGTCATTGTTACTGATAGGGATTTAGCATTGATGAAAGCAGTACACACAGTGTTCCCTAGCACAACCAATCTCTTATGTAGATGGCATATATCAAAGAATGTACTTGCTCATTGTAAAAAGTGGTTTGAGAGCAAAGAGAAGTGGGAGGCATTCATGTCAGCTTGGGGCATTCTTGTATTCTCTTCGAATGAGTATGAGTACGAAGCAAATTTAAGTTCATTGGTTTCTCATTACCATTCTTATCCTAGAGCGCTCGAGTACTTGATCCATACTTGGTTGACTCAGCATAAAGAGAAATTTGTTGCTGCGTGGACAAATAAAGTACAGCACTTTGGAAATGTTACAACAAATAGGTATGTAGGTTTATAGGGTTTACTTATTGTTATTTTCAGAAAATATATAATTTATTCATTATAATAAACATTTTCTAACATCATATAGGGCGGAGAGTGCACATTCAAAGTTAAAGAGACACCTTGGATCGTCCCAAGGAGATTTTGACACATCATGGAAGGTTATCAACTCCCTGATTGAGCTGCAACATACGGAGATAAAGGCCTCATTCGAGAGAAGTCTTACTATTGTGGAACATAATTTTCGAGCAATTTTGTTTAGGGATTTACGGGGATTGGTTTCTAGGACAGCATTGAGCATTATTTTGAAGGAAGCACAACGAGCAAATGATACTGGCATTGACCCTCTTGTTTGTGGTTGCGTCATTAGAGGCACACATGGGTTGCCTTGTGCTCACGAGATTGCTGAATTTATAAGGTTCGATACACCGATTCCATTGTTCGTTTTGGATCCTTTTTGGTCGAAGTTGGACTTGAAGAAGAAAAATGTTGATTACTTGGCTAAGTTGAATCTTGACGCTGAGTGGGAGCTTATAGTGAGACGCTTCGATGCTTGTGATATCTCGGGAAAATTAGCCTTGAAGAAAAAGTTAAGAGAACTCGGTGATCCAGCAACTACATTTCTTGTTCCTCCACCCGAGAAGGCTAAGACCAAAGGCAATCGAGATAAATCAACTCGACGTGATCCTTCGTATTTTGAGATTGTTGAATCTCAATATGATAGTGCATTAACACCCGTTTCAGTCAATTCAGTAAAGATGAAGAAACTACCAGTGCATCGAAAAAAGAAAGTGAAATTTATTGATTCTTTCCCTTTAGAGATACGCCAATACATACATTCTACTGTGGATGTTGAATCGGATGGACATTGTGGTTTTCGAGCTATAGCTGGCTTGCTAGGCATGGGTGTTGATGCATGGGCTAAGGTGCGACAAGATTTGATCGAGGAGATATGTGATTTCCGCGCTTATTATGTTAGTCTCTATGGATCAGAGGAGCGTGTTGATGAATTGATAGAGACATTATCATATTTCAAGACACCAGCTCCTTATGATAAATGGATGACTTTACCCGATATGGGTCACTTGATAGCAACAAAGTATAACGTTGTGCTAGTCCATTTATCTTCTAGACAATGCTTGACATATCTTCCGCTTAGAACTGCACCACCTCTCCCTCTGCAACATGGATTCATAGCACTTGGACTTATTCACGATTCTCATTTTGTTGAGGTATTGATAATAATATGTATGTTAGAATTGAGATATTTTGTTTTATATTTTTTCGTACGTTTAATAGTGATATTTTTTCAGGTATTTATGGACCCGTTTGCACCAATACCTCCGATTGCATGCAATTGGCATCGGTACCGATATGATTTTGCTCGTGAGTGGGAGCTTCCATATATATCTCGCATTGAGGAATTTCAAAATTTGTTATCGAGATCAAATGTTGCCATTAAAGAAACCATTGATTTAGACGAACCATGATATTTTATTAAATATTACTGTATTTTAACATTTATGCCATTGTATGAATATATTATCAATTTATGTCTTTGATATGTATGCCTTCTTATGATTGTATTATCGATTTACGCATTATATGTCTTAATAACATTATCTACTATTATAAAGATAAACTCTAGGCATTAAAAAACAAAAATCACTAAATAAAACATTAAATTATAAACAAAAATCATTACATATTTTAATAACATTATCTGATATCATAAAGATAAACCGTATCTTTAAAAAACAAAAGTCACTAAATACAAATACACTAATCCACCAGTTACTCGTTTTTATACTAGGCTCGGGAGAAGGAGAGGCAAGGCAATTATATCGGATGTGGCTGACATCCCCAGCCATTAGGAATTCTAGTCTATCCAAAATTCCTAAGAGACCAAGCTTAACAAAAACTCTTCACCCGCCAGAGTCCTTACCGCACAATGACTCTGCCCAGTCTGTCCAGTGCTGGCGGTCGCCAGCTCATATCTTGAGTGCCAGGTGTGCGCACTCATCCAGGGTCTGTCCTCACCTATTAGAATCCCTCTTGGACTCAACTAGCTATCCGCGCGTCTCAGATCGCAGCTGGAAGTGTTTCGTCCGCCAGCTGCCTTCTCTGTCACAGTCCTAGTCAAACTCTACTTCTGAGTCTTGGTTCGCGTCTGCCTCTTCTCCAGCATCCGCGCAAGCCCATCCAATCAGAGTCCTGGTCGGACTAGACTTCTGGCCCGCGTCTGCTTCCCTCATCAGCATCCACGCGCGCCCATCAACCAGACTTCCCGCGGTCCTGGTTCCGAACACCACTGCACACTGTCCAAACATGTGCAAAACTGCCTCCTACCACAGCGCGTACATCCTGCACGCCTCGATTGCACCTAGCAAACGAACTAACATTCTGATTGCACGCTTCATGGAGATGTGCCGGCATGATACGATCCCGCCGACCACTGGTATGCCAAGCAGTGTAGCTACATCATCGTGGGTAATCGTCATCTCCCCAAAAGGCATATGAAATGTGTTAGTCTCCGGCTGCCACCTCTCACAAAAAGCTGAGATGAGTGTAGTTATTGCAAGTGCGATAACTACACTCAACCAAGCAACCTAAGCTGGATTGCAAAACAAAGGAGCGAATACGTGACCGATCATCGTCTAGAGTCCACTGAGAGATTTTTTGAGTGTGATTAAGAACCTTCAAATTGGCTCGTTCCTATATAAACAACAATAAATAATAAGATTATTTTTAATAGATAAAATAGATCTATATTCTTAAATTTAACAAAATAATTACCTGACCCTCCCATATCGCAAAATCCACATGTGATCTAAAACTATTCAAAACAGACATATCACTCGGGCCTCCAGGACAAGGTTGAGATGCCTCATCTGCATCATCTGAATCTACTTGCTTGGCCTGCTCCTCTTGCTCGACCTGTTCTACTTGTTCAGCTTGCTCGGCCTGCTCAGCAAGATATTGGCTAGCTCGTCGTCTTCTCTCTGAGCTGGTGGGTCGTCGTCGTCTTCCTTGAGATGAACCTCCACCTTGTGTTTCTGCCATATCTGAAAAAAACATTTATGTCTTAGCAAATGATTGTATGATTAGATGAATAAAACAATCAAAGCATTAATGCTCAATTCTAAGTAAAATTGCTTAAGAATCCAACAAAAAAATATTCCTCATTTCACCCTAGCTATTACTTCTTTGTTGAGCAAAAACAAGGGAGCCAAGGGAGCCAAACGTTGAGCAGAAACAACAAAAAAAGGTAAATATTGCTCCCAGCTCGGAACAAGACGTGCGCAAGCTGGCTTGCGCGCGGGCACAGGTTCCGCGTAAGCTGGCTTGCGCGGAACCTGTGCCCGCGCGCAAGCCAGCTTGCGCAGAACCTGTGCTCACGCGCAAGCCAGCTTGCGCTTAAACTGCGCCCCAGCGCAAGCCAGCTTGCGCGGAACCTTCACCCGAGCGCAAACCAGCTTGCGCGGAAACTGCGCCCGCGCGCAAGCCAGCTTGCGCGGCACAGACTGGCGGCACATTCAGTAGCCATTCTCCTTGAGCACATTCAAAGCATTATCGAAAACCAAGACTTGAGGCACATGGCCTCTCACGGGCTCACCTGCGCGAGGTCGACAGCCTTGCACGGGTGAGCGTGAGCGAGGCCACAAGTCTTGCTCAGGTGGGCTCTCACCTGCGCGAGGCTGCCGACCTCGCTCAGGTGGGCTCTCACCTGCGCGAGGCTGCCGACCTCGCGCAGGTGAGCTCAGATTGTTACAGTAGCAGCAAAATGTACGTTACCTGTAGAGACTGGTTTCGGTTGACAGAGTTGTAGCCGGTGGAGAAGAAAATTTGGGAAGGAAGCGAACGGTGATATATTTGTTTTTATAGTAAGGTTAATTTTGTAATTTAATAGTGTAAGATTAATTCGTTTTTTGGAAGTGTAGTGTGTAGAGTAGAAATTGTAGTGGGTTTAGTCCGTCCCAAGTTGGCTTAATCCAATATAAGGAAGCTTACAATTCAATATTATTGTAGATAGATTATGTATAGGGAAAGAACCTACTGGGGATGTAACGTCTTTCCTTACCGAAAATACTAACTAAATTTTTTCTTTCTCACTTACTTGGATGGGCTGTACGTAATGTCTCAAATTTATCCTTAAGCTAAATTTACATTAGCTAAATCAATATCCTTTAATTACTTCTGTCGTAATTCAAATTCTTTAATTAAGCATGTATTCACAATTTTTGAATCATTTTACTTTACAAAATGTGTCCACCACAGTGTCATGCATTGTTATAAATCATAAATATATCATGTACTTTAATTTATTCCCATACTATAAGAGTACTGAAATACAAGTTTGAATACAAAATGGATAGCTGTACATCAGATATTTTTAAGGGTGGTAAAAAGCCTCAAAGGACGTGATATAACCCTTCGTACAGAGCACTTGTTGCAAATAATTTGGAAAGGTGAAGGGGGGGTGAGCTTATAAAACCCAATAAGAAATATATATAAGAGACAGATATAGAAAATTTAAATGCAAGTTTTTTAAATCAATTACTAAATACGAAATTTTGAAGAAACATTCGGAGATCGAAATTCATACGATTCAAAAGTCAAATCATGCTAATGTAATGCACCAGAAAATAATTCATGTAAACTAAAATAAAGCAATTAAATTCGGAACATAAACCTAAACATATATGAATTTATCACACTTAGTTTCACTATGAATATTTGAAATAAACCATATCGATTTTGAAATTTAAATATCAAATGTTCAAAATTTATATACGAAAATATGTACGAAAAACATACACATACTAAGCATGGAGACATATTAACGATTAAGTAATAATCATGCAGTTCGAATATTCTCGGGAGGGAAAGTGCAAGTCGAATAGACATATGGTCATAGTCCAAAGGGGGCTCACAGTGAGCATTTATCAAGTGTCAATTGGGCCCGCTGTGAACTGGATTAAGGTCACACAGCTCGAAAGTCAAATACTATTGCGGACTGGATTAAGGTCACACAGTAATCCGAAAGTTCTAATACTGCAGTGACTTTAGTTAGTCATGTCTCAAAACATTTTTATGTATATATTTTTGGAATTCATAATAGTATTTTTCGAAACTTCATAAAAGTTCACAAATGAACATATATATATATTTTCTTTCAAAGTAGATAATTCATAAATATTCATAAATATTTTCTAAAAATACAATATTTTGATAATTTCCATGAAAATTAGAATTTTGGATAAAATTTCATGAATATTTCAAAATCATGCAATTTAACATTTTTTTCAAAACAAAGCTTGCTAGAAAATTGCTATTTTCAATCTGTTACTTGAGCTCTAGCTTAATTCGCAAAACTAATATTTTCACAAAAATCCGACAGCATAACGGCATAATATTCTTAAAACTTCCTGCAAGGAAATTACAATTTATAAACCCAAGACAGTTGAAGCGTTGGTATTGCACCCTTGTATTTCTTGAGCTTTCTATCACTTCTTGAATTCCTTTTTCTTTAGTCTTTTAACTTAGGGTGTTAAGTGTCCCCCACTTTGTAAGATTTCCTCATGCATTAAGACATAAAATTTATATTATTAAATCACCTTAAAAAAATTTACATTTTAAATTCTTCCTTAAGTACATTGACTTGCAACTTTATCCTGGCTGCCACATGCTCCTTACTTCCTTAAATATTCTTTCCTCATTCGAACCTACATCACATATTATATTTTAACCTCCTTATTTCATCATTTAAAAATCTATAATAAAATCAACCCTTACCCCTTATTACCAACCAAAACCGAGGGCCCCTTAAGCAGCCTTGAACCTCACTGACTTGGTGTCGCTATGTACATCAAAATATGCAGCAACTTTGCTTTTATTCAAGGCTTTTTAACAGACAACACTTCTTCTTGTACTCTACCTCTCCACTAGCTTTGGTTCAGCTCCAAATATAGCCTTGTAATCGCACCAACTCAGCCTCCTTTTCACTGCCTACAACTAGCTTAATGCAGTCCCAAGAAACTGCCCTGATTAGCCTTGCCGAGACCCTTGTTCAGCACTTAAGAAATCAGCCTTCAACAGCCCTTAAAGGCTTGACATTCACCTCTCGTTACAGTCCCTGTAAGTCTCCTTCTTCAACTCCAAAAACACCACCTGTACATCACCATTTCTTGCTTGTATTGATGAATGTCGAGAAGTGCAACCCCCTTCCACAACTTCCAGCTGCTACGTTGGTGAAAGAAAAAGAAAACTCCTTTTAGCCATCTTGTTCTCGGTTTGCTGCACTCTCAGTTCCCTCTGTTTCCTTCACTCTTGGTTTCCTCTCTTCCTCCTACTGTGTCAGTGAGTGAAACCCTTGCCTTGCGCCCTTCTTCATTCTCTGACCAGTCCTTTCTTCCTTAAGTTCAGCCGCCCATACTTACATTAAATCCTACCAACACCACTTTGTTTCCAGCACCCAAAATGACAGCCTAAACTTAACTTTTCTCCCTTGTTTTTGGTTCCCGAAATGGTCTGTCACCAGCCTTTGAACCTTCTCTTATCTTAAGCTTTTTCCTTCCTTGAGCATTGGCAGTCGGCACAAAAGAGGGAGCTAAACGGTGACAAGATCTTGAGGAAGTGAAGCTCTCGGTTCAACAGCAAGCTGAAGAAAGGAAGCGAAATGGCTAAGGTTAGGATGATGATGATGATGGACGGTGGTAGTGGATGATCTAAGTGGCCGGTAGAGAAGGAGATGGTGGGATTATGTGGCTGCCAAAGCTTCTTCAAGAAGCCACACGCACACATCACATCTATATTTTATTTATTTATCTATTTATTTATTTTTAACCCCATATTGATATTTATTAAATGTATTCTAAGTTATTTAAATTCATTTACTACATGTTCTTTGTTTCACTAGCATTTCTTACTTTCTATTTTCCTTAATTTAAATAACTATAATTATGTATTTATATTCATATATACATATATAAATGACATGAATATATATATTAACACGTATTTGACTTTATTAATTAAATTACCAAATACATTTATTTCACCACAAAATAAACCTATTAACATAAGGTGGCTTTTCCTTGATTCTTGATAAAGTTTGACCTGTCAAAGCGCAAAATTACTAAAATACCCCTATTAGTGTCTGTAGGCATTTTCGTGTGATTCAATTTACAATTCGAATCGAGTGAGACGTTATCACACGAGGGTTCACCTATCATATTCAATGTGTTTAAATTCATCATTGGCTATATTTGATAAAATTTTCCTAATTAGGGGCAAAATCGTAATTTTGCATAATTTTTAACACGTTTCCCAAGGCATGCACTTATGAGAAAATTCAAGACGTGAATACTTACTATTGTCATATTCCACTCCAAAAATCATTATGGTGGAATCCATACTTCTCCAAACCTTAGAATTCTTAATGAGACCCACGATCCACTTGTCTCCTATCATACCAATTCACAATAACATCATTTATTAACTTCAAGTTTAATTGCTCTACGTCTGAAATTAAATTATTTACGGAGGAAAAATTAGGAATCTCACAAGGGATGTCATACATTGTGGGATTTGGGCAAAAGTTTCCTCAAAGAATACATCAGCGGGTTGTATCTTTACCTTCCATTGGTGAACATCTAGAGCACATCAAATGCAAGGATGGAACCCCATACTTTCAAACCAAAAATCCAAATCCTAACAAGCTGAGAAGACCTATTGTTGGAGGACCTAGTGTCAAGGATCAGTTTCTTGATAACTGGATTAATGCTTCGCAATGAAAGCCAACCACCTATATTAACGCGCCTTTTGTTAGGATCCTAGCCTATTTCAAAGCATTTCCAAAAGTCTGATTACATAAAATGATTGAAATTCATGGCACCAACAAGCTCATTTTATCGAAAGCATTTCCAAAACTTTGAGCTTCAGTACTGTTTACATAAAATGTTTTTGAAAAGTTATTGATCTTCTATTGACTTCGCATAAAAAATGAGTTCAAATATTCTTCTTTTTAATGCAATAAATTAGATAATAATACAAATATTGTCCTTAATAATAGTACTTTGAGTCAGTTTATTATTGACCAGTGGCAGATCTTTATGTTCCATATAAGAAGAAAATTTAGTTTCCTTTATCGCTTCAACAGTTTTGATGAAACATTTGCACAGAACATAATAGATAGTATGAACTTTTAAATGTAGAGATTAAGAAAAACTTCAAAGATAGAACAAAGAAGATAACCTGATCCGTATGAGCAACATAAAATGCTGCCTTCCAAATTAACTAAAAGCAGCACGAGGCAAAATTATACAATGACTGATGATGCAGGTGGATTATTATATGTACTTAGGAGAAAACTCTCCTCAGAGAATACATAATATAGCAATTCATAGGGGCTCTTCGATCTTTATCTTCCATTGAAGAACTCCCAGAGCAACTTAAACGCAAGGCGCAATACCCTTCTCTTCGAAACCAAAATTTCCTAATCTAAAGACAATTACATGGGCCATCTTTGGAAAGACCTAACGGATCATGGCAATGATCAGTGACAGTTTCCTGATGATCGGGTGAACACTTATAAATTATAGCTCATCACGTACAGCCTTTTTGTTGGGTTTAAGTTTGTGCTAGGCTTAGAATGTTTTTTTTTTTTTTATAATAAAAACGCAAAAAATATCAGTTGCTATTAGATGAGTCAGTTACAATGGTAGGGAAATGGAAAATGAATAGCTATACAGTAGTTATATTAGTTTTTACACATGCTTGATTCAAGCAACCATGAGCTAAAGGTCATTAGATAAGTTATTTTGGACTCTTAGCTTACTTTAATTCACCAATCCTGAATGACAAAAGTATAAGAGATTCCATATTAAACTTGGAGGAAGCCAGTTCCAGCACGCAACTGCTTTTATCCTTCTTCTCGTCCACGATTACCATTTGGGTAAAGTCAATCGAGTGATCAATTATGGCAATATTGTTGCCATCCCTCCGCCAGGCTCATACAACTTGCACGAAGCCAGGTAAATGAAATTTATGTTCATATTCCTTTCTTTCTATTTAAATAATCGGTATATATTGGAAATTCATCATCATCATTATCAGAGTTTTTATCCCTATAGCTTGAAGTAAGCTAAATGAACAAATATCTGAACTCACATTAAATTGTCCATATGAATTCTCTTCTTCCTCACATTTTTTATCGAAAGCAATGTGTTCATCCAACTCTAATGCCTCTATATCTATTTGGAAATTCATAAAATAAAATAAAAATCTAACTCATATATATTAGTCCAAATTAAAAGTTGTTAGTGGTTAAATCTTTGTTTTTGGAGTATGTTATACATGGTTAGCTATGGCAAGAAGTTCCCGAGAAGGGACATCATCGGGGCTCTCTCGTTTTTGCCTTCTATTGGTCAACATCTCCAACACATTGATTATGGAGCAAAAATAGTAGAAACTTATTTTTTTAGCAACAATCCTACCCTAATTATCTAATAGAAGCTATTGTTGGAGAACTCGATATTAAGGACTGTTATGCTAATTCCAGACTAGACCTGACAATCTGTGTCTCCGTTTTTAATATTCATATGTGCTTATACATGCTTCTACACAATATGAAACATGTTAAAACAATCAAATGTGGAAGCGACAAGATCAACATCCAGTCATTGCACTTTGTAACCTTGCTATTGAAGCGATTCCTAAATCTGACAATCTTCTCTGTGTCGATCACAGGCCTTCCAGGCACTCGAATGCTAACTAGATGGTGTATAACAGAGCAAGTGATGCTTGGGGACCGGATTCTTGCTTTTTGTTTGTGAACTTGGAGCCTTTCAAATTCAGACCAACTCAAAACAATCATTCAAACCATCACAGAACATCCTTTTATGGTCTGAGAATCAGTGAAATAATGGACCATTTATTTGGCATTGATTATCACAGGTTATATATGGTAATAGCCAGATTTTGTCAACCTATGATCAAGGAATATGCCAACATTCTCCCACTTAGTCTATATATTTCACTCACAGAAGAAACAAATCACATGAATCATGGCTATAGTTCCTCTAATGACGAGTATTATCTTCCATGTATTACTATGTAAAATGTCTCTAATCAATCCATTCTTACTTAATGAACAAACCCTATGTTTATTCTCGGTCCAAACAATAAGTATATTTCTCAAATAAAACTTTAGTGTAAACAAATCAAAATGAGAAACATCATATTATTAATAAGAGTTTCAATTACAATCATAATGCGGAACCAAGTCCCATCCTCTCTACATGATCCTTAAATTTAAACGATGGCATGCCCTTAGTCAAAGGATCAGCTAACATCAATTCAGTGCTAACGTGTTCCATGACCACTCTTTTATCTCTAACACGTTCTCTAATGGCTAAGTACTTAATGTGGATGTGCTTACTTCGACTTCCACTCGTATTGTTCTTAGCCATGAATACCGCAGCTGAATTGTCACAATATATCCTCAATGGCTCAGATATGGAGTCAACAAATCTAAGCCCACCAATGAAACTCTTAAGCCATACACTATGTGAGGTAGCCTCAAAACAGGAAACGAACTCGGCCTCCATAGTGGAAGTGGCAGTCAGTGTCTACTTAGCACTCTTCCATGAAACAGCTCCACCAGTAAGCATGAAGATGTAACAAGATGTTGATTTTCGAGTATCAACACAGCCAGTAAAGTTTGAGTCTGAGTAGCCAATCACCTCCAAATCATCGGTCCGTCTATACATAAGCATGTAATCCTTAGTGCCTTGAAGATATCTAAGCACCTTCTTCGCAGCTCTCTAGTGGTCCATCCTTGAGTCACTTTGTTATCTACCCAACATTCCCACAGCAAAAGCAATATCAGGCCTGGTACAGACTTGTGCATACATAATGCTTCCAACAGCTGAGGCATATGGAATGTTCTTCATCTGTTCCCTCTCAAGATCATTTTTCGGGCACTAGTTCAAATTGAACCTGTCACCCTTCACAGTGGGAGCTGGGCTTGGTGAACAATCTTTCATTCTAAATCTTTCCAAGACTTTATTGATATAGTCTTCTTGTGACAGACCTAATATACCTCTATGTCTGTCTCTATGGATCTTAATGTCAATGACATAAGATGCATCGCCCATATCCTTCATATCAAAGTTCTTAGAAAGAAATTGTTTCACCTCACGTAGCATCCCCTTATCATTGGTTGCAAGCAAAATATCATCTATATATAGCACAAGGAAACAAATCTTGCTCCCACTAACCTTCTGGTATATACACTGATCCATGATGTTCTTAACAAAACCAAATGAAGAGATGACTTCATGGAGTTTTAGATAACATTGGCGGGAAGCTTGTTTCAACCCATATATGGATTTCTTCAACTTACAGACCAAATACTCACCATTAGTAAAGGAAAAACCTTCAGGTTGTTTCATATAAACCTCTTCCTCTAGATCACCATTGAGAAATGTCGTTTTCACATCCATTTGTTGCAACTCTAAGTCAAAATGTGCAACAAACGCCATTATGATGCAGAGAGAATCTTTCTTAGATACAGGAGAGAAGGTCTCCTTGTAATCGATTCCTTCCTTTTGAGTGAATCCTTTGGCTACGAGTCTTGCCTTATAACGCTTAATGTTGCCTAATGAGTCAATCTTGGTCTTAAAGACCCATTTACAGCCTATAGCCCGACAACTCGACAAGATCCCATACTCCATTAAATGCCATCGAATCCATCTCATCCTTCATAGCATCGAACCAAAGTTTTGATTCTTTGCTATTCATGGCTTGTGAAAACGTCTCTGGATCATTAACAGGCCCAATATTGAAATCATACTCTTGTAGATACACAATATAATCACTAGGAATAGCTAATTTCCTTTCCCTAGACCTTTTTAATGTTGGTTCAACATTCTCATAATGATCATGTTGTTCAACTGGTTGCTCACTCAATTCTGGTGTATCTAGAAGAGCCTCGTCTACTGGTAAGTTATCAACTACTTGTGGATCTTTAATAATTGGTTACTCAACGTCCAGTTGCACCGAAGGGACATTGTTCATGATAACCAATCCTTGACTCGAGTTAGAGGGTTGATCTCTCACAGAAACTAGTTCTTGAGATCGATCGCTCCCACTAACTAAATCATTTTAAAGAAACTTGGTGTTCCTTGATTCCACAATTCTAGTGCTATGAGATGGACAATAGAATCTGTAGCCTTTGGACCGTTCAGCATATTCGATGAAATGCCCACTTATGGTCCTAGGATCCAATTTCTTTTCTTGTGGGTTGTAAACTCTTATCTCGGAAGGGCATCCCCAAACGCGTATATGACGCAAACTCGGTTTCCAACTTTTGAATAATTCAAAAGGCATCTTTGGAATAGCCTTGGTTGGAACTCGGTTCAATATATACGTTGCCGTTTTAAGAGCTTCAATCCACAAAGACTTAGCCAGCTTCGAGCGGCTAAGGCACCATTTCCATCAAAGTTCGATTCCTTCTTTCTACAATATCATTCTGATTCGGTGAACCAGACATGGTATATTAGGCAACAATCCCATTCTCTTGAAGGAACTTCGTAAATGGTCCAGGTGCTTGTCCATCTTCAGTTTATCTACCGTAATACTCCCCACCTCTATCAGTTCTTACTATCTTTATGGGTTTTACACATTGTTTCTCTACCTCAGCCTTAAATATTTTGAAGGTGTCTAATGCTTCGTTCTTGTTATGAAGCATTTAGAGATACATAAACCTCGAGTAATCATCAATAAAGGTGATGAAGTACTTCTGACCATATGCATCAATGTCTGGACAGCATATGTCAGAATGTATGATTTCTAGTATGGTTGAACTCCTATTGGCACCTTTCTTAGACTTGTTGGTTTGCTTAGCCTTAATGTAATCTACACAAGTGTCGAAATCAGTAAAGTCTAGAGTACTAAGTATTCCATCATTTACTAATCTCTTAATTCTATTTATGGAGATATGACCTAATCTCCAGTGCCATAATGTGGAGGAATCTTATTCATAACACATCTTTTAGTGCCAGTTTGAACATGCAAAGCATTATGAGCAGTGTTATTTTGCAAATCAATAGAGAAAAGACCATCACACAAGGTACCATTCCCAACAACATCAGACTTAAAATATATCAATACTAATTTATTTGAAAATTGAAAGGAATATCCATAAGGTACCAGCCTAGAAACAGAGATTAAATTTCTTGAGAAACTAGGAATATAAAAGGTCTTTTCTAATTGCAAAACAAAACCACTCCTAAGAACTAAAGTGCACATCCCAACGCCTTCAACATGCGAGCGCATCTTGTTTCCTGAATAGATGCTCTCCTTATTTCCCACTAGCTTCCTTAGGTTTGTCAAAATTTTGTAAGGAAGTCGAAATATGAATTGTAGATCCAGAATCAATCCACCATGTGTTATGATTAACCTCAACCATATTTGATTCAAAACAAACATATGAGAGTAGATTAACTTTCTTAACGAGCCACTGCTGAAGTTTGGCGCAGTCCTTCTTCATGTGTCCCTTCTTTTTACAGAAGAAACACTTGGACTCTTTCTTAATATTAGCTTGGGCAAGGATTTTCCCTTTCCTCTTGTTCTTGGCTCGATCCTTGTTTTTTCCTTGGCTTGCAAAAAATGCATTCTTACCTAATTCCATAAGCAGTCTTCCTTCCTCTTGAACACACATGGTCATAATTCATTGATGGTCCACTTATCCTTATGTGTGTTATAGGATATCTTGAATGGTTCGTACTGCTTTGGTAGAGTGTTCAGTATATAGTGCATAAGGAAAGATTCAGACATCTCCACCTCTAGCTTCTTGAGTTGGGCCGCTATATCTCTCATGGCCATTATGTGCTTGCGCACTCCTTTGACACTGGTGAGTCTCATTGATGAGAATTTCATTATCAGGGTGTTGGCCAACGCTTTGTCTAAAGTGACAAACTGATCATCTATGGCCTTCAGTAAGGTCCTAATGTTGGTATGCTGTTCGACAGAACCACGTATCACAGCAGATATCTTTGTCCTAATATACATGACATTAAGGCGATTGGATCGCTCCCAGCGTTCATGTACAGCTACTTGAGTAGGAGTGCTGGTCTCAGTCAATACGGGCTTGTCTTTCCTTATAGCATGGTCTATATCCATGCATCCTAATTGGAGGAGAACTCTCTCCTTCCAAACCTTATAGTTCTCTCCATCCAGTTCGAGAACTTCCAGGTTAATACTAGCCTGAGGAAATACTGCTTATAGAAAAACACATGCTTATTTATCTAGAATTTTTGAGGCAAACTTAATTATGTCTACCAATGTAAACATATTTTATTAATCAATTATGAATCTTAGACATAAAACTTGCCTGTGGGCTAAAGTTCTAAGTCTAATAGATTCATATCATAATGATAAAACTATCAAATTATATCATTTCCTAATCCCTGTGGGTAAATTAAGAAACTAATTTGATATTTTATCCTAATTAGTTATAAAATTATAATAAAAATTCTTGTGTGATAAAATTTATCATAACCTTATAACTAATCACAATTTATGTCTAATACCATTATGTGATTTTACAAAATATAATTTTACTTAATTAAGGTTGCTGTGGCTAAGCCCTAATTAAATAAATTATTAATCACTTAGACATACTGGCAAAATTCTAAGTTTATTCATATTTTAAAAATTGCAATTAACACAAGGTAATTTTAATTCCAAATAATATGCATATACACATTCAAATCAAATTTTCATAATTTAATCATAATTTTATGATAATTTTCACAAAATTATTCAATTTAAAATTACAGCATTTATAAAAATTCCAAATTTATGAAAAATCCTCATAAAATCCAAAATAATGAGAAGTTTTCATAATTATATTAATTTTGTCAAAATGATCTAATTATTCATAAAATTATGAAAATTACAGAACTAAAAATTTGATATAAAACTACTTAAAATATAATTATTTGGCCTAAATTAATTAATTTTAATTACCTAAATTAAATAAATCCTTAAGGCTTAATAAAAATAAACCAAATGACTTTTTTTTAATCCATATTCATCAATGTAATTAACCAAAACATTCATTAAAACTAAAGTGGCCCATTGCAGCATTTGAAACCTTCAGATAAAGAAAAACCTAACTTTTTTTTATTGGACCCAACGTTTAATGGGAGCCCAAAGTTAAATGACATGGCCCAACAGTAATGGCCTGACATAAAGGTTCAAACTTGGGCCAAAATTCGTTCTTTTTTTTTTTGAATGGCCCATATGAAATTCTAGGGAATAGCCTAGAACTACAAAACTATCCAAAAAAATAAAAGGAGAATGACAACGTGTGCCCAGCAGAAAAAACAAACCGAGCGCCCCCCTTTTTTTTTTTTGAATTTTGGACAGTGTAGTTACACTGTACACGTATAGGCTAGTCTCATAGCAATATCGGGAGTCTTCTTCTTTGCCCGAATTTTGCTGCAAACGGGTTTTTCAACCCGATTCAATACCCGGTTCAAAAAGGACCTTCCACACATCGATTCTTGATCCCAAATCGATTAAAAACAAATGAAAACAAGTTTTATGAAATTTGTTCTGGCTAAAAATATCTTAAAATGCCATTCTAAAATTTTAAAAATTCCTACTTTTCGGCGTAATGAACAGGGCTTCATCCATGACTAATTTATTCGGTTTTTGGTTACTCAATGGCTAGAAAATCAATTTCAAATTATTTCCTAACCTCATTATAACCAGAAACGTACAGAAATGCAAGCAACAGTTTTGGCAGAACAACAAAATCGCAGAGCATATTTTCTTCGTGCAAGACAGAGGTTAATTCGGCTCTGATGCCAAATGTTAATATTCATATGTGCTTATACATGCTTCTACACAATATGAAACATGTTAAAACAATCAAATGCGGAAGCGACAGGATCTAACCTTCAGCCATTGCACTTTGTAACTTTGCTATTAAAGTGATTCCTAAATCTGACAATCTTCTCTGTCTCGATCATAGGCCTTTCAAGCACTCGAATGCTCACTAGATGGTGTATAACAGAGGAAGTGATGCTTGGGGATCAGATTCTTGCTCTTTGTTTGTGAACTCGGAGCCTCTCAAATTCTGACCAACTCAAAACGATCGTTCAAACCATCATAGAACATCCTTTTATGGTCAGACAATCAGTGAAATAATGGACTATTTATTTGGCATTGATTATCACAGGTTATATGTGGCAATAGCCAGATTTTGTGAACTTGTGATCAAGGAATATGCCAATATCTATGTTATGACACAACACGACATGAGTCAAAACATGACACGAATTGTCAAAACACGAACACGACAGGAATTGTCAAAATACGAACACGAGACAAATTATAAAACGTGTCTGAATCATAAACATGAATACGACACATATTTTTTATGTGTAACATGTGACACGACTGACACATGATAATTATCCGTTTCACACGACACGACACGATAAACACGAAATTGACACGAGAAGAGACGATTTAAATAAAATAACACGAAATTGACACAACACGACATGATTTAGATAAAATAACATGAAATTGACACGACACGAATAGACATGATACGAATAACACGATTAAAAATGAAATAAAATGATAAATGAGAAAGAAAAATCATATTTACATTTTTTACATCTATATTAATTAACATTCAAATATTAATAACAAATATAACAAAACAATAATATTTTCAATCCATACAATCCATAATATATATTATATATTGAAAATTGCAAAAACATACAAACAAAACATAAATAGTTAACATTAAGTGAACAAACATAAATAATTCAACAAAACATTCAAACATTAAGTCATTAATAATGCAAGAAACAACAATTGAAGGAGTTAACACAACTCAATATGATTCAATAACTTGAAAAAATTAGAACACTTCAATGATGTCGAATCTTCTTTACTAAGATCCAAGTTGATGACACCATCTATCATCTCCTCAAAGTTCCCATCAACATCATCACGTAACCAATCTTTACAACACATAATTGCCTCCACAAGATCTGGCAAAAAATTACAATAAATTTTTCTTAATTTCAATATTTTGTTTTCAAAATTTTAAAATTTTATTATCTTAATCATAATTAACTAATTTAATTTTATAAATAAATTTATTAATTTATTTTATTGCAATATTTATTAAAATATTAGTTTGTTTTAAGATATAATTAATTTTCATAACTTAATAAGTGATACAGTTTCAAAATTTATAGTTTATACATTATGATAATATATCATATATATTTATACATTATAGTATCATATATGTAAAGAATTGTTAATTGTATGTTAACTTACAATTTTTTTCTTAATTTTGATACTTTATTTTTAGAATTTTATTTTCTTAACCACAATTAACAATTATAATTTCATAACTAATTAATTTTATTATTTTATTTTGTTTTCTTGAAATATTTATTAAAGTATTAGTTTGTTTTAATAAATTAATTTTCATAATATATTATATCAGTACAATACAATATTTCATTTGGCAAAACACCAAAAGTTTTTACATTTGGCCAAGGTTCAATTACCATTAAAAGCATACATAATTATTGTGTCTTACATGTGTATTATGTATCCGTGTAACATAATTTTCTTTAAATGTGTTTCTCATGTCGTATACGTGTTAATCGTGTATTCGTGTAATACGATTTTCTTAAACATGTTTCTGTGTCTTATGCGTGTTTAGACAAGGCTAAACACGAAAAGTACCGTGTCTAAATTCGTGTCGACACGAATAAACATAAAACATGAATTTTTCAAACACGTACACAATTTTTTCCTATCGTTTTTGTATCGTGTCACCCATGTTGTGTTTAGAATTGTCAGGTTTATTCCAGACCCCATTTTGAATACACACAAGACATAGCCAACCACATGGCCCATGCATTTGTTAATTTTTATAGACAATAGCTGCAATTTAATTTTCAGTATTTTGTTGGTAGAAATGGAACAATTACCTTGACAAAGCTAGGGTAAATTAATGTGAACGAAGAACATATTCACTTAGACTAAAAAGAGGCAGAAAGCAAATTAATGGCTGGATGGAATATTCTTGACTTAAGTTAAAGAATTCGTTTAATTTCATATAATCATGCAAACATGATAAAACAAAAAATGTTAAATACTAAATTTAGGTTCTACCATTTGTATCATTTCTCAATTAATGACACAATTTGTTATTTGAATCAAATTTATGATTAAACATTTTTTGAATTGTTGAATTAAAGATTTTTAAGAAGAGCGAGTTACATACTTGTTTAAAAAGTGAATGTCGATAATAGAATGACAAAAACATATTTTAACTCTACTGGGATAATCTTAAATAATTTTCTTTTTTTTTAAAATTTATTTTTCTTTCCTTTTTTTTCCTTTTTTGTTTCTTTCTTTCTTTCTAATAATGCAATCAACTCCCTTTTTCTCATAATTTTTTTTCTCACTCATTCCCTGATTTCTTTCCTTTTTTTCCTTTTTCCTTTAAATAATTTTTCTTTCCTTTTTTTTTCTCTTTCCACACAAACAGATAAAAAAAGTTAAAAACCTATATATGGTTGCCCTCCTTTCATGTGTCTTTCCATTCAAGAACTTTATGCTCTTTCTAGGAACACATAGTTCAGTAGAATTTCAAGTTATTGCTTCGATATATTAGAAAATTGTGAAAAGAGTCAAAGAATTAGGTTTAGAGAGAATAGGCAGCAATGGTCGGTGGAAAATGTATGACTCTACTAATGTCCTTAGCGTTCGTAAGGATGCTGATGCTTGATAGAGTTGCTTCAATGAACTATAGTAATGCATTGTCTAAGTGCATTTTTTTCTTTGAAGGGCAGAGGTAAGGAAAACTTCCATCTAACCAAAGAATGAATTGGAGAAAGGATTCTGCTCTTCGTGATGGCTCTAATGTCGGTGTAAGTCTGTCTTTACGCCACTAGCTTCTCTAATTCAGGAGAAAAAATTGCACAATGAGCAAGCTTGTAATACATGGATACTTCACAAGGTTTCTTATTTTGATATCTATATAAAATATAATATAAATAAAACGAAATTAAAAAGGTGATAATTTGGATTTCAAATAGAATTAGTAGGTAATTATTATGATGCCGGTGATAATGTGAAATTCAATTTTCCTATGGCATTCTCAATGACAATGCAAGCATGGAGTGTAATCGAATTCGGCCAACTTATGGGCTCAGATTTGCAACATGCTCTTAACTCCATTCGTTGGGGTACAAACTATTTGCTTAGGGCCACTAACATCCCTGGCAAAGTCACTGTCACTATTGGTGATCCTAATGCCGATCATAATTGTTGGCAAAGGCCCGAATGTTAGGATTTGCCTTGAATCCTCATTAAAAGTATAAGAAAAATTATAAAGGTTATTTCCTTATAAATGATGTGTCAGACTTAGTTTGTAAAATATCCCAAAGAGTTGTAGATATCGATAAAATAGCTAGAGTTTGAGCTATTAAAAGAGTGTAGTTAGGCTTTGGGATGTTTGTTAGGAGTTTGCAATTTTTCTATCTAAAAATTGCACGATTGGGTTTGTTAGGAGTTTACAATTTTTCTCTCTAAAAATTGCATGGTTGGGCTTGTTAGGAGTTTGCAATTTTTCTTTTTAAAAAATTGCACTGTTGTAATTATTTGATTGGTTATTAAATTGATTGGGTGGTTATAGGCCAATTTAGTTGGGCAAACCACATTAAAAATTATTGTATTTGTTTTTGCTTTCTTCTGTTTTTATGAATATTTGGTTTGAGAGATTTTTTTTCTAACAAGTAGTATCAGAGCTCAAGATTCTTGATCTTACGAGAAGAGAAAAGCTATAAGATGAAGATGATGATGACCATGATGATTTGGAAGAAGATAATTATTATGAGTTTGATTATGATGATTGGAGGAAGATGATGAGGATGATGAATGATGATGGTGTTATTCTTCGGATTGAGGAAAGTTTGCATTCTTATTGGAGCAGTTTGCGGAGTTTGAAGATTTAAGTCAAGGGAAGATTTGTTAGGGTTTGCTTTGAATCTCACATTGAAAGTATAAAAAAAGTTATAAGGGTTATTTCTTTATAAATGATGTTTCAGGCTTAGTTTGTAAAATGTCCTAAAGAGTTGTAGACATCGATAGAATAGTTAGGGTTTGTGCTATTAAAAGGGTGTAGTTGGGCTTTGAGATCTTTGTTAGGAGTTTGCAATTTTTCTCTCTAAAAATTGCATAGTTGGGTTTGTTAGGAGTTTACAATTTTTTCTTCTAAAAATTACATAATTGTAATTATTTGATTGGTTATTAAATTGATTGAGTGGTTGTAGGCCAATTTAGTTGGGTCAAATCATATTAAAAATTATTGTGTTTGTTTTTGTTTTATTCCATTTTTATAAGTGTTTGGTTTGAAAGTGATGTGGGTCAGGTTAAAGTTTACTGGGCTTTTTTATAAGTCAAGCTGAAGACCATTGAGCCAAATGATAATCTAAGCTCAAGAGGAAAGAGGACTCAGAAGGCCCATAAATGGCCCGCTGGGTTATTATTTAAGCTGAGGGGCTTAAAGGTAATTACGCGCAAAATAATTTCTATAAATAGGTCACAGGTATTATTCTTAAACCCTAAGCTCTATTTGCCTACCGAAACCCTGTCTGACTTAAGCATCGGAGTGCGTGCGCAGGGGAAAACCCCTGCGCCCCCTGATGGTTTTCTACTTTGCAGAACTTATTTGGAGACACGTGGAGAACGAAACAATATCGACGTCAGCAAACAAATCATTGTTGTTTTGTGCAACAACAATTGGCGCCGTCTGTGGGAAACAAACAAAAAAGCCAAATACAAAAGATGGTGAAAAACGACCTGCGGTGGACAGGGTATGTAGGCTGCGAAAGGATGCCCAGGTGACACGACAAAATAGTCTGTCACTCGCAAAGTGCATGTGACAAAACAGTCTATCGCACATCAGGTCTCACGCACAAAGTTTCACACTCACATAAAAGTCTGTCGCCACAAATAAAAAAATGTAAAAAAATAAAAAAAATTTTAAGCGCGACAAACAATCTGTCGCAAGCAAGGTTTCATGCGATAGTTCAGTTTGTCGCGATAGAGTGATTCGCACGCACAGACACGCTACAAACACTATGTCGCAAGTTAGCGCGAGGCTCACGCGACCCCGACGAGCTTAAGCGAGAGGCGCTCTCACACTCATCCGATAGGCTTGGGAGAGAGTCTCCCGCACGCGACAGCCATATCGGCAATAGAGGGATTCCCATCTGCCGCAAGCAAGCTGCATGGTGAGAGAGTAGCTCGCCCACGCGGTAGACCTCGTTGGCGATAGATTATGGGTGAACAAGGGCATGCGACAGGCCACTTAATCGACTGACTACCTTGTGCAAGTGACAATCGTACCTCCCGCACACAATGCTCTCACACTGAGCCCATGCAACTAGATACAATGGCGAGAGATAGCAAGCTACTGGCGACAGCATGCCTGTCACCCGAGATATCTTGGGTGACAGAGTACAAAGAATAAAGCCCACGTCAAAGAGGTATTCATTGCTTTTTAAACTATTAAATTGCAATATCTCTACCATCTGAAACAAAGCATTTAACATGCTTGTCATTTCATGTGCAATGCTCTGTAGGATCAAACAAAGTAATGATTACATGAGAACATATACATTTTAGCAATTTAGTGATTGAGATTGCTAGAAAACCAGAAATGATAAAAGACCGGCACTTTCCACAAGAAAAGAATTTTTTTATAGCTTTCAGGTTTAGAAAGGAAAATCAACAAATTAATACATAAAAGATGAGGCCAAAGAAATGAGACAAAAAAGAAAGTGATGCGGTTCGACATGACATGAAATCGAGTTCTCATAATACATCAAACAAGCAACTCATGAGTGGGAAATTAGAAACTAAATCGGAGAATGATGCTGTTTGCATTGACAAGATGGGTCATATTACTTCACGTTCAGAGTGTAATTTTGACGAGCAACGAATGCCTAGTGTAGAACCTATCCAAAGTTGAACTACTCCAACCAAACCGGGTTACAACACCGTCTAAATGAGGTTGATGATATGTCACTTCGACTAATAGAATATGTGGTCTTTGATGAAGCAGATTCCCTCTTTAGCATGGGTTTTGCTGAACAATTGAATAAAATCCTTACCCAACTTAGTGAAAACCGCCAGACCTTGCTTTATAGTGCTACATTACCGAGTGCCCTTGCTGAGTTTGCTAAGGCTGGTCTGCGAGACCCACAACGTATGCGACTTGATTTGGAAACTAAGATTAGCCCTAACCTGAAGCTTATGTTTTTCACGTTACGTCAAGAAGAGAAACATGTAGCACTGTTGTATTTGGCAAGGGACCGTATTAGTTCTGATCAGTAAACTTTGATATTTGTTTCTGCGAAACATCATGTAGAGTTCCTTATTATGGTGGAATGGATCAAGCTGCTTGGAAAATTAATATATCAAGATTCAGATCAAGAAAAACTATGTTACTTATTGTGACAAATGTTACAGCTAAGGGTATATGACAGTATGTCTACGACGATATCGTGGGAGATATAATTCATCCTTCTTACCCTTTTTCTACGATTGTTAGCCATCTCTTCGTTTCTTCTCCCTTTCCAACGCTGGCTTTGGCTACATTAATTGATTTGGTTTTATATTCTAACTTCATAAAACTGTTTAGAAACACTGAAAGAAGTAGAAAAAGTTACTTAAAGTCTTTAATAAGATTCAAGTGCCTTTCCAAGCAATATTATGTATTGATCATGAATCCTGATTTTATTGAACAACATCTTTTAAAGCAACGAGAAAAAGATGCTTAAGTTCTCTTGTCATCTCCAAGTTGCCGCATCACAGCCCCTGTTTCGCCAAGAAAATTAAGCTTGGTCCTACAGCGTCTAAAAGCTTTTCAGAGAATGATCTCATTTTGCTAACTAAAAAACCACGCAAAAGTACCTCCCATGATGTTCATATGGTTGGAAAGGTGGAGAGGTGTGAGAGAGACAATAAAAGAAGGTCAAGTATACTGCTGATTCGGTTTTATCTTCAGAATGGAACAGTACATTTAAATCAAGCTAGGAGACAGCTTATTGAACCTAGTGAATGGCATGACAGTCGTATCATGAGCATTACACCCCAGCTTCGAGAATTTCAGATCCCCTTTGCTTCCAGTCATTTTAAACCCTGTCAATTATTCTATCATCTCTGCTAAACCAAGAGTAGATTTCAGTAAGCTATCCCAGCCCTTGCAACAGTTACTAAGTCATCATTCAATGATAGCCAACTTCTAGCACTAAATGTTGCTGTTGGATCGCAGAAGATAAAGAAAGATTAAAAGGGAGATTGGCTGTTGAAAAATTGGATTTCTAGTATACAACAATTGGCTAGTTCACCTTTTGTAGCTGTTTTTATATAACGTACTTCCTTTCTCACGAAGCAAAAACTTGTGGCAGTGGCATTTCTTTCTTCTATGTAAAATAAAAAAAAGGGTTTGATAAACCTCCAAGAGTGCTTAATCAAGGAGGGTAAGCTCGATAACAACGGATAAGCAGCTAACAGCCTTTATCCCGATCCCGCAAACAGCCTATGAAACTAATAATCTTTCAACTAGTCAGATGTCAGGCAAAGTCTAGCAGCATATTCTATTTCTGAAGAACCACATCTTGCAACAAAAACTCACGTGATTCTGAGCAGTTTCTTTAATGAACGAACCGCACGTGGAGACTCCTGGCACGGTGATGGACAGGCAGTAACTCGGTGCAAAACAAAGACTGTTTCTCTAAAAGAAAAATGCGCGAAACGGGGCGAGGAAGTGGAGACAGACGTTAGGCGAGAGTGTGGCTCTTGCCGCCGACAGCCTTGTGCGAGAGACAGGCTTAGCCTGTTCACATCTACTTTTCTGGCACAAATTCAGAGCATACAAAATATAGCTTAAATATTCATACTCAGCATCATTTTCATAAGGCAAAGGTCTCTATCGTTCCCAGGGCCCCATATGGCCACCTCCAATTTATGAAGCTTAATTTATTCCTTATTGACGTCTTTAGAAATTATAAATGGTTCTCGGTATCTGTTAATACGCATAAAAAAAGTGCCATGCTTATCTATCTACTCTGTCCTATTCCCATAATTTTTAGATACCGTTGGTATTGGAACTTGGAAGTGTAATTACCTTTTGCATAAAACATTGCATTCTAGAGCATATAATATTGATATGAAGATTCAGTGGATCATCTTAATTGGCATTGCCAGATTAGTCAGTGACAGGCGTTGGGCGAGAGATCCTCCCGCACCCGACAACTAACTCGGGCGAGAGGGAGTCTCTCGATCGTGACAGTCGAAAATGAAGAGAAAATGGGCTCCCGCACACGACACCTCCCCTGGCAAGAGAATGAGAGAGAGGCTCCCGCAGGCTACACTTTGGCGAGAGAGTTACCACGCTTGCCAGAGAAACGACGAGAGAGGGTTATCACATGCACAGACTTGGGAAAGAGAATGACAACCCTGGCCAAATAATAGGGCGAGAGAGGGCTCGCCACGCATAGACTTGTGAAAGAGCGGACAACCTTGATGAGAGATTGTGGCTCGCCTATCAACAGCCAGAATAGGCGAGCAAAGTTAACGCAACATGAGTTTTGGCGAAAGAGTAAGCCATGATGGCAAGCATGGCCTGTAGAGTAAAAGATCGAGAAAACAGCTAACGTACGACAGGCACTGTCACAACAGAAGGGCTCCTGCCACAACAGGTCAATTCACTGTACGTAAGGCTGTAGTGCAAGTACACGAGCACTAATCCCAAGCTGCATGCTTGCCCAATAGGTAAAAGGTAATGGTGAGCACATTCGATAGGATATATTGCAATAAAGCGGTTCGTCCTATGCAACAGCCGTGCAGGCAAGAGAAAGTCACACAACAGGCATTCTAGGCGAGCGAAAGGCTCCTGTGAGCCCAGCGTCCCGCACACAAGGCTGAAGCAATGCTGAGGAATGCAGTGTCATGTGGCGAGTACAAGACCACTGCAGCAGACACTTTCAGTGATTGAGTGGCATGTGGCGATTGCATAACTAACGCCACAACCTAGCCTCCGTAGCAAGGCTCGCTTGGGAAAACAGTTGCCAAGGTGCGAGAAGCAATCTAGATGGACAAGCAAGGAACAAGTTGAAGGGTTTGGCAGAGATGCGCACACAATGCTAGATGAGCTCGCCTAGGAAAGCAAAAAGCTAGACATAGAGCTCAAAACGAGCGAGCGTAAATCCAATGGAGCTTTATTGGGCAAGCCCCAATCAAAGACCTAGGGAACACACCAAAACTTCAAAGGCCAGCTCGTGTTCGCCCAGGTGCGTATGAACATAGATAAGCAACGGAAACCAGGCAATGCACAAAAGATCAGACGAGCCATCGGCCATCACGTGAGTATGATTGTGGGTGGCGAGCAAGAATACGACCATCCTAAGACCCAGGCGAGCAAGTCCTTGTCGACAGAGACAGGAACTCACCTAAGAAAGAGAACTTTATGGGTGAGCTATTCAGAGTGACCAAAGCGAGAAAAGGTTTAGGCGACTCTATACATCATCAGGTGCACGCTCATGTAATGAAGGACCGAGCGACGACGCGCTCTACCAGACAATGAGAACTTTGATTTGCAAGCAAGACTTTGGCGAGCCCAGCCGCAAAAAGCTCTCTATAAACACAACAGAGCTCGATTGGTGATCTAGCTGAACGCCCAGCTAATAAGAAATCAGGATGGCGGGCACATTTCAAATGCGACAAGCTCTCCACTTTGACAAAATGACAGCGAAGAAAATTAGGTGAACATAGCACCTATAGGCAAGATTCCCCTGTTAGCACAATGCAGGCGAGTAAAGAACACCTGAGTCATGCCTTTGGGAAATGGCTAGCAACGCTGGTGAGCACGGAATCCAAACTACTGGTTCACCCATTAGAAAAAACTTTGGCGAGCACATTTAAATTCGACGATCCAAGCGCACGCCCAAGTGCGGGATCTGAGCAGAATGATCTAAAATCTTTTAAACCTGGTGCGCGCACTAATCCTACAGAATGTCCAACAGCTTCCTTCGGCCCATCTGTCAATCGTCTGACACAGAAGCTTTCAAGAACTGCTTTAGCAACCATCTAGAAGTGACTTAAGAGCCACACACTTGGCCTATTGACAACCACACATGTGAAAGAGGGTTTGTCTATATAAAGGGTGTGTAAGCTTCGTGAGTCCTTTAAGCAAGACAAGGATGTGCCAGCTTAGGGTGTCGAGATCAAGGCTGTGTCTCCCTTGTAAGCCCCTATACATAGCATTTTTGAGTATCAATACAAATGAGTGATTGGCACAACGGAAATTGCAAACACACTCAAGTAGGGACATACGGGTGGTAACCAGATTTGAGATACTCTCATATGATGTTTTCAATTTTCTTGTCCACTGTAACAATTGTAATTGAATTAGGCAGGTGTCCAAGGTAGGCACTAGCCACTGTCATGAAAGGCAACAAGCCAGGGAGAGCTTGGTTCGGTCGAAAACAACTTGTGGCAAGCTCATGAAGGTAGATTGCTGGTACCGATGCATGACTTAGTGCATAATCCATGGTTGACAACAGAACATCCCAGCATTCGTACTTTACAGAGACAAAGACTTGGAATGGTACTGGTGGTAAACTTTTAACGTTTGCTGCAATTATATTGTTACTTACTCCATTTAATTGAAAATACTACATTATGAAACGTAAGGCCAGTTATTTTTATCTGTACTATGATAATCCTCCATGTTTGATAAACATGTTACAGGAATAGAAGAAGAAAAAATGGAAGCTAGCCAAAGAAGATGCGAGACGGGCACAAATAAGTCCCTAAGCGAAAAATGCGTGAGACGGGCACAAATAAGACCTTAAGCATGAAGAAGACACGAGACGGGCACAAATAAGTCCCTAAGCGAAAAATGTGCGAGACAGGCACAAATAAGACCCTAATCATGACGAAGACGCTAGAAGGCCAAAATAAGACCCTAAGTAGGCACAAATAAGTCCCTAAGTGAAAAATGCGCGAGACGGACACAAATAAGACCTTAAGCGTGAAAAAGACGCGAGACGGGCACAAATAAGTTCTTAAGCGAAAAATGCGCGAGACGGGCACAAATAAGACCTTAAGCGTGAAAAAGACGCGAGACGGGCACAAATAAGTTCTTAAGCGAAAAATGCGCGAGACGGGCACAAATAAGACCCTAAGCATGACGAAGACGCTAGAAGGGCAAAATAAGACCTTGAGCGGGCAAAAATAAGTCCTTAAGCGAGCAAAAGAAAAGACCCTAAGCGAAAAATGCGCGAGACAGCCAAATCAAAAGTCCCTAAGCACATGAGGTAAGAGACAGGCAAAACAAAAAGTCCCTAAGCACAAAAGGGTGCGAGACAGGCAAAAATAAGTCTTTAAACGAGGTACGTTACAATTTTATCATATTACATTTAACGTATTATGTTGGCATCTCGGATATAAATGATATTATATTCTAATAAGTCCTTAAGCGGATAGTACGCAAGACAAGACCAATACTCCAGTAAAAGTTCTTCTTTGGACACAAAAAGTCGCAAAGAAAAACTTGGGGAGCACATAGTATGCAGGCTGTGAGGTATGGTACGAGGTACTTTACAATTTTATCATTGGACATGTGCTACAATTGATTGACAAAGTGCATTTAACGTTTTATATTGGCATTCCGGATATAAAACGATGTTATAGTCTTATCAATTCTATAAAGTCCCTACGTGAAAAATGCGCAAGATGGGCAATACATGGGCTTGAAGCGAAAAATGCACGAGGTAAGCTATGAATCAAATAAAAGTCTCTAAGCAAAAAATGCACGAGATGAGCAACACATGGGCTTGAAGCGAAAAGTGCACGAAGAAAGTCTAATTATTATAGATTAGTGCAAGGTAAATGTGTAGTTGCCTCTGTAAATGTGTTTAAAATTGTGTTGATCAGTTTGTAAAAGACTAAGCTCTTTCACAAAATAATTGGGGAGCACACTAGATTAACTTCTGCCTCAAAAGGAGCATCGATACTAATAGGCACCCAAGCATGTACGCCCTAAGGTGTTATAATTATCTAAATCATCTTCGTCCTAGCCTGTGAGAACCCCGACCATCGCGGGTCGACGAAAAGGCTCTTAAGGGCAAGTAAGATTAGATAAATCTTTATAAATGCCTATCCTCATAAAAGGTTCCAAGTCCTCAGCATCTGGATCAAGCTTCAAGCAATCAGGAGCAAGCCAAGCACAAATCGCATTTGATGAAACCTATGCATCCTCTTGTGGCATTTCTTGACGATGCACCCCCATGGCCTTAACCCAGATTTGGTTTTCTTTCTCTTGGCTAATAGAAGGCTTTGGTGGCTCAGCAATCTCGTAATTTCTCCTTATAGCTCTTGGTTTCGGTTAGCTAAGACCTTGAATTTGAAAAGAAGGGTGGTATATTCCACTTGAGAAGCATTTAGCTCAGAGGAGAAAAACATATCCTGGCAGTGTCATGAAAAAGACACTTGACAAAAGAAATGATGACACGACGTCGTTTCTGTTACAAATAATAATGAAGTTCACTAGTTGAGCCCTCAAGTGAAGATGAAAAGACTCTTGTGATAATCCCAAAAAGCAAATAGTAAGAGAATTTGAAAAAGCTCATTCTTTATATACTCTTTCACAGTGTAAACCCTGCAAAAGAGTGGTGAGCAATTGATGTGGGTCAGGTTAAAGTTTACTGGGCTTTTTTATAAGTCAAGTTGAAGACCATTGAGCCAAATGATAATCTAAGCCCAAGAGGAAAGAGGACTCAGAAGGCCTATAAATGACCCACTGAGTTATTATTTAAGCTGAGGGGCTTAAAGGTAATTACGCGCAAAATAACACCTATAAATAGGTCATAGGTATCATTCTTAAACCCTAAGCTCTATTTGCCTACTGAAACCATGTATGACTTAAGCATCGGAGTACGCGCACAGGGGTTGGTTTTCTACTTTGCAGAACTTATTTGGAGACACGTGGAGAATGAAGACAATATCGATGTCAGCAAACAAATCATTGTTGTTTTGTGCAACAACATAAAGATATTTTTCTTAACATCGAAAACATGTACACTCCAAGAACTAGTTACGTTGTTAATCAAACCCACCCTGGCTCCGAAGTTTCGGCTGCAC
Organism: Heritiera fomes; assembly: GCA_032173925.1. NCBI lineage: Eukaryota > Viridiplantae > Streptophyta > Magnoliopsida > Malvales > Malvaceae > Heritiera > Heritiera fomes. The sequence continues at coordinate 1,527,799 of JAPDPM010000017.1, forward strand.
TTGCAGCAGCTTCCTTGGCATTCAAACCCACTGACCATAAATACACTACAATACTCCTCAATAGATCAATAGAGGTACAATGCAAAAAGGCAAAACTATCGTCATCCTCATTTCTTTTACTAATATTTTAAACCCTTTTCAGTTCATATATAGTAACTTTTTTTTTTTTGTGTGTGGATTAGGTCTTTGATTTTGCGGATATGTTTTGGGGAAACTACGACGATGCTGTTGGCCAAGGAGTGTGTCCATTTCATTGTGATTACAATGGCTATATGGTACTTAGGCATAAAGAATTTTAAGATTTAAGACACATCTATTCGCTGAAGTTCAAATCTTTTTCTTATAGGACGAACTGATTTGGGGAGCATCATGGTTGTTTATGGTGACAAACGAACAAAAGTATTGGGATTATAAATTATCTGAAAATTAAATCGTTGTTAAATTTAAAACTTGGCTCAATTTTGAACGATTTTAATTTTTAAAACTTACGTTTCATTTGACAAAATAATCAAATCACTCGAGATTGATTCGATAAATTTAATTTATCATTTTTCACTCATATATTGTGAAAATAAATTAATAATAAAATATAAAAATTATATATTAAAAAAGATCAATTAAATTTGTGAATTACTTAAACTATATTAAAATTTTCGAATTTAACTTGTTAATCAAAATATTCAAATTTAAATTTGATTCAAAAATAAATAAATCAAATTCAAATAATTATCAAATCGAGCTCAAACAACTCTAATTAATAGCTTAATTTGTTAACTTATATGCAAGCTTAACTGGTTCAGAATATGATTGAAACAAAATTAAGTTGTCCCTTGTCCCTGCTGCATGAAAACAAAACCACGTATACAAACTTTAAAAGGTACTATATTAGTTTATGATTTCACAGAAAGCAATGTACGTAAAACATACTATACAGACTACAGACAAGAGATCTCAAATTTGTAGAATAAGCAATACCCAACATTAAAACCACAGCTACCCAAGCATGTATATTACATTTAACAGGAAATTAATACGAAATTTCTTCTTGGTGAAGCTAACCATGGAGAGACGCATAAATGTTGACCAAAGCCAAGGCATTGCTTGTCAAATGAGCGATTCTCAAAATCTTTGTTCTAACAGCAGTCTTCAAATTAACGTTCATGTTATTCCCTTGAAACCCATCACTGCAAGTGCTCTCGTCTGTAGGAATGTAAACGGGTAGGGTACCCGTTAATTTTGGGATACCCTAATCCGAATTCGATTAGAATATATAAAACCCGAACCCGATTAACTACCCGTTTATTTTGATTTGCGTTACCCTAACCCTAACCTCATAAAATAAAAAATACCCGTTTAACTACCCGAACCCGTTAAATACTCGTTTATTAAGTCAAAGTATGACTTTCAAATTTAAATTTAAAATCAATTTTGGAATAATTTATTTCAAAAAATTAAGTTAATAAATTTAATTTAACTAATAAATATAAATTAAAGTTAAAAGTCATAATTATGATATTTGATGAATTAATTTAATTAAATACAATATTAATAATAAATAATTTATACATAAAAAATATAAATATCATATTAATTAATTATTATTTCTAATCGGGTTCGGGTAGCGGGTACCCTAAGGTAACTATCCGAACCCTACCCTAACCCGTGACGGGTAGTAATTTTACTACCCGAACCCTACCCGAATCCGATTATATACTACCCTAATCCTACTTAATCGGGGCGGGTAATGCCGAGTACCCGTACCCATTGCCATCCCTACTCGTTTGTCAAAGCAGCGCTAACCCAAGTCTGTATATCGTTTATCATTTGTCCGAAATTGGAGCCTTTTATCCACTACAAATAACACTGGTTTTTTTTTGGTCTAAACAAAAAACATTGGTTTTAGGGGCACATTTTTTCCAGTAGTTTTACAAACCGCCTGCACTTCCCCTATTTTTTCGGCTCGTCGGTGTTGTTAAAGCTTAAACTGACAGTTTGACCTTAAATAAGCAAAGACCCAAATATCATTTTCACTGAAATAGAAAATCCTTTTCTTCATCTCTCACGTCTTTTTCATTTTCTTAATTTCTTTAAATTCCTTGAAACCAAACAAATTCCTTCTTTTTCTTCTAATTTTGAAAATCAAAATCACTACCTCTCACTCTCACTCTCGCCATCTATGCCACCATCGTCAACATTATTGTCACCGTGGCATGGCCTCTCTTTGTTGCTATTTTCTCTGTTGCCGTTCCTCGGGTAATTGCGCCAAATCAGTATTTTTGCACTTCTATTTTTAAAAGAATCCTAGTTGAGCCTTTATTATTTCTGTCTAATTTCAAGTTAGATCTAATCAAATCCAGCTTTGGTTAGTGTTCTTGTTTCTTATCCGCAAACGAGCAAGAAGATATCGATGACGAAGAGATTTATTTGAAGCCATCGACAATGCTATTTCGATTTTTCAGATTCTCGCTTTTATTTTGCTTGTGAGTTGTGATTTTAAGTTTCTGAGCTAACTTTTTTTGCCAATGTTCGTTTAGTGATTCCGTAAAGTTTGAATTTTGGAAATTTTTGTTATTATAATGAAGATCAATGTAGTTTAGCACTGTTGAATGAACTAAAAACGTTTTCATTGATACATAATTGCGGGAAATTGAAACTTTTCTTCGCAACCAGAAGAGAAATAATGGGAAAATTCATTTCTTTGGCTTTCTTTTTTAGTTGTATTGAAGAAAATTTATTTATTTAAATTCCATTCTGACCTGGATATTATGTCAAAGGAATTGTAAGTAATTCAGTGTATTCGTTGGGAGTGTATTGGTGTAGAATTCTTCAAGTCAAACCAAAGGAGGGTTTTCTTTTGCAATGGAGGCGTGAAGTTGCTCTCGCAGGATTTGAGGTTCCAATTCAAATGGCCGTTTCTGCAGAGAAAATGATTTTTGGAGTTGCAGGTACGATCCTCTTAGAAGTAGCATATGAAAAGCATGGAGGGAGGTAGTATCAGATAGCTTATAATTCCTCGTATGAATGATTTGAGAAAACTGAGTTGAAATTACAATAATTTGGTTAAGCATGTAAGAAAATGAATAAACATGCTATCTTCAATTTAAATCACTCATTAGTTTATGTATAAAGTACATTTGAGTAGCCAGTTCGGCCCTTCCTACCATCCATATCTCTGGCCTCTTTTTGTTGTAGGTATTAGAGATTGATCTCTCGTGGAGGATGCACAAGGTCTCTGGTGGTCAGAGAAGACGTGCATATCCAAATTTGCAAGGGTCTCCTCAAGCCACTCAAGGCATTTTCAATTTTCTAAATGGTGGTAACGTATTTTTAATACTTCCATTGTCTGGTCATCTGCAGTGCCCTGACAGTCTCTCCTTCCACAAGGAATTCCAGAATTTTTTGTATCTTGTTTTCATTTTTTTTTCTCTTGTATAAGTGATTCCTTTGCCAAGAGAGGTGCTAAATACAATCACTTTTTTGCAATTAGCAACTTATGGATAAGGTATAATTAGATTTGCAAGAGATCATTTCTAGAAACACACCCCTGTTACATTTATCATGCAAATGCTTGGAAGTGGTTGAATCCCAGCATTTCTTAGTAAGTAGATCCATGCAACTGAAAATTTTGGAATTTTAACATTATTTTATATGACAGGCAAAGCCTGATGCTGGGAAACTCATATTAGCAACAATTGCTCTCTTGATTCCATCCACTTCAAGTATACTGATTGTATGTATCCTTTCTGTGCTGATTTTTCTCTCTCTCCTTCACACACATACAAAAAGAAATGAAAGGAGAAATTCAGATAACTAAACTTATTTCTGGAGATGTGATTTTAGTTTCAATAAACTTGAATTGTTCATTCTACAGCCAAATTTTGGAGGGAAGATAATAGATATTGTCTCAGGAGATATCAAAACACCGGAACAGAAAGCTGAAGCATTAACTGCAGTTAGGAACACCATACTAGACATTTTTCTGATTGTTATAGTTGGGTATGAACAGTTTTTTCTTTTATGATTGCTTTTATTTGACTTATTGGTGGAGCAAATTACTCTTTCTTGTTTTTTTTGGTAGAAGAAATTAATCTTTTCTATCTAGCAGCATCTCTAGAGTTAATCATCTTTTGTTGCTTTTGTTCCCCATTCCAATTCTGTTTGCACAGCACTGCGAGCATGGTTATTTCTTCTGCTAGTGAAAGGGTAGTTGCCCGATTGAGAAAGAGTTGTTTAGTCATCTTATTAACCAGGTAAAACATTATTTAGTCAGTTAAATGTTTTCTTATCACTCATGTTTCATTTGGACATTTACAGATATAATTGTGTGAACTATTATTGTAGGAGATAGCCTTCTTTGATGTTACTCGAACAGGGGAACTGCTAAGCATGCTATCGGAAGATACTCAGATCATAAAGAATGCTGCAACTACCAATCTTTCTGAGGTCCTAAGAAATTTGTCAACTGCATTCATTGGCCTTGGTTTCATGTTTACAATATCCTGGAAGCTTACATGTAATCATTATGTAATTCTAATATCATTAGTTTGAAGTTTTATTTATTTAGAACAGATCTTGAATATTTTTAGTTGATATTTGTTCCAGTGCAGGCTTAGGCTGTTGTTCCAGCAATTTCAGTTGCTGTTCGTAAATTTGGCTGCTTTCTTCGTGAACTTTCACACAAGACTCAAGCTGCTGCAGCAGCAGCTGCTTCAATTGCTAAGGTATCTCTGCCATTTATAAATCTCAGTACACAACTAAATAATAGTATGGAGAAAATCCATTTTAGATAACTTTTTAAACTCTAATAACTAATCCACACTGGTCGCTTTGATGGAATTCTTGGAGTCTAGATTTATTAAGTATCTGATTGGATATTTCTGTTTGGAGCATAAAGGCATATAACACTAAAAGATTGCAATGACTAGCCATCCCGACAGGTTTCTTTTAACAAGGTATCCAAAAGCTATGTCAATATCAACAGTCTTATGCAAAGGTTCCAGTTAAATGAAAAAAAAGAGTTGCTCTCTGTATTGTTTTGAGCTTTATGATACTTAAGGGGTTCAGTGATCTCTATTTATCACTCATATGTGATACATCCTCCTTTGTTGTATAATTTTCCTCTGTTTATCTTATATTTGACTTATCTAATTTTCTTAAGTTCAAGTTGTTTTACTATTCAGGTTAATGCTTATTTTAAGAAAATTACATTAACACAATTTGTATGTATTCTTCTTTCGATTATTCTTTAGAAAAATTTAATTAGTTAATTCGATTATTTATTGTTCCATATTGTTCTTTTGGAAACAATCAAGTTGTGGGATGGCTACCCACAACGGCTTATAGCAAAGGCTCCAAGTGCTGAACAGGACAAGGGAATTGGTGACAGGGTCGACATCCAAGGGGTTTGCTTGAAGATATTGAGTGTGTATATTTGTATATAGTACTTGTGTTAATTTACTCATGATTTTCAAGTTTATTGTTGGAGTATAAGTTACCTTTAAGTTTACTGTTGGAATATAAGTTACATTTTGATTAATACCAATGATTTGAGGTCTTTGTTCTTTAATTATTAATTCAATAATAATTAAGTTATATGGGCAAAATTTTTTAAATATAAAATAACTCAATAAATATAAAAATTTAAAATAAGATTTTTAAAGCTTTTAAATTTAAATTACAATTTAATAAATATAAAAATTTTAAATTTTAAATTTCAAATAATATTTTTACCGGCACTTAGCTTTTAAATTTAAAATAAAGTTCAATAAATATAATAATTTCAAATTAAATTTTTGCCGGCACTTTAAAGTGTCGGTAAAAGCCTTTTACTTTTAAAAGCATTTAAAAACGCCGAGAAAAGTTATGTCAAAATTTATTAGACCTTTGCCGGCCTTGAAGTACATCACCGTCGGCAGACTTTTACCGGCATTCACCTGGCCGGCGGTTAACAAACTGCCGATAAGGTTTTTACTGCCGGTTTGTTAGTTTTTTACCGGCACTTATAAGTGTCGGTAAAAGTCAGTTTTTTTGTAGTGATATATATACATTCTGATCTTAATTTTTTAGACAAAGAAATTTATTTAAGATTGTTATGAATAGTCATAAATATGGATGTCCATTCATCCCCCGTACTCTTCATATTGGTACATGAATGAGGAACTATTCATTTTCCCCTTATTTATGTTTGTAACTACCCCTTAATTAAATTTATAACTTTCCCTTAATTAAGCCTGGAGGAACAAAATTTGAAATTCATAACGCATTATACTCTTCCAAGTCTCAAAGAAATTTATTGAGTTTTAAGGATATCCGCCGAAATGGATATCATATTGAGACACCAATTGAAGGAGACATTGAGTACCTTCACATTACGAATATAATCTTGGGTAATAAAATTGTATTAGAAAAATTATCGGCCTTTTACTCCGGTTTGTACTACACAAGAATTAAAACAATTGAAACAAATGTGGTCATTAACCAAAAGCTTACAGATCACAATAACTTTGTTGTTTGGCATGACCGGTTAGGCCATCCCGGATCGATAATGATGCGAAGAATAGCTGAGAATTCATGTACCAATATGAAAAGTACGGGAAATGAATGGACATCCATATTTATGACTATTCATAACAAAGATTTTTTTTTTTGAATAGGAATCATTCTGTATTATTCATTCAATTGCAGAATATCTACAGCCAATGCATTATTTATAATATCTGATATCTGGGCTATCATCAACCTAGTAGCATGCTTCAATATTATCAACCACTACATTACCACTTTTAACATAACTATAAACACATGAGGTTAACCTCCTAGCTAAAGCTAACATATCATCCACCAGCAAGCCCACTACCGAGATGTTTGGTGTGTTGGATTGGAGGCGTTGCGAGACAACCAAAGCATCACCCTCTATAACCACTCTAGTGAGCCCAATATCCATTGCTAAGTCCTTAGCCATGTAAGCAGTCACTACAAAAAAATAACTTTTATCGGTACTTAAAAGACCAACGAACCACCAGTAAAACCTTATCGGTAGCTCATTGACCGCAGGTTGACCTTTGGCCAGGTGGGTGATGTACTCCAAGTCTGACAAATTATGACATGATTTTTCTCGATACTTTTACATGCCTTTAAAAATAAAAAGTTTTACTGGCACTTTAAAATGCCAACAAAAATCCTATTTAAAATTTAAAATTTTTATATTTATTGAACTTTATTTTAAAATTAAAAGCTTTTACCAATACTTTTAAGTGTCAGTAAAAGTTATATTTAAAATTTGAAATTTTTATATTTATTAAATTTTATTTTAAATTTTAAATTTGTATTAGTATAACTTAATTATTAAATTAATAAGTTTTTCTATCCTAAATTCTTTTTTTTTTCAATAAAAAAAGCTTTAAAATTACTTTAAATTTAAAAAATATTATTTATGGTTGTTGTAACAATTTCGTCTAGGGACTTGACCGCTCGACGATTTTAAAAATATTAAAAACAAAGAGTCGCTACCAATCGTTTTTTTATTAGGTGTGATTGGTCACCTAAAAATTGTCTTTTCAACAAAATTTTAAAAATATTTAAGTTTTATTGAAAAGATAATTTTGGTCCATGAAAATAAGTTTTGAGTTCGAGAGTACAGTTACTCGTGAGGAAGGATTAGCACCCATAATTCCCGTTAAAAAATGATATCATCTTACTCATATGTTATCCTTTAATTTTAATATGTTCTTAATTTAACATTTAAAAATAATTTCCTTTTATTGTAACTAATTTTATTATTATTTCTAAAATCATTATAAAAAATAAACTAGATTTTATTTTTTTTAAAAAATGAATATGAATCCTATTGTTTTGAAAAATTAAATCAAATACTCCAATATCTTTGATAATATTTGAAATAATATTCTCACATAGAGATTTCTTAAGAATCGCTACTTGCAATTTTTATAGAGTTTCATCTTCGGAAGATTCACATTTTTTTTGAATTAAGTAAATGCATATGGTGTAACAAATAATGCATGATGCGAATGAATTAAAATTTTATCATTTTTCCTTTAAAAAACTTAATCTTTTTTTTAACAAAAATATAATATTGAAAAATCATACTAAATATTCCAATACTTTGATAATATTTAGTAAACTCTTCTCACCTAAAGATTAGTTAGGAATCATTACTTATGATTTTCGTAACATCCTATCATCGGAAATTCATATTAATTAAATTTGAAACTTTATTATTAATTTCTCTTTTTCTTTTAAAAACTTATTTATTTTTATTTTTAACAAAAAATTAAATTATTGAAAAATCGTACTAAATACTCAAATACGCTGGTAATATTTAATGGATTCCTCTCACTTAGGGATCAATTAGGAAATTACTACTTGCAAATTTCATAACATCTCATCATCGGGTAAATTCATTTTATTTTTAGTAAAATCAAGACCAATGATACAAACATACATCACGTGACCATGATATGCTTACTTGATTTCTTATTTACTTATCTCTTTTATTTTCTATTTTTTTGTTTATTTATTATTTTTTTATACACAAAAAATTTATTTATTATTTACTGAAAATTATCATGAATTTATATATCAAAAATTATTTTTGAATAATAAATATGAATTTACATATTGAAAAATTGCTCCAAATACTCCATTACTCTGATAATAATTGGAGAATTTCTCTCACCTAAAGATTTTCGAGAATTCACTACTTGCGATGTTCACGAAATCTCATCCTTGGAAAAATTCACATTTACTTTGAAACTAAATTTTCAATATTTAAATTTTGGGCAAGACATCTATTTATGACATAATGCAAAATATGAATACATTCCAAAAGTGCGCATGATTTATATAATTTAATCGTTATAAAAAGAGGGTTTTTTTTAAATAATGACAATTAATTAAAATAAATTACCGAAAATTACAAACGAGCGATTGATAATGAACGAAAAAAAAGTGACAAATAATTAAATCAGTCAGCAAACACATGCAAATAATAATGAATCTAAACAAATAATACTGAAGTAAACACATGTAAATGAACTTTTTTTTTTATCTGAATGTAAATGAACTTCAAAAGTGCTTATGACATCAAACAGACAAGTAGACCAATAAACCTGGTTTACTCAAGAGCCGGGCTATCCGCCCAAGCCCGATGACCTGTTCAAAATTTGATCGAATTTGGACAAAAATATTATACGCATTTATCGGGCCAGGTCAAAATTTTCATGCTCGATCAAAAATGGGCCCGAGCCCAGGCTTGACTGTCCAAAGCCCGAGCCCGAACATATTGTTAATTAAGTTTTTTTTTAAAAAATATATCTATTAAGTATAATATAATTATATGTATATAAAATATTATTGATTAATAAACATGATTATATATTTAATATGAAAATTAACATGAAAATTTTAACAAATCAAATTAAATTTTAAAGGAAATAAAAGAATAAAAAACAAATAAATAAAAATATAAAAATAAAAATAAATAAAAAATAAAATACGGACGGACCGGGCAGGGCAGGGCTTCAGACTTATGTAGTAAAATTAAAAACGGGCTTGGACTAAAATCCAAGCCCGAATTAATGGGCTGGACCGGACTTGGACATAGTCAAAATATATTGTTATAGGCCTTCGACTCGGCCTGAACTCGGTCCCCCCAATGAGCAGGTCTACATACAAGTGATAAAAGTGAATTTATGACAAATTAAGTTTCTAGATCAAATAGATTAAAAAAAGATTTATATATGATGCACTAACGGTGTATAATTTTTAAATGCACCAGAAGTTGACACCTTATCAATAAGCCTTTATGAGCAAATTAAAAAAACTTATTTATATTTACTTTTAAGGGTTTGACATATTTTTTAATTTGTCAATTGATAAAGTGTTAATTTTTGATGCATTGACAATGTTAATTTTTGATGCATTGACAATGTATAAAAATTATACACTCACAATTCATCATATACAAATTCAAAAAAGAAAAGCAAAGAAATCAACCTATCAAATATCACCGTTCTCCTTCCATTTCCGACCCGAATACTCAGCCTCCATGTTTTTTGCAGCAAACCATGCCTCGCTCCCACCGAGTCCAAGTCGCATAAGCACCGAGCCTCAATCTCCAGCCGCCGGTGGTATACTGCCTCCTCTTCCTCTACTCGGCCTCGCAACCCTCTTTCCTTCTCTCTTTTTCCTTTACGGACGAAACAGGCCTAAAGCTTCAAATAATTGAAAACCCAAAACCCATTTTCTATTGCTCTCCCCCTTAGCATATCTTCTGTATATTTCTTTGATTTTTTTGCTCGTGTGTTTGGGATTGTCGGTTTCAATATGTTGGATTAATTTTCTCTTTCTTTTGGGTATCAGTGAAGGATGGGTTTGGGGCTGTCTTTTTGGGTGCTGTAAGGGCTTCGGGTGGCTATGGGAATGTAAAGATGGCGGTGGATTGGTGTCGTGAGGCTTCTGGAGGGCTCTCTTTGCAGAGTCATCGAGAGCTCCCCATGTAAATTCAGTCTCCATTTTAATCAAATTAGGACCCCTCTCTTAGTCCAATTCGTGGCTTTTGTCCCTCAGATTTTCACAGTCAATTCGGTCATTAAGGTGCTTGATCATTGGAATGGGGTTTGAGTGAGTGGTTTCATGGGAATGAGTGAGTTGCAGATTCGGTCATTAAGGTGCCTGATCATTGGAATAGGGTTTGAGTTACTGGTTTCATGGGAATGAGTGAGTTACAGAATAGTGGGTGGCGAGAGGGTGGAGCAGTTGGTGCCTTCCTTTTTTTTTAATTTTTCTTTTTTTTGGTTTGTTTTTTTAGGAAATTATTATTAATTAAATTCACTAAAATAGAAAATAAAAAATAAAATCAAAAACTAAATTAGAAAATAGAATTAAGAATAGAAAAATTTTGGGCTTTCAAGCTCATAGAACATAATTCAACTTAATTTGAACTTCTAAGTCTATAAGCCTAACAAATTTTACATGACTCAAATTCACACAAATTTTATCAAAGTTTAAACTAAGAAAATGTGCTTTAATTAAATTTAGATCAATTTTATTCTATAAGATTTGATTCCTAAATTTTCGAATTTATCAAATCTAGACAAAATTAGGTGTCTATAATGGTGATGTTCGTTTTTGACTGCTTACATACAATATACTACAATTTAACAAAATATTAAAATTTGACTGATAAAGCACCAAATTGAACAAAATTTATTTTACCAATTTGCAAAAAATGCAATGAAAAATATGTAAACAAACTTGCATGGTTGAGAAACACTTGGATCTACAATAGCTACCACATCAGCTTTTAGCTCCTTAAAACCTTCTCTAGCTATCGAAAAGTAGCACTAACCAAACCTGCCTATTGCACTGGCAGCATTGATTCTACAATGAAGAGAAACCCAAATTTATTTCATATCAAAAGTCAACTCTACAATGTAACTCATTTTCATTGCATTGATACAGATACTTATGACTAAGCAACTTGGCACTTGCCAAGTGGCCTTCTGAACAAAACTTTAACTAATCTCCAAATCAAAATCCACATCAAAACTTGCCAAAAAAAAAGGCACATTATAGCTAATTCATCAGAAAGAAAACTTTTCTAACTAATCCAAATTACATATATTTCAAAGCCCGTCATAAAAATGGGATTTCAACTCTAACTAAACGATGATACTCTTTCCATATAATGAAAAAGAACAAAAACTCTAAGATCAAAATTCAGAGGAAAATAAGACAAATATAAACCAAGAAGGAAGAAGAATGGAACTTTTAGGCTTTGCTTGGTAGGGTGGAAAGAAAAATGGAAAGAAAGAAAATTGAAGGGAGGGAAAATTGAAAAGATGGAAAACTTTAATTTTTTTTCCTTAGGTGTGCTTGGTATAAAAGATGGAAAAATGGATGGAAAGTATATTTCTTTTTTCTTATTGCTTGGTAGAGTGAAAAAGTGAGAGGAAAGAAAATTAAAAATAAAATGATTTTACCATCCTACCCTTATACAAATATTTATTAACTATAATTGTTTTTGGATAATATTTTTTTGGCATTTATTGAGTTTTCATTTTTAATGAAATTTTTTTTTAAAAAAATCTAGTCAAAATAATTCATTAATAATTAATTATTATAATTAATTATTTATTTATATAATTAATTAATTATGTAATGACTAATAATTGTTAAATACTCAACTCAACCATGAATAATATAAAAAAAAAAAAGGCTAATACTAATAGAATTATATTTATACAAGAAACTTGATATATCATATGTCAACCCCTAAGAAAATAAAAGAAAACATAGATATGGATTAATGCATCATATACTATAAACAAGTCCATATTCAAAGTATTTCCACCCAATTACTTCAAAAAAAATATATTTCCATCCAAAAGTATTTCCTATTTTTTCATTGGTAACGAAAATCAACCTTTGTTCTAAGCAATAAAAAAAAACCTAATGCTAAGAGCTCTTTCATTTACTCATCATCTTCAAAAGTAATTCTTTACGTCGTTGAGTTGGAACTCCAAAAAACGCCCTCATCCTTTGTTGGCTTTGATTTAGAAATAAAAAAGCATCGAGTTGAAGATCTTCTGGTAGATCAATCCTCAGCAACTCATCAAATACTTCAGCTTCGGAATAACAGTGTGGCCTTCCTTTTTCAGCAATAGCCAGTCCCTTTTCAGCAATTTGTGCAACTTTTTCTGCAATGGCATTGCCTTGTCTCATTATCTTTGCCACATTGCCAATTGCATGGTTTAAAACATCAATTTGTTTTTCAAATAAATCTTCCATGCGAGCTTTCTTTTTAGAGCTCTTTGATTGTTGTGCAACAGAATTTGATACGGATGATGGAGATAATGGTTCGTAGTTTATGTCCAGATCAATGGAAGTTGGATCTGCACTACTTTCTTCTCCCGCCCATTCTCGAATTCTATCTTTTGCACTGCAAGCTCCCTTACCATTAGCTCTGTCTTTCGAAAAAAGCTCATATAGCTTTCCATAAGCACAAATCTTGGTATATCGCCATTTTGCAGCAGAAGGTTTTGCCTAAACTATCACACACAAACATCATCAAAATTAGTAGAATAATGAGTATTCATATAAAACCATTGCAAGAAGGCAGATTTTTAGCAAATTATCAAAGAAAAACAAAATTAGGATCTAAAGTAGCAAATTGCAAACAAACACAATATAAAAGAGAATTTAGGATAAAAGCTGACAATTACTAACCTCTATAAGTTTCTCCCACACTTCAGGCTCAGCTTCAAAAAATTCTATCATCGGATTCCATCCAAACCCACTCAAACGATTAAACAAATCAAAACATTTACTAAAATTTTCTTTGAGAGTTTTCAAACGATTTTTCAAATGATTTTTATCAAATGGGAAATTAACTTTCTCAGTTAATATTTTCACCATGTTGTCATAAGCATGAGGGGTGAATGTGCCATCAACTTTGTTTCCATTCACTTGTTGCTCTAACATTGCATCAATATATATATCATCCATCTCTTCTGTCCATTTGAGATTAGCCTTCTTAACCTCACTAGTGCACTCACTATGTTTAGACTTCTTAGCCATTTTCAAAATTGCATATTAAAATACAAAATAATTCTATATTAAAATAAAAAAAATATAAGATAAAGTTAAGAATGAAGCTGATGCTAATGATTAATTATGGACCACAAGGAAATTAAATTATAAACTAGCACAATAATGAATTCTATCTTGTCGTTTATGTTGTTCTATTCTGTTTTCTTTCTCACTGCAATGAATTCTATCTTTTTCTGCTAATACTTACAAGTTCCCAAGAACTAAAAACCTGACTAAACTATGTGCAATATTGAAAATGACAAATTATTCAAAAAGGTTAAGGTCTCTCCTCAATTGAATCTACGTCTAACATGCATGTTTCACTATAAATGCATGTCGTGCTTTCCTTCAAAATTCAGGTCTCTCCTCAATTGAATCTACATGACCTGCTTAATCATGTCCTAATCAAGCAAATGCCAAGTAGCTTCGCCAAGTGGTCTTTCTAACAGAGGAAATAAAAACAACTATAATAACAGTGGTAGAGCAGGAGGAAGGAGGTTCCTTAATGAATTTCTTTGGTGTTTGCAGAAAATTAAGGTGACATTCTTGTTCTCCTTACTTTTGCTCCCAGATGTCTTACATAAGATATCAGAGGACCGTTGATTATTGAATATTGTTGTGATCAGTAACAGAGAAACACCATGTCAGTTCCTTTGATAAGCTCAACTTCCAAATTTTCACATAAATGAATAATGTTTGCATTTTTTTTTTTGGCAAAAATTCTTATGTTATCCCCAAGGATGCAATGTCAAACTAAATAACAACTAACAAGGCAACACTTTTTCCTATAAAAAATAAAGCTGCACTTTTCAATTGTTTTCTCAAATAAAACCACACCAAATGCATTTCAGAAGGAAATCAAAACCCATAAAAGAGATCAGACTCAGGTACAAGGAGGGTGACATGTGCTAAGTAAAGATGCAATGGCCAATGTGGAATATTCTATGGTAGTGTCAGTTTCGGGACTCTAAAAAGACTCGTCTAAAACTAGTTAACAAGGTTGTTCATCTAGTGACATCTCCAACTAGAAAGTTGACTTTGCTATAGGAAACAGATAAACAGAACCTTGTTTCATCTTTGGTATAATTAATTTTATTTGGTTGATTAGACTATAATGTATTAAAAACGTCATTGGTCATGTCATGGCTACCATCACAGTGAGACCATTAAAAATTTTCCTGCAATCTTTAAGTGAGATTATGGGAAGGAAATCTCCCTACAGGCTTGTGGGGGCAGCAGGCAGAGAGAGAGAGAGCTGTCAGTGTTTCTAAGATTTGAAGTTCTTTCATAAGAACAAAGTCACAAACTCTTGCATTTGGCATCTTTCTTGATGCAGCAAATCCCAGCTACCCCCACATATTTACTCTTGTTTAAAGAAAATCATTCTCCACCTAACTCTTCATTAGTTCATTTATATTTTTCATAACCATACTTTTAGTGGATCCCATTTTGTCACCTCTAGATGTCTGGGTCACAATTTTTTAATTTATTTCATATCGTGTGACGCAGGCCATGCGTACAGGAAGCCTTGATGGGGACCTGGGATGAAGCTAATATCACTAGCTAAATTATTAGTTTTTCAGGTTCCCTTCTGCAAAATATCTTGAGAGGCAGTTTGATTTCAATTTACCCCTTAAAAAACACTCCTCTAGCAGAGTAGAAGAGAAGATTATGAATTTATGGTGATGGTTTGGAGGGTTTTAATAATAGTAATAATAGTAGTTGAAGTTTCTGTTATTTTCAGATAGATATTTGATATTAATAGATCAAGATATTGTGGCTACAAACTATGGGCTATGGCTATCTTAAATGTAGAAAATAGTTCAAGATAGAGAATCATAATTTGAAGCAAACATAGTTTGAGCTTGTAAATATGAAAACATTGAAATTCCAAGCTAAAAGACAACTTTGGAATCCTTTCTATAAAATGACATGGCCTTCCATTGTATAGTATAATATGTCAGAAGAAACAAGCATAGGTTCTTCTTCGGTGAAACTTATGGGTCTAAGTGCATTATCTATATGTTTAGAATGCTGGTGGTATGAGATAATGGTTCTACTTTGTGGCTTAATTAATAATCCAGAGACAAGTGTGGCTGCAATGGGAATTCTCATACAAACAACGAGACTTTTATATGGTTCTACTTTGTGGCTTAATTAACTCATTCTGTGTGGGCCAAGAGTTAGGGGCTGAAAACCTTGCACAGGCTCGACAGACAACTTCAGAGAAAATTCATGATGCTTTTCCCTCAAATTTCCATCCTAGTCATCTCTGCAAGCATTTTAGATTCATTCACATTACCACTAGAATTGTCTTTACTATCACCATTCGAAGAACCTATGACCTTGAAGCTCAATATTCAACAAAATCTAAGAAGACAATGACCTGTTACTATTAGAATTGATTCACAGCTAAATCAATCAAGACTCTGCCTAGAAACAATAATGAAGCTAGTATGAAGCCCCTAGCTAATATAAAATGGAAAACTTCAAAGAAAATTCATAATATAAAATGGAATTACTAAGATGATCACGATAACAATTCCAAGCCCCTGTTTATCAGAAGTTCCTTTTTAATGCTTCTAGTTCTAGCCATTCTCAATTCAACACAAACAATCCAATAACCAAAGAAATAGAGACAATGGCATGGATCTTCCTTAACTTGCAACAGAGTTCTACAAATTCTATTTCCTGAATCAAGGTATTTGCAAGTTTGGGCAGCTGTGGTACAGGAGAAGGCCCCCAGCCCCAGGTCTCCCATTGACAAATTTATGAAAACAGAAGCTATCAAACAATGATTGGTTAAGGGTATGGTACAAAAATCTATTATTAATAATCTGGCAAAGGAGAAAGGACCATGTATCTTAGAGAAAAGAAGAGTTCCACGATCATTTCCTGTCATAATATCTGGTAAAGCAACGGTAAAGTGAAACTACAGGTTGCGGAGTAGTGTACAGATGGATAATGCACTGCATTCTCACCATATGGATAATGCTACGAACTAGAGACAAAGGCATGAATCTTCCTTAACTTGCAACAGAGTTTTACAAATTCTATTTCCTGAATCAAGGATGTCTACACTTTGCTATTTATCATCTTGTGTAACTGACTAATGTGGTTAACAACTTCTATTGGAAGTTGTTTGCTGAATTGCTTCAACCTTAGAATACATACTATCAACCAGAGAAAATCAATCAATCGTAAGCATCATATTAGAAGCCCAAATCAAATTAAACATCAGACCAGCCATTATCATCAGTTACTATCACTAATCTTTCAGGGAAAATAGCACAAAGCAAAGATCCATTTTCTTTTACATTTTCTCAAGAACCAAACAGAAATTGTTATAAGTTGCTCCCAAGTATTTTTGATAAATTTCAAAGTACGGTTAATATTTCATCTTATACCAACAATAGTCGAAGGATAGAAGCTGCTAACCCAAGTACTTTTGATAAATCATTCACAAGTCTCATTAATGGAGAGCCAACTAATTAGAATTATAAAAATGGAAACAAAGAGCATCAGCATCGACTAATTAAAGGGCTATGGCAATGTTTTAGATAACAAAAAAAAAATCAAATATATCATTCAAATGAAATGAATAAAACTGGAAAAGTAAAGTAAGGGATCGAAACTTGTTAAAAAATCAAAAGAAACTGAACATGGTAAAATAAGGATGGATCAAAACATATCTGATGCAATTACAATGAAATGAAAGGCGATCTAAACAGCGACCCTGTGTCCAAGCTCAAGCTCCAATCACCCAGTCCATTACAAATAGCGATCTGAACGGAGGCTCAAATGGTGGTGGGAAAGACGACATCGGCAACGGAGAAGACCGAAGGAGAGATTCAAGGAGTACGGCGAGAGTGAGCTAGAGAGGTTCAAGATGAAAAAGAAAAAAGTAAAATTGATGATTTAAAATTTTATTAGGGGCACTTTCGTATTTTTGTTCATATGCCAATATTTTCTCCCTTATTTTCTGTCCAAATTGGACGAATTTTTTTTTCTTTAGAGGACAGAAAACATATTTCTTTCCTTTTTTCTTTCCTTTATGTTTTCTGTTCTACCAAGCAATGTGAAATTTTATTTTCTTTCCAGTTTTCCCTCTCCAATTTTCTTTCCTTCCACTTTTTAGCTATACCAAGCACGGCCTTAAAATCAACTGCTTTTGAGGATTAATAGGTTGCAATGAACTGCATTCTTTCAGTACTCTGTAAAACATTAGAAAGCAATATAAATATCAACTTCAACCTCCCTCTAGCCCCTTGACCACCACCTCAGCCTAGCTCGGGTCAGCATAAGTTAAAAAATTAACAATACACAGATATCCTAATCCATACTGCATAAAAAATTGAAGTGCAAAATATATATTTTTTTGGCACAAAGAAAGCCATAAAATGATTCACTCCTAATAAAAGTAAACTAATAGACCAGAATGCAATACAAGAAGGAGAGAGAGAGAACATTTTAGGTGCGCTAAACATGCACATATTATACTGTTAAATGTCAAGTTCAATACCTCCAAATTCTCAAGTCCTGTAAATAAGTGGTAAATACTGTAAATACTACTAATTATGTTTAGCCATGCAATAGTTCAATGTGATGATTCAAAACAACAAAAGACTAAAAGATATCAAGTACAACTCACTAGAAAACTTATCGCATCCATCACCAGTTAGGCCATATCTTCCGAGATTTAAGTATGCCAAAGCAACAGGAAATGTAGATAAAACAAATAATTTTTATAACGAATTGAACATGATATATGTTCTCTAGTATCTAATTAAATAATGCCAATTACTATCCCTTCTTGGAGGACGGGGAGTTGTTATACATGATAAATCTCACTTGATTTTTAAGAAAGAATATTTGAGAATACACACAACCATTTGATGACAGCATGCCTACAAGGCCCATTGTTGCGATGCTTGACATGCTATCAAAATTAGTTAATATTTATTGACCTAAAAATAACGATAGTATAAATATTTAGCATATGAATAGAAATTAGACTTTTGTTAGCTGAGAACTTGATAGCCTTACAGAAATGGAGACAAAGGTTCTTAGCAGAGACGGATTTGGGGGTTCTTTACCTGTCGAAAATGTCCAAGCTCTTGCATTCAAGAACCCGAAAGACATCCCATTTGGGTACATCAAGCCAAAGGTTGAGTTTGATGTAGTTTCTATTGATGAATCCTTTCAGATTCCAGTGATTGACATGAGTAAACTAAGCTGTGGTGATGAATAGAGAAACTCCATTTGGCTTGCGTCTAATGAAAAGGTCACGATATTAGTTCTTCGCATGTTAAACTCATGATATTGGTTCAAAGGTTTGTGTTCATGAGAAAGAAAAGTAAAAGAATAAAACTTGAATAGAAAATATAACTTTACATCTAAAGCCAGAATTGAAATAACAATTGCAGATCTTTGTATAAGGACTCACAACTATCAATGATCTTCAGAGCTTTATCACAGAAGCAACAAATATGTATTAGACTATTTCAACAGCAACAAGAAGCTCTAGACAGTTTAATTTTCAGATGATCCAGTTGGACAATGCATGAGGTTAAGCAAATAACTAGGTACAAAATACTACGAGTCTAAGATCTGATTCTACACTACTGTAGACCTAAACTTAATAAAATTTGAGAATGTAAATGAATTAAATATTGAATATTGAGTTTCACTTGGATGAAAAACTCCTTAACTTGAGATGTGTATGGAAGAATGTCGGTGAAATAATGTCTGGGCGAGAACGTCGAGCAACTCGCCAATAGGCGAGCAAGGAAGGCTACTCGCCAATGGGCGAGCTAAATTGGCAAATAGAATGCCAATGATGGTGCCGAGGGCGAGTATGGAGTTCGCCGAAATGGGGCGAGGGCTCCTGATCGCCCATACGGAATGAGAGAAATTAAAAGCATTAAATGAAAGTGTGAAAGGGATTAATGGCAATAGGACAAACAAGGGCCAGCCGAAGTCCTGTGTTGAGAAATTCTTCAGGAATTAATATACTACAAGACAAAAGAAAAGAATGAGATGAAAGTCAATGTAAGAAGCTGTAAGTGGACTACACGCCACCTTACTTTTTGTACGAATTGGGTGAGACATTTAATGGCAAAGAGGAGCAAGTCAATAATACTGGCTGCTGGAAGTGGCGTGGAGGAGAAGAAGAAGAGAAAAGAGGAGAAAATTAGTCAAAAGTGTGTAGAGAATTCTTTCCATAACCGTTTCATTTGCTGCAGTTTTTCCACAAGTTTTAATGCATGAAAGACAAGGTAATGATGAAGAGAACGGGATAAGGAAACAGGTGGTAGAATTTAAGTGGATTTGAGTGAGTATATAAGAAGAATATAACTGAAGAAAACCAACTTAGGCAACTTCATCTTCCTTAAAATCCTTCTCGCCATTCTGTTTTCACCACAGGCTCACAATTAGTTCTTCCATTTTTCTCATATATGAACCATGAAAACTTTATTTTTAGTTAGCCAAACCTTTCCTCCATTGTTGAAGAACTAAGAAACAAACAAAGTAAAGCTAAGAGAGGCAGAAAGCACTCTGCTCTAGGAAGAAGAACTCAGTTGAGGTGAGCTCTCATATTACTATGGTTATCTTGATAAATTTGTTAGCTTTAAATTGCCATACATATTTTAAAATGACAAAAACTTAAGTAAGCTTTAATGTTTTAATTCATATTGTAAATTTGCCTTATCACACATGATTTTCTCAAATCCATTTTCAAGTGATCATATCAAACTTAAGACCATGATTTATCGATACACTCTTATTGGTCTTAATACTTTATAAATGTTTCTGAATATTTTAGAAAATCACTTGATGAATATTTAGACCATGTTTTTATCAAAGAGAGTCAAGAAAAACTCCCACAAAAGTGCCAAAATGTTTTGGGTTGAATTAGGATCAAAGATCACATCATTTCTAACCCAAAAGTGCAGGAAAAATGCCCTCTGGAAGAAAAGGATCGATCCCCTAGGGAAAGGGATCGATCCCTTTTTGGCAGAATGCCCCGGAAGCCTAGAATGAAGAAAAGGATCGATCCCTTTGGTAAAAGGATCGATCCCTTTATGCCAGAAAGCCCCCAACGACTAGTTTCTGTGAGACATAACGGCTAGTTTCTATTTTGGCTCCAACCAACGTCCACAAACCATCCAAGGGACTATAAATAGAGGCTTAGAAGCTAAAGAAAAAAAAGAGGAACTACTCAGCAACTCCAAAACTCATATTCCTCAAATCCTCAAGCCTCAAACAACAAATCAAGAGCTAGGAAGTCTCTATCTTCTATCATTCACATATCTCTTGTATTGCTTATCACAAATCTTGTATAGGCTTTTTCCTTGTGCTTAAACATTGTAATCATTTGCTTACTTAGAGGCCTTCTTTGATTGCACCAGTTGTAAACCAACTCATTCCTTGTAAAAGGGGAGGTTTCTCTTTAGCCTAAGAAAAAGAGGGAGGTTTCTCTTGAGCCTTGAAAAAGAAGGAGGTTTCTCTTGAGCCTAGAAAAAGAGAGAGGTTTCTCTTTAGCCTAGAAAAAGAGGGAGTGTAACACAAATTCAAAGATAGTGAATTTGGGGAAAATCCTTGGGAGCGTCTCAAGGTAGAGAACGTAGGCAAGGTTGCCGAACCTCTATAAATCACTTGTGTAAATTTCTCCATGCTTACTCTCTTTACTTATTTGCAATTATATTTGTGTTTATTGTATTGAATCTATATTGCATAATTGAGTAGTCTAGAGAAGTTAGAAAATATCAATATAGGCTAGAGAATTTACAAGAATCGAAAAATGAACTTAAGGTTAACGAAAAACTGATTCACCCCCCTCTTGGTATAGCCTATAAAGCCAACATAATTGATGGATATTGTCATAACTTCTAGGTCCGTGAACCTAACCGCTAGACTTTAAAATTCAAGGAGTCCCCACCAACCATTTTATCCTAGGTGTGATTGGTCACCTATTCTTGTCTAAAGATAAGGCTTGGTCTACGTTCAAAGATTCTAAGGTTCGAGAGTACGGTTACGTGTGGGGAAGGATTAACACCCCCACAACGCCCATCTTAATATGGTACCAAATAGTCTAATGTTTTTTTTTATACCCTCAGTCACTGACTCTTTCTCACATCTCGATCTCTAGAAGGCCTAATGAATCGATCTCTCTTTCTTTTTGTCTCATCTCGTGTTTATGAAGGTTTTCTTTTCTTCGTGGCTCTATCTCCTTTCCTCTTCCCATTCAAAAGGGTCCATTCTAACCGGCTTGGATTCAATAGCAGCTGAGTCAATTGGGGAAAGATCCGCTTGGTGCTTAAATGGGCATTGTTTGCCAGATTTCAGGAGGGAAGGAGTTGTGAAAGAAAAAGCTGCTTGAGAAGCTGTTGGGAGTTAGGAGGAATGCGCTTTTAAATCTTAAAGAAATGCCACTAGTAGTAAGAAAGAGGCTGGAGTGGATGCCACATCATCAAACAGCTCAATAGTCTTAGACCAAATCTAATACCTGAAACTCGAAGTTACAGATTTCACAACTCGAAGTAAAGCCTCCACCCCCTTTCCAAACCAAACCGGAAGATAGATCGAAGAGAAGGGGGTATATGACTAAGCTTCACTCCTCTCCTTTAGTCGAGTGGTTTTCAACTCCAACCCTTGTTAGCCGAGTAGCTGCACTCCAACAATGTCAATGTTAACAAAACGCCGTCTTTTTGATGTAAACTCATCAGGAGTTGGAGCTTTTGAGTTCCATCTAGTGAAGTAGATTCTAATTCCGGTGAAGAGAAGAGTGAAACTCCGATAGCTACAGGCCTTAGCCCCAAACTCAGAAGATATCCCAAACTTCTCTCTCCCTACCGCTACCGGTCAAGCTTCTTTTGATATGGAGCTTTCCCCGGATTCGGGGTTGAAGAATCTGGGTACTCAACAATGGGTTAAGCCTTTAGCTACGGCTGTTGGGGCAAGTCAGTCTTTAGCAGCCTAAACTAAACAAACCTTACTGCCTCCAGGCAGGAGTCTTCCCCACCGAAAGAGTTATTCTCGGAAGGAGGGAAATGACATAAGAGGGGATTCCCACTCTCTTCTCTAGTATTGATGCCACCTCAAAACCTAATTCTCAGAAGCTTTCCTCTCCGTCCCCGTCTCCATCTTTGTCGAGCTTCTTTCCTGGCTTGATGAAGTTCAGTTACTTTTGCCTATATGTTTGCTTTAATTTCGATAGGATTAAATATTGAAAAATCTTCTAAGTCTCCTCCATCAAGCTGGTTGGACAACTTAAAAATTCTTCTCACCTCAAGAGTATTCAAGTAGGACCAATCGCCTTTCTTGAAGAGGCTCCGTCGTCAGATAATTTAAATATATTATGAAATACTTATTTTTGACTCCTATCCCAATTTATAAAAATTATTAATTGTTTTTTCTATTTTTATTTTTTAATCCTATAATTATTTTTATTTTTTATATCTTGAATAAATATGAATTATTTAATATTGAAAATTTCCTCTAGACCTTCCATCAAGTTGGTCAGACCTTAGAAAAATCTCGTCACCTAGGAATTTTAAGAAAACAACTCAAGCGCAATTCCCTTTAAAATTCCATCATCGGATTAATCCACATTTCCAAGTTATTTAACATTACTTAATTTTTAATCGTATATTTATTTTTGTTCTATTAATTATTTTAATTTATTAATTTGAATTTTATTTTAATTTTAATGATGAATTATTAAATATTGAAAAATCCCTTAAATCTTCCATCAAGCTGGTGAGACTTAAGAGGACTCCCCTCACCTCAAGATATCTAAAAGTAATACTCAAGCGCAGTCCCTTTAGAATTTCATCGTCGGAATGACCCATCTTTATTTCCTTAATTTTTTATGCTTTTATTTAATTTATATTTTTGTAATTTAAAAAGTTTTTAACAATACTTTCATAAGGGTCTTATTTACTAAAATTAGACTTCCTAAAATTTATCCTATACATCATAAAATTATTCATGCAAACTAAATTATACAAATATACACAACATGCAAAATTATTACGCCATAATTATAAATCAAAGATTAATTATCATGCAAGTTTATATTAATTAAAAATCTTCTTAAAGCAGTACACATGCGAACAATCACTATAATGCATATCAATTCTTAAATCTTACGAATTTCAAATCATTAAATTATGACATTACCCAATTAAAATATCAAATCATTCTGTATAAAATTTTATCAATTCATTAAATCATTAAATTATTAATTATATGTCATCAGTAAGTTATCAAATTATCATGCAGATGACTAAATACTAATTAACTACCGTTAAACTATCCCATGAAATTAATAAATGATTAGACAATTAACTAAACTATTTGTGAAAGGAATTAAAACAAACCTCTCAATGCAACCTTTTTTACCTTCTCCTTCACATGTCAGCCAACACCAAAAGGATCAAGCTTGATGGTGGTGATAATTGAATGCACAACTAAAACAGCCGCTGTCAAGCTCGTGGTACAGCTCAACAAAGTGGAAGCAAGGGAGATTGATAAACTGGGCGGTGGATGATGGAACAGCTTCATAAAGATTAGAGGAAACAGCAGTGGCAGGTTGCGCACAGCAATAGTGTATAACAAGGGTGTGATCGATGATGCAGTGTTGGATTGAGATGCAAAACTTGGAGTAGAACCAGCTGTTTTGGGAGCACGAAAGTGTGGTAGTAGATGCGACGAGGCGATGAAGATGATGATCAGGAAGAGATGTTTGGTGAAAGGCTCCGGTCCCTTTTCGAGAATAGCAGTGTCCTTTTTTTATAGTCACAAATTTGTTAGAGTCCTATTACAACTATACTTATTCTAATAATTATCTCCTATTTTTAATGTTTTATCTATTTAATTCTTATGTTAATCCTAATCTAACTCTATCAAATTTAATATTAATCTAAATGATTATCCTAAAAAATCTAATTATTCTAACCAAAAATTAATTTTACTTTTATTTCTTTTTTATCTTTTCTCTCTCTTTTCTTTTTTTTATTCCTAAATCCTATTTTAATTTTAATTTTCTAATTAATGTTAATTCTAAATCTAAAAATTCTAATTCAATTCTAGCCAAATTCTCAATTGTTAAATTAAAATACAAATGTCACCCAACCTAATTAATTATTTATACAAATTAAGACCCCGGACAAAATAGGGTGTCTACAGCTGCCCCTCTTTGTGCATTTGCTGTGAAACAGTAATTGCACAAAGACATAGACAGCTATTTTGTCTGACTTCTCTTTTTTTTAATTTTTTTATTTTTTCAAAAAGCTCCCTCTAAACAGAAAGGCAGTCAAACTTTAAAATCCTGTCTAAAAAGCTTTCCCTAAACGGGCAGGCAGTCAAACTTTAAAATCTTGTCTAAAAGCTCCTCCTAAACAGGCAGTCAGTCAAACTTTAAAATCTTGTCCAAAAGGCTCTTCCTAAACAGGCAGACAGTGAAACTTTAAAATCTTGTCCAAAAGGCTCCTCCTAAACAGGCAGGCAGTCAAACTTTAAAAATCTTGTCCAAAAGGCTCCTCCTAAACAGGCAGGCAGTCAAATTTTAAAAATCTTGTCTAATAACTCCTCCTAAACAGGCAGACAGTCAAACTTTAAAAATCTTGTCTAAAAGCTCCTCCTAAACAGGCAGGCAGTCAAACTTTAAAAATCTTATCTAATAATTTGGAGGAATCATGCCCGAAGGTCTTATAGATTGTACTCAAGGAACCTTGTCTGTAATTTTTCTCATGCAATGCATCTGTATGCAACTACGCATGCAATTTTATCCTATCTATGCAATGTCATTTGTGTAATGCCATTCATGCAATATTACTCACACAATCTATTCTATTCATGCAATGTTTTCTTTGAAAAGCATTTCAACTTTAACTGCGGCAATAACAAGGTTTTTCTTTATCAGTTCATCTCATGCATTCTTCTCTTTTCATTTGTCAACCTGTCCTTATATTTCCTATTTCTCTTCTCATTTTCCTTCTTCCATTTTTTTCGCCCAATGAATCTCTTGTCTTCGTCCCCTCTTTATCCTATCTTATCCTTTGCTTCTTCTTCTTTTTTTTTAGTTTCCTCTCTATCTGGTCATTCATTTGCTCATTAAAATCTTTACTGAGATGTCATCATTTTTTCTTTCTTATTCATTGGTTTTTCTTGATTTCCAATTTCCATTCATCCACGAGTTTCCTTTTCTTTCATTTTCCTAAATAATATAGGAATCTTTCACATATTTTGCCAAGCAAACATTCATTACCATTCTAATTTCAAGATCAATGCAACACAAATTCTCAATCCCTCAAGGTAAGGATATAGCAAAGAAATGACAGGTGAAAAGAAAAGAGTGGTATTATTCAACATGTGGAAAGATTTAACAAGAAATTGCCAAGCATAAAAGGAAAGTAGGCTTGAATGAAAAGCAAGAATTTTCAGGATTAAGTAATAGTATCCAAATAACAACAATTCAAACAATTCTGATCACTGAATACAAAATTCCCGTCAAAAGTCCATCTTGTCTGATCATGTTGAGTTCATCAAAATATCCTCTTGCCTTAGTATCATTGACATCCAGTTTTTCTGGTATCTAAGCTGCCTTTTCAGGTTTTCAACTTAGATGCACTCCATTGATCCAAACCACCCTTTTTGGGTTTTCGATCTGAATCCTTCTTTCATTTTTTTCTCTTTTCTTTTTTTTTCTTCTTTTTTTTCTTCTTTTTCATTTTCTTTTCTTTCTTCTCTTATTTTTTTTATTCATTTCTCTGCATTTTCAACTTTATTGTCCTTAATGAAGCTTCCTTTATCTGTTCTCCATTCTGATTCATGCCCCAACATCAAATATTTCTTGATCCATTTTAATGCTCACATGGATCCAAGTAAGTCTTTGGAATGCCACTTCTTCCATTTAGAGGAAATCTTTTTGCTTATCTTGATCTGCTTGTCCTAATTGCATCCAAAGGATCATCATCTCATAGTGTAAGTATGCCTTTATTCAACACATGATTCTTCAATATGAGTACTCATATTTGATTAAAATGGACTTTTAAGGCACGTAATGTAGGCTCAGGTGAGGGTTCATGAAAGAAAAGGATAATATAGGCCCAAAATAAGTGTTTCAGGATTCATCAAACCAAGAATCATTTTTCATGAATCACTTAGGCATTTGACTTTTGCCCTATTCAAATTTGCTTTCTCTCTCCTTTTTTATTCAAATGTGACTAGGGTTTTCACTTTCTTGATTCAAACCCTCTTTCCTTCTTCATTCTCTTTTTCTTTTTTTGTTCTCTTTTTTTTTACAAAAGGGTTTTTTCTTTGCCACACTGATCTTTCATCTCCTATTCTCTTTGCCCCCGAATGTGGAGGGTGATTCTTGGTAGGTTATATAAAAAAAAATATAATAGGCTCAAAAGGGGTAATCAATTGATAATTTTACTCACGCTTGAAAGGTAATGAAAGAAGGCCATTTCTCATCTCAATACAAGTACTCTCATTAAAGGTCATCTTTTGAACAAAGATAAACTCATTAGAATTTCATGTAGAGATTCACCTTTACTCGTAACATTCTATAGTTGAAGATTTTAGACAAATTTCTTCTATTCTCTTCTTGCTTGAACAATCTTAACAAACTAAAAATCCATTTAACCAACCAAAGCAACTCTTTCAGAATTGAATTTTATACTCATTGCCATCATCATTATCATGTTCATTATTTGGATACTTTTAAGCTTGGTAACATTGTAGAGAATATGGGTATTGGTGTTTTACATTAAAGAACAGGATTGGAATGAGGAATTAAGAAATATCACACTAATCCTTTATTGAAAATGAAAATAAATGAAAGTTGGCCCAATACATAAAAGAATTCTTAATACCTTTTGGGCTTAGGCACTCCTATATTACCTAAGAAATGTCTTAAGATGAATGAAATTAGAAACAAAGAAACAACCATTATCTTCAAATTAAATGAATCAATCAATATCATCCATTTTCTTCCATAGCATCAACCGCTACCCTTTGTGTGATCTGGTAGAGAATTATCATTCACATTTGGATCATTCTTTACCCCAAAACTCAAAATTCCAACGTTGACAAGTTCTTGGACTTTCCTCTTCAAGCCCATACAATTCTCAATAGAATGATCAACATTGTCATTATGATAAGCACACTTCGCATTAGGATCATACCACTTTGGGTAGGGAGGCTCCAAGGGCTCCACATAAATAGGGGCAATAAGGTGACCCTTTACTAACTGTGGGAACAACTCTGTGTATGTCATTGGTATAGGGTCTATGGTGACATTTCGGCTAAGTCGGGTGTTTCTTTGGTCATTAGGTGGGAAAGTGCTGTTTGTTGAGGCTGTAGGAGTTTGTCGAAGGAAAACAGGTTGATATGTGTTTTGGGGATGAGTTTGCGGGTAAGATGGGGAATAGGCGTAATTCACTGAAGGTGGGTAAGGGGTATAAGGGTGACATGAATTATTTGAGACAGCTCGTGCATCTCCTTCCTTCTTCGAGAATCCACCCTTCCTACTATCATTCACTGGTGCTTCGATCTTTCCACTCTTGATGGCATTCTCAATGGCTTCACCAGTTAACACCATGTCTGCAAAGTTCTTAGTTACATTGCTAAGCATACGTTCATAGTAGGGTGCCTTGAGAGTGTTCAAAAAGAACATGGTGACCTCCTTCTCAGTCAAAGGAGGTTGAACTTGTGATGCCATATCTCTCCATCGCTACGCATATTCCTTGAAACTCTCATTTTTCTTCTTTTCCATACCTTGGAGCGATAAGCGATCAGGAGCTACATCAGACACATGTTTGTATTGAGCTATAAAAACTCTTGCCAACTCAGACCAAGAAGAAACTTTGCTCCTTTCCAATTGATTGTACCATTTAGCAGCTGACCCAGTTAAGCTATCTTGAAAAACATGAATTAGTAGCTTGTCATCCCATGCATATGCTGCCATCTTTGTACAGTACATGGTAATATGGTCTTTGGGGCACGAAGTTCCATTGAACTTTTCAAATTCAGGCACCTTGAATTTTGGTGGAAGTACCACACCAGGAACCAAGCACAACCTTTCAGCATCAACTGGTCCAAAATAGTCAACTCCTTCTATAGCACTTAGCCTTTCCTCTATCAAGCTCAGTGGAGCTTTAGTATCACCAACTTTCTCCTTATGTCTTAGCTTTTCCAACTCTTTAGGGTCATCTAAATTTGGTACTTCGACTGGGTTTTGAGCTTGTATTGATGAATTTCCTTGAAGAGTTCCTCCTTGCACCTGTAAAGGCATTAGGGCTTTGACAGTACTTCCTTCGGGGACAAAAACGGGGTTGTCTTGCATGCTTTGTTGAGTCTCTTGGACAGACTTGTCTTGATTACCCATCTTTTCCTTTCCTTTAATCATGGCTTTTAGCAACTGAGTAATTTCGCTCAATTGGCCCTTCATCTCTGCATTATCCATTTCCAACTTTTCTATCCTGCTATTTTGATCCTCTTCCATTATGTGTGCTTGATACCTTGTATGATATTTGTGGAGGGTGGACTGTCTAGTGGATGCAATTTTGATACCTTGAGTGCCACAATTAAGTTGAAATTATTTCATGTGGTGATATGTTTATGCACAAAAAGGAATGCACATGGAATGCACTTAGGTCTACCAATCTCTCTTCACAATCAAAAGTCTGTTCATGCTCCTGATAAGACAAGTGCAAAGTTATGTGAATGAGTTGTTATGTGATGCAAAATCAAACACAACTATGCATGACTCAATGATACAAACAAACTCTCTTTTTTTTGTTTTTTTACTTTTTTTATTTTGAAGAATGGAAGAAAGAAAAACTATATTTTTTTTTTGTAAAAACAATGTACAAAAGAGGAAGTAAAACTTATTCCTTCATGTGTCCTATCTTAGGTTTGAGTCTACACTTCAATCTAGTATGGTTTCACCTTAAGGCTAAGCCTTATGTTTCATTACATGCTGGGTTTGGATAATTCAAGATTCTAAAGGTTCCCAAATTGCTCCTCACTATCATCCACACTGGACTAATAAGGCACCCAATCCTCACCCATGATAGGCTACAAATGGAAATGTTCAATTTGAGTGGGAGTGTTACACTGGCCTATGTGGAGGTTACCACCTCACGAAGGCAAAGGTACTACACTCCCTCCAAAAAAGGACAAGCCCGGGTCGAGAGCTAATGCATGCTCATGCAAGTGAAGCGTGTGCATTTAATATTTCATGAAATTTCAAGCTTTTTAGGCAAAATATGATAAACTGAAACTATCTAATGGCTTGACTCTCTAAATGATCCCCAGTGGAGTCACCAAGCTATCATAACTTCTAGGTCCATGAACCTAACCGCTAGACTTTAAAATTCAAGGAGTCGCCACCAACCATTTTATCCTAGGTGTGATTGGTCACCTATTCTTGTCTAAAGATAAGGCTTGGTCTACGTTCAAAGATTCTAAGGTTCGGGAGTACGGTTACGTGTGGGGAAGGATTAACACCCCCACAACGCCCATCTTAAGATGGTACCAAATAGTCTAATGTTATCTTAATTTTGCCTATATGTTTGCTTTAATTTCGATATGATTAAATATTGAAAAATCTTCTAAGTCTCCTCCATCAAGCTGGTTGGACAACTTAAAAATTCTTCTCACCTCAAGAGTATTCAAGTAGGACCAATCGCCTTTCTTGAAGAGGCTCCGTCGTCAGATAATTTAAATATATTATGAAATACTTATTTTTGACTCCTATCCCAATTTATAAAAATTATTAATTGTTTTTTCTATTTTTATTTTTTAATCCTATAATTATTTTTATTTTTTATATCTTGAATAAATATGAATTATTTAATATTGAAAATTTCCTCTAGACCTTCCATCAAGCTGGTCAGACCTTAGAAAAAATCTCGTCACCTAGGAATTTTAAGAAAACTACTCAAGCGCAATTCCGTTTTAAATTCCATCATCGGATTAATCCACATTTCCAAGTTATTTAACATTACTTAATTTTTAATCGTATATTTATTTTTGTTCTATTAATTATTTTAATTTATTAATTTGAATTTTATTTTAATTTTAATGATGAATTATTAAATATTGAAAAATCCCTTAAATCTTCCATCAAGCTGGTGAGATTTAAGAGGACTCCCCTCACCTCATGATATCTAAAAGTACTACTCAAGCGCAATCCTTTTAGAATTCCATCGTCGGAATGATCCATCTTTATTTCCTTAATTTTTTATGCTTTTATTTAATTTATATTTTTGTAATTTAAAAAGTTTTTAACAATACTTTCATAAGGGTCTTATTTACTAAAATTAAACTTCCTAAAATTTATCCTATACATCATAAAATTATTCATGCAAACTAAATTATACAAATATACACAACATGCAAAATTATTAAGCCATAAGCAAATTATAAATCAAAGATTAATTATCATGCAAGTTTATATTAATTAAAAATCCTCTTAAATCAGTACACATGCGAACAATCACTATAATGCATATCAATTCTTAAATCTTACGAATTTCAAATCATTAAATTATGACATTACCCAATTAAAATATCAAATCATTCTGTATAAAATTTTATCAATTCATTAAATCATTAAATTATTAATTATATGTCATCAGTAAGTTATTAAATTATCATGCAGATGACTAAATACTAATTAACTATTGTTAAACTATCCCATGAAATTAATAAATGATTAGACAATTAATTAAACTATTTGTGAAAGGAATTAAAACAAACCTCTCAATGCAACCTTTTTTACCTTCTCCTTCACGTGTCAGCCAACACCAAAAGGATCAAGCTTGATGGTGGTGATAATTGAATGCACAACTAAAACAGCTGCTGTCAAGCTCGTGGTACAGCTCAACAAAGTGGAAGCAAGGGGGATTGATAAACTGGGCGGTGGATGATGGAACAGCTTCAGTAAAGATTAGAGGAAACAACAGTGGCAGGTCGCGCACAGCAATAGTGTATAACAAGGGTGCGATCGATGATGCAGTGTTGGATTGAGATGCAAAACTTGGAGCAGAACCAGCTGTTTTGGGAGCACGAAAGTGTGGTAGTAGATGCGACGAGGCGATGAAGATGATGATCAGGAAGAGATGTTTGGTGAAAGGCTCCGGTCCCCCCTTCGAGAATAGCAGTGTCCTTTTTTTATAGTCACAAATTTGTTAGAGTCCTAATACAACTATACTTATTCTAATAATTATCTCCTATTTTTAATATTTTATCTATTTAATTCTTATGTTAAACCTAATCTAACTCTATCAAATTTAATATTAATCTAAATGATTATCCTAAAAAATCTAATTATTCTATCCTGAAATTAATTTTATTTTTTTTCTTTTTTATCTTTTCTCTCTCTTTTCTTGTTTTTATTCCTAAATCCTATTTTAATTTTAATTTCCTAATTAATGTTAATTCTAAATCTAAAAATTCTAATTTAATTCTAGCCAAATTCCCAATTGTTAAATTAAAATACAAATGTCACCCAAACCAATTAATTATTTATACAAATTAAGACCTCGGACAAAATAGGGTGTCTACAGCTGCCCCTCTTTGTGCATTTGCTGTGAAACAGTAATTGCACAAAGACATAGACATCTATTTTGTCTGACTTCTCTTTTTTTTTAATTTTTTTATTTTTTCAAAAAGCTCCCTCTAAACAGAAAGGCAGTCAAACTTTAAAATCTTGTCTAAAAAGCTCCCCCTAAACGGGCAGGCAGTTAAACTTTAAAATCTTGTCTAAAAGCTCCCCCTAAACGGGCAGGCAGTTAAACTTTAAAATCTTGTCTAAAAGCTCCTCCTAAACAGGCAGGCAGTCAAACTTTAAAATCTTGTCCAAAAGGCTTTTCCTAAACAGGCAGGCAGTCAAACTTTAAAATCTTGTCCAAAAGGCTCCTCCTAAACAGGCAGGCTGTCAAACTTTAAAAATCTTGTCCAAAAGGCTCCTCCTAAACAGGCAGGCAGTCAAACTTTAAAAATCTTGTCTAATAACTCCTCCTAAACAGGCAGGCAGTCAAACTTTAAAAATCTTGTCTAAAAGCTCCTCCTAAACAGGCAGGCAGTCAAACTTTAAAAATCTTGTCTAAAAGCTCCTCCTAAACAGGCAGGCAGTCAAACTTTAAAAATCTTATCTAATAATTTGGAGGAATCATGCCCGAAGGTTATATAGATTGTACTCAAGGAACCTTGTTTGTAATTTTTCTCATGCAATGCATCTGTATGCAACAACGCATGCAATTCTATCCTATCTATGCAATGTCATTTGTGTAATGCCATTCATGCAATATTACTCACACAATCTATTCTATTCATGCAATGTTTTCTTTGAAAAGCATTTCAACTTTAACTGCGGCAATAACAAGGTTTTTCTTTATCAGTTCATCTCATGCATTCTTCTCTTTTCATTTGTCATCCTATCCTTATATTTCCTATTTCTCTTCTCATTTTCCTTCTTCCATTTTTCTCGCCCAATGAATCTCTTGTCTTCGTCCCCTCTTTATCTATCTTATCCTTTGCTTCTTCTTCTTTTTTTTTACTTTCCTCTCTATCTGGTCATTCATTTGCTCATTAAAATCCTTACTAAGATGTCATCATTCATTTTTTCTTATTCATTGGTTTTTCTTGATTTCCAATTTCCATTCATCCACAAGTTTCCTTTTCTTTCATTTTCCTAAATAATATAGGAATCTTTCACATATTTTGCCAAGCAAACATTCATTACCATTCTAATTTCAAGATCAATGCAACACAATTTCTCAATCCCTCAAGGTAAGGATATAGCAAAGAAATGACAGGTGAAAAGAAAAGAGTGGTATTATTCAACATGTGGAAAGATTTAACAAGAAATTGCCAAGCATAAAAGGAAAGTAGGCTTGAATGAAAAGCAAGAATTTTCAGGATTAAGTAATAGTATCCAAATAACAACAATTCAAACAATTCTGATCACTGAATACAAAATTCCCGTCAAAAGCCCATCTTGTCTGATCATGTTGAGTTCATCAAAATATCCTCTTGCCTTAGTATCATTGGCATCCAGTTTTTCTGGTATTTAAGCCACCTTTTCAGGTTTTCAACTTAGATGCACTCTATTGATCCAAACTGCCCTTTTTGGGTTTTTGATCTGAATCGTTCTTTCATTTTTTTCTCTTTTCTTTTTTTTTCTTCTTTTTTTTCTTCTTTTTCATTTTCTTTTCTTTCTTCTCTTTTTTTTAATTCATTTCTCTTCATTTTCAACTTTATTGTCCTTGATGAAGCTTCCTTTATCTGTTCTCCATTCTGATTCATGCCCCAACATCAAATATTTCTTCATCCAATTTAATGCTCACATGGATCCAAGAGAGTCTTTGGAATGCCACTTCTTCCATCTAGACGAAATCTTTTTGCTTATCTTGATCTGCTTGTCCTAATTGCATCCAAAGGATCATCATCTCATAGTGTAAGTATGCCTTTATTCAACACATGATTCTTCAATAGGAGTACTCATATTTGATTAAAATGGACTTTTAAGGCACGTAATGTAGGCTCAGGTGAGGGTTCATGAAAGAAAAGGATAATATAGGCCCAAAATAAGTGTTTCAGGGTTCATCAAACCAAGAATCATTTTTCATGAATCACTTAGGCATTTGACTTTTGCCCCATTCTAATTTGCTTTCTCTCTCCTTTTTTATTCAAATATGACTAGGGTTTTCACTTTCTTGATGCAAACCCTCTTTTCTTCTTCATTCTTTTTTCTTTTTTTGTTCTCTTTTTTTTACAAAAGGGTTTTTTTTGCCCCACTGATCTTTCATCTCCTATTCTCTTTGCCCCCCAATGTGGAGGGTGATTCTTGGTAGGTTATATCAAAAAAAAAATAATAGGCTCAAAAGGGGTAATCAATTGATAATTTTACTCACGTTTGAAAAGTAATGAAAGAAGGCCATTTCTCATCTCAATACAAGTACTCTCATTAAAGGTCATCTTTTGAACAAAGACAAACTCATTAGAATTTCATGTAGAGATTCACCTTTACTCGTAACATTCTATAGTTGAAGATTTTAGACAAATTTCTTCTATTCTCTTCTTGCTTAAACAATCTTAACAAACTAAAAATCCATTTAACCAACCAAAGCAACTCTTTCAGAATTGAATTTTATACTCATTGCCATCATCATTATCATGTTCATTATTTGGATACTTTTAAGCTTGGTAACAATGTAGAGAATATGGGTATTGGTGTTTTACATTAAAGAACAGGATTGGAATGAGGAATTAAGAAATATCACACTAATCCTTTATTGAAAATGAAAATAAATAAAAGTTGGCCCAATACATAAAAGAATTCTTAATACCTTTTGGGCTTAGGCACTCCTATATTACCTAAGAAATGTCCTAAGATGAATGAAATTAGAAACAAAGAAACAACCATTATCTTCAAATTAAATGAATCAATCAATATCATCCATTTTCTTCCATAGCATCAACCGCTACCCTTTGTGTGATCTGGTAGAGAATTATCATTCAGATTTGGATCATTCTTTGCCCCAAAACTCAAAATTCCAGCGTTGACAAGTTCTTGGACTTTCCTTTTCAAGCCCATACAATTCTCAATAGAATGATCAACATTGTCATTATGATAAGCACACTTCGCATTAGGATCATACCACTTTGGGTAGGGAGGCTTCAAGGGCTCCACATAAACAGGGGCAATAAGGTGACCCTTTACCAACTGTGGGAACAACTCTGTGTATGTCATTGGTATAGGGTCTATGGTGACATTTCGACTAAGTCGGGTGTTTCTTTGGTCATTAGGTGGGAAAGTGCGGTTTGTTGAGGTTGTAGGAGTTTGTCGGAGGAAAACAGGTTGATATGTGTTTTGGGGATGAGTTTGTGGGTAAGATGGGGAATAGGCGTAATTCACTGAAGGTGGGTAAAGGGTATAAGGGTGACGCGAATTATTTGAGACAGCTCTTGCACCTCCTTCCTTATTCGAGAATCCACCCTTCCTACTATCATTCACTGGTGCTTCGATCTTTCCACTCTTGATGGCATTCTCAATGGCTTCACCAGTTAACACCATGTCTGCAAAGTTCTTAGTTACACTGCTAAGCATACGTTCATAGTAGGGTGCCTTGAGAGTGTTCAAAAAGAACATGGTGACCTCCTTCTCAATCAAAGGAGGTTGAACTTGTGAGGCCATATCTCTCCATCGCTGGACATATTCTTTGAAACTCTCATTTTTCTTCTTTTCCATACCTTGGAGCGATAAGCGATCAGGAGCTACATCAGACACATGTTTGTATTGAGCTATAAAAACTCTTGCCAACTCAGACCAAGAAGAAACTTTGCTCCTTTCCAATTGATTGTACCATTTAGCAGCTGACCCAGTTAAGCTATCTTGAAAAACATGAATTAGTAGCTTGTCATCCCATGCATATGCTGCCATCTTTGTACAGTATATGGTAATATGGTCTTTGGGGCACGAAGTTCCATTGAACTTTTCAAATTCAGGCACCTTGAATTTTGGTGGAAGTACCACACCAGGAACCAAGCACAACCTTTCAGCATCAACTGGTCCAAAATAGTCAACTCCTTCTACAGCACTTAGCCTTTCCTCTATCAAGCTCAGTGGAGCTTTAGTATCACCATCTTTCTCCTTATGTCTTAGCTTTTCCAACTCTTTAGGGTCATCTAAGTTTGGTACTTCGATTGGGTTTTGAGCTTGTGTTGATGAATTTCCTTGAAGAGTTCCTCCTTGCACCTGTAAAGGCATTAGGGCTTTGACAGTACTTCCTTCGAGGACAAAAACGGGGTTGTCTTGCATGCTTTGTTGAGTCTCTTGGACAGACTCGTCTGGATTACCCATCTTTTCCTTTCCTTTAATCATGGCTTTTAGCAACTGAGTAATTTCGCTCAATTGGCCCTTCATCTCTACATTATCCATTTCCAACTTTTCTATCTTGTTATTTTGATCCTCTTCCATTATGCGTGCTTGATACCTTGTATGATATTTGTGGAGGGTGAACTGTCTAGTGGATGCAATTTTGATACCTTGAGTGCCACAATTAAGTTGAAATTATTTCATGTGGTGATATGTTTTTGCACAAAAATGAATGCACATGGACTGCACTTAGGTCTACCAATCTCTCTTCACAATCAAAAGTATGTTCATGCTCCTGATAAGACAAGTGCAAAGTTATGTGAATGAGTTGTTATGTGATGCAAAATCAAACACAACTATGCATGACTCAATGATACAAACAAACTCTCTTTTTTTTTTGTTTTTTTACTTTTTTTATTTTGAAGAATGGAAGAAAGAAAAACTATATTATTTTTTATTTTTTTCTTTGTAAAAACAATGTACAAAAGAGGAAGTAAAACTTATTCCTTCATGTGTCCTATCTTAGGTTTGAGTCTACACTTCAATCTAGTATGGTTTCACCCTAAGGCTAAGCCTTATGTTTCATTACATGCTGGGTTTGGATAATTCAAGGTTCTAAAGGTTCCCAAATTGCTCCTCACTATCATCCACACTGGACTAATAAGGCACCCAATCCTCACCCATGATAGGCTACAAATGGAAAGGTTCAATTTGAGTGGGAGTGTTTCATTGGCCTATGTGGAGGTTACCACCTCACGAAGGCAAAGGTACTACACTCCCTCCTAAAAAGGACAAGCCCGGGTCGAGGGCTAATGCATGCTCATGCAAGTGAAGTGTGTGCATTTAATATTTCATGAAATTTCAAGCTTTTTAGGCAAAATTTGATAAACTTAAACTATCTAATGGCCTGACTCTCTAAATGATCCCAAGTGGAGTCGCCAATCTATCATAAGTTCTAGGTCCGTGAACCTAACCGCTAGACTTTAAAATTCAAGGAGTCGCCACCAACCATTTTATCCTAGGTGTGATTGGTCACCTATTCTTGTCTAAAGATAAGGCTTGGTCTACGTTCAAAGATTCTAAGGTTCGGGAGTACGGTTACGTGTGGGGAAGGATTAACACCCCCACAACGCCCATTTTAAGATGGTACCAAATAGTCTAATGTTATCTTAATTTTGCCTATATGTTTGCTTTAATTTCGATATGATTAAATATTGAAAAATCTTCTAAGTCTCCTCCATCAAGCTGGTTGGACAACTTAAAAGTTCTTCTCACCTCAAGAGTATTTAAGTAGGACCAATCGCCTGTCTTGAATAGGCTCCTCGTCAGATAATTTAAATATATTATGAAATACTTATTTTTGACTCCTATCCCAATTTATAAAAATTATTAATTGTTTTTTCTATTTTTATTTTTTAATCCTATAATTATTTTTATTTTTTATATCTTGAATAAATATGAAGTATTTAATATTGAAAATTTCCTCTAGACCTTCCATCAAGCTGGTCAGACCTTAGAAAAAATCTCGTCACCTAGGAATTTTAAGAAAACTACTCAAGCGCAATTCCCTTTTAAATTCCATCATCGGATTAATCCACATTTCCAAGGTATTTAACATTACTTAATTTTTAATCATATATTTATTTTTGTTCTATTAATTATTTTAATTTATTAATTTGAATTTTATTTTAATTTTAATGATGAATTATTAAATATTGAAAAATCCCTTATATCTTCCATCAAGCTGGTGAGACTTAAGAGGACTCCCCTCACCTCAAGATATCTAAAAGTACTACTCAAGCACAGTCCCTTTAAAATTTCATCGTCGGAATGACCCATCTTTATTTCCTTAATTTTTTATGCTTTTATTTAATTTATATTTTTGTAATTTAAAAAGTTTTTAACAATACTTTCATAAGGGTCTTATTTACTAAAATTAGACTTCCTAAAAGTTATCCTATACATCATAAAATTATTCATGCAAACTAAATTATACAAATATACACAACATGCAAAATTATTACGCCATAAGCAAATTATAAATCAAAGATTAATTATCATGCAAGTTTATATTAATTAAAAATCTTCTTAAATCAGTACACATGTGAACAATCACTATAATGCATATCAATTCTTAAATCTTACGAATTTCAAATCATTAAATTATGACATTACCCAATTAAAATATCAAATCATTCTGTATAAAATTTTATCAATTCATTAAATCATTAAATTATTAATTATATGTCATCAGTAAG
Source organism: Heritiera fomes (assembly GCA_032173925.1). Taxonomy (NCBI): domain Eukaryota; kingdom Viridiplantae; phylum Streptophyta; class Magnoliopsida; order Malvales; family Malvaceae; genus Heritiera; species Heritiera fomes. The sequence goes on from JAPDPM010000017.1 coordinate 1,566,568, forward strand.
TTATCAAATTATCATGCAGATGACTAAATACTAATTAACTATCGTTAAACTATCCCATGAAATTAATAAATGATTAGATAATTAACTAAACTATTTGTGAAAGGAATTAAAACAAACCTCTCATTGCAACCTTTTTTACCTTCTCCTTCACGTGTCAGCCAACACCAAAAGGATCAAGCTTGATGGTGGTGATAATTGAATGCACAACTAAAACAGCTGCTATCAAGCTCGTGGTACAGCTCAACAAAGTGGAAGCAAGGGAGATTGATAAACTGGGCGGTGGATGATGGAACAGCTTTAGTAAAGATTAGAGGAAACAGCAGTGGCAGGTTGCGCACAGTAATAGTGTATAACAAGGGTGCGATCGATGATGCAGTGTTGGATTGAGATGCAAAACTTGGAGCAGAACCAGCTGTTTTGGGAGCACGAAAGTGTGGTAGTTGATGCGACGAGGCGATGAAGATGATGATCAGGAAGAGATGTTTGGTGAAAGGCTCCGGTCCCCCCTTCGAGAATAGCAGTGTCCTTTTTTTATAGTTACAAATTTGTTAGAGTCCTAATACAACTATACTTATTCTAATAATTATCTCCTATTTTTAATATTTTATCTATTTAATTCTTATGTTAATCCTAATCTAACTCTATCAAATTTAATATTAATCTAAATGATTATCCTAAAAAATCTAATTATTCTATCCTAAAATTAATTTTATTTTTATTTCTTTTTTTATCTTTTCTCTCTCTTTTCTTTTTTTTATTCCTAAGCCCTATTTTAATTTTAATTTCCTAATTAATGTTAATTCTAAATCTAAAAATTATAATTTAATTCTAGCCAAATTCCCAATTGTTAAATTAAAATACAAATGTCACTCAACCCAATTAATTATTTATACAAATTAAGACCCCGGACAAAATAGGGTGTCTACAGATATTTCTATGTTTATAACGTAATGAACATAGATATAGCTTAGTTTTAAGTAAATCTTGTTAGAATATATAGGAAAACTAGAATCAGACGTAGTCTGGAAACAAATGGTGAATGAAAAATGAAAACACTGAAAATGACGGTATGGTGGGCGAGCTCAGTTGGCATGGGCGAGCTAAAAATCTGGAATGTGGAAATGGGCGAGGTCGCCACACACTAGTCAAATTTCTTAGCGAGCCCACCTCTGAATAAAAGCGGTGTAGGGTGAGTTGAGTTGATGTGTGGGCGAACTCACACATTAGCCATGTTGGGCGAACTCCCACAAATAAGCCATATGAATGCCGAGAATGATTGGGCGAGCTCCCAAGAGTAGATCGATTATTGAATGGCGAACTCAATCTCGCCAAAGTGTCCCAAATATTAGGAAAATATAAATAGCTTAGAAAATATTCGAAAAAGGAACATTAATAGTTTTAATAAATTCTTGTAGACGGAAATTGAGAAAGGCGAGTAGGAAGCAAGGTTTTACCAGACGAGGTTAGGGAGTTGTGTGTGAAAAGAATGCATGTCCTATAGAGTTAAATTTATGAAATTACTGAGAAATGGTTTGGTTTATGACATGCATATTATTTTGATAAGTTGCTTTGTTGTGGGCGAAATAAAAGCCGACCCAATACTGTTTGTTGAGACGAACTAGTAAGGGCGGGCGAACTAATCCTTTTGTTATGTTTTGGGCGAAGAACCCCGGTTGTGATGTTTTGGCGGGCGAGTGACCTGGTTTTAAAATAAATCTGGGCAAACCAATGTGGGCGAGCCCTTTTATGTTATTTTGGGCGAACTGTTAGGTGGGCGAACCAAATTTTTATGATCTTTGGGCGAGTGACTTTGTTTTAAATAGAAAATCTGGGTGAGCCATTGTGGGCAGACCCTTTTTAATGTTGTTTTGGGGTGGGCGACCCAGGTTTTCATGAAATGGGCGAGTTGACCATAGCAATTCCGCCTTGGGCGAGTTGACCATGGGCAATGCCAGATGGGCGAACTGACATGGGCAAGCCATTGAGGGCGAGCAAGTTTTACTTGTTTTTAAAACCAATCGTTGGCGGGCGAACACAAGTTCATCGCACTGAAAGAGATGACCATGGGCGAGCCAGATTGGGCGAGCTGACCATAGGCGAACAGATTTCAATTTACATTTTTTATGAAAATGAGAATAATACCTTTTTGAAATTATTATGAACTAAAAATGTTCCTTTAAAGGTCTTTGAGCTATAAATATGATTTTGAGACTTAGGCCCCTAGTTTTCATGCATTCTCATGAGTTATGAGGCTGATGGACCCGCCAAGTCATCAGCGGTCTCGAGGTCACTTGGCAAGTGAACCCGAGGACCGCCTAAAGATTGTGGCCATAGATCTACTATATCCATATTGGGATAATTATTCCGTTCTCGCAAGGGGGAGGGGGAACGATGATAGCATGATTTATTTATAGGGTGATGCCTAGTCTCGACTTGATGATTTCTGAGAGGATTTGTTGAATCTTTTTCATTGTTTATTGTAACTGTTTAGCAAAAGATTTGACTATCTCAAATTGTATTACAATATCCCTTGTTTTTCCTTATTGGGTTTATTGTGGGAGAAATAAATTTAAATAAAGCGTATGGTTTACTGGTATAATGCAGTATACACTTTCCTTACTGAGCACGTTATCGCTCACCCCTTATTTTCCACTCCACAGATTGTTGATCTTGGGTTAAGAGAATTACCTTCCAGAAATTATCGACTGCTAACGGATATTCGATATCGAAGGTATATTATTTCTTTTATATATTCAGAAAAATTGTACAGTACTACTTTAAATAGAAGGGAATGTATATACATCTTAGATTATTAATGTAACAAGTCATATTTGCACAAGTAATAAGAGTTTTAATTCTTATTTAAAATGGTAGGAGTTGTTAAGCATCACAGACAGCCCAACCAGTAAGTAAGTGGAGTTTATAAGTAAATATTAGTTATATAGTGGATTTGGGATGTTACAACGAGATGGTAATTGGTTAACAATAAAAAACATAAAAAAGGTGCTTCATAAGTAAACTTAAAGAGAAAGTCAAATTCCCAGCAATTCATTGCACATTCAATGCCTAAAATGCATTGTGGATGTTACTGCACAGCTTCTGGTGTTAAATGAGTGAAAGGCTCCTGATATAATCCTATATAGATTTGGATTTGTTAAAGATCATGTCATGTTCTCAAGTTTAATAACCAAAATAACAAGTAGCAACAACAGGAAACTGCCAGTGAAGTGATGATTCAAGAAGTGAAGCAGCGAAGGTTAAAAAAGGCGGGACCTTGAGTAGAGAGAGTAGGCAGATTGTCACAAATAATTGGCTAAGCATGGAGCTTTAGTTCCAAAATACAAAAGAAAGAGGTAGAAACTTTGTAAAAAGATTAGGTCTAGATCATAATAATTTGATCAGTAAAAGACCAGGCCAGTCAATAACTGGACGTCAACTTTTACAGACATATTAGGCTATATGCATCAGTTTCAAACAAACTATATTGGAAATGGCATAGGGGTACCCTAGAAAAAAAAGCTACTGGTAGTAGATGCTACTAATATACATTTAGACTTCCTTGCTCCAAGACCAACTAGTCCTATAAGCATGACCATTTTGTGAGAATTAAAATCCAAAGACCATTAACACTTAATTGCTATCATAAATCTACAACAAGCGAAAAGAGGAATTGTAATCATTTTGTTATGAATTCTATACATACAAATTAAACAGCAACACCATAAAGAAATAATTGCAAACATATAAAGCTTCTAAAACCAATTAAACTTTAATGTTGACCAAAGTAGAAACAACTTGAAACCTTGAAAACTTGCAAAAAATTTGCTTCTTTAAAATTCAAATGGATCTTAAACTTGTGCTTATTGTCTCTTTGTTTAGAAGCAGAATATGATTAATTATTAAAAGAAAAAGAAGCTGAATATGATTTCTTTTATATACAGCACCATTATAGGGTGCTAAATCAATAGCTCTAACCAGATAGTGCTCTGTTTTGAAAGAAATCAGAAAGTTCCTATTCAAAACAATGAGAGAAGGTTATAGTGTACATTCAATATTACTAGCTTATAGTGTAAATATCTAGAGAATGTCCAAAATGACTTAAATGTAAACATGAAAAGCAATGGTGTCACTCATTAAGGAGACTAAATAGAACCAATTTCCTGGATCATTTGTAAGTAAATTCTACCTTTTAAATATGTTAAACATTTGATTTTCAGGTTAATTTACAGATGTAACAAGGGAACAATTTTGTAAGTCCAAGAGCAACGAGTAGAGATTCATTGCATCAAAAGAAAAAAAAACGTTAAAGCAAAAGAACAATACCTCATCTGAATTCTATGGCTCTTCTTCACTGAGGATAAACTATGTCTTCATATGTACATGCCAACCTCCTTCAAGGGAAAATATTTCACCCCAAACACCTTCAAGCAAAAAAATAACCTGAGCTTAATTGGATTAGGCTTGAGCTTCAACAAAACATGAAAATTAAGGTAGAAAAAGAGAGATGGTAAAGTACGTAAAGAATATATGAAACCATGGTGACTCATATCTGGTTTTGCACTTCCAAAACTACAACCAATTTGGAAATCTTTCATTTTCCCAAAAAAAAATCAAGTATTCATTTCTTCCAATTGTTCTTAACCTTTTCAGGCACACCATTTCCATTCATTTCCGTTTCTATTCCCACATGAACTTTGGTAGCCATTTCTTGAGAGGAAATTATACCAAAACAAGTATACAACAGAGTTAATTTTTATATAATCCATAATATAAAAAGATGTATTTAGTTGAAGAAATGAGACTATGCAGCCCAGAAAGGAACATAGCATAAAAAAATGATGATTTTTTTGTGGGTGGCCGAAGGGGAGATTTGGGTGTGCTTTGTTTTCTTAATGATGAATGGTTGATTAGAGTGGTTCTAAAAAGATTATGGGTTAGGAAGTAGCTATATATGAAGCCTTACTTTAAGCTCCTTGTCTAAGATATTCATATTGAATCATGGCTATTATTGCATAATAATGCGAGAAAATATAGATTGATAGCAGACTCAATAGGATTTACCAGATTATATCAAAGTATTGCTAAAGCCTATCTTTTAGCAGGACTATATTTCCTAAGAATTTATCTGCTAGCTCTCTTACCATTTTCTCTCATTAATTAACCAATTCATATTTGCCATATATAAACTTATAATTTAAACAACAAAACAGCTAACCTTAAATTCAAGAGATGGTTGTTCTAGCTTCTCAACTTTCTTTGAGAGCAAATTTGTGTTGTTTTGATATCTGCTTCATGCTACATGCTAAAGGAAAAACTATACCAAAATTTACTATAATTGAGTAATTAAAATCAAATAAAGAACCTATGAACATTTTACCAAAACTAGGGAGATCAAATAAAGCGGTCAAATTTTACCAAAATTTATTATAATCGAGTAATTAAAATCATTAAAAAAAAGAATTAAAGAGAAAATTAGGTAAAAATCCCAAGAACCCAAAACACTGAGAATCAATGAATCAAAAACAAAAACAATATACATATCCGAGAATCAAAGAATCAAGCACTTATAATGGACAACGCAATTATTTCATCATTCTAAAAGAATTCCTTCTATAGACAAAGTTTAATTCCATTAAACCCATATATTGACGGTGAAAAAAGCAGAAATGTACATTAAGATGCAACGAAATTGAAGATTTGGGTCTGAACAAAAACTAAGGGTCTGTTTGGCATTGTTTTTGTTTTTACTTTTTCTGAAAACTACAACAAAATCATGTTTGGTAGTTATGTTTTTGTTTCAAAAAAAAAGAAAACAAAAACAGAAATTTGGAAATTGATGAAAACAAAAATTTGATGTTTTCAATATTTTGGAAGTGTTTTTGCACTGTTACTACACGGGTGAACAGTATCCGTTCGGCTACAGTAAAAAATTTTGGCTAAAAAATTTAGGAAAAACCCATCAAATTGTCTAAAAACCGTAACTAATGGGAATCGAACTTTGTCCATTTTTTAACATAAACTCCACCTGCTTTAACTGATCCTTCATTGTTTGCAAATTTTTGCAACAAAATATATACAAGCAAACATGTTTTCAATTTCAATAAATTGAAAATAAAACAAAACAAAATTTCTAAAAACATAAAACTCACAACAATCCCAAATGGCGCCTAAGATATCCACTGCTTCAAATTATCAAAAAAACCTAATCTTCAATAAATTACCTTGCTAACGAAATGTTGGTGATTGTGACAAGAGGAGTTGACGGTGGCGAAGATGACAATGACAATGACAATGACGAAAAGGATGACTCTGGTAAGAGTTGACATTCAAAAGTTAGGGTATGGTTTTCAAATATCAGGGAAATTAACTTGAAGTCTTATAGGAGAAAGAGTAATTTGGGAGAGATTTTGACTTGATTTCAAAAGTTAGGGGGCTTGATTTTCTAGTTTTAGATAAAAAGAATGAGCAATGAGACGATGAAGGTTAAGGCTACGTTCTGCAAACCAAGAGAGAATAAAAGCAGAAGAAAGAAGAGATTTGTTTTTTATTGAGGCTAAAATGCCTAAAAAACAGTAGTTATTACCGGCAGGTTTATTTGGGTCGATAAAAGGTGTGTATTATCGGCAGTTTTTTAAACTGCTCAAAATGTCATGCCGTTAAAACTATGTATTTTTGTCGTGAGCAATAAACTCCAGCACCTTTGAATCCACTTTCCACGGAATGGCTTCTGCCATTGCTCGCACAAAGTATCCCTCTGAATCTCTTATAACTACACCGAGAACACCTTTGTGTGAAACAGAGTCCACTGCAGCCTCATAATTAATTTTTACCCGTCCTAGTGCAGGGTTCTTCCACTTAACACAGTGAGTTACTGTTGGAACCGTGGAATTTGTGTCATTGAGTGCATGCACCATCGTTTCTTTCTCTCTATTACACCTAGCACATACAGGCAATACCTCGATTCCTCTGCTACATAGATTTTTATTTACAGGCAAAAACACCCACTTCTCTAAATTATTGGTAATTGCAGCTGAAGTGCTGATTATCTTGTCATTGGAAATTTAAAGTAGCATTTGTCATTTGAAGAATTTCAACAGGTTTTTTTCTCCCAGGGTTGTGAGGAGATGCTTATGTTTGTTTCGTGCGTCAAATTCTCCATTTTTTTCCCTTTTTTTTTGCTCGAAGTTAGTCATTGTTCTAAAATACCATTTCAGTTTATTTGTTTTTCTGTATATTTTAGGAAGTCTGGATGTGTTTTTTTTTTTTCGTTAAAGAAAAGTGTATCACTTTATTATATATATATATATATATATATATATATATATATATATATATATATGTATATATATAGAAGTTTTATCCTCCATTTAGGTAAGCAAACAGATTGTGGCGTTTTCATGTCTTGGATGCAGTAAAGAGAAGTGCGTGCTTGCTTGTGTTCAAAACCATGGTCAGACCTCACATGTTGGTTAGAGTTCACATAAAAAGGGCATCAATGATTGGCTAGGAGAGTTGACACGTGATGCAGGTATGTGTCAAGTCCCACGTTAATACCATACTAGAATGAATGTGAATTTAAATAAAATGGATGGCCAACCCACTTAATAGGCAAGTTTTATAGATTGAGCCTTGAGGTCGAAGCCTGTGTCACATGGAAGAGGCTGGGCGATATGGTGACAACATTATTAAATCAATTTGCTATGGTGAAAATTTATTGCTTTATGGTTTTTGTAATGGACCGTTGTTTGTTGCTTTGCCATTTCTTGAAACACCGTTTCATCTGAACTTTCTCCGATAGAAATAGAAATACAAGTAGAAATACAAGTGCAACACGTAGCCTGCAGAGAATTGAGGATTACTAACGCTTGACTCAGTTTGTTAATTGTTATTGTTCTTGGATGTTCTAAAAGCATGCCAGCATCAAGCAAAGGCGTTGAGTTTGGAAATTTAGTTTTGCTGTTTCTCTTTTAAAGTTTAAAGTTGAACTTTTCACGTTGGAATTTCAAACTCTTTAAGTTCTATTTTTATACTAGTCTAGATATCTCTTCAAAGACAAAGACTTCAGAGAAGGACTTGCATGAACTTAGAACTGTAGAGGTCTAAAATGGGTCTAATAAAGCCCCCAAGAAGCATGAAATTTAGTCTCGTAACAGTATCCAAATAGTTTCTATTTTTACTACAGAGAGCTGTTTGAGCATTTGTTTCGAAAGGGTTGTGAATCCTGTTGGCGATTCACTGTAATTATAAAATCCATGTCTTTCTAAGCTTTTATACACGGCTTGCCTGGTGCAAATAATAATGAAAATATTGCTTGAACATACCACTATAACAGGAGAAATTATATGAACTACAGTAATGAATCAGGAAATGGCTAATGAAAACATAATTTTAGATGTACAGCTGCCTTTAACAATATGAACTAAAAGGGCAAGGACATGGCGGTATGGAAACTTGAACAACTCCTTCAAGCATCTGCGTTACCATTTTCATTGAAGGCCTTAATGATGGATCCTCTTGTATGCACCAAATTGCCACCATAACCAACCTTTCCACCCTTCTCATGTCAATCTTAGCCTCCTCATCATTCTCCACTAGCTTATCTAATCTTCTGTATCTGTAACAATCATAGACCCAGTCGACTAGTATCACTTCCTCCTCATTCTCTCTTTCCACTTCTAAACTCTTCCTACAGAAAAAAATCTCCAGCAACATCACTCCAAAGCTATACACATCCACCTTAGCTGTAATTGGCGTGTTCCTGAACCATTCCGGTGCAACATAACCTCTAGTCCCTCTGACCGCAGTGAGAGTTCGAGTTTGTTCATTCATAAGAAGTTTTGCCAACCCGAAGTCTGAGATCCTTGCAGTGAAGGAGTCGTCAAGAAGTATGTTTTGGGGCTTAATGTCGCAATGAATGATTTGTGTGCCACACTCCTCATGCAAGTAAGCAAGCCCTCTTGCAATTCCAAATGCTATCTGGACTCGTTTGTTCCAGTCAGGTTTTGAAATTCCAAAGAGAAAACTAGCCAAAGTGCCATTGCTCATGAACTCGTAAACCAAGAGCTTGTGTGGCCCTTCGTCACAGAAGCCAAGCAATCTTACCAAGTTCTTGTGATGGGTCTTTGCTATTGCACTTGCTTCTGCTACAAACTCCTTCTCTCCATCTCGTATCAGATTGTCTAACTTCTTAACCGCTATTAAAGTTGTTGAATTCGGTGATGATAAGATCCCCTTGTACACAGTTCCAAAAGCACCTCTCCCTAGTTCCTCTCGGAACCCGTCTGTGGCTTTTTTGAGGTTTTCAAAACCGAAAGAACGCAAGTTTGTTTCTAAAATCCTTGACACTCCGGTATGCTCCTGTCTTTTATGGTATGAGCAAAAGAAGGCTATTGAACTAGCTGCCATGAAAAGCAAGTTCATGAACACTGAGCTCCCCAGGAGAACTGATATAACTAGGATTGCAGTTGCTTGATCCTTTTGACTGCCGGTCTCCGGAGACGGAAGTTCTCTTGAAGTAAGATTAGCTTTTGGTATTTTGAAAAAAGCCCTACCATAGGTACTAATATCTACCATCCCACCGGAGAGCGGCAATTTCTTCTTCCAGCATTTCCCACTGTGACTGATAGCAACCACACAATTGCAATCAAAAATGCAGGACATACGACAATATACTTCATCTGATGAGTCGAGCTCTTCATAGTTTGTAGAAGTAGGCCAAACTAAATTTGACCGCAATTCTATTTCATACAATTCCTCTGGATTTGGAGCAGTTGGATCACATGCTTGTACAAAGTCTTGCTTACAGCCACTAAACTTGTCATCCTGGTCTAGTAAGGAGAATCCAGAATGCACTGACAGGCTGGTGTTCCGTCTGATTGACGTGTGCAGAAGCTGTTAAAGCCGCAAACACCACTTCCCCGGTTGTCTTTGATGACGGAGCAAATGTCATCTGGCTCTGACCAAACAGGGCTCCATGATTGAACCCAAGTGTTTCCATTTGTTGGAGACTTGGGGTGGGCGTATTGTCTGAATACCCCATCAGCATCAAGGGTTGCCCTGTAATAGAAATCTTGCGGTGAGGAAATTGACACTGATGTGAGGTTGTAAATGTCTCCATTCTTCCGAACTATATAAAGGTAACCTGTTTCATTGAAAACAAATTGAAAACCAGAGTTTGTGTCATTAGTAGGATCATATGTGCCACTGATATAATAAGCATCGTAGGCATTCCCTCTTGGCAAGGCAATGGTATTGAGCACAAGATTGCCATCTGGAAGCAAGCGGAGTTGGAACCGCCCCTTCTCATAGCTGTTTTTTGTCCTCCTGGAAGATAGCAGTCCACCACGCTCCATTATTTGAGTTGGCAGCATGGTGTCCGTTGGATTCTTGAAACTTTCCCAAATGGGCTTAGAATCATTATCTGCAAGGATGAAATTCCCTGTGTTGAGCATAGCAGCATAAGCGGGCCTAGCTACCATATATTCAGGTTTCCAGATTTCTTCGCCTTGTGGAGTGGTAAGAGTGAACTGACCATCGTGATCAAGCTCAAGCTTTGATCCTTCCGGGGCTGCTCTACCTCCATTTGCATACCATACTATGGTTTTATTTGGTATGGTATCAAACCATATGGCAAGCAGAAAGAGATTTTGATCGCCAATGGAACGAAACCCAAATGCAAATACCTTAGAAGGTGAAAGCCATGGAGAAGAGTCATTTGAGGCAACAAGAGATTTTCCTAAGCTAATATTTGCAGTTTGAGAAGCCACCAAAACTGGAAGAGCAAAGAAAAGCAAAAGACAGAAATAGTGAAGAGAAGGACAAGCTATTTCCATGATATGGAATGGGGAATTGGATCATCTTGGAGGAGAAACCAAGAGAGTGATATAAATAGTTGATGAAGTATTTACTTTGACAAAGTCATTGCAGTGACGTGTGGTATGGTCAAACTAATTAAAAGTGATTAGTGACGAACAGAAGAAAAATTGTTGGACTTTTTAATAATACATGTGATCATTGAAAAGTAAGAGGACTTGTTGCAGGTTTGTGCATTGACGTGTAATTATAGGTATATTTATTTATTTTATGATCCGAAATTAATTTTGTTCGAATTGAAAGTGGTAAATGGTAAAATTTTTTCAACCATAATGATTTCAAGATTTGAATTATGTCTAAATATTTTTAAAAAAAATCATTTTCACTTCTTTCGGTCAGTTGTTAATATAAAAAAAATGTGCACTCAACAAATATATATTATATAGGATAATTATTACATACACTGACAGTGTAGTTTTTTTACTCCACAAGCAGCGTTAAGATCATGACATGTGTCTTATAAAAATATTAAAATAAATAAAACAGGACATGTGTTACAATCTTAACGCTGCTTGTGGAGTAAAAAAACTTCACTGTCAGTGTATGTAATAATTATCCTATTATATATTATACATTATATATTGGTCTCCGTCGATCCCTACGCTTGCGACGTGTCTTTTTATTTTTTTCAACAATGTTTTTATTTAGTTATGTTCTCAACATATTTTTTACATAGTTCTTTAATTCTTTTTTAATCCAGTTTTCTAACCTATTTTTAGTTTTCTAACCTTTTTCTGGGTTTAATCCTCTAATAGTTCTTATTTTTTGAATTATATTCTTTCAAATATTATTGTTGGAAAAAATGTTTAACATGACAATCATTTTTGTGAGGGTAATTTTTAAATTACAAAAAAATTTGACACTCTAATATCCATTTATTTTTAATTTTTTTATCTATATCCAATAAGATGTTATTGCATGAGAAGAAATTTGAATATGGTAGGTTCATTTAAACTTAAAAAAGTAATAATTAAATTAATTAAAAATTAAAAAATCCAAAATTGATAAAATATAAAACAAGAAAATAAACTAAAATTAATTTTTTTATGTAATCAGCTTATCTTTTTTATACTTTGAATAATAAATTAATTTTAAGTTTTTATAAAATAATCCTAATCAATTAATTATTCAATTTTAAAATATTTGAAATTTTACCAAATAAATTTCAACTGAACTATATTCATTTAAATCAAATAAAATTTATCTCAGAATTTAAAATTTCTTTTATCACTTATTATGTTAATTTTTAAATTAAAAAAATCCATATCTTTGGATCAAAATTATATTAAGGTTTTAGGATATTTAAGTCTATATATTTTTGTATTGAATTAAACTCTCACACTTTTTTTAATTTTCATTTCATTCTTTTTTTCAAATTTTTTTGTTCAATCATTTTATTTATTTTTTTCATTTGTTCATTCATTTTCTTTGATTATGTATGTATGTATGTATGTATGTATGTATGTATGTATATGAAATATTTATTCTTTTGAAACGTATATTATCTTAAATATTATATTTAATTATTTTGAATTGATTTAAATTTTAAAAAACATAAATAACAAATCATTTTTATTCTATTTACATTTTTTTACTTTACTTACTTCTTATGTGTGAGACTATTATAAATAAAATTTTTAAAAAACCCTAAAAAATAGAGTTTTCAACACTAATTGATTTTATAAAATTAATTTATAATCATTTAAATTCAAATTTTAAAAATAAATCAATTTGAAATATGCAATATTAATCAATAATTTATTAATTATTGGTATAGTAAAAATTATTTTCATTAAAATTATAGCTATTTAATTTATTTATTTAATATTTAAGATTTATGATACTTAATTTTTGTATAATTTTTAGTTAGTATTTGATTTCGAATTATTTTTTAATTTGTATTCTTAATTATTTTTTCAAATTTTACTTTTTAAAAAATTATTATAAATTAAAATCTTCACCGTAGTTATTAAGACGATGATATGCATTCAACATAGAAAATGATATCTAGCTGCCGTGTAAAGAATGGTTGGTTGATCGAAGTTTAGTCAAAATTGGAAAAATGCAAGCTAAGTAGAATTTTGATTATCCCATCTGGTAAGTAGAACCTTGAAATTCCTGCCCCACTCTGCACTCAACTAATCGGAGTAGGACTACCACGCTGGACAGCTGCATTTTTTTTTTTAGAGAAGGAACACATCACTAACACTAAAACGCGTTGATTTGAGTTAGCGTGGGACAGTTGCATTGACTAACTCTTAATTTGACCAATATTCCTGTTAATAAAGCGTTTGAATCGTCTGCTTTGGAGTTCAGAACACGAAATAAAGGCTTTTAACCCCAAGGTCCTTTTTTAGCCATTGAAAGACAAAATTAAATCTTGTAGAGTAGCTTATGCTATAGGCCCATCATCAACTTCAGCAGCAAATTGGCCTTCTCAATTATCTATTATTAGGCCTTCCGAATTATCTAGTAGTTGAAAGAAAGCCTCTTATTTTCTAGATTTGATTGTAGTCATTCCTATTTATCTTTCTTCCTTCTTTATGATTGACAATTTTTATTCACAAACAGAATACTATTAAAAAGAATTTTATTTTGATATTTAAGCCTTGCTGGATATATCTGTCAGTGAGACATTAGTTTAGTAACAAAGAAAAAATCTTAAGACTTTGAATGAGAATATTATATTCAACAAAATATTGTTGGAAATATCTAACATTTTTTTCAATAGTGTCACATCATAAGCTGACTATATTTTTTGGTAAAATGTCTATTTATTTTTTTTAATAACAATATTAACTACCGAAAAAGAAATTTTAACGGAGTTAACATTGAAGCTCAATTTCATATATTCTAGTCACAACTCGAGACCCAACCCACATTTTTCCGAGTTGACAGATCAAATTGGTTTATTTATTTATTTGGATTAAAAAACATTTTTATGTCAATATAAAAAATAAAATATACATATTAACAAAATATATTTGTAAATTAATTTTTTTATTATTTAATATTCGTATCATATGACTTAATAAAATTTTGGGAGTAGTTGAAAATTCTTATAATGTTGAAATTAAAAAAATTGCGAGTGGTGATTTTTTTTTTAAAATTCTTATAGTTGAAGAATTTTTCTTAAAATCTTATTAAAAGTGTTTGAAGCATTTTTGGAATAGCCTAATAAAAAAGAATTATTATTTTCTTTTTAATAAAATATTTGGTAAATAATTTAAAGATTTTGTTTGATAAATAGAGATAAAATGGTAAAAATATAAAAAAATAAAGTTAAATAAAAATTGAAAATAAATAATAATTAAAACTTTTATTATAAAATCAAGAAAGAATAATAATTTTTTTTTATAAATTAGAAACACGTTCTTGTAGTGTTTTGTATCAAAATCCTACATTGCTCTTAAGGTAGAAAAATTATACCTCAATCAAGTTCTTAAACTAAATGGGTTACCCAAAGCAGCCATTCCAGACAAGGACAAGGTGTTTACAAGTATGTTTTGGCAGGAGCTAATAAAGCTTTTGGGAAGCACAATGCAATTGAGTACAGCCTATCACCCTGAGTTTGATGGACAGATTGAAAGATTGAAGCAATGCCTTGAACAATACTTAAGATGCATGTGCTACTTGAAACCTAAGACTTGTCAATGGCTGGCCTTGGCTAAGTGGTGGTATAACACCAACTATCACACAACCTTAGGGATGATTCCCTTTCAAGCACTATATACCAACCCCCTGAGCTAGCATGGGTTGTGAGCATTAATGCCAAGATGTTAGCTACAAAAGATCCACTAAAGGAGATGGAAGACTTAGGTAAATTATGGTGGACCATTTAATAAAAGCTTAACAATGTATGAAGTTGTATGCTGATAAAAGAAGTGATAAAAGAAGGAAGCACAATGCAATTGAGTACAGCCTATCACCCTGACACTACAAAAAAATGAACCTTCAGCGACGGAAAATTCCGTCGCTGATGGTCTTCAGCGACAGATTACCTACGGATTACCGACGAAAAATTTTTTGTTGGAAAAATCGATGTCGCTGATGCTCACTCCGTCGCTAAAACTTCATTTCTGTCGGTAATTCCGTCGCTAATTAGCAACGGAATTTTTTTACATCAGCGACGGATTTTATGTCATTAGCGACGGAAAATTCCGTCGCTAAAAACATAATTTCGTTTTTTATTTTACATGAAAATCCGTCGCTAAAAGGCATCAGCGACGGAAATTTTCGTCGCTGATAGTTTTATTATTATTTTATTTTATAAAAAAATCCGTCGTTAAAAGGCATCAGAGACGGAATTTCCGTCGCTAATTCCGTCGCTGATAGTTTGTTATTTTTGTTAATTCAATAAATATTCTGTCACTAAAGAGCATCAGTGACGGAAATTCCGTCGCTAATGGTATGAAATCCGTCGCTAATTTGATGAATTTTTTCACTTATTTAACAGATTTTGTTGCTAATTTCTATGAATTTTATCAAAAAAAAAATGTTCTGAAATTAATTATTTATATTTATATTTATATTTATATTTAGAGAGAGAGAGAGAGAGAGAGAGAGAGAGAGAGAGAGAGAAACATTTAAAATAAACCTAATATTTATACTTAAATCCATAAACATTATCTTAAAATAAATTAACTAAAAAAAACAAAAATACATTATCTTCAACATCATTATCACCACTACCACTAGCACCTCATCGTATCATCAGCATCATCTGTAAGTAAAAAACCAAAAAACAAAAATATAAGTATTAAAGTTTATCATATAAAAAAATTGACAACATAAATATAAAAGAAAAATAGAGTAAATTTACAAAAAAAAAAGGAAAAAAGTAAAAGGAAAGAGGGATAAAGAAGAAAAACTAAGAAAAAACGAGAAGATGGACAAAAAAGAAGATAGAGAGGAGTGAAGAGGAGAGAAAATAGAGAATATGAGAATATATAGAGTCTTTGGCGCGCATACAGAGGAATTACCGACGGATTAGCAACGGAAATTCCGTCGCTAGTGCTATGTCAAAATATTTCCCGCTACACTTTAGGCGGGAAAAATTCAAAAACAATTTTTTATTTTTTTTCGAATTTAAGGCATCAGCGACGGATTTTTTCCGTCGCTAATTCTGTCGCTATTGCTTTTTAGCGACGGAAAAAATTCGTCACTGATGCTTAATGAACAAATTCATTTATTTATATTTTTTTCGATTTAAGGCATCAGCGACGGATTTTTCCGTAGTTAATTCCGTCGCTGTTGCTTTTTAGTGACGGAATTAGCGACGGAAAAAATCCGTCGCTGATGCTTAATGAAAGAAATTTATTTATTTTTATTTTTTTTATTTAAGGCATCAGCGACGGAATTTTTCCGTCGCTAATTTCCTTACATTTTCTCAAACAATATGAAGAGAAATTAGCGACGGAATTTTTCCGTCGCCAATTCCGTCGCTAAAGGGAATTAGCGACGGAAAAATTCCGTCGCTAATTTCTTCATATATTTTTCACGGTGGAAGGTGAAAAATATTTATGAAATTAGCGACGAAATTTTTCCGTCGCTAATGCCCTTTAGCGACGGAAAAATTCCGTCGCTAATTTCTCTTCATATTGTTTGAGAAAATGTAAGGAAATTAGCGACGGAAAAATTCCGTCGCTAATTCTCTTTAGCGACGGAATTGGCGACGGAAAAATTTCGTCGCTAATTTCACTTAATATTGTTTGAGAAAATGTAAGAAAATTAGCGACGGAATTTTTCCGTCGCTAATTCCGTCGCTAATGCCCTTTAGCGACGGAATTAGCGACGGAAAAATTCCGTCGCTAATTTCATAAATATTTTTCACCTCACAACGGGAAAAATATATGAAGAAATTAGCGACAGAATTTTTCCGTCGCTAATTCCATCGCTAAAGGGCATTACAACGGAAAAATTCCGTCGCTAATTTCCTTACTTTGCAAAGAAATTAGCGAAAGAATTTTTCCGTCGCTAATTCTGTCGCTAAAGCAAATTAGCTACGGAATTAGCGACGGAAAAATTCCGTCGCTAATTTCTTTACATAGTTTTGGATTTAGCGACAGAAATTTCTGTCGCTAATTCCGTCGGCAATATTTGGCGCGATTGAACAGCACCTCCAGCCATAATTAGCGACGGAAAATATTCCGTCGCTAATTACCGACGAATTTCCGTCGCTAATTTCATTATAATTTCCGTCGCTAATCCGTTGCTAATACCACTTTTCAGCGACGGAAAAATTTTGTAGCTAAATTTCCGTCGCTGAAAATCAATTTTCTTGTAGTGTGAGTTTGATGGACAGATTGAAAGATTGAAGCAATGCCTTGAACAATACTTAAGATGCATGTGCTACTTGAAACCTAACACTTGTCAATGGCTGGCCTTGGCTAAGTGGTGGTATAACACCAACTATCACACAGCCTTAGGGATGACTCCCTTTCAAGCACCATATACCAACCCCTTGAGCTAGCATGGGTTGTGAGCATTAATGCCAAGATGTCAGCTACAAAAGATCCACTAAAGGAGATGGAAGAATTAGGTAAATTATGGTGGACCAGTTAATAAAAGCTTAACAATGTATGAAGTTGTATGCTGATAAAAGAAGTGAGCATGAGTTACAAGTTGGAGATGAAGTTTATTTGAAACTTTAACCGTATAGGTAGACCTCATTAGCACTAAGGAAGAATTTAAAACTCTTTTCTAAGCCTATGTTAGAAATTCTCAATTGGTGGAATACTATTAATTGGTAGTTTTGAGTTTTAACAAAATAGGTCGATAATTTAGTCCTTGTATGAAAACTTGCAAGTAAGCCCAATTAGTTAATTATAATTAGAAGGTATGTGCTTTTGCGCATCTTATTAGGTTAGTGTAGTATTTTAGTTGTGTAGGCCTAGAACTTAATAATCTTTTATGGGATAACTATTAGGTTTAACTGCAAATATAAGGCTAGGTCCCATCTTCACTTCTTAATGTATTGGTATTTGCTTATTGAGAGCCAGCCTAAAAGAGAAGTATAAGAGGAAGACCTACCTGTCAAAAACCTAATTTCAAGTTCTACAATGTTTACCAAAAAGGTGAACCTAATTAATTGTTTAATATCTCTTGTGTTTTAATTATTACATAAGAAAATTGATTAGTTGATCTTACATGTGGTATTAAGAGCTAAGATTATTTAGAATTAGAATCAAGAGAGAATTTTTTTTTAACACGTTCATCACAAAAAAAAAATGTTTGGGCATTGGTTTTTTGGTAAGATAAATTCTAATCTTACAAAAGTATTTTATAAACCAAACCTCAAGGCTTTTGTTACTCATTAAAAAAATGTTTAAAAACTTGAAATCAATTATGGGTAATTAGTTTTTTGAAACAAGTAATTGAGATTCAAAGTTTATGAACAAAGTTTTTAATCTAAATTTGAAATTAAATTAAAATCTTGTTATTTTATGTGTTTTGGATTGATTTAAACAATAATAATTGTCATATCGATTTTCGTCCGGGGACTCGATCGCTAGACAATTTTAAAAACACAAATGGAGTTGCAACCAATCTTTTTTTTACTAGGTGTGATTGGCCACATAAAATCATTTACTTTTTCAATAAAATCTTAAAATTAATTTATTAAAAAAATGATTTCGGGACTATGAAAATAAAGTTTAGCTTCGGGAGTTTGGTTATGCGTGAGGAAGGATTAGCACCCTCACAACACCCGTTAAAAACGATACCACTTAATCATGTATCATCCTTTGATCTTAATAAAATGGTCTTAATTAAACATTTGAAAAAAAAGATCTCCATTTATTTTGAAAAATTTTTTATTCATTTTTATTTAATATATTAAATTTTATTTTTTTAATTTGAAATAAACAAGAATCTTTTGTAATGAAAATTATTCTGAAGTACCACAATACTACTGGTAGCAATTCGGATAATTTCCTCACCTAGAGATTTCTTAAGAATCACTTCTTACAATTTCTATAGAATCTCATCCTAGGGAGATTCACACTTATTTTGAAATTCCATAAATATAGATGATGCAAACAAAATATAAATGATGCACATGAGATATCTATTATTTTATTTTATTATTATTATCTTTTATATTTATATTATTGCTTTTGAAATTTATTGATTTTATAAAATTTTATTTTTATTGAAAAATCATACTAAATATTTCGATACGCTGGTAACATCTAGCAGATTCTTCTCACCTAGAGATAAGTTAGAATCACTACTTGTGAATTCTGTAACATCTCATCATCAGAAGTCAAATTTATAATTTTAATTATTTATATTTTATTTATTTATTTAAAAATTAATTTCTTTCATAAAATCAAAATAAAATCACTTAAATATTCTAATACATAAGTAACATTTAAGGATTTTTATTCGACCTTAAGGATTATCAAAGAATCACTGCTTGTGATTTCTAAGAAATCCCATCATTGGAAATTAAACTTGTATTTTTTTATTCATTTAAAAGTTATATTTATAGATATTTACTTATTTTTACCTTCCTTACTTTATTATTTTTATATCAATATATTCCATAAAATAAGAAATTTTGATATCGATGTAAAATCACTTAAATGTTTCAATATGCTAGTAACATTTAAAGATTTTATCTCGATCCTAAAGATTATAAAAAAATTGTTGGCTCTATAGGCTATACCGAGAGGGGGGTGAATCGGTTTTTAACCACCCTTAGGCTCGCTTTTCGATTCTTCTAAATTCTCTAGCTTATATAGATATTTTCTAAGTTCTCTAGGCTATTCAATCATGCAATCCAAATTCTAAACAATATGCACAAATATAGTTGCAAGTAAATAAAGAGAGTAAGGAAAGAGAAATGTACGCTAGCGATTTATAGAGGTTCGGCAACTTGCCTACGTCCTCTACCTTGAGACACTCCCAAAGATTTTCCCCAAATTCACTATCCTTGAATTTGTGTTACACTCCCTCTTTTTGCAGGCTAAAGAGAAACCTCCTTCTTTTTCTTAGGCTAAAGAGAAACCTCCCTCTTTTTCTTAGGCTAAAGAGAAACCTCCCTTTTTACAAGGAATGAATTAGTTTACAAATTGTATAATCAAAGAAGACCTCTAAGTAGGTAAATGATTATAGAAATTAAGCACAAAACAAAGAAAAGCTTATACAATATTTGTGCTAAGCAATACAAGAGATATGTGAATGATGGAAGATGAAGACTTTGTAGCTCTTGATTTGTTCTTGAGGCTTGAGGAAGATGAATAAGATGATGAAAGATGTTGCTTAGTTGTTCCCCTTCCTTCTTTTTAGCTTCTAAGCCTCTATTTATAGTCCCTTGGATGGTTTGTGGACGTTGGTTGGAGCCAAAACAAAAACTAGCCGTTGTATCTCATAGAAACTAGCCGTTGGAGGCTTTCTGACATAACGGGATTGATCCCTTCCCTTAGGGGATCGATCCCATGCTTCATTTTATGCCTTGGAGGCATTCTGCCATGAAGGGATCGATCTCTTCCCTTAGGGGATCGATCCCATGCTTCCAGAATGTGATTTCCTGCACTTTTTGAGTTAAAAATGATGTGGCCTTTGATCCTAATCCAACTCAAAACATTTTGACATTTTTGTGGGAGTTTTTCTTGACTTTCTCTAATGAAAACATGGTCCAAAAATTCATCAAGTAAATTTCTAAAATATTCAAAACATTTTATAAAGTATTAAGGCCAATAAGAATATGTAATTAAATCATGGTCTTAATGTTTGATATGATCACTTGAAAATGGATTGAGAAAATCATGTGTGATAAGGTAAATTTACAATATGAATTAAAACATTAAAGCTTACTTAAGTTTTTGTCATTTCAAAATATATATGTCAATTTAAAGCTAACAATCTCCCCCTTTTTGATATGACAAAACTTAATGTAAATTTGCTTTGAAAATTCTTTGATAAAATACTCCCCCTCAAATAAAGCAGGATTTATAAAGCTCTCCCTTAATATAAGCATGGGTTTTCAAAAGGAATTTTCAAACTCTTTCTCCCCCATTATCTCTCCCCCTTAATACCTTAATATCTCTCCCTTTTTTGCCATAGCAAAAAGAAGGAAAAATAAAAAAAATATGCTCCTCCTAAAATTATGGCTATGTGAGAAGAGATAAAATATGCTCTATCCAACAAGAAACATTATTAGTACTTGGGACTCATAGCATAAATAAATAAGTCAATATCCAGAAAGAGTATGAAATATTCATGCAAAGAATATTTCTTATGATCCTATACCAATTGTTTATAAATAATTTCGCAAGAAATTTCCAATTGGTAAGAGATTAAGCAAGTACCTAAGTATATCAATTGATCTTTAAGGTCCAACTTAGGTGCATGACAATATATCATGATTATGAGCTAAAATTAGATGACATATCATATGCGAGAGCTCATAAATCATTTTCAAGTAAGATTGTGCACAGAATTAAATCATACATCAATTAATTACAAATTCTAGCACAAAAATGTTTCATGCAAAAGTGTCTTATATGAATTCTTCCCTATTTGTCATTTCAATCTAAGGATTATGAGAAGAATTGTCAATTTAAAGTGCATACCAATAGTCAATTTAGTTTTGGCTTACCAATTGTTGAAAATATGGTTGCCAATGATACCATTTGTTATTTCAATCTAAATATCAATTGTTACTAATGATTAACTTAGTCATTTTGCATGAATCCAATAATTATGTGTAGTGTGTTCATGTCAAGAAAATAATCATTCTAAATATGCAAGAACACAATCACACATCATCAAATATGCAAGTTCAACATCAAAACAATCAAGATTCAATGCATTGAGATCAATCAAAGTACATTTGTTCAAGTTTGCATTTATCTTTGAATGTTGGTGTTGTCATTAAAGCCCAAGTTCTTTAATAATTTGACCATAAGAGAAGTTTAAGTTCATAGATGATAAAGTTTCATGCATTTGAACATTTAGGATTCCTTTATCATCACAAATTATAGGCCAAGGAAAATTATGACCTTATACCAATTCTTGAATTTACATTTGAAATCAATCCTTAAGGTCAAATTTTAATTATTCTTCCACTAGATGTATAATTATCATGAAACCTAGTGTGGAGTAGCTGAGTCAAGCTAAGAAACATAATCTTATAAGCATGCTTGACTAAGATGAACAAAAAGAATGAAGAATGTTCATTATGCACAAGTTCATCAAATTCTCAAATATATCCACAAATCATTGAAATAAATCTCAAAATTATGTTTAAGCATTCATTGAAAATATATTTCAAGATTATTTCAAGATTTATGCAATTCATGAGTGTTTCAACAAAAAGAATGATTTTGCATTTGTGAGTTCAATGAAAATGATATTGATTGTTGAGAGTGATACCAATTGTTGGAAATAATACAATTTGATGGAATTGAAGCATGATATCAATGAAAAATGAATTTTCATATTGTAAAAATCATCAAAAAGAAGTTAAAACAATGAATTTTAAGTTAAGAAGAAAGAAGGTATCAAGACAATGAAAAGTTCTTCTCAATTTTCGATTGAAATAGTGCAGGGAAGGCATTCTGCCTTGGGGGGATCGATCCCTTTAGGAGGGGGATCGATCCCTCATATGATTTTTGTAGTTTTTGGCCTTTCTGGCCTAGGGGGATTGATCCCTATAAGAGGGGGATCGATCCCTCATACGTTTTCTACAGTTTTTTGACAGAAAATTCAAACCTTTGAGGTGCCAAAACTTCGTTTTTGAGTATTCTAAGTCCCAGTAAAGGTTTAAACATTTGTAAAACATGATTTTGGACTTGTATGAGTGAAAAAGATGAATGAAAAACCATTTAACAATAGATTTTACAATTTTGGAATGATTTTCACCAATAAATGCAATTTTGGCCTCAAAGGAGGTCATTTTGAGATTTATACATGTTTTGGCAAAACTAATGCATTAAATAACATAAATATGTCAAAACAAACTTGTTCACATAGGTTTTAAGCACAAATATCACTAAAGCATACATCTTGTGAACAACATGCCATGATTTCCAACATACAAGTTCTTCATTATTGCTCATGAGATGGCATTTTGTATAAATGACATATTTGGTATTTTGAGGCAAGTAAATACATTATCAACACATAGAAAACTTGCTCAAAATGCAGAAATCCAATAATCATTTCAAAATCGTAAATCATGCCTTTCATTCATTCATCAAGAATTGTCCATCAAACTCTCAACAATCATTTATCATGTCTTTTGCTCAATCACAATGCATTAAAGATTATCAACCAAATTTCTCTTCTAAGCACAAATAATTTAATCAAATAAGATTTTTAAGAAGTAAGGAATTAAGCTTACAATACTCTTTTGCTAGAGAATGCTTTGCCTTGAATTGTTGAATCCACCTTAGGCCTTTCTTTGAAGAATTGTTGTGATCTTGCCAAGGATGGATACCCAAGCTCTTTCTCTTTCTCATTGGCACAAGCAAACTCTATGAGGATGTGTTGAGCATTTAAACTCCATTGTTCCATTGTATTCCCATGCTCTAACACTTCTACAACAAACAAATTCAAACATGCTTTGATACCCAAATTTTCTTGGGTCCATGAGAGTTAGTGCAAGCAATTTTTGATCATTTGGGGATCCATTTCAAACTCAAATCATCATTATTTATTGCATGCTTTGGCACCCACATTTTTCTAACCACTCTTCCTCTAAATGTGGTTTTTCTATTTGTGCATGCTTGTGAAGAATGACCTATCCTATTGCATAGTGAGCATGTAAGAGATAAATCATGCATAGTATTTTTGCTCACTAGAAAATTCTCAAGATGAGTTTCTTTTTGTTTAGCATTATAGCCTAACCCATCTTTGTCAAAGAAAGCTCTTTGGGTCTCTAACATATGATCTAGCTTTTGTTGATCCATATAATACCTAGTAAATGAGTTATGCAAATTTGTATTCTTGTCATTCAACTCATTTATCTCTAAGTTAGCCTCTTCTAATTTCTTTTCAAATTCTAGCTTAGCAATTATCAAGGCTTCATTTTCTATTTTTAATTTAGTAATGATTTTCTTATATTTGGAGTTCATGCATTGAAATTCATTTGGTAAATCATTAAAGGCATTTTGTAACTCATCATTTGTAAAATTATTATTTTCACTAGAGCTACTACTAGCCTCATCATCACTAATGGCCATAAAGCATGAGTAGGCTACCTCTTCATCTACATTTTCCTCATCGGAGCTATCACTATCGCTCCATGCAGCTACAAATGCTTTCTTCTTAGGTTTCCTATCCTTTTCCTTCCTAAGTAAGGGGCAATCTAACTTAGTATGACCCGGTTCATTGCACTCATAACACACTAAGGGGTCTTTTTCTTTCTTACTTGATTCTCCTCTCATTACCCCTCTTCTTTGATGTCTCCTATCATTCTCACTCTTTTTCATTCTTATGAACCTATTAAATCTTTTGGCAAACATTGCCATTTCCTTTTGTTCCTCATTTCTAGTCTCATCACTATTATCTTCAATGAGCTCATGAGTGGAAGATTTAAGTGCTACCCCTACTTTCTTTGAAGGCTCTTCATTTCTTTTTAATTTCATTTCATATGTAAGTAGGGAGCCCATAAGTTCATCTAGAGACAAGGTATTAGGATCCTTAGATTCTTCTATAGCAGTCACCTTTGCCTCCCAAGATTTTGACAAGCTATTCAAGATTTTCTTAACCATTTCTAGATTGGAATAGCTCTTGCCTAATGCCTTAAGTCCATTTATTATGTTATTAAACCTTGTGTACATTTCACTCATGGACTCATTTTCTTTCATTGTAAAAAGCTCATAATCATGAATGAGCATACCTACTTTGGTTTCTTTCACTTAATTTGTCCCTTCATGTGTGATGGCTAATTTGTCCCATATTTGCTTGGCATTCTCACATAGAGAGACTCTATTATATTCATTGAGACCTAATGCACAAAAGAGAGTGTGCATAGCCTTGGCATTCAATTGTGCCACTCTCATGTCATTTGTGTCCCACTCAACCTCACTCTTAGGGACATCTTTTCCATCTACTTTCTTTATTGGGACTTTAGGACCATTAACTATCACTCTCTATACTTCATAATCATTTGATTGGACAAACAACATCATTCTTGTTTCTCAATAAGAATAATTCTCTCCATTGAAGAGTGGAGGTCTAACTAATGATTGTTCCTCTTCTCCTAGGGATGTGCCTACATTCAAGTGAGCCATTTATCATTGTTTTGCTCGATAGAGATTAGTCTAAATCAATCTCGAGTCTAAGCTCTGATACCAATTGTCGACTCTATAGGCTATACCAAGAGGGGGGAATCGATTTTTAACTATCCTTAGGCTTGTTTTTCGATTCTTCTAAATTCTCTAGCCTATATAGATATTTTCTAAGTTCTCTAGGCTATTCAATCATGCAATCCAAATTCTAAACAATATGCACAAATATAGTTGCAAGTAAATAAAGAGAGTAAGGAAAGAGAAATGTACGCAAGCGATTTATAGAGGTTTGGCAACTTGCCTACGTCCTCTACCTTGAGACGCTCCTAAGGATTTTCCCCAAATTCACTATCCTTGAATTTGTGTTACACTCCCTCTTTTTGCAGGCTCAAGAGAAACCTCCCTCTTTTTCTAGGCTAAAGAGAAACCTCCCTCTTTTTCTAGGCTAAAGAGAAACCTCCCTCTTTTTCTTAGGCTAAAGAGAAACCTCCCTTTTTACAAGGAATGAATTGGTTTACAAATTGTGTAATCAAAGAAGACCTCTAAGTAGGTAAATGATTACAGAATTAGGCACAAAGAAAAACTTATACAATATTTGTGCTAAGCAATACAAGAGATATGTGAATGATGGAAGATGAAGACTTTGTAGCTCTTGATTTGTTCTTGAGGCTTGAGGAAGATGAATAAGATGATGAAAGATGTTGCTTAGTTGTTCCCCTTCCTTCTTTTTAGCTTCTAAGCCTCTATTTATAGTCCCTTGGATGGTTTGTGGACGTTGGTTGGAGCCAAAACAAAAACTAGCCGTTGTATCTTATAGAAACTAGCCGTTGGAGGCTTTCTGACATAACGGGATTGATCCCTTCCCTTAGGGGATCGATCCCATGCTTCATTTTATGCCTTAGAGGCATTCTGCCATGAAGGGATCGATCTCTTCCCTTAGGGGATCGATCCCATGCTTCCAGAATGTGATTTCCTGCACTTTTTGAGTTAAAAATGATGTGGCCTTTGATCCTCATCCAACATAAAACATTTTGACATTTTTGTGGGAGTTTTTCTTGACTTCTGTAATGAAAACATGGTCCAAAAATTCATCAAGTAAATTTCTAAAATATTCAAAACATTTTATAAAGTATTAAGACCAATAAGAATATGTAATTAAATCATGGTCTTAATGTTTGATATGATCACTTGAAAATAGATTGAGAAAATCATGTGTGATAAGGCAAATTTACAATATGAATTAAAACATTAAAGCTTACTTAAGTTTTTGTTATTTCAAAATATATATGTCAATTTAAAGCTAACAAAAATCATTAGTGATTTCTTCGAAATCTTATCGTCGGAAGTTTCTTATTCATTTAAATTCTATAATAATTCATTATTTCATAAACATTGAAAGTTATATCTTTCATGAGGCACATTTAAGAACAAAAAGAGATATGAGCCTTTATATATATATTTAATTAAAGTGAAAACAAATAAAGAACTACAAATTAAAAAAAAAAGTCACATGAAAAAGATGAAAAGTGAACAAGTAGAGATCCAAAAACTACATGGTTGAACGTAAAGCGTTTAGGTGTCGTTTGACATTGTTTCCTGTTTTCTTTTTTATGTTTTTTGTTTTTGAAATTTCTATTTTTGCTTTGTTTTGTTTTGTTTTCAATTTTTGATAACAAAAAACATGTTTGTTTAATATTGTTACGCTTGGAAACAAATATTTAAACTGATTCAGATATAATAATTCAATTCATAAAATAAAATTTAAAAAATGAAATAAAAATAATATATTTATTAAATAATAATATGTAGATAATATATTTAATTTAATTGTAATAATTATAAATTATATTTAATAATTTTTGTTTAATTTTAATAATAATATTACATTATTAAATAAAATATTTAACTGATTAATTTATAATAAATTATATAGTTATTAAAATATATTATATTTAATATAAATAATATTATTTAATGTTAAGTATTTACATTTTTAATAATATTGAATTATTTAATAGTAGTAGTGATATATTTTAAATTTAAGGTAGAATATAATATTAAATAATAATATTGTTTAGTAAAATAAAAATTAATTATATTAGACAATAATATTAATTATTAACATATAAAAATTATAATAAATGATATTATTTAAAATATATAATATATTCAATAAATTATAATAAAAATTTAAATTAAATAATTTTATAATATTTAAATAATTTTATAATATTATAGTTCAATGTAATTTATATTTAATTGCTTGTTATGTTTTCAACTTTTCTATATTAAAATAAATATATTAATTTTAAAATATTAATTAATTAATATTTTATATTAAAATTTAATATTATTTTATTTAAAAAATTAATTTATTTTATTTATATTTTATTATAAAAGATATTAATATTATATTAATATATAAACTCTGTTTACTTACTTATGAATAGTAACAGAAATGAAAACATGTTTTTGAAAATAATGGAAACAAGAAATTCTTGTTTCCAACAGTTTTGAAAATTCTTGTTTTCATTTTCGTTTTTGTTTTTTGAAAACGGAAGCATGTTACCAAACATGTTTTCTATTTCTGTTTCCAAAAAACAGAAAACAAAAAACACAAACGATACTCAACAACCCTTTAGCAGATATATAAGTAAAATATATAATTTATTACCTTGAAGTGACAACACGTTGGATTGTTCATAAGCCTCTTTGCCTAACACCTTGATTTAACAAGTGCAATGGCAGGCGAAGCACAGACAGTAGCGTAGCAAAAGTGCCCTTTGCAACATGCTTCTTCACAGCATTTTCAAACGCTCCACGATATTTAATAATGGTGACACCAGCAGCTTTTTCTCTTCCATGCAATAGAAAGAATTGATGCAAAGGCTGTGATACAGGCAGCAAGAGACAACAACAAGCGATGAGTGATCAATGCAAGAGAGGTGTAGTGAGGGTAGCAGCAGCGGTGGGCAACAGGCAATAGGAATCGAAACCAGGATTATGTTGAAGCATGAAGGCAATGATGGTGCAGGACAGGGTTGACTTCAAGCAAGGTCGCGATGTTGGCATATCCCTTGATCATAGGACAAGATCAAATTATTTAGTTGACAAAATCCAATCATTACCATATTAACTTGTGATTATTAATGCCAAAATTATGGTCCATGATTTCACATTAATTTCAACCGATTCACTGACCATATAGAGTAGACAGTTCTATGATGGTTTGAACGTGTGATTAAGTTTGGTCAGAATTTTTGAGGCTCCAAGTTCAAAAACATAGAGCAACAATCCGGTCCCTAAGCATCACCTGCTCTGTTATACACCATCTAGTGAGCATTCGAGTGCTTGGAAGGCTTATGATTGATCAAAAGAAGATTGTCAAATTTAAGAATCGTTTCAACAGTAAATTTATAGAGTACAATGGCTGGAGGTTAGATCCTGTCGCTTTCACTTTATAATTGTTTAACATGTTTTATATTGTCTAGAAGGATGTTAAGTCTGTATGATGATTAACATTTGGCATCAGAGTGTTATTAACCTCTGTCTTGCGTTAAGATATATACTCTATAATTATTAATCTACCAAAATTGTCTGCTTTTGTTTCTGTAAGTTTTGGTTATAATGAGGCCGAAACCAAGGATTTTTAGAAAATTGGAATTATGTTTTAAGACATTTTCAGCCAAAACCATTTTCGAAAGACCTGTTTTTGTTTCCTCTTGATTGATTTGAGATCAAGAACCACTCAAATCGAAGCAGGGAAGGCTGGTTTTTTAGTCGGGTCACAATTTGAGTCGAAACTAGGCATTCGGGCAAAGAAGATGGTGTTTTCGGTGAAGAAAGAAGCGGCAAAGATGTCGATTGCCGTTCACCATAAAGGAAAAGGCAGGCTCATTCGTCATTAAGTTTTGCTTCCTAAATCGCTGTTTGCTATAAGGAAAATGGAAGGGTCGTTCGCCATAAAGGAAAGGCGGACGCGTTTGCCATTAAGTTTTTGCTTCATCGATCGCCATTTGCCATAAATAAAAGAGGCGAACACAGTTCGCCATAAAAGAGCAGGCGAGCATTGTTTGCCGTAAGGGAAAATGGGAGATCATGATCGATTGCAATTAAAGTTCTCGATAGCTGCTCGCCATTAAGCTAAGGGCGAAATGGAGGGCTCGCAGTTCACCATTTAGTTAAGGCGAATGGTGGGCACACAGTTCGCCATATAGCTAAAGGCAAAATGGCAGGCACGCTGTTCACCATTTGGTTAAGGCGAAATGGTGAGCATGTTCGTTTGCCTTAAAACTAGATCTTCGTTCGCCATAAAGACCCGTTTGGAAATTTCAAAAAAAAATTGGAAGGGCATTTTGGCATAATTTTCATGAATTGTGTGAATTATCATTTATGAATTTATGTGTAATTTAGAATTTGACAAATAGTTCATAAATGAATTGTGAAAATTTATAAAATTTGAATTTGGATACTATGTGTGCTTATTATAAGTGTATATAATTTTTGTTATTTATATATTGTGATTGATTTAAGCACATGTAATAGAGTTTATTCATATTATTAGGAATCAAATTACCTTGTGTTGATTGCAATTTTAAAATATGAATAAACTTAAAATTTTGACAATATGTCTAAGTGATCCATAATTTGTTTAATTAGGGCTTAGCCATAGACACCTTAATTAAGCAAAATTATATTTGTCAGAATCACATAATGGTATTAGACATAAATTGTGATTAATTATAAGGTTATGGTAAATTTTATCCCACAAGAATTTTTATTATAATTTTATAACTAGTTAGGATAAAATATCAAATTAGTTTCTTAATTTACCCACAAGGATTAGGAAATGATATAATTTGATAGTTTTATCATGATGATATGAATCTATTAGAATTAGAACTTTAGCCCACAGGCAAGTTTTATGTCTGAGATTCATAATTGATTAATAAGATATGTTTACATTGGAAGACATAATTAAGTTTGCCTCAAAAAAAGTCTAGATACATAAGCATGTTGTTCTATATGCAGTGTTTCCTCAGGTTAGTATTAACCTTAAAGTTCCCGAACTAGATGGAGAGAACTATAAGGTTTGGAAAGAGAGAGTTTTCCTCCAATTAGGGTGCATGGATATATACTATGCTGTAAGGAAAGACGAGCCTGTATTGACTGAAATCAGCACTCCTACTCAAGTAGCTTTACATGAAAGCTAGGAGCGATCCAATCGCCTTAGTGTCATGTATATTAAGAGAAAGATATATGCTGGGATACGTGGTTCTGTCAAACAGGATACCAATGTTAGGACCTTACTAAAGGCCATAGATGATTAGTTTGTCACTTCAGACAAAGAGTTGGCCAGCACCCTGATAATGAAGTTCTCATCAATGAGGCTCACCAGTGTGAAAGGAGTGCATGAGCACATAATGGCTATAAGAGATATAGCTACCCAACTCAAGAAGCTGGAGGTGGGGATGTCTGAATCTTTCCTTGTGCACTATACACTGAACACTCTCCTAAAGCAATACGGACCATTCAAGATATCCTATAACACACATAAGGATAAGTGGACCATCAATGAATTGATGACCATGTGTGTTCAAGAGGAGGGAAGACTGCTTGTGGAATTGGGTGAAAGTGCATTTTTTGCAAGATAAGGAAAGAACAAAGATCAAGCTAGGAACAAGGGAAAAGGAAAAATTCCTGCCTAAGCTGACATTAAGAAAGAGTCCAAGTATTTCTTCTGTAAAAAGAAGGGACACATGAAGAAGGACTGTGCCAAGCTTCAACAGTGGCTTGTTAAGAAAGGTAATCCACTTTCCTATGTTTGTTTTGAATCAAATATGGTTGAGATTAGTCATAACACATGGTGGATTGATTCTGGATCTACAATTCACATTTTGACTTCCTTACAGGATATGACAAACCTAAACAAGCCAGTGGGAAATGAAGAGAGCATCTATTCAGAAACAAGATGCACTCGAGTGTTGAAGGCGTTAGAACGTGCACTTTAGTTCTTAGGAATGGTTTTGTTTTGCAACTAGAAAAGACCTTTTATTTTACAAGTTTCTCGAGAAATTTAATCTCTGTTTCTAGGCTGGTACCTTATAGATATTCCTTTCAATTTTCAAATAAATCAGTATTAATATATTTTAAGTCTGATATTGTTAGGAATGGTACCTTATGTGATGGTATTTTATCTATTGATTTGCAAAATGACACTGCTCATAACGCCTTGCATGTCCAAACTGGCACTAAAAGATGTGTTATAAATGAGGACTCCTCCATGTTATGGCATCGGAGATTAGGTCATATCTCCATAAATAGAGTTAAGAGATTGGTAAATGACAGAATACTTAGTACTCTCGATTTTACTGATTTCGACACTTGTGTGGATTACATTGAGGGTAAGCAAACCAACAAGTCTAAAAAAGGTGCCAATAGGAGTTCAACCATATCAGAAATCATACATTTTGACATATGTTGTCCAGATATTGATGCATATGGTCAAAAGTACTTCATCACCTTTATTGATGATTACTCGAGGTTTATGTATCTCTACATGCTTCATAAAAAAAACGAAGCATTAGACGCCTTTAAAATCTTTAAGGCTGAAGTAGAGAAACAATGTGGAAAACCCATAAAGATAGTAAGAACTGATAGAAGTGGGGACTATTACGGTAGATACACTGAAAATGGACAAGCACCTAGACCATTTGCGAAGTTCCTTTAAGAAATAGGATTGTTGCCTAATATACCATGCCTGGTTCACTAGATCAGAATGGTGTTGCAAAAAGAAGGAATCGAACTTTGATGGAAATGGTGCGTAGTATGCTTAGCAGCTCGAAGTTGCCTAAGTCTTTATGGATTGAAGTTCTTAAAACAACAGCGTATATATTAAATTGGGTTCCAACTAAAGCTGTTCCAAAGATAACTTTTGAATTATTCAAAGGTTGGAAACCGAGTTTGCATCATATGCACGTTTGGGGATGCCCTTTTGAGATAAGAGTTTACAACCTACAGGAAAAGAAACTGCATCTTAGGACCATAAGTGGGTATTTCATCGGATATGCCAAATAGTCCAAAGGCTACAGATTCTATTGTCTATCTCATAGCATTAGAATTATGGAATTAAGGGACGCCAAGTTTCTTGAGAATGACTTAGTTAGTGGGAGCAATCAATCTCAAGATCTAGTTTTTGTGAGAGATCAACCCTCTACCTTCAGTCAAGGATTGGTTATCACGAACAATGTCCCTTCAGTACAACTGGACATGGAACAACCAATCATTGAAGATCTACAAGTAGTTGATAACTTACTAGTAGATGAGGCTCCTCTGCATACACCATAATTAAATGAGCAACCAGTTAGACAACATGATCCTTCAGAGAATGTTGAACCAACATTAAGAAGGTCTACTAGGGAAAGGAAGTCAGCTATTCCTAGTGATTATACTGTGTATCTACAAGAATATGATTTCAATGTTGGGCTCGCTAATGATCTAGAGACGTTTTCACAAGCCATGAACAACAAAGAATCAAAACTTTGGTTCAATACTATGAAGGATGAGATAGATTCAATGGCATCTAATGGAGTATGGAATCTTGTCTAGTTGCCTAATAGGGCCAGGGCTATAGGTTGTAAATGGGTCTTTAAGACCAAGATTGACTTATTAGGCAACATTGAGCGTTATAAGGCAAAGCTCGTAGCCAAAGGATTCACTCAAAAGGAGGGAATTGATTACAAGGAGACCTTCTCTCCTGTATCTAAGAAAGATTCTCCCCGCATCATAATGGCACTTGTTGCACATTTTGACTTAGAGTTCCAACAAATGGATGTAAAAACAACATTTCTCAATAGTGATCTAGAAGAAGAGGTTTACATGAAACAACTTGAAGGTTTTTCCTCTAGTAATGGTGAGCATTTGGTCTGTAAGCTCAAGAAATCCATATATGCCTTGAAACAAGCTCCTTGCCAATAGAATCTAAAATTCAATCAAGTCATCTCTTAATTTGGTTTTGTTAAGAACCTCATGGATCAGTGTATATATCAAAAGGTCAATGGGAACAAGATTTGTTTCCTTGCGCTATATGTGGATGATATTCTACTTGTAACCAATGATAAGAGGATGCTACGTGAGGTGAAACAATTTCTTTTTGAGAACTTTGATATGAAGGATATGGGCGATGTATCTTATGTCATTAGCATTAAGATCCATAGAGACAGATATAGAGGTATATTAAGTCTGTCACAAGAAGCCTATATCAATAAAGTCTTGGAAAGATTTAGAATGAAAGATTGTTCACCAAGCCCAGCTCCCATTGTGAAGGGTGACAGGTTCAATTTGAACCGGTGCCCGAAAAATGATCTTGAGCGAGAACAAATAAAGAACATTACATATGCCTCAGCTGTTGGAAGCATTATGTATGCATAGGTTTGTACCAAGCCTGGTATTGCTTTTGCTATGGGAATGTTAGGTAGATACCAAAATGACACGGGGATAGACCACTAGAGAGTTGCAAAGAAGGTGCTTAGATATCTGCAAGACACCAAGGATTACATGTATGTATAGATAGACCGATGAGTTGGAGGTGATTAGCTAATCAGACTCAAACTTTGTTAACGTGTTGATACCCAGAAATAACATTCGGTTACATCTTTTTGCTTGCCAGTGGAGCTGTTTCTTGGAAGAGTGCTAAGCAAACACTAACTGCCACTTCCACTAGGGAGGCCGAGTTCGTTTCTTGTTTTGAGGCTACCTCACATGGTGTATGACTTAAGAGTTTCATTGGTGGGCTTAGAGTTGTTAACTCCATATCTAAGCCATTGAGGATATATTGTGGCAATTCAACTGCGATATTCATGGCTAAGAATAATAAGAGTGGAAGTCGAAGTAAGCACATCGACATTAAGTACTTAGCCATTAGAAAACATGTTAGAGATAAAAAAGTGGTCATTGAACACGTTAGCACTGAATTGATGTTAGCTAATCCTTTGACTAAGGGCATGCCATCGTTTAAATTTAAACATCATGTAGAGAGGATGGGAGTTGGTCCCACATTGTGATTGTAATTGAAACTCTTATTAATGATATGATGTTTCTCATTTTGATTTGTGTACACTTTAGTTTTTATTTGAGAAATATCCTTATTGTTTGGATCGAGAATAAACATAGGGTTTATTCATTAAGTAAGAATGGGTTGTTTAGAGACATTTTTCATAGTAATACATGGAAGATAATACTCACCATTAGAGGAACTATTGCCATGATTCATGTAATTTGTTGAGTGAAATACATGGACCAAGTGGGAGAATGTTGGCATATCCCTTGATCACAAGACAAGATCGGATTATTTAGCTAACAAAGTTCGATCATTACCATATATAACCTGTGATGATTAATGCCAAAATTATGATTCATGATTTCACATTAATTTCAACCGATTCATTGACCATATAGAGTAGACAGTTCTATGATGGTTTGAACGTGTGATTGAGTTTGGTCAGAATTTTTGAGGCTCCAAGGTCAAAAATAAAGAGCAACAATCCAGTCCCCAAGCATCACATGCTCTGTTATACACCATCTAGTGAGCATTCGAGTGCTTGGAAGGCTTGTGATTGATCAAAAGAAGATTGTCAGATTCAGGAATCGTTTCAATAGCAAATTTACAAGTTGCAATGGCTGGAGATTAGATCCTGTCGCTTCCACATTATAATTGTTTAACATGTTTTATATCGTCTAGAAGCATGTTAAATTTGTATGATGATTAACACACGTAGGGGTGCTGTGAAGATGGTGTTGTGTAACTCACAACAAGCAACGATGGAGAATGATGTAGGAGCAGTGGTGAAGTTAGAACAAACAAGCAGAAGTGGCGACAATGGTGGCAGGGGAACGACGTTCCGAGCAAGATATGGCTATGCCCACCGCGAAGCCAGATAGTGCAAAAAAAAAACTCCAAATCCTTTTAACTCTGTTTTAAAAAAAAAATCTGCCCTAACTCCCTCATCCTCCTTTGTGTGTCTGCCTTTTGGTTTTTATAGCCATTTCAACTTGTAATCTTTAAGAAAGGAAGCAAACTTCCTCTTTTTAGCGCTTAAATCGTGGCTATCATCATGGGATTCATATTCTTGATTTATTTCCTTTATATTGCAAATTATTATCTTCATTTTTTTGGCAACAAATCAACCAAGTCAACTCTTAGCTCCTAAGGTATATGGTTAGCCAATAGTTATATGGTGCATGGCTTTAGTTTAAGGTTTGCATGGAGATTCAGGGTTTGACCAAAGTTGATTTATTTCCAATTTTTTATTTTTATTTTTTTTACTTTTTGTTTTTTTGATCTTTTCATTATTTTTAAATTGTTTAGACAAAATTAGTTGTCTATAGTTGCCCTTCTTTGCACATTGCTAAGAATCAAGAATAGGGTGAAGACTTTAGACAACAATTTTGTCCGAACACTTTTTTATTGTTATTTTTCAATTTTTTTTACCAATGTTCTATCCATTCTAGAAAATAAGTTTAATTTGAAATAAATACCTTGACTCCACACCAAGGCTCAACTCATTTTATAAAACGAATTCAATTTGAAGCTTATACATTGGCTCCATATCAAAGCCCGACTCTTTTTTTTTTTAAGAAATGCATTTAACTTTGAAAGTTTGCACCCAGAGGACTTGACACTTGCCTAGAGGATTTTGAAAATTATGCCCGAAGGACTTTAAAATTTAGCTTGACTCTATACCAAGGCTCGATTCATTTTAAAAATGAATTCGATTTTGAAACCATTATGCCCGGAGGACTTGAAACTTGTGCCAGGAGGACTTAGGAATTTACCTTGATTCATTTAAAAAAGAAATGAATTCGACTTTGAAATCATTATGCCTAAAGGACTTGAAACTTGTGCTTGGAAGACTTAGAAATTTACCTTGATTCTATACCAAGGCTCGATTCATTCTAAAATGAACTTGACTTTGAAGCCATTATGCCCGAAGGTCTTGGAGGAGAACTTAAAAATAGTGCCTGGAGGACTTACAAATTTACCTTGACTCTATACCAAGGCTCGATTCATTCTAAAAATGAATTCTACTTTGAAACAAAAATTATCATGCTTCAATCTTAGTTGAAATTGTAAACATGGTACCAATCAAATTGGATTTGAAAACTTTCATGTATCAACTAGATTCTCCTTTGTTTAGATGATGTTCATAATCTTGAATGTCTTGATTTAGAGTTATTTTAATCCTTTAGCTTGAAAAATTGTCTTAACCTCAAAATTTTGATAGAAAATTTTTCATGCTAATGTGATGATAATGTTTATGCATGTATGACACATGGTGCTATGCATTCAACTTTTGAAACCCCATTTCTTGTTAAAGAGACACAAAACATCTCAACTTTTCTCATCTTCTTTGCCTCGAAGTATCATAAAAGCTTCTCTTCACTTCAGAATTTCCATACTACAATTATAGCCTTTTAAGAAATAGCTAAAAATTTTCCTCAAAACTATTTTCCTTAGTTGAGAAAACAAATCCAATCTTCACGTGTGACATTCGATCCTTTCAAAAACTAGTGATTACTTCTCAAGATGAACAACATAAATCCTAACTGGATCTTTCCAACTGGACAAAATGGTTTGCATCACTATTTTAATTTGAATGAAGTTTTGTCCTTTGATAAGAAAAAAATCTTTCTCCTTTTTTTGGATCAAAAATAATTTTCTTCAAGATGACAACACCTTAAACAAAAATTTGGAACAATTATCTCGAGTCACAATTCATTTTGACAATCTCTTAAACCTTGGAATAATGGCAATCTAGCAGTTGTCAAGATCAATTATGATAGGTCCAAGGTTTTCTAAGAGAAAAGAGCTACAAGGGAAAATGGCTCAAACTATCAATTATAATAGGTGCAAGATTTGCCCAAGAAAAAGGAAGCACAAAGGAAAATGGCTCAAAACATTGGTCCCCAAAGTTTTTTTGGTAGGAAGGAGGCTCAAACTATCAATTACAATGGGTCCAAGACATTCTGAGAGAAAGGAGGTACAATGGCTCAAACTTTTAGGATATATCTCCAATGACTCTAACAATCCTTGGGCATCTCATGGTTTCCAAAGATGATTTATTCATTCAATGTGCTCTCTTCCAATATTTTGCTTCTTGAACTTCTTATGGCCTGAGTTGCATTGCAAATTTTGATTTTTTTTTTCTTTTTAGCCCTAGACTGCCCATTTTGGGTTTTCACCCTAGGGCTTTTACTCTTCTTTTTCTTCTTCTTTTTTTTAATCATTTTACCATGCATTTGAGAACTCAAATTTCATTCAAAACCAAATTATAGTAATGATTTGTTAAAGAAAAGCTTTTCAATCCAAGCACCTACATTTGATCAAAATGGACTTTTAAGCGCATAACATGAGCCAAGGTTCAAGGTTTTGAAAGAAAGGATAAATAGGCCTAAAAATATGTATTTCAAAGTTAATCAAACTAAGGATCATTTCTTCTCCTTTGGACATTTTTCCATTCTTCAAAACATTTGCACTTGTCTATGTTCCCCTTTTTCAACATTTTCTCATTTCTTTTTTCATTTCTTTCTTTTCTTCTTCTTCCTCTTCCCCCCCCCCCCCCCCTCCCTTTTTTTTAAATTAAAGTTTAATTTGCTTCAAACTCATTCCTCAACATGAATAACCTTGACTTTAGAAATAGAGCTTTATCATTCATCTTCAGTAAAATCTTTTTGTTTTGCACAAACCCCCCAGTGTAGAGGAAGATCCTTGGTTAAGGTTCATTTAGAAAGAAATTATCAAGTTCAAAAGGGGTAGCAAATGGATGATTTTCAAATTGTAAAGGGAGTATGAAAGACGGCCATTTGTCATATCAAATTAAGATACTTCAATCGAAAAGCTATCTTAGGATTAAGATTTTTGGCTTTTGAAATCATTCAAATATCACACTTGCATGGTATCACAATCAATCACTTTTTCTTCTTTTAGGCAATGCAACATTTGAGTATGACAAAATTCAATTTCATGTAGCACTTACTCAAGGAAAAAGGTGTAGCACAAGTCAAGGTAGCAATGAGTCAAAACTTTTGTTCCTCAAATTACCTCAAAGCACAAACAAAGAATAATCTCAAGAGTAAGGGAGTGATGAATTTGTGAATTGTGCAGGAATCTGGGTGATATTTTATTTTAGGTTTCAGTATGATCTTGCCAAATAGCAAATTACTAGAATCCAAATTTTTGAGAGAATGTCACAAATTGATTTTCAAAAGATTTTGCAAATAAGCCATTTCATTAAAAATCATTACTTATGAAATTTTGTCATGGCCAATTAGACAATTAGATCTGTGGAATATTCAAAACATATGCCCCATTTTCATGATCCTGAAATGACTTGAAGTGTTCATCTTTGATAGTAATCACCAATTTCCTTAAAATCATTTTTCTCATAAATGTGAAGAAATGAAATATTATCACAATAGGAAAATAAATTATGCAAGGACTTATGCTCAAACAAACTATTATTGGTAACCATTTCCTAACAAACTCTTGAAATCCCTAATATAGATTTGTCTACATCAAAGAGGACTTCCAATGTTCCATAAGCTCTAAAGTTAAAAATCCACCATCAATGAGCTCTTCAACCCTTTCTTTTAACTGCTTGCATTTTTTCGTGGAGTGTCTAATTACCCCCATATGATAATAATATATGGGGCAGTTCTCAAAGGTACAGGGGTCAAGTATTGGCCTTTCAGTAGAAAGGCAAAAGATTAGAGAGTGAGATTGGAATCTTCCTTTGATCATTTCTTGGCCATTTCCTATTGTTTACCGCTTGATTGACAGGTTGAGTTATAGGTTCACTTGTAAAGACAAGAACATGTGGTAGCTATTAGGGTATAAGAATTGGCTTGAAAGCTAAATGGCGGGGTTGGTTGACAAAAATAGGGATTCTGGGAGATAGTATTTATGGTTAGATGGTATGGTGGGTGAGGTAAGTAAGATAGGTATGAGGTGAAGCTTTTGGGTAGTTGCCCCTCAAATGATACAACTTGTGTTTTGTCTTGCATGATATCTTCTACGTTAATTTAGCCATTCTCAATTGCACTCTCACCATGTCAGTAAAACTTTTGTAGCATTCCAAATCATTTTGTCATAATACGGTGCCTCGAGAGTGTTAAGAAATAAAGTAGCAGTCTTTTTTTCTGTGAGAGGCAGCTGGACTTGAGTAGCAACATCTTTTCACCTTTGAGCATATTCCCTAAAGCTCTTAGTAGCTTTCTTTTTCATGCCTTGCAAAGATAATTGATCTGAGGCTAGATCCACAAGAAGCCCACCTTTGCCAATTCTTCCCAATAATGAAAACGGTCCCTATCCAATTGGGTATACCATCTTGTGGTAGATCCTTTAAGGCTGTCTTGAAAGACATGAATTGGTAACTTGTCATCATGCATGTAGGCAGCCATCTTCCTACAGTACATAATAACATAAGTTCTAAGGCAAGGAATCCCATCACACATTTCAAATTTTGGTGCTTTAAAATTAGGTGGAATTACTATGTCTGGCATAAGCAAAGGCCACTTGCATCCAAGGATCTTTGAAAATCTATTCCCTCAATGACTCAAAGCCTTTCTTTTATTAAACCTATTTTCTGTTGGGAACCCAAGTCTTCTTCTACTCACTGCTTCTTTTTAAGACCAACTGAATTTATATCATGAACAACATGCCCTGGGCTTGACCATGACCAATTATGGATGACATATTAGGGCCTATGTAACCATCGAGAGGTGGTACTTGTGGCCCTTAAGATCTTTAGGCCTCAAAACCAGCTAAATAGATGGGGTTTTGTGATTGGTGCCTTTCTTGGATGGCCATTTGTCCCAATATTCTTATTTTTCCATTGTCTAACCTTTTCAACAAATCTGTCATTTGTGCCACTGTTCTTTCATCTTATTCTGGGTCTTTTCCATCCTTTCTATTTGAACTACTTCTACTTCTTCCATTGTCTAAATACTTTGTACCAAAAAAAAATGTACTCTCCATGTGAATGTAATCATGCAATGATGAATATGCCATACTCAAATGAATGTGGAAACAAAATATGTCTTTTATTTATATTCAATGAATGTGTCATATTTTTTTGTTTTTGTTTTTATTTTTTTTTCTTAGAATGTGATGACTCAATTTTTTTTATTTTGTAAATGCAAAAATTTGAGAAAAAAAATCCAAAAGCAATATTCCCTCATGTATCCTATTATTTGGGCAATCCCTGAAAACTAACATGGCTTTATCATAGATTAGCTTCCCTATGGTTCATTACATGCATGGTTTAAGTCTCTAAAGGGTAAAAGGTTCACAAATTGTTCCTTATTGACATCCACACTAGAATAGCAAGGCACCCCAATCCTCACACATGATAGGCTACAAACGAAAAGGGTTCAATCTGAGTGTGAGTATTTTATTTGCCATTGCGAAGGTTATCACCTCACAAGAGTAAAGGTACTCTACTCCCTCCTAAAAGGGACAAACCCAAGTGTAGGGTTGATATATATATATATATATATATATATATATATATATATACACGAAAATGGTTCAATCTGAGTGGGAGTATTTTATTTACCATTACGGAGGTTATCACCTCACAAGAGTAAAGGTACTCTACTCCCTCCTAAAAGGGACAAACCCAAGTGTAGGGTTGATATGTGTGTGTGTGTGCGCGCGTGCAAATGAGTATGTCATCTATGTGAAGGAATAAACAAAATCACAACAAAAATGCAAATGATATGAATGAGAATGATTTAAAATTTTTTATTATTTGTGTTTTTTTCTCTATCTTATTTTATGGAAAATCTTATTAAATGTTTATAAAGACCATTAAACTAAGATTTTGGATAAAACATGATTTATTATGGATTGACTCTCGAAAGTCTCCAGTGGAGTCGTCAAGCTGTCGTAATGATTTTCATCTGGAAACTCGATCGCTAGACGATTTTGAAAACACAAATGGAGTCGCTACCAATCTTTTTTTTACCAAGTGTGATTGGCCACCTAAAATCATTTATCTGTTCAATAAAATCTTAAAATTAATTAAGTTTTATTAAAAAAATAATTTCTAGTCTGCGAAAACAAAGTTTGGGTTTGAGAGTTACGCGTGAGGAAGGATTAGCACCCTTACAATACCTGTTAAAAACAGTACCACCTAATTACGTACTATCCTTTGATCTTAATAAAATGATCTTAATTAAACATTTGAAAAAAGATCTTCATTTATTTTGAAATCATTTTTTATTTATTTTTATTTAATATATTAAATTTTATTTTTTTATTTACATTAAATTTTATTTTTTTCAATTTGAAATAAATGAGAATATTTTGTATTGAAAATTATTCCAAAGTACCCCAATACTTCTAGTAGCAATTCGGATAATTTCATCATTTAGGGGTTTCTTAAGAATCACTATTTGCGATTTCTATAGAATCTCATCCTCGATCGGGAGATTCACACTCATTTTGAAATTTCATGAATGCAGATGATGCAAACAAAATATAAATGATGCACGTGAGAAATCAATTATTTTATTTTATTTTATTATTAATATTTTTTATATTTATATTATTGCTTTTGAAATTTATTTATTTTATAAAATTTTATTTTTATTGAAAAATCATACTAAATATTCCAATACGCTGGTAACATCTAGTAGATTCTTTTCACCTACAGATAAATTAGGAATCATTATTTATGAATTTCGTAACATCTCATCATAGGAAGTCAAATTTATAATTTTAATTATTTATATTTTATTTATTTATTTTTAAAAAATTAATTTATTTCATAAAATTGAAATAAAATCACTTAAATATTCCAATACGCTGGTAACATTAAGGATTTTTATTCGACCCTAAGGATTACCAAAAAATTACTGCTTGTGATTTCTAAGAAATCTCATCATTGGAAATTAAACTTATATTTTTTTTATTCATTTAAAATTTATATTTATTTATTTTAAAATTTATATTTATAGTTATTTACTTATTTTTACCTTCCTTACTCTATTATTTTTATATCAATATATTCCATGAAATAAGAAATTTTGATATAAAGTAATATCACTTAAATGTTTTAATACACTGGTAACATTTAAAGATTTTATCTCGATCCTAAAAATTATCAAAAAAATCACTATTTATGATTTTTTCGAAATCTTATCATTGAAAATTTCTTATTTATTTAAATTCTATAATAATTGATTATTTCATAAACATTGAAAGTTAGCACATTTTTTTAAAAAAGGAGATATGAACCTTTTTTATATATATTTTTAATTAAAGTGAAAACAAATAAAGAACTACAAATTAAAAAAAAAGTCAAATGAAAAGTGAACAAGTAAAGGTCCAAAAACTATGGCTGAACTTGAAACATTTAGCAAATATACAAATAAAATATATAATTTATTACCTTGAAGTGACAACACGTTGGATTGTCCATAAGCTTCTTTGCCTAACACCCTGATTTAACAAAAAGTGTAATGGCAGGCGAAGCACAAACAGCAGCGTAGCAAAACTGCCCTCTGCAACATGCTTCTTCACAACATTTTCAAACGCTCGACGGTTTTTAACAATGGTGACACCAGCAACTTTTTCTCTTCCGTGCAGCAGAAGGAATTGATGCAAAGGCTGTAATGCAGGCGGCACGAGACAACAACAAGCGATGAGTGATCAGCTCAAGAGAGGTGCAGCGAGGGTAGCAGCAGCGGTGGGCAATAGGCAATAGGAATCGAGAACAGGACGATGCTGAAGCAGTGAGGCAACGACGATGTAGTAGGACAGGGTTGACTTCAAGCAAGGTCGCGGTAGTAGGTTGGTGATGTAAAAGGGCTGAGCAGCGATCGCAGTGGTGCTGTGAAGATGGTGTTGTGTAGCTCACAGCAAGCAACGGTGGAGAATGATGTAGGAGCAGCAGTGAAGTTACAGACCAGCAGAGGTGGCGACAATGGTGGCAGGGGAACGACGCTCCGAGCAAGATATTGCTATGCCCACCGCCAAGCCAGACAGTGCAAAAAAAAAAAATCCTGATCTTTTTAACTCTT
Organism: Heritiera fomes; assembly: GCA_032173925.1. Lineage (NCBI taxonomy): Eukaryota > Viridiplantae > Streptophyta > Magnoliopsida > Malvales > Malvaceae > Heritiera > Heritiera fomes. The sequence continues at coordinate 1,609,767 of JAPDPM010000017.1, forward strand.
TTTTTTAAAAAAAAAAAACTCTCCCTTGTCTCCTTCTGTCCTCCTTTGTGTGTCCGCCCTTGGTTTTTATAGCCATTTCAACTTGTAATCTTTAAGAAAGGAAGCAAACTTTCCTCTTTTGATATTTAAATCATGGTTGTCATCATGAGATTCATATTTTTGATTTATTTCTTTTATATTACAAATTACTATCTTCATTCTTTTGACAACAAATCAATCAAGTCAACTCTTGGGTCCAAAGTTTGACCAAAGTTGATTTATTTTCAATTTTTTGTTTTGATATCTTTTTTACTTTTTATTTTTTTAATCTTTTCATTTTTTTAAATTGTTCAAATAAAATTAGGTGTCTACAATAATTATTGTTTATGTGTTATAATAAAGGTTTTAATTTCGTAAAATTTTGATTTTTGATAACAAATTTAAAGAAAATCCAAAACGGGGTGAATTTGAGTTTTGAACCAAAGTTATTTGATCAAATTGATCACAATTTGTGTTGTTTTGATGCGTTTTATCAAATGGGTTTTGTAAAATAATGGTTTAATTGAGTTTTTGACACCTTAATTTGATAAAACAACACAACAAAAATGGCATGAAAATCGATTTTTGGCTAAAAAAGACCCAAACGGGTCAAGTCTGACTTAGCCACATCGGGTTAACCTAGCTAAAGGTTGAAGATGCTAAAATAGTACTATCAAAACGAAGCCCCCTCTCAGCATGCAAAGTGTGCGGCAAGTGTAAGCCTATCCGGTGGCCATTTTGACTCCCGTTTTTTTTACAAGCTAAAATTTTATTTTTGATTTTTCTATTATTTTTATTTAATTTTTTTGATGGCATTAAATATTTATCATCTAATTATTATGATATTTTGAAATTATCATATATTATGCACAGGTAATTTAAAGTTTTATTACATGATTAAATATTTAGTAATGCTGTGAGTCTATTGGAAGTATGTACTCTCTCTAGTATAAATAAAATTTTTATATACTATCAGCATATATTTTGTGCATAATTAGTTAAATTTGTTAGAAGTTGATTTTATCAAGGTTAAGACAAAAAGTTCTAATGCAACATACATAGTTTTAAAGGATAAGTTAGATTTAAACTCCATGAGGATTTGGTATTGCTAATATCTAAATAATAGTTTATTTAGTGATTAAATAATTATTGAATAATTAGTTATTTGAAATAATTAGAGTTTAACACCTTGTTTCAATTGGTTTTCCCATCACTATATTGTTTATGTATTATCATTAATTTTAAAATTTGCATTTTGGTAGATGATACATAAGTATGAATTGTGCAGTATTAAATATTGATTTACTAATAAATTTGAAGAAAAATGGTTTTCAATGTAATAATTATTTGTTGATCGTAAGAGACATGTTTGCTTTTGAGTATCTCACAAGGATCCATAGAGATACATGATGATTTATGTCTCACAATAAATGATCAACTCTTTAAAGACCTAATGAGAGACATCTAGATTTTGTATCTCTACTGGAATGCTCTATTGCATACATTGAATTGAATATGCATGTTAAAAATTTGAGCAAATTTTAGTTTTCCCAAATTGAGAAAACTTTTTGATTGATTGAGTAAATGCTTGGTTGCCAAAGTAGGTCATTTATTGATATTAATAATTATTTTCTCAATCACAAATATTCGAGATGATTATTAGATTACCTTATACTCACCAGCCCAAAAGTGGTTATTGTGTTTGGCAATTTGGAATGTGACATGGAGTATTATGGTTGAGAATATACTAGTCAAAAATGTCTGTCTGTCCAAAGGGGATAGACTTTTCGTAAATTAGGATATTCTCATATTAGCTTCATGTGAAGAGTACCTATTAGCATGTTACATTCTCTGCCTAAAGGTGAGTTTGTGATGATGCACCTGGGCTCTTCAGTTCGTTGACAAATAGCACACAATGGATTGATGTTATTTGAATTATTGCTTAAAGTTAAATGTTGCATTCTATTGTCTTGAAAATTGTTGTTAAATTCTGTGATAATTAAAGCATAAAAGATAAAGTAGCTCTAATTGAATAGATAAAATGATTTAGTTGTGATTGATTTAGAGCTTAGTCATGGGTGTTTTCTAGAACATAATCATTAAGTTTTGAATGTTGTAAATGATTATTGCTCTTCCAGTGTTGAAATATTGCATTTTGTGATGATAAAATTTTTATTTGAGAAAATTTTGTAAGTTCTTAAATATTGTTACAGTTTTATAGATCCATGAGAAATAATTATCACATGCATGATCAGTAAAATTGTTCCATTGCTATATTGCCATAGTTTGGTAAATTAATCTTAGTGACTGATTATGTGTTTATGGAATATGATTTTTTTAAAAAATATTTGTTGATTTTGAAAGCATGCTTTAGATGAGTTAAATAAGTTTAACAGGCTTGTAATGCAAATAATTTTTGCATATCACATATTTTGATATGAAATTTTTAGGCATTAAATTTAAAGCTTAAAAAAGTGCATGATGTGATAGAAGATTTTTACTTAAACTCTACATTTGTCATAGACATGAAACAATATTTATAGTTGAGATTTAAAGAAAGCATCTAGCTATGCTAATTGATTGAAACAGTGGGAGAGTCCTTGATTATTAGATTGGTGCAATTATGTTGTAGGAAATAACCTTGGTTAAATAATTGTATGGTAAATTACCCACATAAATTATTAAAAACTAATGTTAAAATTTTATACTTTCTTAAAAATACTTACTAAATTAAGTATGCTCTCATAAGATATTAAATTATTCATAGTTATGGAATTATAATTGATAAGAGAGTTGTGGGTACAATTTGTTCATTAGTAAGTATTTGAGAACGACTTCAATGTCATGAGATAAGAGATATATTACAATGGAATCCTAGGCAATAGATAACATATGAATTGTGATGGTAAAATATATGAGTAAAGGTTTCAATCTATGGGTGTATGCAAAATATTATTTTTGCAAATTTATGTATTAAAGTTTCGACTGAAATGTATTATTGTTAAGGCTTGCACAATTAATTTGCCTTAAAGATTTATGTCACAACTCATATTTGGTGATATTGAAAATATTGTATTTCCTATAATATTATTTTGTACATGAGATTGCATGATAATGTAATACATTGTTGCTTGGATATGATTGTTGTGTTTTATTGACTTTCATCATATGCCATCATGTTGAGATTTATGGTATAAAGTAAATAAAATTTGTAAAATCTCATGTTAGTATAAAGTATGTGGATTGATGGATGTTTATGTAGGCTATCAATATTAATTTTGATATTTCTTAAAGTTATGGTTAAAAAGATTGTGATGCCATAGTAAAAATGTTATTAATTTTTAAGAGAATTTACTTGGTCATATGGCATGCTTAGAGGTTCTGTTAATTGATTAAATGATTATGGAATATGACTTAATAGTTTTCCAATGTGCTTGAATTTTATATTAGGCATTATAAGTTGTTAAGTAATCCATGGAGATATACTAAGATTAGTATCTTGCTTGGAGTGATCACAGACATAAATGGACATAAGAAAATTAATGAAACCGTAATTATTATGAAATTTTTTATGTTGTAATGGGATTATCTCTAAGTTACTACATGTGAATACCTACCCAAAAGAGGTGATCATGTATTTTTAATTTGAAGATAATCATGAATCATGATTACAAATAGAAAGATACATAGACCTAGGAAATTTATCTGCCCAAAAGGGATAAATTTTCAAAAGTCTTTGTATTCATAATTGTTTAAATTGAAAACACATAATGCATAATGTGTTTTTTAAATATTGAGTTTGCCCAATATAAATTTGTCTTTAAAGCACCTTAGTTATTATTGACAAGACTAAAAAATATATTAAGTTGATTAATGTGATAATTTGTTTTGAAAATTGATTGGTCTTTGTAATGAATCTGAGTTTATTGAATAATTGATATCATAGTTTAATGTTTGCCACAAATGATAAGTTCTTGGATGTTTGTCGCTTTAATTATCACATCTTAGTATTTACATTGTACATGTTGTGCCTTAAAATAGCTTCCACATAATGATATATATATATATATATATATATATATATATATATATATATATATATTAGACCTAATATGCTATCTCCATTTGGTAATATTTTGTATAAAATTTGAGAATTATTGACATATAATTTATTTTAGTAAATATTTATATTGGTTGTTTAACTCTCAATTAAGATTTTGATTTTAGTATTTTAGCTAAAATTATCAAACTTAGCACAATTATCATTTTTTTAGAGGCATATTGTTGTCATTTGTTGACAATATGTTTTCAAGAATATTAATTAAATTTTTTTAAGGAACTCACACGTGGGGGGAAGAATATTATTTTATACTTATCTTACGTGTGAGAGTTTTGAAAGGATAAATTTTATGCAAATAAGTAAATTATTTGTTTTGTGTTTATTTTGGTAATATCTTGTTAATCTTCCCCATTTTGTTTAGGTTTATATTATTTATATTTATAAATTATCTAAACTAATTTTTAAGAGAAAATAAGAATTTTAATAGTCTTTCTCTTCTATTTTGAATTGAATTTTTAAAGTTATAAGAAAGAATGGTATTAAGGTTTTGGCTATATTGCATTTTTGTTGAGAAAAAAAAACTATTCTTTTAAAGAAAGTAAAAATCAGTGAGAGTTCATATATTTTGAAAAGTAGTGAGAACTCATAATTGCCTTAAAATCATTATTTTGGAGATATTATATGTATTAAGGTTAATGGGAGCACTTAGGCTATTATTTCACACATGCTTAAAAGACTTATTGTTGAAACGCATGAGTTTGAAAATTTTTGTAATATGTAAGTAAATTTGTAAGTGATTTATTAATGTGACATCATGAAATTCAAGAACAATAATAGTTATTACATTTGCCATAAAGGTAAACAATACATGACTTTGTTGTGATTCCACTTATTATTATGCTTCTTGCTAATCATTTAAAAACTATTGGACCATATTTGTGATTCACTGGATTAGTAGAAGTCATTGTAACTTGATGATGACATGTTTTCTTCGTGTGAGAATTTTGAAATTTTCATTTTGATGATTGATGCATTATAATTTGTTATTTGAAACCACTACTGTTTTGAGTTTCTTTACTTGGTTAAATGTATCGTTAGTAATTGTAAAATTACCTATGAGGTATAATTTGACTTGAAATATTCATAAGTTACTGCATGTTAAAAGGACATGAGTGTTTTAAGGTCTTTTGATGTATTGGTTTAGTGATAGTGTGTTACTTGTGATTGAACTCTCATATTATACATCATGCTATGTTGAGAGCACTTCATGTTTGGAATACTTATGTGATATTTCGCTTAAAATGTGAGTTAATGATCATCATTGGTTTATATCCTATGCTGTCATGTTAATAATTTTGTACATGTACATTTGAGAAAATTGTGAAATTGACTTTGCGTCAATGAGGTATGTCTTGATAAATGATACCACTTAATAACCTTGAGGACAAGGAAGAGATATACTGGCACATCTGGTTGCCAAATAGATTTCTCAGCGAGTTAAAGAGAAATTGGATTTCTTCGCAAGCTAAAGAGAAATTAGATTTCTTAACAAGTTAAGGAGAAACCAAAGAATTGACAATGAAAGTAACACATTTGATCACTATTAGGAGTTATTTTCTTGCTACACAGCCTCATTGAGATCCATTGTTGATGTGGTCACTAGTATTTGTAATTGTGGATTGGTCTTGTGTCAATAATGGGCACAATCGCCGTCATGATTCGATATTAGATGGTCATGTTGAACAAGATCTTTAAGATTTTGTTTCGAAGGACAAAATGGATTTCAAAATCTTGGCCACATCAAAAGTAAAGTTAATCAGCTTGGTGTCTTGTTTTATAAAAATAATTTTTTTTAAAGTTAAAAACTCACAATCAATATTGTCAAAGTGAGAGAATGTTAGAGTTTTTTCAATTGGTAGACTACTATTAATTGATAGTTTGGAGTTTTAATAAAACAGTTAACAATTTAGTCTTGGTATGAAAACATGTAAGTAAGCCAAATTAGTTAATTGTGATAAGCAAGTATAGGCTTTTGTGCATCTTTTTGGGTCAATGTGGTATGAGGTTTAACTACAAATATAAGGCTAAGTCCCTTTTTCACTTCTCAACGAATTGATATTTGTCATTGAGAGCCACCTTAAAGGAGAAATAGAAGAAGAACACTTGTTTGTCAAAAACCTGGTTTCAAGTTCTACAATATCTGCTAAAAAAATATGCTTAATTAATTGTTTAATATCTCTTATGTTTTAATTATTGCATAAGAAAATTGATTAATTGATCATACGTCCTCTGCTGCAATTGAAAGAATTGCTCCTATAGCTTACAAGCTTCAACTGCCGAGCTCTTCCAAAATCCACCTTGTATTCCATGTAAGCTTGCTGAAAAAGAAGATTGGAACTAAGGTAATGCCTAGTATAGTCTTACCCGATTAAGGGACAGAAGGAGAACCTTTGGTGAGTCCAAAAAACAAGCAACTATCCTAGACAAGAGAATGGTGAAAAGGAACAATAAGGCTGTAACCCAACTTCTGGTTGTTTGGAAAAATTTGGTTCCCGAGAATGTTACCGGGGAAGACTACACTGTCCTAAAATCACAATTTCCTTGGTTTGATTGGAGACAAGGATCCTTTAAAGTAAAGGGTAATGTGACGACTATTACAGGGGAAGCTATGGAGAAAAAGAAACAAGAGTATAACCTGAATTAAAGTGAGCTGGCACAAAGAGTGAAGAAGCTGGAGAATGAGCTGATTAGAAAAGGAGGCAAGCAAACACCAAATGTTAATAAAAGCAAGCTGAGAGCTAAGAAAGCAGGAAGCATCGGGAAGTAGAGCCTAACGGTTTTGTCTGGGTTAGGCAATAGAATTTTGGAATTGTACAACTACCGGAATTGCTATTGTAAGGCCATATGAGCCATTAATCATTGTACTAGCTGATATAAGGAACGATGTAATCCTTTTTGCAGCTTATGAATGAAAATATCTCCTACTTTCTACCTATTCTCCCTTTTCTTTCTCTTATTTAGTCTTATACTTCTTACTGCAGCCTCCACAGCCACTAGTATATTACAAATAGCTTATTGAATGTGCTGTGCTATTTTCACCGTCAACAATCATGTAAATATTCATGTAAATATTCAATTTTCTTTCCTGCTCATAGTTGACTTGAAACTATTGACTTTCTTAATTACTCATGCAATTTAACTAGATAGTCAATAAGTTGAATACCATGCATTTTCCAATGCTAAACTAGTGGAGTCTTTGTAGCACCTCACATAATGTTAGGTTCTAAATATTCAAATACATAAAACTCTTGCGCTTTGTGAATTTTCTAATGTTGGTTATGTTGGATTAACTCCATTAATGTGGACTAGTTAAGTGTAATTGACATCATATAACATTTGATTAGTAGTATATTTTGTATAAAGTGTGACCATAAATATACATAATATATCTATATTATACATGTATTAATCCTTAATGGGACGGATATAATACATGATTCAGAATATGGGAGGTCCCTACCCTTGGCATCAATATATAAATGGTGGCCCATTAATCATTTGTGTGTATGTGTGTGAGGGTGCACAAGGGTAGCTTCTCCCTTTTTCCTTCTCTCCCGATTCTCCTCTCCCTCACCATTATCTTATCTGTCTTCTCTGTAGACCACCATGGATAGACCCAAACCGCAGTGGAAGCGTGGCTCGACCTCCGGCGGTTTTTCCTTTCTCTGGCAGTGGCGGTAATGGTGGTGAAATGGTGGGTATTTTGCTCAACCACCTAAGGTTAGTTTTCTTCCTTTTGTTATTGTGTTAATGAATTAGTGAGTTCAATTAATTCGAACAATTGGTATAAGAGCCACTCACTCAAAGAGTCATTAACCATTCTTGGTTGAATGAGAGAAGCCATGAAAGCTTTTGTTGAGCTTTTGGAATTTTTGGGTTTTCTGAAACCCATTCTAATTTTGGCCATTTTTTAGCTTGATTTTGGTTAGATTTATGTTGTATAATGCTTAAGGGTGAAAAACCCCTTAATGAGACATGGCAATTGGTGTCAAAAATTCGTTTTCGTGTCATGTAAAACCGTGTTCGTGTTGTGTATTTATGTCAAAAGTTCGTGTTGATATGGAAAACTCAAAAGGTTATTTTTAGCTTTTACCACATTCATAAATTAATTTTACTTAATTTTAATCCCGTGTCATCTCGTGTCACCTTGTGTCATTTATTCATGTCGTGTTTGTGTCGTGTCTAAGATTGCCAGGTCTACCTTTAATTTTGGAAGGAAACGAAGCCAAAAATGACCATTTTCGACTGAGTCGGGTTCTTAAACTCATTTTCTGCGAAACACCAGATTAGATGAGGAAGAGATCACTCGAATATGTAAGGAAGATGATGGGCGAGTTTGTTGATCACCCAAATAGGCGAGAAACACGGTGGATGAGTATGTTGATCACCCGAATATGTAAGGAAGATGATGGGCGAGTTTGTTGATCACCCAAATAGGCGAGAAACACGGTGGATGAGTATGTTGATCACCCGAAAAGTGCACGCCAATAGGCAAGTAAGGCAAATTAAAATGCTCACCCGAATAAAATGGTCGCCCAATAGGCGAGTAAGGCGATTATAGATGATCGCCTAAAGGTGATGGCGAGTTATATGATCACCCAAGAAAGATGACCGCCCGACTAGGCGAGAAAGATCATGGGCGAGTATGGTTATTGCCTCGAATGGGGTGAGGGCGATGATCGCCCAAATAAGGTGAGGGTAATGATCACCCAGATGGAGAGAATGGGTGAGTAATATGATCGCCATATAGATAAGTAAAATAACTGCCCTGATAGGTAAGGGCTGTGATCGCCCGATAAGCAAGGGTTGTGATCGCCCGATAGGCGAGGAAGATGATGAGCAAGGAAGAGATCGCCCACATCCAGGCCATTTCGTTTTGTGTTTTATTGGGCCATTTTATTTAATTAAGCCATATTGATTTAATTGATTTAGGCAATAAATTTTGTTACATTATGGGCATTGTTTATTTAATTTTTAATTGGTTATATTGTATTAAATTAATTTTGGGCAATTAAAATTAATTATTTTTTAGGCCATTTTACCTAATAAATTTAGGGGCCATGTTGCATAATTAATTTTATTTGGCTATTAAATTTTGGATTAATTATTGGCTATTTTGCATAATTAATTAATGGGCCATTTTGGATTATGATTTTAAGGGCCATTTTGATTAATTAATTATAGGCCATATGGTTAATTGATTTTTTGGACAATTTTGGATATTTAATAGCCATAACTAATTGTTATGCCCAAAATTAAATAGGTATAAGTGAATTTTTGGATGAATTAATTTCGAGATAATTTTGGAAATTCAATTACCCATTTAATTCATAATTCACTTAATTTTGAAAAACATACTCATGCCCATAAATTATTGATAATTGGCTTAATTAAACAAGTTTAAATAAATTATTTAGGTATTTTGTTTGAGCCATTTTGGATTATGGTTTACCCACTTCGTTAATAATTTATTTGAACAAATAAACTCTCTAAAAATGATATTGCCTTATTATTTGAATATTCACATTTATGTAAAATTAATTTAATTAATTAATGCTAGGCTTGAAATTACTATATATGCTTCAGGAATTGCATATTTTTGGTATAGTTATTTTTGGTCAATAAATTTTGTGAATATTCTTAAAATTATAAATCATTAATTCGATTGACTAGTACTTGCCTGTCGCAAGAATGGTCATGAAGATTTTTTGACGATTTATTCTGATAATTTTAAGGACACAATAATAAGGCAATGTAAAGTAATAGTTGCAAGATTTACTGAGATCTGTAGAAGTGACAAGTCTCTCCCTGTCGGATTGCTTGTTACTTTGAAAGATGCTTGGGGCTAAGAGGATTCTGGTTGGGATATGACACGATTTTCCTACCCTGTCGGTGGGTGATCATTTAGGTTATATTCAACTAGTTTTCTCTTATCCTCTGTAGTGTATTGTGGAATAAGATTGATATTTATTGAGTTATTCCACTAACCTTCATTAATTCTGATTATTTGTGCAACTATCACATATAAAAATCTCTAGCATGATCAAATTAGATAGATGACGAGAATCGCTCTTTATGGTTAGGGGCATATTGAACTGGGAAGTAACCCTGAGAGCTGATCCATCTTCTATACCCAATAGTGTGAGCTCTTTGAGGACAAAATATTAATATGGAATTTAGAAACACTCAAGTTAGAATTCTCTGATTATATAGGGTATACCATGAAAGAATACATTAGAGAAAGTGTTCCAATTAGTGATAACCAAGAAGTATATACGGATGCCATTAGAAAATAGTTCGCATAAGATCAATAAAGGTTGCAATAGGAGTTTGATTACATATATGGCAGACTCAGTACTACTTCCTTCTGGGGTGGAGAGTGGGAGATCTTTTAAGTTTGCAGATCTCATTTAGCATACCTTAATGGACAGAAGAAAGTATGGCATTTTTATTTCAAAATTGATATTGTCATCCAAGACTCAGAGATCTTTTCGATTAACAGATCTTATTCGGTTATAATGATGACATATGCCAGTATTACTGCCAAAAGTAATAATATTAAGAGGTCTCAATAAAAGGTCACTTTTAGAAGAAGAAATTTGCCAAATCTATTTCCCATTCTGGTTTCACCAACACCTTTATATATCAATGTGTGCCACTTCTGTGATAATCTTGGGCACATAAGGGTAAATTGCAAGAGTCCTCTAGATTGGGATGTGTAAAAGGCATTTTGTTAGCTTTTATTTTGGATCCAATCTAGGAAGTATGCCCTCTAACTATTGGTGGTTGGATATCGGTGCTATTATCTATAAAGCCATAAGCTACCGAAGATCAAATAAGGGAAATTGGTTGTGAATTGGGGCTATAGAGTTGAATCCATACTGAAAACATAAGAATTAGCTAGCTTGTTGTTACATTTCGTAGACAGTTTTAGAACTACCGACAGGTTATACTTTTCATTCTGATAACAGAGAAGTATTTTGCTTAGTGATAACATGCATATTGATTCTGGCATTCTATGTGATGGATTATATATAGTAGACTTGTACCCCAATATTGGGCAAATTTTCTTTAATGGTGAATGATGTGACTATTGATTTTGATTATGATAGAATAAATAAGAAATCTATCAAGTTGTGGCATAAGAGTTAGGGATATTTCGAGGCACATGTAGAGATTGCAATAAAGGAAATCTTGTTGCTAATATTAAGAATATGATTAGTAGATATTAAAATGATTAGGAGCTGATATATACCGACATTTGTAGATCATTTCCACATACTGTATTCAATGGATATAAGTGTTTCATCACTTTCACTAAAGACCATTTTGATGTAGGTCATATGGAGTAAAAGATATGATCTTGTAGAGACCTTAGACATTCTGATTAATTCCGCTGCTCTGCTTAAGGCAATGATTAGATAGTAGTGATGAATGTTGGGCTCGGTATAATGAAGCTAGGCGAAATCATATATCGATTTTTGGATTAAGTGCATTGTAGCATTATGTATTAACGCTTAGTATGCTATGCTTGGAATACCGACAATGATGAGATTGTAGTAATAATCATTCGTACATTTTGATGTGGTACGATTTTCTGTTGAATCACTCCAAATCTTCGAAATTTGAGTGGAGTGAAATTATAAAAACTGCAACTCATATTTGAAGTTGATCTCCAAGCAAAATCAGTTCCCAAATTCATCTTAAGTTGCAGTCAGACACTAAGCCAAGTTTGTGTCACTTTTCGTGTTTAGGGTTATAAGGTAAAGTAAAAGGCCTATAACCCATAGTCAAGAAAACTTGACGAGAAAACTATCAGTGGCAATTTTGTTACTATATCGGCCAGAAAGATTCTAGATTTTGTTTTCCTCGTTATGTAATACTAGATTCATTAAGTCTGACAATGCAATCTACTTAGAAGATGACTTAAAGAGTGGGAGTTGTGAACTTCATAAAGTCATTATTGAAGTACATATTGTTGTGCCAGTTCCATACATGTGTTACCCATTGATGGTAAAAGGCCACAACCAAAAGAATCAACGATTGATCCTAATACTGTATTTTGAACCTGTACCTAACCTTACAGAAGAATATGAATATGAAATTCATGTGTCTTCTGATTCTGATATTTGTTAGGAGACTATACTAATTCGAGCTCTTAGAATTGGATATTAGTCATGTAGGATGAGTAAGCATCTATGCTGCATAAAGATGCATGGGATCTATTTTAGTTGTCACATCATTATAGACCAAAAGGGACTCTAAAGATTAGGTAGATGATTTAAAGCCAAATTTGGCCAAGTTTTTAAATAAAGAGAAGGAATTAGTTTTGTGAAAACCTTATTTCCTGTTTCTACCTAAGATTCTTTTAGATTCATAATGACAATTAGTAGCTCATTTCGATTAAGAGCTATATCTTAGAAAGTAAAATATCTAAATGGAGCAACCTAAAAGTTTGTAGTTCCTAAGATGGAATATACAGTATGTGAACTCGAGGAGTTCATTTGCGAACATTAAAAGGCATCCAGAATGTAATATCCAAAGTAATGAGATTGTCATTTTGAGGAGAACACATTTGATAATTGGATCCATTGTAAGGTCAGTGGGAGCAGTTATATGTTATTTGTGCTCTAAATTGATGATATCAAATAGCAGCCTATGGCACTGACCTATTGTATGAGACATTTCATGTCGTCATATCACTTCAGGATGAAGAATTTAAGTGAGGCTTTATTTTGTTTTAAGGATTGAGATTCTTCGTGACATACCTATAGGCATACATTATTGGTCTCATAAAACCTACATTGTGTGTTAAGTAGGTTTACTATATATTGTTCTCCTATTAAGGCGCCATTTAGTGAAAAGTGACATTGTGAAAATCTCAAAGTCCTCAAAAGTGAAAATGAAAGAGCTCATATCGAGTGTTGTGTATGCCTTATTGTGGGTAATTAGTGTATGCTCAAGTTTGTACACATTTTGATATTGTGTATGTTATAGGTGTATTTCGAAAATACTTGAGCAACCCTGCAATAGAGAGCTAGAAACTGTAAAGAGAGTATTTGGATATTGACAAGTCTGACATTCTGGCTTAGTCGGATATTTTGATGTTGATTTTGCAAGTTATCCAGTTGATAGAAACAAGTTTTCTAATTATATATTTGTGGACATAAAGGAGCTGTATTTTGGAAAGTGTGAAGCAAACACTTACAACATCCTTGATTATGGAGGCTAAATATGTAGCATGCTGTAAAGCTACATGATGGACCATTTAGGCTGCAAAATTTTGTCTCAGGGCTAGTTTCTGTAGTTGCCATTTAGAAGTCTTGGAGATGTACTGTGGTAATGTTGTAGCAAATACTTTCTCTCTCAAAATGCTAAGAGTTGCTCACACTCCAAAATGTTTAGATATCATCATTCGGTTGTGTTAGAGAGAAAATAATAGAATCCATTGCTTGATTGGATTGTAGAGCACATAATTAAAGAGCTCATTCTGGTTAACTAAGAGTTTAGCTGCTGAAATGCTTTGATGACATAGCACTTGTATGAGGCATATAAAGCCATTTGCTGCATTAAGTTAGAGGGAGCTCTATAATGAGATCAACTGCAGTTGTGTGGATGGATTCCTACTTGGCCATACATGCATATTTTGTTTGCGTGCATTTTGGTGAATATGGCATTTTGTTGGATGAGACATTCCGTATTAGTCTCATGTGTTTCTGTTGAAGCGATGCATCATTCGGTTTAGATGCATAGACCTAATGGAAATGGATATTGATTATGTTTTCATATCATTTCCATTTCACACTTTTAATACTATTACTTTGTTGCAGTCTTTATGAGTTTACTTACCTTGTCGGTATGATGCATTCTGAAGCTTATAAAGGCTTGTTGTTGTTGTTATTGTTATTGTTATTAAAGTATTTGTAAGTCTACACATTTGTACCCCTTTTAGTACAATGTATTTAGAGGGCTTATGAATACATTCTGATATTATATGATGATATCGTTAATTAACTTAACTGTCCAAGTGGGAGAATGTTGGATTAATTCCATTAATGTGGACTAGTTAAGTGTAATTGACATCATATAACATTTGATTAGTAGTATATTTTGTATAAAGTGTGACCATAAATATACATAATAAATCTATATTATACATGTATTAATTCTTAATGGGACGGATATAATACATGATTCAGAATATGAGAGGGCCCTACCCTTGGCATCAATATATAAATGGTGACTCATTAACCATTTGTGTGTGTGTGTGTGTGTTAGGGTGCACAAGGGTAGCTTCTCCCTTTCTCCTTGTCTCCCAATTCTCCTCTCCCTCACCATTATCTCCTCTGTCTTCTCTACAGACCACCATGGACAGACCCAAACCGTAGTGGAAGCGTAGCTTGACCTCCTGCGGTTTCTCCTCTCTCTGGTAGTGGTGGTAATGATGGTGAAATGGTGGGTATTTTGCTCAACCCACCTAAGGTTGGTTTTCTTTCTTTTGTTATTGTGTTAATGACTCGGTGAGTTCAATTAATTCCAACAGGTTATTGCTTAATGGTTCTCTAAATTATGGGTAATTGCAGCTGAAATGCTGCATTGGAAATTTAAAGTAGCATTTGAAGAATTGCAACTGATATTTTGTTCCAGGGTTGTGAGCAGATGATTATGTTTGTTTCGTACTTCAAATTCTCCATTTCTTTTCTTTTTTGCATGAATGTTTTCGTTGTTCTAAAATACCATTTGGCTTATTTGTTTTTCTGTTTATTTTAATAAGTCTAGATATGTTTTTGTTTTCCTTAAAGAAATGCGTATCATTTTATTGTGAAGTTCTTTGATCTTTGACTTTCTTGGGATGAAGGCATATATAGAAGTTTTTTCCTCCATTTAGGTAAGCTCATCAGATTGTGTCCTTTTCATGTCTTGAATATGGTAGAGAGAAGTACGGGCTTGCTTGTGCTTAGTTTGACATTCTTCTTGTTATGAGTTATATATTCACAAAGAGCAATGCTGGTTATATACAATTGATTTTCTTATCCAATTGTTTTAAGCTTCTTCTCGGTTAAAATTTTCACCCTTCCCTACAACAAGCCTTTTGAACGGTCCACTTCTAAGATTTTCTTGTGCTTTGATTTGCATGTTGGAGCTGCATCACTTGATAAAAAAAGTTGGAAAAACAAAAGGTGAAAAAATGGCAAAAAGATGTAAATGAATTAGGTCCTCAACAGTAACGAGACATAATTTCTAGTATAATCTTTGCTGCACAACATGATAGAGAATTCAAGGCTCTGTTAAAGTTTTGTTTAGCAATACAATTTGTGGAATAGCAAGTCAGCTGTTAAGGATTTTACATAATGAATCAAGATAACTCTCTCGACACCAATATGTAACGCTTTTCTAACAACCGGGCTTTATCTGGTTATAGTCAATGGAGAATTCTGTGCATTTGCACAGGTGTCAAAGTACAGGTTACTAACTGCTGAGTCTTAAATAGAGTGCACCTTGTCTAACAAGCTAAATTGCTAACGCCAGTTATGAGAACTGGTATCAAAATCATGGTCAGACCTCACATGCTGGTTGGGGTTCACATATATGACAAGGGCATCAATGATTGGATAGGAGAGTTGACGCGTGGTGCAGGTTTGCATTTAAATACTAGAATGAAAGTGAATTTAAATAAACGGATGGTCAACCAACTTAATAGGCAAGTTTTATAGATTAAGCCTTGAGGTCCAAGCCTGCGTCGCATGGAAGAGGCTGAGCGATATGGTGACAACATTATTAAATCATTTTGCTATGGTGAAAATTTCTTACTTTTTGGTTTTTTCTTTTTTAATGGACCGTTGTTTCTTGCTTTACCATTTCTTTGAAACACCGTTTCATTCTGAACTTTCTTCGATAGAAATACAAATGTAACTCGTAGCCTGCGAACAATTGAGGATTACCAACGCCAGACTCGATTTGTTAATTGTTATTGTTCTGGAATTTTCTAGAAGCATGCCTTGTTAAACAATTCAAAGACAGACTTCAGAGAAGGAATTGCATGAACTTAGAACTGTACAAGTCTAAAATGAGTCTAATAAAGCCCCTAATAAGCATGAAATTTAGTCTAGTAGCAGTATCCAAATAGTTTCTATTTTTACTAGAGGGAGCTGTTTTTTGAAAGGGTTGTGAATCCTGTTGGGGATTCACTGTAATTATAAAATCCAAATCTTTCTAAGCTCTTATACACGGATTGCCTGGTGCAAATAATGGTGAAAATATTGCTTAAACATACCACTATAATATAAGAGAAATTATGTAAGCTACAGTAATGAATTAGGAAATGGTGAATGAAAACAAATTTTTAGATGTACGGTTTTAAAAATATGAACTAAAAGGGCAAGGACATGGCGGTATAGAAACTTGAACAACTCCTTCAAGCATCTGCGTAACCATTTTCATTGAAGGCCATAAAGATGGATCCTTCTATATACACCAAATTGCCACCATAACCAACCTTTCCACCCTAGTCATGTCAATCTTAGCCTCCTCGTCATTGTCCACTAGCTTATCTAATCTTTTGCATCTATAACAATCATAGACCCAGTCGACTAGTATCACTTCCTCCTCATTCTCTCTTTCCACCTCTAAACTCTTCCTACAGAAAATAATCTCCAGCAACATCACTCCAAAGCTACACACATCCACCTTACCTGTAATTGGCGTGTTCCTGAACCATTCTGGTGCAACATAACCTCTAGTCCCTCTGACCGCGGTGCGAGTTCGAGTTTGTTTATTCATAAGAAGTTTTACCAACCCGAAGTCTGAGATCCTTGCAGTGAAGGAGTCATCAAGAAGTATGTTTTGGGGCTTAATGTCGCAATGAATGATCTGTGTGCCACACTCCTCATGCAAGTAAGCAAGCCCTCTTGCAATTCCAAATGCTATCTGGACTCGTTTGTTCCAGTCAGGTTTTGAAATTGCAAAGATAAAACTAGCCTAAGTGCCACTGCCCATGAACTCGTAAACCAAGAGCCTGTGTGGCCTTTCGTCACAGAAGCCAAGCAATCTTACCAAGTTCTTGTGATGGGTCTTTGCTATTGCACTTGCTTCTGCTACAAACTCCTTCTCTCCATCTTGTATCAGATTGTCTAACTTCTTAACCGCTTTTAAAATTGTTGGATTCGGTGATGATAAGATCCCCTCGTGCAAAATTCCAAAACACCTCTTCCAAGTTCCTCTCGGAACCCGTCTGTGGCTTTTTTGAGGTTTTCAAAAAATGAAAGAACGCAAGTTTGTTTCTAAAATCCTTGACACTCCGGTATGTTCCTATCTTTTATGGTATGAGCAAAAGAAGGCTATTTGAAGGATATGAAGCAAAGAAGAATAGGAGAGTAAAATTGAAGAAAGAGTTCAATATTTTCTGGAAAAAACCACTGTTTTGGGCTGCATTGTTCATAATTTATACAAACATCAACCAAAAGCTTAAACTTAACAACTCCTAACAACTACCTTACATGTTTGCCTAACAAAATGGTTTACCATAACCTTATCATATCAAGAAGAACTACCTAAAACCTGATGCAACAGGACAAGTAATGGGTAGAACATGTCAAAAAGTCACAACAGCAAAAATGCCACTCAAGCTTCTTCAACTGCTAACACTCCTCCTTGGCATTTCTACTGGAAACACCAAGGCTCCTCCTTAATGTTTCAAACCTTGCTTTTGACAAGGCCTTGGTTAAAATGTCTGCAATCTGATCTTCTGACTTGCAGTGCACTAATTTCACTTCATTCTCAGCTTCAGCTTCTCTAAGAAAATGATACTTAATCTTTATATGCTTAGTTCTCCCGTGAAACACAGGGTCCTTGGCTATTGCAATTGCTGATTGATTACCACAAAAAATTTTTGTTGGACCATCTTGCTTCTGATTCAAATCTATCATGATTTTTCTTAACCAAATTGCTTGATTAACAACAGCAGCAGCAGCTATGTACTCTGCTTCAGCAGTTGATTGAGCCACAGTTCCTTGCTTCTTAGAGTTCCAAGTAAATGCACATGAGCCAAAAGAAAAAAGATAGCCTGAGGTGCTCTTCATGTCATCAGAAGACCCTGCCCAATCACTATCAGAGTATCCAAGCAGCCTCAATTCATTAGATTTTTGAAATAGAACACCAAAGTTAATTGAACCTTTGATGTATCTTAGAATTCTCTTTACTGATCTGAAATGAGCTTCACTAGGACAATGCATGAATCTTGAAAGAACACTAACGGCAAACATTATATCCGGTCTAGTTGCTGTTAAGTACAACAAACAACCGATTAAGCTTCTATAACTTCTTTCATCAGCCTTCTGAGAACCATCATCCTTGCTAAGCTTCTCATTCTAAACCATAAGAGTACAAACAGCTTTACAATTCTCCATGTTGAATTTTTTCAACAATTCCTTGGCATATTTCTCTTAAGAAATGAAGATTCCTTGTTGAGTTTGAGAAATTTCAATTCCAAGGAAGTAAGACATCTCCCCCAAGTTTGTGATTTCAAAGACTTTCATCATTTGGTCTTTGAATTGCAACACTAATTCAGATTTGCTTCCTGTCACTAACAAATCATCAACATACAATGAAACAACCAATAGATCATCATTGGTTGTAGCTTTGGTAGATAGTGTTGCCTCACTAAGAATCTTCTTGAATCCCAACTTCAATAAATGATCATCAATTCTGGAATTCCAAGCTCTTGGAGCTTGCTTAAGTCCATACAAAGCCTTCTTGAGTAGATAGACTTTGTCTTCATCTCCTTTAGCAACAAAGCCTTTAGGTTGCTCAATATAAATCTCCTCCTCAAGATAACCATTCAAAAATGCAGATTTGACATCAAGTTGGTATATTTTCCAACCTTTCTGAGCTGCCAAGGCTAATAACAGCCTTAGAGTGTCCAACCTTGCAACAGGAGAGAAAGTCTCAAAAAAATCAACACCTTGCTGTTGAGAATACCCTTTTGCAACCAGTCTGGCTTTATATTTGTTGATGGATCCATTTGCATTCAATTTAGTTTTGAAGATCCATTTGACTCCAATGATGTTTCTATTACTTGGTTTATCAACCAAAGTCCAAGTTTGATTCTTTTCAATCATCCGAATCTCCTCCTTCATTGCATTTCTCCATTCTGAATATTTGATAGCTTCTTCATAGCATGTAGGCTCAAGAACTGCAATGTTTGATCTTTGATAGATGTCATTAAGTGGTCTGGTGCCTCTCACTGGTTCATGATCAATGAGTTCATCTTCAAATATGGAACTTTTTTCTTGAAAGTTGACCATGTCATTTGTAGTGAGCTTGGCTGGTTCCTCAGCTGATTTCTTCCAGTTCCAAGCTGATTGCTCATTAAACTTCACATTTCTGCTTACAATCACCTTGGCTGTAAGTGGATTGTAAGCTCTATAGCCTTTAGTGATGTTGCTATAGCCCAAGAAAATGCAAACTTCAACTCTATGATCAAGCTTGTCCCTCTTGATTTCAGGAACATACACATAGCATATGCTGCCAAAAACTCTAATATGTTGCACTGATGGTTTGCTCCCAAACCAGGCTTCAAATGGAGTCTTTCCTTCCAAGGCCTTTGTGGGCAGCCTGTTGAGCAAGTAGACAGAGGTATTGGCTGCCTCTGCCCAAAATTTCTTGGGAAGATTCTTCTCAAACAACATGCATCTAGCCATCTCCATGATTGTTCTGTTCTTCCTTTCACTAACACCATTCTGTTGTAGTGTATAAGTTGCTGTCAATTGATGCTCAACACCTGCATCTTCACAAAACTCAGTAAATTTGTCAGATGTATACTCAGTACCATTATCTGACCTTATAATCTTCATTTTGCAGCCACTTTGGTTTTCAACCCAAGCTTTGAACTTCCAGAAAGTAGCAGTAACTTCAGATTTCTATATCAAGAAATAGATCCAACACATTCTAGTTAGATCATCAATGAAGGCTATAAAATACTTGTTGTTGTTCAGGGATGGCATCCTCATAGGTCCACAAACATCGGTGTGTACCAATTGTAATTTTTCAGTTGCTCTCCATGCCTTTTTAACTGGAAATGGCAGCTTGCTTTGTTTCCCCATTTGACAGATTTCACAAACATTAGAGCATACCTCAACAGTAGGCATATTTAGCACTAGATCATTCTTATGCATATAGTTCAATGTCTTGTAATTAAAATGACCCATCCTTTTATGCCATAAAACAGATTCATCATGTGAACTAGCATATGCAATAGTGTTAGCCTCATGCCAATCCAAGGAAAAACATTTTCCTTTCATATAACAGTAAAAAGTTCATGACCATTTGAATCATGGATGATGCATGCTTTGTCTTTGAACACTAAGGAGTAGTTCTTTTCTAGCAGCTATCCCACACTCAAAAGGTTTTGATCTATTTTAGGCACATACAATACATCTGAAATGATTTTTGTACCTGATGGTGTATCAACTGTCACAACTCGTTTTCTTTTGACCTCTATGAAATCACCATTGCCAATTCTGACTTTTGAAGTACAGGATCTGTCAAGTTCTTTGAACATGTTGATATCGGATGCCATATGATGAGTGCAACCACTGTCAATGAACCAAGCATTTGATGAGATTTTTACTGCATAGCAAGATGCCACAAACACTTGTTCTTCTTGCTGCTCTAAGTCTCCAACAACTCTTGCTTTTTGATCTTGCTGCTGATTTTTGTTTTGCATACCTTCTCCATGTGACCAAGTTGCTTACAAGACCTACATTGTATGTCAGGTCTGTACCAACAATATTTCTCTAGATGTGTGGTCTTTTTGCAGTGAGAACATGGTGGAAATTTACCTTTCTTCCTACCACTTCCTGCATTTTTGTTTCTTTTGTCTCCTGACTTTTTGTTCTTGCCCTCATGTTGCATTTTACCTTTTTCATTGGCAACAAATGCACCTTCAGTTGAATCCTCTTGCCTAATGGCTCTTCTTTGCTCTTGTGCTTGTAGAGCATTCATCAATTCTGCCAAAGATATCTTGGTCAAGTCTTTAGAATCTTCAAGTGAAGAGATTTTGGATTCAAACCTCTCAGGTAAGCTGACAAGAACTTTTTCTACAACTCTTTTATCTGTCATCTCCTCTCCAAGTAGCCTAAGCTTGTTTACTATCTTCATGAGTCTGTCATTATACTCCTTCAGAGTTTCAGACTTTTTCATCTTCAAAACTTCATACTCCCTTTTGAGATTGAGCACTTGCATCTGCCTTGTCTTGTCACTACCCATAAATTCTTCCTTAAGCTTATCCCAAGCTTGTTTGGTTGTCTCACAAGTCATGATTCTGATGAATATGTCGTCAGAAACTGATGATTCAATGCAGCTCTTTGCTTTGTACCTCTTAGCTTTCTCTTCACTGTAATTCTTCATTTGATTTACAGTTGGATTTACTGGTAAATGAGGTGGTTCTTTCTCATCCTCAACCACATCCCACAAATCAAAGGCACACAAATAGGTCTTCATTTTGACAGATCATATCTGGTAGTTTTCACCAGAGAAAACAGGAGGTGAAGGCAAGGTGCAGCTGCTTGAGGCCATATATGACTGATAAAAGCTTCGCTGGTTATGTTTACTGGTTTTTTTCACTCAACTCTCAATGATTTTCAGGCCCTCTAAGACCATGAATGGTTTTGATACCAATTGAAGGATATGAAGCAAAGAAGAATAGGAGAGAAAAATTGAAGAAAGAGTTCAGTATTTTCTGAAAAAAAGCCACTATTTTGGGCTGCATTGTTCATAATTTATACAAACATCAACCAAAAGCTTAAACTTAACAACTCCTAACAACTACCTTACATGTTTGCCTAAAAAAATGGATTACCATAACCTTATCATATCAAGAACTACCTAAAACCTGATGCAACAGGACAAGTAACGGGTAGAACATGTCAAAAAGTCACAACAGCAGAAATGCCACTTAAGCTTCTTCAACTGCTAACACTATTGAACTAGCTGCCATGAATAGCAAGTTCATGAAGACTGAGCTCCCCAGGAGAACTGATATAACTAGGATTGCAGTTGCTTGATCCTTTTGACTGCCGGTGTCTGAAGAAGGAAGTTCTCTTGAAGTAAGATTAGCTTTTGGTATTTTGATAAAAACCTTACTATAGGTACTAATGTCTACCATCCCACTGGAGAGGGGCAATTTCTTCTTCCAGCAGCTCCCGGTGTAACTGATAGCAACCACACAATTGCAATCAACAATGCAGGACTTACGAAATTTTACTTCATCTGATGGTTGGAGCTCTTCGTAGTTTGTAGAAGTGCGCCAAACTAAATTTGACAGCAACTCTGTTTCATACAATTCCTCTGGATTTGGAGCATTTGGATCACATGCTTGTGCATAGTCTTGCTTACAGCCGCTGAACTTATCATCCTGATCTAATAAGGAGAATCCAGGAATGCACTGGCAGAGTAATCTTCCGTTTTATTGAAGTGTGCAGTAGCCGTTAAAGCCGCAAACATCACCTCCCAGGTCGCCTTTGATGTCGGAGCAAATGTCTTTTCGGCTCGTAAGCCAACATCTACGAGGGAAGACAACGAGAAATTACACAATAATAACAAGATGAAGATTACAAGAATTCTACACTCAAATTCACAGTGCTCTCCCCATAACCCGAGAACCATAGTTCTCAAAATACCCAACTCTCTAGCTTTGGTCTCGCTCGGCTTTACTTGGCTTACACAGACAATGCACTAAATCCTTATATAGATGTGCCAAGGGCGGTGCAATACAAAGAAGCCGCAATGCTAAGAGTGACTCATGGCTTGCCATTGGTTGAAGGAGAGGTAGTTGAAATAAATCTTGAAGAAGAAAGCCTTTCATTGGTTGGCAAGGGAGGCAACCGACTTGCATTAATGAATGAATGAGGCTGCTAACTTCTAAATGTCTTCAAGGCTAAGAAATGGTTAAATTGGTTGCATAAGTGGCAAACCAACTTCCCTATTTTTTCAAGTCACATTATAATAAAACCAATGAAAATACATGTAATTACATCAAAAAAATGTTGATATCTTAATATCATTTTATGATAAACATTGAGGGCATTTGTTGGTATTAAGCCAAAATGAAAATATATTAAAAAAAGGTCAACTGCATGCATGATATCTTGCCAACTCTTAAATTATACATCTCTTGATTAAGTATAATTTAGTCATGAATCATCTTTGCCATCTTATTTCACATATATCGTATCAAATTCCGTTGATCTTTTCCACAAATTAAAACATTACTCACCTGAAACATTTTTGCCTATAAATTGTGGTTATATCTTATCACACACAGAAATTGGAACCCTAAAGTTTGACAATGTCAAGCTCAAGCTCAAGCTCCACTTTGCATTTTTTTCAAATTTATCTTTATATTTTCTTTCTCTATTCTTCTTCTCATATTTACCATACAAACAATCTTAGCCACTACTACTAACAAAACTTCTACTAAAACTTACAAAAAAATCCATCAAAATGGCATGCAATTGAGCCAGATACCCCAAAGATTGCAACAAAGCTCTCTCCCTTTATGCATTCACCATCAAAGCTAATCTCCAGAAGCTTTGCGACATTGCCTTGTCCGTAACACTAAATGCCTACATCTTCATCAATAGAATCGACGTAAAAAATGAAGGGATTAATTCCTTCTGAAAGAGAAATTATCCGTGATTGTGCTGGAAGTGTAGGTGATGCGATCGACAAGCTCAAGGACTCCTTGAAGGCAATGGCCAATTTCCATGGCTCTCATCGCGAGGATCAACTGGATAAGGTAAGGACTTGGGTTAGCACGGAATGGTGGATGAATTTGAAGGGCAAAACGTAAGCAAAGATGCGAAGAACACAATCAAGAAGAGCGTGATGTATCTTGCCAAATTAACTAGCAATTTTTTGGCTCTTCTCAATCTTCTTGATTCCTTAAGTGTTATCATTAATTATCACGCCTCACTTCTTTATTGTTTAATACATATATATATATATGAATATTTTCTGAGTTAATTCTATTCGAAGGGTGCAATATTGCCTATGCTGTTATTTTTTATATTTTAATTACTTCTTGGCCAATCCAACTTTAGCCCACTACAGCAAAAATGATTTTTTGCAGCAATTATTTAGTGGAGTTTTTTATAAAATGCCGCTAGATTCCTTACTTTTAACCAACTTACGGCGTTTTTAAGCTTAAACGCCATAAAAATTAACGCATAGCGGCGTTTCTTCCCATGAACACTGCTATTAAAAATTAAATATACAAAATAAAAAATAAAATAATTTGTTTTAATTTTTTTTTAATTTTATATCACATAGCAGCGTTTATTTTGTAAATCGCCGCTATGTTTCATTTATTTTTATTATTTAATTCCTTCTTCCCTCCCGGC
This sequence comes from Heritiera fomes, assembly GCA_032173925.1. NCBI lineage: Eukaryota > Viridiplantae > Streptophyta > Magnoliopsida > Malvales > Malvaceae > Heritiera > Heritiera fomes. Next base: position 1,634,304 of record JAPDPM010000017.1, read on the forward strand.
TTCAACACCCTGATTCCTCTCTCTCTCTGTGCGATATCCAAAAATCCTGTGTGATGCTCTCTCTGTCAACCTAAAATCCTTCTCTAATTCCAGTCAACTTCCAATTCTCTCGTCGATTCAAGCTCGATTCTCCCGTTTTTGTTGTAAATTTTTTCCCCCAACTCACACTCTCTCTGATTCTTCACTGCTGTTCAATCTGTCATCTACGCCATCTACGCCACCATCGTCAGCATCACTATCACCGTCGCATTACTTCTCCTTGATGCTATATTCTCTGCCGCTGCACTTCTATTTCAAAAAAACCCTAGCTTAGCCATTGTTGTTTCTGTCTAATCAATAGATTGGGTCAAGTTTGGTCAAATCTAGCTTCGGTAAGGGTTTTTTTCCTTCTCTGTAAATGAGCAAAAAGATATCGATGACGAAGAGAATTTGTTTGAAGCCATCGACAAATGTAAGCTATTCTCATTTTTCAGATCCTCGCTTTTGTTCTGCTTATGAATTGTGATTCTAAGTTTCTAAGCTATTTTTGTCTGTTGTGTAATAATATTCATAATGAAATCATTTTAAAGGTTTTTGAATCATTTATGTTGTTTGCAATTTCTTTATGTCCTATCCCAGTTTGTTGCCTATTCCATATTCATTTTAATCCTTTTTTATTTCTGATAATTAATGTTTGCAATTTGAATTGGGTAGTTTTTGGTTTCGGAGATTTATGAGTTCTCACGATTGTAAGTGAATTAGTTTGATTTGTTAGAGTATTACCACAGAAGTTTTATTTTCTTTCTTTTGAGCTTCAGATCTGCACTGTTATTCTCTATTTCAACTCAATTATAATATATGAATCAATACATCTTTTCTATAATGCACAATATACAATAATGTGTTAAGCATAGGGTGTATGCCCTTAAAGATGCATTGAGCAAATTATAGAGTTATTCTGTTGTAGTTGTATCCGTGGTAGCAGGTGTTGTCGTTGCCTGGAGGGAGAGACAGCAGAGGGAATACTTCATTGCTTTGTTTAAGCCCCGAAATGAAAAGGTGCCCAAGATTGCTTTAATTTTAAGTTCATGTTTTTTCAATTTGCCAAAGTAGTCTGAATTATCAGTAAGGTGCATACTTCGGAACGCTGTGTGCATAAATAAGTTCTGAATGCCATGATTTCCTAATGTTTACTAGATAAGCACTCAGATTCTTTAAACCAATATAGTAGTTTTTTATATGAATCTTTAAATATCATGCATTTTGTTCTTAGTGACAATCAAGATACTACAATGTTTTTACATTCCTTCATTCCTTCTTGATCACTGTAAAACTAAAAGCAATTACTGTCTTGCAATGGCCTTTTCTTTGTTTCTGCTAATATACACATTACAGATAATGGTATTCTTGAGCAGGTGGCTGGAGTTAGAGGCAGAATAGCAAATTACCCTTCTACAGCTTTACTTCCCAATCTGGGTGTAGTTTCGTTTGATTATGATTCTACCATGGTAGTTGCTAATCTTCTTGGTTGCAGAATTGAAACATTTTGCTGAGTACAGTCAAAAGAAGGGCTGCTTATGAAGTTATCCTAGCTGCGTACAAACTTCTTTAATGAACTAAAGAATTCAATGAGGAATTTGAAGGTTAATATTATTTTTAGTTAAATTTTAAATTAATTACAGTACACATTATTATATTTCAATAGCAAATTCTGATTGTACTTTATGAATCCTAATCCATCCTTGTATCCATTCCTATTTGTATCTGATTGATGTTTGATGAATACAGCCATGCATCTAATAATGTGTTTGATGGATAGAACATGGTTGATATAACACGTGTTTCTTACAATGATGCAGCCTCATTTCTCTATGTTTGTTTCTTAATTAAATTCTCTTGAGGACTAAAAGGTGTCAGTGTCACTGCATCTTTATAATATACTACCCTGGCTTAACATTTGTTTCCCTGAACTTGCTGTAGGTAGCATTCACTAGAAATTAGAATGAGTACTTTAGATATGCAATTGATGTACATGCTGTTGTTTATCTGATTCTGGTTAATGATATGATTCATGGGCTCTATCCTCTAGTTAATTATATGAGTCTGTTTAAGGATATGCTACTAGTGGTACTACTTGAACACCAAAGGTAAGATTCTTATGATGTTTGAACTTTGATGCTGGGCTTCTCTAGCTACTTTCATCCTTTTTATGCCTTTATTTCCTTTGTTGTTGTCTAACATACGTAGGAGAAGTTCAAAATCAGCATATGTTTCAGGGTTTTGAAACATTACAGCAGGGCAATTCAAAGAATGCCACTTATCTAAGTCAAACTTTACAGTACTATGTGTGCACACTAGTCTTTTCCATGCTTGATTTCTTGTGTAATGTTTTTCTTTATGCTAATTAGAGGAGGTTTTATAGATATTCAGGGGGCTTGCATACCTCCATAGTGTTGTTGGAGTTTGCCATAAGGATTTGAAGCCTCAAAATCTTTTGGTATGCTTTGCTTACTGGTGATTTTTGTAGAATGTTTTTAACAATGTTATTGAGGTAATTGTTGGTTTATATGTTGAGGTCAACTTAGGCAAGTACTCTCTGCGTATCTAATCACAGGCGCATGAACTTTAAGAAACCATAGGTATCTGAGTGTGCAAGATGCCTGATTTATTTGTCAAGCAGGATACACTTTCATGTAGGTTAAAAGCTGGAGTGTGTGCAGTAGAATATTTTGATGTATTTATAGGTGGTTCTTCATGCACATTAGAAGTTCAGTGGGCACTACCTATTCTAAAGAAGGCTTATGTTTTTTAATTATGCGATGCATATTTGTTTCGACATTGAATGTGTTCTATTCATTTACCAATTAATGTCGGTAGATCTTTTCTTTGATTTTGTGATTGATGGCATCTTAATTTCTTTTATATTATCGCATGAGGATAATTTCTGGACATATTCCTCACATTATAGATATTGTTTCCTTGTTTACACTGACATAATCATTTTGCACTATAGAATTGCAACTGCTAAAATCATTTTACACTATACACATGTGCGTATATATGCACCTTGTTTGTTGTTGTGCTTGGTGCCCCTGAATTGCTGACTTCTTTATGTTTTCATAGACGTTACTTTCTTGAGCATTTTTTTTGCTTGCTTCTTGGATTAGATGTTAGCTTTTCTTTTTGTCTAAGTGAGCAGCATGCAGCACCTACTTTGGGCTTGGCATTTTTGGATGGGAAGTGAGGACGTGCAGACTGAAATGGCTACCTAACAGAAAATCTGGCTTGATTCTGTAGAGGTTGAACGTCTTCTTCCTAACTGCTAATTAAGTCTGACAATTTGTAGACATGTCCTTAGACATTGTTTAGTTCTGATGATACAATATTATTTATATAATTTCCTTGTAATTATAAGAAAGTATATTTCCTTAGATATCTTGTGTAGGATTCTTATGATAAACCATACTATTTTGTATACCCTTTTACTCTAATTTTAAATTGTTGAACTATTGAATTACTCTATATATATACAACTCTTCTGCTCTACTACAGGATGATTGTGCTTGAGATTGTATGTGCTCTTCGAAGTGTTTTTTTAATTTTTGTATATACTGGGATTGAGCATCCTTTAGCCGTTAAATAGCTCCAATTGGCAATGTATTGCTATCAAGAACGGCTTTTGCATCATAATGACTCACGTCAGTAACGAAGTCATGCCTAGAATTATTTTAGCCATGTCCAAAATAATTGTAATTCATATCAAGATATTTTCTAAAAATTTAATTAAAAAATCATTAAATACGCCGGCTTTTCTAGTGTCAGGAAAAATAGCGGTGTTTTTTGCGTAAAACGCCGCTATTTTTTTGCGACGTTTATACACAATTTTACGGCGGTTATAAATGCCACTAATTGCGGCGTTTTTCCTATAAACGCCATTAAATTTGCGGCGTTTTTGTTACAAACGCCGCTAATTTTGCAGCGTTTATAGTAAAAACGCCACTATGTGGGCTTTTTTTTAATTTTGTTTTTCTTCATATTTTTATTTATATAATTCGATTTTTTTAATTACACAATTTTTTGTATCTAATGCCGTGAGTATTTAGCGGCGTTTAAAAACGCCGTTAAATAACAAAAAAACGCCGCTAAAAGTACATTTTGCTATAGTGGCCTCCACTTTTCACATTCTGGTCTTAATTTTTTAGAAAACGAAATTGATTTAAGATTTATTTTTGAATAGGAATCATTATGTATTATTCATTCAATTGCAGAATATCTGCAGCCAATGCATTAATTATAATATCTGGGCTGTCTTCGACCCAGTTGTGTGCTTCATTAAAACGAGTGCGTAACTGAGCAATTGTATCAGCCACTACATTACCACTTCTAACAAAACTATAAACACATGAGGTTAACCTCCTAGCTAAAGCTAATATATCATCCACCAGTAAGCCCACTACCGAGATGCCTGGTGTGTTGGATTGGAGGCGCTGCGAGACAACCAAAGCATCGCCCTCTAGAACCACTCTAGTGAACCCAATATCCATTGCAAAGTCTTTAGCCATGTAAGCAGTAATAAACTCCAGCACCTTTGAATCCATTTTCCACGGAATGGCTTTTGCCATTGCTCCTACAAAGTGTCCCTCTGAATCTCTTATAACTACACCCAGACCACCTTTGTGAGAAGCAGAGTCCACTGCAGCGTCATAATTAATTTTTACCCACACTACAGCAAAATGTACTTTTAGCAGCATTTTTTTTGTTATTTAGCGGCGTTTTTAGACGCTGCTAAATACTTACAGCATTAGATAAAAACGCCGGCTTTTCTAGTGTCGAGAAAAATAGAGGCGTTTTTTGCGTAAAACGCCGCTATTTTTTGCGGTGTTTATACACAATTTTACGGCGGTTATAAATGCCACTAATTGCGGCATTTTTCCTATAAACGCCATTAAATTTGCGGCGTTTTTCCTACAAACGCCGCTAATTTTGCGGCGTTTATAATAAAAACGCACTATGTGGGCTTTTTTTTTAATTTTGTTTTTCTTCATATTTTTATTTATATAATTCGATTTTTTTAATTACACAATTTGATTTATATTTTTTATTTGATTATATTTAATGATTTTTTAATTATATTTTTAGAAAATATCTTGATATGAATTACAATTATTCTGGACATGGCTAAAATAATTCTAGGCATGACTTCTTTACTGACGTGAGTCATTATGATGCAAAAGCCGTTCTTGATAGCAATACATTGCCAATTGGAGCTATTTAACGGCTAAAGGATGCTCAATCCCAGTATATACAAAAATTAAAAAAACACTTCGAAGAGCACATACAATCTCAAGCACAAGCATCCTATAGTAGAGCAGAACAGTTGTATATATATAGAGTAAATCAATAGTTCAACAATTTAAAATTAGAGTTAAAGAGTATACAAAATAGTATGGCTTATCATAAGAATCCTACAGAAGATATCTAAGGAAATATACTTTCTTATAATTACAAGGAAATTATATAAATAATATTGTATCATCAGAACCAAATAATGTCTAAGGACATGTCTACAAATTGTCAGACTTAATTAGCAGTTAGGAAGAAGACGTTCAACCTCTACAATATCAAGCCAGATTTTCTGTTAGGTAGCCATTTTAGTCTGCATGTCCTCACATCCCATCCAAAAATGCCAAGCCCAAAGTAGGTGCTGCATGCTGCCCACTTAGACAAAAAGAAAAGCTAACATCTAATCCAAGAAGCAAGCAAAAAAAAATGCTCAAGAAAGTAACGTCCATGAAAACATAAAGAAGTCAGCAATTCAGGGACACCAGGCACAGCAGCAAACAAGGTGCATATATACGCACATGTGTATAGTGTAAAATGATTTTAGCAGCTGCAATTCTATAGTGCAAAATGATTATGGCAGTGTAAACAAGGAAACAACATCTATAATGTGAGGAATATGTCCAGAAATTATCCTCATGCGATAATATAAAAGAAATTAAGATGCCGTCAATCACAAAATCAAAGAAAAGATCTACAGACAGTAATTGGTAAATGAATAGAACACATTCAATGTCGAAACAAATATGCATTGCATAATTAAAAAACATAAGCCTTCTTTAGAATAGGTAGTGCCCACTAAACTTCTAATGTGCATGAAGAACACCTGCAAATACATCAAAATATTCTACTGCACACACTCCAGCTCTTAACCGACATGAAAGTATACCCTGCTTGACAAATAAATCAGGCATCTTGCACACTCAGATACCTGTGATTTCTTAAAGTTCATGCGCCTGTGATTAGATACGCAGAGTACTTGCCTAAGTTGACCTCAACACATAAACCAACAATTACCTCAATAACATTGTTAAAAACATTCTACAAAAATCACCAGCAAGCAAAGCATACCAAAAGATTTTGAGGCTTCAAATCCTTATGGCAAACTCCAACAACATTATGGAGGTATGCAAGCCCCCTGAATATCTATAAAACCTCCTCTAATTAGTATAAAGAAGAATATTACGCAAGAAATCAAGCATGGAAAAGACTAGTGTGCACACATAGTATTGTAAAGTTGACTTAGATAAGTGGCATTCTTTGATTTGCCCTGCTGTAATGTTTCAAAACCCTAAAACATATGCTGATTTTGAACTTCTCCTACATATGTTAGACAGCAACAAAGGAAATAAAGGCATAAAAAGGATGAAAGTAGCTAGAGAAGCCCAGCATCAAAGTTCAAACATCATAAGAATCTTACCTTTGGTGTTCAAGTAGTACCACTGGTAGCATATCCTTAAACAGACTCATATAATTAACCAAAGGATAGAGCCCATGAATCATATCATTAACCAGCATCAGATAAACAACAGCATGTACATCAGTTGCATATCCAAAGTACTCATTCTAATTTCCAGTGAATGCTACCTACAGCAAGTTCAGCGAAACAAATGTTAAGCCAGGGTAGTATATTATAAAGATGCAGTGACACTGACACCTTTTAGTCCTCAAGAGAATTTAATTAAGACACAAACATAGAGAAACGAGGCTGCAGCATTGTAAGAAACACGTGTTATATCAACCATGTTCTATCCATCAAACACATTATTAGATGCATGGCTGTATTCATCAAACATCAATCAGATACAAATAGGAATGGATACAAGGATGGATTAGGATTCATAAAGTACAATCAGAATTTGCTATTGAAATATAATAATATGTACTGTAATTAATTTAAAATTTAACTAAAAATAATATTAACCTTCAAATTCCTCATTGAATTCTTTAGTTCATTAAAGAAGTTTGTACGCAGCTAGGATAACTTCATAAGCAACCCCTCTTTTGACTATACTCAGCAAAATGTTTCAATTCTGCAACCAGGAAGATTAGCAACTACCATGGTAGAATCATAATCAAATGAAACTACACCCAGATTGGGAAGTAAAGCTGTAAAAGGGTAATTTGCTATTCTGCCTCTAACTCCAGCCACGTGCTCAAGAATACCATTATCTATAATGTGTATATTAGCAGAAACAAAGAAAAAGCCATTGCAAGACAGTAATTGCTTTTAGTTTTACAGTGATCAAGAAGGAATGAAGGAATGTAAAAGCATTGTAGTATCTTGATTGTCACTAAGAACAAAATGCATGATATTTAAAGATTCATATCAAAAACTACTATATTGGTTTAAAGAATCTGAGTGCTTATCTAGTAAACGTTAGGAAATCATGGCATTCAAAACTTATTTATGCATACAGGGTTCCGAAGTATGCACCTTACTGATAATTCAGACTACTTTGGCAAATTGAAAAAACATGAACTTAAAATTAAAGCAATCTTGGCCACCTTATCATTTCGGGGCTTAAACGAAGCAATAAAGCATTCCCTCTGCTGTCTCTCCCTCCAGGCAACGACAACACCTGCTACCACGGATACAACTGCAACAGAACAACTCTATAATTTGCTCAATGCATCTTTAAGGGCATACGCCCTATGCTTAACACATTATTGTATATTGTGCATTATACAAAAGATGTATTGATTCATATATTATAATTGAGTTGAAACAGAGAATAACAGTGCAGATCTGAAGCTCAAAAGAAAGAAAATAAAACTTCTGTGGTAATACTCTAACAAATCAAGCTAATTCATTTACAATTGTGAGAACTCATAAATCTCCGAAACTAAAAACTACCCAATTCAAATTGCAAACATTAATTATCAGAAATAAAAAAGGATTAAAATGAATATGGAATAGGCAACAAACTGGGATAGGACATAAAGAAATTGCAAACAACATAAATGATTCAAAAACCTTTAAAATGATTTCATTGTGAATATTATTACACAACAGACAAAAATAGCTTAGAAACTTATAATCACAACTCATAAGAAGAACAAAAGCGAGGATCTGAAAAATGAGAATAGCTTACATTTGTCGATGGCTTCAAACAAATTCTCTTCGTCATCGATATCTTTTTGCTCATTTACAAAGAAGGAAAAAAAACCCTTACTGAAGCTAGATTTGACCAAACTTGACCCAATCTATTGATTAGACAGAAACAACAATGGCTAAGCTAGGTTTTTTTTTTGAAATAAAAGTGCAGCAGCAGAGAAAATAACATCAAGGAGAAGTAATGCGACGGTGATAGTGATGCTGACGATGGTGGCGTAGATAGCGTAGATGACAGATTGAACAGCAGTGAAGAATTAGAGAGAGAGTGTGAGTTGGGGGAAAAAATTTACAACAAAAACGGGAGAATCGAGCTTGAATCGAAGAGAGAATTGGGAGTTGACTGGAATTAGAGAAGGATTTTAGGTTGACAGAGAGAGCATCACACAGGATTTTTGGATATCGCACAGAGAGAGAGAGAGGAATCATGGTGTTGAAGTCGGGAGGGAAGAAGGAATTAAATAATAAAAATAAATGAAACATAGCGGCGATTTACAAAATAAACGCTGCTATGTGATATAAAATTAAAAAAAATTAAAACAAATTATTTTATTTTTTATGTTGTATATTTAATTTTTAATAGCGGCGTTCATGGGAAGAAACACCACTATGCGTTAATTTTTACGGCGTTTAAGCTTAAAAACGCCGCAAGTTGGTTAAAAGTAAGGAATCTAGCGGCATTTTATAAAAAACGCCACTAAATAATTACCGCAAAAAATCATTTTTGCTGTAGTGCCATCCTGGTGCAAAGGTCTTCCACTTAACATAGTGAGTAACGGATTATGCCTGTATTTAAACGGGCCACAAAAATCAAGACCGGTCCTTTTTCAATGTGAGCCGGATCGGTCTGCGGGCCTTCATAAATTGATGTAAAATTAAGGTTCAAAAATTAAAATAATAAGATTTCATAAAACTAAGGTCTACATTTTATCAAATAAATTGAGTTTTTTCACTTAATTGGCCTAATTTCAATTTCTTGAAAGAGGTTTAAGTCAATTAACCAAAATCAAAAAAAAATCCTATGAGCTTGCTGCTTGTGATTATTAATGAAATCACAAATATGAGCCACAAATATGAACAAGTAGTAGTATTTTTATTTCTTTTCCATGTGTTGCATTTGCTTTGGTCGATATAGCATATTGTAGAATTGTTAACAAGTTTACAAGTTTTGAATTCTGAGGAATTGAATATCTTGGTGCCTGCAACACTCCTAACTAAACAAATTGCCCAATCCTTCTTGTATCTTGACAAATGTAAAGTTTGAGAGATCTGATCATTTAAAGACGTAAGCACTGGCCAAAAACAGAAAAAAGATTAATTACTCCAAGGCTTCGTAGGTCTATGACAGATTGAAAAATTACTTGTTTGAGTGGGAAGGGAGTTTTAAGCTTAGCTTAATAAAATCTTTTCCCAAATTGATTCAAGCATATTTATTTATTTCGAATTAACGAATTTTTCTAAAATTACTTCTTCATAACCTTTGGGATTTGGGAAGTGGGCTGGGAGGATGCTGAATTGTATTTGTGTCACTGTCATCAGTTGAGTTGAGAATTTAATATGGGATTACCGAACCGATTACGGGAATGGGAGAAGGAGAATTGGGAATTTTGCGTTGGGATCGGAAATGCCAAAATGGATGTGGATGGGGTATGGGAAATGCCAAATGGGTTTGTGTAATTAGAGTGAATTGGGCTTTTGGGTTTGGATAATTCAAATTGGGCTTCAATATTAATTTTTTTCTTACTGCCCGCGGGTTGACACTTATTCGCATGGATAAACCCGTGCGGATTGTTTGCCTGCCGAACTCAACCCATTTAAATCTATTTTTTAACGAGTTCAAATTTAGAAGTCCAAATCGTTTAAAACTCGTAATTTTAACCCACAGGTCATGACCCGTTTTACACCCCTACTTTGAGTGCAAGCACCATCGTTTCTTTATCTGCATTACATCTAGCACAAACAGGCAACACCTCGATTCCTCTGCTACATAGATTTTTATTGACAAGCAAAAACACCCAGTTCTCTAAATTATTGGTAATTGCAGCTGAAGTGCTGATTATCTTGCCATTGGAAATTTAAAGTAGCATTTGTCATTTGAAGAATTTCAACAGGTATTTTTCTGCCAGGGTTGAGAGGAGATGCTTATGTTTGTTTCGTACGTCAAATTCTCCATCACCCCCCCCCCCCCCCCTTTTTTTTTCCATGAAGGTAGTCATCGTTCTAAAATACCATTTCAGTTTGTTTTTTTGTATATTTAATAAGTTTGGATGTGTTTTTTTTTTCGTTAAAGAAAAGTGTATCACTTTAATGTGAAGTTTCTCTGATCTTTCGACATTCCTGGGATGAAGGTATATATAGAAGTTTTATCATCAATTTAGGTAAGCAAACAGATTGTGGCTTTTTCATGTCTTGGATGTAGTAAAGAGAAGTGCGTGCTTGCTTGTGTTCAGTTGATTTTCTAATCCAATCGATTTAAGCTTCATTTCGGTCAAAATTTTCTACTTTCCCTACTACGAGTCTGCAAGCCTTTTGAACAATCCACTTCTAATATTTTCTTGTGCTTTGAATTGTATGTTGAAGCACAAGAAACAGAGGGCACCCTATCTAACAAGCTAAATTGCTAACGCTAGTTATGAGAACTGGTATCAAAATCATGGTCAGACCTCACATGCTAGTTGGAGTTCACATATACGACAACGGCATCAACGATTGGCTAGGAGAGTTGACGCGTGATGCAGGTGTGTGTGAGTCCCACGTTAATACCGTTGGAAAAAAATATCCCTTAAACCAAACACTCACAAAAGGAAGAAAGCAAAAAAAAAAACAAACCCAATTTTTAACGTGGTTTGGCCCAACCAAATTGTCCTATAACCACCCAACCATGTTAACAATCAATCAAACAACTACAACTGTGTAATTTTTAGAAGAGGAAAATTGTAAACTCCTAACAAAGCCCAACAATGCAATTTTAGAGAGAAAAATTGCAAACTCCTTACAAGCCCAACCATGCAATTTTTAGAGAGACAAATTGCAAACTCCTAACAAAGATCCCAAAGCCCAACTACATCCTTTAATAGCCCAAACCTTAGCTATTCTAAGGATGTCTACAACTGTTTGGGATACTTTACAAACGAAGCCTAACACATTATTTATAAGGGGAGAGCCTTTATAACTTCTCTTATACTTTCGATGTAGGATTCAAGGTAAACCCCAACAAATCCTCCCTTGACTTGAATCCCCAAACTCCACAAACTACTCGACAACATGCAAACCATCCTCAAACTGAAGAGTAACTCTACCATTGTCATCGCTATCATGCTCGTCATCTTCTTCCAATCATCATCATCAAACTCATCATAGTCATCTTGTTCCAAATCATCATCATCATCATCATCATCATCTTCATCTTTATCTTCATCTTCATCTTCTTCAAACATAGCTTTCCTCTCTCTTCAAACATAGCTTTCCTCTTCTTCAAACATAACTTTCATCTTCATCTTCATAACTTTCATCTTCATCTTCATAGCTTTCATCTTTATTTGCTTTCCTCCTCTCTTAGGATCACGAGCCTTCAGCTCTGATGCCACTTATTGGGAAAAAATATCCCTCAAACCAAACACCCACAAAAGGAAGAAAGCAAAAAAACAAACACAATAATTTTTAACGTGGTTTGGCCCAACCAAATTGGCCTATAACCACCCCAACAAATACCATACTAGAATGAATGTGAATTTAAATAAAATGGATGGCCAACCCACTTAGTAGGCAAGTTTTATAGATTGAGCCTTGAGGTCCAAGCCTGTGTCACAAGGAAGAGGCCGGGCGATATGGTGACAACATTATTAAATCAATTTGCTATGGTGGAAATTTCTTGCTTTATGGTTTTCGTAATGGACCGTTCTTTCTTGCTTTACCATATCTTTGAAACACCGTTTCATTCTGAACTTTCTTCGATAAAAATAGAAATAGAAATACAAATGCAACACGTAGCCTGCGGGGAATTGAGGATTACCAACGCCAGACTCGATTTGTTAATTGTTATTGTTCTGGGATGTTCTAAAAGCATGCCTTGTTAAACAATACCATGAGCATCAAGCAAAGGCGTTGATTTTTGAAATTTAGTTTTGCCGTTTCTCTTTTAAATTTTAAAGTTGAACTTTTCACGTTGGAATTTCAAACTTTAAGTTCTATGTTTATAGACAAACACTTCAGAGAAGGAATTGCATGAACTTATAACTGTAGAGGTCTAAAATGAGTCTAATAAAGCCCCTAAGAAGCATGAAATTTAGTCTCGTAACAGCATCCAAATAGTTTCTATTTTTACTACAGAGAGCTGTTTGAGCACTTGTTTCGAAAGGGTTGTGAATCCTGTTGGGGATTCACTGTAATTATAAAATCCATATCTTTCTAAGCTTTTATACACGGCTTGCCTGGTGCAAATAATAATGAAAATATTGCTTAAACATACCACTATAATAGAAGAGAAATTATATGAACTACAGAAATGAATTAGGAAATGGTGAATGAAAACATAATTTTAGATGTACAACTGCTTTTAACAATATGAACTAAAAGGGCAAGGACATTGCGGTATGGAAACTTGAACAACTCCTTCAAGCATCTGCGTTACCATTTTCATTGAAGGCCTTAATGATGGATCCTCTTGTATGCACCATATTGCCACCATAACCAACCTTTCCACCCTTCTCATGTCAATCTTAGCCTCCTCATCATTCTCCAATAGCTTATCTAATCTTTTGCATCTGTAACAATCATAGACCCAGTCGACTAGTATCACTTCCTCCTCATTCTCTCTTTCCACTTCTAAACTCTTCCTACAGAAAATAATCTCCAGCAACATCACTCCAAAGCTATACACATCCACCGTAGCTGTAATTGGCGTGTTCTTGAACCATTCCGGTGCAACATAACCTCTAGTCCCTCTGACTGCTGTGAAAGTTCGAGTTTGTTCATTCATAAGAAGTTTTGCCAACCCAAAGTCTGAGATCCTTGCAGTGAAGGAGTCATCAAGAAGTATGTTTTGGGGCTTAATGTCGCAATGAATGATCTGTGTGCCACACTCCTCATGCATGTAAGCAAGCCCTCTTGCAATTCCAAATGCTATCTGGACTCGTTTGTTCCTGTCAGGTTTTGAAATTCCAAAGAGAAAACTAGCCAAAGTGCCATTGCTCATGAACTCGTAAACCAAGAGCCTGTGTGGCCCTTCGTCACAGAAGCCAAGCAATCTTACCAAGATCTTGTGATGGGTCTTTGCTATTGCACTTGCTTCTGCTACAAACTCCTTCTCTCCATCTCGTATCAGATTGTCTAACTTCTTGACCGCAATTAAAGTTGTGGAATTCGGTGATGATAAGATACCCTTATATACAGTTCCAAAAGCACCTCTTCCAAGTTCCTCTCGAAACCCATCTGTGGCTTTTTTGAGGTTTTCAAAAGTGAAAGAACGCAAGTTTGTTTCTAAAATGCTCGACACTCCGGTGTCTTCTTGTCTTTTACGGTATGAGCAAAAGAAGGCTATTGAACTAGCTGCCATGAATAGCAAGTTCATGAAGACTGAGCTCCCCAAGAGAACTGATATAACTAGGATTGCAGTTGCTTGATCCTTTTGACTGACGGTCTCCCGAGGAGGAAGTTCACTTGAAGTAAGATTAGCTTTTGGTATTTTGACAAAAACCTTACCATAGGTACTAATGTCTACCATCCCACTGGAGAGGGGCAATTTTTTCTTCCAGCAGCTCCCGGCGTAAGTGATAGCAACCGCACAATTGCAATCAGCAATGCAGGACTTACGACAATTTACTTTATCTGATGGTTGGAGCTCTTCGTAGTTTGCAGAAGTGCGCCAAACTAAATTTGACGGCCACTCTGTTTCATACAATTCCTCTGGATTTGGAGCATTTGGATCACATGCTTGTGCATAGTCTTGCTTACAGCCACTGAACTTGTTATCCTGATCTAATAAGGAGAATCCAGGAATGCACTAGCAGGCTGGTCTTCCGTTTGATTGAAGTGTGCAGTAGCTGTTAAAGCCGCAAACACCACCTCCCAGGTCGCCTTTGATGTCGGAGCAAATGTCTTTTGGCAGAAACCAAACAGGGCTCCAGGATTGAACCCAATTGCTTCCATTTGTTGGAGATTTGGGGTGGGCATATTGTGTGAATACACCATCAGCATCAAGTGTTGCCCTGTAATAGAAATCTTGTGGTGGGGAAATTGACCCTGATGTGAGGTTTTTAATGCTTCCATTCCTCCGAACTAGATAAAGGTAACCTGTTTCATTGAAAACAAATTGAAAACCAGAATTTGTGTCATTGGCAGCATCATATGTGTCACTGAAGGAAACCGAAACAAACATGCAGCGGAATTTAAGTCATTCGGCCTCCATCAGGATCGATTCGGAGAGTTGCCTGATTAAGGTTTCGAGATTTTACCTAACGTTTTCTCTGATTTTATGTCCTTGGTCGAGTCACAAGCAACAACTTTTCGTTCCTGCCTCTATGGTATCCACACGAACGGATCTCACGACTCTTGGACGTCTCACGATCAGAAGCCTTAAAGAGCGCTTTTTTCTTTTATAACCGAATTGCTAGCTTCGATTAAAAGAATATTTTGTTTTGTTTGAAAGAAGCTCTAAAACCACAGAGAACAGGTTTCTTTTTTCTGTTTAATTGCGCGGCTCTCTTTTAGAAAACACAAAACATTCTTTTATAGGCAGTAAATTTTACCCTAAAATTTACTGTCAAACAGAACTCTAATCCTACTCAGAATAGGATTAGTTATATCCTTAATCCAATTCAGAATAGGATTAGTTATATCCTTAATCCAATTTAGAATAAGATTAATTAAGCTCCTCATGGATCCGTTCTAAGTGTGCGACCCAATAGATTCTCAAAACAATGGCAATGACAAAATTGTCACAAGCAATGAGCGGTATCTAGCAACACATCATTGCTACCCATGTAACGAGAATGTCAATGACTCGACATAACCTTACTCGTGATAGATGTTACCGTGTAGTCTAATCCCTTTATCCTTTGATGTCTTGATTAGACACAAGTCATGGAATGTGTCACACTTGTATAGTCTAATCAGCGTTTCTTGATTCCTGAGTAGACTAATTAATCAAATAAAATCAATATCTCATATTGACTTATTCGAGCACGGCCATGTATTTCTTAGTCTCACTCTATCAAAGGGCCCAAGACATCACTCTTGTTATATAAGAGGGATAAATCCTATCTTGATCACTCAACATCCCTCTACATAGATCAAAGCATACCCAATTACTACCTTTATATTTCATCCTGTTACGAATGACATCTAGCAGCATTAAAGTATGCAATTCTCTATATTGGGATCTCTGATGATCTCAAGTCAAAGGATCACATACACCATCATCACTATGAGAATCGCTTATGACACTCATATAACAATCCATGTAGCGTTCTCATGAAGGATCGATCCAGTACATAGTTCTCTAACATGTACCTATGTGATGACTTGATATCCTATATCCATGACAATGGTAATCAGTCAACCACGTACTAGTCTTATCGTATCATTGTTATCTTTGTTCACAATAATACTTGACTAGGAATATTTTAAGAATAGTGTGTTATTACTATTCTAAGGACATTATCATATAAGATTACATTACGCAGTTATAAGACAAATATAATAATGAACTATAATAAATAAAATCTCATGATACATAAAAAATGCCAAAGTCAATCATTTAATGAATGGTTCTAAGAGCATAATCCAACAGTCACTGATATAAAAAGCGTCATAGGCTTTCTCTGTTGGCAGGGCGATGGGATTGAGCACAAGATTACCGTCTGGAAGCAAGCGGAGCTGGAACCTCCCCTTCTCATGGCTGTTTTCTGTCCTCCTGGAAGATAGCAATCCACCACGCTCCATTATTTGAGTTGGCAGCATGGTGTCCGTTGGATTCCTGAAACTTTCCCAAATGGGGTTAGAATCATTATCTGCAAGGATGAAATTCCCTGTGTTGAGCGTAGCAGCATAAGCGGCCTTATCTACCATAGATTCAGGTTTCCAAATTTCTTCGCCTTGTGGAGTGGTAAGAGTGAACTGACCATCGAGACCAAGCTCAAGCTTTGATCCTTCTGGGGCTGCTTTACCGTCCTTTGGATACCATACTATGGTTTTATCCGGTCTGGCATCAAACCAAATGGCGAGCAGAAAGAGATTTTGATCGCCAATGGAACGAAACCCAAACGCAAATTCCTTAGAAGGTGAAAGCCATGGAGAAGAGTCCTTTGAGTCAACAAGAGATAATCCTAAACTAATATTTGCAGTTTGAGCAGCCACCAAAACTGGAAGAGCAAAGAAAAACAAAAGACAGAAATAGTGAAGAGAAGGACAAGCTACTTCCATGATATGGAACGGGGAATTGGAATGTGATGCAGGAGAAACCGAGAAACTGATATAAATAGTTGATACAATATTTTCTTTGACAATGTCACTGCATTGACGCGTGGTATGGTCAAACTAATTGAAGGTGATTGGGCAAGGCGTTATTGGTTAGTGACGAACAGAAGGGAAATTGTTGGACTTCTTAATAGTATATGTGATCATTGAAAAGCATGAGGAATTGTTGCAGGTTGAGTTATCATTTTCCCAAAATTTAAGCAAATATGGACTAATATATCATTAACTAAAAGACTAATATATTAAGTGACTTTCACATAGATCAAGAATTTCAAATAATAATAATAATAATAATAATATGCATTTAGGTATAATTATAGGTTTATTTATCTGTTTTACTATCTAAAATTAATTTTGTTCGAATCAAAAGTAGTGAATGATAAAACTCTTTCAACAATAATGATCTTAAAATTCAAATCATGTCAAAATGTTTGAAGAAAAAATCATTTTCACTTCTTCTAATCATTTATTAATATAAAAAATGT
Organism: Heritiera fomes; assembly: GCA_032173925.1. Classification (NCBI taxonomy): domain Eukaryota; kingdom Viridiplantae; phylum Streptophyta; class Magnoliopsida; order Malvales; family Malvaceae; genus Heritiera; species Heritiera fomes. Next base: position 1,651,698 of record JAPDPM010000017.1, read on the forward strand.
GCATTCAACAAATAGATATATATATATAAATAATTATTTCATATGCAATCGATGAATTTTTTTGCTTCATAAATAAAATTAATATCATAATACATGTTTATTTTATTTTTTTAATATTTTTATAAAATATATATCATGATTTTAATATTATTTATAAGATAAAAAAATTCTAACAACAGTATACATAGTAATTATTATTATTATTATTATTTTATATATATATATATATATATATATATATATCTCTGTCGCGTAAATGATTTGACCGTACCTTAGTTGAAGATTTTGGAGAAACGCAATATTAAATTTTCTTCCTTCTTTTGGTTATGCCATCTGGCCAAGTGGAATTTTTAAACTTCCTGCCCCTCCCTGGCGCTCAAGTAATCGGAGAGGGGCCACCACGCTGGGCAGCTGCATTGATTATTAAGTCCGGCGAGGCAACGCTTAATTTGACCAAGCGTTTCAATCTTCGACTTTAAAACACCGAAGAAAAGCTTTTAACCCCATAGTCCTTTTTTAGCCACTGAAAACAAAAAACAATTCTTATAGACTGGCTTATATTATTCTTAGTGCAAAAACCCAATGCATTTCCTTGAATATGAGAACAAAAATTATAGGCTTTCTAATTATATCACTTTTTTTAAATTAGTATTTAAAGAATTAAATTCATAATCACATATTGCACATATATATTTTAAAGATTTAATGTAATTCCTTATAATAAATTTAGATTAGCAAAATATGTAAAATATTAATTACCAAAATTAAAATATATTATTTATGAAACAAAGAGAATAACATATTTATGCGTTTGCACTATAATTTGAAACTTTCTTTTGCTACTCAAAAAAAAAAAACCTTTGATTTGTTGTTATCATTTACCTCCACTATATAGCCCCATTACAACTTCAACAAAGCAAATTGACCTTCTTCTCTATTATCTATTAGGCGTTTCAAAGTCAAAGTTTCTAGTTATTGAAACCCTCTTATTTTCTAGATTTTAATTGTTGCAATTCCTTTTTGACATTTTCGTATGACAATTGTTATTCACAAAGAAATTCAGTACGATCTCAAAGCATTTATAGTTTTATTCATGTATTTGCTTTCTTATCATCACTTTTGCATTTTGATCAATGCAAAATTGTACCCCTAAATTAGTAAGATTTGCGGATACTTTTCAGCCTTCTGTTTAAAAAAAAAAGGAATAGTATTAAAAACAATTTTATTTTGCTACTGAAGCCTTGCTTGATATATCTAACAATTTTTTCCAACACTGCAACATCAAAAGTTGTCCATTTATTTTTTTATAAGGAATAATAGCCAAATAAGCTCTCAATCTTTAGTCCAAAATAGAATTAAGCTCTTAACATTTTATCGCGTGGAAATTAATCCATAAACTTTTTATTTCAGTGAAAATAAACCCTCAACCTTCTAAAATTATGCAATTAAGTCTAAATCTGTTAAATGACACTAACTGCCAACTAAGCTATCCACGTCAGCTTTCACGTTAGATATACTAACGGCAGTTAGTGTCATTTAACAGATTTGGACTTAATTGCATAATTTTAGAATGTGGAGGGTTTATTTCCACTGAAATAAAAAGTTTATGGACTAATTTCCACGCGATAAAATGTTAAGAGCTTAATTATATTTTGGACTAAAGATTGAGAGCTTATTTGGCTATTATTCCTTTTTATAATAATATTATGTTAGGAAATAATAGTGGATATATCAAGAAGTGGTTGGAATAAATAGTAGTAGACTTTTTATCCAGGTATTTGCATAAGGTTTGAGTTTTGGAGTTTCCATTGTTAGGAAAGCTTTACCGTTTACTACTCCCGCCCGAATAAGATTAATCTTAGACCATAAAACGGATGATGATACCTGTGCTTAAAAAAAAAGAAATAACAATGGATATGGCTTTGAGGTATGTAGGATTACACTATCTTGAGTGTAATAATGTTTCACGCAGAAATAAGTTACCCTAGGATATAACAAAGCTTTCAAAGTTCTTTGCGAAGAATCAGAATGCAGAGTAAATATTTTTGGAAATCATAACTCTTTATATAGAATGTAAGACACAAATGAATGGTTGTGATTGTATATTAAGTAACAGCCATTCATTTTCAGACATAAGTGTTCCACACATATAACTGAAAATATGTCTATTGAAACAGTTAAAAATATTTTTAAATTCAAAATTGAATTTAAAATATTTCTGTCAAAAAATAAAAATTTTGATTAAGTCAAAGAGCCCTAGTGCCTATCATTGGCTCTTCAAAATGGCCTAAACCTAAGCCAAGCTCCATGTCAAAGCCCTCGACTCTAAGTTACACTTAAGAGTTGATTTCTCTTTATAAATATGTGTGAGAACTAGTCATTTTGTATTGTATATGTACAGTTATTCATTTATTTAGTAATAAATGATTTATTTGTAAATATGTTATAAATTGTAAGTATAAAAATTATATGGGCCCATTTGAATTTTCGCGCCTAGATGAAACTATGAATGTGGAAACAGTGTACAAACGGTGAAATGATTAAAACGAGAAAATTTTAGAGACCTGAAATTATTTTATTTTTGGAATTTAGAGTTGTTGGTAGACAAATTGGCAAACGACAGATACACCCAAAGGGTATTTTTGTAAATTCCTCTCAAATCAAAATGAATTGGGACAAAGTGAAAATATCATGATATTCTACATGAAAAAGAGTTTAAGATAGTGGCCTTGGATTTAATTAAATCAGTGGTTAAATCGAAAATTTATGCAATTTACCCGGTAAGGGTAAAATCGTAATTTCTCACTATTGGTGCACCGCACGTCAATGAAACTGCTTCCAAGCACCAAGATATGTTTAATATGACTATTTGGAATTGGAATCCAAAAATTTGAACCACATTTACATGGTTTTTACGCCAGCGGGACTGAAAGGGCAAAATTGTTTGAAATTTCATAACTAGAGGCATTTTGGTAATTTGCAAAATTCCAGAATTCTCCTTAACAGTCAGTCAACTGTTGGAGAACACTATTCACCTTCTTCCCCAAGAGCTCCACACCATTTTCAAAGAAAAGAAAAGAAAAAAAATTACCAAACCTTATTTTCTAGTCAAAATTTCACCAAGACTTTGACTAGGGAAATATTCCATACACTCTCCTCTTTCAACCTATACCATTAGCTCATTAAATAAGTAACAAAATAAGGAGGAAGAAGACCATGAAGGAGTCGTCCAAGCAAGGTACTTCGCCATTTACTATGCCTTCTTTAATTCCAATAATATAGATTTATTCCTTTAAGCATATAAAGCATGTTTGTGGTCTTGGTTTAAATTAAATCTTGCCAAATTAATTTCCTCCATTAATGAGGGTTTCGGCCATGGCACATACCTAGGGAATTCTTGAGCTTTCATGCATGAAATGCATGCCAAAATGATGAATGAGCATGGTAGAACATGATTTAGCCATTGGAATGTTGAAAATCCTTAAGGAAATCAAGAGGTGATTTGCGGCCAAGGAAAGGGGGCTGGGATTTATGGCTGTTTCTAATGGTTTGAGGGTAGATTTAGACTATAGAAATTACAGGGAGTCTGCTGGTATGCTCAGATTTAAATTCTAACGCAAAACAAAGAAGTTACGTTATACTACCGATAAAAATTATACTGCAAAAATAATTGCAGTGTCTAAAGAGGCTGCATTTAGATATAAACAATAGCTTAAAAAATAAGTAATTATTAAGTTAATAATTTTGGTGGAATTATCTGTAGCTTGAGAATAACGGATAGCGAGTGGTGCGCATAAAGAGACCGAATACGCTACACAAGTAAGGGATGTGTATGTAAGCTGTAGCAATATTTCGAATGTATATTTATTATGCAAATAATTTATTATGAATATTTTTGAAATGAATTGCATGAAAATCTATGGAATTGAGGCTGTATGCGAAAACTGGAATCGTGTTTAATTTGCAGGAATGTTAGGGTAATAATTGCCGTTATGCTACCGAAATTTCTAGAATATTTTTTTAAAATATTATAAAATATTTAATTACATGATTTGAGGATTTCCTAGCCTTGAAAATAAGGAATTTATTATTTTTCATAAAACATGAATATACCAAAAAATATTATTTAAATATTCATGTTACCAGTTTTACTGGAAATGAGAATATAGAATATTTCTCATTCATGTTTTACAACATATGACATGGATTATGAGATGAAAGGATGAAAAGTGAATATTTTATAAATTATTTTCCATAAATATTCACTTTATGATTTAATAAAATCCTTTATGAACTAATTAAAAGAATTACAAATTTTACTTATTTCCAGAAAGGTGATATGGTTATGAAAATACTGTTTTGAGACTGCTAGGCTCCTTATCATGTCAATATGTGATATGTGATATGTATTTCAGTCCCGGTTGACATTTGATCAGTGATCGACTTAGGACTACCCTAGACTATGGCCATAGATTTGACATGACTATTATTGCCATACAGGGTATCTTCTCTCTAACATGATATATTCCGGGAGATACCTTAGTCTCCACTCTTATAAGATATGAAATGATATGTGATATGGAAAATGTGTTTAAATGAAAAAGCATAGGAATATGTTTTTATATGAAAAGGAGAACAATTTCTAATAGTTTACTGTACTATATGGAGTATTGTACTGTTTATGATTTATACAGTGACATGCGAAATGAATTTAAATGACAATTATGATTTATTTAAATTATTTTTTTAAGAAATTTATGAATATTAGTTTATTTTATAAAAGCATTATTTTAAAAAGGATATGAAATGATATGAAAATGATTGATCTCAACAACAATATTTACTCCCTATAGTCGCTTCTAGGTTCCGGGACAAGATAGGTTTTCAAAATACCTTCCTTACTCCATCCGGATCCCTAGCTGACTATAGTATTCTTCCTATATCGGTACTTAGAGTAACCATAGGAAAATAAAGATTTTCATTGCATATAGATTTTGAAATATCTAGTTTTGCATATAATTTTCTTACAGAGCCGTGATTTGCTCACTCTTTTATCTTAACATCTACAGAGTACTTCCAGTGACTGCATGATTTGCATCCAGGGATTGTTGGCTGCGCATATAGTGCTCCGAGGCAGTGAGCTTATATCCTGAAGATATAATTATTTATTTTATATGTTCATACCTATTTTACAGTATTACCATGTTGTAAATTAAACAGGGGATGTAAAAGATAAATAAATTCTCAGCATGTAAATATTTCATTAATTATGAATTACAGTTTGTTAAATAGTGACTGTATATAGAAAATAGGAAAGTAAGGCATCACAGACAGTCCAACCATATAAAATATATGGAAAAACGTGAAATAAGGTAGATACAAGATGTGACAATATGTTACTTTACTCATTTACAACCAATGTAAGAACTTGTTCCCTTGTATTATTACATGCTATCAAACATATTCAACCTCCAAAAAATGAATTTTTAACATAGTCAACACTAAAAGCTCAATTTCATATATACCCAACCCACATTTTTCCGAGTTGACATGTATTAGTTTTTTTTTTAATTTTATTTATTTTTTATGTAATTTAAATTTTTAGATTAAGAACATGTTATTTTATTATTTAACAATATAAAATATAAAAAAATACATGTTAAAAATATAAATTTGTAAAATAATTTTTAATTATTTTATATTGCTCCATTGTACCCTTTGTTGTTGTTTTAGTATTGGTCCTAAAAGTCTGGAATTAGCCATGGAGTTAGACGATTGCCGTAGACGAAACTCTTATTACGTATTGTTTCTACATGCTTTCGTTGTTGAAAAGTCTTGGTCCCAATTCACAACTCCAGCTTACCCAACCGTATCATGATTTAATAAATCTTCTAATAATGAAATTAAAGAAAATCACAAGTGATGATTTTCATAAATTTTTTGTAGTTGCAGAGTTTTTCTTTTTTAAATCTTATCAAAAGTGTTTTAAGAATTTTTGAAATAGCCTAATAAAAAAAATTTATTTACTTTTCAATAAATATTTTGTTTGGTAAATAGAGATAAAATAGTTAATATATAAAAAATAAAGTTGGATAAAATCGAAAATAAATAATAAATAAACTTTTTATAAAATTGAAGCAAATAATAAATACTTTTTTTAATAAATTAGAAAGCTTTTTGTGGTGTTTGTGTGAAATGTGAGAAGATATACAAAAACTAGTGAATTTATTTGTCCATTTTGCCTTGATTTGTATCTTTAATATTTTGTTTTTCTTTGCTATGTTTTTGATTTGTTCTTTTTATTTTTCGTGTGTTCTTCATGTTTTTTGCGTGTTCTTTGTTGAATTTCATCTTCTTTTGACGAGATTCATATCAAATTGTTGTCTATTTTTATACTTTGGATCTTGAAGATTTTTTATTTGTTGTTCAGCTTTGGATCTTGTTTTTTTATGGTTGCCAATTCGATTGTGATGATCGTGTCGTGGGTTGCAGGCATTTCGTGGGTTCATTGGCTGCTTTTTATTGTTAGGATTAAATTTGTTTTGGCCAAAGTTAGTATTAAATGATTAAGTCAAATTTTGTTGTTTACAAAGTGTTTGAAGATTTGCCTATATTAGTTTCTTGTTGCATCTTTGGGGCTGGCGCAGGTCTCTTCTTGTGTGTGGCTCTGGTTCTCCCGTCTTGACCCTGTTCTTTTTAAGCCAATAATGCCTCGTGTTCCTGCTTTCGTTTTGATATAAATGTCCTCAGGACAGTAATGGAAATAATTAGGATCCTCTACTAGTGGGTAACAACTAAGCAAACAACCAAGACTACAATTATAACACAGAGGAAACAATATCCTATTCAAAGCATCTACAAATATAGCATATAGGCCCCCATTGAAAGTACTACAAAGAGATGTAAGAATTTTTAATCGATTTTTCTAATGTATCAACACCAAAAATAACACATTATAGATTATAAATACGGAACAGAATACTAACCTCCAACCATTGATACCAAAAGTCTTGAGCTGCGATGAAATTGCGTTTTTTTCGTATTTGATCTTCTAATCTTAAGCAGACTCACTAATGGTGTGTTTTTTCAGAATGCTCAGATTAGGGACTCAATACCCTATCATTTTCTTTATATATGTCTTCCCATTAAAAACGTAATTCAATTTGTGGGCAGTTGTCACTTGTAGATATGGATAAATAATTTAAAATTTATTAAATAACAATAATAAAATATAGGACCACAATAGGAAGTTTTAAGAGGTTATAAAACTAACTTCAAGTCTTTTATTTCCTATAAAACACTACTTACCAAGTAGTTAACTTATGTGGGGAACTTACATTCTCTCACTTGGTCCGTATATTTTATTATACTTGCTATTCCATCCATAATCTATGAATCCTTATGCTTAAATTAAAGAAACAAAATACATGAATCATGGCGACAAGTCCTCTAAGAATGAGTAATATCTTCCATGTATTACAATACATTTCATCTCTTTAATATCAGCCTATATGTGATAACATAACTTAATGAATAAACTTTATGTTTATTCTAAGTCCAAAATTTATTGTTATTCTCAATAACCAATATGTGCACCAAATATTGAGAAAACAAAACAAATGAATAAGAGTTTCATTACAAATAAAAGTTGTCCATACAACTAATTCACAAGATGGAACCAAGTTCCATTCGCACTACATAATCCTTAAAACTATTTGGTGGCATGCCTTTTGTTAAAGGATCTACTGTCATCAATTCAGTGCTAACGTGTTTAATGACCACTTTATTCTCTTTAACACGTTCCCTTATGGCTAAATATTTAATGTCGATATGTTTACTTCGACTACCACTTTTGTTGTTTATAGCTAAGAAAACGACAACTGAATTGTCACAATATATTCTTAATGGCTTTGAAATGGAAACCACAATTCTAAGCCCAAATATGAAACTCTTCAACCATACACCATGTGAGGTAGCCTCAAAACAAGAAACGAACTCAGCCTCCATGGTAAAAGTAGCAACTAAAGACTGCTTTACACTCCTCCAAGATATGGCTCCGCTAGCAAGCATAAAAACATATCCAGATGTTGATTTTCGTGAATCAACACATCCAGCGAAGTCTGAATCTGAATAACCAACTACCTCCAAGTTGTCAATTCATCTATACATATGCATGTAATCTTTGGTCCCTTGAAGGTACCTCATTACTTTCTTTGCAGCTCTCTAGTGGTCCATACCCGGATTACTCTGATATCTTCCTAACATTTCGACTGCAAATGCAATGTCAAGTCTTGTACAAACCTGAGCATACATTAGACTTCCAACAGCTGAAGCATATGGAATGTTTTGCATTTGTTCCTTTTCAAGTTCATTTTTCGGGCACTGGTTCAAATTGAACTTTTCACCCTTTACTATTGGTCCTACACTTGGTGAGCAATCTTTTATTCGAAATCTCTCAAGAACCTTATTGATATAGGTCTCTTGAGACAGTCCTAGGATACCTTGAAGCCTGTCTCTATGGATCTTAATGCCAATGACATAAGATTCCTCACCCATATCCTTCATATCAAATTTCTTAGAGAGAAATTGCTTCACCTCATGCAACAACCCTTTATCATTGGTTGCAAGTAAGATATCATCCACATAAAGGACAAGGAAACAAATTTTACTCCCACTAACCTTGTGATATATGCATTGATCCATGATGTTCTCTACAAAACCGAATGAAGAGATGACATCGTGAAATTTTAAATACCATTGGCGGGAGGCTTGTTGTAATCCATATATGGATTTCTTGAGCTTGCACACCAAATGCTCACAATTACTAAAGAAGAATCCTTTCGGTTGTTTCATATAAACCTCCTCCTCTAGGTCTCCATTCAGGAATGCTGTTTTCACATCCATTTGATGCAGTTCCAAGTCAAAATGAGCAACTAATGCCATAACAACACGAAGAGAATCTTTCTTTGATACAGGGGAAAAAGTCTCTGTGTAATCGATTCCTTCCTTTTGAGTGAATCATTTAGCTACGAGTCTTACTTTATATCTATCAATGTTGCCTAATGAGTCCTTCTTTGTTTTAAAGACCCATTTACATCCAATGGCCTTTGCACCATTAGGCAACTCAATAAGATCTCAGACTCCATTAGATGCCATAGAATTGAACTCATCTTTCATGGCATTGTACCACAATTCAGATTTATTGCAACTCATGGCTTGTGAAAACGTTTCAGGGTCATCTTCGGCTCCAAAATTATAGTCAGACTCTTGTAGATACACAACGCAATCACTAGGTATTGTTGATTTCTTCATTCTAGTTGATCTTCTTAATGTTGTGTTAGCATCCTCCTGTGGAGTATGTTGCACAACTAGTTGCTCAACAGTCTCTAGTAATTGTTGAACAACTGGATGTACTGGATTGTCATCAGCAACTTGTGGAGCTTCAATGATTGGTTGTTCAGCATCCATTTGAACTTGAGGGAAGTTATGAACAACAACCAATTTGTCACTTGAAATGGGAGCCTGAATATCTGAATGATCCTTCTTAGAAACTACGTTCCGAGATTGATCATTCCTACTAATCAAGTCATTTTCAAGAAACTTTGCATTTCTTGATTCCACAATTCTAGTGACATGTGATGGATAACAAAATCTGTAACCCTTAGACCTTTCAGCATATCCAATGAAATACCTACTTATAGTCCTTGGGTCCAATTTCTTTTCTTGTGGATTATAAACTCTTACTTCAGACGGGCATCCCCAAATGCGTATATGTCGCAAACTCGGTTTCCAACCTTTCCATAATTCAAAAGGTGTTTTTGGAACAGCTTTAGTTGGAACCCAGTTTAATATATACACTGCCGTTTTAAGAGCTTTGGTCCACAAGGATTTAGGAAGCTTGGAGTTGCTAAGCATACTCCGCACCATGTCCATCAAGGTTTGGTTTCTTCTTTCTGCTACACCATTCTGGTCTGGAGATCCAGGCATAGTGTATTAGGCTTGAATCCCATGCTCTTCAAGAAACCTTGCAAATGGACCAAGTGCTTGTCCATCCTCAGTGTATCTACCATAGTATTCTCCACCTCTATCTGATCTCACGATCTTAATTTGCTTTCCACATTGTTTCTCTACTTCTACTTTGAAAACTTTAAAAGCATCTAATGCTTCATTCTTATTATAAAGCAAGTAAAGATACATATATCGTGAATAATCATCTATGAATGAGATGAAGTATTTTTGACCATATGAGTCCATGTCCGGACTACAAATGTCCGTATGTATGATCTCTAATATGTCTGAACTCCTCTTGGCACCTTTCTTTGTCTTGTTGGTCTGCTTTCCCTTTATGCAGTCCACACAAGTATCAAAGTCAGTAAAATCCAAAGTACTAAGTACTTCATCATTCACTAACCTTTTAATTCTCTTTATGAAGATTTGTCCTAATCTCCAATGCCACAACATAGAGGATTTTTCATTCATAACACATCGTTTAATACCAACATTACCTTGGACGTGCATTATACTATTTGAAATAGTATTTTGTAAATGAATTTGAAATAAACCATCAATCAACATCCCATTTCCAACAACACTAGATTTATAAAGCAAGTGGAAAGCATTTTCATAAAATTCAAAAGAAAATCCAAGTGGTACAAGTCTTGAAATTGAAATTAAATTTCTTGAGTAACATGGAATATAAAAGGTTCTTTCCAAATTCAAAACAAAACCAGTATCTAAAACTAATCTGCATGTCCCTACTGCTTCCATTTGAGAACGCATCTTGTTTCCTGAATAGATGCATTGCTCACTAGCCATTGGTTTCCTTTGGTTTAGAAAACCCTACAAGGTATTTGAAACATGGATTGTAGAACCAGATTCAATCCACTAAGTGTTATGACAAACATTGACCATATTAGATTCATAACAAACAAGTGAGATTGGATTACCTTTCTTTTCAAGTCAAGCCTTATATTTGTTGCAATCCTTCTTCATGTGTCCCTTCTTTTTATAGAAAAAACACCTGGACTCTTTCTTCTCAGTCTGGATAGGTATTTTACCTTTTCTCTTTTGTTTGGCTTGCGTTTTGTTCTTTCCTTGTGTTGCCATATGTGCACTTTCACCCATTTCCATTAGCAACCTCTCTTCCTCTTGAACATACATGGTTAGGAGTTCATTAATTGACCATTTTTGCTTATGTGTGTTGTAAGAAATTTTGAAAGGTCCATATTGTTGTGGAAGGTAATTCAGAATAAATTGCACAAGGAAAGATTCAGACATCTCAACCTCAAGAGACTTCAACTGAGCTGCTATGTCCCTCATCTACATGATGTGCTCACGCACACCTCTAACACTAGTGAGCTTCATAAATGATAACTTTGTCATTAGGGTGCTAGCTAGTGCCTTATCTAAAGACTCAAATTGTTCATCAATAGCCTTAAGCAATTCCTTGACATTTTTACACTCAGGGATTGAACCACGAATACTAGCAGATATGTGTGTCCTTATGAACATCATACTTAAGCGATTAGATCGCTCCCATCGTTCATATAGGGAAATCGCACCTTGAGAGCTAGTTTCATTAGGTACAGGTGGTTCATCCTTCCTAATGGCATAATCAATGTCCATGCACCCTAATTGAAGAAGAACTCTCTCCTTTCATGCCTTATAGTTATCACCACTTACATAGGAAACATCACATTTATCATCAGAAAAATTCAGAGGTTGTATAACTGCAAATATATCAAACATTCATGCTTATGTTACAAAATTTGAGGCAAATAAACATATATCATGCTTTACCAATGTAAATCATGCATCAAAATATGAATCAAATAACATATAAAACTGCCTGTGGGCGAAGTTCTAATTTAAATAGATTTATATATAAACTTTATGATGAAACTATCAAATTTTATTCCTTTTCTTAATTCCTGTGAGTAAATTAAGACAAATAATTTGTTACTTCATCCTAATTAATCACATAAATATAATGAAAATTCCTATGGGATAAATTTTATTATATTAAATATGATTAATTACAATTAATGTCATTTTTCTATATGTGATCGAATATACTTGATATATAATTTAACTTAATCAAAGATGCTGTGGCTAGTCCTTGATCAAGAAAAATTATATAGATCACATGACATCGAATTTTATGCATAAATAGTAATTTTCCAATCATGTACACAGTCAGCATATTATAAACAAATAATATTGTATACATACATTCATTACTTACGCATAAAATTCAAGCATACAAAAATATATCATGAACCAAATAATGATATGAACTTAATTCCTTTATGATTAATTTAATAATCAAGCCCTTTAAATTCTTGTCCACAATCATAATACAAGATTAATTTATTTGTCTAGAAACAGTAACAGAAAGCTAACCCAAATAAATTATCGAAACAAATGAAAAGGAAAGAAAGATATTTTCCTTTTCAATTGTTAAGTGAATAGCAAATACAAAAATAGTAGCCTAGCTAGCTATGAAAATGCAAAAGCTCAATTCCCAAACAAATTAAATTCATAAGAACAATGTTCATGTTCCTTTGTTTGCCAAATAAAAAGGTTCCATAATGACCACACATTTTGTTCTTATTAATAATCTTTTTCATGCTTTACAATGCCTCTTTATTAGCAAGAAGGTTACTCTTAAATACATGAGGAGAGAGGCAGATCATAATATTAAAAGCAAACGAGAGCAGCAGCAATGTGAAGAAAATAGAAATAAGCAGTTCAAGCTAACTGTAGTTCTCCTCCATAGTGCAGAAACCGAATGCCAGACATTGTCCAAAGTTTTTGAGTTCAAGAAAATTAATCGCACCGAATATCAAACAAAATCAAGGCAGAGGTTAACTTGCTTAGATACCAACTGTAAGAATTTTTAATCGATTTTTCTAATATGTCAACACTGAAAACAACACATTATAGGTTATAAATGCGGAACAGGATACTAACCTCCAGCCAGTGATACCGAAAATATTGAGTTACGATGAAATTTCGTTTCTTTCGTTTTTGATCTTTTAATCTTAAGCAGACTCACTAATGGTGTGTTTTTTTAGAATGCTCAGATTAAGGACCCAATACCCTATCATTTTCTTTATATATGCCTTCCCATTAAAAATGTAATTCAATTTGTGGGCAATTATCACTTGTAGATATGGATAAATAATTTAAAATTTCTTAGATAACGATAATAAAATATAGGACCACAATAGGAAGTTTTAAGAGGTTATGAAACTAACCTCAAGTCTTTTATTTCCGATAAAACACTACTTACCAAGTAGTTAACTTATGTGGGGAACTTACAAGAGAAACTTTTCAATTCCATTATTTCCCACCCCTTATTAGCAACCAATCACTGTGTCATTCCAATAATAAATCATCAACAGTATAAAACTTTTTAATCAAGCCAAAAGTTTCCAATTTTACTTAAGTTAAAACATAAATCTAACCACATATACCATTAAATCATCACATTTTTACTAGCCCTCTATTCAATCATAAGCAATAGTTTTCAATTTCATATGAAATCAATACATAGTTTCTCTTAAATCACCCAACTCAGCAAAAGAAAAAGAACTTTTCAATATATAGTTTCATATGCTGCTTGCTGGTGTTAAGTAGGAGTGTTTATTCGGTCGGTTTAGTTAATTTCGAACCGAAGTTTGTATTTTCGACATTAACCAAAATTTACATTTTCACTTTTGTTAACCAAACTAAAGTTTGTATTTTCAAATTAATCTAACTGAAATAAAGTAACAACCAACTTGCATCAATATAAAACAAGTAACAACCTACATCTAACGTCAATGTAAACCAAATAAAACAACACTCAAAATCTCAAACAATCATCAATTACTAGCAATATATAAATTTCAGGTAATAGTTTGATTAATCAGTTAATTTCGATTTTCGAATCAAATTGATTGATAATCAAAGTTTCATCAAAATCTCTTTCGTTAACTGACCAAATATATTTCGATGGTCGACCGTTTAACCGAAAATCAATTCGGTCAGTCATTAAAATCGCACTTTGAACACTCCTAGTGTGCATAGGGTAAGATTAAAATTAATTAACAAAGTGAATAAGCACATTAATCATTTCATTTCTATCATGATGCTTGTAATTGATTGAAGGCAAGACAAACAATCTAGTTTAATTAGTTTCGTTAATCAAATTGTAGCAGAAATATATTGCTATTTTCAAATAAATATATAATTTTTTTAGTTTTATTTTATTCTAAGATTCCTTTGTCTCATAGAGTTTTTTTTATTTTTTCTAGAAATAATTTTTTATATTTAATATGTTCTTAACATGTTATTTTTGTTTCTTATTTAGATAGCTAGATGGATTCAACAATATCAAGCAATCTCCCTTATAGTAATACTTTGCTTAAAAGTCAAAATGCTTGTAATGAGTCACCTATTGATGCCGAAAACACATGTGGTTGAAACTCTAGCTCTTGGACCAATAAACAACAAATGAGCAAGCAAATGCCACTGACAATGTCTAGCAAGTGCTGAGAAACCACCTAGTGGCAAATTGGAATCCTTAACATCTAAGGTATGAGAACATTTTAATAGGTTGCATTGTAAGACTAGAGATGATAAAAAAAAGCCACTTGCAATTATTTTGGTAAACTTATGAAATGTCCTAGTACAAATGGAACTACTATCTTGTGTAACCACATAAATAGATATAAAAAAACACTCTTTGAACAAATTTGATGAGAACAAAAAGGTCTTAATGTTTAAAGCTCTATTTAAAGATGACATAGGGACTAATAGTGATTCATCAATGATTAAATGGAAGTTTGATCAAGAAACTTGTAGAAAATATTGTGCTAATATGATCATTTTGGATGAATTGCCTCTTAGGATGGTTGAGTGTCACATCCCAAGTACACAGTATTTTACCTTTTTGCACACATTTTCATACACATGAATTGGTTGAGCTGTCATCAATGCCTTTATTTCTCACTTTTAAAACACTAGTGAATAGTGAATACTACATTTCACTTTAATTTACATATATAAATTTATTACAAACAGTAATTAAATCATTCATATACATCCCTTGTTTAATATAACACGTAGTATTGTAAAATAAAAGTCTGAACATATAATGTAAACTAAATATACCTCCAGGATAAATCACAGCTGCCTCAGGGTGCTCAATATGCAGCCATTAATCCTCGGATAATATATCCAGTGGTCACTTAAAATACTCTAGAAAGATAAAATGTTGGGGTGAGCAAACTATGGCTTAGTAAGAGATTTGTATGCAAATTTTGATACCTCGAAGACTATATGCAGTAAAATCTTTAAATTCCTATTTGTATGCTGGGCACACTACAAAGGAAATGATACTATAGTCGGCTGAGAAATCCAGATGAAGCATGGAAGGTATTTTGAAATACCTATCTTGTCCCGGAAACCCAAAGTGATTATAAAGAGTAGGAATTTATTTTAATATAAAACTCGTTAAAATATTCACTACATATAAAATATCACATGTTTAAGTAAAATAATTTATTAAATCATGTGAACAACACTTGAAAATATTTTGATTTCAACTATTGAAATCAATCACTTTAAACACATGAAACAATAAAATACACCATGCAAATATTTCACTAAGTTAGTGATCAAAGCACCACAATACATCGTATATTTCAATAATTATCACCAAACCAATAATAACATGTGGAATAATAGTGGAGACCAAGCAACACCCTGATAATATCATGCTATAATAATCCCCATGGGAGCAATAATAATAAACACGTGAGATCTATAGCCATAGTCTGTATGTGCCCTCGGTCGTATACTGAGCGGATGACAACTGAGACGCTAAAGACGGCTCAATGCCAATAGCTATACACATGAATAACACATGGAACACATGACACATGAGCATGATATGGGGCCTAATAGTCTCAAAACAGTATTTACACAGTGTTAAAACCTTTATCGAAATCAGTACACGTGATGAAAATTTATTTATTCCATAAAGGAAAATCATAAATAAAATAGTGAATATTATACTGAAAATAATTATAAAATATTCACCATTCACCATTTCACTTCACCAATCACACCTTTCACTATAAAACATGTGGGATGAATTTTCGGTAGTGAAACCTTTACCGAAATCGGTATCATGAATATTTAATAAATATTTTTCTGTAAATTCACCCTTTATGAAAAATAATTAATTTATCATTTTCAAGGCTAGGAAAAATATCAATAATGCATCAAAATATTTTCTAACATTTTTAGAATTATTTTTAATAAATTTCGGCAGCATAACAACTGCCAGAGTCCTAGCCTCCCTACACTTGCAAACACAGTCTCAACAACCAAAAAACCACAAATTCTTCGCAATTCGAGGCAAATCAATATCCCATAATTCTTATAAAACTCATAGCATGTAAATTATGCATTCGAATATCCCTACAAATTTACACACGTGTCTCTTACCTGTCTATTCGAGATCGTGTTATCTGTTGCACCACACGAACATCGATATTCCTGAGCTGCAATTAATTTTACCAAAATTATTAGCTTATTTAATTCTTATTTTTAAGCTATAATTTATTCCAAAATGCAGCCATATAAGATACTGCAAATATTTTTGCAGTATAATTTCTACTGGTAGTATAACGTAACTTCTCCGTTTTGCGTTGGATTTTAAATCTGAGCATACCGACAGACTCCTCGTAAATTCTACAGTCTAAATCAACCTTCAAACCATCAAGAACAGCCACAAATCCCCTCCCTTTCACCTTGACTGAAATGCACTATGGCCATTTTTGCATGATTTTCACCATTCAAATGTTATCTTGTTATTTTCCTACGCATAGTGATTTAATTGGCACCATTTAAATGCTTGAAACACCATGAAACCCCCTAGATCCATGCTTGGCCGAATGGTATAATAATGGTTAATTTTTATTTTTCATGATTTAAACAAAATAAGGCTTATAAACATGCTTATCACACTTAAAGGAAATGATTCATGCCATTAAACTTAAGAAAACACCATGAATGGCAACTTACCAAGTCTTGGCTGAACCTTTGGGAGCTTGTTTCTCCTTGTATGTTGCTTGATAGGATGAGATAGGGGTATAGGATTGTAGAGGGGAGAGAGAAGAACAATTTTGGTATAAAAACCTTGTTAAAATTCTAAGTAGGTTGTTTGTTATTTTTGTTGGAAAATTTTCTTTCTCTTCCTTCTTGGTTATGGTGGCGTGGATGAAGGTTGAAGACAAGTCAATAGTGGCCGGCTGGTTGCTCAAGAAATATGGGGAATTTTCTGAATTTTACTAAATTACCATAATGCCCCTTATTATAATTTTTTCGAATAGTTTTTCCCTTACTATCCCATTGGCATAAAAACCATGTAAACGAGCTCCAAATTTTTGGATTCCAGTTCTAAATAGTCATATAAATCATATCTAGATGATTGGAAGTGGTTTCGTTGACTCGCGATGCACGGATAGCGAAAAATTACAATTTTACCCTCGCGACCCTCCAACGAAATTTTCTAATTTTGTGACCATTTTGACAAATACGTTGACACCATGTTAAAGTACTTTTCATGTAGAATAATATGATATTTTTATGTTGTCCCAATTCATTTTGGTTTGAGAGGAATATACGAAAATACCCTCGAGACATATCCGTCATTTTCCAATTTGTTTCTCATATTTCACAAAATAATGTAACTTTGGTATTTTGACTTCCAAATCACCACAATATCATTATTTAACCTCCAAAAAATTATTTTCTCACTCATAGCATCATTCGGGCACTGAAATCTAAGTGGGGGCCACGTGGCTTATCACTTAATATTCATAAAAATATACAATTTAATTAATTTATTTATTTATTGAAATTTAAAATTTTGTACTTGTACATGTACAGTACAAAATAATGAGTTCTCACATTGAGCATGAGGGATTTCGTGAGTTTTGTAGTGTTATGCAACCTCGATTTTAAGCTCCTTCGTGGTTCACTATAGTTAAATATTGCTATGACTTATTTTTGAGTTAGAAAGAGAAGCTTTTGAAGCTATGGAATCCATCTCCATGACAAGTTCGGGGTCACGATGCGTGCTTCTCCCTTTGTACTCTAATTCCATTCCTAAAATATGTTTTTATAGTGCTTGTCATGCTTGCAGGCTTGATACTAGAGTGAAGACTTCCCACAGCATGAGATAGAAGCTCGGTGTTCAGGTAGATGACTTGATAGCCAGCCATTAACAACATAACACTCTAATGCCTTATGCCTTAATAAGCTAAGGAGATAGCTGCCGACGACTCCTTCTTTAGTAAGAAACCAGAAGATTTTTTTCTATTGACTTGAACTGGGGAGAGAGAAAGCATAACCTATCTTTAAAAGCAAGGCAAGCACTATCGGGAGAGACAACTAATCTAATTGAAAATGGTTTATGACCTGTGTTCAAAACCACCACTACTTTCTTTCCTTCTTTGAAAGCAGAGTGGGAAACTTAACTCGAATTCATATTTGAGATGGTATCAAGCACAAAAGAGATTTAGACAAAGAAGAAGCGAAGGCGTAGGGCATAAGACAACTGGTAGCTCTAATGCTATCAATCGTTAAGCCTTAGAACAATACTAGGCTAACTCAAAAGTCTCTTCCCCTTGAGTTAAGTAGTGAACCGAAGGAAAGCAGGTAGTCTGCTAGAATAAGCAGTTTTGGTGTGGAACATCTATCTTACCCGGACTGTGAACTTCTCTACTTCACTTCTTTAAAGTGTGGAGAAAAGGTTTCCCTTCAAAGGTTTCCCGTCGATCGGAGCTTTCTTTTCAACTTCATCAATTGAACATTGCACAATACACTCATAAGGCCCCTGAAAAGGAGGTGAAGTTAACTAATTCAATGGTTCCTTACTCTATTGCTTTTTTTCAACTTCATTGATCGACTATTAGTTGGTATTCCATGTCAAAGCAACATGAGATAGACAAAAGAGCAGACTATCTCCAAGGGGGTGGTAGGCTTAGTAGGGCTCGAATATACAATATTATCGTTATGAGCGGTATGTCCCTCTCTAGATTGAAATTACAAGGGACGGGACCCTCTACTATATATATATATATATATATATATATATATAGAGAGAGAGAGAGAGAGATGCAAATACGTTTTCAAAGATTCCACTTCATAAGAGCTAATAGAGCTTTTCTCCTCAACCAAGCAAAGTTAGAACTTGATTGGAAAGTGGAAGGCAGGGCATTCACCCTTTGTTTTGGCACATGAGGTTCATCCGCCCCAGGAGTTTACCAACCGATTTTCCAACTACAACTAGATCCCTGCCAATAAGGCCTTCTTTTGAATGCTCTACCTCTATCTTTCCTTCGCCCTAGTGCTCTTGATCAATGGAAGCGGGCAAGGAAGAAAGGAATGATTTAACCTGGGGACTTTTGAAGATTTAAGGAAAGCATCTTCCTCTAGGCGTGAAGCGTGATGTTAGTTTTTCATCTCCTACTTTATTTGTTTCCCCCTTTACTGAAAAGGTCAAATCGGTACCCTCCTTACACAAACCAGATAGATAAGGTTTCAAGTGTCCATCATGTTAATGGATCCTTTCTTGATAGTTTTCTAGTTTATAGAAAATCTTTCATTCTCGATTCAAACCAATCTGGATTTAGAGCCGATCATTTCTTCTGGCACTTGATTTGAACTTTCATTATGGTTATGATGCTTTGCCTCCTCTGCAAGAGGACGAGGTCTCCGCAACAGGCCTCCTCTACCTTTTTTTTTCGGTATATCATATCTATTGTTTTCATCTTCCCACGGGTAAGGCCCCTGGGGAGTTAGGTGTCTAATAGAAAATCCTCAGTAGCCATCGAAGTGAATGCCAGCTAATGAAGCGATCGAAGTGTAGTTCTGGGGTTATAAGAGTGAAATGAGACTAATAAGGGTTCTTAAAAGAGAATATCAGGGGTAAAATCTTGGTTTTAGTGAGTTCAAGAGATGAGGATGACAGTGATCCCAAGTCAGTCGGTAGCCTTTTATGAAAGTTTCTTTAATGGGAATTGAATAAAAATTGGAAGATGGAGCAAAGCCCTCTCTCTCGTTGGTGACTTCCTTCATTCATGCTGGTTACAAAGATAAGGAGACTCATTAGAAGGAATCTGGCCCTTAGCTTTAGGGCCTTGCCCATCTTCTTAAGGCTAAGCCGATTCGATTGACTAAGAGGATTCGTTCACTCTCCTCGAACCGTGTTCCAACAAGGTTGCAGAGTATTAAGCAAAGTAAGGCACATGCTACAAGAAAACAATCTTTCAGAGATGGAAAATTTTCGTTGGTAAAAAAATATATTAGCGATAGATTAGCAATGAAATTTTGTCACTAAATTGGTTGGTTAGGTCAGAATGCATTAACGATAGAAATAGCGACAGAATTCCGTCACTAATTACTGTAAGAACAAAATCTGTCACTAAACGATTCATGCGAAAAAAAATTGGCACGAATAATTTAGGGACAGAATTAACGATGGAAATTCCGTCACTAAAACCATAATTTCGAGCGAAAAAAATTAATATATTTTTTCAATTACTGAAAAACAACATTTTCATCGCTAACGGCTTTTAACGACGGAAATCCGTTACTAAAAATATCTTTTTATAAATCAATTGCAAAAAGCTTTCAGCAATGGAATTCCGTCATAGAAGTGATAATTTTAATTTTTTTAATTTTCTAATATAAGGCAAATATAAAATATATTTTTTAATTGATAAAATTTGTTGCAATAAGGTCGTAGAATGCTTAATTTTAGTAATTTTCTATTTTTTAAATAAAACCATATATAAATTATCATTTTTTATTTTATTTATAAAATCCGTCGCAAAAACATTTCTGCAATCGAATTCCGTCGCAGAAGGCTTAATTTATTAATTTTCCTATTTTTAAAAAATAAACATGATATAAATTACATTTTTTTATTTTTTTATTTACAAAATCCATCGCAAAAAACCTTCTATGACGGAATTCCACCATAAAAAGCTTAATTTTAGTAATTTTCTAAATTTTAAAATATAAACATGATATAAATTACATTTTTTATTTTTTTTATTTATAAAATCTGTCATAAAAGTATTTCTGCATTGGAATTTCCTCGCAAAAGTCTTAATTTTAATTATTTTCTAGTTTTTAAAAATAAACTGGATACAAATTACATTTTTTTATTTATAAAATTCGTCGCAAAAAGTCTTCTGTGACGGAATTCCGTTGTAAAAGATTAATTTTTATAATTTTTTTTATTTTTTATAAAATAAAATCGCATTAAATTATTTTTTTTATTTATAACATTCGTCACAAAAATCTTTCTGTGACGGAATTTCGTCGCAAAAATAAATTTAAGAATTTTATTTTAAAAATAAAATACTATAAATTAAATTTTTAATGTATTTTTCGGAAAATGGGCTCATTATACTAACGCAATTCCATCGCTAATGAAAAGTAAACTGACACATGAAATTGAATAATTTTTTTCGAAAAGAGAGCCTTTAGTAATGGATTAGCATCGGAATTTCGTCGTTAATCCGTCAATGAAGTGAACTGTACCTGACATATGCCGAATCGACAGAATTTGTTGGGACTTGCACTTTTAGCGTCGAAATTAGCGATGGAATTTCATTGCTAATCCGTTGATAAAATAAAAAAATTTTTGAATTTTTCGAGGTGCCGTCACACTTTCCCTCTCTTTCTCTCATTTTCTCTCATCTTTTTTACTCCTCAATTCTCTTTCTCTCATTTTCTTTCACCGCCATTGAAGACTGATGCCTACCTCCACATCTTCTGCCACCGACGACCTCTGACCAGTGAACCAAGCAGACCGTGGCTTGCCTCCGCGTCATCAACTGCTAGTAACTTGATTTTTTCTAGTTTAAGCTCTTTTTCTATTTTATTTTTGTTTTTGTTCTCCTGCACACCGTCCGCCAATCATCCCTACAGCAACGACATCACCTCCTCCCTCCCATTGGTAAGTTTAGATTTTTTTTATTTTTTATTTAAATAAATGTATTTATTTTCTATTTAACTATATGTTTTAAATAATTTTTTTATAAATATGTATAACTATTTACTGATTATATTTATATTAATTGATTAAAATTATTAATGTTGATTGACATTTAGTTATGATAAAATTTGACTAAAGATTGAATAATTTTATAAATTTATATAATGTGTCATTTTTAATATATTGATATTGTTTTTTATATAGTTTGGATAAAATAGTTTTGTTTGAATTTATAAATTTATATAATGTGTAAATATATATTGTTATATTGTATTTCTATGTAGTTTAAATAAAATCTTATATTAAATATTGAAATAATGTGTAAATAATAAATTAATATAATATGTTATATTGTGCATGTAATAAATTAATTTATGTAGTTTGATTAAAATTTAATTTTATAAATTTATATGAGTATGTGTAAATAATTTATTGTTATATTATGTTTTTAATGTAATTTCAAAAAAATTCCATCTTTATAAATAATGTGGAGTTTAAATAATTACATATATTATTGTTAACAATTATAATTATGTTTGACAATGTGAGAACCAAAATTTTTTTTCTAGTTAAATAGGTACTCTTGTGTAATTTAGTGACACAAAGAGATAATGTACTTATGGGATTTCAAGTATAAGATTATAGTACGTATTCATAGAAGTCAAGTATTCGAGATTAATGTGAGATATACGATAAAAAGATATATGAAGTGCATACTAAATGACTACGAAAGAAGATATAATTCTATGACTGAAAATGGTTACTTGTGCACGTAAGTCAAACTAAAAACACGTAATGTGTATGCATGCAAACGTTCATGCATGTATATATACGTATGAACATATGCAAATAATAATAGGAGAATAAATTAATGTATATATGTACGCATAAGTATAGATATATGTACATACAAATAAATGTAAAGGTATGAGAATATAAATTGAATATATAAGTGTATAAAGGAAAATACACAAGTATATATTATATAGAATACAATTATATAAATGGGAAATATATATATATATGGGTAATATATATATATATATGAAAATAGATAAATAAAAATATATTATAAGTATGTTGAGATTATAAATGTATTATATATAATACATAAAGTATGAGATATATATATATGTTGTAATCTTTAATATATATATATATATATATATATATATTTATATATATATACACACTAAAAGTTTTGAAATATAAGTCTTATATTAAAAGTGTGTATATATATATTATATTATAATACATTATATTATATTATATTATATTATATTTTATATATATATATATATATATATATATATATATATATATATATAAAAGATGAATGGTTGGATTTGGTGGAAAAAATCCCACCCAAATTCAAAGTGCTCTGCCGCAAGTCCAACAATAACAATATACTTAAAAGAAACTATATTAAATTATGACAAAAAAAAAAAAGGAGGGGGGGGGAGGGGGGGGGGGGGGGGGGGGGGGGGGGGCAAAGAAAGACAAGACAACTCCCACTATCTCTTTTGTTACATTGAAAAATATTTCTTTTTTTTACTTTCTCATCTTCCAGCCGGCTCCCATTCTTTCGGTCAAAGGAAATTGCTACAGTATTCTCAAAAACTCAGCCACTTTTGCTTTCCTTTCACCCGTTTCCCTGGTACATTCCTTAAGCTCTTCCCTCACATAACCTTCGCCCTCGCCACAGCAGTGTATTGAAGGGAGTCCTATCCGAAAGAAAGGGAAGCTGATGGCATGGAACGGAGGTAGCTGGGTGGCGTCGTGAGCTGAAGATGGAAGAGTAGGGCGTGACTCTAAAAGCTAGGTTAGAAGCAAGGGAAGAAAACTGATTTAAAAGAGGGACTTTGTAAGACCGAAAAAAAGCTGATCGGTGGTTGGCTTGGGTGTTTCTAGCCCTAAGCAAAAGGGGGCACAAGGCTGGAACGGATAGCATCTCTGGTGGTGACTACAGCCGACACACAAGGGGCTGTTCACGTGGTGTACAAGGGCTGCTCAAGGAGGAGCAAAGGGCTGCCGTGGTGGTGTTCTTCTCCAAGTTGCCGAGACATTGAGGTAAAAATAAAAGAAAAGAAAAGAAATAAAAGAAAAATAAAAGAAGAGAAATAAAAAGAAAAGAAATACAAGAAGGAAAGTATATATATAAATATATATTTGTATATATAGAAATGAGAAGAATAGAGTTAAGAACTCTATTATAATAATGTTAAATATAATAAATACATATATATATATATTGTTTTCTTGGAGACAAGGTAGGAAACAAGGAAAGAAAAAAAAATAAAAAGAAACAGAAAATACATAGATTTAAATATATATATATATATATTTGTATATTGGAAATGAAGGAATAAGATCTAAGAGTTTTTATGATACTAGTATTAAATACATATATATATTACTTTTATATATATATATATATATATATATATATATATGTAATTCTTGCTTGAAAACAAGGAAATAGATAAATATATATGTGTAGTACATATATAATGATATATAGTAGATTTTAAAAATTTTATTACACTAGTGTTAAATATATATATATATATATGTAGGTAAATATATATATATATGTATATATATGCTACTTATTTGAAAATAAAGTAAGAGACAAAGAAGAAAAAAGAAAAGAAATAAAAAGAAAGGAAAAGAAAAAGGATTAGAAAGAAAAGAGATATATATATATGTGTGTGTGTGTGTGTGTGTGTGTGTGTGTGTGGAAATGTGATGCATATATATATATATATATATATATAGAGAGAGAGAGAGAGGAAGAAATACAAGGATGAGATAAGTCCGATTTGAGAATCCGAATTAAATTAATGTTAAGTGTGTGTATATATATATATATATATATATATATATATATATATATATATATATATATATGTGTGTGTGTGTGTGTGTATTAAGTTGGAAGTTAAACCTTCAAGTATATAGAAATGGGCTAGACGTTATTAAGTCAGATTTTTATTGTGAAGGTGTAGCACGACGGGAGGATGACGAAAACAGTCTAGCTAACCACGGGACAAGATCAAGCTAAGCTCGCACTAGATAAGACGTTTATATAACGTAGAAGTAGGATTATCCTATATAGGATTGAATCCTACAATAGAATGAATTGAATACCTAGAGATTGAATATAACAAAATGAAATGTAGGTATGATATTCGACTTGATAAAGTATCAAAGTGAGAGATATTGATCGGAAGTGAATCGACATGGTATAGGTTCACAGATATTATGAGATGAAATGATAAACATTCATGCAATTCATGAGTATGTCATTTTATGGTTTTTATTTCACTTCCTTGAATTTTATTGCCATCGAGCATGACTTATTACTATACATGAAAGACCGAAATGATTTATTCTTATCATGTTACAAGAATACTTTGGATGCTTGAATGGTTTTGAAAAGAATGAAATGATAGTTTCCGCATATGTACGTATATACATGTAAATGATCTTCAGAAAAGCATTACGTACATTAAACTATTTTTATACGAAAGATTTAATGCTTTATGAGACTATAGGCACCCTAAGAGAATTAATTCAATAAAGCTTAGTGGAAGCCGCCTAATTGGAGATTACTCATTAGGCATAGATATTTGTCCGACAATAGTCGTGGATAAGTCTCAGTCTCGCCTAATCAGTAGGGCTAAGAGACATAAGGTCTATGGCCATAGATAGCTCCCTAGTGGTTTCCAGGGGACGATGATATGATTCTTCACTACTAGCTACAGTGAACTAAGTCTTTATTGATAGAGAGATAGGGATTTAGCCTAGTCTCAAATGATACGAAATGAAGTTTAGAGTATGCCTTTAAAATGAAAATGAACTCTAAACTCGATATTAATTTACAGTATATGAAACGCATTTTGATGCTATTTGTGATATGAAATATACTTCAAAAGTATATGTGATATGAAATGTGCTTCGACAAATATGTGATATGAAATGTATTTCAAAAAGTATATGTGATATGAAATATACTTCGAAAAGCATATGTGATATGAAATGTATTTCAAAAAGTATATGTGATATGAAATATACTTCAAAGTATATATGATATGAAACTTGCTTCAAAGAAATATATGTGATATGAAATGTATTTTAAAAGTATATGTGAGATGAAATGTGCTTCAAAAAGCATATGTGAGATGAAATGTATTTCAAAAAGTATATGTGATATGAAATATGTTTCAAAAAGCATACTTAACATGAAATGAAAAAGCTTGCATATTTCAAGCATGTCTTAAAAGAATACATGAAATGTATTGATATTTTACATGTCTTGAATTTGTTTAAAAAGAATATGTATTACATGTTTTATGACTGTAACTACTTCGATCATAATTACATGTCAAAGGTTATATCATGGTTTCATAACTTAGACATTTCATGACATGTTGAAGCATAGAGGAACTGAATCTGAGAACATGACAGGTATATGATCGCATGATGAATAAGAGAATGATTGATAGTAAATTTTCCTCACATGACATCATGCATGGCATATAGAACAGTATAATTCTAACTCTGCACTTATGTAAATGACTTACTGAGCCTTGTTCATTAAACGCTATTTAAATTTTTCAGATTAAGAACGGAGTTGGGAGAGTATTTCAGAGCTTTCCGAATTAGTCTCAAGCTTGAAATATAGTCCCAACTCTCCAAGGAGACTTTTGTGAATATTTTGGGTATACATACTCCTCTTTTGCATTTAATATCGATTCAGACTGTTTTTGATTCAGTACTTAGATGGGATGTAATCTAATATAGAGAATGGCATCTAAACTATAGTAATGGTGGAAGTATAGAATTGTTGATTTTGCATGAGTATGGATATGTAGATTGAATAGCATGAACAAATGACCAAGTATGAAGATGTGAACTATATGATGAAATGTTATAAACTGGAAATGAACTTAAGTTGTGAAGAAAGTTTAGACTCATTATAAGAAAGAATTATGGTGAGCTTGGTCATAGCAATGCTAGAATATAATCAATTGCTATTGTGGGAAGCATGAGCTGGATATTACTTGTGATTTTTATGCAGGTAATTAACCTGGGTAAAGTGATAAAAATAGGCGAGGAAGTTAACCTCCCGAAATAAAATTCACTATATTGCACTTAGACAACATGAGTATAGGAAAAAAAAATTTAGCCCAAAATTCTACGCATCTGTACAAATAAGAGGTACTGTCGCAGCCTTCGGGTCGTGACAAACAATGTTTTTTCTTATTGTTTATTTTGTTGTAGGTTTTAATTTCAAATTCAACAACATTAGACGACAACAAGTCCTGGTAATTTCAGTTGAATTTTTCTATTTTGGAATGGAAAAAAATTGTGTTAATTTTTTCTTAATTATGGTAGATATCCATTATATTTTACTTATGTAGTCCCAAGGGAAGTATTGCTATTCTTGAATAGAATGCAGAGTTTCAGCATTTAAAAGAGGTGGTGTTCGACATGAAGGACGGGTTCGATGAATTAAGAAGTCAATTCTTTGCTTTTATGGGTTAATTCACCAATTTCATGAACAGAGGGTAACTCGAAGCTGGACCGTATGGATCGGGAGACAACGAATTTAGACCAGAAGGTAATGGATCTGGATCGTTTAGATCAGAAGGCTGCGTCGATCAGTGAGACCTTGACGATGATGAACTTTTTTTATTTTCTATGAATTATGTGTGATATTATTACTTATATTACTCGTATATTGGATTATTTTAGGTACCCATAAATAGTTCCAAAAAATATATAAAAATTTAAAATATATAAAAACAAAAATATACATTTCAACGATGGAATAATGGAAAATATATAAAAAAATAAAAATACTGTTAGGGACGAAATTCCATCTCTAAAAGGATTCAGCAATGGAATAATTAATCTTATATAAAAAAAGTACTACTTTCAGTGACGGAATTCCGTCGCTAACATGATTCAGCAACAGAATAATTAAAAAATATTTAACAAATAAAAACACTTTCAGCGATGGAATTCTAACTCTAAAAGCTTTCAATGACGGAATAATTGGAAAATATTAAAAAAATAAAAAAACTTTTAGTGAAGAAATTCCATTACTAAAACGATTCAGCGATGGAATAATTGAAAAATATTTAAAAAAATAAAAACTTTCAGAGATGAAATTTCCTCGCTAAAACGATTCAATGACGAAGTAATTGAAAAATATTTAAAAAAATAAAAATACTTTCAACGACGGAATTCCGTCTCTAAAAGCTTTTAGCGACAGAATAATTGAAAAATATTTAAAAGAATAAAAAAACTTTCAGCGACGAAATTCCGTCTCTAAAAGCCTTCAGTGACAGAATAATTGAAAAATATTTATAAGAATTAAAATACTTTCAGTGACAGAATTCCATCTCTAAAAGTTTTCAACAACGAAATAATTGAAAAATATTTAGCGATGGAATTCTGTCCCTAAGCAACGGAAAAATTGGATAAATTAAAAAATTGAGAAAAATTTCACCGTCAAAATTCTGATGTTGTTACCATCAATGAAGGAATAAATTAGCAACAGAAATACAGACAGAATTTTTCGTTTTGCGTCGAAATACTTTTACGGGCTTCAAAATTATCGACAGAATCAGGGACGAAATTTTCATAGCTAAAACCTCTTTTTAATGTAGTGGTCATTGGAAAATACATTGAGAAACATTTGCTTGAATGGGGAATAGATAAAGTTCTTACTATCACTATAGATAATGCAAGTGCTAATAATCTTGGCATTCAATATGTAAAAAGAAGACTTAGTAGTGGGTATTTGCATATGAGGTGTTGTGCACTCATTTTTAATTTTATAGTGAAAGAGGGTTTAATGGATTTTGATGATTCAATTTTACGAATTTGTTCTACTATGAGGTATGTGAAGTCATCCTTACAAGGTTACAAAGATTCAAAATTTGTGTGAAGCAAGAAAAATTAGCAAGTAAAAGCCTTGTTTGTCTAGATGTTGAGACTATTGGAATTTAACTTTCTTGATGTTGGAATCTACTTTGAAGTTTCAAACAACTTTTGATAAGTTAGAGGAACAAGATAACAAATATAAAGCTGAGCTTAGGACAAGAAAATAAGGATTTGCCTACTAGAGATGATTTAGATTATGTTTGTGTGGATTGTCGCTTAAAAGCTTTTATGATTCCACTTTGTGTGTCTTTGATTCTTTGTATGTAACTAGCAATAATTACTTTCATATGGTGTTTGGTGTTGGAATACACATTAATGATAAATTGCTTGATCTAAATCCAAGTATTATTTGCTTATTGAATGAAACAGGAATTTGAGAAATATTGTGAAAATGTAAAGAGCCTCAATCCTTTATTATTCATTCTTGTCATTTTAGATCCTAAACATAAGATGGATTGTGCTATATTTGTCATTGATGAGGTTTATGATGAAGAAAAAGTTGCAAAATTGGGTAGACGGGTGAAGGTCACCTTGAATGCATTATTTAAGCATTATGCTTCAATAATTAGTAGTTTTAGTGAGGGAGCAAGTGTTAGTTCTCAAGCACCAATGAAAGTATAAGAGGTTGTTAATGTTAATGATGTAGAGGCATATGCCTTGTCAAAATACAAACAAGGAAACGCAAAGTCACAATGCAAAGAGGAGAAGTTAGAATTGGAAAGGTACTTAGAAGATGTTTATGAACATTATGATAAGAACTTTGATATTTTATTTCGAGGGAAGATAAATGGTTGTAAATATCTAATACTTGTTGCTATGGCACAAGATGTATTAACCATTCTTGTGTATATTGTTGCCTCTGAATATGCTTTTAGAACTGGAGTACATGTCCTTGACTAATTTCGCCGCTCTGTCACTCCAAAAATGGTTGAAACCTTTATATGCACACAGAATTGGTTAAGATCTACACCTTTGTGATTGGAAATGATGAAAAATTAGATGTTTGGGAAAACGCTGAATGCAGTAAGTAATTAAATATTTATAACTTAATTTGATATATTTATACTATTATGCTCATTATCTATCATTAAGTTATGTTATGAATTATAATATATTTGTGAATTTTAAAGAGTTGATCCTTAATGAAAAAATGATAGCCATTGATGATTAACTTCAAGAGAGGAAGGTAATTTGATTTAATTTTCTATTATTTTCATTATAATCTTTTTTTTTGTTATGAATATTCTTTTTATATTTTTAGGAAATCAAAGATAAAAGGGATTTGACAACAATAATTCCATTAAATATGAAATTCAATTTGCAATTTATTATTTTTAATTTTATTTCTGGAAGTAGGAATGTTGTACTTATGTTTTTAGATATTTTGATTTGAACTTGATTTCTAGTAGCTTGGTAGGTCAATGTAGGTCAGCATTTGGAATGTAGCTTATTTGGTGACTTATTTTGTGACAATTCTAGATGATTTAGGATTTTATTGTTTTATCCAATTGCTAAGTAAGTTACATGTTGGAATTGTGGAACATGATGATCTCCCAAGCTGTTTTCTTCCTTTATCATGTCCCTTATGAATTTGGAATCATCATCACTTTAGAGCTAATTTCATTGCTGTAGTAGGGAATATTGTTGTGTACTTGTATTGTTGTTGTTGTTGTTGTTATTTGAGATTTGTATTGAAGAAAATTTAGCAGTTGATTCATTTCATTGTTTGTTTGTTGTTTGGTATGTTGAAGAAGTGGGAGATTAGTCTGCTTTTGTTCTCTCCCTATATTCCTCTCACAACACAAAATTTGTACTTTGTGTTTGTACTTGATCATCTATATAATATATTAGTATTAGTAGATAAGAAATGCATTTAAAAAAATTGTGATAAAACCTATGCATGCATATAAAAAAAATTATATTTGATTTTCCTTTTAAGCACACAGTTGTTGATGTTGTATTTATATTTTATTAAAAGAATAATTGTATTATGTTTTTTTCAAAAAAAAAAAGATCAATTCGGATGTATCCGATCCAATCCGAATTTGGACGGATTGGATATATTCGGATAGTAATGGTGTGCGGATCGAATACAGATTGCAAATTCAAAAGTCGCATAGGTTTGAAGCAGATAAAAAAAATTCGAAATCGATCTGATCCGTTATCATTCCTAGGTTTAGCAACTCTTGTATAAAAAAATATCGTTAAATGGTATTGGATAGTGGCATTTTTTTACTATAAATGCCATTAAATAGTGTAAAATAATTGTGTTTTTTATACAAATGTTGTTTATTAAAAATTCTCATCCCTGAATTGTATATTAAGACATAGAGATGTCAAACAGGCTGGGTGATCTATGGCACGATACAGTTCGGCACTGCATGGGTCGTGCTTGACACAATTTGTTATTAACTAAATGGGTTGGGCCATACATAATATATATATAAATATATATATATATATATATATATATATAAATATATATATATATACACACGTATGTCGTATCAGGTTACAAGTTTTAAGGCACGTGGATAGGCACCGCACAATCTGTTAGGGCCCAATGCTAGCATGTGGCACGCGGACTAGCAGGACACGGCACACAAGCCCATATGCCGTGCCATATTGACCCATAATTATTATAAATGGGACTCTAAACTCAATTTATTGATTCTTTAGATTTATTCATGTTATTTTTTATTTATGATGGAATTATATATTTTTATATTTTATTGGTAATTTATAGAAATAAAATTATATATTTAATAAATCTAACTATGATATATTTAAATTATTAATGCATAGATTTATAATTCTTTCACTTTGAATACAAAATATATAATATGTCACGTTATATATATAATCTCACAAAAAATAAATTATAAAGATAAAAAAAATTACCACTTGATTTAGCAGTAGTAATAATATTGAAGATCACACTTTTAAAACGAACTAATGATTAGTAAAATTAAATTAAAATTACAAGATAAATACAAATTCAATATACAACTAATACTTTGAATTTTGTCCACCAAATTCATTCAAGATTAACAGAAATTTCATGGTTTTATCCACCAAAAAACCAATCAAGCAACGGTAAAGTAATTTAATACTTTAATTTCCTAAGTCAAATACAAACACACAACTAAAGAGAAATTAGTAATGATTAGGATTATATCCACCAATCAAACCATCAAGCAACGGTAATGTCGAATGTGAATATGAGATTTAGTAATTTAGTTTTCCAAAAGTAAGTATGAGTTCATCTACCAATTTAGTGATTTAATTTTATTGGTTTTTACAATATAAGTAAAGAACTTAACGGTTACTTTTAGATAAATTAAATTATTTAATTGAATCATCAAATAAAGAGAATGAAAAATAAAATAATAATTTTTGTGTCTTATTGTAAATTTTTGATATCTTTATTTAGTAGATTTTTATGTTTCTACATAGATGTAAGCATTTTGCCGAACCATGTAAATTATGCCGAACCATGTCAATTATGTATCTATTTTATTTTTATTTATCTCGTATATTATTTAAAATAATAAATAAAAAAACTTTTAAAATAATAAAAAATCTAAAAAAAATTATTGATGGGTTGTGTTTAGTACGACACGACACGAAAAATAGTGCCATACCTAACCTAGCACAACTTATTAGGGCTATGGCCTATGTGCCGTGCTGGGCAATGCCCTTAATTTTCATGTGTTGTGCTAGCACGATCCATTAAAAAAATAGTACTGTACTAGCACGATCCATTAATACATGAATTAATATTTAAATGGACCGTGTTAGTCAATACAACCCATTTTGACATCTTTATTAAGACATAGCCAATGAAAGTAATGTTTCCATAAAAACTTCACTAAAAGTCCAAAATTCCATAATAAATACCAATTGAGAATTAACTCAAATGGCATGGACTTTAAAAAATATGTGATGTTAAAAAGAGTGTGTGTACGTGTTTTTTTCCTTTATAAAGGAATAGGCTGTTAAATTGTATTATTTTTATTTTATTTTATTTTATGTATTAAGGGTGTTTGGATGAGAAATTTCAAAAGGAAAATTTATTCTAATAAAAATATTCAAAAGTTTAAAATCTAATTTCTTTCTTTGGCAAAAAAAAAATTCTAAGAATTTCAAAATTTAAGAAAAATTTTAAAAGAGAATTTAATAATATTCATATCTCATTTTTTAAAAATATTTTTTCTTATATTTGTACATTTTTATAATTCTAATAATACCCATAATGCATTTTTTTTGGAATATCATTATTTTTATTTTATAACTAATCTTTTTTATTCATCAAATTTTAATACTTAAACTTTTGTTAGAAAAATT
Source organism: Heritiera fomes (assembly GCA_032173925.1). Lineage (NCBI taxonomy): Eukaryota > Viridiplantae > Streptophyta > Magnoliopsida > Malvales > Malvaceae > Heritiera > Heritiera fomes. The sequence continues at coordinate 1,685,071 of JAPDPM010000017.1, forward strand.
TATCCAAACAATACAAATACAAATACTAATACTAATATTTGGACTTAATAAATTTTAATTTTTTTTAAAATTGTTAAAAATTCCAAAAACTTCATCCAAACACCTTTAAAGTATTCAAAATTTCGGCTTCGACTCTGAGCTGATCCCAAAGTTAGTAGCTGGCCATCCCATAGAATAAAGTTAAAGGGTTTATTGGATGAGCCCACCTGTTGCAGCCCATTCAGATTGTCCATGAGAGGCTAGGAATGTAAACGAGTCGGGTACCCGCTAATTTTGGGATACCCTAACTCGAATCCGATTAGAATATATAAAACCCGAACCCGATTAACTACCCGTTTATTTTGATTTGTGTTACCCTAATCCTATAAAATAAAAAATACCCATTTAACTAACCGAACCCGTTAAATACCCGTTTATTAAGTCAAAGTATGACTTTCAAATTTAAATTTAAAATCAATTTTGGAATAATTTATTTAAATAAAAATTAAGTTAATAAATTTAATTTAACTAATAAATATAAATTAAAGTTAAAAATCATAATTATGATATTTGATGAATTAATTTAATTAAATACAATATTAATAATAAATAATTTATACATAAAAAATATAAATATCATATTAATTAATTATTATTTTTAATCGGGTTCGGGTAACGGGTACCTAAGGTAACTACCCGAACCTTATCCTAACCCATGACGGATAGTAATTTTACTATTCGAACTCTACCCGAACCTGATTATATACTATCCTAATTTTACTTAATCGGGACGGGCAGTGTCGGGTACCCGTTTATAGGTACCCATTTCCATTCCTATGAGAGGCCGTTAAACCTCACTTCGGCGTTGCCACCTGCAATGTGCAAAACCTCTCCAAATCTTTGAACGTATTTTTTAATGGCTTCTTCAAGGTTCCTAAGCCAACCTCGGTGGTTCCGATTCCTTCCGAGAAACCTTTCCAATGTGAGGCTCTTCTCTGATTTATCTTCCCAACGCCCTGTCTCTATTTCTGAACCCCAAACCAATATTCACTCCAAATCTGACCACAGGTTCAACAAGGATTCTTCGACTCCCTCTTCTTTGAAGGAACATGAACTCGCTAAGTTCTCTGCCATTGCCGATACTTGGTTGGTAAAAATTGTGATGCTTTAGGTCAATTCAACAAGGAATTTGAATTGCTTAAAATTGTTTTCTTTTTTGAGCATTTTTATATTGTGCAGGTGGGATTCTGAAGGACCATTTAAACCATTGCATAAAATGAATCCTACCAGACTAGCTTTCATCCGCTCTACTCTTTGTCGTCATTTCGGGTATGTCGCCTGTGTTTCAGAAACTCTAGAATTTACCAGCTGGGTTTGTTCAGGATGTTGATTGTTTTGTGACTATGTTTTGGAATACTGATTTCGTAGTTTATTATGTCATCACTTTTGAAGTCTTATTTTGAGAATTTTCATTTCAATCCCTAGTTGCGTTTGTTTATGCATGTTTTATCATATATATTTATATATATATATATATATATATATATATATATATATATTGCTTATATGATGATTGTTATTGTAGAAAGGATCCTCTCTCTGCTAGGCCTTTTGAAGGACTAAGGATTATTGATGTCGGTTGCGGTGGTGGTATTCTTTCTGAGGTATTTATGCATGTCTGCCATTGGAAATTTTTTTCTTTTTCATAAACAAATTTATTTAGTCCGCTTATGCACCAATTTCTATTCAGTCCCTGCTTTGTTCACTTAAAAACTCCAGCCTGGAGTCACATAAGCTTATTGTAAGTGACATTTTCAGTAAACATTGTTACTTAATATTGCTTGAGAATTGAGTGTTTGTTGACTGGTATTAAATGGGCTTAAAGTCTCCATTTTTTATATTCTCAAATTCTTGATTGCCTACTGCAAGCAATCAATCCTCCTTAAGCATTTGACCATTTTACATTAATTCTATTCATTGGCAGTCTAGTTTTTGGGAAATCTGTGGAAGAATCAGTTAAGATAACCCCAACACTATGACATTACAAGGTTCTACATTTCTTTTAAATTCCCATTGGTCAGCTATTGAGGATTGATTCAAGCTTGGGAAGAAAGTGTTGGGTATGGCTAATTGGTCTTAATAGAAAATAAAGTTGTAAAATGGTTAAATTTAGGCCAGACATCATGCCACTGACAACCAGGATATTAACTAGTTGGGGAAACAGGGGCCTTCATATTTTGTTCCTTGTGATTTTGTTGCTAATTAAATGCTGAGGCTTTGGATTAGCAGTATTTGTGCATAATCAATTCTAGGATAGGAAGCAAATAGTTGAGGAAGAAATACTATGGAAGAATTGGCTTTGTCCCCCCGCAGCTTCAATGGTTAGAACTTGAGACTCACATCTAAAAGAAAAAGAAAAAGTTAAATAATGACTATAGGACCACAGGAAACTTGGACTACCAGATATCATCAAGTTGCTGGTGCTTGTAGAAAGGTTCCTCCTCATTTCATTCTCAACTCTGGAGCTTGATCACGCCATGGTTAGCTTGAAGGAGAGGGCATTAGAATTAGGAAGAGCTATAATGAGATGTCCCAGATAGGGATATGATAAATAGGCTTACAGAAATGAATATACATAGACAGTCGTGGTTCAAATGGACAAAATTATAAATGGGAAAAAGAGAAGGAAGGTATAATATCCAAATAAGCCCTTGATCTTTTATTACATGTATTTGGGGTTTTAAACTTTTATTTCAATGTAATTATACCCATTAAATCTAAAAATGGCTGAATAAAGTCCAATTACTAGAATTATTAAAATAGCTTTCCCTCAAACATTGTCATCCAGCTCATCCAAATAAGTCCTTATTAGCATCTTCTATAGATTTTATCAATCAACCAAGAAGGTTTTAACGGAATAAGAAATATTCTGTAACGTCAAGGTTTTCACTATAATAAAAAAAGGTCCTTAGCCTTAATTCCATGCAATAAAAGATTGATGGTTTATTTTCATTTTTAGTAAAGTTACTTATTTTGGGATTGTCCGGAAAGAGGAAACATGGAAACAAGAAAGGGGACTGTGAAAATCTACTACATATCTTCAGGTGTTATCTGAAGGGACTATTCTATTTGCAGGTATTATTATTTGATTTGACTCTATTAAGGTTTAAGAAAGGGTGTTTTGTATGTTTTTCTCTTTCACTTTAAGCTTACATTTTTCTGAGGGTTTTGTTCATAATTGCAGATATCTCCATCTACTTACAAAAACATCAAGTATCTAAGTAGGAAACTAATATTTTTAAGTTTCATATATTTATCAATGGATGTTATGCTGCCTCATTCCCTTTTTTTTTCCATTAGACATTGATGCAAACTGTTCAAGTAAGATTTCATATTTTCTGGTATTTATTATTTTCTTTTGCCTCTCAGCCTTTAGCTCGAATGGGAGCAACTGTTACTGGAATTGATGCAGTAGAGAAAAACATCAAGATTGCTCGTCTTCATGCTGTATGCTATTTTCTTCTTTTCAACATTTGATGAAACGGAGAAAGTGTTACTTTTTGTACATGCAAGTGTAAACTTTCATAATTTTCTTATTAGTAGAACATCTTCTAGTTTTTGCAGCATTATTTATTCTATTCATGTTAACCCCAACGTATCTACATCTTGGCTGATTTTAGTAATAACTGCATATGATTTTGAAAAAAAAAAAGATTATCATTTTGCTTATTTAATGATAATTATTGTAGGAATATGATTTTGAAGAAACTATGTATTGTTATGGCTTTTACTTGCTTTTTGTCTGTGAAACAATAGTTTGCATTTCTTATAGAATATGGTCAAATTGGATTGTGTTATTTTATCAAGCATAACTTTATATGAAAGTTTCTTGAAAAGGAATGCTCTTATCTGGCTCAATTTTTGCACAGCAAGCTAGTAAGGTGGGTGATTGGATATACGTTGAGCATTTTCCACATAAAGGACTTTTCAAGACTTGAAGTGATAAATTTAGACTCATTAGTCAAGTTATTCTAGCTTGTCCATGATGTATGAAATATTTCCTAGATTATTTGCATTATTATGAAATCATCCTAAGCGAATTTATGATTTCCTACTGTGCCTATCTTTGTCTTTCATTCCTTCCTATAATTCATTTATTTTTTCTCAGATACATATCTGGACCTATTATTGAAAAGTTTTACAAAAAGCTTTCCTCTTAGAAATGTTATTTCCATAGTAAGCATGCAGAGGGCGACTTGGTTTAAGTTTTCATTCAAGAAATATTTTGACTTATATTCTCATAATTTCATTGATTATTTCTTGGGTTAGCAGTATTTTGGCACTGTGTTTCACAAATTCAAATTCCTTTTATAATCATAGATATTTGGTTCCTGTTACACATTTGATTAAGATAAATCTTTTGTCTCTGAATACTGTTTCACCTAATTTCAAGTTTAAGTTTACATTGATGAGTGCCTGTATCTCGTTCATGTTTATGGTGTTCTAGACCTGAATTTGGACTTTATGATGTACCTGTTTCTACAGGATCTGGATCCAACAACTTCATCTATCGAATACTGTTGTACAACAGCAGGTACATTCTAATCTTAATTCTTTGTCTGTAGGTTAATCTTTCTGTAGCCCTAGATCTATAATGCATCGAAATGACCATTGCTTCTCTGTTTTGCAAACTTTTTAATCCTTAAGATAGTGACACTTCTGGATGAGTGGGGGAGGGGATGAAGTATTTGCTGATCATTTGCCTCTTCTGACATTGCAATCAGGTTGAAATGTCAATGAGAACGTGTAACCATATTTAATAGTAGTTCTCATGCAAATGAACTCTTCATGGTAGAACCGCCATGCATGCGATTCACTTAAGAATACGTAGCCCTTCACTAGGAACTTGATGTTGCTTGGTTAACTCTCATGAGCCAATAACCAGGAAAATTTTTCAATGAAAAGTGAGAATTGCTAGCTTAGTTTGCCATAGCTGGGTTTTTTACTCAAATTTATCATAGCTGTAAAAGATTCCTTCTGTTAGCAGTGAGCATTAGATTTCCTGGGCCTAGTATTCCATCCAATGTGATCTCTCTGGCTTTTTTAGCCTCAAACACAGTTTTGACATTATATTAGAGTATGAAACCTATAGATACAACTGGTAGGCTACTTGGTCAAACTTATTGTACTCGTTGATAGCTCCTTTTTTAATCCATGAAAGATATTGAAGACAATTGAAGTTGTAACCATTTTCTCTGGATGTTCATGATGGTCAGATGTACTTTGATAGCTATAATGCTTGCATGTTATAATTTTGACTTTGGTAAATTTTGATAACCATGTCACATTATTACACATGATATGACTTACTTGAACTAGCTAAACAATCATAATTGTTACTTTCTGTCCTTTAATGGGTTTGTTTGGTGTTTATTTGTAATGATAGCTTATGTGGATTCATTCTCATGAACAGAGAAACTAGTTGATGAACAGAGAAAGTTTGATGCCGTGGTTGCTTTAGAGGTATGCCCTCTCTGGACCTCTCTCTCTCTCTCTCTCTCTCTCTCTCTCTCTCTCTCTCTCTGCAGGTTGTTAAAACTTGAAAGAGTGCTATTGTTATGATCTTCTAAAGTTCTTTACCATGGATATTGATGTTGCACTCGCTATTGTTCAGCAATTTTATGGTCATTCCAAGTTCTTTAGCATCTCATAAAACTTGGCCATTCTCTCATTCTTTATATACTTTTCATTTTTCGTAAAGTTGTGTCTATTTTTTGGGTAAATCAATAACATTTGTTAAAGGTGATTGAGCATGTAGCAGAACCTGCTGAATTCTGCAAGTCTCTCGCAGCATTAACTGTTAGTGAAGGGGCTACTGTGGTTTCAACTATTAACCGCTCTGTGAGATCATATGCAACAGCCATTGTTGCAGCAGAGTACCTGCTCCAATGGGTATGATTCTGCTATCTTCTTTTAAGTTTTTATTATTTATTTTTCTACTTTGATATGTGATTATGTATTTGTTTTATTCAAATGCCTTTTAGATATAGCCTAACTTTTAGGATTTGCTTTTCATGTTCACATCTTGTTATCTAAAAGTTTATCTAATTGAGGTCTTATTTTCATGTTTTTTCATGTCCATACATTTTTTCTTCATGTGCAAAATGTGGAATGCTGCTTTGAAATTTTGTTCAAGCAATGTACGAAATTGTATTATCTAGAACTTGGATTTGGCTTCCTGCAAACCATAAAGAGAACTTGTACTGAAACAGCTTAGCATCATAAGAAGATATTTAAGAGACCTTGTATGCGTGGTTAGTGTTCCTGAAACAAACATGACAAAGCTGTTACCTCCAAAATCATAGAAAGCATCCCTTTATAATTTTTCGGACACAGGCAGTTATTAGATATTCTTTTAGCTGTTTATATGTTCATAATATTTCTCTTAATTTTATCCAGCTTCCTAAAGGCACGCATCAATGGTCAAGTTTCCTTACCCCAGAAGAACTCACCATGATTTTAAAACGTGCTTCGATTGATGTAAGCTAGCAAACCAAACCAATGAATCCCTTTGATATCTGAAACTGAACTCTTGCTGTCGGTATGACTAACCTTTGTGCTCCTCTATGGTTGGCTATACAGGTAAAAGAGATGGCTGGGTTTGTGTACAACCCCATAACCGGGAGATGGACTCTATCAGATGATATTAGTGTAAATTTTATTGCCTTTGGTGCTAAAGAAAACCAAGGAAGAACTGTGTTATAATATGTTCATCAAACTGTTGGTTGTAATTTAGAGTCGTATGATCTGTTTCGTGTTAAGACTTTTAATAAACAATGCAGTCAAAATCCCTTCTTACTCACCAGAAATAAGAATGAGCTGAGAGCCAAGATATAAATGGAATTTTCTTGGTCCATATTAAAGATATATTTTTTGGGTATAGCCAAGTTATTGTTGTTGTTGTGTGGCAGTTCTCTATAATGGAAGCTATACGTGCAACAACACACAATCACAATGTATTAAGATAGCGACTTCGGATAAGAATTTCCAAATTTTTTTATATGCTTGTAGTGATGAGATTAAGATTGAAAAAAAAAGAGAGATTATGATACCTTGTGAACTTGCTGGATGATATACTTGTGTAAATGTAGATATGTGCGTGTGTGTGTGTGTGTGTGTGTATATATATATATATATTGTGTTCCTACAGCCATGATAACCCATGTGGTGCATGTGATATGCAGGTATACGATATTATGGATTGAGTTGAATGAGATGTTATGCGATGATGATATTGAGCACAGGATTTCAAATTGCGGTCGCAATCACGTTTTTGGTCACATTATATTTATCATAGTTGTGGATATAACAGAAGTAATTACGGTCATCGCGATTATGAATTTTTTTTTTTAATTTTACACATCTTGCTCTAAAATGTGATAATAATAATAATAATAATAATAATAATAATAATTTATGGATCCTTTATGTTTTTTATTTACTTGAAAAAAATATTTATGGCTCTTTTAGATTATAATAAAATATTTATATTTAAGACATTATTCATGATTATTAAAAAATAACAAATATTGAAATAAATAACACTTATAGGGAGGTAGATAACAAAATTAATATACTAATTATTTAATACCTCATGTCTTTTAATGATTTTTCAAGTAGTTTATGTTTTTATGATATTTTATGACTTTATTTAATTGATTTAATATTTTTATCATAAATTATTTTTAAATTTATTATATAGTAAATGCATTTTTAATTGTGGTTTAATTAAAATATATAATAATAAAAATTAATAACTAATCTACAGATTTCAATCCTCGTCCTTTTCTCTGCTCACCTCCCTTTCTCTGCCTCTCACCCTCCCCCAAGTTTCTTACAAATCTCTCCATGATTTCTGCCCTCCTTTCAATCCATCCATGAAGCCATGCCCCTAGTGTCTTTCTTCAACCCACCCAACCAACCACCCAACCACCCAACCCAACAGCACTTGGCCAGTAGTAGTAGCAGTAGCAATAGCGACACAGCAACAAGTCAACAATCAAGTCTCTGCAGGTGGTTCTTGTGAATTGATGTTGAGTAGTAACAATCTAAGATTGGTTTTTTTGTTTTGTGTCTTTTTGGGATGAATTGATCTTTGGCAGTGTCAATAGCTAAGACGCAAAATGATTTTTTAGTGAAAAATAGTAAAGACACCTGAATGACTTCTGGGTGAAAAACGGAATAGCGGCAATAACAAACCATTATGGCTGCTATTCACCATTATGGACGATTTTTGCTGTCACAATACACCACTACTGTTGTGATTCAAGATCTCCTGTGTTATTTTGTCAATAACGGTCGCGGAAGCCCGCTATACTGCTAAATAGCGGCCGTTATACCGCTTTTACTTTGTTATTTAAAACCCTGATTGAGCATGATATAGGCACTATATTGACGGGTTTTGATGAGAGATGATCTAAAATGGTATCAGGCGTTGTAGCATATGCTAGGCCTAATGATATTGAATTGATACATTCCATGAGCATGAGGCCATAATATTTTCAACTTAGGTTCATTTGCATTGGCTTTAAACTTGCATCGCATAATACTCAGATTTAAAAATGATGCAATGATTTAACGCGCATATGGACACTTTGCATCATTGAATAGTTTTGAAAAGAATATAGCATATGGCATAAATGCATATGTAAGTGATCTTAAAAGAAAGAGTACATTACTTTACATGATTTCCGAACCTTTGCGCTTAAAAGTTTATAATTGAACATTTTATGAGACTAGAGGCACCTAAGAGATTCAAGCTCAATAAAGTATAGTAAAAGCCACCTAATTGGAGTTTACTCATTAGGCAGATTTGTTTGTCCAACAATAGCAGTGGATAGGGCTAAATAACACTTGATTAGTGGAGCTGAGAGATATAAGGTTTATGGTCACAGATAGCGCTCTAACTGGTTTTTAGGGGACAATGGCATGTTATTCATTGCTAGCTACAATGAGATAAGTCTTTAATGATAGAGTGTTAGGGATTTTGCCTAGTCTTTTACCAGATATGATATGTTGTCTACAATATAGTTTTATGCTATACAACTCTAGACATGACATGGTTTTATGGTATATGTGACATGCATTGAGACTGTGCATGCTTTGAATATGTTTTAAAAGCATAAGTGATATGATTTTGAGACTATATATATTGTACAGAGTTTTTTTTACACTTGATATGGCACAGTTTGATACTGTACACATTCTATATAAGGTTTTATTGTACATGTGGCATGTTTTGATACTGCACATGCTTTGAACACATTTTTAAAGTTTAAGTGCTATGGTTTTGAGACTATACATGATTTGTATATGATGGTATGCCATGTATTGAAATTGTAAATGTTTTTTATAGCGTAACTTTTACATGTTTACACATTGAACCATGATATTATTACGCATCTTACACTAAAGCATGACATACTAAAAAGTTAGGATATTAGAATTGGAATAAGTGAGGATATTGGAATTGTGGTGATAGGATGTCCAAGAAGAGATGGATGTCGAGGAGTGGGGATAATGTGATAGATACCCCTAAAAACCCTAATCCAACTAAAGTCTTTATAGCATGATTTAAATGGCAAGTATAAGATTATGTTACTATATGTTGATGGGAATTGCATTGAATGATTCATGCCTTGCATTTAAAACAATATAACCCTACTATTACATTTATATAAATGATTTATTGAGCGCTCACTCACTAAATTCTATTAACTCTTTTTACAAATTGGGCTTGAGTTGTTAGGATCTTCTTGGATATAATTTGAGTGTTGCAAGCTTGAGTAGTGTCCAAAAAGTCTATGAGGCCTATGTTTTTGATAATTGTGGTATATGTGTATCTTCCCTTGTATGTGATTTCATTTTCAAGCAATTTTTGTATAGTACTACAAGATGGCATGTAAATTAGGATAATGAATTATTGATATAATATTTTGATGTTACATGATTTGTATGTGATGAGTAGTTGTGGATGTTAGGATTGTTTAAATAATACCTATTTGAGAGTATATTGGAGGACTGTGGGAAAGATTGTTGTGTTATGTTATGATAAATGAATCTGATTTGCAAGTAATTAATTGCGGAGAATCTCAAAATATAAGAGGATGTTTTCAATTTATTTCTAAGCAAAAATAAGTTATGGGCTAAAAATGATCATTGCCTGCTTTAGAGAGTAATCTAACACAATTTTGAATTAAAGAATAAATGAAAATTGTTTAGTGACTATACTGGTAGCTAATATAAACCATAAATTGAAAAAAAAATTAGTTTGTAAATTTGTAAAGTAAAATAAGTGTAAGTTTGTAAGTGTTTCTTACGACCTTTGGGTTGTGACATTAATATTAAATTAGATATTCCACTCCTAATAACTTAACACGTTAACAAAACTTAATGGATGGTAAACAATTACAAAATTATCCAATTCTAAACTTTTCAATATAAATAAATTTTCATTTTTCTATTTTTCCTCTATCTTCCAAAATTCTTTATTTTTTCACAATTTTTTCACTAATTTTCATGAACATTGTTCAAACTATGATTTTATTCTCAAATGTATTAAATTTAATCTTATTAGTTATTAAAAAAATTATACTTAATTTAAATTTTAATAGTTTCAATCAATGTTTCAAAATTTTCAAATTTTAAATTATTTTTTATTTCGAATAATTTTAAATATAAATTATTTCATGTTATGCTATTTTAAATTAGGTTATTTACATTTTTATTAGAACTAACTAAATAAAAAATAAATCAAAAGTAAAAATAAATAAAAAATAAAATAAAAAAACAAAAATAAACTAAAAGTAAAAAAAAAAACTTTTCAAAGTCTAATAACTCTTTAGCATTTTCTTTTTCATTTTTGTTTGATTTTGATTATTTATAGTATTTCAAATGATTAAAAGGTAAAATGGTCTCAAATTTAAAATTTTAATAGTTGAGTTAATTGATAATTAACGGAAAGACTTATTTATCTTGTCAAATAAAAAAGTTTGTAGTAAAATATCTATTTTTGACATTAATGAATTATGTCATAACATCTAAGTTTGTGAATCTAATTGCTAAACTTAAAATTCTAAGAGTCGCCACCAACTATTATAATTTAATGTGTGATTGATTACCTATTTAAACTAAGGTTATGTTTGATTTACGTTCAAAGAATCTAAGGTTCGGAAGTAATGTTACATGTAGGGAATGATTAGCACCCCTACAATGTTCATCCTAAAATGGTACCACTTACTTTTAAGTTCATTCTAAATTTGCTTTTATGTTTGTATTAGTTTTGATAATTAAATATTGGAAAATTTTATAAGATTTTTCCATCTATCTAGCTCCAATCTTAAAAAATTCCCTCACCTTAAGATATTCAAGGAGTATCAATCGACTTTCTTAAACTCCATCATCGAATTGATTAAGTATATTATAAAATTCCTATCTTTAAATAATTTTTAATCTTTTTAAAATTCTTATCTTTTTTTATTTCTTATCTTATCTTTATTTTGTTTTCCCTAATTTTATTACTTTATTTTATATCTTGAAAAATAAACATGAAATATGGGTTATTGAAAATTCTTCTTAAATATCTCATTAATCTGACTCAATTCAAAAATAATCCTCTCACTTAAAAATTTTAAGAAGTACCAATTGACTTTTTAGAATTTCATCATTGACATACTTCATATTTACTTCTTTTATTTAATAGATACTATTATCCTATTACTTTATTATTGTATTATTTTATTTTCTTTATTATTTTTTTTATTATCATTATCCTTAAAATGAACATGAATTATGTTTTTTTGAAAATTCTTTTTTAGGTATTTTACCAATCTGGCTCAACTCAAGAAGAATTTTCTTACTTAGAAATTCCAAGGAGTACTAATTATCTTTTTTGGAATTTCATCTTCGGTATAATTCATATTCATCTTTTGATAATTAATTAGTATTTTGTTTTATTTTATCTTATCTTTATTCATATTTTATCTAATTCATCTTTATTTTATTTAACTTTTCATTTATTTTATATTCTAATTTGAATTATAATTTTAAATTAAATTACTATTTTTTATTCTAAGAACCTAAACACTAATCCTAATTGTACTATAGGAATTGTATAAATCAAGCATGTCATTAAATCATATCAAATTATCCAAGCAAAACACACCATACAGTTTTATCATACAAATTAAATTATTCAAATTAAATATTATCATTCAAATTATCAAGTTAAATATTATCATGCAATTGTTTCATATAAAATCAAATTAAATTTATATAATTAAATTAGTTCATACGAATTATATCATGCAACATACAGTTAATCGAATTAAATTACCATGCAATTTACAAAATTAACTTATTAAATTCTACTTATGCAAATTAATTTATTATATTTTATATCATGCAAATTAATTCATTATCAAGTCGTTAAAACAAGTCGTGCTACCTTAATCATGTTAATTAATTCAATGGAATATATTAAGCATATAATACAAATTAAAATTATTAGATCATGCTAATTTAAACTAAACTTCCCTTATTCCTCAACTTCCAGCAGCTCACGTTTTCGAACTAAATTGCTCTCCCAACTTCAACAGCTTTATACGCAAGTTTTGTCCTGGATCTTCAAGCAGCAACGCACAATACAGTACAAAGACGCTTGCAATAATAGCTGCTGATGCAGGAACGGCGATTCGATGAAGCAACGTGCTGACAGAACAGCTTTGGTGGCGGCTTCAGAGGTGCGACGATGGTGATGATGATAATGCTTTGGTGCGGCAAGCAGCGAAACTCGGTCAAGCAGTGAGGAACTATTGTAACTGACAATGAAGATGATGTTCGGTGGAAGATATGGTTGTTCGGTTTGGTATGGTGGTTGTGTTGCTAGGTTAATAATGATGAAGCATAGCATGCGAGGAGTAAAAATTGTTCGTTCCTCAACTATAGGGTTTCAGCTCTTTTTATATTAAAAAATCTAACTAAATCTTAATGCCACTCTACTTTCTATTAATTATCTCTTATAATTTTTTATTTTATCTATTTAATTCCTAAACTAATTTTAATATAACTCTAATTCTAACAAGTCTAGTTTTATCTTAAGAACGACTTTAATCTAAAACTTATTTTAATTAAATTAATTCCAGACTAATCCTAACTTTTTATTTTTATTTGATTTATTAATTATTCCTAAATTCTATTTCTATCCTAATTTTAAATATATTCTAATTAATGTTAATTTTAAAAAAAAATTCTAATTTAGTTCTAAACTAATCCTAAATTTTTAAATTAAAACACAATATCACCTAACCCAATAAATTATTTTTACAAATTAAGACTTCGAACAAAAAAAAGTTTATCCAAATTAAAATTGAATTAGGTACAAAATTTAATAACCTAGATGCAATTTACCATGATTTAAAGGTTTTACTATATTAAGTTCGACCTCCACTAAACATATTTTTGGAAATGGATAAGGAGTCTTAACTGTAACGAAACTTCAAACAAAATTAAGAGAAATTCTATTCATACCAACACTTTTGTTAGACACACCCTAAATGCTAGACACACCCTAACTTCATTTTCTATTTCTTTATTTTTACTTGACACATCCTAAATTTTCAATTCCTATCGTAAATTACCCTCCACTCTCTTCAAACCATAACATCACACCCATTCTCATTTTCTCAACTTTCAATCTTGAAAATTTTGCAAAATTATAAGGTAAATGTAGCTTACCTCTTCATTGAAATGTTTATTCTTCATTTTTTCGTATTTAAATATATTAATTTGTTGATTTTTTAAATGATTGAAAGCATAATTTTCAGGTGGGGTGAGAATTAAAAAAGCGGCTTGCGGTACTAAATTACTGCGAACCCTTCATCGCCCATGGCACATGAGTGCTGCGAGCCTATATTAGGTGCCGCGAAAGGTCTTGATAGCTCCCTGTGGAGACCTAGTATATGGGTCTCGACAGAGGGTTGCTGAGACCCTTTAAGGGTTCTCGACAACCCACTGTCGAGACTCTCTTTCCTCTTGGCAATATATGTCGAGAATGTCGAACATTCATTTTTAATTGGGTTTTTTCAACAAAAAAAATAAATAAAAGAAAAAAATTATTAATAATATCATACTTCTACAATAATTTCCATGTTTCATCTACATCTTCATTCATAATGAATCATTACTTGAATCCTAGAAAAATACTCCATGATTTTGATTTGTGGATGAAATTTGCTTGATTTGATTTAAATTGTGTGAAAAGAGAAGAATGGAAAAAGATAATGAGTTGGGTTTGTATTTTAAGAGATGAGGGTAAAGTAATAATATTGCATAGGGATATTTTTGTATTAAAAAAAATTTCACTTATTTAGGGTGTGACTAGAAGCATTTAAGAATTAATCTGGTTAAAACAAACAAAAATATATGTGATTTAAAAAAAAAGTTTTATTGTAGGTGAAACACGTGCTTCGGCTATTTGATCAAAGTAGGAAAAAGCAATTATATTAAAATATCAACAATTTCTTCTTCTCCTTTCCAGAATTTTTTGCTCTGTTTTTTTGTTTAAAATATGTCATCAAAAGAAGCTATCTTCAAAAGTGAAGGCACGGTTCACCGTGCTCGCTAGGGGTGTTCAAAATATGAAATAATTCGGTTAACTGATCGATCCTATTTAATTTAGTTAATCGGTCAGTTATCGAATTAAATTCGATCGGTTAACGAAAATGATATTGAAAAAAATTAGGTTAACGGTTAATTCGGTTCGAAAACCGAATTTATTTCGGTTAATCAAATTAATGATATATATGTTAATATATTTATTTATTTATATATAATATATATATTGAATTATTTATTTATATATAATATGTCATATTTATATATAATATATATTTATATATTATATATATGTGATTTTGTTTGGTGAAATGAGAAATTTGTGAAAAATTTGGTTAATTCGATTAATTAACCGAATTATATTTCGGTTCGATTAATTCGAAAATATATATTTCGATTCGATTAACGAAAGTAAAATTTCATAATTCGGTTAATTCGATTTCGATTAATTCGATTCGAAATTAACCGAATTAACCGAATGAACACCCCTAATGCACGCTGCTCGGTTGGCATCTCCTCGTTCCTCCTCCAACAACCTCAGCTCCACTGTCCTTGAGCCATGGTGCGTCGGCGCAGACCGTCGGTTCTATCGGTGGTTCGTTAACCATTGTTGACGAGCGAACCGGGAAGAAGTACCAGGTCCCTGTCTCCAGCGAAGGTACTGCCAGAGCTACCGATTTAAAAAATGCTATCTATTATCTATCTATTAAAACTTAAACCAATTAGTTAGCATTTTTTATTTAGAAAAAAATTATCCGAATCTGAGTTTTAAGCGTTCTAAATTTAATTTTAACTTGAATTTAATTGCAGATAACAATAGGGAAAGATGACAAGGGGCTGAAAATTTATGATTCGGGTTACTTGAATACAGGTCCGGTCTGGTCGTCGATTTCTTATATAGATGGAGATGAAGGGATTCTTAGGTACTGAGGGTATCCAATTGAGGAATTGGCTGAGAATTCCACTTTCTTGGAACGGGCCTATCTAAGCTCTTACAAATACAAACACCTCCTTTCTTTATCCAAACTGCGACTGCTTTAAAATTTTCTGTGGAAAATGTATTAAATGTATGCATGTAGTTTTTAGAATTATTGTTTTTAGTTGGGAAGTAATATTTGGTATACCTAATACTAGATGTGGCAAAAGTTGACCCGATCTGAAAAACCCGTCCAATTAACCCGAATCCAAACCCGACCGATCCGATTTGACTAAAAAAAGTCAACAACTCAAATCCAACCCGATCCGAATCCGAATTGATCTGAAACCGAATTTATCCGAATTTACATTGATCCAAACCCGACCGAATCCGAATTGATCTGAAACCGAATTTATCCGAATTTACATTGATCCAAACCCGACCGAATCCGAACCCGAATTGATCCGAATCCAAATTCATCCGAATTTAGATTAACTCGAACCCGAATTGATCCGAACCCGAATTAATCCGAACCCGAATTGATCCGAATCTAAATTGACCCGAATCCAAATTGACCCAAACCTAAAAAGATTCAAACTTAAATTTAATATTATTAATAAATATTTAAATGTTAAAATTAAATATCAAAGTATTTTAATATAGTAAAAATATAATTTTTTTCAATAATATGAGTGTTATATTTTTTTAATCTAGTTAAATTTAAATATTCACTTTTATATTGCATTCATTTGAACCTAATGTATAATTACTTAATGGTTAATCTATAATAGAGTATAGAAGCTATATCATTTACACTAATGTCTCCAATTATTCTACAAAAAATCAAAATAAATTAAAGAGATATATAGTACTGTTTTATGATATTTAGTGGGGATTATTAAATCACTTTGATTTAAAAGTTATTAATTATTGTAGATATAAAAATAAAATGAAAAAATGTAATTAATTTATGACTATTGGTAAATATATTATAAAAAAACTATCATACAGATTATTAAATATTTTGATTATTTCAATCACAATTGTACTCTAGGTCATATAAGAAGAAAATTTTATTTTCATGAGTTTTGTAATTCTTAGAAATATGGTTTCAGTTAATTTCATATTAGATAAATCACATCAAGATGACCAAAGCTTAATCCAATAAATCTATCCAATCGACCCGAATCCAAAACCGACCAACCCGAATTGACTAAAAGAGTCAACGACCCAAACCCGACCTTATCCGAACCCGAAATGATTCAAATCCGAAATAGACCGATTTTTCCTTGACCCGAACCCAACCTTATCCAAACCCGAAATGATCCAAATCCGAAATAGACCGATTTTTTCTTGACCCAAATCCGACCTTATTCGAATCCGAAATGATCCGAATCCGAAATGATCCGATTTTTCCTTAATCCGAAATGATCCGATCCAAAATGATCTAACCCAAACCCGATCCGACCCGCCCATTTGTCACCTCTACCTAATACTATGCAAATGAATTTGCATGGCGAGAGTTGGGAAATTCTGTAGTAAGGTAGACTTTCGTGTAAGGGTGACTTATTTTATGTTTATTTGAATATTATTTTTATTCATTTTTATGTGTTTATGCTTATTTATAATAATGTTAACTTATTTTATGCCTATTAACACTAGTTGAAGGATTTATTTATGCAAATCCCATCTTGCAAGGCTATAGGTTTTATTTGCGAAAGATATTTCAGATTTACCAAATCAATTGAAATTTTTAATGGATCAAAGAAGGGTCGCTTTGGCCATTCGGTGCGATTTAATTCAATTTTATGAAGATTTTTTAATCCAATTTATGAAGGAGGGCATTTGGTTTCAACAGCTATGGCACGGTTGGTCCAGTAGTCGTATCTCCATTCTCCATTGGACCAATTTAGGTCCAGCAAGCCCCTTGTTCCTGTAAATAATTTTTAATTTTTTCATATTTTTTATTTTATTATTTTTGTTTTAAAATTTTTTAGATATAAGTAAATTTATATCTGTATGTAAATTTATATATAAATTATTATTTCAATAAATAAATATGTAAATAATTTTAAGTTATGTATAAATAAATATATGTAAATGATTTTTAAATATTTAAAAACAAAAGTATTGTTTAAAAGGAAAATTATTTTAGTTCTTTTTAATTTATTATAAGAATATTATTTTATATAAAAAATGATTTTGGTACTTTTTGATTACTTTATTATTTTTATAAATATAAATATAATATAAATTGTATTATATATAAATTTTGAGAGTAAACTTTAGTGTAACGGTAACAATTGCTTGGTTCAAGTCATGAAAACAACTTTTTAGTTTATTATGTGTGTGTGTAAAATAAAATTTATAATATATTTTATATTTTTTATATATAAATTTTAATCTTATATCCTTATGGTCATTTTTTCTTCTCATTATACTTCACCTCAGTGCCACCAATGTGTTTGCATCCAAACATACATACCACTACTGATTTTAATTTCACTACTATCTCACAGCTACCATAACTAATCTTACCTCCATCACTATTTTCAATCTCATCAGCCAATATCATCACTCATCCAAACTTGATATGAACCTCATCGAAAGAAGATAAGGTTCAATGAAAAACACAAAGAACACTCGAAGAAAAACAAGAACAAGTTAAAAACGCAGCAAAGGAAAACAAAAATTAGAAAAAAAAAACCAAGACCCGTTGTGTAGAAACACAAGAACTTATAGTATTAGACCAAAACCCGTTGCTTAGAAAAGCAAGAACCTATGGTATGAATTGTTGGAAGGTAGAAGAACGTCACAAGAAAGACCTTGATAAATTCAAGAGTTCTCAAGAGAACCAAAGAGAAGAAGTCTCTCAATTTTATAACTCAAGTCAATTATTTTTGCCCAAAGGGTTACATAGCTATTTATAGGCAAATAACAAACTTGCAGCATAAGTAATAGGATTCCTACTTTCTTAACTTGCAGAATAAGAAATAGCAAACTTGTAGAACAAATAATAAGAATCTTACTTTCCTAACTTGCAGAACAAGAAATAAAAATCCTACAATACTTATTAAATAAAAAGGAATTGAGCTTAAATTAAATTAAGACAATGTTTAACCTAATAAGACATAACTAAATAAAATAAGTATAACATTAGGCCCAATTGCCCTAGGTCCAATTTATGCATCCAGCCTAATTGCATTTCGGCCCAATACTTGTGTGTCTTCAAGAATGTTGAACTTAGGCTTGGATCATGTTGTAGAAGACTTTATCATCCTCCATGCTCAAGCTTTGTTGGGCTTTCTCTCTAGTAATATTAATAAAACTAGCCAAGGCTTGTTGAATTATCTTTGTTTTAGTTCTTGTAATTGGACCTTCATGTATGCTCAAAGGATCACGATCATCATGAACATGACTTGAGTTTTGTGAGCTTGATGCGCCTCCATCAAAACTGGCTTGAAATCAATTGTTGAGGCCCATCTTAAACTGATGCATGTGGAGATTGTATGTAAATGACAGGATGTGGTGTGTCGTAAAGTTCAATAGGGGGCTAAGGGGAGAGAAAGTGAGAAAAAAAGAAGAAATTTAAATGAATGGTGAATAGGGTATTGGGAAGGATGTTATGCTGCTGCAAATCCAGTGTAAATAATCACTTTTTATTTTTAAGCCGAAACTTGTGCCATTTTGTTGATCTGTATCTAAGATAAACCCCTTTTTATTATACTCATAATTCCTTCAGTATTTGAGGATAAATCATAGTTGCCCACCTCGCTTATTGTTATTGACTTTAACTTAATAAATCAACTGCAAACTATTTCAATAATGCTTTTATCAAATTATCAAGGACTATTAAAGGTTTATATTCTTCTGTCTTTGATTGTAATTATGTGTTTACTTATATATTTGGTTGTGTGTTTTAAATAACTTGCTTCCTCTTGTTCAGTGTATGGGAATTTGCCATCTGAGGGACAATTAGCAGACTAGGAATTTGCTGTTACCCAGCATTCTGCTGTGCCACAAGGGATTCTGGTATGCTTTTCTTTCTTCTATCAATGAACCATGTCTAGTCCATGTCCTTGTGATGCTGCAAACTACATAATGTTTATACTAAACGTGTTCTCTTGCTTTTCTAATTTCTTTATTTTCTTTGGTATAAGGGCTCAAAATTCATATTGTCTTCTCAGAAATGATACTAAATGGGCTGGTTCCTTCTAGTTCAACGGAAGTTGTTCAACTTCTATCTTGTTTTCACTGTTCTGTAGGACATTATACAATCGATGCCTCCTGATGCTCACCCAGTGGATGTACTTGTCAGTCAATGAGTGCTCTCTCTGTCTTTCATCATGATGCAAATCCTACTCTTAGAGTAAGTTGATGGTTAAGGTTCGAGAAATGCTTTATTAATACTTATTTGAGTTGACATTATATTGCATCAGCTTTTGCGAAGTCACGTGGGCCCTAAGAGTAAATAGGAAGCATAAAATTAGGGAAAAGTTTTTTTAAGGTAAATTTTTTTTAAGAAAAAAAAGGATAAGTTGGCCTAGTGGTTTTGGTTTTGCGAGGATTCTAAGATAAAATTGTTTTAAAACATTGGATATTACATTTTATCATTTTAAGTTGCCTGTCTTGAGGGCTATTTTCCAAATGTTAAAAGTGAGTTGTATGTATTCTGTGAGATTACCTTCTACAAAAGGGTCAAAATTAGAAGTTTTAATCTGATCCTTATGACATAAGAAAATGCTCTGGCAGTATGGCTTGATTGAAGGCAAATGTAATTTTAGCTTCATCCAGACCAGCAGTAGAACACATTTTATGGGGAGGAATTGTGGAAACATTAAAATCTGGACAACTTGCAATAACCTCTTATTCTTCTCTTTGTCAGAGCAAAACTGCGGGCAATAACCTCTTATGACATAAGGTACTGTTAGTTTTCCACTTTGTAGTGTTAGACTGGTGACAATTAAGATTTTGTTCAATAGGGCAATATGATTTCTGCCAGAGTTCTTTATTGTGTTATTTGCAATCCCTCGAATGGTTGGGTACTTGGCGCACTGGCGTGAGTCTCTTGATGATTCTGATACAAATATAATAAGACCCCAAGAGGTCAGTCAACAGTTCTAGACTCAAAAATATATTATAATAATTATTACCAGGATGGTCATGATCGTGATGGTGAAAATGAAATATTTTGACACGTTCATTCCCAGCTTCTTTGGCACATAAGCAAGGTGCATGTTATTTTCTTATATTGTTGTGCAATTTGTTGTGAAATCTACCTAAATGGTTTACAATAAACTTAGAAACAAAGGCTCTGAAGACTAATTTCTTCTCATTCCATCTTTTAGCCACAAAAATGCCCCAGCCACAAAGTGATAGAAGTTACGAAATTTGAATTGTGATGAAAATACTTTAAAGTTACTAAAATGCCATTTTACAGAGCTTTACAGAGCTTCTATTTCTCTTACGTATTGATTATGTAGTTGTTTAGTTGTTGCTGTATAATTGCTTAGTTGGCAATAGTTTGTTAGGAATAATTGTTGAGTCATCACTGCTGAGTTGTATACCAGGTTGTTAGTCTCAGCACTATATATAGTTGAGCTTCTGTTGTATTTTAATTGAGATTTCAGATTCACAAACTGGTGCCATTCTTTCATAGTATCAGAGCGCGTCAATTTTTTTGTTCGTCGATCAATTTTTCCTTTTCTCTAAACACTGTGTGTTGTTTCGTTCATGGCGAGATCATCTTCATTAGCAAAACTTGATGAAACCAGTCCATATTTCATCTTTGCAAATGAGAGCCTGCACTTGTGCTTGTATTGGCAATTCTCACAGGTGCAAATTATCATCCCTGGGCATGCGCGATGCAGATGGCGTTATTATCAAAAAATAAACTATAGTTTGTTACAGGATCGATCACAGTTCCAGAAAGGGACGATCCATTGTTTGCGAGCTGGGAACGATGTAACACGTTAGTTCTCTTGTGGATTTTTCATTCAGTTTCACCATCGATCGCGCAGAGCATCTTATGGATCGATAACGCCAAAGATGCTTGGAATGATTTTAAAGATAGATTTGCCCAGTGTGATGCTTTGAGGATTTCTGAGCTTCAGGAAGAGATCTATACATTCAGCAAAATTCATTATCTGTAACAGAATATTTCACTAAGCTCAAGGTGCTTTGGGATGAGCTACTTAATCACAGGCCGATCCCTCCTAATTGCAAATGTGGAGCTGAAAATGTTGCTAAAACTTATTAATCTAATGATTATGTCATTAGATTTCTCAAAGGCCTGAATGATTCATTTGCTACTATTAGGACTCAAATTCTTTTGATGGATCCACTGCCATCTATCAATAAAGCTTTCTCGCTTGTTATTCAACAAGAGAGACAGATTAATGCCTTGATTAATGTTCAATATATGGAAACTAATGTTCTGGCTATTAAAGGTGCTGCAGGAAGAGGTGTGGCTAGTTCAAATCCAGTAGGATTTAGGAGATCTAGATCATTGTGTTCATACTGTGGTTACTCTGGACATACAGTGGACAAATGTTTCAAGAAGCATGGATTTCCACCTAGTTATAAACCAAAGACCAGATCAGTACAGACTAATTTTTTGGATTCTTCTAAATCTTTTGATATTACTAATCAGATTTCTCCATCTGTTGCCTCAATTGACAGTAGCATACCAAGATCATTCACAGATGATCAATACCAAAAGATATTGTCTTTGGTTCAGTCGTCGGGCGTAGTTTCCTCCACCACTCATGTTAATGCAGTGACTGGCCATGCTTCAGACTCAGGTATATCGGCTACTGCTTATAGCTGTACTTCTACATCTATCAGATATGTGTTAGATACAGGAGCTTCCAATCACATTATTTGTTCTCTTGCTTATTTTGATTCCTTTAAAGCCTCTGTTAAGACCTTTGTCAGATTACCTGATGGTGCTCATGCATCTGTTTCTCACATTGGTATAGTTAAACTTTCCCCCAACCTTATTTTACATGATGTGTTATTTGTTCCCACTTATGATTTGAACTTGATCTCAGTTAGTAAGCTTTCGAAGAGTGCTAATTGTGTGTTTACCTTTTATCCCACTCTTTGTATTATTCAGGATGCTCAAAGTTTGAAGATGATTGGATCAGTTGAGCAAAATGATGGTTTATGTTCCCTTGATCAGTCACTGTCTTTTGTAAATCCTCAGTCTCAGACATCTGTTATATGTTCAGTTTCCCAGCATGTATTAGCCAATATTTGGCATTATCGTTTAGGCCATTTATCCCATACTAGAAATAAAATGTTACACTCACTTGATTCCTTAATTCCAGTACATAATTCTTTTTCCTGTGATGTGTGTCATTTTGCCAAACAGAAAAAAATTCATTTTCCTATCAGCAGCTCAAAATCTGCAAAATGCTTTACTCTAATACACATAGACATATGGGGTCTTTATCTTGTTCCTTCCCTGTATGAAGATCATTTTTTTCCTTACTATAGTTGATGACCATAGTCGATATACATGGTTGCATCTTATGAAATCCAAGTCACAAACACGAAACTTTGGTTCAACATTTCTGTACCCTCATTGAAACCCAATTTGCAACTAAAATCAAAGTTATCAGGACAGAAAATGGACAAGAATTTAACATGCCCGATTTTTATTCCTCTAAAGGCCTCATACGCCAAACTTCTTGTACCCAAACTCCACAGCAGAATAGCATAGTAGAATGAAAACACCAACATATATTGAATGTGGCCAGGGCATTGAAATTTTAAGCTTACTTAACTGATCAATTTTAGGGGGATTGTATGGCTCATGTAGTGTTTCTCATTAATAGACTACCAACACCAGTTTTAAACAACCAAAGTCCATACAAAACTCTCTTTGGTTCTCTTCCCAACTTATCTTCCATAAAAGTTTTTGGCTCACTATTTTATGCCTCTACTTTATCACATGGTCGAACCAAATTTGAACCCAGAGCTCACAAGTGTATTTTTTTAGGTTATCCTACAGGGAAGAAAGCATATAAACTTTATAATGTCTCTACAGGTTCCGTCTTCATATCTAGGGATGTTATGTTCTATGAACATATTTTTCCGTTTTCAACTGATGTATCCTTACCCAATACTGAAAACACTGATATATTTCAGTAATACCTGGTATTACCTCTTCCTGCTCATTCTTCCCTTAATCTAGATTCTCATACTACTGAATGTACTCCTACTTCTCCCACCAACCATGTTGCTGATAAGTCTTCTGTTTCTCCTCTATCTGACCATACTTCTACTCCTGGCATTTCTAGAACCTCCATAGACCAGACCTCCCATAACATAGCACCTCCAGTTCGAAGGTCCACTAGAACTAAAATTACCCCCACTTACCTACAAGACTATCATTGTGCTCTGGCTGCTTCTGATGCTTCTTCCTCTGTTCATCCTGCTAATACAACTCCCTTTATCTACCATCCTTTGTCCACAGTCTTTCATATAACATGTGCTCACCATCTCACAAAGTGTACTATATAAGCATTGCCAGTACTGTTGAGCCTAAAAGTTATGATCAGGCTATTCAACATGTCTGTTGGAGGCAAGCTATGCAAGCTGAGTTGTAGGCCTTAGAAGCTAACAAGACATGGGAGATTGTGGATTTACCTCCTTCCAAGGTTGCAATCGGGTGTAAATAGGTTTATAAAACTAAATACAAAGCAGATGGTAGTGTTGAAAGATTCAAGGCAAGACTAGTTGCTAAGGGTTATACTCAGCAACATGGTCTTGATTATGTAGAAACCTTTTCACCTGTAGCAAAGATGTGCACTATCAGAACTTTACTTGCTGTGTCAGCTGCTAAGGGATGGTTCTTCATCAGTTAGATATTAATAATGCATTTTTGCATGGGGATCTCCATGAAGAAGTTTACATGCAGCTACCTCCTGGTTACATAGAAGCTAAACCAAGCCAAGTGTGTAGATTGATGAAATCCCTTTATGGGTTAAAGCAAGGCAGCAAGCAATGGTATTCAAAGCTTACCACTACTCTTCTGAATCAAGGTTTTCAGCAGGCTCATTCCGATCCTAGTTTGTTCATTAAGAATTCTGGTGATTCTTTTCTTGCACTCCTAGTTTATGTGGACGACATCGTTTTGGCTAGCAATGACACTTCATTGATTCAGCAAGTAAAGGATGTTCTCGATCAGACTTTCAAAATCAAGGATCTTGGCACATTGAAATATTTCTTGGGGCTTGAAGTAGCTTGATCCTCTTCTGGTATTAATCTTTCTCAGCGAAAGTATGCTTTGGAATTACTCCAAGATTTTGGCTTCATTACTTGCAAACCTATTTTTACACCTATGGTTGCTTCCACTAAGCTTTCCAAGGACTCTGGAACAGCTTTACCTGATCCTCTTCCACACAAACATTTACTTGGCAAACTGATGTTCCTAACGACTACTAGACTTGATATTTCCTTTGCAGTTCACCACCTTTCTCAATTCATGGAGAGACCCACTGATCTTCATCTCCAGATGCTTCATCGAGTGCTTCGGTATATTAAAGCTTCACCAGGACAAGGGTTGGTTTTTCCGTCCAAATCAGATCTGATTCTCAAGGGGTTTAGTGACTCGGATTGGGCCACATGTCCAGACACCAGACGTTTTGTAACTGGATACTGTGTTTTATTGGGTGATGCTTTAGTTTCTTGGCGATCAAAAAAAAAATTGACTGTTTCTAGATCTTCCTCAGAGGTAGAGTACAGAGTATTAGCTTCTTTGGCTTGTGAAATGCAGTGGCTTTTATATTTGTTGCA
This sequence comes from Heritiera fomes, assembly GCA_032173925.1. Lineage (NCBI taxonomy): Eukaryota > Viridiplantae > Streptophyta > Magnoliopsida > Malvales > Malvaceae > Heritiera > Heritiera fomes. The sequence goes on from JAPDPM010000017.1 coordinate 1,710,443, forward strand.
TGACTTGCAGATTCCTCATTCTACGCCTGCCTTGGTTTATTGTGATAATCAGTCTGCCATCGCTATTGCTGAGAATCCTATTTTTCACGAACGAACTAAGCATATCGAGCTGGATTGCGACCTTGTTCGTGAGAAAATTCAAGCTGGCGTGCTTCGATTATTCCATGTTACTTCTTCCTCTCAGCTAGCTGATTTATTTACCAAGTCTCATCCTCCCTCTGTCTTTCAACCCCTTGTCTCTCGCTTTGGATTCCATAATCTCTACACTCCAGCTTGAGGGGGGCTAACAGAGATTTACAGAGCTTCTATTTCTCTTACGTATCGATTATGTAGTTGTTTAGTTGTTGCTGTATAATTGCTTAGTTGGTAGTATTTTGTTAGGAATAATTGTTGAGTCATCACTGCTGAGTTGTATACCAGGTTGTTAGTCTCAACACTATATATAGCTGAGCTTTTCTTGTATTTTAATTGAGATTTCAAATTCAAAAACTGGCGCCATCCTTTCAATTTCTGTATCTCTCTCATTCCATTTCAATTTTCAGGTTTATACTAGTATATGGTTATGGCATTATATGCCACTCAAGGAGCGCATGGCTTCAACTGAGGCATACATGCTTACTCAAGTATCCATATCAAACGCCTCAAGATGGAGACTGGCTGGATCTGGGGTTTAGGCCTTGTCGTTATCATAAAAAGCATTGCAAGAGAAACAAACGGCATAGGTATCTCCAAGAAAATAAATGTACCTTTGTCACTGGCTTTCTGCATCAAAAGTGTATTTTTGCCTGAAGCTGATGCATTGGCCCCTTTATCTTTCTATGTGAATTGCTGTTAGGAACCGATGTCTCAGTTTAGACCTTAAAATACATGCGTTGGTGAGCTTGGAAATGGTAACTTGTTTGTAGTTAATAGATTTTCTGCATCAAGCCTATCTGTAACATGCATTTGCTAGCTAGCTAACTAGCTTCGCCCAACAGTATAGTGCATGTGCAGGAGGAAGAGTCACACCTTAGAAGATTAGGGTTTGAAACACTTTAGGCCTCCTATCTTGCTTAGGGTTGAGAAGCTATCGGTTAAGATCAAACTAACCAAACTGATAGAAGAAATTTGGTTAGAATGGTTAGTTTAATTCAGTCTGATTAAGTCGTTATGACGTTGGGTTCGATGTTGAAATCTAGATTATGAAATAATATAACCAACAAGTAGTTGGAAAGTGGAAGTAGATTTTTTCTTTAGGCATTTAGATATGGTTCGAATTTTGGAGTTATCATTATTGGAAAGATTTTATCGTTTACCAATTTTAGACTGTAAAACGAACGAAGATATCTGTAATTAAAAAAAATATAGGCATATGGTCCATAATCTTTCAAATTTCAGGGCTAGTAATGTATATACGAAGCTAAGCCCACCATTTAAAAACAATTAGGTATGGACTTACGTTTTGTCATGGGACCAAATTGAGAAGAGTTACTATTTTAAGTAATAAATTTGGAAATATACTTAAACAAGTACCAAATAAACATAGATATCGGGTCGGGTCATGCTTTTGATGAAATTGAACTATTAAAGTGCATTCGTTTCATAAAGAATTACTAGCGTTGTAAACGAACAGAACGTTCGACGAACCGTTTGTGAATATATTTGGTTTCTGTTCATTTATATTCATTTATTATTTTTAACGAACAATTATGAACAAAGGTATGATTTGTTTGCTTAAGTTCGCGAACAAATTCATTTGATATTTGTTTAAAACTCATTTGTTTAATAAATCATTTAACATTCGTTTATTGTTCGATAATAATAAATTTTTAAATTATATATTTACTTATAAATTATTTTAATATGTAATTATTAAAATTACATATTTGTGTAAGATTTTTTAGTTTAACATCATATATATTAAAGTGAATACAATTTATTTGCATAAATTTTTTTATTTAGTATTCACGAACACAAATTTATGAATATGTTAGTTTAATATTCACAAACACGTATTTATGAACATATTCATTAATGTTTACGAACAAACTTAATCAACACGAAGACAAATACAAATAACGTTAACAAATAAATGAAAGAACACAAATATAATAACATTCCTTCCCGTTTAATGTGTTTACAACCTAAAAACTACAGAGCCAGCCAAGTAATCAAGAGCCAAATCTCAGACAAACGGCCGAGTCGATCTGGGACCCACGTATTTAAACTGCACCTTCCTCTATCACGTTCAACAGGGAGATCACAGTCAAACGCAGAATAACCAAAAAAAAAAAAGGTCACAAAGTAAAATTCTATCTTCCAAGTTCGAACGCTGGCTGCGAATCTCCGCTCTGTTACCGGTTACAGCGCGCTCTCTCAGGTTCTCTAACTTTCCTCCTCGATTCCCAATTCCTCCTTTAATTTCATTCAATCCCTATTTAGATCTCTATTTCGTTTTTTAAAAAAAGAATTAATTGGTATTGATTTCGGCTATTATCTGAGTGTTTGATTAGTGGAATTTTCTGTTAGGTCTGAAAACTTAGTGGTTAGTTTTTAGGAAATTAAAGAAAAAATTTCTTCTTCTGTTCAGAAAATTCTCGAATCTGGTTCCATTTCCTTATTCAATTCAATTCAAAGCAAGAAGTTTTAATTTTTTGAGTTAAAAATATATTTAAATAAATATCTGAATTAGTGGATTGAGTTCAATCAGCCCGATCCTTCAATTTTTTATTTGGTCTGTTTCTAATTTAATGTTTAGGATATATTGTGATCGATAATCCTTTGAATCCTAGTTCTGATTATGAATCTTAGATATTCACTTTTTGAGTCCCAGTGTCGGTCATGATTATGAATTTTGGATACTCATTTTTGAGTCATGAGTGTCGATCATGAATCTTAGAAAATCGCCATCACGCCGTTTTCTGGTAGTGCTTGGGATTTGTTTTCATATTCTGGATTGGCTGTGTTTCTTTTCATGATTGGTTTCTGGTTTTGCTTGTGATACCAAATTTTGAGTGCAATTTTGCTGAGTCATTATTTGTTATGGTGGAATGAGCATAGACTAGATGCTAAAAAATTGTCGGGTGTTTCCTTTTTCTCATTATTTAATGTTAGACTTTTATGGGCTTTGAGTTGAAAAATTACTGAGGTTTGTATTTATTTCCTTCTGTTTGAAGGTAATAGGCTAATCAATATTCTTTCTGTTATTTCCTTTTATTAATCCTACCTATATTTTCCCTTGGATCAGTTATCTGGAAAATGTCAGGTCAAAGCCAGCGCTTAAATGTGGTTCCAACTGTTACAATGCTTGGAATCATGAAAGCTCGGCTTGTGGGGGCTACAAGAGGTCATGCACTTCTGAAGAAGAAGAGTGATGCCCTAACTGTGCAATTTCGTCAAATTCTTAAAAAGATAGTCTCTACAAAAGAATCAATGGGAGAGATTATGAAAACGTCTTCGTTTACCCTAACTGAGGCTAAATATGTTGCTGGTGAGAACATCAAACACATTGTCCTTGAGAATGTTCAAAATGCTTCTCTTAAAGTTCGATCTCGACAAGAGAATGTAGCTGGAGTGAAGCTTCCCAAGTTTGAGTATTTTACAGAAGGTGAGACCAAGAGTGATCTGACTGGTTTGGCCAGAGGTGGACAACAGGTCCAACAGTGCCGTGCTGCTTATGTGAAAGCAATTGAGGTTCTAGTTCAGCTTGCTTCTCTTCAAACATCTTTCTTAACACTTGATGAGGCAATCAAGACCACAAATCGTAGGGTTAATGCTTTAGAGAATGTGGTGAAGCCAAGATTGGAGAATACGATAAGTTATATTAAGGGAGAGTTGGATGAGCTTGAGAGGGAGGATTTCTTCAGGTTAAAGAAGATCCAAGGTTATAAGAAGAGGGAAATAGAGAGACAGCTTGCTGCGGCCAAGGACTTTGCTGAGGATAAGTTAGTAGAGAAGGTTTCCTTGCAAAAAGGGGTTTCAATAAATTCAGCTCACAATCTGCTATCTGCAGCCATGGGGAAGGACGAAGATATTATTTTTTGATGAAGATGTTAGTCTGCATGTTCTTTCCTAGGATTTGTGGGTTTTCAATCTGGTTCTTGTTTGATGGTGGGAGATTCCTTTATTATTTGTGTTGCTCTGAATAAATGTTATATTTCTGTCTCTAGTTGTGTATTATTGTTCATTATCAGACATTCACCATTTCGGTTTTCGACAGTAGACACACCATTTCAAGGCTTCTAGGTATGTTTGCTGAACGGTCATTTGTCGATTACTGCTGTATATTTTTTGGAGGCACTCGCAGGATGCACATGTGATATCATTGCTGTCTTTCAATTCAATTATCGAGTCTCTAGGACCTGTAACTTGGTTTAGAGTCCATTGGTGGGTGTATTAATAGAAGATAAATTTTTATTAGGGGTGCAAATGAATCGAATATAAACAAATGTTGTTATGCTATGTTTGTGTTTGAACAAAAAAAATATTGCTCATGTTTGGTTCGAATTAGTAAAGATTGTTCATGAACAAGTGTTCATGAATATTAGATGAATATATTCATAAGTATGTGTTTGTGAAGATTTAATGAATGTATTCATAAACACACCAAAAAATTTGTACAAAAAAATTGTATTTACTTTAATATGATTGATGTTAAATTAAAAAATATTACATAAATATGTTAATTTAATAATTACATATTAAAATCATCTATAAGTATATATATTATTAAAATTTATTATTATCGAACAATAGATAAAAATTAAACAATTATTAAATGAATGAGTTTTAAACAAACTTCAAACAAGTTTGTTCTTAAACATAAATAAATGAATCACATATTTGTTTGCCATCATTTGTTAAGATTAATAAGCAAACATATACGAACTGAAATCAAATATACTCATAAAACTGTTTATCGAGCGTTTTGTTTATTTACGTCTTTAATTTTTCATCATAAAATGCTTCTTATATCATGAACTTTTTCTATTGTTCTTCCTTAAAAATTTATATTTGGTACATCGACAATATATATATATATATATATATATATATATATATATATAAAATCAAAGTTAGGAGATTAAGTTGTTTTGAATATGAAGCCTAATTTTATAACATATTACAATTCTTCTTTAACCACTCGATCAAAAAGTTGTTGACTATACACACACATAAATGTTATATATTGTTTGTTAATTACAAAATGTCACTTAGGTGGTTGAAAAATCTTTTTAGTAAAATTAGACGCACTAGCAAGATATAGTGGTCTTTAATGAAGAAAATAGTCTTTATGAAGTATATTTAAATAATTAAGGACATGTATGGAGATGTAAAGACACATGTGAGGACATGTGGAAGGCAAACAAGTGAATTTTCTATCATAGTGGGACTACATCAAAGCTTATTCTTATTCTCTACAGTAATAAATAAGCTAACAAAATCTATCCAAGATAATGTACGTTATAAAGTCTGCAAATAATATTTTCTTGTGTGCTGAGAATAGAGCGGAGGTTAATGCAAAGTTAGAATTATGGAGACAGACACTAGAATCAAGAGGGTTCAAACTAACTAGAGTAAATACTAAATAAATGGAATGTAAATTCAATTTAAATAAAGAAGAAGATTGAAACATATTGATGCTAGGTGGATAAGCGATCGCTAAGTAAGATTGTTTTAAATATTTGGGTTGATCGTATAGATGAATGGAGAGATTGATGGTGATATGACTCATAAGATTTAGCAAGGTTGGATAGAGCAAGTGAAGAAGCACTATAAGTGTGTTGTATGATAGAGGATAGGAGATGGTTGAAAGACAAGTTTTATAAAATAGTTGTTAGACTAACAATGCTCTATGACAATGAATATTGGATGACTAAATGTCACATCCCAAAATGTACAGTATTTACCATATTGTAACACCCCACGTGACGGTTGGGCTGTCTGCAATGCCTTTATCACTCATTTATGAAAAACATTAACTATTATTATACTTAAATTAAATCAGAAGTCGATGAAAATATTTACTGTAATACACATATACAGTCTGTACACATGTTCTACATCCCCGGTACAAGAACTATACAATGTAGTACTGTACAAATATGTCTGAAAACATATAAAAGAAATAATACCTCCAGGATCCACTAAAAGCTGCCTCGGGGTCAACTACCACGCAGTCGAATTCTATGGAACGAAATCACTGAAGATAGTCTGTGGAGTGAGAAAATAAAGGGGTGAGCTAACGCGCTCAGTAAGAGAATTGTATGTGAAACTGATACTATAAAATCTATATGCTAAAACGTTTAATATTCACATGATAAAACACTTAAGTAAATAAATGAGGAGTTAATATTCCTTTCAAAAAGATATTCATTTTCACACTTGTAAAGCACCGTAAAATATTTAGTTCAACACATAGTATACCAAAAGCTCAGTGGCTGAAGTTAATTTAGTACCAGCTAAAAATTCAGTGAAAGGTACAATCATCAGTACAGTATCATGGATAGGAGTGTAATCGAGCCGAGTCGAGACAATCCAGTATCAGGCTCGAGCTCGACTCGGTTTGAAGATTTGAAGCTCGAAGCTCGGCTCGAGCTCGATCGAGTTTTATATTTGAAGCTCGAGCTCGGCTCGCTAAATACTTGATCCGCTCGAAGCTCGGCTCATAAGCTCGAATTTGATTCTATAAATTCATCTGACTCATCATTTTTGAAGCAAAATTCAATCAAAAGTATTGCCTTGATGCCTCCCAAGCACAACATAAAATTCAGAACTTAAAACACATAAAAATAACCTTCTCACAAGATGTTTATGATGAGCATAAACTTATATACATATATAAATAGCAAGTATAACTACTAAAAAAATAATACTACTTAGATGTTAAATGAAGATTATACCAACATGAATGCCATTAATACAAGAAAGAACTGCATAAAATCAAAAGTTAGTCTCCGTTTCACCAGTGATGACATATCAAAATCTCTTTAAAAGCCTTGTAACTATGTAATTAATTACAGACTGAAATTCATTGAAGCTAAACCATCTAAATTTTTAACTAACAAGGACCATCGGAGAAATTCAAGGAATTACCAAAATAAAATTACAAAGGCTAAATCTTCAACATATACTATAAATATACTATAATTTCTCCCAACTAAAAATTAATTGTCTGCATGCACTGTTTCTTAATAGCACAACAGAGAGAAAAAACTTTTATCAACTAAGATTAGAAAATAAAAAAATGAAAAGAAAATATATGGCTTTCACAAAAAAAAATCAAAATTGAGGTACTTTCTTTAGCAGAGAATCTTCTTCAAAATGTATTTTTTTTCCAAATAGATTACTTTTTCTTAACTTGAAGCCATCAAAATCAAGCTTATCTTACACAGAAAAATAACAATAAAAAAATCCAGCAAGCAAGCAAAATCTAAGAAAAAGAGAGTAATTTAGAGCAAATATTCCATAAAAGCTTAAGAGCAGCAAAGTCAAACCTAACAATATAGAGCAGATATTCCCAAATATGTAATTGAAACATCAGTCTTATAGATGACAGTATTTCTCATCAAAACATCAATCTTATAGATGACAGTATTTCTCATGAACATTGGCAGTCATCAACTCATCATATTCCATTTATAGATGACAGTATTTCTCATCAAAACATCAATCTTACAAAAAATGAGATAATAATATGCAAAATTAAAATATAACAACATAAAATTCAGAACTTAAAATACATAAAAACAACATAGAAACTCAGATACATAACAATTCAAAGTACAACTCTTGCAAATCAAATAATCTAACAATCAAACTCAAAATACAACTTAAAAGATAGGATACAACTCAAAATAAATCTCAAACACAAACATCTCAAACATAACTCAGAATTAAAAAGTCCAAATGCAACTTAGTAAAAAAAGGAAATAGACATTCACTCAAGCTTGATCCTCAAAGTACAGCCATCCAAAATTCCAACATCTGCAAATGAAAATGTAAGTTATGAACAATTTAGGTACCCAAAACATGCAAAAAAATGTGAAAAATCTTACTTTAAGGGATTGGGAGGATAATTTCAGTTGCTTTCTTCTCTTTCTACAAAAAAAAAAAACATTATTGAAACTAGTTAGAAAATGAATGCAAATTATAAGTTATTAATGTCAAATTGAATTGAAAATATAAAACTTACTTTGTTCTTTTTCTTCACTCCATGCAAATTACGACACCAATCTGCCCCACAAAGCAATACTTGCACTGTTTCTGGAGATAATGAGGCTCGATAAGTGTCAATAACTCTACTGCCAGCACTAAATGTAGCCTTTGAAGCCACCGTAGTTATAGGAATGGCAAGTATATCCCGTGCCATTTTGGACAAGATACGATACTTCCAGGTATTCACCTTCCACCACTCTAAAGCATCAAAATTATCTGGATCTCTTTCACATATGGAAACTTCTGATGTCGGGAAGAGGTAATATAAGTACATAGATTTAAACCTTAAATCTTCTTGGATACTATGGAAACCTTTAGTCTCGGAAAGAGGTATCAAAAGTATAGAGATTTGAATTTCAAATTTATAAAAAATCATGATTATTTAAATCAATACTTAAAAAAACAAAATTCTTTCATCTAATAAAAATTGCAACTCATAAACATCTATGTATATATAGTAACATATACCAAAGAAAACAAACATGAAAAATGTATTTTCTTCCTATTAAATTGGATTAAACATATATATTTCTCCTAGATTATAATTAGTCTCATTAATACCTAAAAATAAAAATTCATAATTAGATACATGAGGATTTCTTCGATTAATTGATTGTTATGCTTTTCTTTGAATTATTCTTCTTTGATACGTGCACTTTCTATGTAGCTTCATATGTTATTTGATGGAGGCCCCATGCTGAAGCCTTCCTAAATCATGTATATGCTTTGCAGGTTGAAGGAGTTGTGAATCTTCCAGCCAATTCTGGAATCTAGCTGTTCAGGATTTGAATGAAAACAAGTTCTGGAAAATCATCATTATGATCAGATTTGAATTGGGAAACAAAGTGCCTGTTTATACTTTAATATACTAACCATTCAAGAGAAGCTGAATCTAGTAGTTTGATCTGCTAGCTATTGCTTAGTATGATCTACTATTTCATGTTAATAACCATTTAATAAAAAAAGAAAAGAAAAATCACCTACAAAAGTCAAATCAACTCTCCATTTAATCATTAAAGAAAACCGAGACAAGCTCAAGGAAAAACTAAGAATCCGAGATGCAAGTCCGGTGAAGAAAACAGAGAACTAGCCTAAATTAAAACACAAGCTAAATATAAACAATCAGCACAGAAACAGAGCAGGTTTGTTGAGTCAATAAACAAGCACCTGATACGTGAGTGATGATAGGGTCGAAGAGGTGCCTAGCGAGAAGTCCTAAAACCACATAAACACACCAGACAACAATCCAACCAAGGAACAACAAACTAAATGGGACCGAATCAGAAAACCTTGATAAAGTCATGAGAAAATTATGTTAATCAATCGGTATTTCCAAAATTTAAAGTAATAATATATTTTTAAAAATGAAAGAAAAATTTCAGATTACCTTGGTTAGATCTTGGTAGCGGTTGGTGCCTTCAATTTTCAAAGGCGTGGAAGCTTCTCTGAAAGGCAAATGGAAATCGAGAGAGATACTGGAGATAGAAATCAAAGGCACCGTTGATTGGGATTTGCCGCTGCTGCTGGGTTCACTTCATGTCGAGGGATTTAGGGATTTTGTTTGGGAATTGGGGGCTGGGGCGGTGTCGCGGTGGGTTACTTTAGTTAGGTTAGTTTTAGTTAGTATGTAGGTTATAGTTAGTTTTGTTATATTGTATATATATTAAGGTTAAAAAAGTAATCTAATAATTAAATAATAAAATATATAATAAAATTAAAAAAGCTCGATAAGGCTCGCGAGCCGCTCACAAAGCTCGAACTCGACTCGACTCGCTACTCGAGTAGCTCGAGCTCGACTCGAAAATGAACGAATCGAACTCGAATAATCATCGAGCCGAGCTCGAGTAGCTCACGAGTAGCTCGACTCGTTTACACCCATGGAGACCAGGCAACACTCTAAATATATCATGCTATAATATCATCTCAAATAAGGGAAACACATGAGATCTATGGCCATAGTCTAGGAGGTCTACAGTGTGCACTGATCAGGTGTCCACTGGAGACGCTGACAATAGGATCAGTATCTATCAGCAATAACACGTGACACGTGAGCATGATACGGGGCCTAACAGTTTCAAAACAAGAAACACGTGATATAAACAGCATTTATGAAATCAATTCCACCGAATATATTTTCAATCAATCTATAAATATTTAAAATGAAAATATATTCATTTTATGAATAAAAATTCATAAAATATTCATACTGTAACAATCATTCTAGAAAATATTCTAGATATTTGTAGAATAGTATAAATCACATGCTGGTACTTTCACATAAATAAAATTCCTTAAAAGGAATATTTAAATATAGTTTTTTTCGGTAAACTATAAAATTATGCAATTTAATGAATTTCATGGAAATTTCTCAAAATTTCACTTTAGAAAAATACTAGAAATGTTTCTCAATTATTTTTGTAATTTTCGGCAGAGTAACGGTTATTTCTAACCTAGTCTCCCTGCACGAAAATTACAGTTCAATATTTCAACAACAGCCACAATTCCACCAAATTTTCACAAATTTCAAGGCAATTTATATCCAAATTATTTTATAAAAATAGTGTGAACCAAACCATGCATTTACAGTATCCTTACGACTCACACACGCATCCCTTACCTGTCTGACGAAATCTAATCGCCTGATAGCACCACGTACAATTCACCACTCCCGAGCTGCAATAAAATTCACCCAAGACCATTATTCACCTTAATTAAAATTCTAATAATTTTTCTTGAATTAAATTCTACTATATTTTCAGTAGAAAATATAAAACCAGCATAATTCGCACCGGTGCTAAAACCTAACTTCGCCAATTTAGCTCCAAATCGAAATCCGACTTCACCACCAGTTTTCTTATAATTTCTACAATCTCTTAACATCCTAACATCATACTATGAAGCATTAAAACCCTCCCATCTCACCTTGACCGAAAATGGCTTCTTGCCATTTTTGTGATTTTTTCACAATTTAACTAATATACCTTGTTTAATTAAGCTTAGTCATCATTCTAATCCTATTTTTAAACATCAAACCATAGCAATTCACCAAGATTCTCTTATGATCGAAACCCTCTTGAATTGCTTGAATTGGATTTAATCAAAATCAATCAAAATAAGCCCTTAATTCATGCTTAGGAAACTTAATCATGCTAAAATGAATCACTAAAATTCAAGAAATAACCAAGCATTGAAATGGGTTACCTTAACCGAAATTGAGAAAGAGGATTTCTCTTGATTTAGCCACTTAATCAAGGGGCTATTGGTATGTTTTGAGAGAGGAAGATGAGTAGAGTAATTTTGGTAGAAATAGCTTAGGGACATCAGACTCCCGTATCCTCAACTGATAATACCCTGATCGGAGATCAATCTTAGAAAATACCATTGCACCGCTGAGCTGATCAAATAAATCGTCGATCCTAGGTAAGGGATTCTTATTCTTGATGGTAGCCCGATTAAGCAACCTGTAATCAATGCACAATCTCAAGTTACCATCCTTCCTCCGGACGAATAGTACTGGAGCACCCCAAGGAGAAATACTAGGGCGAATGAAACCCGTATCTAACAACTCTTGGAGCTGCTTCTTAAGCTCCTCCAACTCCACTAATGCCATCCAATATGGGGGCTTAGATATAGGCTCCGTACCAGGTACCAGCTCAATCACAAACTCCGTCTCCCTATTCGGTGGTAACCCTGGTAATTCATCCGGGAATACATCCGAGAAATCCCTAACCACAGGAATATCCGATAGATCTGGACGTTTCTGTTCCACGTCCTCCACATATGCAATAAAACCTTCAATCACACCAAAATAACATTTAAACAATTTTAGTAAAATACTCCACTTTATTTATTTATCAAATAATTTTACAATATATCGTTCAGGACGAGAGAAGGTAATAAACTTGGTATTACAGTCTAAACTAACAAAATTCACAGTTAACCAGTCCATCCCTAGGATTACATCAAAGTCAAACATGTTTAACAAAATAAGGTTAGCTGTCATCTCTTTCTCTCCTACAGTAACCTTACAATCTTTATAAACTACATCCGTCATCTGAGACTCCTTAAATGGTGTACTAATATGCAAAGTGTACCCTAAAGGTTCAAGTTCTACTGGTATCTTATTATCACATGCAGGTGATACAAATGAATGCGTAGAGCCAGGATCAAGCAGTGCTAATACTGAAATATCAAAAATATAAATCTTACCCTTAATTACATCTGTAGAAGTATCAGCAGCCTCCTGATCTAATGCGAACACCCGTCCCTGTGTCACAGCCTTCTTACCCTTCTCTGCGACTGTCGCGCGTCTAGGCTGTTAATGGGTCGTCTTATCTGTCTCAGTCTGTATCGGGGCTGCTGGAGGAGGAATAGGAGCTGAAGCTGTAGATGCAGCTACCTCTCTCAACATCGAGCAATCTTTGACCAAATGCCCCGTCTGTCCACATCTAAAGCACGCCCTAGATATCATATGGCATGGTCTAGTACCGTGCGACCTCCAACACAATGTACACCTGGCCGCAGTACCTCTCTGAAATATACTAGGGCTAGTAGTAGTAGGGGCAACTAAAGCAGATGTTACTGGTCTCCCCTCTGAAATCTGTATACCCGATGTCCTGGCCTTCTTAGGCTGCCATCTACTAGATCGATCATTGATGCTCCTCTTCGGCTGCTCTCTGCCTTTACCCTAACCCTTAGACCCATACTCTGTATGAAACTGCTCATAATCGCGCTCACATAACTGTGCTCATCTCACGACCTCATCATAAGTACGGATGTCTAACGGGACTAACCAGGTCCTAGTAGAGGGTTTCAAACCTGCCATAATTTATCTATCTTATGCTGACCACTCATCTGAACCTGCGGGTCAAATCTGCTCAAGGTGGTGAATCGCGACTCATACTGATCTATCGACATACTCCCCTGTACTAACTTTAAAAACTCCTGCTGAAGCTTCTTCTATGCTGTATCAGGAATGTACTGTCGGCGAAAAGCCTCCATAAATATATCCCAGGTCACCACCTAATGCTGGGCGAACAAAACTGTCTGTGTGGACTTCCAGCAATGCTCCGCATCATCAGTCAACTGGAACACTGCTAGTCCAACACTCTCTGTCTCTGTGCACTGCATATACCTAAATAATTTCTCTATAGCCTCAATCCACTGCTCTGCCACCAATGGATCCTTATCCCCCTTAAACTTCGGAGGATCCAACTTCTTAAACGACCGTATCAAAGTGACATCACAGTAAGACTCAACACTACGCAGCCATGCTGGAGGCTGCGGCACTACTACGGCAGGTGCCTGCAGTACTGGTTAAGGGGTAGGCTGTGGCTCGGGAGGTGGTACTACTGGTTGTGGTGGGCGTGGTGCTACCGCAGGAGTTGCTGCTGCTGTTGCTCTATCTCTATCTCTCTCAGCTCTGTCAGCAGCTCCATCAACATTATACGTGGCTACAAAATCTGCCAACATCCGTTCCACCTATTCATTCTGGTATTTGGACTCTCAGGCTGCGGAGGGAGTGCGAGTCCTGGGGCTGGCTCCGGTGTAGGCTTCGGAATAGGTGCCCCCCTACCGCGTCCTCTACCTCGTCTACCTCTGCGTCCACTCATTTCTGCACAACACAGACATTTCAAAATAGTGTTCAACCACTTGAATCACTTAAATATGTTCAGACTATACAGTACTATAGGGGATGAACTCTTATTTAAACCCAAAAACACTGACAAACATCAGACCAACCTGCTCTGATACCAATTTAACTGTCACATCCCAAAATATACAGTATTTACCATATTGTAACACCCCACGTGACGGTTGGGCTGTCTGCAATGCCTTTATCACTCACTTATGAAAAATATTAACTACTATTATACTTAAATTAAATCAGTAGTCGATGAAAATATTTACTGTAATATACATATACAGTCTGTACACATGTTCTACATCCCCGGTACAAAAACTATTCAATGTAGTACTGTACAAATATGTCTAAAAACATATAAAAGAAATAATACCTTCAGGATCCGCTAAAAGTTGCCTCAGGGTCAACTACCACGCAGCCGAATTCTATGGAACGGAATCACTGAAGATAGTCTGTGGAGTGAGAAAATAAAGGGGTGATCTAATGCGTTCAGTAAGAGAATTGTATGAGAAACTGATACTATAAAATCTATATGCTAAAACGTTTAATATTCACATGATAAAACACTTAAGTAAATAAATGAGGAGTTAACATTCCTTTCAAAAAGATATTCATTTTCACACTTGTAAAGGACCGTAAAATATTTAGTTCAACACATAGTATACCAAAAGCTCAGTGGCTGAAGTTAATTTAGTACCGGCTAAAAGTTCAGTGAAAGGTACAATCATCAGTACAATATCATGGAGACCAGGCAACACCCTAAATATATCATGCTATAATATCATCCCAAATAGGGGAAACACATGAGATCTATGGCCATAGTCTAGGAGGTCTACAGTGTGCACTGATAAGGTGTCCACTGGAGACGTTGACAATAGGATCAGTATCTATCAGCAATAACACGTGACACGTGAGCATGATACGGGGCCTAACAGTCTCAAAACAATAAACACTTGATATAAACAACATTTATGAAATCAATTCCACCGAATATATTTTCAATCAATCTATAAATATTTAAAATGAAAATATATTCATTTTTATGAATAAAAATTCGTAAAATATTCATACTGTAACAATCATTCTAGAAAATATTCTTGATATTTGTAGAATAGTATAAATCACATTCTGGTACTTTCACATAAATAAAATTCCTTAACAGGAATATTTAAATATAGTTTTTTTCGGTAAACTATAAAATTATGCAATTTAATGAATTTCATGGAAATTTCTCAAAATTTCACTTTAGAAAAATACTAGAAACGTTTCTCAATTATTTCTGTAATTTTCGACCGAGTAACGGTTATTTCTAACTTAGCCTCTCAGCACGAAAATTACAGTTTAATATTTCAACAACAACCACAATTCCACCAAATTTTCACCAATCTCAAGGCAATTTATATCCAAATTATTTTATAAAAATAGTGTGAACCAAACCATGCATTTACGGTATCCTTACGGCTCACACACGCATCCCTTACCTGTCTGACGAAATCTAATCGCCTGATAGCACCACGTACAATTCACCACTCCTGAGCTGCAATAAAATTCACCGAAGACCATTATTCACCATAATTAAAATTCTAATATTTTTTCTTGAATTAAATTCTACTACATTTTCAGTAGAAAATATTAAACCGGCATAATTCGCACCGGTGCTAAAACCTAACTTCGCCAATTTAGCTCCAAATCGAAATCCGACTTCACCATCAGTTTTCTTATAATTTCTACAGTCTCTTAACATCCTAACATCATACTATGAAGCATTAAAACCCTCCCATCTCACCTTGACCGAAAATGGCTTCTTGCCATTTTTGTGATTTTTCCACAATTTAACTAATATACCTTGTTTAATTAAGCTTAATCATCATTCTAATCCTATTTTTAAACATCAAACCATAGCAATTCACCAAGATTCTCTTATGACCGAAACCCTCTTGAATTGCTTGAATTGGATTTAATCAAAATCAATCAAAATAAGCCCTTAATTCATGCTTAGGAAACTTAATCATGCTAAAATGAATCACTAAAATTCAAGAAATAACCAAGCATTGAAATGGGTTACCTTAACCGAAATTGAGAAAGAGGATTTCTCTTGATTTAGCCACTTAATCAAGGGGCTATTGGTATGTTTTGAGAGAGGAAGATGAGTAGAGTAATTTTGGTAGAAACAGCTTAGGGACATCAGACTCCCGTATCCTCAACTAATAATACCCTGATCGGAGATCAATCTTAGAAAATACCACTGCACCGCTGAGCTGATCAAATAAATCGTCGATCCTAGGTAAGGGATACTTATTCTTGATGGTAGCCCGATTAAGCAACCTGTAATCAATGCACAATCTCAAGCTACCATCCTTCTTCCGGACGAATAGTACTGGAGCACCCCAAGGAGAAATACTAGGGCGGATGAAACCCTTATCTAACAACTCTTGGAGCTGCTTCTTAAGCTCCTCCAACTCCACTAATGCCATCCAATATGGGGGCTTAGATATAGGCTCCGTACCAGGTACCAACTCAATCACAAACTCCGTCTCCCTATTCGGTGGTAACCCTGGTAATTCATCCTGGAATACATCCGAGAAATCCCTAACCACAGGAATATCCGATAGATCTGGACGTTTCTGTTCCACGTCCTCCACATACGCAATAAAACCTTCAATCACACCAAAATAGCATTTAAACAATTTTAGTAAAATACTCCACTTTATTTATTTATCAAATAATGTTACAATATATCGTTCAGGACGAGAGAAGGTAATAAACTTGGTATTACAGTCTAAACTAACAAAATTCACAGTTAACCAGTCCATCCCTAGGATTACATCAAAGTCAAACATGTTTAACAAAATAAGGTTAGCTATCATCTCCTTCTCTCCTACAGTAACCTTACAATCTCTATAAACTACATCCGTCATCTGAGACTCCTTAAATGGTGTACTAATCTGCAAAGTGTACCCTAAAGGTTCAGGTTCTACTCGTATCTTATTAGCACATGCAGGTGATACAAATGAATGCGTAGAGCCAGGATCAAGCAGTGCTAATACTGAAATATCAAAAATATAAATCTTACCCTTAATTACATCTGTAGAAGTATCAGCAGCCTCCTGATCTAATGCCAACACCCGTCCCTATGTCACAGCCTTCTTACCCTTTTCTGCGGCTGTCGCGCGTCTAGGCTGTGAAAGGGTCGCCTTATCTGTCTTAGTCTGTATCGGGGCTACTGGAGGAGGAATAGGTGCTGAAGCTGTAGATGCAGCTACCTCTCTTAACATCGGGCAATCTTTGACCAAATGCCCCGTCTATCCACATCTAAAGCACGCCCTAGATATCATATGACATGGTCTAGTACCGTGCGACCTCCAACACAATGTACATCTGGCCGCAGTACCTCTCTGAAATATACTACGGCTAGTAGTAGTAGTAGGGGCAACTAAAGCAGATGTAACTGGTCTCCCCTCTGAAATCTGTATACCCGATGTCCTGGCCTTCTTAGGCTGCCATCTACTAGATCGATCATTGATGCTCCTCTTCGGCTGCTCTCTGCCTTTACCCTTACCCTTAGACCCATACTCTGTATGAAACTGCTCATAATCGCGCTCACATAACTGTGCTCGTCTCACGGCCTCATCATAAGTACGGATGTCTAACGGGACTAACCAGATCCCAGTAGAGGGTCTCAAACCCGCCATAAATTTATCTATCTTATGCTGACCACTCATCTGAACCTGCGGGTCAAATTTGCTCAAGGTGATGAATCGCGACTCATATTGATATACCGACATACTCCCCTGTAGTAACTCTAAAAACTCCTGCTGAAGCTTCTTCTGTGCTGTATCGAGAATGTACTTTCGGTGAAAAGCCCCCATAAATATATCCCAAGTCATCACCTAATGCTGGGCGAACAAAACTGTCTGTGTGGACTTCCACCAGTGCTCTGCATCATCAGTCAACTGGAACACTGCTAGTCCAACACTCTCTGTCTCTGTTCACCGCATATACCTAAATAATTTCTCTATAGCCTCAATCCACTGCTCTGCCACCAATGGATCCTTATCCCCCTTAAACTTCGAAGGATCCAACTTCTTAAACGACCGTATCAAAGTGACATCACAGTAAGACTCAACACTACGCTATCGTGCTGGTGGCTGCTGCGCTACTACGGCAAGTGCCTGCAGTACTGGTTGAGGGGTAGGCTGTGGCTCGGGAGGTGGTACTACTGGTTGTGGTGGGCATGGTGCTACTGCAGGAGCTGCTGCTGAGCTGCTGCTGATGTTGCTCTATCTCTATCTCTCTCAGCTCTGTCAGCAGCTCTGTCAGCATTATACATGGCTACAAAGTCTGCCAACATCCGTTCCACCCTATTCATTCTGGTATTTGGACTCTCAGGCTGCGGAGGGAGTGCGGGTCCTGGGGCTGGCTCCGATGTAGGCTCCGGAATAGGTGTCGCCCTACCGCGTCCTCTACCTCGTCTACCTCTGCGTCCACTCATTTCTGCACAACACAGACATTTCAAAATAGTGTTCAACCACTTGAATCACTTAAATATGTTCAGACTATACAATACTATAGGGGATAAACCCTTATTTAAACCCAAAGACACTGACAGGCATCAGACCAACCTGCTCTGATACCAATTTAACTGTCACATCCCAAAATGTACAGTATTTACCATATTGTAACACCCCACGTGACGGTTGGGCTGTCTGCAATGCCTTTATCACTCACTTATGAAAAACATTAACTACTATTATACTTAAATTAAATCAGTACTCGATGAAAATATTTACAGTAATATACATATACAGTCTGTACACATGTTCTACATCCCCGGTACAAAAGCTATACAATGTAATACTGTACAAATATGTCTAAAAACATATAAAAGAAATAATACCTCCAGGATCTAGTAAAAGTTGCCTCGGGGTCAACTACCACGCAGCCGAATTCTATGGAACGGAATCACTGAAGATAGTCTGTGAAGTGAGAAAATAAAGGGGTGAGCTAACGCGCTCAGTAAGAGAATTGTATATGAAACTGATACTATAAAATCTATATGCTAAAACGTTTAATATTCACGTGATAAAACACTTAAGTAAATAAATGAGGAGTTAATATTCCTTTCAAAAAGATATTCATTTTCACACTTGTAAAGCACCGTAAAATATTTAGTTCAACACATAGTATACCAAAAGCTCAATGGCTGAAGTTAATTTAGTACCAGCTAAAAGTTTTGTGAAAGGTACAATCATCAGTACAATATCATGGAGACCAGGCAACACCCTAAATATATCATGCTATAATATCATCCCAAATAGGGGAAACACATGAGATCTATGACCATAGTCTAGGAGGTCTACAGTGTGCACTGATCAGGTGTCCACTGGAGACGCTGACAATAGGATCAGTATCTATCAGCAATAACACGTGACACGTGAGCATGATACGGGGCCTAACAGTCTCAAAACAATAAACACGTGATATAAACAGCATTTATGAAATCAATTCCACCGAATATATTTTCAATCAATCTATAAATATTTAAAATGAAAATATATTCATTTTATGAATAAGAATTCATAAAATATTCATACTGTAACAATCATTCTAGAAAATATTCTAGATATTTGTAGAATAGTATAAATCACATGCTGGTACTTTCATTGAAATAAAATTCCTTAACAGGAATATTTAAATATAGTTTTTTTCGGTAAACTATAAAATTATGCAATTTAATGAATTTCATGGAAATTTCTCAAAATTTCACTTTAGAAAAATACTAGAAATGTTTCTCAATTATTTCTGTAATTTTCGGCAGAGTAATGGTTATTTCTAACCTAGCCTCCCTGCACGAAAATTACAGTTTAATATTTCAACAACAACCACAATTCCACCAAATTTTCACCAATCTCAAGGCAATTTATATCCAAATTATTTTATAAAAATAGTGTGAACCAAACCATGCATTTACAGTATCCTTACGGCTCACACACGCATCCCTTACCTGTCTGACGAAATCTAATCGCCTGATAGCACCACGTACAATTCACCACTCCCGAGTTGCAATAAAATTCACCCAAGACCATTATTCACCATAATTAAAATTCTAATAATTTTTCTTGAATTAAATTCTACTATATTTTCAGTAGAAAATATTAAATCGGTATAATTCGCACCGGTGCTAAAACCTAACTTCGCCATTTTAGCTCCAAATCGAAATCCCACTTCACCATAAGTTTTCTTATAATTTCTACATTCTCTTAACATCCTAACATCATACTATGAAGCATTAAAACCCTCCCATCTCACCTTGACCGAAAATGGCTTCTTGCCATTTTTGTGATTTTTCCACAATTTAACTAATATACCTTGTTTAATTAAGCGTAATCATCATTCTAATCCTATTTTTAAACATCAAACCATAGAAATTCACCAAGAGTCTCTTATGACCGAAACCCTCTTGAATTGCTTGAATTGGATTTAATCAAAATCAATCAAAATAAGCCCTTAATTCATGCTTAGGAAACTTAATCATGCTAAAATGAATCACTAAAATTCAAGAAATAACCAAGCATTGAAATGGGTTACCTTAACCGAAATTGAGAAAGAGGATTTCTCTTGATTTAGCCACTTAATCAAGGGGCTATTGGTATGTTTTGAGAGAGGAAGATGAGTAGAGTAATTTTGGTAGAAATAGCTTAGTGAAAATAAAGTGTTTTTGGTGAGTTTTTTTGGAAATCTTCACTTTCTTTTCTTTTGTTCTTCCATGGAGTTACAGGATGAAGAGAAAGAAGAGCTGCAACAGTGGCCGGCAGCAGCAAAACAATTAATAAAATAGTTTGTAGTTATTTTAAAAATGCTAAGAATTACAAAAATGCCATTAATGATAGGTTTTTCGATCTTTTCTTCCGAAATTTTTATAACTAGACAGTTGAACTCCAAAATTTATTTTCCATCACCAAAAATTCATATTAAGTGTATTTTGATAAATGGTTGGGGTTTGGCTCGGGTTTAACCTTTTCGAGAAGGTGAAATTACAAAAATACCCTTATCGGGTAAATCGCGTAGAATTCTAATTTGACTACCATTTGGTCTATCTATTTACATAACCCAGGACTTATTTTCATGTAGAATATCATTCTTTAATCACTAGATTAAATTCCCATTTATTTTGACCTCAATTTACGAAAATGCCACCGGGCTATGGACTTAAACGTCATTTCCTAATTTATTTTCATACTCTTTAAAAATAATCTAAATGAGGAAATTTAGACTTAAAATTCATACCGTATATTTATTAGACTCTCTGTGTATTATCTGTCCGGTCTCACGTCCATCCGGCATTGTATAATCTGTGGGGCCCATCACACTGTATTGGCTCGTATCTGCAAAATTCACAGAAAATGGACAGTGTGAGTGTCCTTACATGTGAAACAGTACCTAAATACACGGTTCTCACACTAAATGATTGTATACACAGAAGATAAGTGTAGTAGAAATATGAATACTGCGATGGATGTGCAGATATACGAGAGAAGATAAAATGAAAAATGAGCACATTCGTAAAAAGGTTGGAGTGTGTAACAACTAAAAATTTCTTTATTTTGGTGGATTATACAATGTAATTTGGAGACAAATTGTATATTAAGAATTTAACTTGAAGCTATGATGATTAAGAAGAGCTAAATTGAGAAATAGCATTGTATGAATTTGTAAAGTTGGATTTATGAGAAATTATGGAGAATTAAAATTTTGGGAAGATATAATTAGAGGATTTAAAATGAAGACCATGAAGGAAATTAAATCATATAAAAGACTTTAAGATTTAAGAGACTATAGATGATAGAAATTATGAAATATTAGTGAGATAAATATATAACAAAATAAGCTAGTTAGAAATAAACTTTTGTTAAATATTATAAAGGGGTTAATAGAGAATGAATAAAATATATATTATAATATAGTGGAGAATAAAATATATTTGATGGAGAATAGCTTCTTGAAGAAGCCTCGTCAGAAACAAATCCCACTAATTTGTTTCATCACCGACCACCTAAGTTTCACTTCATCACCGTCTATCATCATCTTCATCTTTGTGCTTCCATCTTGCCCCCCTTTTTGCTGTTTCTTTTTCAGCTGTACGAAAGTACTACAGCCCTCATCTTTCTAACGGATTTGTTGCAACCAAACCAACTAGTATCGACAGCAAGGGTGGAGGAAGAAGAGGGGGACGATAAAGAAGAATGTGGGCCTAATTTTTGGGAGCCAAAACAGGGGAAGTCAGCGAAGTTTTAACCGTCCTTTTGTACTGAAACAAAATAGGTTTTGTAGGATGAAAATGTGAGTAGAAGGCTGAGTTGGTAAGTTTCAGGCGTGGGAAATAAGTACATCGACTGAAGCTAGTGGCTGCATAAGCTTGTTCTCGGTGAAGAAAGAAATGACAAATGGAAAATGGCTTCTAAAAATGCTGTGAAATAGGGCTGATAAAGGGGAGGAAAGAAAGCAAAACGAGGGTTTCTTTGGCTGTACAAACTAAACAGCAAGGGTGCATGAGGTACAGGCGTGAAGTAAGATTGTTGTGGGTTTAGAAAAAAAAAAGGAGAGCTGAAGAACGTGAATCTTGGCTGTTTTTGGAGTTCTTTTATTCACGTGGAAGCCCTCTTATTTGGATGCTATATCCACGTGGAAAAGAGGTTTGAAGCAAGGCATTTTAAAGCTGAAAACAGAGGCTGTTCTTGGTTTGGACACCAGCTACTGGCGTGAGTGTTTTCTGTTGGCTTGTCTCGGTTTGGACATATAGTTGGTGACAGATTCTTTTGTTTGGGCTATCAAACTCACGTGGAAGTTAACCAAAGCAAATGATGGGCTGACTATGAGGTAAGGAAGCTAATGTTGAGGTTTGTTTAAGTTTAAACTAAAGTATTTTTTTTTAGAAAAAGAAAATGTAAACTTATTTAAGATAAATTAATAATATCAATATTATTCATTTTATGCTTTAATGTAGGAGGAAAAGATACAAGGTGGGGGACACTAACAAACTAAATTAAAAACTAAAGAAAGAGGCAATCAAGAAGAACAAGGGTGCCATAGCTATACTTGTGCTACACTTTTAGGTAAGAAATATATGTAGGAACGTAAGGGATACTGAAGTCAATTTAAAATCAACTGCCTTGTGGTTATAAACTATGTTTTCTTGCAGGGGTTTTAAGAAAATTAAGCCGTTATGCTGTCCGATTTTTATGAAAATATTAGTTTTGTAAATTAAGCTTGGACTTAAGTAACCATTTGAAAATAACAAATTTTCTAGCAAGCTTCATTTTGGAAAATATTACGTTTCATGACTTTGAAATGTTTATGGAATTTTATCCGAAATTTAGTTTTGCTCAGATATTACCAAAGTACTGTATTTTAGAAATGTTTATGAATAGTTACGAGATATATATACATTTGCAAGAAATTATATGTATATTCTTGATAAAGTTTCGAAAACACTACTTTGAATTCCTAAACATATATAAAAGAATGTTTTGAGACATGACTAACTAAAGTCACTGCAGTATTAGAACTTCTGGACTACTGTGTGACCTTGATCTAGTTCGCAATAGTATTTCGACTTCTGAGTTGTGTGATCTTATCCAGTCCACAACGGGTCCAGTTGACACCTAATCAGTGCTCACTGTGGACCCCTTCTGGACTATGACCATATGTCTAACTAACTTGCACTTTCCCTTACGGGAATATTTGGATTGCATGATGAGTACTTAGTCGTTTATATGTCTCCAGCTTAGTATGTGTATGCTTTTCGAACTTATTTTTGCATATGAAATCTGAACGTTTGGATATTTGGACTTCGAAACCGATATGATTTTATTCGGTTATTCGTATATGAATTTAAGCACGATAAATGCTTATATGTTCCGATTTGTGTTATGAACTTATCTGATTTTTTCAGTTGAAGGAATAGTTTTTTTGATGCATTGCATAAGCATTATTTGGTTTATGAATTCGTATGAAACTTTGCTTCGAATTTTGTAAATGTTTTGTAAGCTTGCATATAGAATTTCAGTATCTGTCTCTTATATATATTTCTTATTTGGCTTTCCAAAAAGCTCACCCCTTCCTCTACCTTCTAGATTACTTTCAGTAGGAGCATATACGTGGGGAGTTATCGCGTCCTTCGAGGCTTTTGGTTCCACCTTGGAGGTATATTATGTACAACTATTTACTTATATTCAAACTTGCATTTTCAGTACTTTTAGAACATGGGGATGTAGCTAAAGGAATTACATATTATATCTATGCTTTATGATGATGCATGCATGTTTATCAGTTATAAACTTTGCTAAGTGAATTGATTAGAGAATTGAATACGTGCTTGGTTTGTGTTGGATCTTATAGGCAATACCGAGAGGGGGGTGAATCGGTTTTTAACTAACTTTAAGCTCATTTTTCGGTTTCTCTAAATTCTCTAGCCTATATTAATAATTTCTAATTTCTCTAGGCTAGGCAAGCATGCAATCCAAGTTCAATGCAATAAACACAATATAATTGCAAGTAAATAAAGAGTAGGGAGAGAGAGATTTACACAATCGATTTATAGAGGTTCGGCTACCTTGCCTACGTCCTCTACCTTGAGACGCTCCCAAGGATTTTCCCCAAATTCACTATACTTGAATTTGTCTTTACAATCCCTCTTTTTAAAGGCTCAAAAGAAACCTCTCTCTTTTTTTAGGCTTAAGAGAAACCTCCCTCTTTTTCTAGGCTTAAGAGAAACCTCCCCTTTACAAGGAATGATGGGTTACAAATAATGTAATCAAAGAAAGGCCTCTAGATAGGCAAGTGATTACAGAAATTAAGCACAATGAAAACCTATACAAGATTTGTGCTAAGCACTATAAGGAAAAAGAGAATGATAGATGATGAAGACTTTGTAGCTCTTGATTTGTTGTTGAGGCTTGAGGATTTGAGGAAAATGAGTATTGGAGTTGATTGAGTAGTTCCTCTTGCTTTCTTTAGCTTCTAAGCCTCTATTTATAGTCCCTTGGATGTATTCTAGCCGTTGGGTGGAGCCAAAACTTGAATATGACCGTTGTCTCACAAAAACTAGCCGTTATAGGCTATTTTCGGGCAAAGGGATCGATCCCTTCCCATAGGGGATCGATCCCTTCAATCCAGATCTGAATCTTTTGGGTTGAGGGACCTTTTCTAGCTGTTGGGAGCCATTCTGCCTTTAGGGGATCGATCCCTTCATTCCAAAATTGATTTTTCTGGGCTGAAGGACCTTTTCTTGCACCAAAAAGCTTACTGCCACTAGGGGATCGATCCCTTCCCTTAGGGGATCGATCCCATGCCTCCAGAAAGCCATTTTCCTGCACTTTTGGATTAGAAATGATGTGACCTTCGATCCTAATCCAACCTAAAACATATTGGCACTTTTGTGGGAGTTTTTCTTGACTTTCTTTGATGAAAACATGGTCTAAAAATTCATCAAGTGATTTTCTAAAATATTCAAAACATTTACAAAGTATTAAGACCAATAAGAGTATACATCATTAAATCATGGTCTTAATGTTTGATATGATCACTTGAAATGTATTGAGAAAATCATGTGTGATAAGGTAAATTTACAATATGAATTAAAACATTAAAGCTTACTTAAGTTTTTGTCATTTCAAAATATATATGTCAATTTAAAGCTAACAATCTCCCCCTTTTTGATATGACAAAACTTAATGTAAATTTGCTTTGAAAGTTCTTTAATAAAATACTCCCCCTCAAATAAAGTAGGATTTTATAAAGCTCCCCCTTAATATAAGCATAGGTTTTGAAAATGAATTTTTAAACTATTTCTCCCCCATTATCTCTCCCCCTTAATATCTCTCCCTTTTAATATTTATCTCTTCCCCTTTTTGTCATAGCAAAAAGAAGGAAAAATAATAAAAAAATATGCTCCTCCTAAAATCATGGGTATGTGAGAAGAGATAAATATGCTCCATCCAACAAGAAACATGTTAGTACATGGGACTCATAGCACAAATAAATAAGTCAATTGTTCATAAAGAGTATGAAATATTCATGCAAAGAACATGACTTATGATCCTATACCAATTGTTTATAAATAATTAAGAAGTTCACAATTGGTAAGAAATGAAGCAAGTCGAGTATAAATATCTACTAAGGTCTATGACTTACTTATTTCAATCCTTTTAAGCACCTAAGTGTATCAATTGTTCTCTAAAGTCCAACTAAGATGCATGTTAATACATCATGATTATGAGCTAAAATTATATAACATATCATATGCATGTGCTCATAAATCATTTTCAAGAATTATTGTGCCTAGAATTAAATCATATATCAATTAAATACAAATTCTAACACACAAGAGTTTCATGCAAAAATATCCTAAGAGAATTCTTCTCTATTTGTCATTTCAAACTAAAGAGTATGAGAAGAATTGTCAATTTAAAGCTCATACCAATTGGCAATTTAGATTTGGCTTACTAATTATTGAAAATATGGTTGCCAATGATACTAATTGTTATTTCAATCTTAATACCAATTGTTACTAATGGTTGACTTAGTCATTTTGCATGAATCCAATATTTATGTGTAGTGTGTTCATGTCAAGAAAATAATCATTCTAAATATGCAAGAACACAATCACACATCATCAAATATGCATATGGATCAATTAAACATTAGCACACTATCATAAAGTATTAATCCATATTCATATTCACAAATTTATACCATATGGAAGATTCAAAAAATCAAGGTATTCAAGCAAACACATTTTCTTCCATGGTTTCAAGTACAAAAATCCTATGCTCATTTTCCAATTCAAGTCCTTAACCAATTATGAGCAAGGAAAGATTCACAAATACCATTTTAATCAATTAAGAGCCATATCCCTAGTTGTTATCATCATTTAATGTTCTAGAGGGTATATGCTATTTAACTAAAATGGCTTCACCTAAGTGAATCAATATTATCAAGCTAAAATATTTTAACATATGAGTGAGATTAAACACTTAATTTCATGAAAACAACTACTCTCATCTCATATGCATGATTGTTGATTCAACTCAAGCAAGCATGTAAGTTAAACATCAAAACAATCAAGAATAAATGCATGGATATCAATCAAGGTACATTTGTTCAAGTTTGCATTTATCTTTAAATGTTGGTGTTGTCATTAAAGCTCGAGTTCTTTAATAATTTGGCCATAAGAATTAATTTCATGGATGATAAATTCTCATGCAAGTCAACATTTAGGATTCATTTATCATCACAAATTATAGGCCAAGGAAAATTGTGACCTTATACCAATAGTTAAATTTACATTTGAAATCAATCCACTAGATGTATAATTATCATGAAACCTAGTGTGGAATTGATAAGTCAAGCTAAGAAACATAATCATATAAGCATGCTTGACTAAGATGAATAAAAAGAATGAAGAATAGTCATTATGCACAAGTTCATCAAATTCTCAAATATATCCACAAATCATTGAAAAAAATCTCAAAATTATGTTTAAGCATTCAATGAAAATATATTTCAAGATTTATTCAATTCATGAATGTTTTCAACAAGAAAAATGATTTTGCACTTGTGAGCTCAAGAAAAATGGTATTGATTGTTGAAAGTGATACCATTTGTTGGAAATGATATTAATTGATTGAGTTGAGGCATGATATCAATGAAAAATGATTTTTCATATTTTAAAGTTCATCAAATAGAAGTTAAAACAATGAATTTTAAGTTGAGAAGAGAGAAAGTATCAAAACAATGAAAAGTTCTTCTCAATTTCGGTTGAAAACATGCAGGAAAGCCCTTTCTGGCTTGGGGGGATCGATCCCTTTGGGAGGGGGATCGATCCCTTAAGTCCAGAATGCAGATTTCCTGCATTCTGCTCAAGGGGGATCGATCCTGCTTAATGGGGGATCGATCCCTCATCATGTTTTTGCAGTTTTTGACAGAAAATCCAACCTTTGAGGTGCCAAAACTTCGTTTTTGAGTATTTTAAGTCCAAGTAAAGGTTTAAACATTTGTAAAACATGATTTTGGACTTGTATGAATGAAAAACATGAATCAAAAACCATTTTACAAAAGATTTTACAATTTTGGAAGAATTTTCACAATAAAATGCATTTTTGGCCTCAAAGGAGGTCATTTTGAGAGTTAAACATATTTTGACAAAACCAAAGCATTGGATACCACAAATATGTCAAAACAAACTTGTTCACATAGGTTTTAAGCACATATATCATTGAAGCATATATCTTGTGAACAACATGCCATGATTGTCAACATACAAGTTCTTCATTATTGCTCATGACATGACATTTTGCATATATGACATGGCATTTTGCATATATGACATATTTGACAGCTTTTGAGCAATTAAATATATTATCTAAACATATCAAACTTACTCAAACTACAAAATTTCAATAATCTTTTCAAAATCATCAAACATGCTTTTCATTCAATGTATCAAGAACTATTCATCAAGCACTCAAAAATCATTCAACATGCCTTTTGTTCAATCATTCTACTTATAATGCATCAAAGATCATCAACAAACCATATCATCAAGGCATAAACAATAAAAAGTTTAAGGAGTAAGGAATTAAGCTTATAATACTCCTTTGCTAGAGAATGCTTTGCCTTGAATTGTTGAGTCCACTTTGAGCTATCTTTTGAAGAATTGTTGTGATGGATCCTCAAGCTTTTCCTTTTTCTCATTGGCACAAGCAATCTCTATAGAGGTGTGTAGAGCATTTAAACCCCATTGTTTCTTTGTAACTCCATGCTCTAGCACTCCTACAACAAACACATTTTCAAGCATTCTTTAGTACCCAAATTTTCTTGGGTCCATGAGAGTTAGTGCTAACAATTTTTGATCCTTTTGGGATCCATTTCAAACTCAATTCATCATTATTTATTGCATGCTTTGGCACCCATATTTTCCTAACAACTCTTCCTCTAAATGTAGTTTTTCTATATGTGCATGCTTGTGAAGAGTGTCCTATTCTATTGCATAGTGAGCATGTGAGAGATGTATCATGCATATAATTTTTGCTCACTAGGAAGTTCTTTAGATGAGTCTCTTTTTGTATTGCATTATCTCCTAACCCATCTTTGTCAAAGAAAGCTCTTTGGGTCTCTAACATGTGATCTAGCTTTTGTTGACCCATATAAAACCTAGAAAATGAGTTATGCAAATTTGAGTTCTTTTTATTTATTTCATCAATTTCTAGATTTGCTTCTTCTAATTTCTTTTCAAAATCAAGCTTGGCATTCAATAACTCATCATTTTCCATTTCTAGTTTTGTAATCATTTTCTTGTATTTTGAATTCATGCATTCAAATTCACTAGCTAGCTCATCAAAAGCATTTTGTAAATCATCATAAGAATAGTCATTGCATTCACTAGAGCTAGGTTTCTTCTTTTCATCTTCAATAGTCAAAGAGCTAGGATTTGCCAATTTATCTTTAATGTCTTTTAATTTCTTTTTTAGCTCTAATTTCACCTTGGTGAGTTCATCATTCTTTGAGCCTAGATCTTTTATTTTCTCCTCCAACTCAACATTAGTATTCATTAAGATTTCATTCTCTTTTCTAAATTTATTTAACTTTTTGTTATATTTTGCATGCATTGATTTATATTCATCACTTAGCTCATTAAATGCATCTTGAAGCTCATCAAATGAATATTCTTCTAAAGTTTGTGAGCTAGTCTCAAAATCATCACCTAGAGCCATTTATGATCTTTTTGCTCGATAGAGGTTAGTCTAAATCAATTTCGAGCCCAAGCTCTGATACCAATTGTTGGCTCTTAGAGGCAATACCGAGAGGGGCTGAATCGGTTTTTAACTAACTTTAAGCTCGTTTTTCGGTTTCTCTAAAATCTCTAGCCTATATTAATAATTTCTAATTTCTCTAGGCTAGGCAAGCATGCAATCTAAGTTCAATGCAATAAACACAATATAATTGCAAGTAAATAAAGAGTAGGGAGAGAGAGATTTACACAATCGATTTATAGAGGTTCGGCTACCTTGCCTACGTCCTCTACCTTGAGACGCTCCCAAGGATTTTCCCCAAATTCACTATACTTGAATTTGTCTTTACAATCCCTCTTTTTAAAGGCTCAAGAGAAATCTCTCTCTTTTTTTAGGCTCAAGAGAAACCTCCCTCTTTTTCTAAGGCTAAAGAGAAACCTCCCTCTTTTTCTAGGCTTAAGAGAAACCTCCCCTTTACAAGGAATGATGGGTTACAAATAATGTAATCAAAGAAAGGCCTCTAGGTAGGCAAGTGATTACAGAAATTAAGCACAATGAAAACCTATATAAGATTTGTGCTAAGCACTACAAGGAAAAAGAGAATGATAGATGATGAAGACTTTGTAGCTCTTGATTTGTTGTTGAGGCTTGAAGATTTGAGGAAAATGAGTATTGGAGTTGATTGAGTAGTTCCTCTTGCTTTCTTTAGCTTCTAAGCCTCTATTTATAGTCCCTTGGATGTATTCTAGCCGTTGGGTGGAGTTAAAACTTGAATATGACCGTTGTCTCACAAAAACTAGCCGTTATAGGCTATTTTCGGGCAAAGGGATCGATCCCTTCCCATAGGGCATCGATCCCTTCAATCCAGATCTGAATCTTCTGGGCTGAGGGACCTTTTCTAGCCGTTGGGAGCCATCTGCCTTTAGGGGATCGATCCCTTCCCTTAGGGGATCGATCCCTTCTTTCAAGAATTGATTTTTCTAGGTTGAGGGACCTTTTCTTGCACCAAAAAGCTTACTGCCACTAGGGGATCGATCCCTTCCCTTAGGGGATCGATCCCATGCCTCTAGAAAGCCATTTTCCTACACTTTTGGGTTAGAAATGATGTGACCTTTGATCCTAATCCAACCCAAAACATATTGGCACTTTTGTGGGAGTTTTTCTTGACTTTCTTTGATGAAAACATGGTCTAAAAATTCATCAAGTGATTTTCTAAAATATTCAAAACATTTACAAAGTATTAAGACCAATAAGAGTATGCATCATTAAATCATGGTCTTAATGTTTGATATGATCACTTGAAATGTATTGAGAAAATCATGTGTGATAAGGCAAATTTACAATATGAATTAAAACATTAAAGCTTACTTAAGTTTTTGTCATTTCAAAATATATATGTCAATTTAAAGCTAGCAGTTTGGATATTTGACTTGGGACCGGGTTTATGAAGAATATTCATCTAGCTAATATATATTTAGCTTTTGAGTAGATTTTGAGACATTATGTACAGTTCAACAATGTAAGTAAGAAAAGGAAAAAAAATTTTGGTTTATAATTCTGGTATAAAGGGTCGTTATAGAGTAACATCTGTCGAAGATAAGATGAGTGAAAGTTATCTACGTTGGTTTAAATACATATGACGTAAATCTATGGACACTCTAGTTTGGAGTATGGAGGCTATGAGTGATGAAAAAAGGGTTAATGTTAGAAAAAGGCCAAAAAAGATTTGTAAGGAAGTTCTTTGAAAAGATACGATGGAATAAAAGTTGGAAGAACGAATTGGCTTATATAGGAATTAGTAGAGAAGGAGAATTCGTGTTGACTACTTAGTTTGAGTTCATATGTTGATTCGTGTAGCTTACATCAATATTGTAATAAAGGCTTTTATGATGATGACGAAAACAAAACACAATTGAAGAAAACTAATGAGTTGTAAAAAAAAATTGATGATGCCTCAAAATGGAAGGTGAAGGTATTCCAAGATGTAATGTACCAAAAAATGGTATTCCAAGATGCGTTTTATATTTACATCATGGATTAATATCCAATACATTGAATTTTTAGATTTTATAACTAGAATTAAAATGGTAACCCTTACCTTTAATGAAATATAAAAAAATAAAAAAATAAATGAAGTGAAACGTGTGTTGTCATTTTAACTCCGCTTGTGAAATCTGAAAACTTCATTGATAGTTTATTAGATAATAATCTTTACATTGTTGATGTATTTTTATGATATAAAGAAATGTCGTAGTTCATAACAACAAATAATTTTCTCTTTCAAGACATGATTTATTTTATTCAAGGAAACGAACACGATATCCTTTTCTGTGTCATGTTAGCCTATTACCTCCAACAAGTAAGTTTTGACACTTCCGCGCACCTATTGAGGTAACTTGTCTCGGTCTCATGATTTTTATTTTTTCTATGATTTTTTAATTTAATTTTTTATGTTTATATAATTAATTTATTTAATTAATCATTAATGCAATTTATTGATTTAATTAGATCAATAAATTTGAATTTATTGATTTAATTAGATCAATAAATTTGATCATGTATTAAAATTTTAACTAAATTAAAAAGGGTTCAAAATAGTTGATGCATGTGTAATAATATTTTGCATGATTAATTTTATGGATTAATTGTCACAGCCCGTGACCCTATTTTTCACCTTATTCTATACATCTTATATGGTTGGGCTGTCTGCAATACTTTATTTTTCTTTTACATATTAACAATTTCATATTAAATTATAATATGAAATACATCCCCTATCTTACTTCATAAGAAAGTAGTACTGTGAATATGTCTAAATACAGAAAATAAATGATCATACCTCATGTCATAAGTCGAGCTGTCGCATCGTCCCCAAATGCACAGCCGAAATCCTTTAAGTGTTAGAATCTCAATCTTCGAAAACCTGAAATGTTAAAATTAAGGGGTGAGCAAAACCACGGCTCAGTAAGGGAATTATATGCATACTTGATATTCAGCTTCCTATATGTTGAAAATCTTTTTCATTTTTCCTATGGGGCTCTAGGCTCGTATGTAGGAAAGATACTACAGTCGGCTAGGGATCTAGATGGAGTAAGGTAGGTATTTTGAAATACCTATCTTGTCCTGGAACCTATAAGCAACTGTAGAGAGTAAATTTCTTTCTTGTTTTGAAATTTAAATCCTTTTCCTTTTTACTTCATATCGTTTTCATATTCCTTTTCGAAATAATGCTTTTATGAAATAAAGCATTTAAATAGAATAACTAATATTCATATTTTCTTTGAAAAGAATATTAGTTAAATCATCATCATTTTCGTTTAACCTCATTTCATGTTTTACTGTACAATCATAATTAGTACAGTACTTTAAATAGCAAAATAAGCTATTAAACCTTTTTCGTATAACATATAAATCATTTAAATCTAATATTCAAATTAAAATTAAAATAAAAATATTAGATTTACTTTTCTCCTTTTTCCTTTTGAAAACATATTACATATTCATATTACATATCATATGAAAATCATCTCGTAGTACTAAAAACAGTACTGAAATAAGCATTTTATAAAAATGCTATAAATCATTTCATTTCACGTATCACATATCATGTAAAACCTTTACATTTCACATATCACATATCATGTAAAACATTTTCATTTAAAACCTATCATATATGGAGACTTAGGCACGCACGCCCAGCCCGTCCAATGGGTCGTTACTCATATCATGCTATAGACCCCGAAGGGTATAAATAATCATGTCAGATCTATGGCCATAGTCTATAATTGTCCTCGGCGGATCACTGATCAGGTGTCGACCAGGACTACATATCACATATCACGTATCACATGTCACATATCTCATATCACATATCGGCATGATAAGGTTGCCTACTAGTCTCAAAACAGTATTTTTCATCGTTAATAAACCTTTATGGAATTTATCAAAATATATAATTTCGTAATTTAAAACCATAAAGGTTATAAAAACTATTTAGTGAATATTTAAGAAATATATATAAAAATATTCACTTTATTTCTTTTCATTTTTCATCTCGTATTACGTGTCATTTACATATTAAGAGATTTTTCGGTGATTTCATTATCACCATTCTCGAAAAAATGAATATTTTAAAATCACTTTCATTTTATTCATGTTTTTATGAAAAATATTCATTTTCTCAATTTTCGTGATTGAAAATCATTTCTCGTGAAATAAAATCATTTATTATGATTTTATGAAATTTTCTAAAAATTTTCAGTAATTTTTGATAATTTTTTGGCAGCATAACGACCGTCGATTGGCTAGCCTCTTGCACGAAAATGCAGTTTATAATTCCAGCCAGTACATCATCACAATTTCCAACCACAGAATCATCACAATATTTTCATAAAATATTTCATAATTAAAAACATTCAGACTGAATATCCTTACAGTGCTGCACATGCATCCCTTACCTTTTCCGGGTCGGCGACTTACTCTTACCGATCGCGCACTTATTGCATCTCTTCCGATTCCTCATCTCGATCGCCGAGAATAATTTCTGGAATTTAAATTCTAAATTTTAGAATTTTCTCAAATTATTTAAATAAATAAATTATTTAAATAATTATCATTAATAATTTCCCGGATTTCTTACCGATTCCCGAGTTCTCGAGAATTTTTCGAATTCTGAAGATTTCTTTTTCTCTTTCTTCTTCTTTTTTTCTTTTTCTTTTCTTTTCTTTTTCTTTTCTTTTTCCTCTTTTCTGGTCTGAACCGGTTCGGACCGGTTCAAGCCGATTCAACCCAGTCCGCCTCATCACCGCCGGTTCAGGCCTCCCATAGCTTGCTGGAGTGGCGGGCACGTCGGATCTGGCCTCCGTTTCTTCCCATCATCGGCGACGGCGCCGGATCTTTGTTCGTGGGTTTCAACCCTTTCCTCCTCTGTTTCCTCCCTCTTCCGCCGTTCTCCTTCATCGGTGGCCATCCCTTCACCTTGGTCGAGCTTTGCCGGTGTCGGGAGTGGCGGTGGCGATGGTCGGATTGGTCGGCACCGCCGTATCTCCCTTCTCCTTTCATTCTCGGTTTTCGCCTCCCGATTTTGCTTCGTTTCTTTCCGTCCTTTCCCATTGCCGGACGCCTCCTCTTCTTCCTCCTCTCGCCGACGACATCTTCTTCTTCTTCCTTTGGTCGGCCGACCTCTTCATCTGTTTCGTTTCTGTCTTTCTCCCAAATAGAAAGAAAATAACAGGGGTCGGGTCCCGACGCCTGTTTCTATTTTTTTTATAATCATTTCTTTTTATTATATATATATAATTATATTTATAATTATATATATAATTATATTACTAATAGTATATATATATTTTTTATTTTCACAATATATATATTTACGCTTTAATTATATTAATTAACATATATATTTCATACATATACATATTTATTTATATACATAATTGTATATAAAAATATACATATGTATTTATTTAAGACAAAATAGTATATATTTCATTTTATAAAATATACTATATTTCATATATATATGCATAGGTATTTATACAAAAATTTTTAAAATATATTTATATAATCTAATTATATAAATATATAATATACGTATTTTTATTTCTTATTTAGTTTGGATTTTCCATTTATCCAAATTAAAATCTCTCTAAATTATTTTCCATAATTTCAACCTTATCCTTATTTCTAGTTTATCCAAATTTAAATCTCTTAATTTCCTCACTTCCTTAATTTCGGGAATTTCAACGATATTCCCATCTCGTAAATAAATTTTATTTATTTACTTTAATTTATTTATTTCTTTTTATCTATTTTCGTTAATATTAATTTCCAATAATAGAAAATTTGCGGTTATCACATTCTC
Organism: Heritiera fomes; assembly: GCA_032173925.1. Lineage (NCBI taxonomy): Eukaryota > Viridiplantae > Streptophyta > Magnoliopsida > Malvales > Malvaceae > Heritiera > Heritiera fomes. The sequence continues at coordinate 1,745,940 of JAPDPM010000017.1, forward strand.
CACACCTTAAGAAATTCAGTCCTCTGAATTTAACTTAATTCATAAGGTGGTAGCATTCTGTATACTTATAGTTCTTGTTCTCTACATCATCTTTCAAATTAATACTGCTAGTATACCATCAACATCAGGATCATCTCATATCATTACATATCATCTTTCATCATATACTTATACTCCTTTAAATTTCTTATCAGTTAGGAGTTATTCATTTCCACTCCTTTTCATATCATATATGATTCATATTGTTCATCATCCATCTTTCTTATTTGGTGCAAAGTCGATACATTTTGATAATTATCATTTACCGATTTTAATCAATAGTATGTAATTGTCCCAGTAGCTTTCACATCTTGTGCATCCGCTCTCTCAACATATCGTTGAGCGTTTCCGTATTACGCTCAAACATTTACATCATGTACGGAGCGGTGCTGTCTAAAAATTTAGAATCTCAGAGCCTTTTGCTATTTCCCATAACATATAGCTACTCAGAGATTCCTATCACATATAGTGCTCACTGGAACTTCACATACATCCTTATCATTTTATAATCGTATTTCGACTATGGCACTAAAGAATCGAAGAGTTTGATAACGGAGAAGTGATTTCATTAGACTATCGGTCTATAATCACTTCCATATTATCATATCTCTTTTAGATTCTTTATTATTCTCAATATTCATGTTCCTATTTATTTGACTGGCAGTAAAATGTAAATCATTTTTTTACTCCTTGGAGTATAATTACTTTTCCTCTATTGAGTTTGGCTCGATCTTACATTTAACCATAATCATGTGATGTAACATCCCGTTACCACATTTTTCACGTATTTCCATACAACCTAACCGGTTGGGCTGTCTGCGATGCCATTAACATTCAACAGTGACCGTAATAATTGATAAACATTTATTTATCAAATTCAGAATATAAAAATTCTTTTCTGGATTTCTCATATCCAACATCCCCTATTGACTCATTTCACTAAAGTAGTACTGCATACTTATGTCCGAAATGTAAAAGAGAAGAGACTATACCTGTCACGTTTAACATCCATCTTGGAGCTACTTCTCTAACTCCGTGTCTTTTATCTGTGGAGTTAAAACAAAGGGGTGAGCGATTCATACGCTCAGTAAAGGAAACATATGCTGCTTTAAATAAAGCAAAACTATATATCACAACGCATTTATTCTTTTCTTAACAATAACCCAGTAGAAAAGAACATGGATATATAGTAAACAACTCTCTTAAAACACCATTCAAATTACTGGTTAACAGTTTACTTTAAAATGCATTAAACAACACATAAGATTCAATAAATCTTATCAGTAAACAGAAATCAACACGTTGAGACTAGGCAACAAATAAATCATGCTATCATCGTTCCCCCTCCCCCTTGCGAGAACGGAATCTGCCACTATTGGGATGCACCCGTAGGCCATCGCCCCTCACGGCTATCTCAGATCTATGGCCATAATCTATAAGTGGTCCTCGGGTCCACTTGCCAAGTGACCTCGAGACCGCTGATGACTTGGCGGGTCCATCAGCCCTGTGACGCCCTGAGGTGCACTCTTTGGTCCATTGACCGAGCCATCGCCCCAGGTGGGTCACGCAATAGTAATGCATGAACTAGAGGCCTAATGTCTCAAAATCAATTTATATCTTATGAAAAACCTTTAAGGAAATCATTTCATAATGCCATCGTTTTCTTTCCAAAAAGGTTTTAAAAACAGCCCGCAATCTCACTGAATTCCGTGTGAGAAAGGCACGGGTTAAACTGACTCACTATGGCTAGTTCGCCCATGGTCAACTCACCCAAAAACATAATGAAAACAATTCATTTTTCGTTAAGAAAATTTGGAAAAGCGAAACCTGTTCGCCATGGTCGACTCGCCCGATATGGCTCGCCCATGACAGTTCGCCAACGCGGAGAACCTGTGTTCGCCCGCCCTCTTGCTTTTAAAAATCCGAAAGCAAACTGGCTCGCCCTCAATGGCTCGCCCAGTAATCAACTCGCCAAAAGGTCTCCATTTTCTATTTTGAAAATATTTAAAACATCTCATTTTTCGCGTGAGAAAATACCCATAAATCAGTTCGCCAGGGTCAGCTCGCCCATAGCTTTCATAACAAAAGGGATCGCCCGCCCCATTTTTATAAGAAATTTGGCTCGCCCGCCAATACCAAGAATTTATATTTTCTATTTTTAAAATGTTAAAATGGCTAATTTTTCCTCAAGAAAAATACGTCCGAAAATCTCTTCGCCATTGTCACTCCAAAACAGATTAACATATAGTCGTCCGCCAATTCTTTCTTATAAAACATTAAGTAAAACCGGCTCGCCTTCAATGGCTTGCCAACAACTTCCTCAACTTAGGGGTCGTCCGCCCCAAATAAAATGAAAAAGGGTTCGCCCAACTTTGGCTTACCCGGATTTCTCCTTAAAACAAGGGCACTCGCCCAGTTTCATAGAATGACTCGCCCGTCTAAAACAATATAGCAAGTTTGGATGCCCGCAAATGCCATTTTGCCCAAATATCATAGGGATGGCTTTGTAACCCGCCCAAAATCAAAGAAATTTATTAAAAACAATGCATGTCAGAAAATAAAGCATTTAGCTTAATATTTTCATAAAATTTACTCCACAGGACATGCATTCTCTTCACACACATCTCCCTTACCTGATTTAACGAAGCCTTGCTTCGCCCTGCTTCCTGCTCGCCAATTGCCATTCCCAATTATCGGCTGCAAATTATATATAAACTCCATTAATATTTTCTATATATAATTTTTCCATTACTTGGGCAAGACTTCAGGTAAATCTACCAGTTCGCCCACAGACATTTTACTAGCTTCTTAACCGAGCTCGCCATTCATCATATGGCTTACACGTTGGAGATCGCCCGCCATTACCTGACACTAATCTATTGAGAGTTCGCCCAACATTCACTTCGCCAAGCTCTTATTGGCTTAAATATGGGAGTTCGCCCACATTTATACTCGCCCAATGCCTTACGCATTTGAGCTCGCCCATTATTTCACTTCACTTCACTAGAATTGGGCGATCTCACCCATTCAACAACAACCATGGCGAGTTCATATTGCCTACTCGCCCATTGGCGATCACTAATTTCAATGTGGGCGATCACAGTAGTCGCCATTCCCGTTACTTATTCCATTATTTTCCTTGTTTTCATATTCTCTAAAGATCTAACTCAAAACAAGGTTGCCTCTATATTTATTACTTTGTAAAACATAGAAATCTATCATCAAACACCAAGATAATCATAGAAATAAGGAAGCTCACCTTAACCGTTTGCACTTCCAGAATAGATTATTTTCTGTCTCATGTTGGCCTCCTTTTGCTTATTCCTTCAGCTCATCAACTATGGAGGGAAGGTTTTACAAGCAGGTTTATGTGTTTTGGCCAACTGAAGAGTGAAGCTCAGTAAATCAGGCATGATAGAAATGAGAGGAATCAGAACATAAACTGGCAGTTGCACCGCTCTCGTGAAGGAGATGAAGTTTGCCAAATAAGTTTTCGTCAGGCCTTTCTCCTTATATAACCATACTAATCCAATCCGAAGCTACCGCCTGTCCCCTTATCCTGTATCCTTCATCATTTCACGTCTTTAATGCATGAAGAAAACTGAGACACAATTTGCGTGAAAGTCTCCCTTTCACACTTTTTCTCTTCTGCTGCAGACTTTGTTTACTTCCTCAACCAATAAGGCTAATTCCCTTATTGACTTTACCTCCTCTGTATTAATTGTCTCTAACCGAATCACTTACAAAGTCAATTTTGGCTGCAATGGCCACACGCTGATTCCATTCCAGTTTATTCAATATATATGGGGGATTACATGTCCTCGCCCATTTGGGCGATCATCGAATCACAGCATTGGCGAACTCACTTATTCGCCCAACCAAAGAGCAACCAACCAACTCGCCAATTGCTAAGATTCCCCACATTTGGAAATTTTTATTTAGCATTTTAATTTCTTCAATTTGTGTGGGCGATCGGGAGCCCTCGCAGATTTTGGCAAACTAATATACTCGCCCTCGCCATTATCCATTGGCGATCTGCTCGCCCATTGGCGAACATACTACCTTCTCGCCCTTTGGCGAGCTGAACAACATTCTCGCCCATACGTTATTTCACCATAATTGCTCCATTTGTAACCAAAGTTAAGGTGCTTTTCATCAAAATATAAATCTTTATTTATTATTTACTTAATTTCCAATATCCATTTTATGAAATTAAGGTCTACAGTAGGGTAAAATCAGATCTTACATTTTCTCCCCACCTTAAGAAATTTGGTCCTCCAAATTTCAACCAGACCTGTCAGTGAAGAAACTCTGGGTACTTCTTATGCATAAGGCTTTTAAAATTTCAAGTAGCCTTATCCTTAATATTATACCATCAAAGCACCTTAGCCATAACATGATCTTAGGTCACAGCACTTTATCACTGCAATTTATCTTTCCTATCCAGAATCCGTACCAATTTGTCAACGTAATTCATGTCCTCTCTAATCTCTAGAACTCATCTCGAATCACGTGAGAAGGATATGGATAATACTTCCTCATTATTGAAACATAGAACACATTGTGCACTCCTGACAACACGGGAGGTAGTGCACATCTTTCACATGATCTAAGATCTCCAACGATCTAATGCGTCGGGAACTCAATTTCCCTCTCACTATGCATCCCAATAGTGAGACCTTAATATACATAACCTCTTGTATATCTCAAGAAGTCTGTTCGACCAAGTCGAAAATAATTTTCGGTCTCCCATTTTCTCATGCTATCGTGGATTATATCGTCTGCTAAATAATTTTCTTCCAAATGTTATGCCTATACTCTCTTGTGGCCCTTTTCATCAACAAATTCTGCCAGGGTAGAGGATTATCCCAGGAGCCTATAAAATCAATCGCACACGCTTACACCATATCCTCGAGCGTCCATCTCATACGCTTGGACTGTCTCTCAGTCTGCGGATAAACTGCGGTGCGAAACTCAATCGGGATCCCATAGCTTCCTGTAATCTCTCTCAACACTGAGATACGAAGCGGGACTCCCTATCAACTATAATGGTCACTGGAATACCGTAAACCTCACCATTTCCCTGACATATAATCCGGCTAAGGCATCGATCAGCTCAACAAATTCCAAAATCAAGGAATGAGCAGACTTACGAAATATATCCACAACCATCCAGATAGCAATTTTCTTTTTTTCAATTTTTCACTTAATATAGGAAGTACCTCTAATATAGGTATTTTTCTTCCTTATCACCTTCTCAACTTTTATTTATTCTCGTCTCCAATATGAGACCACAAATATCTTTTTATATTCCCCATTGTCTCTGAGAGTACTGCCCATCTCTTCAGGCCATCAATAATCATCCCTTTGGCGCTCTCTCGCGCTCTAGGATTATTCTCTCAAGTGTGTTGGTGACCACTTAGTTCGCCCACTTCTCACAACATGTTATCCGGTGTTGAGCGATCACCCCACTCATGAGTCGCCCATCCCGAATTTTCTCAAAGTCTTGAAGAATCCCGGGCGTCTTCTCTCAAAACCAATTTACACTCCCTCAAGTCTTTTATCATCCTTGGGAGTTAATAACTCATCTCATTCAGTGCTAGTCGATAATAATTTGGTGACTTTCATATATAAATTTTTTAATAATTCGTATGTAATTGTCCCAATAGTCTCTAAAATACCACGCACTCGCTCTCAATATATCCCGGAGCGTCCACACAATGCACTCGGATATCTATATCAATCTGAGGCGGTGCTAACAGTAAAAATTTGGAATCCCAAAGCCTCTTGCTATTCTTTCAAAGCATACGGCGAATCAGGGATCCCTATCACAAGTACCCACCCACTGGAATTTCACATACGTCCTCTCTATTTCACCAATGTATATCGACCAAAGCACTTATTACATCCCGAAACCATAATCACTTCTATAACATCATGGTTCTTTCGGATTCTTCACTATCTCACAGTGATTGTTTCATGATTAATCTAGGACTGCTTTTCTTTTGCAGACCTTAATATTAGCCACCGATTACGTCTCAAGTAATCATTTTCCCCTCGATCACTTCTCTTATCTCAAGTGATCATTCTATCTCTTATTCTTCTAGTACATGTAATGTCACTACTTGGAGAATATACTTTTCCTCACATCAATTTCTGAAATTTAAATTTATTATCATTCAGATTTCATCACCACTTTACTTATACACTTAATTTCTCACTTAATATAGTACTTTACTGTTACTATCTCGTAACCATTTCAAATACTATATTCATACATACCCATTCTCTTCCACTTTCTCATAAGTATATACATCACATCAGTAAGGTAGTGAATTCCACACACTACTCAACAACCCATCTATAACATTTGGGTCAATGTTATAATTTTATACTCCAATAAGCACCCTTAACCTCACTTAAGTAGTAAAATCTTTTATTCAGACAATTTTAATGTCCACTTAATCAGTTGAGACCTCACGTCTCTAATATATATATATATATATATATCAATATACATGTTTATTCTTTTTAAAATTATCCTAGTTGGCTCTAGGCACACAAATAGGAAGGATACTACAGTCGGCTAGGGATCTAGATAGAATATGATAGGTATTTTAGAATACCATACTTGTTCCGGAACCTAGAAGCAACTGTAGAGAGTATTAATTTCATTGTTTTCAAAACGATAAAATTTTTGTTTTTTCACCAGTTATAACAAACTAGTTTTATTCTTTACTCCTCAATCTCTTGAGTAATTTCTCAAGCTCTACTGATTCACTGGTAAGAGCTCACAACAATTTCTATTTCAATTCACCAACCTCTAAACTTGTCAACTACATCTCGATGCCAACTTTATCATTTGGTAATTACAAGACATTTTATTTTCTTGGCGATTACAGCTTTTGTTCTATTCGCCACATTGCTTTAACTCATGTCATATTGTTGATCAGATTACTCACCATACTCTTTGGACAATCAGGATTCTCCCCCACTTGAGTAATTCATGTTATATTAGCGGACTCATTTAAGTCCTTGCCATCATCTAACTTGCCCACACCACTGGCGATCATACATTTACACGTCCCTTGGCAAGCTATCCCAATGTAGTTCTCGCCCATCGAGTATGTCTCATAAATCTCATTATATCACGGTTTTATGGATATCGTAACGGACCAGCCCAACCGGCCATGGCAACCCCCTTTTTGGGCCCATCGACAACGATTGCTGTGACAACGCTACTCATCCATACTGTCCTCTTTGGCGATCACCTCGATGCCCAGTCCATCCAACCGTGCTCTAGTTCGCCCATTTCAAAATTTTCTCTCTCATCCATAGACTCAAACACTTGACTTCCTCAAATGTCAAGTTACATCCATCCTCCTAAAACATAAGGAGTATATATATAACCAGTTTACATCATTTCTCACACAATTCACTTTAAATTTAGACCCCAAATCCACAACAGGGATGACTATCTCGCGGCCTCCCATAGCTTATACTCTGGGTCGCCTTACTTATCAATATATCAGTGGGGTCCATAGTAGAAATCATCCTTTATACCACTACATATTATTTCACTATCAATTTGTATTGTAAATCCATCCAATCACGTATGACTTCGAAAGAAAACATGTCAATATAGGGGTATATTCATAAATTCCCCTTTAATTCTCTCTCATCAGTATAACTCCAAACACGCGATCTTAGAGCTTATATGTTAATATTATCCCTTTTTGTCTCAACATCATCATTTCAGGATCTTAGTTCGATATGGACAGAGAAGTCCTGGTGGGGCCCTCACCGAGTTCCTCACTGTACCTTATCAAATAGACCCGACATTATGATGATAAGATCGCCTATCTCACGCAAAATTTTCGGATTACTATCTCTATTTGTAATCCATAATTAGTCAACTTTCACCATATTTCACCACTTAACTCATTTCACAGTCATTCGACTCCTCTATACATTCAGACTATACAGTACTACAGGGGATGTTAACCTTTCTCAATACTTTCTATGCTAAAGGCATCAACAGACATCAGACCAACCCAAGCTCTGATACCATTAAATCTGTAACATCCCGTTACCACATTTTTCACGTATTTCCATACAACCTAACCGGTTGGGCTGTCTGCGATGCCATTAACATTTAACAGTGACCGTAATAATTGATAAACATTTATTTATCAAATTCAGAATATAAAAATTCTTTTCTGGATTTCTCATATCCAACATCCCCTATTGACTCATTTCACTAAAGTAGTACTGCAAACTTATGTCTGAAATGTAAAAGAGAAGAGACTGTACCTGTCACGTTTAACATCCATCTTGGAGCTACTTCTCTAACTCCGTGTCTTTTATCTGTGGAGTTAAAACAAAGGGGTGAGCGATTCATACGCTCAGTAAAGGAAACATATGCTGCTTTAAATAAAGCAAAACTATATATCACAACGCATTTATTCTTGTCTTAACAATAACCTAGTAGAAAAGAACATGGATATATAGTAAACAACTCTCTTAAAACACCATTCAAATTACTGGTTAACAGTTTACTTTAAAATGCATTAAATAACACATAAGATTCAATAAATCTTATCAGTAAACAGAAATCAACACGTTGAGACTAGGCAACAAATAAATCATGCTATCATCGTTCCCCCTCCCCCTTGCGAGAATGGAATCTGCCGCTATTGGGGTGCACCCGTAGGCCATCGCCCCTCACGGCTATCTCAGATCTATGGCCATAATCTATAGGTGGTCCTCGGGTCCACTTGCCAAGTGACCTCGAGACCGCTGATGACTTGGCGGGTCCATCAGCCCTGTGACGCCCTGAGGTGCACTCTTTGGTCCATTGACCGAGCCATCGCCCCAGGCGGGTCACGCAATAGTAATGCATGAACTAGAGGCCTAATGTCTCAAAATCAATTTATATCTTATGAAAAACCTTTAAGGAAATCATTTCATAATGCCATCGTTTTCTTTACAAAAAGGTTTTAAAAACAGCCTGCAATCTCACTGAATTCCGTATGAGAAAGGCATGAGTTAAACTGACTCACCATGGCTAGTTCGCCCATGGTCAACTCACCCAAAAACATAATGAAAACAATTCATTTTTCGTTAAAAAAATTTGGAAAAACGAAACCTGTTCGCCATGGTCGACTCGCCCGATATGGCTCGCCCATGACAGTTCGCCAACGCGGAGAACCTGTGTTCGCCCGCCCTCTTGCTTTTAAAAATCCGAAAGCAAACTGGCTCGCCCTCAGTGGCTTGCCCAGTAATCAACTCGCCGAAAGGTCTCCATTTTCTATTTTGAAAATATTTAAAACATCTCATTTTTCGTGTGAGAAAATACCCATAAATCAGTTCGCTAGGGTCAGCTCGCCCATAGCTTTCATAACAAAAGGGATCGCCCGTCCCATTTTTATAAGAAATTTGGCTCGCCCGCCAATACCAAGAATTTATATTTTCTGTTTTTAAAATGTTAAAATGGCTAATTTTTCCTCAAGAAAAATACCTCCGAAAATCTCTTCGCCATTGTCACTCCAAAACAGATTAACATATAGTCGTCTGCCAATTCTTTCTTATAAAATATTAAGTAAAACCGGCTCACCTTCAATGGCTTGCCAACAACTTCCTCAACTTAGGGGTCGTCCGCCCCAAATAAAATGAAAAAGGGTTCGCCCAACTTTGGCTTACCCGGATTTCTCCTTAAAACAAGGGCACTCGCCCAGTTTCATAGAATGACTCGCCCGTCTAAAACAATATAGCAAGTTTGGATCGCCCACCAATGCCATTTTGCCCAAATATCATAGGGACGGCTTTGTAACCCGCTCAAAATCAAAGAAATTTATTAAAAACAATGCATGTCAGAAAAATAAAGCATTTAGCTTAATATTTTCATAAAATTTACTCCACAGGACATGCATTCTCTTCACACACATCTCCCTTACCTGATTTAACGAAGCCTTGCTTCGCCCTGCTTCCTGCTCGCCAATTGCCATTCCCAATTATCGACTGCAAATTATATATAAATTCCATTAATATTTTCTATATATAATTTTTCCATTACTTGGGCGAGACTTCAGGTAAATCTACCAGTTCGCCCACAGACATTTTACTAGCTTCTTAACCGAGCTCGCCATTCATCATATGGCTTACACGTGGGAGATCGCCCGCCATTACCTGACACTAATCTATTGAGAGTTCGCCCAACATTCACTTCGCCAAGCTCTTATTGGCTTAAATATGGGAGTTCGCCCACATTTATACTCGCCCAACGCCTTACGCATTTGAGCTCGCCCATTATTTCACTTCACTTCACTAGAATTGGGCGATCTCGCCCATTCAACAACAACCATGGCGAGTTCATATTGCCTACTCGCCCATTGGCGATCACTAATTTCAACGTGGGCGATCACAGTAGTCGCCATTCCCGTTACTTATTCCATTATTTTCCTTGTTTTCATATTCTCTAAAGATCTAACTCAAAACAAGGTTGCCTCTATGTTTATTACTTTGTAAAACATAGAAATCTATCATCAAACACCAAGATAATCATAGAAATAAGGAAGCTCACCTTAACCATTTGCACTTCCAGAATAGATTATTTTCTGTCTCATGTTGGCCTCCTTTTGCTTATTCCTTCAGCTCAGCAACTATGGAGGGAAGGTTTTACAAGCAGGTTTATGTGTTTTGGCCAACTGAAGAGTGAAGCTCAGTAAATCAGGCATGATAGAAATGAGAGGAATCAGAGCATAAACTGGCAGTTGCACCGCTCTCGTGAAGGAGATGAAGTTTGCCAAATGAGTTTTCATCAAGCCTTTCTCCTTATATAACCATACTAATCCAATCCGAAGCTACCGCCTGTCCCCTTATCCTGTATCCTTCATCATTTCACGTCTTTAATGCATGAAGAAAACTGAGACACAATTGGCGTGAAAGTCTCCCTTTCACACTTTTTCTCTTCTACTGCAGACTTTGTTTACTTCCTCAACCAATAAGGCTAATTCCCTTATTGACTTTACCTCCTCTGTATTAATTGTCTCCAACCGAATCACTTACAAAGTCAATTTTGGCTGCAATGGCCACACGCTGATTCCATTCCAGTTTATTCAATATATATGGGCGATTACATGTCCTCGCCCATTTGGGCGATCATCGAATCACAGCATTGGCGAACTCACTTATTCGCCCAACCAAAGAGCAACCAACCAACTCGCCAATTGCTAAGATTCCCCACATTTGGAAATTTTTATTTAGCATTTTAATTTCTTCAATTTGTGTGGGTGATCGAGAGCCCTCGCAGATTTTGGCAAACTAATATACTCGCCCTCGCCATTATCCATTGGCGATCTGCTCGCCCATTGGCGAACATACTACCTTCTCGCCCTTTGGCGAGCTGAACAACATTCTCGCCCATACGTTATTTCACCATAATTGCTCCATTTGTAACCAAAGTTAAGGTGCTTTTCATCAAAATATAAATCTTTATTTATTATTTACTTAATTTCCAATATCCATTTTATGAAATTAAGGTCTACAGTAGGGTAAAATCAGATCTTACATGTGATACCCACAAAATCACTTTTAATTTTAAATTAAGGAATTACCTCATATTCGTGTTCCCTCTTCATCATGTACTTTCCTCTTATGACATATTCATTTTTTCATTCTCTTCATTTCAATCGGCTTTTTCCTTAGTGGTATCGTACTCCACTGTTAACATCTTTTAACCTTTTACATACCCTATTTATGTTTATCTATTCACTGACTTTAACTTCTTTACTTATTAATCACATATGTAGAGCAGCTAACCCATACTCTCCTATAGACTTGCAATAGTATTTAGCTAGACCTAGTTCATTCTGTATCTCAATCATTATCTCTTCATCCTAGATAGATTCACATCGCTCTGTCATTCGAGATCGTATATCTTAGAAAGAGATACTGTCTAGTTAAATCTTCTATTTGCCCTTCTTACACATAGTCTATTGTCTTTGAGAGTCTGCAGGGTTATACCACTATGCTGCTCATTTTTCATTTGTGCCTTAGACTATATCGATATCACATCATGTCACTCATATACGGTTGCCTCACTCATTAGGCTTATATATTTGTCACAAGTTATTTCATTAACCTCGTAAACTTCCATAGGAACTCGTAAGAATTATCTCGAGTTCTAATCATTATCATCTTATGACCGTCAGTCTTCAACTTTTCGTCTAGTGATGCCTTGTACAGATATTGATCTTATAAGGTCCTTGTACATCTCCGATTAAATCAAATAAGGCATTACTTCCATATAGATATTTATTTGTTCTTCATAAGAACTTTATTCATAATAGGTATTTAATACTCCATTTAATTCATCCTCAATTCATATTATCTATATTTCCATCTTTTACCTCAATACATGTGAATTTCATTATCCACAATATTTTCCAAATTTATTTTCTTAAGCTTTTCGGATTCTTCTATGTCTTCCGATATTAGCTTAACAATCAATTTCATATTAACAATCGAGTCAATATTAGCTCGATTTCTCCAATCTATATAACTCTGAAAATTCATCAGGAATCTCATCTGATACTTGTCTTTAATCATACATCTCTTATCATTAAGGACATTCATCTTTGTGTCCCATCATTTCACTCAAGGCAAAGATATTTAATATTTAAATCATTTTAACATTTGCTCTGCCTTGATTTGCTTATTTCTCATACTTCACAGCATATCAATCCTCTTAATTTACAATGCTGTATTAAGTGTAATTATTTGATTAACACCTTTCACAGCTAACCGATTTATTATTTAAATTTATTTTTTTCAATCATCTTCATTTATAATTAAGGTTAGCTGTCATCATCCTCATCTCTTATCTTCACTTACTGACCTTATGCATATTCTCCAATATCATATACTCCATACAGTACATCATTTCTATAAAACATATTTCAAACTATTCTGGTTCTATGATTATCCATTGGATACTTCAGAAACTATATGAATGTATAGAACCAAAATTAATCGTACTGATATAGATTTCATCATCTATACTGATTTCTTTCTCAGTCATCTCCAGCAATCATATTACTTCTCATCATATCCAACGATCCCGTAATGATATCTCGTTAATACACTTTTAATTTAGACCCTTAAAAACCAATACTAAGTCGCTCATCCTGCGGCTTCCCTATAACCATTTGGGTCACATCAATCATCTAAGTGTAAGTGCAATTATAATCAGGATCATTATACACATATTACGTCCTTTATACCCTCAATAACTCCATTACTATCAATATATTCAAAATCAACTTGGTTTATCATTATTCAAACCATAATCCCACATAGGGGCATTTTCATCATTTTCACATTTATTTCTTTCTCCTCATTATACATTTAAATCAATGATCTTATTATCTATTTACTTATAATACCCCTTTCTCATACAATTATCAGCAGTTTAAAATCTTTTTCGATTTTGACAGAGAAATCCAATAAAATCCATAATTAGATTATTTTGCATGAAATGCAACTTTACATCATCAATTACTCTGTCAAATCAGTTCATTCAAACTTCCGTTGGTCTATTTTGACTCCTAGTAAAATTTTAGGGGTAGGGGTATTTTGATCATTTTTGACCAAAAATTTTCTCTCTCTTCAAAATACCTTTAATCGGTGATCTTAATGTCTAATTAGTGATGATACTTCATTCCCCTCCTTTATATTATCACTTTTAGGTCTCAGTTCGATCCGGACAGAAAGTACTGGTGGGGCCCTCACCGAGTCCATTTTATTCCTTACCGAACCGACCCTCATCTAGACTATAAAATCACCAATTCAGGTAACATTCCTGAGCCATTTTCCCTTTTTAACATTCCTTATTCCATAATTGCTCACTCTCTTCTAAACACTTAATTCAATTTGTAATCATTTATTTTCTTTATGTATTCAAACTACACAGTACTATAGGTGATGTTAACCTTTTCAACATATTTTCTTTCCAAAATATCGACAGACATCAGGCCAATCGTGCTCTGATACCATTAAATCTGTCACAGCCCGTGACCCTATTTTTCACCTTATTCTATACATCTTATATGGTTGGGCTGTCTACGATACTTTACTTTTCTTTTACATATTAACAATTTCATATTAAATTATAATATGAAATACATCCCCTATCTTACTTCATAAGAAAGTAGTACTGTGAATATGTCTAAATACAAAAAATAAATGATCATACCTCATGTCATAAGTCGAGCTGTCGCATCGTCCCCAAATGCATAACTGAAATCCTTTAAGTGTTAGAATCTCAATCTTCGAAAACCTGAAATGTTAAAATTAAGGGGTGAGCAAGACCACGGCTCAGTAAGGGAATTATATGCATACTTGATATTCAGCTTCCTATATACTGAAAATCTTTTTCATTTTTCCTATGCGGCTCTAGGCTCGTATGTAGGAAAGATACTACAGTCGGCTAGGGATCCAGATGGAGTAAGGTAGGTATTTTGAAATACCTATCTTGTCCCGGAACCTAGAAGCAACTGTAGAGAGTAAATTTCTTTCTTGTTTTGAAGTTTAAATCCTTTTCCTTTTTACTTCATATCGTTTTCATATTCCTTTTTGAAACAATGCTTTTATGAAATAAAGCATTTAAATAGAATAACTAATATTCATATTTTCTTTGAAAAGAATATTAGTTAAATCATCATCATTTTCGTTTAAACTCATTTCATGTTTTACTGTACAATCATAATTAGTACAGTACTTTAAATAGCAAAATAAGCTATTAAACCTTTTTCGTATAACATATAAATCATTTAAATCTAATATTCAAATTAAAATTAAAATAAGAATATTAGATTTACTTTTCTCCTTTTTCCTTTTGAAAACATATTACATATTCATATTACATAACATATGAAAATCATCTCGTAGTACTAAAAACAGTACTGAAATAAGCATTTTATAAAAATGCTATAAATCATTTCATTTCACGTATCACATATCATGTAAAACCTTTACATTTCACATATCACATATCATGTAAAACATTTTCATTTAAAACCTATCATATATGGAGACTTAGGCACACACGCCCAGCCCGTCCACTGGGTCGTTACTCATATCATGCTATAGACCCCGAAGGGTATAAATAATCATGTCAGATCTATGGCCATAGTCTATAATTGTCCTCGGCGGATCACTGATCAGGTGTCGACCGGGACTACATATCACATATCACGTATCACATGTCACGTATCACATGTCACATATCACATATCGGCATGATAAGGTTGCCTACTAGTCTCAAAATAGTATTTTTCATCGTTAATAAACCTTTATGGAATTTATCAAAATATATAATTTCGTAATTTAAAACCATAAAGGTTATAAAAACTATTTAGTGAATATTTAAGAAATATATATAAAAATATTCACTTTATTTCTTTTCGTATTTCATCTCGTATTACGTGTCATTTACATATTAAGAGAATTTTCGGTGATTTTATTATCACCATTCTCGAAAACATGAATATTTTAAAATCATTTTCATTTTATTCATGTTTTTATGGAAAATATTCATTTTCTCGATTTTCGTGATTGAAAATCATTTCTCGTGAAATAAAATCATTTATTATGATTTTATGAAATTTTCTAAAAATTTTCAGTAATTTTCGATAATTTTTCGGCAGCATAACGACCGCCGATTGGCTAGCCTCCTGCACGAAAATACAGTTTATAATTCCAGCCAGTACATCATCACAATTTCCAACCACAGAATCATCACAATATTTTCATAAAATATTTCATAATTAAAAACATTCAGAGTGAATATCCTTACAGTGCTGCACATGCATCCCTTACCTTTTCCGGGTCGACGACTTCCTCTTACCGGTCGCGCCCTTACTCCATCTCTTCCGATTCCTCATCTCGATCGCCGAGAATAATTTATGGAATTTAAATTCTAAATTTTAGAATTTTCTCAAATTATTTAAATAAATAAATTATTTAAATAATTATCATTAATAATTTCCCGGATTTCTTACCGATTCCTGAGTTCCCGAGAATTTTTCGAATTTCGAAGATTTCTTTTTCTCTTTCTTCTTCTTTTTTTTCTTTTTCTTTCTTTTTCTTTTCTTTTCTTTTTCCTCTTTTCTGGTCTGAACCGGTTTCAACCCGGTTCGCCTCATCACCGCCGGTCCAGCTTCATCCCACCGGCATCACCGCCGGTTCAGGCCTCCCATAGCTTGCTGGAGTGGCGGGCACGTCGAATCTGGCCTCCGTTTCTTCCCATCACCGGCGACGGCGCCGGATCTGGGTCCGTGGGTTTCGGCCCTTTCTTCCTATGTTTCCTCCCTCTTCCGCCGTTCTCCTTCATCGGTGACCATCCCTTCACCTTGGTCAAGCTTTGCCGGTGTCGAGAGTGGCGGTGGCGGTGCTCGGATCGGCCGGCACCGCTGTATCTCCCTTTTCCTTTCCTTCTCGATTTTCGCCTCCCGATTTTGCTTCATTTCTTTTCGTCCTTTCCCATCGCCGGACGCCTCCTCTTCTTCCTCCTCTCGCCGGCGACGTCTTCTTCTTCTTCCTTTGGTCGGCCGGCCGACGGTGGCCGACCTCTTCATCTGTTTCATTTCTGTCTTTCTCCCAAACAGAAAGAAAATAACAGGGGTCGGGTCCCGACCACTGTTTCTATTTTTTTTTATAATCATTTCTTTTTATTATATATATAATTATATTTATAATTATATATATAATTATATTACTAATAGTATATATATATATATATATTATTTTCACAATATATATATTTACACTTTAATTATATTAATTAACATATATATTTCATACATATACATATTTATTTATATACATAATTGTATATAAAAATATACATATGTATTTATTTAAGACAAAATAGTATATATTTCATTTTATAATATATACTATATTTCATATATAAGCATAGGTATTTATACAAAAATTTTTAAAATATATTTATATAATCTAATTATATAAATATATAATATACGCATTTTTATTTCTTATTTAGTTTGGATTTTCCATTTATCCAAATTAAATTCTCTCTTCATTATTTTCCATAATTTCAACCTTATTCTTATTTCCAATTTATCCAAATTTAAATCCCTTAATTTCCTCACTTTCTTAATTTCGGGAATTTCAACGATATTCTCATCTCGTAAATAAATTTTATTTATTTACTTTAATTTATTTATTTCTTTTTATATATTTTTTTAATATTAATTCCAAATAATAAAAAATTTGCGGTTATCACATTAATTTTCTTGATTGGAACTAGTATGGCATGAATTGTTTTAGTATTCAAAAGCGGAATTAAGATGATGGCAACTTTTAGTAATAAAGGTGGGGTTCCAGACGTAAAATAGCTAACAATTTCTATACACGATTGGAGAAAAATTTTATCTAATTGAATGTCAAAGCATAAAAATTATTGTTGTGAAGTCTTTTATATGTGATCCCACTTATGATAAAAATAAAGTTTTATTCAAAATTCTGAGTTTCTGTTTGCTTAGCCAAATAAATATTGATTAGCTAGCAATAAAGTTAGCGTTAACAAAAATTGTCTATTAGAACAATGCAGAATTTCGAAATTCTGCATTGTTGTATGATTCATAAGAAAATACTCACAAAGACCACTTTAAACCCAACCTTGAAACCCAAAACCAATTAATTTAGGAGATGTAATTTTTTACTAAAAATATTAAAGATATGTGTTAAGGTTTTTATCTGTTTTTACCAAAAATTACTTGTGTTCAATTGCTGTTTTTTTGCTTTTTATTTTAGGTCATTTGACTCTTTTTCAAATCATTTTTCAGTTTTCATTTTTTATTAAAGAAAAACTATCAACGAAATGTTAATTAAGTAAAAAATACCAATGCCTTGCCTTATTCTCCGATGTTGGTTAAATGTTGAGTGATAAATTAGCTCTGAAAAGTTTTTCCTTAGTTGTCACAAGAATGAAACGGCACGATGATAGTAAATTTGTGTGGCTTAACATGGGCTATTTTGAATACAAAATCCAGCTTCTTCTAAACCTCTATCACTAATGATAAAACTATCAATAAACTATACCTGTATATCGATTTGAGTTTGAAGATTAACTCGATGCTACTATATTTGTCACGGCAATTCCAATGATGGGTCTTTATCAGAAAATTCCCAAGGGCACGAAGTTACGCAAGACGTGTTGGGAAACCACATTAAACAAGTATTTATTCAGGAAATTTCTTATTATATAAGTGTGGGAATTCGTCATATTTTAGTGTGCCTCATCATTTTTCAGCTCGTCAATCCTAGTAGCTATCCGGCCATGGCATTCAAAAGCCAGTATCAATGCATTTGTTTAGCCTTAATCTTCATAGTCGGTGCTAGTTTAGTTTGCGAAGCAACATCCCGCAATCTTGAAGATGCGTCAATGTATGAGAGGCATGAGCAATGGATGGCCCGATATGGGCGAGTGTACCAGGACAACAACGAGAGAGAGAAACGTTTCAACATTTTCAAACAAAATGTGGCACGCATAGAATATTTCAATGCTGCCAAAGCCAAACCTTACAAGCTCGGTGTCAATCAATTTGCAGATCTTACGAATGAAGAGTTCGTTGCTTCTCGAAATAGGTTCAAGGGCCATATGTGTTCCAACAAGGCTACAACTTTCAAATATGAAAATTTTGCTGCATTACCTTCTACCGTGGACTGGAGAAAGAAAGGAGCTGTAACACCTATTAAGGACCAAGGCCAATGCGGTAAGTTAGAATTTCTTATAGTAATCAAGATATATTATCGAAATATTGGACTGGTTTTTGGTTTCATGCTCGTAATGTTGAAATGCAGGATGCTGTTGGGCGTTTTCGGCTGTGGCAGCCATGGAAGGGGTTACTAAGCTAACAACAGGTAAGCTAATTTCCTTGTCCGAGCAAGAATTGGTTGACTGTGATACCAAAGGTGAGGATCAAGGCTGTCAGGGTGGTTTAATGGACGATGCGTTCCAATTCATCCAAAAAAACAAAGGCCTAACAACTGAATCCAATTACCCCTACATGGGAGTTGATGGCACGTGCGATAGCAGCAAGGAAGCAAACCATGCGGCCCAGATAAATGGATTTGAAGATGTGCCGGCCAATAGTGAAGATGCATTGCAGAAGGCGGTTGCAAACCAACCAGTTTCTGTTGCTATTGATGCGGGAGGCTTTGCGTTCCAGTTCTACTCCGGTGGCGTATTTACGGGAGACTGTGGTACTAGCTTGGATCATGGAGTTACTGCTGTTGGCTATGGAGTGGATGACGATGGAACCAAGTATTGGTTGGTGAAGAACTCTTGGGGCAGTAGCTGGGGTGAAGAAGGGTACATTAGGATGCAGAGAGATGTTGATGCAAAGGAAGGCCTCTGTGGCATAGCAATGCAAGCTTCCTATCCCACCGCTTGAACTTCCTTATCATATCCTGCAGCTGCTCCATGTAAAATAAATGAAAGAGCAACAGGAATTATGGTGTCTATTTTAAATATCCTATTCTATGTTTGTATTTTCTAAGAAAAAAGAATGACTTATGTAATATTATAAAGTAAATTCTTATCTTTATTGTCTCACTTGATGTGCCAACTATGCATAGCAATGCGAGCTTCCTACCTACTGCTTAAAGCCTTAAACTAAACTTCTGTTCTTCGTTGTAAAAGAAATAGTGAAATCAAAATGACAGTGAATTATTCAATAAAATCTAAGCCATAAAATCTAGCTCTAAATCTTAAATGGCAAGTGTTAATTTGTTCAGAAAGGCAAGGTTCAAAGGGAAAACAGTTGAAGTCCAAGTTTGCGAGGTAGCAGATAATAGTATTTCATTCTTCCAGAATTTCATATTCTAATTATATTAGCAATTTCAAAGTGTAATTATTCATCTATTTGTACTACTCAGATAGAGACTAAATGCATGCAGTAATAATGTTAATGTAAATCCGGGGTATTAATTTGGAAACACATTTCACTATTTGTTCCCTTTTAAAGGAAGGATGGAGGTAGGTAGGAAGAATGATTTTCCTCGTATTGAAAATATAACATGTTCAACCCAAAATGTTGGCTCAATGGTATAATGCCTCGTTGAATTCTTGAATAAGAACGATTTATAGCGAGAGGTTCTGTATTCAAATACTCACTAGATCAAGTTTCCTTGGGCCAATGCCAGTTACGTAGCGCAAACGGAGATTAATCTTATACTTAATATTGTATGAGCACACCACGTCACCAAAAAAAATATAACATGTTCAAGTAAAATGGGGTTTACAATAGGGAACAACATTATCTATTGTTATTTTTTTTTCTTTTGGCAGAGCTGTTATTTAAGTTGATTTATATATAAACTCTATTATTTGGTATAGTTTCTCCTTAAAATTAATATTGGTAGTCTTAGAGTACTTTTGGTTTATTTCTAAGAATATTGTCATGAAATATAGTTAAGAACTGTGCCTGTGGAATGAATTGAGCATTTTCAAATGAAACCTTAACTTACTCTGATTGACATTAAGTACTCTGTCATTGACATTAGTTTAATCTGGTATGTACCTGCAGTGTGCAGTTACTGGCATTGGATCCTGGCCCAAACAATTTTAAGGTCTAGAGTTGTTTTAGTCAGTACTGTGCTTGTCCAATGATTTCTTTAAATGTAGATTAAAACCACAATATTGGCATAGATTGACCTAAGCTAAATTGTAGCAGTTCTAGACCTCCTTTCTGCTACTTGTTATTGGCCAAGAAAAAAAAAAGATAACCAAAAAGTTGACTTAACTGTATAGGCTTGTTTACGGGGTTTGTCTACAATAAAGTCGTAAAATATTAATATTATTGTAAGATTATGAGATCTTATGATATATTGAATATCCTATCAAAAATTGAATAAATAATAAAAATTTAAAAAATGTAAAGAATGGTTTAACAAGTTTTAATTTAATGAAGTATAATTTAAATTACAATTTTATCCCTTAAAAAGCTAACAAGATATTTAAATTATATTTTTATCCATTCATAAAACAACCAAAATAACATTTTTATCCATTCAAAGTATGAAAGCAAATTATTTAATATATTAAATTTCATGGTTTTTTAACTTAGACTATACATTATAATAAGGGCAATTCATGCTAATTTAGAGAGAGAAAAAATAAAAAATAGAGAATATCTGGGTTCATCTGCCCAAAAACAAGTGTGCTTGTAGCCCAATGACCTTAGGGCAGTTGAATGCCTGTGTATGACGGGCATTCGACTACCAAATATTAATTTTTAAATAGAATATATGCTTATGGCATCAGAGTAGTCGATTACTCCAATAAATTTTAATGTCTTTTACACTTTTTGTCACATTAATTTTACAGTTAATTATCATGAGTTTATGCTTTATATAGTGTTTTTATATTTATTCTTATTAATTTTATGATGGATCTCATTAGTTTTATTGTTAATTATTATAAATTTATATTTTTTTCTTGTGTTTTTATATTTATTCTCATCAATTTTGCGATAAATCACATTAATTTTATGATTAATTATTATATATTTATGTTTTTCTATTGTTTTTATGCTTATACTAATCAATTTTACGATGATCACATTAATTTTACGATTAATTATTATAGATTTATGATTTTTTAGTGTTTTTATGTTTATACTCATCAATTTTACGATAAATCACATTAATTTTATGATTAATTACTATAGATTTATGTTTTTTTAGTGTTTTAAGTTTACTTTCTTAAATTTTACGATGAATCTCATAAATTTTACGATAGCTCTAATAAATTTACAAGGAATCTAATAAATTATATGATGAATGTAATAAATTTTACGATAAATGTCATAAATTTTACGATGAATTGTATAAATTTTACAATTAGTTATCATATTTTAATGCTTATTCTAGTGTTTTTATGCTTTCATTTATTTTACGATAAATGCCATAAATTTTATGATTAATTATCATATTTTTATTCTTATTCTAGCGTTTTTACGCTTATTTTCATTCATTTCCAGCATCTGACTTCTTTTATTGTTTTATGAAACATAAAATTTGAAAGTATTAGATAGTCAATTGCCTATACATAGTAGTCGATTGTCCTTTACCTTCAATTTTTCTATTTGGATTTATACTTAGGACAGTCAAATGCCCATTCTGGGCATTCGACTACCCATTCTTCTTTTCATTCCTTTTGTTAAATATCCTGGTATTTTCTGTAGATAACATAAAGAGGTTAAGCAAGGAAATGTCTTGTTGTGTGGTTTCAATATATACTAAAAACAAAGTAAAAGATAAAATAATGAATGATTAAAATAAACGTTGCTGTGTACTGTCACGTCCTTTTTTACAGAAAATACGAACCAAATTTTTTTCTTTTTCATTTTTCTTGAATGGGCTGTGCGTAGTGTCTCGAATTTATTCTTAAGTTAAATTTACATTAGTTAAATCAATATTCTTTAATCCTTTTGGTCCCATTTCTAATTTCTAATCATGCAATCACATTAAAATTATATCACTTAGTAACATCCATATCCATCAATTTAGCATGCATCAATTACAAGCTATAAGTATAATATGTACTTCCATTAATTACATCCCCATTCTATATGAGTATTGTAGTACAAGTTTGAATACAAAATAAATAATTGTACATCATATACATTCAAGTATGGTACAAAAACCTCGAAGGACGTGTCCAATACACCTCGTACAGTGGAATCTACTGTTGATAATCTGAAGGAGAGAAGAGGGGGTGAACTTATAAAACCCAGTTAGAAATATATATGAAGAGACAGATATTGTAATCTAAATGCAAGTTTTCTAAAACATTTATTATATATGAAATGTTAAAGGAAATTCGAAGTCGAAAATTTGTAATATTTAGAAAGTCAAATCATGCTAATGTAATGCATCAGAAAGTAATTCATTTAAACTTTAATAAATCAAGTAAATTTGAAACATAAGTTCAAAACTATAGGTACTTATCATACGAGTATCCGAAATAAATCATATTGGTTTCGAAGTTCAAATATCAAAACATTTGGAATTCATATACGAAAATATATACATAAAAACATACATATACTAAGCAGTGGAGACATATTAATGACTAAGTAATAATCATATAGTCCGAATAAGTCAAATAGATATATGGCCATAGTCCAAAGGACTTCTGCAGTGAGCATTGATCAGATGTCAACTGGGCCTGCTGTGGACTGGATCAAAGTCACACAGCTCGAAATACTACTGTAGACGGGATTGGGGTCACACAATAGTCCGAAAGTCAAACACCACTATGGACTGGATCAGGGTCACACATTAGTTCGAAAGTCAAATAGTATTGTGGACTGTATCAGGGTCACACAATAGTCCGAAAGTTATAATACTGCAGTAATTTTAGTTAGCCATGTCTCAAAATACATTTATATATATATTTTTCGAAATCCGAAATTCAAATAGCATTTTCAAGCTTTACAGAAATTCACAAATAAATAAATATAATTTCTTTCAAAAATAGATAATCTTATAATTATTCGTAAATATTTTCTAAAATACTACATTTGCGGTAAATACTTGAAAATTAGAAAGTCAAATAAAATTTATAATTATTTCTAGATCATGCAATTCATAAATATTTTCCCAAAAATAGAATCTCTTAGAAAATCGCTATTTTTAAAGCGTCACTTAAATTCTAGTCTAATTCGTGAAAAAACTAATATTTTTACAAAAATGGGAGGGCGTAACGGTATAAATTCTAAAACCTCCTGAAAGGCAATGCAGTTATAAATCCCAAAGAAATTAATTTTAAAATCATTTAGTATCCCCTATGTTCCTTATATATATCCTTTACCTAATAATCGCACTTGCTATTATCTGCCAATCCCGTAACAGATTTTTTTGTAGCACGTGCGTACCACCAACCAGCCTCCAAATTACTTTTGAACTGTAGAAAATCAGTAGAATAATTAAATCCCTAAAATTAATATCGTCAAATTGTAAGACCTGATTCTACGCTACTGTAGAGTCTAATTTCATAAAAGTGATAATGGAAATTAAATAAATAAAGAATATTGATTTCCACTTGGGGTGAAAAGCTCCTTAAATTGAGCAGTGAATGGAGCAAGTATGGTGAAATAATGTATGGGCGAGTATACAGAATAGCTCGCCAATGAGGGAGCAAGAAAGGACGTTCGCCAATGGGCGAGCAGATCGCCAATGGTGATGGCGAGGGCGAATGTTAGGTTCGCCAAGTTATTTGGTAGAATTAATCGCCCAATGAGTAAGAGGGCGAGTAGGATTCAATGGCCTCATTTCGAATATGTGAGTTCGCCAAGGCTGTGAATAGATGATGGCCGTGTGTGGCGAGGACTGTGATTGCCCAAAGGATGTATTTGGCGAGTAATGTGGTCGCCCATATAGAAGTACAAATGATGACCTAGCAAAGGAAATCATTTCGTAAATTTCAAATATTGAGTTGACGAACTGAAATGGAATGGGCGAGCTGAGGTCTCAGGTTGAATAGGCGAACTGGAGCTAGAATCAGTACGTAATCATTTTGCCATTTTGCAGCCAAAATTGACTTTGTAAGTCATACGCTTGAAAACCATTAATGGAAAGGATGCCAAAGTCAATAAGGGAATTAACCTTATTGGCTGAGAGATAAAACAAAGTCAATAGCAGGAGAAAAAGGCGTGTGGAAGGAAGACTTTCACGCCATTTGAGCTGCAGTTTTTCTTCATACATTAAATGCATGAAATACATGAAATAAATGAAGGAGATGGGATAAGGCCAAGTGATGAGTTCTGATTGGAGAGCATGGCTATATAAGAAGAAACAATTGAGGAAAATCCATTTAGCCAAATTCATCTTCTTCCCGAAAGCTATGCAACTGCAAGTTATACTCTGATTTCCTTCAATTTCTCTACCATGTTTGATCTACTAAACTCCAACCTTAAGTTGGCTAAACACATAAACCTGTTTGCAAAACCATTTATCCATCGTTGATGAGCTAAAGGAATAAGCAAAGGAAGCCAACGTGAGACACAAAGTAATCTGTTCTGGAAGGGCAGTTGGTTAAGGTGAGATTTAATGATTTCTTGAGATTGAATGATATATTTCTATGATTTCAAGTATGAGAAGCATGATTTTAGCGTTGCTTTTGATTTATTCTTGTTAGATCATAGAAATAGAATAAATTCATATCTTGAAGTAGATGATGAATAAATTGAAACTGGGTTGAAATTGTAGTGGAATGATGGAAAAACAATCGAGAATAAATAAGGAAAGTAGTGGAAGTGGTGTAAAAGTGATGAGAGTGGCGATTATGGTGATCGCCCATGTTGAATATTTGTGATCGCCAATGGGGCGAGTAGGAAAGAAAAGAACTCGCCAAGCTAAAAGTTTTAATTCAGACGGGCGAGGTCAACCAAGGCTAGTTTAATGCACGGGCGAGCCCATTTCTAAGTAGAAAAACGTGTTAGGCGAGCTCACAATTAAGGGCAAACTAAATCATGTGGACTGGTAAGCGGCGAGGCCGCCAGAAGTTAGCTAAGTCATAGGCGAGCTCCTTTCTGTTAGAAAACTTGGTGAAAAGAAATTGTGGGCGAGCTCCCTCTAATAGCCATTATATGTATGGTGAGAATGGTGGGCGAGCTCCCACGTGTAAGCCGTTTGATGAATGGTGAGCTCAGTTGACGAGCTAGTAAGATGTCTGTGGGCGAGTTCGTTGATTTATCTTAAGTCTCGCCCAAGTAATGGAAAAATATATAAAGAAAATATTAATGGAATTTATATATTATTTGCAGCCGATGATTGGGAATGGCTATAGGCGAGCAAGAAACAGGGCGAAGTAAGGCTTCGTTGAACCAGGTAAGGGAGATGTGTGTGAAGTAAAATGCATGTCCTGTGGAGTAAAAATGTTACGAAAATATCGAGAAACTGTTTTGGTTTATGACATGCATTTATTTAATAAATTATGTTGACTTGGGCGAGCTACAGAGATAGCCGACCCTTATGTTGTTTGTTGGGTGAACTGGTTTTGGCGGGCGATCCAAACCTTTTATAAAGTATTAAGCTAAGAATTTTTATGAGAATTTGGGCGAGTGCCCTTGTTTTAAAGAGAAATCCGGGCAAGCCAAAGTTGGGCGAACCTTTTTAACGTTGTTTGGGCAGGCGACCCTTGCTTTAAATAAAAGGCGGGCGAGCTGCTATTGATGAGCCAAACTTTGTTTTGAAAAGCGAGGTGGCGGGCGACTACTAATTCGCCGCCTTCTTGAGTTAGTCATGGGCGAGCCGTGATGGGCGAGTTGACCATGGCGAAAAGGTTTAAAGTTTATTTTCTTATACGAAAAATAAGATAGTTTAATATTTGGAAAATAGAAAATATAAACTTTTTGAAGAGGATTGATTATTAGGCGAATTGACTATTGGGTGAGTTGACCATTGGGCGAGTTGACCAATGGGCGAGTTGACTATTGGCAAGCTGACTATGGGCGAACTAGCCATGGGCGAGCCAGTATAACCCGTGCCTTTCTCACACGAAAAATGTTGAGATTGCGGGCTGTTTTACTATTTTATAAACCTTTTGGAAATAAAATCATTTTGTGGAAATGATAACATGAGTGAAATAATTTCAAAAAGATTTTCATGAGTTATAAATGTGATCTTTGAGACTTTAGGCCACGAGTTCATGCATTATTATTCATGTAGTTGCATGACTTGCATGGGGCGGTAGCTCGATCAATGGACCAACGAGTGCACCTCAAGGCGTCACAGGGCTGATGGACCCGCCAAGTCATCAGTGGTCTCGAGGTCACTTGGCAAGTGGACCCGATGACCATCTATAGATTATGGCCATAGATCTAGCTGAGATAGCCGTGAGGGGCGGTGGCCTACGGATGCACCCCAAAAGCGGATGACTTGTGTTCCTGGGGGAACAATGAGAGCATGATTTGTTTGATGCCTAGTCTCAACTTACTGAATTCTGTTTACTGAGAGGATTTGCGAAATCCTATTTACTATTTACTGCATTTTAAAGTAAACTGGTTCTTATGTAATTTTGGGCTGGTGCATTGAGAGTACTGATTAATATAACCACTGTTTTCCTATTTGACATGATTTTAGGAAAAACAAATTTATTGTGGTATATGGCTTCGGGTTTGTAAAGCATGTCTCCTTTATTGAGCAAATGAATTGCTCATCCCTTTGTTTTAACTCCACAGATAAAAGACACGGAGTTAGAGAAGTAGCTCCAAGACGGATGATTAACATTACAGGTACAGTCCCTTCTCTTCTACATTTCAGACATGAGTATACAGTACTACTTTAGTGAAACAAAGTCAGTAGGGGATGTTAGATGTAAGGAAATAAAGAAAAAAATTTTATATTTCGTAATTGTTAATAAATATTTATCATTTATTACAGTCACTGTTGAATGTTAATGGCATCGCAGATAGCCCAACCGGTAAAGTTGTATAGAAATACGTGAAAAATGTAGTAACGGACTGTTACACAAATATTTATAAACCCTATAGATTTTCTATTTCTCCAATTCAACCATAATTTCGATTTATTTTGCTCCGATGCCAAAATTACAAGTACTGCCAATCCAATTCCATTTTCGATTTTCGACTTCATCGGCAGTCTTATATTTATTTTTATAATATTTTAGAATCATTTTTGAATTAAATTGGGCTTAGTAAGCCTTTCCTCTCATCTTGGCCGAACACACCTTACAAAATCTTTTCATAATTTTTGCCAATTTAATCACTCCAACCTTATTTTTCCTAGTCTTTACACTACATAGCCTAGAATTTTATCAAATTAAGCTTCACCCTCAAAATTCTGTAAATGGCCGAATGCTCCTCTACACTTAACAAATGATTCAAACCTCAAACTTACCATAATCATGCTTATTACCATTCCTACATCATTCCTACACCACTTTATCATCAAGCCACACAACCTATGCTTAAGAACCCTTAAGGCTAAAACCCTATAGGCATGTTTCTAAATGTTCTTCATCAATCCAATGCCATATACATGCTTATCTACCTTAGAACAATCACATATAATTAGGAAAAATGAAAACAAAATTTCAAGTCTAGAGATTACCTATTGGCGGAAACTTCCAAGCTCTTTTTCACCAAGTAAATGGCCTCCTCTATTTATGATCTCCTGGTATGTTGTTAAGCTCCTTGAGATGAACAACTTTGCCTCTTGGAAGTTTTTGGTTTGAGGTGGTTTTGATAGAGTTTCTCTAGGAAGCTTACACTTAGAATGGAAATGAGAATGGTGAAAGACGTGAATGGGGGGTAGATGTGAAAATAAGTGATGATGGTGCATGGTTTGGATGAGAAAAGAAATGATGTAGTGGTTGGCCATTTAGGTGGAAAGACTCATGAAAATATTTAACTAATTTTTGTTAATCTTTTAGGACATTCAACTTGCCTTATTTAATTCATTTAATTCTTGTTTTTCTCCTTTCTCAAACCTTAACATATAGTGGGAACATGGAGAGTGGCCGGCAAGCTTGACTAAATTGTGGAACTATGGCCGGCAATGTTCACTAAATTGTAGAACTATGGCTGGTAGAGGGAAATAAAGTATATTTTTTATTCACTCATGTCACATGTCATGAATTCATAACTTCCTACAATTTCTTAAGAGAATGGTGTGAGAGAGAATAGAGAGGTAGTGTGTGGCCGGCAATGGTGAGGAAAATAAGAAGAAATGCCGCCAATGGTGAGGAAAATATGGAGAGTTGTCTTGTACTTGGGCATTTAAAATAAAGTGGAAAGAAATAAACAATTACTGGATGCCATTCCTACTTTTCTTCTGTTCATACACTTAAATTCAACATTTTCTTTTTTATTTTCTACACCAACACGTGAGGATGATGAGTGGAAAGTCAAGTGGCCGACAATCCATGAAGAAAATATGAAGGAAATCTAAGTATTTTAATATTAAGTTGAATAATGCAAGAATAGGCTACTATTTAAATAGTATCTCACACTTTATTATTGATGTTCATGTATTAAATTCAAATATTCATACTTTAAATATTTATACTTTAAATTAATTTATTATTTTAATTAATATTTTAATTTAAAGTATAAATATTTGAATTTAGTACATGAACATCAATAATAAAGTGTGGGATACTATTTAAATAGTCACCTATTCTTGCATTAGTTAACTTAATATTAAATAATTAGATTTCCTCCATATTTTCTTCATGAATTGCCAGCCACTTGACTTTTCACTCATCATCCTCACGTGTTGGTGTAGAAAATAAAAGAGAAAATGTTGAATTTAAGTGTATGAACATAAGAAAAGTAGGAATGGCATCTAGTAATTGTTTATTTCTTTTCACTTCATTTTAAATGCCCAAGTACAAGACAACTCTCCATATTTTCTTCACCATTGCCGGCACTTCTTCTTATTTTCCTCACCATTGCCAGCCACACACTACCTCTCTATTCTCTCTCATGCCATTCTCTTAAGAAATTGTAGGAAGTTATGAATTTAAGACATGTGACATAAGTGAATAAAAAAAATACCTTATTTCCCTCCATATTGCCAGCCATAGTTCCACAATTTAGTCAACATTGCCGGCCATAGTTCCACAATTTAGTCAAGCCTGCCGGCCACTCTCCATGTTCCCACTATATGTTACAGTTTGAGAAGGAAGAAAAACAAGAATTGAATGAATTAAATAAAGCAAGTTGAATGTCTTAAAAGATTAAAAAAAATTAATTAGATATTTTCATGAGTCTTTCTACCTAAATGGCCGACCACTACGGCATTTCTTTTCTCATCTAAACCATGCACCATCATCACTTATTTTCCCATCTATGCCACTCACCTCTTTCACCATTCTCATTTCCATTCTAAGTGTAAGCTTCCTAAAGAAACTCTATCAAAGCCACCTCAAACCAAAAACTTCCAAGAGGCAAAGTTGTTCATCTCAAGGAGCTTAACAACATATCTTGAGATCATAAATAGAGGAGGCCATTTACTTGGTGAAAAAGAGCTTGGAAGTTTCGGCCACTAGATAATCTCTAGACTTGAAATTTTGTTTTGATTTTTCCCAATTATATGTGATTGTTCTAAGGTAGATAAGCATGTGTATGGCATTGGATTGATGAAGAACATTTAGAAACATGCCTACAGGGTTTCGGCCTTAAGGGTTCTTAAGCATAGGTTGTGTGGCTTGATGATAAAGTGGTGTAGGAATGTTGTAGGAATGGTAATAAGCATGAATATGGTAAGTTTGAGGTTTGAATCGTTTGTTATGTGCATAGGAGCATTCGGCCTTTTAGAGAATTATGAGTGTGAAGCTTAATTTGATAAAATTCTAGGCTATGCTAGTGTAAAGACTAGGAAAAATAAGGTTGGAGTGATTAAATTGGCAAAAATTATGAAAAGATTTTATAAGGTGTGTTCGGCCAAGATGAGAGGAAAGGCTTACCATGCCCAATTTAATTCAAAAATGGTTCTAAAATATTATAAAAATAAATATAAGACTAATGGTGAAGTTCAAAATTGAAAATGGAATTGAATTGGTAGTACTTGTAATTTTGACGTCGGAGCGAAATAGACAGAAATTATGGTTGAATTAGGGAAATAGAAAATCTATAGGGTTTATAAATATTCGATGATATTAATTTTAGGGATTTAATTATTCTACTGATTTTTCGCAGTTCGAGAGTATTTTGGAGGCTGGTTGGTGGTACACGCGTGCCACCAAAAAATCTGTTACAAAATTGGCGGAGCAGAGCAAGTGCAATTATTAGGTGAGGAACGTAGGGGATACTGAATGATTTTAAAATTAATTGCTTTGGGATTTATAACTGTATTACCTTTCAAGAGGTTTTAGAATTTATACTATTATGCCTTCGCATTTTTGTAAAAATATTAGTTTTTCTGAGAATTAGACTAGAATTTAAGTGACGCTTTAAAAATAGCAATTTCTAGGAAATTCTGTTTGTGGGAAAATATTTATGAATTGCATGATTTGGAAATAATTATAAATTTTATCTGAATTTCTGATTTTCAAGTATTTACTGCAAATGTAGTATTTTAGAAAATATTTACGAATAATTATAAGATTATCTATTTTTGAAAGAAATTATATTTATTTATTTGTAAATTTCTATGAAGCTTGGAAATGCAATTTGAATTCTGGATTTTAAAAAATATATATAAAAAATGTGTTTTGAGACCTGACTGATTAAAATCATTGCAATATTATAACTTTCGGACTATTGTGTGACCCTGATCCGTCCATAGTGGTATTTGACTTTCAAACTACTGTGTGATCCTGATCCTGATCCAATCCACAGTGGTATTTGACTTTTGGATTACTGTGTGACCCTAATCCAGTCTATAGTAGTATTTCGAGCTGTGTGATCTTAATCCAGTTCACAGTGGGCCCAATTGACACCTGATCAGTGCTCACTGCAGACCCTATTTGGACTATGAGTGCTCATTGCAGACCCCATTTGGACTATGGCCATATGTCTATTTGACGTATTCGGACTATATGATTATTAATTAGTCATTAATATGTCTCTACTGCTTAGTATGTGTATGTTTTTATGCATATATTTTCGTATATAAATTCTGAACGTTTTGATATTTGAACTTCAAAATTGATATGATTTATTTTGGATGCTCGTATGATAAGTAGCTATAGTTTCCAACTTATGTTTCAAATTTACTTGATTTATTAAAGTTTAAATGAATTACTTTTTGATGCATTGCATTAGCATGATTTGACTTCTTGAATCATACGAATTTTCGACTCTGAATTTCCTTTAACATTTCATATTTAATAAATGTTTTAGAAAAATTGCATTTAGATTTTAGTATTTGTCTCTTCATATATATTTTTTACTGGGCTTTATAAGCTCATCCCTTCTTCTCCCCTCCAGATTATCTACAGTAGACTCCACTGTACGAGGGGTATTGACACATCCTTTGAGGCTTTTTATACCATCCTTGAAGGTATATGATGTACAGTTATTTATTTTGTATTCAAACTTGTACTATAGTACTCATATAGTATGGGGATGTAATTGATGGAAGTACATATTATACTTATAGCTTGTAATTGATGCATGCTAAATTGATAGATATGGATTTTACTAAGTAATATAATTTTAATGTGATTGCGTGCTTAGAAATTTGAACTGGGACTAAAAGGATTAAAGGATATTGATTTAGCTAATGTAAATTTAGCTTAAGAATAATTCAGACACTACGCACAGCCCAACCAAGAAAAATGAAAAAGGAAAAATGTGGTTCGTATTTTCGATATAGATAATTTAGAGGGGAGAAGAGAGGGTGAGCTTATAAATCCCAATAAGAAATATATATGAAGAGATAGATACTGAAATCTAAATGCAAGTTTTCTAAAACATTTATTAAATACGAAATTCAGAGTCGAAAATTCGGAGTCAAAAATTCGTACGGTTCAGATCATGCTAATGCAATGCATCAGAAAGTAATTCATTTAAACTTTAATAAATCAAGTAAATTTGAAACATAAGTTTGAAACTAGAGGTACTTATCATACGAATATCCGAAATAAATCATATCGGTTTCAAATTCCAAATATCAAAACGTTTGGAATTCATAAACGAAAATATATACATAAAAACATACACATACTAAGCAGTGGAGACATATTAATAACTAAGTAATAATCATGCAGTTTGAATAAGTCAAATAGACATATGGCCATAGTCCAAAGATGGTTCACAGTGAGCACTGATCAGGTGTCAACTAGGCTCGTTGTGGGCTAGATTAAGGTCACTCAGCTCAAAATACTACTATAGACTAGATCAGGGTCACACAGTAATCTGAAAGTCAAATACCACTGTGGACTGGATCAGGGTTACATTGTAGTCCGAAAGTTATAATACTGTAGTGACTTTAGTCAGTCATGTCTCAAAACACATTTTTATATATATTTTTCGAAATATGAAATTCAAATAGCATTTTCAAGCTTCATAGAAATTCACAAATAAATAAATATAATATCTTTGAAAAATAGATAATCTTATAATTATTCGTAAATATTTTCTAAAATATTACATTTGCAGTAAATACTTGAAAATCAGAAATTCGGATAAAATTTATAATTTTTTCCAAATTATGCAATTCATAAATATTTTCCCAAAAACAGAATTTCCTAGAAAATCGCTATTTTTAAAGTGTCACTTAAATTCTAGTCTAATTTGTGGAAAAACTAATATTTTTACAAAAATGCAAAGGCATAACGATATAAATTCTAAAACCTCTTGAAAGGCAACGCAATTATAAATCCCAAAGAAATTAATTTTAAAATCATTCAGTATCCCCTATGTTCCTTATATATATATATAATTTAACTAATAATCGCACTTGCTATTATCCGCCAATCCCGTAACAGATTTTTCAGTAGCACGCGCGTACCACCAACCAGCCTCCAAATTACTTTCAGACTATAGAAAATCAGTACTATAATAAAATCCCTAAAATTAATATCATCAAATATTTATAAACCGTATAGATTTTCTATTTCCCCAATTCAACCATAATTTTGGTTTATTTCGCTTTGATGCCAAAATTATAAGTACTGCCAATCCAATTCCATTTTCAATTTTCGACTTCACTAGCAATTTTATATTTATTTTTATAATATTTTAGAACCATTTTTGAATTAAATTGGGTTTGGTAA
Organism: Heritiera fomes; assembly: GCA_032173925.1. Taxonomy (NCBI): domain Eukaryota; kingdom Viridiplantae; phylum Streptophyta; class Magnoliopsida; order Malvales; family Malvaceae; genus Heritiera; species Heritiera fomes. Next base: position 1,779,760 of record JAPDPM010000017.1, read on the forward strand.
GCCTTTCCTCTCATCTTGTTTGAACACAGCTTACAAAATCTTTTCATAATTTTTGCCAATTTAATCACTCCAACCTTATTTTTCCTAGTCTTTAAACTAGCATAGCCTAGAATTTTATCAAATTAAGCTTCTCCCTCATAATTCTCTAAATGGCCGAATGCTCCTCTACACATAACAAATGATTCAAACATCAAACTTACCATAATCATGCTTATTACCATTCCTACATCATTCCTACACCACTTTATCATCAAGCCACACAACCTATGCTTAAGAACCCTTAAGGCTGAAACCCTATAGGCATGTTTCTAAATGTTCTTCATCAATCCAATGCCATATACGTTCTTATCTACCTTAGAAAAATCACATATAATTAGGAAAAATGAAAACAAAATTTCAAGTTTAGAGATTACCTAGTGGCCAAAACTTCCAAGCTCTTTTTCACAAAGTAAATGGCCTCCTGTATTTATGATCTCAAGATATGTTGTTAAGCTCATTGAGATGAACAACTTTGCCTCTTGGAAGTTTTTGGTTTGAGGTGGTTTATATAGAGTTTCTCTAGGAAGCTTACACTGAGAATGAAAACGAGAATGGTGAAAGAGGTGAGTGGCGTAGATGGGAAAATAAGTGATGATGGTGCACGGTTTGGATGAGAAAAGAAATGAGGTAGTGGCCGGCCATTTAGGTTGAAAGACATGAAAATATTTAATTAATTTTTTTTAATCTTTTAGGACATTCAACTTGCCTTATTTAATTCATTCAATTCTTGTTTTTCTTCCTTCTCAAACCGTAACATATAGTGGGAACATGGAGAGTGGCTGGCAAGCTTGACTAAATTGTGGAACTATGGCCGGCAATGTGGAGGGAAATAAGGTATATTTTATATTCACTTATGTCACATGTCTTAAATTCATAACTTCTTACAATTTCTTGGGAGAATAGCATGAGAGAGAATACAGAGGTAGTGTGTGGCCGGCATCGGTGAGGACAATAAGGAGAGTTGTCTTGTACTTGGGCATTTAAAATGAAGCGAAAAGAAATAAACAATTACTAGATGCCATTCTTACTTTTCTTACGTTCATACACTTAAATTCAACATTTTCTCTTTTATAGTCTACACCAACACGTGAGGATGATGAGAGCAAAGTCAAGTGGCCTGCAATCCATGAAGAAAATAGGGAGGAAATCTAAGTATTTTAATATTAAGCTGACTAATGTAAGAATAGGTGACTATTCAAATAGTATCCCACACTTTATTATTAATGTTCATGTATTAAATTCAAAGTATTCATACTTTAAATTAATTTATTGTTTCAATTAATATTTTCAGCACTAGTCATATTTAATATTGTCAAATTTGACTCTAAATTAATGGTGGGACCGGCTATATTTGTGAAATTACCAAACTACCCTTTTTAATTCCTTTAATCTCACTTATGTCCTAATCTTTACAAAATAATTTCAAAGTAATTAATTAAATTTCAAAATATTTTTATTTACCTTCAAAATATATCTAATTAATATTTTATAATCCAAGGTTTGACTTTCTAAGGGATTTGGTCGATCTAAATAATAAAACTTCTAATATACCTCTATTTAATCTTCTGAGGTATTTTCGCGTGATTTTGGTCTATAATTTGAAACTGGACAGGACTTCATCACATGAGAGTTCATCTATCATGTTCAATGTGTCCAAATTTATCGTTGGCAACATTCGATAGTACTTTCCCAACCTAGGGGCAAAATCGTAATTATGCACAACTATTGGCATGTTTCCCAAAGCATGTGCTAATGAGAGAATTTAAGGTGTGAGTACTTACTATTACCATATTTCACTTCAAAAATCATTATTGTGAAGTCCGTATCCCTTCAGGCCTTGGAATTCTCAATGGGACCCACGATCCACTTGTCTCCTGAAACACCAATTCATAAGCAATTCATTTACCATCTTTAAATTTAATTATTCTAACTCCATAATTAACTTATATAGAAAGAAGAAATTGGGAATCTCACATGTACTTTAATAGCTTCATAAAGTTTTGATTCTTTCACCGTTACATTAAGGTTTTGCTTCTTTCACCAACTATTTAACTTTAAAGAAAATGTTTTAACAATTATTTTTTTTTGTTTACCAACGATTCAACAATTATTATAATAATATAATTTAAACTTTTTATTAATATTTGAAGGTTAATTTAGTAATATGTAATTATATTTTTTATTAATATTTAATATATAATGATAATTTGAGAAACTAATTTAACAGGTTACTAGATTTATTTTTTTTTTTACTTTCGTAATTTAATCAATAGTTTAGATTAAATATTATTAATCTAAAGATTATTTTTCATTAACCTTACAATGAAGTCAAAATTTATAAACTTATTGTATAAATCCTTGCTTGACAACGTGTAATTAACCACAGTCCATGCCAATGAGGCCTTGGCTTACTGGCAAGGAGGATGCCCTGAGACTTTGAGGTCTCACGTTCGAGTCTCACTAAGTGTGAGCTTGAATTAGTCTAATTATTTACTAGTTTGTTTAGTTTGTTATAGTTATTTACAAGTTTACCTAGTTTGAGTAATGTGATTTTCATAGTTACCTGTTCATAGAATGTAATATACTGATTGTGATTGTAACTTCTAATGAAAATGTACTACTCAAAAAAAAAAAACTACAGTCCATAGTACCTGAAATGTAACATGACTGTTTCAGTAAATGAGATCTTCATTGGAAATAAAACCAAAAATTTACAAGAATAAATTAATAAGGAAAAAAAGAAAAAAAAATCTAACAGGAAGGGAAAATGTACTAGAATTGTGCTCTATTTAAAGATAATAAACAGTGTGCATCAGAAAATCTTTGATGTTATTTAGGTTCTCTAAGTTTCCGTGATTACTTTCAAAAATTGTGATGACAGCCCAGTGCTCAGAGGTTTTGTTCTCCAAACCATTGACTCCAACTGAAACTCTGCTTGATCTGGGAAATAAAGGTTTTCTATGTTTCCATGATTACTTCCAAAAATTGAGGATGGCAGCCCTATACTCAAAAAACCATGCTCGGTATAACCAAAGAAAAAAAAAACATGCTCAGAGGTTTTCTTGTTACATCCGAAACAAGGATTCTGTGTAAGCCACTGCTGATCTAGGAAACCGCAACCTATTTACGAAGTACACTAACACAGCTAAAAAATGTTCTTCTAACCTGAATTTGGTGGCTGCAAAGGGATCAAAGGACATAATTTGTTTTCGCATAATTGCTTTGTTGCAGTCAGGAGCTGGGTTTCAAATAGCAGCGGTATCTCGGAATAGCGGCCGCTATGTCGCGCCGCTACCGCTATTGGACAAAAAGCGGAGGAGAAAGAAATTCACGTTAGTAATGGTCATTATTGGCCGTTACAAAACGCTGTAATGGAGGATAGCGGCGATAACAAGCCGTTATCGTAGCTATCCTCCGTTCTGTTCAACATTGAGTATAAAAAAAAGAAAGGCTGAATGCTCAAATAAGGATCTAACGTTTTCGGAAATGTTCAATTCAGGATCTAAACTTTTATTTTGCTCAATTCATGATAAAACGTTTTCGATTTTGCTTAAATAAAGATTTTTTAACGTGCGTGAGTTACCCGCACCGTTAAAATAATAATAGCGTTTATAAAAGACACGTGGCAACATGTGATTGGGCCACGTGGCAGAAGTGGACACGTGGCAGCATAAGAGTGGGACACGTATCAGTGACATATAATTAATTTTCTTTTAATATGTAAAAATACGTGGACATGTGACAGCGTATTAGTGTGACACGTGGCAGGAGTAGACACATGGCAACGTGTGAGTGTGACACGTGGTAGAGTTGACACGTGGCAGCATGGGAGTCAGACACGTGGCAGTGACATATAATTATTTTTCTTTTAATAGGTAAAAAATACATGAACACGTGGTAGCTTATTAGTGGGACACGTGGCAACATGTGAGTGGGACACGTGGCAGTTACTTATAATTATTTTTCTTTTAATAGCTAAAATTTTTTTGTTATAAATATTAATAAAAAAATTAAAAATTTAAATATTATTTATAATATTATAATTAATAGTTAATTTTGTTAGTTGCTTTTTAATAAAAAATAACTTTTAAAAATTTATATTACATTTTCAAAAAAAAAATTTTAGAAAATAAATTTTTATAAAAAATATTTCTGTACTTTTTTCACTTTGTTTTTCTTTTCATTCCTTTTTGTTTTTATTTCTTTTATATGATTTAATTTTAAAATAATTTTTTATTGCAAATTAAATATATTTATTTTTAGAAAATTGAGTTTTTTTAGGAAATAAGTTTATTTTTTTAATTACTTTAATTTTTCTAAAAAGACAATTCTTACATATTTTTCTTTATTTTTATGGTTTCTTTATCTTCTTTCTTTTTTTGTCAATTAGAAGAAAATATAGAAAACAAAAAAAGAAGAAAAATACAAATTAAATTTAGTAATTTAAATTTTATTCTTTAAAAATATATAATTTCTAATAAATTTATGGCTAATAGTTTTTTTTTTCCTTTTTTATGGTAAAAACGAAAAAAAAATTAAGAAAAAAAAATAATTATACTAGTTAAAAAAATTTTATAATAATTTTTATGTTTGAGAATTTATTTTCTAAAAAAATTTAAAAATTTTAATTATTTCAAAAAATAATTTTAAAAAATTTATTCAAGAAAATATTATTTTATCAAAATATATAGTTTTTCTTGAATAAAAAAAAGAAAGAAAGAAAAGTAAAAAAATAAGTGGACACGTGGCAGCGTATTAGTGGGACACATGGCAAGAGTGGACACGTGGCATCGTGTGAGTGGGACACGTGGCATCTTATTAGTGGAACACGTGGCAGAAGTGGATACGTGGTAGCCTGTGAGTGGGACACGTGGCAGTGATTTTATAATTATTTTCTTTTAATAGGTAAAAATATGTGTACACGTGGCGACGTGTGGGTGGGACACGTGGCAATAATTGTCCTTTCATCGTCACCACTCTCTTTAATGGCGCGTGTAACTCACGCACGTTAAAAAGTCTTTATTTGAGCAAAATCGAAAACATTTTATCCTGAATTGAGTAAAATAAAAGTTTAGATCATAAATTGAACATTTTCGAAATCGTTAGATCCTTATTTGAGCATTCAGCCAAAAAGAAACTCCTCAACAGAGGAAAGAGGCAGAAATTGAAACTCTAAAAATCCTAATTTCTTATAATCAAAACAAACACTAACTTCACCAAATCACCATATCCCCGAATCACCAACAACAATTAACAAAAATTTCAACATCAAATCAAAACTTTTAGTCTGTAAGTTCAAAACTTACAAAACTTTTAGTCTATAAGAAAGCAAATACCTAAGGTCAAGACTTTTAACCTTTGGAGTAGATTTAGATCTGTAAGGGAACTAGGTTTAGATTAGACAGTCAGCAGCAGACTGGTGGGCAACTGGTGGCGTGGCCGTGGGCATCGGGTTGTTTGAGGCGCTACAGCACCAGTAGCCTCTGTCGGTTGTCTGTTTGCAAGTGCGCTGGCTTCTTGATTTGTATAACAAGGAGGGAGTGAATGAGGCAGTGATGACGAGCGATTGGGGGGTGGGGGATGGTTTTAGTTGGGATTGCATGAGTGAAAGTGAAAGGAATTTTGTGATTTGTGAATCGTGAGTGTGTGCAGGTGAGTGACAGAGTAAGTTTAGGGAAAGTGATGAATTGGCTGGGTCAAGGGTGATGGGTATGGGCATGGGTCGCCTGGCTGGGAAACTTGGGTAGTTTTTTTTTTTTTAGTTTTAATTGTTTACAAATTAATATTAGATAATGGTTTTTTTAAGTACTATTAGATAATGTTGAATTTAGACTATTTAAGTAACTTTTCATTAAAATTTGTAATGTAATTAAATAAAGGATATTAAATATTATTACAACTTAAGAAAAAAATATTAATAATTCAATAATATAAATGTGATTGTTTAAGTTAATTTATAGTGGCATATTAATATTAAATTTTTAATATAACAAAACATTATTGTAATTCAAGAGAATATTGATAATGTAAATGTAATTAATTAAATTATGTTTGAATATCTTATTATAATTTAAAAAATTATGAATAATTTTTTTACATAAATAATAGACTTAAAGTATCATAAATTACTATAAAAATTATAAACTAAGACTTTAAATGATTATAATTAAGATTATTACATTTTATACAAGATTGTGAAAAATTAAAAAAAATTCACGACCGCGATGACCGTAATGACCGCGATAGTCTCCGTTATATCGGCAACTGCGATGTAACGACCCGTTACCACATTTTTCACCTTATTTTACACAATTCATCCGGTTGGGCTGTCTGTGATACTTCACTTTTACTAACTGTTAAACAAATTTACATAACATTGTTTATATTATACACATTCCCTATCTTAGTTAATCAGATAAGTAGTACTGCAGACATGTCTAAATACAAAAAATAAATGACCGTGCCTCATATAAATCAATCGGTCTGTCACATTGTCCTTTGTGTACAACCGTGATCCACAATCAATTGATCTCACAATCTTTAAAACCTGAAATGTTTAAAATTAAGGGGTGAGCAAACCACGGCTCAGTAAGAGAGTTATATGTCACACTTGATATTCAGCTATCTATATGCTGAAAATATTTTTTTTTCATTTTCTTTAAAATCTTCCTAGCTGGCTCTAGGCTCACATGTAGGAAGGATACTACAGTCGTCTAGGGATCCAGATAGAGTAAGGTAGGTATTTTAGAATACCATACTTGTTCCGGAACCTAGAAGCAACTGTAGAGAGTACTAAATCCATTTTTCTCAAAACGATATGATTCTTATTTTTCACAGAGTAAACCACTTATTTCTTTTCACTTCACTGTCCTTTAAAACACATGGCAGTTTAATAGTAAAACAGTGGTTTGCTTCTCTTCTCTTCAGTACAGTGATTTGTGAATATCCAATCATTGGATAAACACTTCCTCGATTATTTCTATCTTAGAAATAATTCCTATGTTATTCTTTTAGAATAAACATTTATTTCTCTTTTCAAATCAGTAACCGTATCGTACAGTTCAGTAAAACAATATATTCAATATTTAGTAAAACAGTATCTCGATACGGTTCAGTCAGTAACAGTAAACAGTAGCTACCAATTCAGTAAATAGTATACGGTAGCTTTCCGTTCAGTAAACAGTAAATGGTAGCTTTCAGTTTAGTAAAACAGTAATCAATGGCTACCATTTCAGTGGACAATACAGTTCTGTAAAAACAATATTTTGGTACGATTTTTCATTAGTAAACAGTAACCAGTGATCAGTACAATAAACAGTACAGTAAATAGGATTCCGCAAATCCTTTCAGTAAACAGTAATCATTGTGTGAGACTAGGCATCAAATAAATCATGATCTCATTGTTGCCTCAAGAACACAAGTCGTCTGCTTTTGGGGTGCACCCGTAGGCCATCTCCCCTCACGGCTATCTCGGCTAGATTTATGGCCATAATCTATAGGTGGTCCTCGGGTCCCATTGCCAGGTGTCCTCGAGACCTCTGATGACTTGGCGGGTCCATCAGCCTTGTGACGCCCTAAGGTGCACCCGTTGGTCCATCGACCCGAGCCACCGCCCCAGGTGGGTCACGCAATTACATGAATAATAATGCATGAACTCAGAGCCTATAGTCTCAAAACAGTATAAATCGTACCATAGCCTTTATAAATTTTAAATACCGTAAATCAAATATCTATAAGGCTCATATGTAAACATAATCACCTTTATGAAATTTATAAAATAAATAACATTTTTCAAATTATTTCATAAAGGTATATATCACGTTTTTCATACGATGAAGACAGTTTGCAAAATTCATCACTGAAAGTATAGAAGGGCAAAACTGTCTTTTTCCATAATAAAACACATATGCACCCTCTTCCATGCATTCAATAGAAAACATGGTTTTATAATTATCGAAATTTCAAACAAATCATTTTTATAATTTATGAAAATAAATTATTTATTTTCTAACTTTAAATTCACATTACCATGTTTTCTTCTAAAAACACGTGTAGAGACCTCTAGTCTCAAAATCATAGTTTTTCTTCATTCTTAACCTTTATGGAATTTATATAATTATTTATCTCACAATTAAAACTATAAAGGTTTTATATTAAATCAAGTGAATATTTAAGAATATTTATAAAAATATTCACTTCGGTCTTTTTTTTCATTTTCATCTCGTTTCACGTGAAATATCACCTACCAGTGAATTTTCGGTGATTTCCTTTTCATCATACTCGAAAACATGAATATTTTAAAATTAAATATCACTATATTCATGTTTTATGAAATTTACTTGATTTCTCGATTTTCTACCTGAAAATCGTTTCACGTGAAATGAAATCATTTATTATGGTTTTCGGTGATTTTCGATAAATTTCAGTAATTTTTTCGATAATTTTTCGGCAGTATAACAGCTGCCGATTTGGCTAGCCTCCTGCATGAAAGATACAGTTTATATTTCTCAACCGGTATTTCACCACAATTTAAAATCGATAAATCACCACAAATTTCAAAATCAATCATTATAAATTGCATTTATAAATTAAATGCATAATTTAAAACATATGATCGAATATCCTTACAGGCGGCACATGTCTCCTTTACCTGTTTCGAGTCGACGATTGCCTCTCGAATGTCGCGCCCATGTTCACCTCGCCCGATTCCATCGACTTGATTATCGAGAAAATTTTCTGGAAATTAAATTCTAAAATTTAGAATTTTTCCATAATTATTTAAATAAATAAATTATTTAAATAATTTAATATTTTTCGGGATTTCTTACCGATTCCCGTAATTCTCGGGATTTCCCGTAATTTTCGAATTCTCGGGAATTTTTCGAATTCTCGGGAATTTTCCCAATTCCCGGAATTCCTTTTTCCTCTTTTTCTTTCTTCCTTTTTTTCTTTTTCTTTCTTTTTCTTTTCTTTTTTCTTTTCTTTTTCCTTTTCTTTTTTTCTTTTTCTTTTCCTTTTTTTTCCTGGCCGGTTCAGACCAGTCAGACCGGCTCCACCCTCCTCACCGCCGGTTCTCCTCCGGTGGCCGGTTCTCCGGCGGTTCGGGGGCTCAGCAGCTGGCCGACGTCGAGGCGAAGCTGCCGGTGGCCTCAGCTTGGCCTGAATCGGTGGCACGGCGGCGGATCTACTAGATTTTGCCTCGGTCACTTCTCCTCCTTCGTCGGCCTTCCTCCGCCGTTCCCAGCCTCTCCGGTGGCCTCCATCCCTTTCCTCTTCTTCCGACGGTGCTTCGGTTGTGGTGGCGGCAACCAATTCCGCCGGCACCGCCAGATCCCTTTCTCTTTTTCCTTCCCGGCTTCCGTCGGTTTCCACCTTCGATTTCCTTCTTTTTCGGGCCATCACCGGTGGCCTTCACTGTTCCTCGTCGATCGGTGACACCCTCTCCCTCTCTCTAATCTTCTTTCACCAACGGCGACAGTGGTTGCTACCGTCGGGATTTGGCTGGGAAGGGGTCGGGGTCTGTCCCGATCCCTTCTGTTTTCTTTCCCTTTTTGTTTTATTTCCTTTCTATTTTTAGTATATAATATCCCATATTATATACTATAATTTATATTTTATACATATAGTATGTATTATCACTTTATATATAAATAGTATCATATTCTATATACTTGATTTCTCGATTTTCATACTTGAAAATCGTTTCACGTGAAATGAAATCATTTATTATGGTTTTCGGTGATTTTCGATAAATTTCAGTAATTTTTTCGATAATTTTTCGGCAATATAACAGCTGCCGATTTGGCTAGCCTCCTGCATGAAAAATACAGTTTATATTTCTCAACCGGTATTTCACCAAAATTTAAAATCGATAAATCACCACAAATTTCAAAATCAATCATTATAAATTGCATTTATAAATTAAATGCATAATTTAAAACATATGATCGAATATCCTTATAGGCGGCACATGTCTCCCTTACCTGTTTCGAGTCGACGATTGCCTCTCGAAGGTCGGGCCCATGTTCACCTCGCCCAATTCCATCGACTCGATTATCGAGAAAATTTTCTGAAAATTAAATTCTAAAATTTAGAATTTTTTCATAATTATTTAAATAAATAATTTAATACTTTTCGTGATTTCTTACCGATTCCCGTAATTCTCGGGATTTCCCGTAATTCTCGGGATTTCACGTAATTTTCGAATTCTCGGGAATTTTTCGAATTCTCGGAAATTTTCCAAATTCCCGGAATTCCTTTTTCCTCTTTTTCTTTCTTCCTTTTTTTTTCTTTTTCTTTCTTTTTCTTTTCTTTTTTCTTTTCTTTTTCCTTTTCTTTTTTTCTTTTTCTTTTCCTTTTCTTTCCTAGCCGGTTCAGACCAGTCAGACCGGCTCCACCCTCCTCACCGCCGGTTCTCCTCCGGTGGCCGGTTCTCCGGCGGTTCGGGGGCTCAGCAGCTGGCCGGCGTCGAGGTGAAGCTGCCGGTGGCCTCAGCTTGGCCTGAATCGGTGGCACGGCGGCGGATCTACTCGATTTTGCCTCGGTCACTTCTCCTCCTCCGTCGGCCTTCCTCCGTCGTTCCTAGCCTCTCCGATGGCCTCCATCCCTTTCCTCTTCTTCCGGCGGTGCTTCGACTGTGGTGGCGGCAACCAATTCCGCCGGCACCGCCAGATCCCTTTCTCTTTTTCCTTCCCGGCTTCCGCCGGTTTCCACCTTCGATTTCCTTCTTTTTCGGGCCATCACCGGTGGCCTTCACTCTTCCTCATCGACCGGTGACGCCCTCTCCCTCTCTCTAATCTTCTTTCACCAACGGCGACAGTGGTTGCTGCCGTCGGGATTTGGCTGGGAAGGGGTCGGGGTCTGTCCCGATCCCTTCTGTTTTCTTTCCCTTTTTGTTTTATTTCCTTTCTATTTTTAGTATATAATATCCCATATTATATACTATAATTTATATTTTATACATATAGTATGTATTATCACTTTATATATAAATAGTATCATATTCTATATACTTGATTTCTCGATTTTCGTACTTGAAAATCGTTTCACGTGAAATGAAATCATTTATTATGGTTTTCGGTGATTTTCGATAAATTTCAGTAATTTTTTCGATAATTTTTCGGCAATATAACAGCTGCCGATTTGGCTAGCCTCCTGCATGAAAAATACAGTTTATATTTCTCAACCGGTATTTCACCAAAATTTAAAATCGATAAATCACCACAAATTTCAAAATCAATCATTATAAATTGCATTTATAAATTAAATGCATAATTTAAAACATATGATCGAATATCCTTATAGGCGGCACATGTCTCCCTTACCTGTTTCGAGTCGACGATTGCCTCTCGAAGGTCGGGCTCATGTTCACCTCGCCCAATTCCATCGACTCGATTATCGAGAAAATTTTCTGAAAATTAAATTCTAAAATTTAGAATTTTTTCATAATTATTTAAATAAATAATTTAATACTTTTCGTGATTTCTTACCGATTCCCGTAATTCTCGGGATTTCCCGTAATTCTCGGGATTTCACGTAATTTTCGAATTCTCGGGAATTTTTCGAATTCTCGGAAATTTTCCAAATTCCCGGAATTCCTTTTTCCTCTTTTTCTTTCTTCCTTTTTTTTTCTTTTTCTTTCTTTTTCTTTTCTTTTTTCTTTTCTTTTTCCTTTTCTTTTTTTCTTTTTCTTTTCCTTTTCTTTCCTAGCCGGTTCAGACCAGTCAGACCGGCTCCACCCTCCTCACCGCCGGTTCTCCTCCGGTGGCCGGTTCTCCGGCGGTTCGGGGGCTCAGCAGCTGGCCGGCGTCGAGGTGAAGCTGCCGGTGGCCTCAGCTTGGCCTGAATCGGTGGCACGGCGGCGGATCTACTCGATTTTGCCTCGGTCACTTCTCCTCCTCCGTCGGCCTTCCTCCGTCGTTCCTAGCCTCTCCGATGGCCTCCATCCCTTTCCTCTTCTTCCGGCGGTGCTTCGACTGTGGTGGCGGCAACCAATTCCGCCGGCACCGCCAGATCCCTTTCTCTTTTTCCTTCCCGGCTTCCGCCGGTTTCCACCTTCGATTTCCTTCTTTTTCGGGCCATCACCGGTGGCCTTCACTCTTCCTCATCGACCGGTGACGCCCTCTCCCTCTCTCTAATCTTCTTTCACCAACGGCGACAGTGGTTGCTGCCGTCGGGATTTGGCTGGGAAGGGGTCGGGGTCTGTCCCGATCCCTTCTGTTTTCTTTCCCTTTTTGTTTTATTTCCTTTCTATTTTTAGTATATAATATCCCATATTATATACTATAATTTATATTTTATACATATAGTATGTATTATCACTTTATATATAAATAGTATCATATTCTATATACTTGATTTCTCGATTTTCGTACTTGAAAATCGTTTCACGTGAAATGAAATCATTTATTATGGTTTTCGGTGATTTTCGATAAATTTCAGTAATTTTTTCGATAATTTTTCGGCAATATAACAGCTGCCGATTTGGCTAGCCTCCTGCATGAAAAATACAGTTTATATTTCTCAACCGGTATTTCACCAAAATTTAAAATCGATAAATCACCACAAATTTCAAAATCAATCATTATAAATTGCATTTATAAATTAAATGCATAATTTAAAACATATGATCGAATATCCTTATAGGCGGCACATGTCTCCCTTACCTGTTTCGAGTCGACGATTGCCTCTCGAAGGTCGGGCTCATGTTCACCTCGCCCAATTCCATCGACTCGATTATCGAGAAAATTTTCTGAAAATTAAATTCTAAAATTTAGAATTTTTTCATAATTATTTAAATAAATAATTTAATACTTTTCGTGATTTCTTACCGATTCCCGTAATTCTCGGGATTTCCCGTAATTCTCGGGATTTCACGTAATTTTCGAATTCTCGGGAATTTTTCGAATTCTCGGAAATTTTCCAAATTCCCGGAATTCCTTTTTCCTCTTTTTCTTTCTTCCTTTTTTTTTCTTTTTCTTTCTTTTTCTTTTCTTTTTTCTTTTCTTTTTCCTTTTCTTTTTTTCTTTTTCTTTTCCTTTTCTTTCCTAGCCGGTTCAGACCAGTCAGACCGGCTCCACCCTCCTCACCGCCGGTTCTCCTCCGGTGGCCGGTTCTCCGGCGGTTCGGGGGCTCAGCAGCTGGCCGGCGTCGAGGTGAAGCTGCCGGTGGCCTCAGCTTGGCCTGAATCGGTGGCACGGCGGCGGATCTACTCGATTTTGCCTCGGTCACTTCTCCTCCTCCGTCGGCCTTCCTCCGTCGTTCCTAGCCTCTCCGATGGCCTCCATCCCTTTCCTCTTCTTCCGGCGGTGCTTCGACTGTGGTGGCGGCAACCAATTCCGCCGGCACCGCCAGATCCCTTTCTCTTTTTCCTTCCCGGCTTCCGCCGGTTTCCACCTTCGATTTCCTTCTTTTTCGGGCCATCACCGGTGGCCTTCACTCTTCCTCGTCGACCGGTGACGCCCTCTCCCTCTCTCTAATCTTCTTTCACTGACGGCGGCAGTGGTTGCCGCCGTCGGGATTTGGCTGGGAAAGGGTCGGGGTTTGTCTCGATCCCTTCTGTTTTCTTTCCCTTTTTGTTTTATTTCCTTTCTATTTTTAGTATATAATATCCCATATTATATACTATAATTTATATTTTATACATATAGTATGTATTATCACTTTATATATATATATATATAGTATCATATTCTATATATATATATATATCATTTCAAGATATATTTATATTGTGTATTAAAAATATATCTATATAATATATAATTATATAAATATATATCATATTTATTTCTTCCTCACTTTCTTATTTAATTTGGATTTCCATTTATCCAAATTAAATTTCCTTTCTTTTATATTTTCCATAATTCCAACCTTTTTTTTTTCTTCACTCGGATTTCCCGATCCGTCACTTCCTCAATTCTCGGAATATTCCACAATATTCCAATCTCATATTATATTTATTCATTCATTTCACTAAGTTTCCAATATTAATAATTTCCCATAAATGGAAATTTTATGGTTATCACATTCTCCCCACCTTAAGAAATTCGGTCTTCCGAATTTAACGTAAGTCCAAATGTGGTATATGTCGTATACTTACGACTTCTGACCTTTAGAGCATCCTCCAAGTAATACTGCCAGTACACTTTCAACATCGAGAGTACTTTAGACTACTACATGCTATCTTTCATCACATATATGTTTATACTCCCGTAAGTTCATTTCTCAAATCGAGAGTTATTCATTTATACTCTTTTCACATAAGAGTCCACACACAGTATTTTTTCCTATCATAGCTGATCTATGCTATTTATCATCCATTTTTCTCACTTAGTGCCAAGTCGATATAGTTTAAAACTATCAATTACATATGTCAGTCAGTTATATGTAATTGTCCCAGTAGCTTATACATCTCATGCATCTGCTCTCTCAATGTATCTTCAAGTGTTTCAATATTACGCTAAGATATTTATATCAGTATGGAGCGATGCTATCAATACACTTAGGATCTCAAAGCCTTTTGCTATTTCTCATTAAGCATATAGCATCTCAGAGACTCCCATCACATGTAATGCTCACTGGAACTATACATATACATCTCCATTATTTTTCACTCATAGTGCGACTAAGGCACTAGAGAATAGAGGATTCTAATAATGGAAATTGATTCTATTTAGATCATTAGTCCTTAATCACTTCCATATCATTATATCTCTTTTGGACTCTTTATTGTCCACAACATTCATTTTATCAAGGCTGCATCTCACTTGCAGACTTTACTATTGATCATCTCTTACCATCATAACTCATGAGACAATCATGTTCTCTTCATGTAGTATGGTCTTTACATCTCTTTTCATAATTTAGATTCCACAACTGAATCCTCAATTTATATATTTAATCACCACATCATCTATATACTTCCACCGTTTCTATAATGTTACGGTGGTTATATGTATTATCATTTTTCATTTATATACTGGCAGTAAATTAACACGTGTCATTCATTTTACTCCTTTGAGTATCGTTACTTTCACTTGTCAAATTTGACTTGATTTTACATCTAGCCACTGTCGTGTGATAACCAACATTAGTTCATTTTTAGTCTTACCTTCGGAAACTGTTTCATATTGATGTTCCCTTCTCATCATGCAATTTATTTCCTTATTCCACTTTCATTTTCGCTTTCATATTCCCACTTTCATCTTTTCATATTTTTACTCTCATCCTTTTAGTTGGTTTTCTCAATTGGTTTGGTACTATACTATTAAGATCTTTTAAAATCTTGCATACCATCTTTTCTTTACACTTATCCATTTACCGACTTAAATTTCTTTCTTTAATTACATCACATTAGTAGAGCAGCTAGTCTCATCACTCTTTTTATAGACTGGCAAGACTCATTACTTTCGTATCTCAATCATTATCTTTCTATCATAGACAGATTCATTGTCACTCTGTCATCTCGAGATCATATATCCCTCATAAGGAGACACTGTCTAGCCAAACATCTTAGTTGCCAATCTTAGCACAATTCCACAGTCTTTAAGAGTTTAAGAATCATACCATAATGCTACTCATTTTCCATTTATACTTTAGACTCTATTAGCATTTCATCAATTTACTCATGTAAGGATGCCTCATTTCTTGGGCTTATATACCTCACAAGGCAACTCATTAACCTTGTAACCTCAACAGTAACTCGTAAAATTTACTCCGAGTTCTAATCATCATCTTATGGACATCAATCTCCAATCTTTTATCGAAGGATGCTTTATACCGAGGCTGGTCTTATAACTCCTCATGTATCTCTTTGATTAGATCAATTAAAGCGTCCATTTTTATGTAGATGATTACTTGTTCTTCACAAGAACTTTATTAATGATAGGAAATTAATACATCTCTTTTTAATTCATCTACGTCTCACTATCATATGTGTTTCTCACATTTACCCTTATACAGATAACCTCATTAACCTTAAATTATGTTATCTGTATTTCCATCAATCATACCTTATACATGTGCATTTCATTATTCTTACATTTTCCAGAGTGGATTTCTTAAGCTTTCGGATTCTTCCATATTCTCCGATATAAGCTTATAATTAGATTTCATATCCACAATCGAGTCAATGTTAGCTCGATTTCTCCAGTCTATATAACTCTGAAAAGCTTATCAGGAATCACATCCGATACTTCTTTGATCACACATCTCTTATCATTTCAGACATTTCATCCTCGTGTCCTGTCATATTCACTCTATATCCTCAAGGCAGAGACATTTACTATTCAAATCATTTTAATTCATACTCTACCTTGATGTCATTGTTTACTAATACTTTACAGCATTACGAATCTCATTCTAGTAAGCTGTATCGAGTACCACAGTTGTTAATACATTTTACAATACTCCATGCAGTACATCAATTTGCAATGCATATCTCAAATGCTCCGGTTCTATAATTAATTATTCTTTTAATACTTCAGAAACAGTATACATGTATAGAACCTCAGTCAACAGTACTGTTATGGATTTCATTATCTGTACTATTCACCTTCTCAGTTATTTTCTATAATCATTTCACTTTCTATAGTATTCAACGATCCAGTTCAATACACTCTTAATCCCGGCCCTTACAGTCAATATTCGGGCCAATCATCTTATAACATTTCTTCCACTATACACTCTTTGGATCACATTGTGTAAGGTCTCGGCCCGTCCGCCGTTCGCCTGTACACATATGTACTGTCCTCTTTGAGAATGCTCAGCCCTTTCACTGGGTCACCCCTCAAGGATCTATCGTGAGGCCTAGCCCGTTCACTAGGTCACTCACAGTTCGCTTCCGTAATCTAAGTGTCAGTGGAATCAGTAATAGGGATCGATATATCCATATGACATCCTCTATGCCATTAATAACTCCATTATCATCAATAGATTCAAGGTTAACTTGATTTTATCACTATTCAAAAAAAATCTCCCAACATAGGGGTATTTTCGTCATTTCAACATTTATTTTCTTTCTTCTCAGTATACATTGAAATCAATGATCTCATTCGATTTCGACAGAGAAGTTCACTAAAATCCACAATTGGATTATTTTACTTGTAATTCAGCTTTATATCATTAATTTCTCTGTCAAATCAATCAAATCCAACTTCTGTTGGTCTATTCTGACTCTCGATAAAATTTCGGAGGTAGGGGTATTTTGGTCATTTTTGGCCAAAAATTTTCTCTCTCTCCAAATTACCCCCAATCGGTGATCTTAAAGTCTATTTAATGATGATATGTCATTCCACTCCTTCATACCATCATTTTCAGGTCTCAGTTCGATTCGGACTGTAAAGTACTGGTGGTGCCCTCACCGCGTCCTTTACTGGTCCTTACCGAACAGACCTTCATTTAGATTATAAGAATCACCAATTTTCTAGTAATTTCTGAGCCTATTATTTCTTTAACATTCTCAGTTTATACTTTCTCACTCCCTTTAATTTATTTTTCTCAATTTACAATCATTTATTTTCTTTATGTATGCAGACGACACAGTACTATCGGGGATGTTTAATACTTTTCTTTCTAAAAGTATCCACAGACATCAAGCCAATCATGCTCTAATACCATTAAATCTGTAACGACCCGTTACCACATTTTTCACCTTATTTTACACAATTCATCCGGTTGGGCTGTCTGTGATACTTCACTTTTACTAACTGTTAAACAAATTTACATAACATTGTTTATATTATACACATCCCCTATCTTAGTTAATCAGATAAGTAGTACTGCAGACATATCTAAATACAGAAAATAAATGATCGTACCTCATATAAATCAATCGGTCTGTCACATTGTCCTTTGTGTACAACTGTGATCCACAATCAATTGATCTCACAATCTTTAAAACTTGAAATGTTTAAAATTAAGGGGTGAACAAACCACGGCTCAGTAAGAGAGTTATATGTCACACTTGATATTCAGCTATCTATATGCTGAAAATATTTTTTTTCATTTTCTTTAAAATCTTCCTAGCTGGCTTTAGGCTCACATGTAGGAAGGATACTACAGTCGGCTAGGGATCCAGATAGAGTAAGGTAGGTATTTTAGAATACCATTCTTGTTCCGGAACCTAGAAGCAACTGTAGAGAGTACTAAATCTATTTTTCTCAAAACGATACGATTCTTATTTTTCACAGAGTAAACCACTTATTTCTTTTCACTTCACTGTCCTTTAAAACACATGGCAGTTCAATAGTAAAACAGTGGTTTACTTCTCTTCTCTTCAGTACAGTGATTTGTGAATATCCAATCATTGGATAAACACTTCTTCGATTATTTCTATCTTAGAAATAATTCCTATGTTACTCTTTTAGAATAAACGTTTATTTCTCTTTTCAAATCAGTAACCGTATCGTACAGTTTAGTAAAACAATATATTCAATATTCAGTAAAACAGTATCTCGATACGGTTCAGTCAGTAACAGTAAATAGTAGCTACCAATTCAGTAAATAGTATACGATAGCTTTCCGTTCAGTAAACAGTAAATGGTAGCTTTCAGTTTAGTAAAACAGTAATCAATGGCTACCATTTCAGTGCACAATACAGTTCTGTAAACACAGTATTTTGGTACGATTTTTCATCAGTAAACAGTAACCAGTGATCAGTACAATAAACGGTACAGTAAATAGGATTCCGCAAATCCTTTCAATAAACAGTAATCATTGTGTGAGACTAGGCATCAAATAAATCATGATCTCATTGTTCCCTCAGGAACACAAGTCGTCCGCTTTTGGGGTGCACCCGTAGGCCATCGCCCCTCACGGCTAGATCTATGGCCATAATCTATAGGTGGTCCTCGGGTTCACTTGCCAGGTGACCTCGAGACCTCTGATGACTTGGCGAGTCCATCAGCCTTGTGACGCCCTGAGGTGCACCCGTTGGTCCATCGACCCAAGCCACCACCCCAGGTGGGTCACGCAATTACATGAATAATAATGCATGAACTCAGAGCTTATAGTCTCAAAACAGTATAAACCGTACCATAGCCTTTATAAATTTTAAATACCGTAAATCAAATATCCATAAGGCTCATATGTAAACATAATCACCTTTATGAAATTTATAAAATAAATAACATTTTTCAAATTATTTCATAAAGGTATATATCACGTTTTTCATACGATGAAGACAATTTGCAAAATTCATCACTGAAAGTATAGAAGGGCAAAACTGTCTTTTTCCATAGTAAAACACATATGCACGCTCTTCCGTGCATTCAATAGAAAACATGGTTTTATAATTATCGAAATTTCAAACAAATCATTTTTATAATTTATGAAAATAAATTATTTATTTTCTAACTTTAAATTCACATTACCATGTTTTCTTCTAAAAACACGTGTAGAGACCTCTAGTCTCAAAATCATAGTTTTTCTTCATTTCTTAACTTTTATGGAATTTATATAATTATTTATCTCACAATTAAAACCATAAAGGTTTTATATTAAATCAAGTGAATATTTAAGAATATTTATAAAAATATTTACTTCGGTCTTTTTTTTCATTTTCATCTCGTTTCACGTAAAATATCACCTACCGGTGAATTTTCGATGATTTCCTTTTCATCATACTCGAAAACATGAATATTTTAAAAAATATCACTATATTCATGTTTTATGAAATTTACTTGATTTCTCAATTTTCGTACCTGAAAATCGTTTCACGTGAAATCAAATCATTTATTATGGTTTTCAGTGATTTTCGGTTAATTTCAGTAATTTTTTTGATAATTTTTCGGCAGTATAACAGCTGTCGATTTGGCTAGCCTCCTGCACAAAAAATACAGTTTATATTTCTCAACCGGTATTTCACCACAATTTAAAACCGATAAATCACCAAAAATTTCAAAATCAATCATTATAAATTGCATTTATAAATTAAATGCATAATTTAAAACATGTGACCGAATATCCTTATAGGCGGCACATGTCTCCCTTACCTGTTTCGGGTCGGTGATTGCTTCTCGAAGGTCGCGCCCATGTTCACCTCGCCCGATTCCATCGACTCGGTTATCGAGGAAATTTTCTGGAAATTAAATTCTAAAATTTAGAATTTTTTCATAATTATTTAAATAAATAAATTATTTAAATAATTTAATACTTTTCGGGATTTCTTACCGATTCCTGTAATGCTCGGGATTTCCCGTAATTTTCGAATTCTCGGGAATTTTCCAAATTCCCGAAATTCCTTTTTTCTCTTTTTCTTTCTTCCTTTTTTTTCTTTTTCTTTCTTTTTCTTTTCTTTTTTCTTTTCTTTTTCCTTTACTTTTTTTCTTTTTCTTTTCCTTTTCTTTCCTGGCCAGTTCAAACCAGTCAGACCGGCTCCACCCTCCTCACCGCTGGTTCTCCTCCGGTGGCCGATTCTCCGGCGGTTCGGAGGCTCAGCAGCTGGCCGGCGTTGAGGCGAAGCTGCCGGTGGCCTCAGCTCGGCCCGGATCTGTGGCACGGCGGCGGATCTACTCGGTTTTGCCTCGGTCACTTCTCCTCCTCCGTCGGCCTTCCTTCGCCGTTCCCAGCCTCTCCGGTGGCCTCCATCCCTTTCCTTTTCTTCCGGCGGTGCTTCGGCTGTGGTGGCGGCAACCAATTCCGCCAGCACCGCCAGATCCCTTTCTCTTTTTCCTTCCCGGCTTCCGCCGGTTTCCACCTTCGATTTCCTTCTTTTTCGGGCCATCACCGGTGGCCTTCACTCTTCCTCGTCGACCGGTGACGCCCTCTCCCTCTCTCTAATCTTCTCTCACCGACGGCAGCAGTGGTTGCTGCCGTCGGGATTTGGCTGGGAAGGGGTCGGGGTCTGTCCCGATCCCTTCTGTTTTCTTTCCTTTTTTGTTTTATTTCCTTTCTATTTTTAGTATATAATATCCCATATTATATACTATAATTTATATTTTATACATATAGTATGTATTATCACTTTATATATATAGTATCATATTTTATATATATATATATATATATCATTTCAAGATATATTTATATTGTGTATTAAAAATATATCTATATATTATATAATTATATAAATATATATCATATTTATTTCTTCCTCACTTTCTTATTTAATTTGGATTTCCATTTATCCAAATTAAATTTCTTTTCTTTTATATTTTCCATAATTCCAACCTTTTTTTTTCTTCATTCGGATTTCCCGATCCATCACTTCCTTAATTCTCGGAATATTCCACAATATTCCGATCTCATATTATATTTATTTATTCATTTCACTAAGTTTCCAATATTAATAATTTCTCATAAATGAAAAATTTACGGTTATCACATGCGATAAACGCAACACGACTTAAAACGTGACCGCGACCGCGATTTGAATCCCTAGTCGGGAGCCAACAGGGACATAATTTCGAAGAGTATAATGACACAACTTGTTAAAGTTCTCTATGACCTGGACTAGCAATGAAAGATAACCATAAACAGTTTCAAATATTATGGCAGATCAAAGAAAATCCTTCATTTCAGCATCTTCATGCAGATTGTGGTTCTCAGTAATAGGAACAGTGCAAAACTCCACTGGCCTTGCTTATTTCGATTCAAATTTCATTGCCCTTCCTACATATGACTTGTTGAGAAAAATTTATCTAGAATTTCATAGATTTGATCAAATAATATATTCTCTTAAATTCAGTCTGAAAGATCTGATCCATAGATATAAGCAAATCATTTCTAGAGAGAACCTTCTCAATGAAGCAAAAATCTTCCTTTTCCTGGAGTGAGCTTTTCCGAACTTTTCAGAGAAGTCTCTGACATATGAGTTATGACAAAAAAAAACCTAAAAACTAAATCTAATAGAAGAAACAATTGGTTTTCAGTTTTTCACTGTCACTTAATACATTGCTTGTTCATAGTACAGCATGTTCCCTCGTTCTCAAGCTAACCAGTCCAAGTTGCATTTCACATTGATTGGCTAATTCTGCAGTGATTTAATAAGACTAAGCCCTTGAGAACACATTGTGTTTAGGTTAGGTTATGTAATTGAAAGAGGCTATCTTATTCTTGGTTAAATATCAATGCCGTGCCTTATTCACCTATCTTGGTTAAGTTTATTTTGATGTGGACTTCATAGTGTATGTTTTGATGATGAATTAACTCTAAAAAGTTTTCCTTAATTGTAACAAGAATGAAGCGGCACGATAACAGAAAATTTGTTTGGCTTAACATGGGCTATTTTGAATACAAAATCCAACTTCTTCTAAACCTCTATCACTAATGATAAAACTATCAATAAACTATACCTGTATATCGATTTGAGTTTGAAGATTAACTCGATGCTACTATATTTATCAAGGCAATTCCAATGATGGGTCCTTATCAGAAATTTCTCAAGGGCACGAAGTTTGAAGATTAACTCGATGCTACTATATTTATCAAGGCAATTCCAATGATGGGTCCTTATTCAGGAAATTTCATAATATATAAGTGTTAGAATTCATCAAATTGTAGTGTGCCTCATCATTTTTCAGCCGTCAATCCCAGTAGCTATCCCGCCATGGCATTCAAAAGTCAGTATCAATGCATTTGTTTAGCCTTAATCTTCACAGTTAGTGCTTTAGTTTGCGAAGCCACATCGCGCTCTCTCCAAGATTCGTCCATGTATGAGAGGCATGAGCAATGGATGGCCCAATATGGGCGAGTGTACCAGGACAACAACGAGAGGGAGAAACGTTTCAACATTTTCAAACAAAATGTGGAACGCATAGAATCTTTCAATGCTGCCAAAGCCAAACCTTACAAGCTCGGTGTTAATCAATTTGCAGATCTTACGAACCAAGAGTTCGTTGCTTCTCGAAATAGGTTCAAAGGCCATATATGTTCCAACAAGGCTGCAACTTTCAAATATGAAAATTTTACTGCATTACCTTCTTCCGTGGACTGGAGAAAGAAAGGAGCTGTAACACCTATAAAGGACCAAGGCCAATGCGGTAAGTTGGAATTTCTTACAGTAATCAAGATATATTACCAAAATATAGGACTGGTTTTTGGTTTCATGCTCGTAATGTTGAAATGCAGGATGTTGTTGGGCGTTTTCGGCTGTGGCAGCCATGGAAGGGGTTACGAAGCTAGCAACAGGTAAGCTAATTTCCTTGTCCGAGCAAGAATTGGTTGACTGTGATACCAAAGGTGAGGATCAAGGCTGTCAGGGTGGTTTAATGGACGATGCGTTCCAATTCATCCAAGAAAACAAAGGACTAACAACTGAATCCAATTACCCCTACACGGGAGTCGATGGCACATGCGATAGCAGCAAGGAAGCAAACCATGCGGCCCAGATAAATGGCTTCGAAGATGTGCCCGCCAACAGTGAAGATGCATTGCAGAAGGTGGTTGCAAACCAACCAGTTTCTGTTGCTATTGATGCGGGAGGCTTTGCGTTCCAGTTCTACTCGGGTGGGGTATTTACGGGAGATTGTGGTACTAGCTTGGATCATGGAGTTACTGCTGTTGGCTATGGAGTGGATGATGATGGAACCAAGTATTGGTTGGTGAAGAACTCTTGGGGCAGTAGCTGGGGTGAAGAAGGTTACATTAGGATGCAGAGAGATGTTGATACAAAGGAAGGCCTCTGTGGCATAGCAATGGAAGCTTCCTATCCTACTGCCTGAACTTCCTTATCATATCCTGCAGCTGCTCCATGTAAAATAAATGTAGGAGCAACAGGAATTATGGTGTCTATTTTAAATATCCTATTCTATGGTTGTATTTTCTAAGAAAAAGTATGCCTTCTGTAATATTATACAGTAAATCATTATCTTTATTGTCTCACTTGATCTGCCAACTATACATAGAAATGCAGGCTTCCTACCTAAGCTTCTGTTCTTCGTTGTAAAAGAAATAGTGAAATCAAAATGACACTGAATTATTCAATAAAATCTAAGCTATAAAATCTAGTTCTAAATCTTAAATGGCAATTTGTTCAGAAAGGCAAGGTTCAAAGGGAAAACAGTTGAAGTTCAAGTTTGCGAGGTAGCAGATAACAGTATTACATTCTTCCAGAATTTCGTATTCTAATTATATTAGCAATTTCAAAGTGTAATTATTCATCTATTTGTACTACTCAGATAGAGACTAAATACATGCAGTATTAATGTAAATCCTGGGTATTAATTTGGAAACAAATTTCATTATTTGTTCCCTTTTAAAGGAAGGATGGAGGGAGGTAGGAAGAATGATTTTCCTCGTATTGAAAATATAACATGTTCAACCCAAAGGGTTGTCTATGTGGTGTAAGGCCTCGTTGAATTCCTAAACGAAAACGATTTATAATGGGAGGTTCCATATTCAAATACTCACTAGATCAAATTTTTTTGGATCAGTACCAACAACACAATGCAAACGGAAATTAATCTCATACCTAATATTGTATGAGCACACCACGTCACCAAAAAAAATATAACATTTTCAAGTGAAATGGGGTTTACAATAGGGAACAACGTTATCTATTGTTGTTTTATTTTTTCTTTTGGCAGAGCTGTTATTTAAGTTAATTTATATATAAACTCTATTATTTGGTAAAGTTTCACCTTAAAATTAATATTGGTAGTCTTCTTAGAGCACTTTTGGTTTATTTCTAAGAATATTGTCATGAAATATATTCAAGAACTGTGCCTGTGGAATGAATTGAGCATTTTCAAATGAAACCTTGACTTATTCTGATTGACAATTAGCTCCTTTCATTGACATTAGTTTAATCTGGTATGTATCTGCAGTGTGCAGTTACTGGCATTGGATCCATGGCCCAAACAATTTTAAGGTCTAGAGTAGTTTTAGTCAGTACTGTGCTTTTCCAATGATTTCTTCAAATGTAGATTAAAACCACAATGTTGCAGAACCAGAAAATTGAAGTAGAGAAGTTGAAACAAATATATATATATATATATATATATGAATAGTTATTAAATTATATTTTTCAAATTAAGTTAATATGCTATGGGTCTTGGGCATATAAATTCTTTTTTAGATAATTATCCAATGCATTATTAATTAGGGGCGTAAACGAACAGAACGTTTGACGAATCGTTTGTGAACACGTTCGATTTCTGTTCATTTATGTTCGTTTATTAAGCTTAACGAACGAATACGAACAACACTTTAGTGTTTGTTTGTTAAATGAATCGAACATAAACAGAGGTGTGGTTCGTTCGTTTTTGTTCGTGAACAAGCTCATTTATGTTCGTTTATTGTTCGTTCGTTTAAAGTGTCATTTGTTATTCATTTGTTGTTCGTTCGTTTATTGTTCGTTTGTTGTTCGTTCGTTTAAAGTGTCATTTGTTATTCATTTGTTGTTCGTTCGTTTATTGTTCGTTTGTTATTTATTAAAATACTAAAATTACTTATATTATATATGTTTTATAATATATACCCTAATTTTAATATATTAACTTAAAAAATTAGTACATAATTTTTAAACATATTTCTACAATATAACTTTGTTCTCTTAAAAAATAATAAAATATAATAATAAAATAATTATAAAATTAAATTAGTTAATTAAAATTAGAATAATTATTTTTTTTAATTTTAAACATAATGTACTGAAATAAAATTAATAAAAGTCTCATAATAAGTTAAGATCTCATTATTATGATCTTATCCATTGACCATATACATACATATATATATATATATATTATACATATGTGTGTACACACACACACATATATGATACTTTAATATATGTATACCAATATATTGTAAGATCCGATTCTACACTACTGTAGAGTCTAATTTCATAAAAGTGATAATGGAAATTAAATAAATAAAGAATATTGATTTCCACTTGGGTAAAAGGCTCTTTAAATTGAGTAGTGAATGGAGCAATTATGGTGAAATAATATTGGGCGAGTATACAGAATAGCTCGCCAACAAGTCAGCAAGAAAGTTCGTTCGCCAATGAGCGAGCAGATCGCCAATGGTGATGGCGAGTTGAATGATGGTGAGGCGAATAGGCAAGTTCGTCAAGTGAATTGGATATGAGGATCGCCCAAATGGGCGAGGACTTGTGATCGCCATATAGAGAGGCAAAGAATAGCCTAGTTGGCGGGAAAGGCAACTGCCACTCGCTAAATCTCAATGTGATTGCCAAGAAAAAGGAATTTCTTGTAATTGCCAAATTTAAAGTTTGCATCAAGATAAAGCTGGCAAGTTGAAAGGTTGGCGAATTGAAATCGTGTTGGCTAGATGATGCCTCAAATTGACTAGGCGAGCTGGAAATAAGCATGGGCAAAATGAAAACAGATTCATCCTAGCAGCTAAGATTGACTTTGTGAGTTATACGGTTGAAGACAATAAATTGAGAAAGAATAAAGTCAATAAAGGAAGTAATCTTATTGGTTGAGGAATAAGACAAATAGTGTAATAAGTCAAGAAAAGAGGCTGTGGACTTCATGCCGTTGGCTTCTTGGTTTAGACAATTAATGGCAAGTGAAGTAAGTCAAAATGTGCAGAGAATAGCTTCTCATAGCCGTTGCTTTTGCTGCAGTTTTTCTTCATGCATTAAATGCATGAAAGATGTGAAAAAATGATGAAAGAAACAGGATATAGGACATGCGGTAGCTTTGGATTGGTTTAGCATGGCTATATAAGAAGAAATACTGGAGGAAGACCGGCTTAGCAAACTTCATCTTCTTCCCGAAAATTATGCTACTGCCGGTTTATGTTTTGATTTCTATATATTTTCACCATGCTTGATTAACTAAATTTGATCCATAAGCTGGCTAAACATGTAAACCAGCTTACAAACCTTTCCTCCTTAGCTTGATGAGCTAAAGGAATAAGCAAAAGGAAGGCCAACATGAGACAGAAAGCAATCTGTTCTGGAAGTGCAGTTGGCTAAGGTAAGCTTCCTTATTTCTACGATTATCTTGGTGTTTGATAATCGATTTCTATGTTTTACAACGTAATAAACATAGAATGCAGCCTTGTTTTAGTTAGATCTTTAGAGAATATGAAAACAAGGAAAGTAATGGAAATGGTGTAAGAGTGATGAAAATGGCGACTATTGTGATCGCCCATGTTGAAATTTAATGATCGCCAAGGGGCGAGTAGGCAATATGAACTCGCCACGTCCAAGAGGGCGACAGAGGGCGAGGTCGCCCAATTTAGTGTAATTCATTGGCGAACTAATGAGGGACGGGCGAGCCCATCTTTGAGTTGAAAGCCGTATGGCGAACTCACATGCATAAGGCATTGGGCGAGTAGAAATATGGGCGAACTCCCACATTTAAGCCAATGTAAACTTGGCGAGTTGAATATTGGGCGAGCTCATAAGAATACTTGTGGGCGAGATAGTTGAATATTATCTCGCCAAAGTGTTGGAAATAGTTGAAAAAGAAATATTAATGGAAATTATATATTATTTGCAACCGGGAATTAGGAATGGCTATTGGCGAGCAGGAAGCAAGGCGAAGTAAGACTTCGTAATATCAGGTAAGGGAGTTGTGTGTAAAGGATGCATGTCCTGTGGAGTTAAATTTATGAAATTACTGAGAAATGGTTTTGGTTTATGACATGCATATTATTTTGATAAATTGCTTTGCTGTGGGCGAACTAAAAGCCGACGTTGTTGGGCGAACTGGCCCTCTGTTTTAATGAAAGACGAACTGGTATTGGCTGGCGAGCCACTTGGGCAAGGTCACTTTTATGATTTTGATGTCTTGGGTGAGTTCCCTTGTTTTAAAGAGAAATCCGGGCGAGCCATTTGGGCGAACCCTTTTATATTTTGGTTTGGGGCGGGCGACCCCTAAGTTATGAAAGTTGTTGGCGAGCCAAAAGGGGCGAGCCAGTGTTTTTGGTTTTAAATGCAGAGGGTGGCGAGCGATTACTTGTTCACCCTTAGAGTTTACCATGGGCGAGCCATGTTGGCGTGCTGACCATGGCGAACAGATTTCGATGGTATTTTCTTGAGGAAAAATGAGCCATTTTATTATCTTCGAAAATAGAAAATATAAACCCTTTTAGGCGAATTGATTAATGGGCGAGCCACTGAGGGCGAGCCAGTTTTGTTTTCTTATTTTAAAAGCAAAGTTGGGCGGGCGAACACAAGTTCTCCGCACTGGGCGAGCTGCCATGGGCGAGCCATGTTAGGCGAGCTGACCATGGGCGAGCAGATTTTAAAGGTTGAGATTTTGGAATGTTTTCAAGTTGTTTTGTAAACAGAATGCCTAAACCTTTTTGGAAATCAAATCATTTTGAGAAAATGATAATATGGTGAGATAATTCCATAAAGGTTTTCATGAGATATAAAAGTGGTTTTGAGACTTTATGCCCTAGTTCATGCAGTATTATTCATGTAGTTGCGTGACCTGCCTGGGGCGGTGGCTCGGTCGATGGACCAAAGAGTGCACCTCACGGCGTCACAAGGCTGATAGACCCGCCAAGTCATCAGCGGTCTCGAGGTCACTTGGCAAGTGGACCCGAGGACCACCTATAGATTATGGCCGTAGATCTAGCAGAGATAGCCGTGAGGGGCAATGGCCTACGGGTGCACCCCGATAGCAGTAGTTTCTGTTCTCGCAAGGGGGAGGGGGAACGATGATAGCATGAGGATGCCTAGTCTCAACTTGTTGATTTCTGTTTATTGAACGGATTTATTGAATCCTATTTACTGTTTACTACATTTTAAAGTAAACTGTTTAACCCGAGGTTTGAGTGGTGTATTGAGAGTGTTGCTTACTATACCACTGTTTTCCTATCGATGTGATTTTAGGAAAAACAAATATTTGGGTGATATATGATTTTGGTTTTATAAAGCAGCATATGTCTCCTTTACTGAGCGTATGAATCGCTCACCCCTTTGTTTTAACTCCACAGATAAAAGACACGGAGTTAGAGAAGTAGCTCCAAGATGGATGATTAACATTACAGGTACAGTCCCTTCTCTTCTACATTTCATAAATATGTGTGTATACTACTTTAGTGAAACAAAGTCAGTAGGGGATGTTAGATGTAAGGAAATAAAGAAAAGAATTTTATATTTCGTAATTGTTAATAAATGTTTATCATTTATTATTGTCATTATTGAATGTTAATGGCATCGAAGACAGCCCAACCGGTAAAGTTATATAGAAATTCGTGAAAAAGGTGGTAACGAGATGTTACAGATTTAATGGTATCAGAGCTTGAGTTGGTCTAATGTCTGTTGATGCCTTTAGCATGGAAAGTGTTGAGAAAGGTTAACATCCCCTGTAGTACTGTATAGTCTGAATGTATAGAGGAGTAAAGTAACTGTAAATATAGTTAAAAGTTTAAAGGAGGTGAAAGTTGATGAATTATGGGTTGCAAATAGAGATAGTAATCCGAAAATTTTGCATGAGATAAGCGATCTTATCATCATAACGTCAGATCTATTCGGTAAGGTACAGTGAGAAACTCGGTGAGGGCCCCACCAGGACTTCTCTGTCCATATCGAACTAAGTTCCTGAAATGATGATATTGAGATTAAAAGGAATAATATTAGCATATAAGCCCTAAGATCACGTGTTTGGAGGTATATCCAAGAGAGAGAATTAAAGGGGAATTATGAATATACACTATATTGAAATGCTTATTTAAGTCATGAAAGACTAAACTGATTTAAAATAATATTAGATGGTGAAATAGTATGAGTATTTGATGTTGTAAAGGATGATCCCTACTGTGGACCCCACTGATATATTGATAAGTAAGGCGACCCAGAGTACAAGCTATGAGAGGTCGCGAGATAGTCAGCCTGTTGTGGATACTAGGGTCTGAATTAAAGTGAAAATATGGATTATATTGATGGGAGATTATTGAATATTATGAAAAGTGATGTACTTATAGAGTGAGAACCACAAGGTGAAGTGTGTGATCAATTATTAAAATCGATGATGTCAATACTGGTTCTAGACATTCCTTATGATTTAGAAGAATAAACGTTAGTAGTAACTTGACCTTTGAAGAAGTCAAGTGTTCGAGTCATTGCGAATGAGAAAGGAAACCTTGAGATAGGCGAGCTCGAGCACGGTTGGAAGGACCGAGGGTCGAGGTGATCGTCAAAGAGGACAGTATGGATAAGTAGCGTTGTCACAGCAATCGTTGTCGATAGGCCTAAAAAGGGGCTGCCATGGCCGGTTGGACTAGTCCGTTACGATATCCATAGAACTGAAATATTGTGAAATACTTGTAAAGTGACTTGAAAATTTATATATGTGTTTGGAGGATACATAGTGATTTGGTTAGATGTAAATAACGAGACATCCGAGATGATATGAGTTTGTGAATTTGAAATTACATGATAATGTTAAGTAAGCATCTGGAGTAACGTGGATTCGAGAGATTGTTGACTCGATTCACAACATAGAAATCTATTTGTAAGCTTTTACCAGTGAATGAGAAGAGCTTGAGAAATTACTTAAGAGATTGATGAGTAAAGAACTAAACTGTTTTGATATAATTGGTGAAAACGAAAATTATATCGTTTTGAAAAACAATAAGACTAGTACTCTCTACAGTTGCTTCTAAGTTCCGAAACAATTATGGTATTCTAAAATACCTATCATATTCTATCTGGATCCTTAACCAACTGTAGTATCCTTCCTATTTGTGTGCCTAGAGCCAATTAGGATGATTTTAAGAGAATAAATATGCATATTGATATAAGCAATATCATTGAATAATGTCACAAACTTCTAGGAATGGAAAACCTTACTGTTAAGTCAGTGAACAGGAGTTCTAATTGAATTATATACAGTAGAGATGTGAGGTCTCGAATGATTAAGTGAACATTGAAATTATATGAGTAAAGGATCTCACTATTTAAGTGAGATTAAAGTGGGGTGATTGAAGTATAGGATTTATGAGATTTACCTGTATGGCATAAATGATTTGTTGAAGAGTTTGTAGAATTTGCTACCTTACTGATGTGACATATTCATGTGAGAAAGTGAAAGTGAATGGGTATGTATGAATAAAGTATTCGAAATGGTTACGAGATTGTAACAGTAAAGTACTATATTAAGTGGAAAAACAATTGTGGTGATGAATGTAAAAGAATGAAATTGTCTTAAGAGACAAGTTATATGATTACTAGGGAACACAAGCTATGAGGTAATTCCCAAGTACAAGAATAAATGTGATTTTGTTTGATCATCACGTGATTATGGCTGGAATTAATGACAAGCCAAATGTGGACAAAAGAAATTGTTATACTCAAAGAAGCAGATACAAGAAGTACTGCCAATCCTGAAAAAGGATATACATATGTGTATATATGTACATAATTGGGAATGTGAAATTGTATAAATAAGTGGTGATGAAAATCTGAAAGATAATAAATTTAAATTTCAGAAATTGATGTGAGGAAGTTATACTCTCAATTATATTCTCCAAGAAGTGACATTTCGTGTACTAGGAGAATAGAAGAGATAAAGTGATAACTCGATATAAGAGAAGTTATTGAGGGGAAAATGATTACCTGAGACGTAATCGATAGTTAATATTAAGGTTTGCAAAAGAATGGCAGTTATGGTTTAACCATGAAGTAATCATGGCGGGATGGTAAAGAATCCGAAAGAACAATGAGGTTATAGAAGTGATTATGGATTGAGTAACCAAATTAATTCACTTTATCATCATGATTTGGGATGTCTGGAGTGCTTTAGTCGATAAATAGCTGTGAAATAATGAGAAGGTACGTGAAATCCCAGTGAGTGGGTACATGTGAAAAGAGATTCCCGAATTGCCATATGCTTTGAGAGAATAGCAAGAGGCTTTGGGATTCCAAATTTTACTGTCAGCACCGCCTATGATTGATATAGATATCCGAACGCATTGTGTGGACGCTCCGGATATATTGAGAGCGAGTGCGTGATATTTCAAAGACTACTGGGACAATTACATACGATTGATTAAAATCATCTAAATGATAGTCACCAAATTAGTATTGACTTAGCACCGAATGAGATGATAAGTGATAAGTAGTATGAATGAGTTACTATGTAAAAGGAAGTGAGAATTTGCTAACTCCCAAGGATGATAAAGAGTTCAGGGAGTGTAAATTTGTTTTGAGAGAAGAAGCCGAGATTCTTCAGGACCTTGAGCAAAATCCATGATGGGCGACCCACGAGTTGGGCAATCGCCCAACAACGGATAACATGTTGTAAGATGTGGGCGAACTAGGTGATCGTCGACTCACTTGAAAGAGTAATCCTAGAGCGTAGGAGAGCGCCAAAGGGATGATTATTGATGGCCTGAAGAGATGGGCAGTACTCTTAGAGACAATGAGGAGTATAAAGAGATATTCGTGGTCTCATGTTAGGGACGAGAATAAATAAGAGTAGGTGATAAGGAAGAATAAATACCTATATTAGAGGTACTTCCTATACTAAGTGAAAATTAAAAAGAGTAGAATGCTATCTGGATAGATGTGGATATATTGAGTAAGTCTGCTTATTCCTTAATTATGGAATTTATTGAGCTAATTAATGCCTTGGCCGGGTTATATGTCAGGAAAATCGTGAGGTTTTGCAGTATTCCAGGAAGCACTACGTTTGATAGGGAGTCCCGCTTCGTATCTCAGTATTGAGAGAGATTACAGGAAGCTATGGGATCCCGATTGAGTTTGCACCGCAGTTTATCTGTTGACTGATGGACAGTTCGAGCGTAGGGTATGGATGCTCGAGGATATGGTATGAGCGTGTGCAGTTAATTTTATAAGCTCCTGGGATAATCCTCTACCCTGGCAGAGTTGTTTATGATAATGGCCAAAAGAGAGTATAGGCATAGCACTTGAAAGGGGTTTATTTAGTAGACGATATAATCCACGATAGCATGAGAAGATCAGAGATCGAGAGTCATTTTCGACTTGGTCGAACAGACTTCTTGATATATACAAGGGATGATGTATATTAAGGCCTCACCAATTAGAGGCATAATGAGAGGAAAATTGAGTACTCGAGGCATGAGATCTTTGGAGATCTTAGATCGTGTGAGAGATGTGCACTACCTCCCAAGTTGTCAGGAGTGCATAACGTATTTCATATCTCAATGATGAGAAAGTACTATCCATATCCTTCTCATGTGATTCGAGATAAGTCTTAGAGATTGGAGAGGACATGAGTTACGTTGAGAAATCGGTACAGATTTTGGATAGGAAGGATAAAGTATTGTGATAAAGTATGGAGACCAAAGATTAATTCTTTGATGGGATTCTCTGGCAGTATGAGGCTACTTGAGAATTAGAATGCCTTATAAGTAAGAAATATACAGAGCTTTCACACTGATAGGTCCGGTTGAAATTTGGAGGACCAAATTTCTTAAGGTGGGGAGAAAATGTAAGATCCGATTCTACACCACATTTTTCATGTATTTCCATACAACTTAACCGGTTGGGCTGTCTGCGATACCATTAACATTCAACAGTAACACTGATAAATGATAAACATTTATCTATTAATTATGGAATATGAAATTTCTTTTCATTATCCCTTTAATCTGACATCCCCTATTAACCTTTATTTCACAAAGGTAGTACTGTATACATATGTCTGAAATGTAAAAGAGAAGAGATTGTACCTGTCACATTTAACGTGCCATGTCTTAGTGCTTTAAGCATAGCTATACCCATCTGAAAGCTAATTCTCTCAACTCCGTGTACTTCTTATCTGTGGAGTTAAAACAAAGGGGTGAGCGATTCATACGCTCAGTAAAGGAAACATATGCTGCTTTAAATAAAGCAAAACTATATTCCACAAACTATTTGATTTTTCCTAAAATCATATCGATAGGAAAACAGTGGTTATAGTAAAACAACACTCTCATTACACCACTTAAATCATTAGTTAAACAGTTTACTTTAAAATGCAGTAAACAATACATAAGATTCAATAAATCTTATCAATAAACAGAATTTAATAAATTGAGACTAGGCATCACCCTATAAATAAATCATGCTATCATCGTTCCCCCTCCCTCTTGCGAGAACGGAATCTGCCGCTTTTGGGGTGCACCCGTAGGCCATCGCCCCTCACGGCTATCTCAGATCTATGGCCATAATCTATAGGTGGTCCTCGGGTCCACTTGCCAGGTGACCTCGAGACCTGCTGATGACTTGGCGGGTCCATCAGCCTCATAACTCATAACTCTGCATGAAACTAGGGGCCTAAAGTCTTAAAATCACTTTTATAACTCATGAAAAACCTTTAAGGAATCATTTCACCCATATTATCATTTTCTCAAAATGATTTAATTTCCAACAAGGTTTAAGCTTTCTCTTTACAAAACCCTTTGAAGACTTTCCAAAATTTCAACGTTTTAAAACCTGCTCGCCCATGGACAGCTCGCCCTCATATGGCACGCCCATGGCAGCTCGCCCATGACGGAGAACCTGTGTTCGCCCGCCATCTTGCTTTTAAACTTGAAAACAAAACCGGCTCGCCCTCAATGGCTTGCCCAGTAATCAACTCGCCAAAGGTTTCATATTTCTATTTTTTTTATTTTCAAAGATAATAAAATTAGCTTATTTTTCAATTTAGAAACCTTGGAAACGTGAAACCTATTCGCCATGGTCAGCTCGCCCATGACTAACTCGACAAGACGGTGAATTAGTATTCGCCCGCCATTAGCTTTTCAAAACAACTATATCTCGTTGATAGCGGTTCGCCCGCCTTAAATTTAAAACAAAGGCCACCCGCCCAAACACATTAAAAATGGTTCGCCCGACTATGGCTTACCCGGATTTCTCTTTAAAACAATGGCACTCGCCCAGTTTCTATGAAAGAGAGCTCGCCACTTGGCTCGCCCCAGGTTTCTGCTTATAACAAAGATGCTCTCCCGCCTTCATCAGTTCACCCAACAAAACAACATATGGCGGCTAGAAGCTCGCCCGCGATCAAACAATTTATTAAAATA
Organism: Heritiera fomes; assembly: GCA_032173925.1. Taxonomy (NCBI): domain Eukaryota; kingdom Viridiplantae; phylum Streptophyta; class Magnoliopsida; order Malvales; family Malvaceae; genus Heritiera; species Heritiera fomes. The sequence goes on from JAPDPM010000017.1 coordinate 1,814,725, forward strand.
AATACATGCCATAAACTAAAAATAATTTCTAAATATTTTTATCATATTTCTACTCCACATGGCATGTATTTTACTTCACATATATCTCCCTTACCTGTTAGAAACGAAGCCTTGCTTCGCCCTGCTCTCTGTTCGCCCATAGCCATTCCCAATTATCGGCTGCAAATTATATAAATTCCATTAATATTTTCTTTATATAATATATATATAATTTTTCATTACTTGGGCGAAATTAAAATAACTCGTATCACTACTCGCCCAAATAGAGCTTTACTAGTTTGCCCAGACGAGCTTGCCAGTCACCATATGGCTACCACGTGGCATCTCGCCTGCCATTACTCACCGTGGTTTTGTGAGCTCGCCCATGAACTAAACTACCGTTGGGCGACCTAGCCCACATGAATAACATTGGCGAATACATCATTTCCTACTCGCCTCATTGGCGATTACAAACTTTCGACACGGGCAATCAACATGGTCACCATTGTCGTCACTTATTCCATTATTTTCTTTGTTTCCATATTCTCCAAAGATCTAACTAAAACAAGACTGTATCTATGTTTATTACTGTATAAAACATAGAAATCTATCATTGAGCCTCAAGAAATCCTCAGAAAATATGAAACTCACCTCAACCAACTTCACTTCCAGAACAGACTGCTTTCTGTCTCATGTTGGCCTTCCTTTTGCTTATTCCTTCAGCTCACCAATTATGAAAGAAAGGCTTTATAAGCAGGTTCATGTGTTTTGGCCAACTGAAGAGTGAAGCTCAGTAAATCAAGTATGACAGAAACGGGAGGAATAACATAAGCTCTCAGTTGCATAATTTCCGGGAGGGAGATGAAGTTTGCTAAACAGATTTGCCTCAAGTGTTTCTTCTTATATAACCCTGCTCAACCAATCACTAGCTACCGCCTGCCTCTTATCCTGTTTCTTTCATCATTCCTCACGTCCATCACTCCTTTAATGCATGAAGAAAAATGAAGCACAAGTGGCGTGAAAGTCTCCCTTTCACACTCTTTTTCTTCTACTGCAGACTTTGTTTACTTCCTCAACCAATAAAGCTAATTCCCTTATTGACTTTAACTTTCCTTCATTTATTGTCCTCGACCGTATATCTCACAAAGTCAATCTTGGCTGCTAATGGTTCTGAAGCCATTTTCCTTGTCCACACAAGCTGATTCTAGTCTCCACCTCGTCTGTTCGCCAAACTACATCAGTTCGCCAGCCATTCCGTTGCCAGCGTATTACTCTACTCGCCCATTGGCGAACTGAACAACATTCTCGCCCATGCATTATTTCACCGAAATTGCTCCATTCTCATCTCATGATAACGAGCTTTTCAACCAAGTGGAAATCAATGTTCTTTATTTATTTAATTTCCAATATCCATTTTATGAGATTAAGGTCTACAGTAGGGTAAAATCAGATCTTACAGTATATGTATATGATACAAATTGTACTTAAAATTATAATTATCAATTTTAATAAAACCTTGTTGACTCAAAAAAATTAATGAACAATAATAATAAATTAATTAATTGTACTTAATATAATAAAATTTTAAATTTTACACGTAATATACTGAAATTAAATTAATAAAAATTCTTAATAAGTTAATACACAATTCTTACACACTAACAATTTATATATGTTGGCTCTTATAGGCTATACCGAGAGGGGGGGTGAATCGGTTTTTCACTAACCTTAGGTTCGTTTTTCGGTTCTTCTAAATTCTCTAGCCTATATTGATATTTTCTAAGTTCTCTTAGCTAGGCAATTATACAATATAAATTCAATGCAATAAACACAAATATAATTGCAAGAAAGTAAAGAGAGAAAGGATAGAGAAATGTACACAAGTGATTTATAGAGGTTCGGCAACCTTGCCTACGTCCTCTACCTTGAGACGCTCCCAAGGGTTTTCCCAAATTCACTATCCTTGAATTTGTTACACTCCCTCTTTTCAAGGCTCAAGAGAAACCTCTCTCTTTTCTAGGATCAAGAGTAACCTCCCTCTTTTTCTAAGGCTAAAGAGAAACCTCCCTCTTTTCTAGGCTTAAGAGAAACCTCCCCTTTACAAGGATTGATGAGATACAAATAATGTAATCAAAGATAAGCCTCTAGGTAGGCAAGTGATTACAGAAATTAAGCTCAATGAGAAGCCTATACAATATTTGTGCTAAGCACTACAATGAATATGAGAATGATAGATGATGTAGACTTTGGAGCTCTTGATTGTTGTTTGAGGCTTGAGAAAGATGAATAAGATGATGAAAGATGTTGCTTGGTTGTTCCTCTTCCTTCCTTTAGCTTCTAAGCCTCTATTTATAGCCCCTTGGATGGTTTGTGGACGTTGGTTGGAGCCAAAACCGAAACTAGCCGTTGTATCTCACAGAAAATAGCCGTTGGAGACTTTCTGACATAAAGGGATCGATCCCTTTCCTTAGGGGATCGATCCCATGCTTCATTTTGGCCTTCCGGGGCACACTGCCAAAAAGGGATCGATCCCTTTCCTTAGGGGATCGATCCCATTCCTCCAGAATGGGTTTTTCCTGCACTTTTGGGTTAGAAATGATGTGGTCTTTGATCCTAATTCAACCCAAAACATATTGGCACTTTTGTGGGAGTTTTTCATGACTTTCTTTGATAAAAACATTGTCCAAAAATTCATTAAGTGATTTTCTAAAATATTCAAAACATTTATAAAGAATTAAGACCAATAAGGATGTATCATTAAATCATGGTCTTAATGTTTGGGTATGATCACTTAAAATGTATTGAGAAAATCATGTGTGATAAGGCAAATTTACAATATGAATTAAAACATTAAAGCTCACTTAAGTTTTTGTCATTTCAAAATATGTATGGCAATTTAAAGCTAACAATCTCCCCCTTTTTGATATGACAAAACTTAATGTAAATTTGCTTTGAAAATTCTTTGATAAAATACTCCCCCTCAAATAAAGCAGGATTTTATAAAGCTCCCCCTTAATATAAGCATGGGTTTTGAAAATGAATTTTCAAACTATTTCTCCCCCTTAATATCTCTCCCTATATCTATCTCTCCCCCTTTTTGTCATAGCAAAAAGAAGGAAAAATAATAAAGAAAATATGCTCCCCCTAAAATCATGGCTATGTGAGAAAAAAAATGCTCCATCCAACAAGAAACATGTTAGTACTTGGGACTCATAGCACAAATTCATAAGACAATGTCCATAAAGAGTATGAAATGTTTAGGCATGCAAAGGACAAGGCTTATTTGCCTATACCAACTGTTTATAAATAATTTTTGATACCAATTGTTGATAAGTAATTTTGCAAGAAGGTTCCAATTGGTAAGAAGTTAAGCAAGCACCTAAGTATATCAATTGTTCTCTAAGGTCCAAGTAAGGTGCATGGTAATACATCATGATTATGAGCTAAAATTAGATAACATATCATATGCATGTGCTCATAAATCATGTTCAAGCAAGAGTGTGCATAGATTCAAAACATATAGCAATTAACTACCAATTCTAGCACACAAGAGTTTCATGCAAAAGTATCCTAAGAGAATTCTTCTCTATTTGTCATTTCAATCTAAGGAGCATGAGAAGAGTTGTCAATTTAAAGCTCAAACCAATTGGCAATTTAGTTTTGGCTTACCAATTATTGAAAATATGGTTTCCAATGATACTAATTGTTATTTCAATCTAAATACCAATTGTTACTAATGATTGACTTAGTCATTTTGCATGAATCCAATATGTAGTGTGTTCATGTCAAGAAAATAATTATTCTAAATATGCAAGAACACAATCACATATTATCAAATATGCATATGGATTAATTAAACATAAGCATACTATCATAAAGTATTAATCCATATTCATATTCACAAAGTTATACCATATGGAAGATTCATAAAATCAAAGTATTCAAGCAAACACATTTTCTTCCATGTTTTCAAGCACAAAAATCCTATGCTCATTTTCCAATTCAAGTCCTTAACCAATTATGAGCAAGGAAAGATTCAAATAATAAATGCATGGATATCAAGTTTGTTCAAGTTTGCATTTATCTTTGAATGTTGGTGTTGTCATTAAGACCCTAGTTCTTTAAGTACAAGGATGATAAGGTTTCATGCATTTGAACATTTAGGATCCATTTACCATCACAATTTATAGGCCAATGACTATTACCAATTGTTGAATTTACATTTGGAATCAATCCATAAGGTCAAGTTTCAATCATTTTATCATTAAGGTATATGACCTTAACTAATCAACTTCTACTAAGAATTATATCATGATGCTCAATGGGAATATGTGAGTCAAGCTATAAGATAAAGTTCTTTAAGCATGCTTGACTAAGATGAACAAAAGGTATGATCACAAGTTTATCAAATTCTCAAGTATATACACAAATCATTGAAATAAATCTCAAAATTATATTTAAGCATTCATTGAAAGTATATTTCAAGATTATTTCAAGATTTATGAATGTTTTCAAAAGATGATTTTGCACTTGTGAGTTGATTGTTGGAAGTGATACCATTTTGTTGGAAATGATTCAAATTGATGAAGTTGAGGCATGATATCAATGAAAAATGAATTTTCATAGTTTAAAGATCATCAAAAAGAAGTTAAAATACTAGATTTTAAGTTGAGAAGAAAGAGGATATCAAGAAAGTGTAAAATCCTTCTCAAATTCGGTTGAAAAAGTGCAGAAAAGCCATTTTGGCCTGGGGGGATCGATCCCTTTGGGAGGGGGATCGATCCCTTAGTTCCAGAATACACCAATTCTGTGTTCTGCTCAAGGGGATCGATCCTGTTTGAAAAGGGATCGATCCCTCATACTGTTTCTGCAGATTTTTGACAGAAAATCCAACCTTTGAGGTACCAAAACTTCGTTTTTGAGTTATTTAAGTCCAAGTAAAGGTTCAAACATTGGTAAAACATGATTTTGGACTTGTATGAATGAAGAACATGATTGAAAAACTATTTTACAAAAGATTTTGCAATTTTGGAAGGATTTTCACCAATAAAGGCATTTTTGGCCTCAAAGGAGGTCATTTTGATAGTTATGCATACTTTGACCAAACCAAATCATTAGAAATCACAAATATGCCAAAACAAACTTGTTCACATAGATTTTAAGCACATATAACATCAAATCATCATACTTGTGAACAACATGTCATGATTGTCAACATGCATATTCTTCATTAAGGCTCATGACAAGGCATTTTGCATATATGACATATTTGACATCTTTTGAGCAACTAAATATATTATCTAGACATATCAAACTTGCTCAAGATGCAGAAAATCAAAAATCATTTCAAAATCACAAATCATGCTTTTCATTCATCAAGAATAGTCCATCAAGCATTCAACAATCATTCATCATGCCTTTTGCTTATTCACAATGCATCATTAATCATCAACCAAATTTCTCATCAAATCACAAATAATCAAATAAAAGTTTTAAGGAGTAAAGAATTAATCTTACAAAACTCCTTTGCTTGAGTATGCTTTGCCTTGAATTGTTGAGTCCACCTTGAGCTATCCTTTAAAAAAATTGTTGTGATCTTGTCAAAGATGGATCCTCAAGCTTTTTCCTTTTTCTCATTGGCACAAGCAAACTCCATGAGGATGTGTTGAGCATTCAAACTTCATTGTATCTTGTATCTCCATGCTCTAACACTCCTACAACACACAAATTCAAGCATGCTTTGGTACCCAAACTTTCTTGGGTCCATGAGAGTTAGTATTCACAATTTTAGATCCTTTTGGGATCCATTTCAAGCATAATTCATCATTATTTATTGCATGCTTTGGCACCCACATTTTTCTAACAACTCTTCCTCTAAATGTGGTTTTTCTATATGTGCATGCTTGTGAAGAGTGTCCTATTCTATTGCATAGTGAGCATGTAAGAGATAGATCATGCATAGTATTCTTGCTCACTAAGAAATTCCTAAGATGAGTTTCTTTATGTATTTCATTATATCCTAACCCATCTTTATCAAAGAAAGCTCTTTGGGTCTCTAACATATGATCTAGCTTTTGTTGACCCATATAAAACCTAGTAAATGAGTTATGCAAATTTGTATTCTTTTTATTCAACTCATTTATTTCTAGATTTGCTTCTTCTATCTTCTTCTCAAATTCAAGTTTGGCATTTAATAGCATTTCATTTTCTATTTTCAATTTAGCAATGGTTTTCTTATATTTGGAGTTCATGCATTGAAATTCATTTGCTAAATCATCAAAGGCATTTTGTAGTTCACTAAAGGTATAATCATTATTTTCACTAGAACTACAACTAGCCTCATCATCACTAATAGCCATAAAGCATGAGTAGGCTACCTCTTCATCTACATTTTCCTCATCGGAGCTATCACTATCGCTCCATGCAGCCACAAATGCTTTCTTCCTAGGCTTCTTATCCTTTTCCTTCCTAAGTAAAGGGCAATCTAACTTAGTATGACCCCGTTCATTACACTCATAACATACTAAAGGGTCCTTTTTTCTTCTACTTGACTCCCCTCTATGATGTCTCCTATTATTTTCTTTTTCTTTCATTCTCATGAATCTATTAAATCTTTTGGCAAACATTGCCATTTCTTTTTCTTCCTCATTTCCACTCTCATCACTATCATCTTCAATGACCTCATGAGTGGAAGACTTAAGTGCTATCCCTACATTCTTTGAAGGCACTTCATTTCTTTTCAATTTCATTTCATATGTAAGTAGGGAGCCCATAAGTTCATCTAAAGACAAGGTATTTGGATCTTTAGACTCTTCTATTGCGGTTACCTTTGCCTCCCATGATTGTGGCAAGCTATTCAAGATTTTCTTCACCATTTCTACATTGGAATATGTCTTGCCTAATGCCTTAAGTCCATTGATTATGTCATTAAATCTAGTATACATATCACTCATGGACTCATTTTCTTTCATTCTAAAAAGCTCATAATCATGTGTGAGCATTCCTACTTTGGTCTCTCTAACTTGATTGGTCCCTTCATGTGTGATGGCTAGTTTGTCCCATATTTGTTTAGCATTTTCACATAGGGACACTCTATTATATTCATTTGGACCTAATGCACAAAAGAGGGTGTGCATAGCCTTGGCATTCAATTGTGCCAATCTCATATCATTGGTGTCCCACTCATCCTCACTCTTAGGGACATCTTTTCCATCTACTTTCTTTATTGGGATTCTAGGACCATTAACTATTACTCTCCACACTTCATAGTCATTAGATTGCACAAATAACATCATCCTAGTTTTCCAATAAGAGTAATTCTCACCATTGAATAGTGGAGGTCTAACTAACGAGTGTCCCTCTTCTCCTAGGGGTGTGCCTATATTCAAGTGAGCCATTTAAGATCGTTTAGCTCGATAGAGGTTAGTCTAATTCAATCTCGAGCCCAAGCTCTGATACCAATTGTTGGCTCTTATAGGCTATACCGAGAGGGGGGGTGAATCGGTTTTTCACTAACCTTAGGTTCGTTTTTCGGTTCTTCTAAATTCTCTAGCCTATATTGATATTTTCTAAGTTCTCTTAGCTAGGCAATTATACAATATAAATTCAATGCAATAAACACAAATATAATTGCAAGAAAGTAAAGAGAGAAAGGATAGAGAAATGTACACAAGTGATTTATAGAGGTTCGGCAACCTTGCCTACGTCCTCTACCTTGAGACGCTCCCAAGGGTTTTCCCAAATTCACTATCCTTGAATTTGTTACACTCCCTCTTTTCAAGGCTCAAGAGAAACCTCTCTCTTTTCTAGGATCAAGAGTAACCTCCCTCTTTTTCTAAGGCTAAAGAGAAACCTCCCTCTTTTCTAGGCTTAAGAGAAACCTCCCCTTTACAAGGATTGATGAGATACAAATAATGTAATCAAAGATAAGCCTCTAGGTAGGCAAGTGATTACAGAAATTAAGCTCAATGAGAAGCCTATACAATATTTGTGCTAAGCACTACAATGAATATGAGAATGATAGATGATGTAGACTTTGGAGCTCTTGATTGTTGTTTGAGGCTTGAGAAAGATGAATAAGATGATGAAAGATGTTGCTTGGTTGTTCCTCTTCCTTCCTTTAGCTTCTAAGCCTCTATTTATAGCCCCTTGGATGGTTTGTGGACGTTGGTTGGAGCCAAAACCGAAACTAGCCGTTGTATCTCACAGAAAATAGCCGTTGGAGACTTTCTGACATAAAGGGATCGATCCCTTTCCTTAGGGGATCGATCCCATGCTTCATTTTGGCCTTCCGGGGCACACTGCCAAAAAGGGATCGATCCCTTTCCTTAGGGGATCGATCCCATTCCTCCAGAATGGGTTTTTCCTGCACTTTTGGGTTAGAAATGATGTGGTCTTTGATCCTAATTCAACCCAAAACATATTGGCACTTTTGTGGGAGTTTTTCATGACTTTCTTTGATAAAAACATTGTCCAAAAATTCATTAAGTGATTTTCTAAAATATTCAAAACATTTATAAAGAATTAAGACCAATAAGGATGTATCATTAAATCATGGTCTTAATGTTTGGGTATGATCACTTAAAATGTATTGAGAAAATCATGTGTGATAAGGCAAATTTACAATATGAATTAAAACATTAAAGCTCACTTAAGTTTTTGTCATTTCAAAATATGTATGGCAATTTAAAGCTAACAATATATATATATAAATGATAGTTTAGTATAATGTCTATGTGTGTGTGTATGTGTGTAAATTTGTCTAACGTAAACATAAAACTGCTCATTTGTACAAGAAACATACACACACACACACACACACACACACACACACATATATATATATATATATATACGTTTGTATATGTATGTGTAACTCTTTATAATAAATTGAAAAAAAAAAATTGATTTAAAAAAAAAAGAGTGATTTAAGGTCAATATCTAGTTGATCTTTTAATATTATGATCATTGTTCAAGTTAATATATATTACATAAATACATTATAAGAATTTTGAGTATTTTGGTTCGTATTACATAAATACATGTGTTCGTGTTCAGTTCATTTACAGCTCTAGTGACATTTGTTGTTTGTTTATTATTCACTTGTTTATTAGTCGTTCGTTTATTGTTCGTTTATTATTTATTAAAATACTAAAATTACTTATATTATATAAGTTATATAATATATACCCTATATTTATATAAGTTGTGTAACATATATAAAATTTAATTACTTATATTATATAAATTATATAATTTACATAGCATATAATAAATATTATAAAAGTTATATAATATATACTAAATTTTTTTTATTACAAGGGAAATATTAAATAACTGGAGATAGGAGTGCTTGGGTTCGAATCCAAAACTTACAATATGCCACAACTCATTCTTAACCACTAGGCCAAGAGGTTGTTGGCACTAAAATTACTTTTATTATATAAGTTATATAATATATATATATATATATATTATATGTTACTTATATGCATGTGTATATGTATATGTATGTATATATATATATATATATATATATATATATATATATATATGGATTTGTATAACTCTTTATAATAAATTGAAAAAGTTTTTTTTACTTAAAAAAAAGAGATTATATATTGTAATGTATAATTATAAATTGAAATTGAAAACATTTTATATTAATATAAAAGTTAAATAGTATGTAACTTTAAATCAAATTATGTTATTGCAAATTTATCAGTTATGCGTGAGAGTTAGAACTCTCTTAAAAAAATTAATGAAACATAATAAATTTAATTATGAAATTAAATTAGCTAATTATGCTTATGATAATAAGATTTTTATAAACAAAAAATATTGAAAAAATTAAGAATTTTTATAAAAAATTAAGGTAATTATTTCATACTTTGCCAGTGGAGTATTTTTACTTCACAAGCGAAGTTAGGATCATAAGATATGTCTTATTTTATTTATTTTTTATTTTTTAATATTTTTATAAGACATATATCATGATCTTAACATTACTTATGGAGTAAAAAAAACTTTACTATTTAACAATTATCCAAAAAATTAATATACAATACAATTCTTACACACCGATAATAAATTGACTAAAACTCTAATTAAAAAAATATGAAAACAATTTATTAAAAAATAAACTCATAATATATAAATAATTTTTATATCCATAATTTGAACATTTTTCATAAAAATAATTCAAGATTTACAACATTCATAAAATAATTCATTATTCACAAATGACATAAAACTCACCGTTTTACTTTTACTTACAAGGTGAGATTTTTTTTCTTTCACTACAGACTATCGATATTTGGTAATTGGTATTGGTAACCCTAGCTTTCTGCCTTTGCTCTTTTCTCCCAAATTTGAAATTCCCAATCGTCGCCTCCCTACCTTTCGCCTTTCTTCTGCTATCAATTTGGTCTTCTCCGTCGACAGCTCACTTAGTTCTACTATCGATCTCTAACGGCAACCGACAAGAGCACTGAGCAAGGAAGTTTTCGGTCCGCCAGCAAAAGCAGCTTCTCTCCTTCCTAAGGTAATCAGATCTCTCTCTAAGACAGTTACCTTTCTAAGCATCCCTTGTTGTACTGGAGTGTAGTCGTACCTCTGTTGAGGGCTGCTCCACTTTTCTTAGTTTCTCGTTTTAAGATTATTGGTTTAGGTTCTTTTGTTAGTTTTATCAGTTTTGTTACTCTTCTGTTGAAATTCCCGTTTGCCATGTCTTCATACCCTGAGCTGTGGGTATACGGAGTTAAGGGGGTGCAAGATTGGGCAAATCAAAATGTGAAAAGGAAGAAAAATGGAAGGTACCTAATAGTAAAAGATACCAGCAGAAATTGAGGATTAAGGAGCTTCTCAAGGAGAAGTGAAATGGTAAAAAGGCTGGTAAAAAGAGGTCAAGAGATGCTGTTGAGCAATCGACAACTTCAGGACTTGGTTGTGGCATGGAAGATAAGAAAGCAAAATTAGAGGATTCAGATGGCGGTATGATGAATTTTTCTAAGCCGGGTAAGAAAAAACGTTCTCAAGCATCTAACATATCAGAATCAAGGCGCAAAGCGTATGGAATGATTTTTTCTAAACCAAAGAAGAACAAACACAAGCATTGACACTAGAGTAATTTAGTACGAGGCACTAGAGGTATTTCCTTGTGAGATTTGAATTTTGTTAACTTGTGTTTAAGTTGTATCACATGTTGTTTCTTTATGATGTATCTGATTTAATTGGGAGCCCCCTTCTTTTTTATAACGAAGGAAAGTGTAGATTCTGTCAATATAGTTGTTTTTGGCCAAAAATTGTGTTATATACCTGTTTTTCTTGTACTGTTAATTTTAGTGGCAAACTTTCCTGAGCTTTTCTTTTTGAAGTATTGCCCATTGATGAATAATTTTTCACAAGCTGTAGGTGAAAAAATGGTACCCCTAGCCTTATTTCTGTTTGCTAACGAGTGGAACTGCAAATGAAAGGAGAAATGGACTGTCAGAGCATGTAACATCTTATCTGTATTCAGAGATGGATTTGCCAGCATTGAAATCCTAAATTATTTTTCTGGACTAGTAAATTTTATTGAAACTCAAAATCAAGAAATGATGATTTAATTTTTCAACAAAAATATTATGTGCAATAAAATTTAAATTCTGCAAATTGCTTTACATATCCAATTGATGTAGTATGTTCAATGAATGGTTTTGTAAAGGTCTACATGTTATTTTGTTTACTCTTACGGGTTATCAACAATTCTCTAGTTTATATCTATGTAAATGGGATGCTTGCAGGATTTGCTGTTGTTTTCTTTTCATATATAGGTTTTGATGCAGTTACTGGTGCAGCTGAAGAGGTATTACCAGATTTCAAAGTGCTATGTTGCCATTGTCTTTCATATGCCGTAGACAAAACAAGGACCCTGATTATTAAGATTTCCTACCAAAACAAATGTTCGTTTAGACGTTCGCGAACGTGTTCGTTTAGACGTTCGCGAATGGCGAATGAACTTGTTCGCAAACAGCAAATGAATTTGTTCACGAACGTGTTCGTTTACACGTCCGCGAACGGCAAATGAACATATTCACGAAAATTTAACAAACAATTCTTCTGAAACAAACGAATGAGCTCGAACATTATAATCAAATTTCTTAACGAACACGAACCAAACACGAACGGCACTCAAAAATAAATGAACGAACAGGAACATGCATTCGTTCGTTCGTGTTCGGTTCATTTACAGCTCTATTATTAATGGAGTTTTTAGATTTAACAAACTAGGCTAGGATGGTAACCTATAAATATAATCTACTTTATTGTATTTTTATATTGAAGAATGCTAGGTGCAGTTACTTTTAGAATCACATTTCAACACTTTTCATCTTACTGAGCCATGCCACTTCCTAATTTTATGTGAAGAGTTGTTACCTATTAGTACAGGTTACTTGGAAAATATTTTCTAGCATTCACATACTTAAATCAACTTCTCACATAAGTAACCGATCTTTATTTAAAACTAGAAAGTGATGTAACCTAATAAAATTGAAAATGCTAAAATGTGACTGTGAAAATGATTGCCCCTAACATTTTCTTATTTTTTTTTTGTTTTACCCTAGCATTCCCCTTTATATTTTAATATTCTTTAAAAGATATCACGTTTGGAACTAAAACCTCTATTAATAATATATTGGATAAGAATTTTTTTTTTGTAGAAAAAAGATTGTAATTTGAAGATAAAAGAAAAAAATTGTAGATACTAAAATTTAAAACTTAAACTCATTGGATATGATCTCTTAAAAGTGGACCTGATAATTTTATACATGATATGAAAACAACATAAAAAAAACTAATGTGATACAGACTAAAATTTGATGAAAAATTATATTTGAATATGACAAAAAATAAAAAAATAAATTTTATGTTTAATGTGTTAATACAAATTTTAATATAAAATTTTTATATTTTATAGCACGAATATCATTTTCCACTCAAATTACCAAATCTCTTTAAACGTAACTGAAGTTTCGAGGCCGTTTCTATGAAGTAAAAAAGCAAGCAAATCGGCGAAAAGCAATGGCCTTATTAATGGATGAAAATTGTTGCGAGGGAGCTTTCATTGTTCTTTTCCCTACCCACCTTTGAATCTAGTGGCCTTTTGTGTGAGTGGGTGCACCGCAAACACAATCTTCGTTATAAACTAAATGCCCCATTTTTTTATTTTTTTTGCCCCAATTAATCTGGAGTCAAATTATGATCGGGCCCGATACGAGAGGAGTTCTCTCAATGTTGTTTTTTTCATTCATAAAGCTCGAACCCAAAACCTTGCTTAAGAGACACTGAGTTCCTTCCACTCAACCCAATAGACATTGGTGCCCCATTTTTTTTTTATTTCTACGTTTTGGCCCTTTCATTTCATCAATCTTCCCTTTTCTTCTTCTTTTGTTTTCTTTTTCAAAATTTTGTTAAATATGCCCATCGTTCTCCTATTGCCAAGTGCAACCACACCTTATCGAATATACCACGAAACTTACGTTTCTTTTTTCTAAAAACAAAGAAAAAGAGAAATTCAAACTTTAAAATTACTCTCTCCGAATAGAAAATATAATCGCTAAATTAGACTTTAATTATTAGTATATTATTTCAATTTTCAGAGTTTAAATTCTCCGCCTTCAAATTTTCAATGCTTTTATGTTGCAATTTTGAGTAGATTTGACAAAAATTTATAGTTGATGCACTTTCAATGTATATTATGATAATTTATTAATTAGTAAATTTAATCTTTTATATATATATTTTTTGAATTTTATGAATTGATGAGGTAATATATTATGATTAAATGATAATGTATGAGATTTATACAATGTGCATCAAATATAAATTCTGTCTATTTTGTCTTATATATTTCGCATCATTTATAAGTAGAATATAAAAATTATCATGTCAAAATTTGTATAAATACATTAAATACGAAACATATTTTTTAATTTTTATTAAATATATATTTTCAATATTTTAATTCATATGAATTTTGTATCTTTATTCATATTATTTTCATATTGTTTTATTGTATTTAAAATTACTAGATCTAATTTTGGATTTTTCAAGAATTTTCACCACCCTACAGGTGAGATTGTGTTTAATTGTTTAGTTTTAATGTCAAATTACAATAGGTGAATCTATGAATGAAATTATTATTTTTTTATAAAAGTAAAATGAGAAAAAAAATCTATTTACACCAATGTAAAAATAATTTTTTCTTATGTACAAAAAAAATAATTTTGTCCTATACCATTTTTTTAATTTCATGTAAGATTAATATTTTTATAAACTAATTGTTAGATTGAACAATCTACTTATATCCATTATGCGTATAAAATTTCGATATGATCTAATACTCATATCATTTTAATTGAGAAAAACATATTTTTCAATATATATTAACGATGGAAATTTTAGTATTAACATATTAATAATTAAATATTTTCGATTAACTTGAAATTTTATATACAGAATCTATTTGAATAAAATATAATATTTAAGGATTAAATTACAAAAATTTAAATAATATAAAAAGTATGAAATGATATTGTTGTTGCTCAAAACAACAATAAATGCTTGCTGACGTCAATATATGTCTTTTCTCTCCACGTGTCTCCAAGAAGCTTTTGTAAAAACAAGAAAAGTCAGAGGAACGCAGAGGCTGGTTTCTTGCGTAGGCACTCCGATGCTTAAGTCAGCAAAATATTCTTGAGTATTGGGAAACGTAAAAGCCAGTAGTCAAAAATTAGAGAATAAAGTAGTACATGAGGCCTATTTATAGGCGAATAAATTACCATTACTGCAGAGTAATCACGTAGAAGGTAATTTTGTCATTTTAGAAGAGTTCATATTTCAGTACGACTCTAATACGTCAAATTCGGGCAGTAGAGGTCTGTTGCCCGGTGGGAAACGGATTTGACACATAGTCGGGAGATGTCTATCGCTAAGCGGAAGTCTCAGAACGGTGCCACGTGTGTAAGGCGAAAGGATACTACGTTGTGGCCTTTGGAGGTCTACCGCATGCGACAAACACCCTATCGCTAAGTGGAAGGGTCTTTCGCACGTGATCTTCTCCGGGTCAATGACGCCTCCCGCTCGATGCCATGTGGCATATTAACTTGTCTGCCACATGGCGGTCTTCCTGAGTCATGGGCTTCTTTCTGACGTCACTGTGCTTTGCCATATCAATTGCTCCCCACTCTCTTATTGAATTTTTCCAATAAAGAGAGTATAAATACTTAGATCTGGGACATTGTGGTCTTTTCTTGATTTTTTGTTGTTTTTCCTGTGTTTTTTGCAGGTGAAAAAAGGTCCAACTTTGCGGGAGGTATTACCTGGCGTGACGTTTGGTGTTCCCTGTCGCAACTATATAAGCAACAGAAGTTCGACGAAATTGAGCAAGAGAAACCTTTGTACCAGCACTCTGTTGCACGCTTTTAGCTCTCCCGCCAAGCATAGTCTGTCGCATCATATAGCTTATCGCCTCCACACAGAAGTCTCTCGCTCGTCACTATCACAGTAAGTGTCCCTCTGTCGCTTCATTTTTGCTATTTTCCGTACTTGCCTTAAGCTTTTCGTAGGAATCTAATCTCTCGCATAGTGCTTAGGTCTTTCGCGTACTTAGGTCTCTCACCTAGCTTTTGGGTCTCTCGCGCCATAGGTCTCTCGCCTAGCACTTAGGTCTCTCGCATCATAGGTCTCCCACAAGCCCTCAGGTCTGCCTCCTGTTACTTGTCTTCTCTCACATTCAATCCTCGACCATGTCTTCGCAACGCACAAGTAAATCACTGAGAAGGGGCGGTATTGAATGTAGTTTATCAAACGCGAATTCAGAAGATATCAACACTCGTTTTCCCCTTCCTTTCGGTTATCAAGATAGACTTCCAACCGACAGAGAACCTTCACTTGATTTGGTTAGAAGCAGCTTTGGTTTTCGTTTTCCTCTCCCTGAATTTGCTCAAGCTTTCCTTAGATATAAGGATATAGTTCCATGTCAACTTCATCCTCACGCATGGTGATAAGTCTCTAAAATATACACTTTTTAGAATATTTTATTCCATCAATTTTGATTAAATTATGAAATTTTAATATAATTTCTTCCCAATTTAATTAAATTATTTTCATGTGTATGAATTTCAAGAATAATGAGGAAGTCAAGAAAATGGCAAGAAAATCAAGGGAAAATGGTTGGATTTGGTGTTTAACCCCTAAAATCCATAGACTTAGCTTTCTCCAAACCCTAAATCCTATTCCTACCACCTTCCCCCTAAACTATTTTTACACCATAAACCTTACTTAAACCTTTTCCAAAACCCCTAAAACCTTTAACTCATACTCTACCATATGCCACTTAAATCCTACCTCATTATCACATAAAACCCAAATACACCTAGCCCACCTTAAATCCCAAAATTTCACAAGCCAAAATTAAACACTCCAAATCCAACCACAAGTATGGGCCATTCTTTTAATTTGTTAGATATGTACAAGAAGATGTCAAAAAAAAAAAGAGGTCCAGCTCAAAAGAAATGTGAGCCAAAGAATTGAAGCAACCTTAGCTTATACAAAAGGAGAAGCTGCAGCATAATGAAGCGTGGAGGAGGGGTTGCGTGACACAGCTTGTCTTCACCAACGTTCTACAGCTTTCGTTTACTGTCTTTCTCGAGTTTAGGAGTTTGATGTTCGTAATTTTTAGCAATGAGAGAGGAGAGTCGGTGACAGCGGCTCGTCTCCAATTTTCTTGTTGCGTGTTCTTTTCATGCTTTTAGTTTCTTGTTTTCTTAGATTGCTTTAAGTTTTTAATTTAGTTTTGGTTAGAACATTCAAGTATTGTAGTTTTGAATTTAGAATCAGTAAAAGTTACAGTTTTAAATTTGTATTTCACTACTCTGGTTTATCGCTTAGTTACTGTTTTTAAATTTTCTTTGTTTCTCTAATTTATGGTTTAGATTTTCTTTCTTGCGTTTCTACATCTTTCTCTCTTCAGTTTCATTGTTCTTGGTTGTTGATTGCTCAGCGAAAGGAAACTTGGCTGGGCTCGGGTTCTCTCCTGCTTCGGCTGAAGAAGAATGCTCTAATCTTTCTTTTCCGCATCACGTTGTTGGTCAGCTGTGTTTTCGCCCTGGTTCTTGGCAAGAGACGTTGTTGAAGCTGCTGCTCTCGGATGCAAGGTTGCTGAAGCTATTCGTCGCAAGAAGCAGTGCTGCTGTGTGGCTGTTTCCTTGCTGAAGTGGCGCGGTGCAAGGGCAGGTGTTGGGCATGGCGAGGCTACGGTCTGCTGTCTGTGCGTGAAACAGAAACGTGGGCTGAGCAGGTCTGCTGTGTTTCTGGATTAGCGTGGCTACAGGAGCCATGCGTGGCTACTGACGCTGCAATGTGGCTGGTGGTGTGTGCGTGGCAGAGCATGAAGGCAAGCAGGACAGTTTTCTGTTGTGGGCCGCGGTTTTAACAAATTTTGTTGCTTCATTTGCTTAAGAGTTGAATATTTTATTATTTAATAGTTTCATTATCCTATTTTATTAGTTCTATGTTATAATAGTTTAGCTTTTAATTTTAGATAATTTAAAATTTCAGATTTTAATTCTCTTTATTTTTAGTTTCTTTTACAATTTATTAACATATTAGTTTGTTTTAATTTAGTAGATTACTTTAGACTAGTTTATTAGTGAATTTAATTAAATATTAGTTTATTAGTTCATTAGATTTTAACTAGTTAGAATTAAATTTTCACTTTTAAATAATTTAAGTTTTAAATATTTCTTTTATTTATTTTTATTTTTAATTTCTTCTTTATTTTAATTTTTTTTCTTTTTCTTATTTTTTTATGCATTTAATTTTAATTTAATTGAGCTTAGTAGTTAATTCACTTAAGAAAATTTTTATTGCTTGAATAAATCTAGGTGTGACCAATTTTAGTACTTAGCTAAAGCAAAATCTATTTAATCCTCGTGGGAACGATACTCTACTCACTCTTTATTACTTGTCGCGACCCGTGCACTTGCGGTATAGATTTTTAGATGCAACACATGGGCTCAACTAGTAGGATTTTCAATAGCATGTCATAGTCTAGATATCGTTCCAACTGTTCCCCTTTTAAGTGCCTTTTTTAGAGTTCGTGGGTTGAAAGGGTTAATTACATTTTCTCTTCAAAGGTTGAAGGTCGATGGGTTTTCTAATAAAATTTTTTCGGATCTTCCTAATAAGTTGCACGGTTTTGAGAGCAAGTGGGTCGTTGTTGAGATTCCAAGCAATTTGAGAATCTGCACTAGATGGAATCGTGATACTAGGGACCACTCAAAGCGCTTAGAAAGATTTATCTTAGATTCTTTAAAGGATCATTTTGGCGAGCCTATTCGGTTTATCTATTCTACCGGGGAATGAAATTTGTTTTCCCTTCTAACCCCTGAGAACATTATAGCAACTAGTTGGGGAGTGAGCAGAGTGATTCCTGGGACTTTCACTGTTCCATCAAACCTTCCTACAACTTCGCATGCACCTGATGCTAGTTCTAGCCGTCCACTCGTGGTTCTTGAGGCCGAATTGACTAACCTATAGGTAATCTCGTAGATGAATCTTCTTCTGACTTTGGGGGCGGATTACCTAGGGCCACAGATGCCGGTGGTTCATCCGAGGAAGATCTTGAATGGAACCAAGACGACGCCTTTGGGAGTCCTTTCTACGACTTCTCATCGGATGCTAATTTAGATTATTTTGATGACATTATAGGTTTTTATTGATAATTCTCTTTATTTCTTTATACGTGTTTATAGTCTTTTCAACCTGACTAACTCTTTCTTCTTGTGTTATGCAGATATGAGCTTTCAAGTAGCTATGCGTAGAAGGGAGACCACTGTGTCTTCCAGAGCGGCTCCTCCTCCTCAACAATAGCCTCGGGTTGAGGCATCCATTTCTAAACATCCTCGCGCTCTTACTCCCCCTCCTCCGACCATTGGCGAACCCAGTCGCCCTATGCAAGAGGTTGGAAGAAACAAGCGAAAGAGGTACCTTCTCCGTGATCGTAGCTCGAACGATCATGAGAGCTTAAGGTCGCAAAGGAGCGAGTCCACCCGCCGAGAAGGTGATCTAGTGCCCCTGAGAATAGGTTGGCTCCTCGCAGGCCTCGTCGTAAATATCGAAAGAGATTAATTATCGAAGACTCAATGTCTGTGAGGCCAATTTTGCCTAAGATGGCCGATCCTACCTTTAAGCCATATCAAGTAGACGGGGGGGGGGGGGGGGTCGTTGTCGACGGAGATGACTTTCAGACCTACCCCGATGTCAACGATAATAATAGCATCGAGGAGCTTGGGGTAGCTTCTCGCCGAGCTTGGAGTACCATCCTTCCTCGCGACGAGAAGGAACTCTTTAAGAACCTCCCAAAGGCTGAAAACAATGTTGATTACCTCATAATGAAGGTAAGAGCACCACCTTTCTTCGATAATGATATGCTCTTTTTAACTTCTTTTGTCAGGTTTTTGAATTATTTTCTTTTTGTTTTGTCAAGCGGCTCAACAGACGATGGCCGTTAATGCGCGGCACAGGACTCTTAGGGAGCAGGCTGAGAAAGATTTGTGTGAGCTTCGAGAGAAGTACATGGAGCTTCAAAATGAGGTTAACCAACTTCGTCCATATCCCAATAGAGTAGAAGAGTTGAGGAAGCAGAATGTGGACTTCGATCAGAAGCTGAAAGAAGAACAAGCTAAGGCTGTATCTCTTTAAGGATACCAGGAGGCTTACAAATAAAGCAGTAAACAATTTTGAGGCCATGAGATCACGACATGATGAGGCCATTGACGAGCTGCAAAATGTACTAGATCGACAAAGGGAGGTCTGAGTCGAAGCCGTTCGTGAATACCACCTGTCCCAACACTGCTTTGAAAAGAAGCTGGACTTTGCAGCGGGGTTTGTCAAGTATGGCTTCTACTTAGCTCGCGCTTTGCTGGAGAAGCAGAGGCCTAATGAGACCTTCCCCAAGCTGCTTTTTACCGAAAAAGCCCATTACTATGATGCTCCTCCCTAGACTAAGTATGAGCCCGACTCACAAGGCCCAGAGGATTACTTAGAAAAAGGGGTCGTAGACGACCTAGACAAGCTCGAAGGTCCGTGGCCCCCTCGACAGCCACGTAGTCAGCCCGGGTCACTGAGGCACATGACTAGCTTAGGCTTGTTGAGGTGCACAATCAGCCCGAACTTGTTGAAGCACGCGACCAACCCGAGCCTATCGAGGCATTGCAAGGATTAGACGGCGACAAGCTCCAATTCTCTGATTCTACAGCCATCGATCCTGGGCTAGACTCTACGACTATTGATGTTGCTGGGCCTTCAAATGATGCTCCCTCATCTGAGAATGTTCCTCCGACTTCCCAAGATCTAGGTGCTGACATAACGCCTTCTCCACCAACCGATTCCATTGTCTCTATAGACTAACTAGGGCCTTTATCTTTTTTACTTTGTTTTTCATTTCGATTGTAACTAGTACAAACGATAGTTGTAAACGATTCATTTACTTTTAATGAAAGTTACAATTCCCTTTTGTGTTTTGCTTCTTTTCTTTGTATGCTTGTGACAGAATGTATGTTATGTTGTATCATCATGTTCATTTAAATTTCAACATGTTGTAATCATAAAAATATGAGTATGTCAAAGTGCTGCGACATAACAATATTTTATCGATAAAGTAATTACGCGCTTTCAAATGTTGCAACATAACATACCTTTTATCTTTCATATGGTATTGCTCCCCAAGTTTTTCTTTTGAGACAATGTTACTTTCCTTGTCCAAAGAAGAACTTTTTGCTTGAGTACTGTGCCTATCTCGCGCTTTTTCTGCTTAAAGACTTGTTCGTTAGGATTGCCCATTTCGCGCATTTTTCGCTCAGGGACTTATGTTTGCCCATCTCGCACTCCTTTTATGCTTAGGGACTTATATTTGCCCGTCTCTCACCCTTTTGTGCTTATGGACTTATATTTACCCGTCTCGCACCTTTTTATGCTTAGAGACTTATGTTTGCCTGTCTCGCACCCTTTTGTGCTTAGGGACTTATGTTTGGCCAACTTTTGCCTAAGTCATTTCTATTCCTGTAACACATATACCAACTAACATATTGCAGAAGAAAATGTAGAATATGAATAATTGGCCTTTATTCATAAATCAAATGATAACAAAACAATGATAATTACGAAGTATTGGATTAGATGGAGAAATAAGAATAATAACAATCGGAAAGTATAATGCTTTTAATGCTAGTACAACTTAAGGTGATTGGTGTTCCAAGTCTTCGAGATCTTTTTTCCCTGTAAAGTTTTCAAAGCACATGTGCTTGGCCCAATCATCCTTCTGATTTTGTAGGGTCCTTCCCAATTAGCTCGAAGCTTACCATCTTCCCTATAAGCGTTTGTAATTGCTGACTTTCTCAGCACCAAGTCTCCTTCCTGTAATTCTCTGCTCTTAACTCGAGCATTATAGTAAGCGGCTATCCGCTGTTGGTAGGCAGCCAATTTTATCTTCGCCATGTTCCTTAATTCATCTATTAGATCGAGGTCTTCTCTAAGCCCCTAAGAGTTAATTTCTTAAACATAAGGGATCAGCCTAGGTGATCCAGCTCGGATTTCAACTAGGATGAGGGCTTCAGTTCCATACACCAAATTGAATGGTGTTTCTCCCGTCGATACTGTACTTGTTGTTCTGTAGGCCCATAAGACACTCGAGAGTTCATCTACCCATGCTTCCTTTACCTTATCCAGTCTGGTTTTCAAACCATGCAGTATAGTTCGGTTACTGACTTCGGTCTGCCCATTGGCCTGTGGGTAAGATACATAAGAAATTCTTAACTGGATACTCAGGCCTTTACAAAATTCTCGGAATGTGTCACAGTCGAATTGTTTCCCATGATCGGTATTTAGCATCTGAGGGATTTCAAACGGCAGATAATATCTTTCCATACCATCGCCTCCACCTTCTTTTCAAAAATTGTAGCCAAAGGCTCCGCCTCTATCCATTTTGTGAAGTAGTTTATGGCTACCAGTAAATATTTTCTTTGGCCCGTGCCCAAGGGAAAAGGTCCCAAGATGTCTAATCCCCATTGCACAAATGGTGTTGGTTGAAGGGTACTTTGAAGGGTTGAGACTGGCGCAGTAACTATAGGAGCGAAGTTCTGGCATTTTTCGCATCTTCACACCTTCTCAGTGGCATCTTTTTTTAGTGTGGGCCAATAAAACCTCGCATGTAATATTTTCATAGCTAAGGCTCGAGCCCCTGAGTGTTCACCACATATCCCCTTGTGAACTTCAGCCAAGGTGTATTCAGCTTGTTGAGGCCCTAAGCATTTTAGCAAAGGCATAGTGAACCCACGCTTGTAGAGCTCTCCATTTACCATGGTAAACTTGGCACTTTGCAATTTTAGCCTTCGGGCTTTATCTCTTTCAGTGGGGAGTTTGCCTCCCAAAATGTAGTCTTTGATCGGGCTTCTCCAAACACTTCCGATCTCGACATTGCAAATTTCTTCTTCTTCGATACTCAGCTTGGCTAGGGATTCTATCTTCACCATACCACCTTTAATTCCCCTAGATGAGGTCAACTTTGAAAGAGCATCTGCGTGACTATTCTCAGACCAGTTTATCTGGGTCAACCAAATATTTTTGAATGATTGTGCCAATAATTGAACCTTCTGTAAGTAAGGGACTAGAGCCGGTTCTCGCGCTTCATACTCACTCGAGAACTGATTCACCACCAACTATGAGTCGCTATGAGCCATTAAGTTGCTAACTTCTAACTTCTCTGCAAGTTTCATTCCGGCTATCAAGGCTTCATACTTAGCTACATTATTCGAGCTTGGAAAATCAAAGCGTAGGGAATACTCATAGGTTTCCCTTTCAGGCAAAGTTAGCACAATTTCAGCTCCACTACCATCCATACTGCGAGCCCCATCTACAAATAACCTCCACCAAACTAATTCTGTTTCTTCTTGGGCCTCCCAGCCGGTGCATTCTACAATAAAATCTGCTAAGGCTTGCCCCTTTATTGCTTGACGGGGCTGAAAGTGTATGTCGTATTCACTCAGCTCAATTGTCCATTTGGTCAGACGTCTTGATTGTTCTGGTTTCTGTAGTATTTGTCTCAAAGGCTGATCTGTTAAGACAGTCATCGAGTGAGCCTGGAAGTACGGTCGTAACTTTCGAGTTGCCACACCAACAATAAAGCTATCTTCTCTACTAGGGGGTACCTCGCCTCGACGTCTAGTAAGACTTTGCTCACATAGTAGATTGGATAGTCTTTGTCTCCTTCTTTCCTCAATAGGACTGCGCTTACAACCTTCTCTCCTACACCGAGATATATAAAAAGTTGATCTCCAGGTTGTGGTCGAGACAATAGTGGCAACTCTTTCAGGTAGTCTTTTAATTTCTCAAAGCCAGCATTACACTATTCTGTCCATTTGAAATTCTTTCATGCCTTTATCGCCTTAAAGAACGGTCGGCTCCTTTCAGCTGATTTGGACAAAAAGCGATTCAATGCTGCTATCTTCCCTGTTAGCCTTTGAACTTCTCCAACAGTATTGGGGGGCTTCATGTCCAAAATTACTTGAACTTTCTCGGGATTAGCTTCTATTCCCTGATTAGTGATCATGAATCCCAAGAATTTTTCTGACCTCACTCCGAATGAGCATTTGTTGGGGTTTAACTTCATCTTATACTGCCGCAACACCTTAAATACCTTCGATATTTTCTCGGCATATAACTATTCTTTTCAGCTTTTGATGATCATGTCATCCACAATATGCTTCCATGGTGTTACCCAACAAGTCCTTAGACACCTTATTTACCATGCACTGATATGTTGCCCCTGCGTTTTTCAAACCAAATGGCATTACTCGATAGCAGTATGTTTCGTTATCTGTAATGAAAGAAGTCTTCTCCTCATCATCTGGGTGCATCATAATTTGGTGGTACCCCGAAAAAGCATCCAGAAAACTCAACAATTCATATCCACAAGTCTCGTCCACCAACTTGTCAATTCGAGGTAACGGACATGAATCTTTAGGGCATACTTTGTTCAAGTCCGTAAAATCCACACACATCCTCCATTTTCCGTTGGCCTTCTTTACCATTACCAAATTAGCCAACCACTCCGGGTAATCGACTTCTCTGATGAACCCAGCTTGCAACAGTTTCTAGATCTCCTCATCTATGGTTCGCTACCTTTCTAGAGCAAAATTTCTCTTCTTTTGCTTAACCGGTTTGGCTCCTGGGACTACATTCAACCAGTGGCAAGCAATTCTAGGGTCAATTCCAGGCATGTCGATGGGGCTCCATGCGAAGACATCGATGTTCTCCTTCAAGCACAGGATTATTTACTCCTTCGTTTTCTCTGGGAGTTGACTTCCCACATGCACTATCTTTTCTTCATCTTCATTATCTAATCGAACTACTTCCATCTCTTTGTCAAGCTTTGGCTTAGGCGGTTCTTCGATTGTAAGGGTTTCTTTTCTCTGAATTCCCTTGCACGAAGTTGACACAATATAACACGTCCTAGCTTTTCTTTGGTCTCCCCTCACTTGTCCAACACCGTGGGGAGTCGGGAACTTCATTAATAGATAACAAGGGTACACTACTACCCTCATGTCATTCAACAATGGTCGCTCGAAGATCATATTATAAGTTTCTGATGTTGACTTCACCACCATAAACAATACTTGGTGAACAACACTTCTCGGGCTCTCTCCCAATGTGACAGTAGTTGAACTACCCCTACTACTTTGACCTTTTCTCCAGAGAAACCATATAAAGGTGTAGGCACCGCCTTCAGCCTATACTCTGTGATATTCATTTTCTCAAAGCAATTCCAGTAAATTAGGTTCACTGAGCTCCCATTGTCAACTAGGATTCGACTGACTGGATGCTTTGCTACAACCACTGAGATCACCATCAAATCATCATGAGGAATAGTAACATCTCCCCTATCGGCTGGTGTGAAGGTAATGGGCTCCTCTTCCAACCTCTCCTCCATCACCGAGTTGACATGATAGGCTTGCCGAGCATAGGACTTTTGAGACGAGGAGGATACGCTAGCTAACAATTCTCCTCCAGATATCACATTAATAGCTGGTCCTGTGGGCTCATTATCTTCCTCTCGATTCCTTCTGTCCACCATTTTGTTACCATTTATCCTGGTGTCTTCATTTCTTCTCACATTCCCCCTGTTCTCATCTTTTCTATCCCTAGGGTAATTTCCCCTGTTATGCGCAGGATAGTAGCTTGTATTACTCCTCCACACAAATCTATTTATCTTTCCTTCTCGCGCCAACTTCTCTAGTTGATTCATTAACTCCCTACACTTCTCTGTCGAATGCCCATGCGTCGAGTGGTAATCAGAGTATGAGTCCAAGTCATGGCCCAGGTTCCCTAACGCCTTTTTTGGAAGCTGTATGAGACCTGACCCTTCAATAGCTGCAAACACTGAAGTCCGAGATTTAGTGAGCGGGGTGTAAGTGGTGTATTTTAGTGTAGGGTCCTTATCAGATTTTCTCGGTTGACTAGAAGGCGCCTCAGTGACTTCTCTTCCTCGCTTCCTTCCTTCCTTGTGCTCCCCATTCGATACCATTTTCATCACCTCTTCTTGAGTGATATACTTATTTGCTCAAGAAAGTAGGTCTGAGATTGTGGTTGGCTGGTCCAGTGACAGGGACTCCTGCAATTTCTCAGACCTTGTTCCTTGTAACATGGTTGCTACGGCTATACCAACTTGCAAATCTCGTACCTCCAGAGTGGCGTCTCTAAACCGATCCACATAACTCTTTAACGACTCCTTAACTCCTTGTTTAAGGGTAAGCAAATAAGTTGGCTCCTTCTTTCTCTGGCTATTCACCGTAAAGGCCTTAAGGAATTCAGTTCGCAGTTGGTCAAAAGAGACAATAGACCCCTCGGACAAATTATTGAACCACTTCATCGCATACCCGGTCAAAGTGAGCGAAAAGGCCTTGTACATTATCTCATCCTCCCATCCATGTAGCAACGTCAAGGCCTCATAGTTTTGCATATGGTCGTAGGGGTCCGTCTTTCCTGTGTGCGCGGTCATCTGCGGCATTTTGAACTTTGGGGGCAACGGTTTCTGTATGATGGTTGCAATGAATGGTACTCTTCTCCTCCGGCTTTCTTCTGCGAACACCAACTTCTACTCTTCCAACACCTGTTCTATCATTTTTTTCATGTCTACAGGGAGCGCCAGTTGATTTCGATCCCTTTCAGCATTAGACAAATCAAGCAGGTCCTCAACCACTATTTCCTTGCCCTTCCTTTGGGCTGCATCTACTCATGTCGTTTGTGTGCACTAGGTGGGGTCAAACTCCGACCCAGCTCCCCAAGTGTTTTAGTCATCACCACCATTCTTTTCAGCATCTCTGACACCATGTTCTAAGTTAGTACCAGCAAAATTCGACATACTACGGTAATGGGTGGAAGACCCTACCGCAGTCTTGGCACCCTGTCGCCCTACCTCAGGACCCTGTCGCCTAAAACCTGTCAGGGGGCCCATGGTCTGTCACTGCCCCATACCCCCGCGGAGACTGTGCAACAGGGTCCCCACATCCAATCCCTGTCGCATCTTATCGATTATGATCATCTTCCACATGAGGCATCTCTTATGGCAGCGAGGGATTTATTGCCACATGATTAGTCTGTCGCCTAGTCGCTTACTGCGGCACCCCGTCGCTCGTCTCTCCTACGAGGTTTTGTATGGCCGGCGGCAGATTCAACTGCGGAAGAACTCCCTTAAACAGGTCCACTATGGCTTTGAGCACCTGAGTCATCTCCTCGCACTGTCGCCTCAGAGTTTCAAACTCTACCATGGTTACAGTCGTTCTTTCCTCTTCCCTGTTCTCCTGGGTTCTCTGGCGAATCGGTTGTTCAGGAGAACTTACAGAGTTCTCATCACTTCCAGCTCTCACATTAGTCGATCTTATTCTCACCATCTTAAAAAGTTCTGATTGGCTTTTAATATGTTTCCCGTAGACGGCGCCAATTGTTGTTGCTCAAAACAACAATAAATGCTTACTGATGTTAATATCTGTCTTTTCTCTCCACGTGTCTCCAGGAAGCTTCTATAAAAATAAGAAAAGTCAGAGGAACGCAGGGGGTGATTCCCTGCGTAGGCACTTCGATGCTTAAGTCAGTAAAAGATTCTTGAGTATTAGGAAACGTAAAAGCCAGTAGTAAAAAATTAGAGAATAAAGTAGTACCTGAAGCCTATTATAGGCGAATAAATTACCATTACTGCAGAGTAATCACGTAGAGGGTAATTTTGTTATTTTAGAAGAGTTCATATTCCAGTACGACTCTAATATGTCAAATTCGGTGGGAGACGAATTCGACACATATAGTCGGGTGATGTCTGTCGCTAAACAGAAGTCTCGGAACGATGCCACGTGTGTAAGGCAAAAGGATACTACGTTGCGGCCTTTGGAGGTCTGTCGCATGCGACAGACACTCTATCGCTAAGCGGAAGGGTCTTTCGCACGTGATTTTCTTCGGGTCAATGACGTCTCTCGCTCGATGCCACGTGGCATATTAACTTGTCTGCCACGTGTTGATCTTCCTGAGTCATGGGTTTCATTTTGATGTCACTGTGCTTTGCCATATCACATATAAAATAAAATTATTTTACATCCATCTAAGTAATCCCTTCTCGAGTGAAAGAGGAATAATTTTTAAAAAAATTATGAAAAAAATCCGTAAAGAAAAATCCATTTTGGATGATAATCTAATTGCTGGCCACCAAATCTGAAACATAGAATACCGCTAACTTTATAGAAAAGCTGACTTCCCAGTCAGGCGAGTGGAACCCACTCACTAGGAGTGCTTTGGGCCATGCTATCGGCAATCGTCATGTCCTACACATCCTCAACCAGAGCTTTGATAATTTTTACTCTAAAGGCCTCCAACAGAAAATACGGAACAGATTGTGGCGCCAACAGCTTAGCACGCTCAGATTTACTGCCCGCCATATAATTAAACCTAACTATACTCGCCTTTAAATGCCGACACGTTTCCAAGCAATTAGGGAAGCCTATCTGAATTAAATTTATTTATCTAATTTAAAATAAACAAAAACGCTGAGTCGTTGCCAAGTAATACTACATTTCTTGACAAGAAGCGAGTACGGGATTTATATATCGCAATAAGTCAGCATTGTATTGTGCTCTTCGCAATTCCTTTCTCGCAGTTAGAGGTGTAAAACTGGTCATAACCCACGGGCTGACTCGTTTAAAAATTGGGTTTTAAACGGTTTCGGTTTTTAAATTTCGGCCCGTTAAAAAACGGGCCTAAACGGGATGGGCCTGGTTGGTTAACAAGCCGGCGCGAATAAGGGCCAACTCGCAGGTCACAATAATAAACTTAAATTTAAGCCCAATTTAAGAATCAAGATTACCCAAGCCCAATTCACTCTAATTACCAAAACCTATTTGGCAATTGGCATTTGCCGCATTTCCCGATTCCTTACCATACCCATCGATCCATTTCAGCATTTCCCTGATTCCCTCCCGATCCAAACCCATCTCAGAAAAAAATTCTGATACAATTTACAAATCATACAATTGACAAATCACAAATACTCTGAAATTGACAAATTCCTCCCAATTCCCAAATCCCTAATTGTTGCCGAATCCTTCTTACCAAACCCTAAGCTAAAATCGACAGCCATCTCTCGACTCTCATCTCATTCTCTTTCGAGTTTCGACTCTCTTAGCCCTCACCCGACTGTCACCCAGCCTCACTATCACTTCAATCTCTCTCGCGCACACACACAGAGGGTGTCACTTAGTCTCACCTAGTCACCTTCACTCACACCAGTTACCCTAGACTGAGACAGAGGGAATTCGGCGTTGAACACGACAGAAGTAACACCAAGCAAGCAGCAGGCATCACTCACCAACAGCCATTAGTGGCAGTCAAACACGAAAAATAGGTATGATACTTTTCTTCCACGATTCACAAATGCTCGTTGCTGCTGTATGGGTTATCTATTTGGTGAGTTTGGTCTGCTATGAAATACAAAAAATCTATTTGGTAATGATCTTTTATAGTGATTTTGTTTTTGGACTGTTTTCAAGCTCATGTTTTTTGCTTTGCTTTCTAGTTCGCCATCTTCAATTTTAATTTTGGTTTATATAATACAAAGTTTCAGTATTCCAAGAAGTAAGAACCAAGATTGCCTTTACTTAAGAGTGTTTATTCCGATTCAGTCCAAAAACAAAACTATTTTTATCTTTATTTTTTTATTTAAAACAGAAAATTATTTTATTTATTATCAATAAAGTTTTTAGAATTTTACTCACAGAGTTAATAGGATTTTGAATAGGGAATTATTACACTAAGTCTAATATTGAGTTAAATAGTAGGATGCTTTGCATTTTTTTTAGAATTTTACTCACAGAGTTAATAGGATTTTGAATATTGGTCAGATTCCAGTTGTTGGATGGGTTATTCAGTATCCTGTCATGCTAAGTTGATGAACTTTTTTGGCTGCCTTATTCCATTTGTTTTTTAACATGATGGCTTGAAAGAACAATATATTGCTTTTACATTTTGTTAGGACACTATGCAATGGTTCCATACTGTCCATCTCTGTTTGCAACAAGCTTTTAGCACTTTCCAGATGACTAATGATCCTCATCATTGTAGCTGTTGCCCATTTGCAATCTATAACAAGCTGATATCACTTTCTAAATGCCTTTTCATGCTAATCACAAGAGAAAACTTGCATGAGTGTGTATTTATGCATGTGCATATTGTACTTTGCATCACAAAGATATCTGATCTAACTATTTTGTGTAACCAAATAGTTACCTGTGCTATTTGTTAATGACTGCAGCTCCTCGATCGCTTGAGAAGGGGTTAAGATTGAATACATTGTTTGACGCATCTGGTGCTAATTTTATCTAAGGTACTATTTCAATTTTTTTGTTTCACTGTTGTTACATTTAACTTCTTAAGCTTAAGAAGCTTATACACAAGGACATATGCTTATACATATAACCTTATATGTATGCTTATACCATACATACAAGGCTATAAATACTTATACTACTGGGTGATAAGTCATAGAATGATGAACTTTTTTCCTTGAATGATAAGTCATAGCTCAAGTCATTTTTTCATTTTATGTTATTTTCTTTTTTTATATCTTGGTTCTCTATGACTGTGATTATTGTTTAATTACCTAGAGCTGAAAAGTTAAACAATTAATTTGTTCACTGCTGTTTGAAATTTGTTCTCTGTGTGACAATGATATTGTTCTTTGTAACTAATTAATTCATATGATTTGAATTTTGAAATTTGTTCTGTTTTATGTTATACTTAAATGTTATGTATGTTAATTGAGTTTTTTCTTTTTGGTATGTGTTGTTGACAGTGATAATATGGCTTCTTATTCTCAAAATCAGATCCTGCATAGTAATAATGTTGATATTGTTAGTTATGCTTATAATGAGGTTGATGTTAATGAAGTTGAAATTGAGGATGAGGAATGTGAGATTGAAACTGAAACAAGTGAAAAGCAATCTAAAAAAGCTAGGAAAAACACTTCAAAAATGTGGCAATTTTTTGAGAAACCTGTTATTAGTGCTGATGATTGTAAACCACGTACTAAGTGTAAGGGGTGTGGGATAATATAGAAGGCTGGTCTTTCTAAATATGGAACTTCATCCCTAAGGCGTCATGCAAGTTCATGTAAGGGGATAGCAGTTTTAAGGCAAAAAGATCTCTCTAAAATGATAATTGATCATCAAGGAAAGGTGAGGAGTAGAAAAGTTGATAAAAAAGTAGAACTAGTAGCTAAGGCAATAATAAGGCATGACCTCCCTTTCTCATTTGTTAAATATGATGGAGTTAGGAATGTGTTTAAATATTTAAATCTTGAGGTGAAATTTATTTCTAGGATCACTGCTGGTTCTGATGTTTGGAAACTTTATTTGGAAAATAAAAAGAAATTGAAAGAATGCTTAGCTCAAATTCAATGTATAATTTGTCTCTCTTGTGATTTATGGACTGCTTGCACTAATGAGGGGTATCTATGTTTATCTGCTCATTATGTTGATTTAGTTTGGAAGCTAAGTAGTAAGATTCTTGCGTTTTGTGATATGCAACCTCCACATTCGGGATATGAATTATCCAAAAAAGTAATGAAAATTTTAAATGATTAGGGGATAGATAAGAAAATCTTTTCCAATACTTTGGATAATGCTTATGCTAATGATAACACGCAACTTAATTTAAAAGATGTGCTTTGTTTGCAAGAGAGTTTATTATGTGATGGTCAATTTTTTCATGTTAGATGTTGTGCCCACATTTTAAATCTTATTGTTCAAGAAGGTTTGAAGGTAGCTTCCATTGCTAATGAGAAAATTAGAGAAAGTATTAAGTATGTGAAGGGATCGGAGGCTAGAATGAGGAGTTTTGAAGAATGTGTTAAAAAGGTCTCAATTTCTTCAAGTTCATATTTGGTTTTGGATGTCCCAACTAGATGGAACTCTACTTACTTAATGCTTGAGAGTGCTTTGAAATTTAAGCGTGTATTTTCTATTCTTGCATTAAATGATAGAAATTATAAGCAATGTCCATCAAGTGAAGAGGGGAAAAGGGGAGAGAAAATTTGTGAATTTTTAAAACCTTTTTATGAAATCACGAATTTGATTTCGAGAACTAGTTACCCAACCACCAACTTATATTTTGCTCAAGTTTGGAAAATTGAGATGCTTTTAATGGAGTACTTGGATGGAGATGATGAGGTGTTACAAGGCATGGCATCTAATATGAAGAAAAAATTTGACAAGTATTGGAGTGAGTATAATGTTCTACTTGCAATGGCGGTGGTTCTCAATCCTCGTGTCAAATTCACAATGTTGAAACGATGCTTTTTAAAAATTGATCCCCAAGGTTTTCAAAAGAGGTTGGATGTGGTGAAAATGAAGCTATTTATGCTTTATGAAGAATATAAAAAGGATGCTTCTAGCTCATCACATGGTCAAGATCAAGGCGAGCAAAACAAGATTTCTCTCGCCTCTTCTATTCTAACAGATTCTATCTTTAATTTAGATGTAAGTATAAATTAAAATAATAAACATTTATACCTTAAATGTTATATTTTTTTCATTGTGAACTTCAATTTATTAATAGTAACTTTTTATTCTTTTTTAATTATATTTGCATAAAACGCATCAATATAGGTATGGATGGACTTGGCAGATGATGAGGAAGATGATGTCCCAAGTTCCAAGTCTCAATTGGAAGTGTACTTGGATATGCCAAAACTTGATTTTTCCACTAATATAGATTTGGATGTCTTGAAATGGTGGAAGGATCATAGTTTTAGGTTTCCTATTTTGGCTAACATGGCTTGTGATTTGATGAGTATACCCATAACTACTGTGGCTTCCGAATTTGCCTTTAGCATTGGGGGACGTGTGCTAAACAAGTATAGGAGTCGTCTTCTTCCTAAGAAGGTTCAAGCTCTCATTTGCACATGGAGTTGGCTACACGGTTTCACATCAGTGGTAAATTATTTTCATTGAATAAATAAATTTTACAAGTAATAGTAATTAATATTATTGTAAAAATTTAATAATTTAAAATTTTATTTTATAGGTTGGGAAGATGATGAAGAAAACAAAGATGATGTGGTGGAAGAATCAAATGATTCAAATCATTTGAATATTGAGATAAAATGACAAGTTTAATGGTTTTTTTTATGTGTGGATTTTAATGGATGTTTGTGGATTTTATGACTTTTAGACATCTATTACACTTTTTTTAGACCATAATTTTAATGCATGTTATGTGTGTATTTGTATTGAGGGTTTAATATTTATAGCACTAAGTAAGTTTATTCTGGTGTACTGTTGTGTTTAGTTTAATCTTGCCTTTTTTGTGTTTTTATTGGCTCATGGTCATGGTCCTTAATCCTTATGGATCTCTACTCTA
This sequence comes from Heritiera fomes, assembly GCA_032173925.1. Taxonomy (NCBI): domain Eukaryota; kingdom Viridiplantae; phylum Streptophyta; class Magnoliopsida; order Malvales; family Malvaceae; genus Heritiera; species Heritiera fomes. The sequence continues at coordinate 1,847,701 of JAPDPM010000017.1, forward strand.
CAGGATTATATATATATAATTTAGCATTAGCATTATATTTATATATAATTTATAAATATATAAAATATAGTGTTAGCATATTTTTTACTGGTTCATGATTCATGAATTGCTCATGTATCAAATTAAACTTTGTATATTAAATATATCAAAAGAATTGGCATGTGCAGCTGTGCTTGATTTCATTTGCTAAGTAATCAGCACAAAAAAATTGGCAGCATAAATTGAGCCCTACGTTCTAGTATCTCTGCAGCCATTCCTCAACCGGTCAACCTGAACGGCTAAAAAGTAAAAACTAAATGCCTAAACCACTAACCACTTATTGCATTGGGCTGGCTGGTGGCTACTGCTAAGTGCTGACACTGAACAGCCAGCCAAGAATTGGTTTTAAGTTTTAACTCTTAACAAAATTGATTCATGATGGTGAGGCCTTTACCCATGAAACTTACACCACTGTTTGGTATTTAGTAAATGAAATTTAGGCAAGATTCATTAATAATAACAAGCTCATATGATTATATATATATATATATATATATATATATGATTTTGATTAATAGACTTAATTATCAACCCAAATTTCCTTCAAGAAATTGAAATGAGGCCTAATTAAGTGGAAAAGCCCAATTTATTGATTTTTGGCCTTAGTTTAATATCAATTTATATAGTCCAATTTTATTACTTTTATTTTTTGGGCTTTAGTCCATAGGCATGCGGACCGGCCCGGCCCGCATTCGAAGCGGACCTGTCTTGCTTTTTGTGGCCCGTTTAAATGCGGGCCTAAACAGGCATAACCCGTTTAAGCCCGTATCAGTATTAGCCCGCACCGGCCCTCCCGTTTTACACCCCTACTCGTAGTTTCTCTGAATCTTTTAAGACTTCGAAACGAAACGAGTCTTAGCTTCTTTGTTTCAACTTCTCTTCTTCAAATGTAGATTAAGGGTTAGTTTGGATGAGCGGTATGATTGATTTCGGTGAAATTGAAAAAAAGGAAATGACCACCGTGGGTATAAGTTTTATAATAAAATATTTAATAGAATGGGTAAAAAAATAATTTTACATGATTTTTTTTTGTCTTTTGCAAATTTTTTTTGTCCTTTCTACTCCCACTGGACCGGTGCGGTGACATCCAAATGGAGCCTAAAACCAGTACATGTTGCAATTCACATTGATTGGCTAATTCTGCACTGATTTAATAAGACTAAGCCATTGAGAACACATTATGTATAGGTTAGGTTATGTAATTGAAAGAGGCTATCTTATTTTATAGGTTAGGTTATGTAATTGAAAGAGGCTATCTTATTCTTGGTTAAATACCAATGCCGTGCCTTATTCTCCTATCTTGGTTAAGTTTATTTTGATGTGGACTTCATAGTATATGTTTTGATGATGAGTTAACTCTGAAAAGTTTTCCTTAATTGTAACAAGAATTAAACGGCACGATGACAGTAAATTTGTTTGGCTTAACATGGGCTATTTTGAATACAAAATCCAACTTCTTCTAAACCTCTATTACTGATGATAAAACTATCAATAAACTATACCTGTATATCTACTTGAGTTTGAAGATTAACTCGATGCTACTATATTTATCAAGGCAATTCCAATGATGGGTCTTTATCAGAAAATTCTCAAGGGCACGAAATTATGCAAGACGTGTTCGGAAAGCACATTAAACAAGTATTTATTCAGGAAATTTCTTAATATATAAGTGTGAGAATTCATCAAATTGTAGTGTGCCTCATCATTTCCAGCTCGTCAATCCTAGTAGCTATCCCGCCATGGCATTCAAAAGCCAGTACCAATGCATTTGTTTATCCTTAATCTTCGCATTTGGTGTGTTAGTTTGTGAAACCACATCGCGCTCTCTCCAAGATGCGTCAATGTATGAGAGGCATGAGCAATGGATGGCCCGATATGGGCGAGTATACCAGGACAACAACGAGAGGGAGAAACGTTTCATCATTTTCAAGCAAAATGTGGAACGCATAAAATCTTTCAATGCTGCCAAAGCCAAACCTTACAAGCTCGGTGTTAATCAATTTGCAGATCTTACGAACCAAGAGTTCGTTGCTTCTCGAAATAGGTTCAAGGGCCATATGTGTTCCAACAAGGCTACAACTTTCAAATATGAAAATTTTACTGCATTACCTTCTACCGTGGACTGGAGAAAGAAAGGAGCTGTAACACCTATAAAGGACCAAGGCCAATGCGGTAAGTTGGCATTTCTTACAGTAATCAAGATATATTACCAAAATATTAGACTGGTTTTTGGTTTCATGCTTGTAATGTTGAAATGCAGGATGTTGTTGGGCGTTTTCGGCTGTGGCAGCCACGGAAGGGGTTACTAAGCTAACAACTGGTAAGCTAATTTCCTTGTCCGAGCAAGAATTGGTTGACTGTGATACCAAAGGTGAGGATCAAGGCTGTCAGGGTGGTTTAATGGACGATGCGTTCCAATTCATCCAAAAAAACAAAGGCCTAACAACGGAATCCAATTACCCCTACACGGGAGTTGATGGCACATGCGATAGCAGCAAGGAAGCAAACCATGCGGCCCAGATAAATGGATTCGAAGATGTGCCGGCCAATAGTGAAGATGCATTGCAGAAGGCGGTTGTAAACCAACCAGTTTCTGTTGCTATTGATGCGGGAGGCTTTGCGTTCCAGTTCTACTCTGGTGGCGTATTTACGGGAGATTGTGGTACTAGCTTGGATCATGGAGTTACTGCTGTTGGCTATGGAGTGGATGATGATGGAACCAAGTATTGGTTGGTGAAGAACTCTTGGGGCAGTAGCTGGGGTGAAGAAGGGTACATTAGGATGCAGAGAGATGTTGGTGCAAAGGAAGGCCTCTGTGGCATAGCAATGCAAGCTTCCTATCCCACTGCTTGAACTTCCTCATCATATTCTGCAGCTGCTCCATGTAAAATAAATGTAAGAGCAGTAGGAATTATGGTGTCTATTTTAAATATCCTATTCTATGGTTGTATTTTCTAGGAAAAAAGTATGACTTCTGTAATATTATACAGTAAATTATTATCTTTATCGTCTCACTTGATTTGCCAACTGTGCATAGCAGTGCAAGCTTCCTACCCTACTGCTTAAAGCCTTAAACAAAACTTCATTATCATAACCTATATTCTGCTCTTCTTCGATGTAAAAGAAATAGTGAAATCAAAATGACAGTGATATGACGTCTATTTTCAGTATCCCATGGTTGTAAATTTTTCAAGAAAAAGGAGACACTAAACTCATGACTTCTGTAATATTATAAAGTAAATTATCATCTATTATCGTTTTGCTTCACATTTCCCTCTTTTATTTTAGAACAAAATTTTATAACTGTCGCTACCTAAGTTAAGAACACAATTGTGATTTTGTTAATTGAATAGAAATAAAGTCATAGACTACGGTTATGTAAAAATATTTACTACGGTTATTGAAAGTGTGTCTAGTCTAATATTTTTAACTATTATTTTTTAAAAAAATTTTATTACTTTTCTGATTTTGGATATCAAGACTTCAACTATGTTTATACTAAAAGTATAGTTAAGATGCTAAAATACCACATTTTACTTCAACTAAATTATACAAAAACTACTATTTTCAACACATTGTAATCTTTAGAAAATAAAAGCATATTAATTTACAATTTTCATAAAAGTTAATGTGGCAAAAGGTTACAGTTTTAATGGAAATGTAGTGTTATTAAGATTATAGTTTTAAAAGCATATTAGATTACAATTTTCAACATATTAATTCATTTATGTTTACAATGTTTAGTAGAAACCTATTCTTTTTAGGTTTGATGTTTCGCATTCTATTATTCACGTGGTTTCCACTAGAAGAATTGTGATTTGTGTTTACGGTTTTTAGTAGAAATGTAATCTTGTGAGGTTTTAGGTTTTGTCTTCCGAAATTCATGCACTTTATAAATTCTCACTCTCCTTAAATTTGGACAATTGATATTTCGATTCTATAATCTTTCTATCTCTTTCTTCCTCTTTCATATTTTTAGAAAGATGTGCTCTGTAGAACTACAAGTCCACTAATCACAACGAGTAATAAAGTGATAAGTGAACTATCATTCTCACAAGGATTAAGGTGTGTCATTGTGAGTTTGTGTGTAAGACTTAACTAAGTATCAAAGTTACGTATCTCAACTTTATCCAAACAATTTAACAAAACATGCTTTTGCATAAACATAAATTAAAGAAAATAAATAAAATAAAATAAATCAAATCAAGCTTACTGTCTATTATGATGAAGATAAATACCTAGAAAACAAAATTAATAAATTAAATAAAAAATTTATGACTGTTGTTCGTTTCTTAAGTAAGGAATTCTTTTGCGATTATATTAATTAAATTGAAGGCACAATTAATTTACTGCTAGAAATTGAGTTATTGTGAAGACCGCCAAATTACTTTATAGAATTTGTAAATGAATGTATAAAATTGAATAAATTAAGTGTTAATATATATTTATATATAAATATACATTCATGCCATTTATATATTAATATATGAATACAAATATATAATTCTACTCAATTAAATTAATTAATATAGAAAGTATGAAAATGTCCAGAACATGTAGTAAATAAATTTAAAATGAGTTAGAATATAATTAGCAAAAATCCATATAGGACTTAAATTAAACAAAAAACAATAATATCCAAATGAATAAAATTAATACAATTAAAAGTGGTGCATTTTAAGCTTTCTGCTCTCTTTACTGGCCATGTTCATGTCTTTGCTCGCTGCTTTATTAGCCGCGTTCATGCCTTCGCATGCTGCCACGTAGCCAGCTTTTGCTCCATGGCCCCATATTCGCAGGTTCTCCATTAAACGCTTCCTTTGGGTGCCACATCTCCCGTTTTGAGCACTGTGACAAGCACAGTTATTTGTGAAGTTTTTACAGCTCCATTTCTTTCCCTTTCTTCAATCTTGCATTTTGCATCTATTTTGTTTTATCTGTTTTGTTGAATTGATTGCTTCTTTTTAATTGCGGCTGGGGTCCACCGGTGGTTGTCAAATATTTCTTTTACCCTTCTTTTTTTTTTTTTGGCTTTGCCCATGTATTTCTTTGTAAATGCATTTGCAACCCATGTCCGATTACGTTGTTTTGCTTATCCAAGCTTTAAAAGGAACTGGAGCAACCGTCTTTTCTATCTACATTTCTTTATTGTGGGTCCCATTTTTCCCCTAAAAATACTTATCTTTTTTGCACGTCTGTGTACCTATGTTTTCTTTTCCCAAATGTGCTTTTAACTTGTTAATTAATACAATTAAAAGTAGTGCCCTTCTCACTCTCTCTTGAAGGCACCTCTGCAGTTTCGTTTTGTTTTCTTTATTGGACCAAAAAAGATAAATTTTATAAAATGTGATATTAGCTGATTATGGTTCCAGCTCTCCCTCTCTATTTTACATGCCTTGGATTAATATTTTTGTCCTCTATCATTTCTTTTTCTGGCTCTTTCTTCCCAACAAATAGCCATAATTTTTGCAAAAATTTAACCTTCGTTTTTTCTCAAGCTTTTCTTGCTTTCATTACGTTTGCTATTATGAGAGTCGCTTCTGCATAGATGGTTTTGTTCCTTTTAGGTTGGGTGTATTCTTGTACGGTTTCTCATGTTTGTTGGGGGCTTTATTTTCTTGCCGCCATTTTTCTTGTTTGGACTGTGGTCATCATGCCAACTGTACGATCCCCAGATTGTTGTGTCAACCTTCGTCTTGCGAAAAAAATCTCTTTTCTTGCTTGCTTTTCCTAATTGTTGTCCTTGGTTTTTTATTATTTTTGTTGTGGTCATTCATTTTCTTTCCTTGTTGGTTGTTTTCTCTTGCCATGTGTTCTGTTCGTTTGTTCGAGGTCTCACTTGCAACTCTCAGCTGTCTTTCCAAGTTCGGTTTTGCAAATTGTGATCGCCAGTGTTAACAAGGTTTGGTCCTTGATTGGTGCAAGGCTTTGCATCTTTTTTCTCTGCTTGTGCTTTTTTGCTTGAATTTCTTATGTAAACCTAGAAGTTTCTTACTTTTTTCGCTTTGCCTCTTTATCTCTTTGTCGGATGATTTCCTTGTCGTCATGTGATTGTTGTTTTTGCACCTTTCTTTTTTTTGTTAGTTTTTTTGTAAGACCTGATTCTACACTACTGTAGACCCTAATTTTATAAAATTTGATAGTGGAAATTAAATAAATAATGAATGTTAATTTCCACTTGGGTGAAAAGCTCCTTAACTTAGGATGTGAATGGAGCAATTTCTGTGAAACACTCTATGGGCGAGTACTATAGTGGAATAGCTCGCCAATAGGCGAGCAAGAAAAAGGCTGATCGCCAATGGATGAGGGCGAGCTAGATTTAACGGCCTTTTTGGGCGAATAGGGAAGTTCGCCATGTCAGTTGATTAAGAGGATAGCCCAAATGAGGCGAGGGCTCTGATCATCCAAATGAACCTAGTGATGATCACCCAAAGAGTGAGTATGGCGAGTATCTCCCATATCGAAGCACCGATGATAGCCTGGTAGGCAAGTAAGGCAATAAGGTACTTGTCAAATTTAAAATGCTAAATGTGATCGCCAACTTATGGTATAAATCATAGCAAAGTGGCGAGTAGAGCAATACCCGGTGATCGCCAACAATGTAACAATGGCTGTGATCACCAAACCTCTCTATGATCGCCAAGAAAAGGAAATCATCTCGTAATTGCCAAATCTTAAGTTGGCATTAAGACAAAGTGGCAATACCAAGGTGCAAGCAGAGGCGAGCTTGAAAATCCGCATAAGAGAGCCTGAGAATGTTGGCGAGATCAAGGGTTGACGAATTGAAATAGAGTTGGCGAGCTGAGGTCTCATGTAGAGTAGGCGAACTGGAATCAGCACATGTGGACAAAATGAAAATAAATTCAAACCATTGCAGCAAAAATTGACTTTGTACGCCACACAGCTGAAGAAAATTAAGAGAGGATGCTAAAGTTAATAAAGGAATTATCCTTATTGATTGAGGAATAAACAAAGAAGGCAAATAAGTCAAGAATTGTGTAGAAAAGAAAGATTGGCATTAAGACAAAGTGGCAATACCAAGGTGCAAGCAGAGGCGAGCTTGAAAATCCGCATAGGAGAGCCTGAGAATGTTGGCGAGATCAAGGGTTGACGAATTGAAATAGAGTTGGCGAGCTGAGGTCTCATGTAGAGTAGGCGAACTGGAATCAGCACATGTGGACAAAATGAAAATAAATTCAAACCATTGCAGCAAAAATTGACTTTGTACGCCACACAGCTGAAGAAAATTAAGAGAGGATGCTAAAGTTAATAAAGGAATTAGCCTTATTGATTGAGGAATAAACAAAGAAGGCAAATAAGTCAAGAATTGTGTAGAAAAGATTGGCACGCCGTTTCTTTGGCCACAGGTGTCTTCATCCATTACTGAGGTTTGAAAATTAACCCTAGCTGTCTCTTTCATTTATTTAATGCAAGAAAGATGTGAAATGATGGAAGGAGAAGAATAAGGGACAAGTGGTAGAGTTTGATTTGGATAGCATGGCTATGTATATGAAGATTGAATGGAAAACCGATTTGATTAAACCTTCATCCTTATCGTTGTTATTTTACTACTTTTAACCGATTCTATGTTGCTGCAAGTTCATGATCGGTTCCTTCCATTTTTGCCATGCTTGATCTACTAAACTTCATCCTTAAGTTGACTAAACAAGTAAACCTGCTTGCAAAACCTTTCCTCCATTGTTTGATGAGCTAAAGGAATAAGCAAAATGAGGCCAACGCGAGACAGAAAGTGTTCTGTTCTGGAAGCGCAGCTGATTAAGGTGAGATTTAATGGTTTCTTGAGATTGAATGATATATTTCTATGATTTCGAGCATGAGAAGCATGATTATAGTCTTGCTTTTGAATTATTCGTGTTAGATCATAGAAATAGAATAAAGTCATATCTTGAAGTAGATGAAAAATAAAATGAAACTGGGTTGAAATTGTAGTAGGATGATGGAAACTTATTAAAGGAAACTAGAACAAGATGTAGTCTGGAAAATAATCGAGAATGAATAAGGAAAGTAATGGAAATGGTATAAAATGATGATAAATGGGCGAGCTAAGTAATATGGAGTGTGGCAGTGGCGAGGTCGCCACATGTTAGTTTAAACTATAAGCGAGCCCACCTCTGAATAAAAAAGACGTGTATGGCGAACTCACATGCATAGGGAATGGTGAGAATGTTGGGCGAGCTCCCACGTGTAAGCCATTTGATGAACGGCGAGCTAGGTTGGGCGAGCTAGTAGGATCTCTGTGGGCGAGCTAGTAGGATCTCTGTAGGCGAGCTAGTTGATTTGTCTCAAGTCTCAACCAAGTGATGGAATTATATAAAAAAAAAGAAAATATTAATAGTTTTAATAAATTATTTTGCAGCTGGGAATTAAGGATTCGATAAAAGCGATCGAGAAGGCGAGCAAGAAGCTAGGCTTCGTAATACCAGGTAAGGAAGTAGTATGTGAAGTGAAATGCATGTCTTGTGGAGTAAAATATTATGAAAATATTGAGAAAATATTTTGGTTTATGACCTGCATTAATTTGATAAATCGTTTTGATTTGGGCGAACTGGTAAAGGGCGGACGAGCCAAAGTGGGCGAACTCTTTTATGTTGTTTTGGGGCGAACAACCCCTGTTTTAATAAAATAAGGACGAGCAAAAGTGGGCGAACTCTTTTTATGATGTTTTGGGGCGAGCGACCCTGTTTTAATAGAAATTCGGGCGAGCCACAAATAGGCAAGCTGACCATGGAAGTGCCGCATTGGGCGAGTTGACCATGGAAGTACCGCATTGGGCGAGTTGACCATGGGCAATGCCAGTATGGGCGAACTGACCATGGGCGAGCCGCTATGGGCAAGCCAGTTTAACTTGTTTTTAAATGCTAAGGTTGGCGGGCGAATACTAGTTCACCGCACTAACGAGTTGACCATGGGCGAGCCGTAATGGGCGAGCTGACCATGGGCAAACAGGTTTAAATTGCATTTTTCTCACACGAAAAATGGGTTGTTTTTAATATCTTTGTAAACAGAAAATATAAAACCTTTTTTGGACGAATTGGCTATGGGCGAGTTGACTATGGGCGAGTTGACCATAGGCAAACTAGCCATGGGTGAGCCAGTTTAACCCGTGCTTTTCTCACTTGGAAAATGGTGAGATTTCGGGTTGTTTTTACTATTATATAAAACCTTTTTGGAAAATAAATCATTTTGGGAAAATGATGAATTTGGTGAAATAATTCCTTAAAGGTGCTTTCTGAGATATAATTTGATTTTGAGACTTTAGGCCCCTAGTTCCATGCATTATGATTTGCGAGGCTAATGGACCTGCCAAGTCAACAGCGATCTCGAGGTCACTTGGCAAGTGGACTCGAGGACCACCCATAGATTGTGGCCATAAATCTACTGTATCCCTGTGGGGATGATTATTCCGTTCTCGAAGGGGGAGGGGGAACGATGAGAGCATGATTTATTTGTAGGGTGATGCCTAGTATCAACTTATTGATTTCTGTTTACTGAGGGGATTTACTGAATCCTATTTACTATTTACTACATTTTAATGTAAATTGTTTAACCAATGATTAGAATGGTGTATTGAGAGTATTGTTTACTATATCCACTATTTTCCTACTTGGTATGATTTTAGGAAAAATAAATACTTTGTGGCATACAGTTTTGCTTTCTTTAAAGCAGCATACATCTCCTTTACTGAGCGCGTGATTCGCTCACCCCTTTGTTTTAACTCCACAGATAAAAAGACACGGAGTTAGAGAACTATATCCCAAATGGATATAGTTACGTGTAAAGCGCTGGGGCAAATTATGTTAAATATGACAAGTACAGTCACTTCTCTTTTACATTTCAGACATAAGTATACAGTACTACTTTATTGAAATAAAGACAATAGGGGATGTCAGATGTAAGGAATTATGAAAAAAATTCATATTCCGTATTTGTTAAATAAATGTTTATCATTTATTACTGTCACTGTTAAATGATAATGGCATCACAGACAGCCCAACCGAAAAAGTTGTATAGAAATACGTGAAAAATGTGGTAACGGGTAGTTACATTTTTGGGTTTGGCATTGTATTCTTTTTCGATCGTCTCTTTATAGTTTTCTTTAATTTCCTTTGCCTTGATGAGTATTTAATCCTTGTGCTTTCTGTTGATTTTGGGACTAATCTATCATTTAAGTATTTCTCTTGCATCTGGTTTTTAATTTAAGATTGGTATTGTTGTTTTTCCCTTTTCTTTCTTTTGTTAGTTTTTGGGTTTGTCATTGTATTCTTTTTTGGTTGTCTCTTTATATTTTTCCTTAACTTCCTTTGCCTTCCTGAGTATTTAATGCATGTGCTTTTCGTTGATTTTGGGACTGGTTTATCATTTAAGTCTTTCTCTTGCATTCGATCTCTCATTTAAGATTTGTATGTTCTATCCTTTGTTGGCCGTTTAGGCTGTTCTTCTCGCTTGATTCTCACATCTTTCTTTAGTTTTCTCGGTGTTTGTGCTACACCAACATCCGTTTTTTGTTTCTATCCTTATTTTTTCCTTTGTATTTCCTATTTTCTTTATGTATTCTTATTTCTTGATTATGCTTCTCTTCCATCCTCCCTATTTTAGGTGTTTTCCCATGTTATCATTGCGTCCAATGCTTCTCACGTGCGTTTTTGTTTTTTGGCCTTCTCATCTGTGTTTCTCTCCTTTTTGTCCCTTCTCTTTCATACATTTAATCTTCCTTGCTTTTGTAGGTTCTACTTGTCATATCTGATCCTTCTCTTACGGTTGTTTCTGAGGTTTGATTTTCTTTTTTTTCTCTTGCTCCTTATATTGCTTTTTATGCTTTACCTGCTCTTGCTTTGATTACTTATGTGTTCTTTGTTGCTCTGAAGGTTTGAGTATACTTTGATGTTTTTTATCTTCCTTCTCCCGCACTTTTTTCACTTTCTTCAGTTGTTTCTATGGTGTTCATTTTGCCTTGAGCATGTGCCTCGCACTCATTGTCTTATTGTTTTTGTTTGGTTACTTTCATTTCCTGCCATGGTGTTCTTTGGATTTATCTTTCTTTCATCTGTCTCGATGTTTTCAGGATCTTTAGCACATGCCTGTCTTTTTACTTACATTTGCTGTTCAAGTTTGTTTGTATCTATTGCTTCAGATGTTTTCTATCATGCCTGGTTATTGTTGCACTCCTTACGTATGTCTGTTTTTGTGACCTTTCAGGTTAGAATGTGCTTTCCTTTTTTGCTGTATGCTCAGATACCCTCCAGCTACTTTTGAGCTTACATTTCTTATGTACTTGTGCTTTGTTCTTGTTGGTTCTTTGTATTGTTTTTGCTTATTTCCAATTGCTTCTTAGTCTTGGTTTTGTCATATATGCACATTCTCCTCTGGTTGCTTTGTTCCTTGCTATCTCCTCTCTTGCTGTTTCTCTTTGCAATTGGAGTTCTTGCATGCATTTTGCTTTTTTTTTTTTACTTTTTCATTGCTGATTTCTTTGGTCTTTTTTCCCTCTTTCCTTCATTGGCATTTTACCTACTCAATCTGCCTCTTTTATACTTTTTCCCCTAATCATGATTTTGTTCGTGCATGCAAACTGAATTTACGATTCTAATTTCTCAAGTTTTACTTTCTTTTACATCCCATGTGAATTTTCTTTCCCTACTTGGTTTTGCTTTAATTTTCCTATTTGTTTGTTTGTTTTTTTATTAGCTTTGTGTTTTCTTGATTGTGATTTGCGTCATACTTGGTTGAATTGTCTTGCTGCCCTAGCAATATCATTTCTCTTCTTCTTAAGACACTTTTATTCCTTATTTGTTTGCATCTTGCTTTTATTTTTACCTGTGATGCTTTGCTATACCCTCATTAAGTGTTGTCCATGGCAAAGAATGTCATTCTTCTGTCCAAATCAATTTGCCTTCTCAACTTTTCTCCCGATTGCTTAATTTGGTTTCTATCTCACTTTTGCATCCAGTTTTTGATGTGCAAGGTTTTTGACAATGACACACAGAGAAGCAAGCAAAGGTAAGTGTTTGGCTGGCTACTCTAAATTTACAGATGATAAAGTCATTTTTTTTAATTCTTTTTTATTACGAAGTCATTTTCTCCCTCATTATGCTTTTGCAAACATTGAGTGTTTTCGTTGGCTGCTCTGAATTTGTAGATGATCTTGCTCGCCCACTTGGTTTTTGTGGTCTAGACCAAGGTTCGACAAAATTCAATAGGCTAAAACGAAGATTGTATCTCAAAAATCAAAGAGCGAAGCATAGGAAAAATGAAATCGATCTTGATACTTCCTCATCTAGTTCATCTTGTTGAACAAATGCATGCTCAAAATCTTGTCGATCATGCATAGATGTTGATGTTTTTTATGCCAGTTTTGGTCGTATTCTGTCTCGCTCTGGCATTGAATGCCAATGTAAATGTCTTGTTCATGGTCAAACAACTCAACCTATTCCTACTACTCCTATAGCCATCCTTGGAAGTAATACCATTGTTTATCCTGTGTTAACAAATTACCTGTTTATTTAAACATTTTTCACTAGTCTTCTGATTTTAAGCACTTTGTATGCTACATCAAGAATCAAGTAAATTTAATAGGTTGAAATGGAAATTGTTTCTTCCAGTCTGTTGACACAATGCAAAAATTTTCATGGGTTTTTGCTTTTTTTCTCTCTTTTGCATCGGCTATTTATCTACTTGTTTATTTCCTATAATTCCTTCCTATACTGTTTGTTAATTTATGCTAGGAATTTTTTTTTCTTTTTTAACTATATATTCCATTTTCTTTTTTTGATTTTTTTGCGATTATAAATCATTTTTCTTCCTTGGCTTGCTTTTGCAAGTATTAAGTGTTTTTGCTGGCTACTTTAATTTTGCAGATGATCTTGCTTGCCCCCTTGACTTTTGTGGTCTAGATCAAGGTTCGACAAAATTTAATAGGCTCAAACAGAGATTGTATCTTAAAAATCAAAGAGCAAAGCGTAGGAAAAATGAAATCGATCTTGATGCTTCCTTGTCTACTTGTCCTGATTTTGCTCATCTTGTTGAACAAATGCATGCTCAAAATCTTGTCAATTATGCATAGATGCTGATGGTTGGTCTAGAACCTAAAATTCCTAGTAGTTGTTTTGCTTTTGATGGCCATTTTGTTGGTATTCTATCTTCCTCAGGTGTTGAATGCCAACCTGAATATCATGTTCACGGTCAAACAACTCAACCTGTTGCTGCAACTCTCATGGCCATCCTTAGAGGTGATAGCATTGTTTCTCCTATGTTAATAAATGAGTTGTTTATTTAAACCTTTTTCCTTAGTCTTCTGATTTTTATGCATTTTGTATGCTAGATCAAGGATCAAGTAAATTTAATAGGTTGAAACGGAAATTGTTTCTCAAAATTCAGAAAGCCAAGTGTACTCAAAATGAAATTAATCTTGATGCTTGCTTGTCTATACACCCTGTTTTTGTTGATACCAGTGAAGGAACCCATGGTCAAGATCTTGTCGGTTGCTCCCAAGCACAGCCACTTAGTTCTGTACCGCAAGTTGCTAGCATTTGCCTAGCTTCTGATCATAGTTTTGGCAATTTTTTGCCTCCCTCTGAGCTTGGATCTCAACCTAAATTCCCTGCTCATCCACAGTCACCCAAATTGGCTGTTAGTTCTACTTCGAGTATCCTTGCAAGTAATGCCATTGTTTATTCGATTTTGGCAAATTCCCTGTTTTTTGTTTCATTTTCCCTTTGTGTGTTACATTTCCTCACTTCCTTATTTTACCTTGTCCTTCTTCATCCTTTTCTTTGTATCCCTGTTTTTTAGCTCCTCCGCATCTAAGTTTGGAATCACACCAATTGTGTGGTAAGAACATATTTTCCCCCCTTTCTTTTAATTCTGGATAAGCTTTCCACTCAGCTTCAAAGCATGCATTGCTTCGGCATAAACGCATTTTCCCACAAAAATATTTATTCGGTTACTCTTTAGCTATTGTAAAAAAAATTTAGCTACTCGCCCATGTATAGATGCATCTAAACAGCAATCATCTCGCTTAATAGAAGTTCTTACAAATCAGCATCTAATTTTTGTGGAGAATGCAGCTAGATTGTCTAATAGCAATGAAGCTGATCAAATGGATTTCTGCCATGATTCCTATGAATGTTTAAGTCGGGTGCAAATTGATCATGTCAACTTTAATCCATGCAATAAAATAAATTTGATCTCTGTTTTTTCAAGAGTGAATGTTGATGGAAATCTGGAAACAATTTATGGCCCTTCCAACTGCAAGTCATTGGTCCTTGCTATACATTCTTATCAGCTTTTGATGTCACTCCTCCTTTCTATGTTGTTGGCTCCAGTAGTAATTCATTTGATTTTGATAGGTAGTATACAACTAATGGTAGAGAAGTGTCTCTCTTGCTTTCACATACTCAAGGGACTTTCCATGTTGATGCATCACTTGGTTCTTCATTTGGTAAGACTTATTTTTTTGGTTTTGCCTAAGTGATTCTGTTTTTTTTTTAATCTACGATGCTTGCTTTTTTTTCCATTTTCTACTCCTTTATTTACCTATCTTAGTTGTTACTGTACATAGTTGGTCTAATGCATGTTATCCTGTTGGTTTCATTTAGATGCTTCTCAAATACCTTCATCATCTCTTCAAGCTAACAATTAGGAGAATTCTACACCTTTCTTTTTTGATGATTTACTGTGCTTGCAGTTTATTCTTTTCTTATATTTATATTATCTCAAATCATTTCTTATTTTGCATCTCTTTGTTTACCTATCTGCCTTGCTTTTATATGTTGTTGATCTAATACATGCTCCCTTCTTTGTTTCATTTAGGCAGTTCTCAAATATCTCAGACGTCTATGCCGGTCACCAATCGTGAGATTTTTACGTATTCTCTTTTATATCACTTCTCATATTTCTTATTGCTCATTTGCTTTTGTTTCGTTTTTCCCTATCTTTCTTGGTATTATATATTTCTAACCTGATGTATGTTGTCCTCTTTTGTTCTATTAGAGATCTTCTAGATGCATCATTCATCTACTTTAACTAACAATCATTCAACATTTGCTTTTTTTTTAGCAATCATTCTACTTCTATTGTTCTTTCATGAAGTTATCAATTATGTCCTCTTACAATATTGCTTGCTTTCTTTTTACATCTATTCCTTTCTTCCTTTTTTCTTTTTTAGGAAAATATTTTGAGCCTCTTGATTTGGGCGGCTTAGATTATGAGTGTCCCTACTGCTGTGCTAAGATGTGGTACGAAGAGAGGTTAATGAGGTGTCATAATAGATCATCCCCTGTGTTTACCTTGTGTTGGAAAGAAGGAACAATTGCTTTGCCTACAACTCAATTCACTCCTCCATTTCTTGATAGTTTACTAGATTATAGAGGAGGTTGAAAATCAAAAAAGTTTAGGGAAAATATCAGGAGTTACAATTCAATGTTCCAATTTACTTCCACTGGAGGCAAAATTGATTCTTCTGTCAATGCCCGCCCTGGACCTTATGATAGGTGGTCAAGTCCATCATCGTATGGGATCTCTATTACCGCCAATTGGACAGGCTCCCAAGTTTGCACAACTATATATATGTGATACTCAAAATGAAGTTGCAAATAGATTAAGGCCTTTCCAAGCTTCTGATTCTACTATTGATCTTGATGCTGATATTGTAAGAGGTTTCATGCACATGTTTGATGAAATTAATTCAATTGTTAAGATCTTCAGAATGGCTAGAGATTGATTTGTTGAAGATAGTTATGCCCCTATTCGACTTCGCTTGATTGGATCAAAAGATCGTGATGATCGACAATATGATAGGCCATCAAGCATGGAAGTTGCTGGTTTGCTTATGGGTGAAGATGAAGGACCTCAAGATGATTGTGATATTGTTATCGATCATAGATCTGCTAGCTTGAAACGCATTAGTGAACTTCACCCTTTTTTTATGGGAATGAATATTCGATCCTCTTTCCTTTTGGTGACGAAGAATTCCAATTAGGAATTAAATATAGAAATTCTAATCGCAAAGGCAATAAGGAATGAGATTGTATCACCATGATGGAATACTATAGATGTCCCATTCAGCAACGCATGTCAACAGGTCATACTCTTCTTAGAGGAGGACAACTTTTCCAACAATTTGTCATTGATGCTTTTCTTTGTATTGACGGATGCGCTTGCAATGGATTCGAGACAATCAAAGACAATTGAGGTCTGAAATCTATTAAGGAGTTCAAGAAGTTGTCACAAGAGGTGATGTGGATAGCCATGCAATTGGCAAACGTATAATATTGCCATCAAGCTTTGTGTCTGGCCCTCGATATCTATTCCAAAATTACCAAGATGCCATGGATATTTGCAGGAAATTTGGCCAACCTGATTTATTTATCACATTCACCTGTAACCCAAAATGGATTGAAGTTGAAAAAGCATTGTCGATAATTCCTAGTCAGAAAATTGAAGACAGGCAAGATATTTTGACGCGGTTGTTTAAGTTACGATTGAAATGTTTGATGGATGATTTAATCAAGAAGAAACACTTTGGCCAAACAATGGCAGGTTTTTGTTTTTCCCTTTTCTTTGACTTTTTGCTCAATACATGCTGACTTGTTCTCTTCTAATTTACCCTTTTTCCCTGTATATCTTACAGTTGTATACACAATTGAGTTCCAAAAACGAGGATTGCCACATGCTCATATTCTCTTATGGTTGCATCCTGATGATAGGCATTCAACACTAGAGGACATTAACAAAATCATATCGGTTGAAATCCCAGACAAAAATCAGGATCCTGTTGCCCATGAAGTTGTTTCAAACTTCATGATTCATGTACCATGTGGGGTACTCTCCAGCAATGCTCTATGCATGAAAGAAGGAAAATGCTCCAAGTTCTTTCCAAAGCATTATGCATCTCAAACTGTTGTTGGGGAAGATTTAATCGCTTCTTATAAGAGATGACCTCCAACAAATGATGGAATGCTGGTTGAGAAAAATGGTGTAATGCTTGACACACGATATGTTGTGCCACATAATGTTGATTTACTTGTGAGGCATCAAGCTCATTTGAATGTTGAAATCTGTGCAAAAACTAAATTGATCAAATATTGTTCAAGTATGTTAACAAAGGACCTGATAGAACTAGAGCTATAATTGAAGAAGTAGCCATTGAGAGTCGAGACGAGGCTCAAGCCAAGTCAAATGAAATCGATGAAATCAAGACTTTTTTCGATTGTAGGTACATATCATCACATGAAGCATGTTGGAGGATTTTTGGCTTTGAAGTTCATCATAGAGAACCTTGAGTTATCCGTTTACCTGTCCATCTTCCAAACCAGCATTACATTAACTTCCCTAAAAGCTCAAACTTGTTAAATGTTTTGCGACAACCAATGTTGGACAAAACCATGTTTACAGAATGGATGGAAGCAAACAAAATCTTCCCAAATGCAAGAAGCCTAACGTATACAGATTTTCCCACGCAATAGGTTTGGTCTAAAAAAGAAAAATGTTGGAAGCCGAGAGACAAAGGAAGATCTGTTGGGCGAATTAACTTTGTCCATCCAGCTGCTGGTGAACTATATTACTTGAGGTTATTGTTGAATATTAAAAAAGGTGCAACAAGCTATAATAATATCAAAACAATAAACTGTATTCTCCATCCTTCATTCCAATCAACATGTCATACTTTGGGTTTATTGGGAGATGACAAGGAATGGGATCATGCTTTGGAGCAAGCTTCTTTATGGGCAACTGAGCATGAATTAAGACAATTATTTGTCACCTTGATCCTTTTTTGTGAAGTCGAAAATCCCATGGCGTTGTAGGATAGACATTGGATGCTTTTTGGTGAAGATATTCAATACAGGTTCAATCATCAATTTAGCAACTGTCATGGCTGCTTATCTGAGCAAGAGTTGAAGAATGAAATATTAGTTTCACTTGAGCAATTATTCAACAAGCATGGATCATCCTTGTCAAACTATCACTTTCCTTTTCCATCCATTAGCTCAATTCATGGAATGCACGATAGATTAGTTATTGAAGAAATGGATTATGATGTTTCTGAGTTACAGAGGCAACATGCATCTTCCGTTGCAATGTTGAACCAAGGCCAAAGAGCTGTTTATGATGCTGTTCTTAATTCAGTGTTCAACAATGAAGGTAGACTTTTCTTTGTTTATGGACATGACGGTACAGGCAAAACCTTTCTTTGGCAAACAATCATAGCTGCACTTCAATCAACCAAGAAAATAGTTCTTGTTGTTGCTACATCTGGCATTGCATCTTCGCTGTTGCCAGGTGGTCGTACTGCTCACTCTCGATTCAAAATTCCATTAGAGGTTAATGAGATATCAACTTGCCAAATAAAGCGCGGTTCAGAACTTGGTAGACTTATTACCATTGCAAGTTTGATAGTTTGAGATGAGTCTCCAATGGTCCATAGGTATTGTTTTGAAGCTTTTGAGAGAAGTCTTCGTGATATTATGCTTTCTGGTGTTGATGGACAACCAAAACATACATTCAGAGGCAAAACAATTTTGCTCGGTGGTGATTTTAGACAAATTTTGCTTGTAATTTCAGGAGGAAGAAGATCTCAAATTGTCAATGCATCAATCAGCAAATCACCTTTATGGAGATATTGTAATGTTTATTGCCTTACTATGAACATGAGGCTGAGGTCCCAAATGCATGATCCTCATTTATCAGCTCAAAGAGAAGACTTTGCCCAATGGATCTTGGATGTTGGCAATGGGAAAGCCACTGGTGTTCAAGTAGGCATAGACAGTGATGATACATGGATTCAAATACCAGCTGATTTGCTCCTTGAGGATAGTTGTACACCTGTTCTGACAATTATAAATGCTATTTATTCAGATTTGCAGCATTACTTTGCTGAATCAGCATATCTAAGAGAGCGTAAAGTTGTTACACCCTTCAATGATACCGTTGATGAAGTTAATTCAACTGTTTTGTCATTGATACTAGGTGAGGAAAAAATATACCTTAGCTTTGATTCTATATCAAATGCTGATGGCCATCTTTTTGACCAAGAAATCATGTATCCACCCAAATTTCTCAATTCACTCAAACTTGTCAATGCCCCAAACCATCAGCTTTGTCTCAAGTTAGGATGTGTTGTCATGTTGCTCAGAAACATAAATCAAACAAGTGGCCTGTGTAATGGAACCAGACTTATTGTGACTCAACTAGCCTCAAATGTAATTGAAGTAGAAATTATCACTGGTAGTCATATTGGTGATAAAGTCTTTATCCCTAGAATATGTTTTGTCTTAAAAGATGTCAAATGGCCTTTCGTACTCAAGAGAAAACAATTCCCACTCCAGTTGTCTTATGTTATGACTATTAACAAAAGCCAAGGCCAAACTCTTGAATATGTTGGTTTATATTTGCCCAAACCTATATTCACTCATGGACAATTATATGTTGCAATATCAAGAGTAACAAATAAAAATGGATCGAAAGTCTTGATTCATAATTCTGATCCTCAATTACATTCTCTAACTAAAAACATAGTTTACTCTGAAATTTTTGATGACTTACCCCAAGGTTATCTCTTTAGCTTTTGCCATTTGTTTGTATTATCTTTGCTATTTTCATTTTTTTCTTCGTTGTCTCCTATTTAGTGCTTATTATGAACTTTCTCTCTTCAATTAATCATTATTAAGACTTCTTTTTTTAAATTCATGCTAACTGTTCTCTTGGATTGTCCTGTGTACTTGTTTATGTTACAGCCACTGTTTCCTCTTAGAAAAAAAATTTACGTTCTTTCTTTTCTATATTGTATAGTAGGTAATATTCCTTTTACCTTTTTTTTTATCTTTTTTGAATTCATATGCAATATCATAACCTATTTTCAATTTTTTGATGCCTATGCTTGCTTTTTTTTTTTTACTGTTGCACAATCTGTATTGGCGTTAGTTTTATTGCTTTTATTTTTACTTTTTTTTCCTATCATTTAATCCCTTACAAAACTCATTATGAACTATATGTTTCCTGTCCAACATTCAAGTTTTGATTGTACTGTAAATAATTATCCCTTTACATTTTCCCTTTGATTCCTTGGCAATCCAAATACAACATTTTTATCTATGCTAACTATTAGTTTTGTTGCTTTTTTCCCCTTTTTTACATTGTCTTACTTACATATTTCAATTGCTTTCTCAACTTCCTTGCAGCATGCATGCCTATCATCATCTTTACCTTATGTGTAGTCCCTTTAGTTTTGCTACCATGTGCTACCTTTTATCTTTGACATTCAATTTAAATTGCCTACATGTTTAATCATTAACATTTATGTTTGGTTCAGTGAATCTTGTAGCTTATTTCATTAACTAAATAGAGTTTAAAGGCATTCTACTATTTTTGCTTCCTTTTTTGTTCTGCTAATTTCCCCTTCCCCCTTTCAACTATATGATACTCATGCTTTAATTTTTTTCATGCCTTTGGCTCTGAACAGTCTACTACATTGTTAGCAAATTCAATATAAGTTACATGTTGCTCAATTTGCTGACTCCATTGGAACCTTGCTTGAAGCTTCAAGTTCAAGTAGTTAGAATTTGGAATAACATTTTAACTAATGCTGACAGAAGATTTCCGTCACTTGATCTATTGGTTGTCAACAAAGAGGTATGCCAATAACTATCCACATGTACTTATACGACATTTTCAAGATTTAATACAAATATTCAATGCTACTGTTGGTTTATCTTGGCTGTTAACAATATCTAAGGAAATGCTTTGCAAGCTTCCATTCTCAAAAAAGATGAAATGATATTTAAGCCTCTCCTTAAAGAAGATTTTGTTTATGATATCACTAGCTACTTTGTGGGTAGAACAAAAGGCTCTTATAATGTTCTGGTGGCTGGTGCAATTCCTACGATGGCAGTAAGCCCAGCAAAGGAATTTCCTGATGATGTGCCCCTTTAGAGACTAAAAAACAGGTAATAGCATTCTGAGATGTTTTACTCCTTACACCATTCCTTACCTTTTGTTCATTAGTTCACACAAGCACACTAAGTTTATTACACTTTAAAAAACCATTAACAACTTAGTTAAAAACAATTATAAGATGCTTTAGAACTGACTGCCAACACAATAGTTAAAACATTGATATTTTATTTTTGTTTGTTA
This sequence comes from Heritiera fomes, assembly GCA_032173925.1. Classification (NCBI taxonomy): domain Eukaryota; kingdom Viridiplantae; phylum Streptophyta; class Magnoliopsida; order Malvales; family Malvaceae; genus Heritiera; species Heritiera fomes. Next base: position 1,868,890 of record JAPDPM010000017.1, read on the forward strand.
TTTCAACACATTTGTCTTCCACTCTTTTTCTTGAATAATCTATCTTTTTTTGTTTATCTCACTACAACTACACATTAAAATTCATTTAAGACAAATATCATCCTAAAACAAGCAATACTATTTTGATTACTGAGTCGATCTCTCATTGCTATCTTTTTCTACTTAGCTTTACACATTCCTGCTTATCTTACTTACAGGGGAAACGAAAAACTAAAAGAGTAATCAACCTTTTATATCCAACTCAAAATCTCCCATCTGTCCAACTGCCATTACAAGGATATAACCAAAATTGTCTTTGGTTGATGGCTGCAACTTCTGATGAATACTAAACATAAGCTAAAACACACCTGTTTGGTAACTCATCATATTTGCTTTTGTCTTCCTTTTGAAAAACAATGTCTGTCCTAATCTTGAGTTGCTGCTGATAAATTATGTAATCAAGATGTTCGCAACCTTTACACTTCTATTTTAAAGGCTTTGTTCAAGGGTAAAAACACTTTTGTAAATCAGCACAAACTCCAACTCTTTCACTTGTCAACATAACAAAAACGCAACATCATGCATTGATAATAAATTATTTCTTGACTTTTTTATTCCCTTTTTTGTATAGATACAACCTGCTCTATCTGCATTCATGTAATCTAGGTTTTAGTCGATTTTTGAAAAGCCTTTTCGAAGTTACAATGTTTTCATTTATATGCATGTATGTATCTAGATCATACCTTTGTTAGGCCTATCTCAAAGCCAAGTTTATTCTTTTTTTGGTGCTACTTATTTTGCCTGCATTGTTTTATTGTCTGTTTGTTCTCCTGTGTGTATCTAATTTAGTTTGTAGATTTGTTTTTTCTTGGTTAACTATTTTGGGCTTTTTAAGCACAAAAATTTTGTTGTTTCCTTGTTTTGCTAATTGGTTTGAGGGAAGAACCTTGCATGTCTATAACAAACTAAATTTTTTGACAAATTTAGAATTATTTGGTACATGATTTTTCCCGTTAATGGTCATTTCTTATTCCTGAGCTGAAAGATTTTGAATCTAGACAAAGTCAGCTGCTCCAATTCTCTAGTTTGGTGATAGTACTTCTCAAAATGACAATATGTGATTCTTAGCTGGCATTTTTGAGTAAAACATTAAATAGTCTAACTGGTTTAATTACTTGAATTATCTACTTTTGCTATATTAGTGTTTTGTCATGCCCAAACAAATAGTCTAATGAACCTCAACAATATCTTCAATTTTTACATGTATATTGATGATAGCTTTTCAATTTGAAGTTAATTCATAATCCATGCTTGACTGGCAACTTATTGTTAGCTATAAGGAATTATTATATGTAGTTTCAGCTCAAAATGACAACCCTTCATATAACTCACTCAACTATTCAACTCCACTAATGGAGTACCTAAAGAAATTGATACTTAGCAAAGTTTCTTGGCAACTTAATACTGCCTCTTAATCCTTTAACTTGTGATAATTCTTTGTTCTGCACGTGAAACAACAAATTTATCGATAAATTATATAAGGTTAAAAATAGAACCATATATGGCAACTTATCTTTTTGTTATTTGCTTTCTTATACTTAGTAGGCCATGAATTATTGTGCATCTTGTGTTTAATTTATTAAAAAGCTTTAAACTTTTATAATTAAACCGTATCTTACCATTTTTAATATTTCTTTTATATTCACATTGTCAACTAGATCGATCTAATGGAATTGCTAGGATTGATCAAAATTACATTTTATTTAAATAAATTCTGCAACATTTATAATAAACGTTTGAAAATTATAAGTATTTGTTAAAACAAATATTTAAACTATATAAAAAGACCGTAGTAAAGCACAGAGGTCTACCTAGTATAGATTAATATGTATGTGGCTTCTTGAAGAAGCTTTGACAGCCACTTAAATCCCACTAACACTCTTTCTACCAGCCACTTACATCCTCATTATCACCATCCATCATCATCACTTATCATCCCTCTCTCTCCTATTTCATTTCTCTCTCTCGTGATTTTCCTCACTACTTCACTCTCTCAGCTACACTCCACCAACATTGTTCTCACCATTCTCACCTTCCTCGTGTCTCTCCTCCACGCAAACAAGGCAGCAGCAAATTACCTTCCTTCGACCTTTATTTCTGCAACAACTTACCCACACAACTTGCGTGTAGGTTCCTTCATAGCAATGGCCATCTCCATTTCTCCTCTGCAACAGTGAAATAGAAAATAATAGCATGAAGTATGGTACTAAGGATGGAACAAGAGAATGTGCAGAGGAGTGGCTGTTGCTTGGAGAATCTAGACAAAACTATTGAGTGACTGAAAGGAGATGTTTTCTTTGGCTGTCTAATAGGGGTGATCAGGGGTTATATAAAGAGGAAATAGTGGCCGGATATAGAAGATATGATAAAAGAAGGCATCTTCACACGTTTGATATAACATTGAAAAATTTGGAGGACTAAATTTCCTAAGGTAAGGAGAATGTGAAGACCGCCAAATTACTTTATAGAATTTGTAAATGAATGTATAAAATTGAATAAATTAAGGGTTAATATATATTTATATATAAATATACATTCATGTCATTTATATATTAATATATGAATACAAATATATAATTCTACTCAATTAAATTAATTAATATAGAAAGTATGAAAATGTCAAGAACATGTAGTAAATAAATTTAAAATGAATTAGAATATAATTAGCAAAAATCCATATAGGACTTAAATTAAACAAAAAAAATAACCAAATGAATAAAATATAGATTAATATGTATGTGGCTTCTTGAAGAAGCTTTGACAACCACTTAAAACCTACTAACACTCTCTCTACCAGCCACTTACATCCTCACTATCACCGTCCATCATCATCACTCATCATCCCTCTCTCCCATTTCATTTTTCTCTCTCGTGATTTTCCTCACTACTTCACACTCTCAGCTACACTCCACCATCATTGTTCTCACCATTCTCACCTTCCTCGTGTCTCTCCTCCATGCAAACAAGGCAGTAGCAAATTACCTTCCTTCGGCCTTTATTTCTGCAGCAACTTACCCTCACAACTTGCGTGTAGGTTCCTTCACGGCAATGGCCATCTCCATTTCTCCTCTGCAGCAGTGAAATAGAAAATAATAGCATGAAGTATGGTGCTAAGGATGGAATAAGAGAATGTACAGAGGAGTGGCTGTTGTTTGGGGACTCTCGACAAAACTATTGAGTGACTGAAAGGAGATGTTTTCTTTGGTTGTGTAACAGGGGCAATCAGGGGTTATATAAAGAGGAAATGGTGGCCTAAAAACAGGGGCTTTGAGGCTGAGTTGAAGGTTGTCGATGGAGCAGAAACGGAAGCCAACCGATAGAGGAAAGAGAGGTGACCATCATCACTGCCTGAAGAGGAAATACCCGATAAGGAAAGAAAACTAACGCTAGTTTAGTGAAGAGATGGGTCACAAGGGAGAAGAAACTCTTTCTTTGCAAAGAAACTGAACCAAAAATGAGTGAAGAAGAGAGAGATCGAGAGAGCTAAAGACAGATGAGGGCAGAAAAGAGATTGAAGAAAAGAGGAAGAGATGGGTTGTAATAACGATGTAAGAAGCTATTTTCAGGTGCTAAATTTTCAAGGACATTTGGTGGTTTTAAAAGAAGCAAAAGGAGGCTAGAAATGAAGCAAGCTGTAGCGTGATGATGAGGATGAAATGGCATGAGGTTCTGCTGAGTTAAGGGACTGAAGCAATGGCGTTGGAGCAAGAAAATAAGGGCAATACAGGGGTCTAAATGGGACTCTCGGTAGAGGACTTTAAAGGTTGAAATTTAGTGGTTTACGGTTTGACTAAGGGCTGATCAAAATAGTGATGAATAGGGATAAATTAAGGGCTAGACGATGGCCATATTGGTGGCTAAACTGAGCAGCTCTAGGGTGCTAAAACACGGGAAGATCACGGGCTGCTAAGTGGTGTCGTTCAGGGTTGTTCAAGAAGGCAGTTGCTACCCTGTATTGTTGACCGAAAAAAAAAAGGGGGGGAAAGAAAGAGGAAAATTCTGGGAGTCTTGCTAGGATTTTTAAGATAAAAATGATTGATGAAACTAATACAAATTGGTCATAATTCTATGAAGCTTTGTAGAATTTATTTGACTATTTTTCTAAGTGAATATGTATGTGAATTTAATTTGTAGAGAACAACCAAGGGATGAATTGATGTGGCTGACTAAGTTTTGGGAGTTTGAGTCTCTAGCCTTGAGACATTTATGGTAAGTAATTTACATGAATCTTGATTAATATTACCTAGTGGAATAAGTGATTGTGGTGTATAAAGGAACTTTAGAAAATTTCTATATAATTGCTTAAGGTTAACTATAAGGACTAAGAAGTAGGTATCTCATTTCATGTAGCATAAGTGATATACGAATATATATGTTAGAGTTACATTATATGGTATATGTTATACTATGAGAAGGATGATCTGATTTTGGAAAATTATGGGCATAGGGATAAAATTATTTTGTATGTGATAATATAATAATTGAGATATAAAAAGGGATGTACAAGCAAATAATTAGGAACAAGTACTTAATTTTCTTATCCACCTTAGTGGTTACATTTTGATATTATTTATGAAGCATAAGGAAGGAATCGATAATGATATTTGTGATGCAAGATGGTTATTATGGATATAATGGTATTCCTGCGGATAGCACTTATTTAGATTAATAATGCTTGGTTAAAATATATATTGATATAAATTTTGATGTGTATTGATTGTAGAGAATTCGCAAGGAAGTGGAAAAGCACAATTAGTCAAGTGCAGTGGTTACTAAGTGCCAAGTTTGGTACACCATAGGTAAAAGATATATATATCGGAACGTAAGGGATACTGAATGCAATTTTAAAATCAACTACCTTGTGGTTTTATAAACTATATTTTCTTGCAGGGGGTTTTAAGAAATATAAGATGTTATGCTGCGAATTTTTATGAAACTAATGGTTTTAGTGATTTAAGCTTAACTTAAGCAACCATTTGAAAATGGCAAAGTATCCGGTAAGCTTATTTTGAAAAAGGTTAAATCTTATGATTTTGATTTGTTTATAAAACTTTTAGTCGAGATATTAATCTCATGGAAATTATCAACTGATGATATTGGTTTGAAAATATTATGAGCACATATGATTTATTGCTTTTGAAAGAAATATATACTAGTTCTTTTGTGAACTTTCCTAAAGCTCAAAAAAAACTGTTTTGAATTCTGAAAATATATATATGTAAGATCTAATTTTACCCTACTGTAGACCTTAATCTCATAAAATGGATATTGGAAATTAAATAAATAAAGAACATTGATTTCCACTTGGTTGAAAAGCTCGTTATCATGAGATGAGAATGGAGCAATTTCGGTGAAATAATGCATGGGCGAGAATGTTGTTCAGTTCGCCAATGGGCGAGTAGAGTAATACGCTGGCAACGGAATGGCTGGCGAACTGATGTAGTTTGGCGAACAGACGAGGTGGAGACCGGAATCAGCTTATGTGGACAAGGAAAATGGCTTCAGAACCATTAGCAGCCAAGATTGACTTTGTGAGATATACGGTCGAGGACAATAAATGAAGGAAAGTTAAAGTCAATAAGGGAATTAGCCTTATTGGTTGAGGAAGTAAACAAAGTCTGCAGCAGAAGAAAAAGAGTGTGAAAGGGAGACTTTCACGCCACTTGTGCTTCATTTTTCTTCATGCATTAAAGGAGTGATGGACGTGAGGAATGATGAAAGAAACAGGATAAGAGGCAGGCGGTAGCTAGTGATTGGTTGAGCAGGGTTATATAAGAAGAAACACTTGAGGCAAATCTATTTAGCAAACTTCATCTCCCTCCCGAAAATTATGCAACTGAGAGCTTATGTTATTCCTCTCGTTTCTGTCATACTTGATTTACTGAGCTTCACTCTTCAGTTGGCCAAAACACATGAACCTGCTTATAAAGCCTTTCTTTCATAATTGGTGAGCTGAAAGAATAAGCAAAAGGAAGGCTAACATGAGACAGAAAGCAGTCTGTTCTGGAAGTGAAGTTGGTTGAGGTGAGTTTCATATTTTCTGAGGATTTCTTGAGGCTCAATGATAGATTTCTATGTTTTATACAGTAATAAACATAGATACAGTCTTGTTTTAGTTAGATCTTTGGAGAATATGGAAACAAAGAAAATAATGGAATAAGTGACGACAATGGTGACCATGTTGATCGCCCGTGTCGAAAGTTTGTAATCGCCAATGAGGCGAGTAGGAAATGATGTATTCGCCAATGTTATTCATGTGGGCTAGGTCGCCCAACGGTAGTTTAGTTCATGGGCGAGCTCACAAAACCACGGTGAGTAATGGCGGGCGAGATGCCACGTGGTAGCCATATGGTGACTGGCGAGCTCGTCTGGGCAAACTAGTAAAGCTCTATTTGGGCGAGTAGTGATACGAGTTATTTTAATTTCGCCCAAGTAATGGAAAATTATATATATATTATATAAAGAAAATATTAATAGAATTTATATAATTTGCAGCCGATAATTGGGAATGGCTATGGGCGAACAGAGAGCAGGGCGAAGCAAGGCTTCGTTTCTAACAGGTAAGGGAGATATATGTGAAGTAAAATACATGCCCTGTGGAGTAGAAATATGATAAAAATATTTAGAAATTATTTTTGGTTTATGGCATGTATTTATTTTAATAAATTGTTTGATCGCGGGCGAGCTTCTAGCCGCCATATGTTGTTTTGTTGGGTGAACTAATGAAGGCGGGCGAGCATCTTTGTTATAAGCAGAAACCTGGGGCGAGCCAAGCGGCGAGCTCTCTTTCATAGAAACTGGGCGAGTGCCCTTGTTTTAAAGAGAAATCCAGGTAAGCCATAGTTGGGCGAACCATTTTTAATGTGTTTGGGCGGGTGGCCTTTGTTTTAAATTTAAGGCGGGCGAACCGTTATCAACGAGATATGGTTGTTTTGAAAAGCTAATGGCGGGCGAATACTAATTCACCGTCTTGTCGAGTTAGTCATGGGCGAGCCAAATGAGCGAGCTGACCATGGCGAATAGGTTTCACGTTTCCAAGGTTTCTAAATTGAAAAATAAGCTAATTTTATTATCTTTGAAAATAAAAAAAAATAGAAATATGAAACCTTTGGCGAGTTGATTACTGGGCAAGCCATTGAGGGTGAGCCGGTTTTGTTTTCAAGTTTAAAAGCAAGATGGTAGGCGAACACAGGTTCTCCGCCATGGGCGAGCTGCCATGGGCGTGCCATATGAGGGCGAGCTGTCCATGGGCGAGCAGGTTTTAAAACGTTGAGATTTTGGAAAGTCTTCAAAGGGTTTTGTAAAGAGAAAGCTTAAACCTTTTTGGAAATTAAATCATTTTGAGAAAATGATAATACGGGTGAAATGATTCCTTAAAGGTTTTTCATGAGTTATAAAAGTGATTTTGAGACTTTAGGCCCCTAGTTTCATGCAGAGTTATGAGTTATGAGGCTGATGGACCCGTCAAGTCATCAGCAGGTCTCGAGGTCACCTGGCAAGTGGACCCGAGGACCACCTATAGATTATGGCCATAGATCTGAGATAGCCGTGAGGGGCGATGGCCTACGGGTGCACCCCATAAGCGGCAGATTCCGTTCTCACAAGGGGGAGGGGGAACGATGATAGCATGATTTATTTATAGGGTGATGCCTAGTCTCAATTTATTAAATTCTGTTTACTGATAAGATTTATTGAATCTTATGTATTGTTTACTGCATTTTAAAGTAAACTTTTTAACCAATGATTTAAGTGGTGTAATGAGAGTGTTGTTTTACTATAATCACTGTTTTCCTATCGATATGATTTTAGGAAAAATCAAATAGTTTGTGGAATATAGTTTTGCTTTATTTAAAGCAACATATGTTTCCTTTACTGAGCGTATGAATCGCTCACCCCTTTGTTTTAACTCCACAGATAAGAAGTACACGGAGTTGAGAGAATTAGCTCTCAGATGGGTATAGCTATGCTTAAAACACTAAGACATGGCACGTTAAATGTGACAGGTATAGTCTCTTCTCTTTTACATTTCAGAGATATGTATACAGTACTACCTTTGTGAAATAAAGGTTAATAGGGGATGTCAGATTAAAAGGATAATGAAAAGAAATTTCATATTCCATAATTAATAGATAAATGTTTATCATTTATCAATGTTACTGTTGAATGTTAATGGTATCGCAGACAGCCCAACCGGTTAAGTTGTATGGAAATACATGAAAAATGAGGTAACAGGATGTTACAATATATGTTTTGAGACATGACTAACTAAAGTCAGTATAATATTGTTTTGAAACTACTGTGTGTGACCTTGATTCTGTCCGCAGTAGGTATTTATATTCGGACTACTATGTATGGCCTTGAATCAGTCCACAGTAGGAACTATATGTATGGAAATGTTTTGAGACATGACAAACAATCAGTGCAGTAATGCTTTGGACTACTGTGTGACCCTGATCCAGTCCACAGTAGGTAATGTCTTGGGCTACTGTATGATCTTGATCCAGTCTATAGTAGAGCTTCTATTGCTGTGTGACCTTGATCAAGTTCACAACGAGCCCAGTTGACACCTGATCAGTGCTCACTGTGGACCCCTCTAGACTATGGCCATATGTCAGTTTGAACTGCTTGATTATCGCTTAGTCTTTATGTCTCCAGCTTAGTATGTATATGCTTTTTCGTGCTTATCTTCGTATATGAGTTTTGAATGAACGATACTTGGATTCTGCAACTGATTAGAATTTGATTTGACGATCTGTATTGAAACTAAATGTGATATGCACGTATATTTTGAATTATGTTTGGAATTCAATTATTTGTGTTTTGGTTTAAATGAAATGCTTTATGATGCATTGCATAAGCATGATTTGATTTCCAAATTGTATGAATTATGATATTCGAGTTTTAAATAAATCTTTTGAAATTGCATATAGAAATTTGGTATCTGTTTCTTATATATATTTCTTTTTGGGCTTTCCAAAAAGCTCACCGCCCTCTCCACCTTCCAGATTAATTGCTATAAGAGCTTTGTACACATGGCTTAAACAAATCCTTCTAGACTTTCGTACCATCGTTGAAGGTATGTGATGTACAGTATTCCTTTTTATATTCAGACTTATAATTTCAGTATTTTTATAGTATGGGGATGTAATTAAAGGAAGTATAGAATATAGTTATGGTTTATAACAATGCATGCAACTTGGGTTGAGATATATTTAGTCAAGTAGAATGTTCGAAATTATAAATGCATGCTTAATGAGAGAATTTGACTGGGACCTAAGGTAACTAAAGGACATTGATTTAGCTAATACATTATTAGCTTAAGGATTGATTAGTGACATTACGTACAGCCCAACCAAGTAAGTGAAAAAGGGTCGTTATAGTCATAGACTATAATTACATGAAAACTTTTACTATAGGCACTGAAAGTGCATCCAGTCTAATATTAAGAATATTGATACTTAATTAGTTTCTAATGTATTATGTCTTATAGGATGAATGTGCTTCAAATGCTCAACAAACAAGGATGGCATTGGCTCTAATACATTGACTTGTGCTTTCTCTTTGGAAGACAAAACTGTCATGTAAGGGGTATGTTAGCTTTAAATTGCCATACATATTTTGAAATGACAAAAACTTAAGTGAGCTTTAATGTTTTAATTCATATTGTAAATTTGCCTTATCACACATGATTTTCTCAATACATTTTAAGTGATCATACCCAAACATTAAGACCATGATTTAATGATACATCCTTATTGGTCTTAATTCTTTATAAATGTTTTGAATATTTTAGAAAATCACTTAATGAATTTTTGGACAATGTTTTTATCAAAGAAAGTCATGAAAAACTCCCACAAAAGTGCCAATATGTTTTGGGTTGAATTAGGATCAAAGACCACATCATTTCTAACCCAAAAGTGCAGGAAAAACCCATTCTGGAGGAATGGGATCGATCCCCTAAGGAAAGGGATCGATCCCTTTTTGGCAGTGTGCTCCGGAAGGCCAAAATGAAGCATGGGATCGATCCCCTAAGGAAAGGGATCGATCCCTTTATGTCAGAAAGTCTCCAACGGCTATTTTCTGTGAGATACAACGACTAGTTTCGGTTTTGGCTCCAACCAACGTCCACAAACCATCCAAGGGGCTATAAATAGAGGCTTAGAAGCTAAAGGAAGGAAGAGGAACAACCAAGCAACATCTTTCATCATCTTATTCATCTTCCTCAAGCCTCAACATCAATTCAAGAGATAAAGAGTCTTCATCTTCTATCATTCATCTATTTCTTGTATTGCTTAGCACAAACTTTGTATAAGCTTTTACTTGTGCTTAATCTCTGTAATCACTTGCCTATCTAGAGGCCTTCTTTGATTACTTCTCTTGTAAACCAATTCATTCCTTGTAAAAGGGGAGGTTTCTCTTTAGCCTTGAAAAAGAGGGAGGTTTCTCTTTAGCCTTAGAAAAAGAGGGAGGTTTCTCTTTAGCCTTAGAAAAAGAGGGAGGTTACTCTTGAGCCTAGAAAAAGAGAGAGGTTTCTCTTGATCCTTGAAAAGAGGGAGTGTAACAAATTCAAGTATAGTGAATTTGGGGAAAATCCTTGGGAGCGTCTCAAGGTAGAGGACGTAGGCAAGGTAGCCGAACCTCTATAAATCGATTGTGTAAATCTCTCTCTCCTTACTCTTTATTTACTTGCACTTATATTGTGTTTATTTCATTGAACTTGAATTGCATGCTTGTCTAGCCTAGAGAACTTAGAAAATATCAATATAGGCTAGAGAATTTAGAGAAACCGAAAAACGAGCTTAAGATTAGATAAAAACCGATTCACCCCCCCTCTCGGTATCGCCTATAAGAGCCAACAATTGGTATCAGAGCTTGGGCTCGAGATTAATTTAGACTAACCTCTATCGAGCAAAACGATCATAAATGGCTCTAGGTGATGATTTTGAGACTAGCTCACAAACTTTAGAAGAATATTCATTTGATGAGCTTCAAGATGCATTTAATGAGCTAAGTGATGAATATAAATCAATGCATGCAAAATATAACAAAAAGTTAAATAAATTTAGAAAAGAGAATGAAATTTTGATCAATACAAATGTTGAGTTGGAGGAGAAAATAAAAGATCTAGGCTCAAAGAATGATGAACTCACCAAGGTGAAATTAGAGCTAGAAAAGAAATTAGAAGATATTAAAGATAAATTGGCAAATCCTAGCTCTTTGACTATTGAGGATGAAAAGGAAAAACCTAGCTCTAGTGAATGCAATAATCATTCTTATGATGATTTACAAGATGCTTTTGATGAGCTAGCTAGTGAATTTGAATGCATGAACTCAAAATACAAGAAAATGATCACAAAATTAAAAATGGAAAATGATGAGCTATTGAATGCTAAGTTAGCATTTCAAAAGAAATTAGAGGAAGCTAATCTAGAAATAAATGAGTTGAATGAAAAGAATACAAATTTGCATAACTCATTTTCTAGGTTCTATATGGGTCAACAAAAGCTAGATCATATGTTAGAGACCCAAAGAGCTTTCTTTGACAAAGATGGGTTAGGTTATAATGAAAAACAAAAAGAAACTCATCTGAGGAATTTCTTAGTGAGCAAAAATACTATGCATGATCTATCTCTTACATGCTCACTATGCAATAGAATAGGACACTCTTCACAAGCATGCACATATAGAAAAACCACATTTAGAGGAAGAGTTGTTAGAAAAATGTGGGTGCCAAAGCATGCAATAAATAATGATGAATTATGCTTGAAATGGATCCCAAAAGGATCTAAAATTGTAAATACTAACTCTCATGGACCCAAGAAAGTTTGGGTACCAAAGCATGCTTGAATTTGTGTGTTGTAGGAGTGTTAGAGCATGGAGATACAAGATACAATGAAGTTTGAATGCTCAACACATCCTCATGGAGTTTGCTTGTGCCAATGAGAAAAAGGAAGAGCTTGGAAATCCATCTTTGACAAATCACAACAATTCCTCAAAGGATGGCTCAAGGTGGATCCAACACATCAAGGCAAAGCATTCTCTAGCAAAGGAGTTTTGTAAGTTTAATTCTTTACTCCTTAAAACTTTATTTGATTATTTGTGCTTTGATAATGATTTGTGATGCATTGTGAGTTGAATGATAGAACAAAAGGTATGATAAATGATTAATGAGAAATTTGGTTGATGATTCTTGATGCATTGTGAGTTGTGATTGAGCAAAAAGCATGATTGTTGACTGTTTGATGGACAATTCTTGATGGATGAATGAAAGACATGATTTATGATTTTGAAATGATTTTTGGATTTCTGTAGTTTGAGCAAGTTTGATATGCTTAGATAATATATTTAGTTGCTCAAAAACTGATAAATGTGTCATACATGCAAAATACCATGTCATGAGCCTTAATGAAGAATATGCATGTTGACAATCATGACATGTTGTTCACAAGTAGGATGATTTGATGTTATATGTGCTTAAAATCTATGTGAACAAGTTTGTTTTGGCATATTTGTGATTTCTAATGATTTGGTTTGGCCAAAGTATGCATAACTATCAAAATGACCTCCTTTGAGGCCAAAAATGCCTTTATTGTGTAAATTCTTCCAAAATTGCAAAATCTTTTGTAAAATGGTTTTTCATTCAGATTTTTCATTCATACAAGTCCAAAATCATGTTTTACAAATGTCTAAACCTTTACTTGGACTTAAATTACTCAAAAATGAAGTTTTGGCACCTCAAAGGTTGGATTTTCTGTCAAAAACTGCAGACACAGGATGAGGGATCGATCCCTTAGCAAGAAGGATCGATCCCCTTGAGCAGAATGCAGGAAATTTGCATTCTGGAATTAAGGGATCGATCCCCCTCCCAAATGGATCGATCCCCCCAGGCCAAAATGGCTATTCTGCACTTTTTTAACCGAATTTGAGAAGGATTTTTCACTTTCTTGATATCTTCTTTCTTCTCAAGTTAAAATTCATTGTTTTAACTTCTTTTTGATGATCTTTAATGTATGAAAATTCATTTCTCATTGATATCATGCCTCAACTTCATCAATTAATATCATTTCCAACAAATGGTATCACTTTCAACAATCTATATCATTTTTCTTGAACTCACAAGTGCAAAATCAGTTTTCTCATTGAAAATGGTCATGAATTGCATAAATCTTGAAATAATCTTGAAACATACTTTCAATGAATGCTTAAACATAATTTTGAGATCTATTTCAATGATTTATGGATATATTTGAGAATTTGATGAACTTGTGCATAATGAGTGTTTTTCATATCTTTTGTTCATCCTAGTCAAGCATGCTTATAGGATTATGTCTCTTGGCTTGACTTATCAATTCCACACTAGGTTTCATGATAATTATACATCTAGTAGATTGATTTCAAATATAAATTCAACAATTGGTAATGGTCATTGGCCTATAATTTGTGATGGTAAATGGATCCTCAATGTTCAAATGCATGAAACTTTATCATCCTTGTACTTAAAGAACTAAGGTCTTAATGACAACACCAACATTCAAAGATAAATGCAAACTTGAACAAATTTAATATCCATGCATTTATTATTTGAATCTTTCCTTGCTCATAATTGGTTAAGGACTTGAATTGGAAAATGAGCATAGGATTTTTGTGCTTGAAAACATGGAAGAAAATGTGTTTGCTTGAATACTTTGATTTTATGAATCTTCCATATGGTATAACTTTGTGAATATGAATATGGATTAATACTTTATGATAGTATGCTTATGTTTAATTAATCCATATGCATATTTGATAATATGTGTTGTGTTCTTGCATATTTAGAATGAGTATTTTCTTGACATGAACACACTACACATAGATATTGGATTCATGCAAAATGCCTAAGTTAACCATTAGTAACAATTGGTATTTAGATTGAAATAACAATTAGTATCATTGGAAACCATATTTTCAATAATTGGTAAGCCAAAACTAAATTACCAATTGGTTTGAGCTTTAAATTGACAATTCTTCTCATGCTCTTTAAGATTGAAATGACTAATAGAGAAGAATTCTCTTAGGATATTTTTGTATGAAACTCTTGTGTGCTAAAATTTGAAGTTAATTGCTATATGATTTAATTCTAGACACAATATTTCTTGAATATGATTTATGAGCACATGCATATGATATGTTATATAATTTTAGCTCATAATCATGATGTATTACCATGCACCTTAGTCGGACCTTAGAGAACAATTGATATACTTAGGTGCTTGCTTAACTTCTTACCAATTGGAACCTTCTTGCAAAATTACTTATCAACAATTGGTATCCAAATTATTTATAAACAATTGGTATTGGATCATAAGTCATATTCATTGCATGAATATTTCATACTCTTTAAGAATATTGACTTATTTATTTGTGCTATAAGTCCCATGTACTAACATGTTTCTTGTTGGATGGAGCATTTTTATTTATTCTCACATAGCCATGATTTTAGGGGGAGCATATTTTTTATTATTTTTCCTTCTTTTTGCTATGACAAAAAGGGGGAGAGATAGAAAAAGGGAGAGATAGATATAGAGAGAGATATTAAGGGGGAGAAATAGTTTAAAAATTCATTTTCAAAACCCATGCTTATATTAAGGGGGAGCTTTATAAAATCCTGCTTTATTTGAGGGGGAGTATTTTATCAAAGAATTTTCAAAGCAAATTTACATTAAGTTTTGTCATATCAAAAAGGGGGAGATTGTTAGCTTTAAATTGCCATACATATTTTGAAATGACAAAAACTTAAGTGAGCTTTAATGTTTTAATTCATATTGTAAATTTGCCTTATCACACATGATTTTCTCAATACATTTTAAGTGATCATACCCAAACATTAAGACCATGATTTAATGATACATCCTTATTGGTCTTAATTCTTTATAAATGTTTTGAATATTTTAGAAAATCACTTAATGAATTTTTGGACAATGTTTTTATCAAAGAAAGTCATGAAAAACTCCCACAAAAGTGCCAATATGTTTTGGGTTGAATTAGGATCAAAGACCACATCATTTCTAACCCAAAAGTGCAGGAAAAACCCATTCTGGAGGAATGGGATCGATCCCCTAAGGAAAGGGATCGATCCCTTTTTGGCAGTGTGCTCCGGAAGGCCAAAATGAAGCATGGGATCGATCCCCTAAGGAAAGGGATCGATCCCTTTATGTCAGAAAGTCTCCAACGGCTATTTTCTGTGAGATACAACGACTAGTTTCGGTTTTGGCTCCAACCAACGTCCACAAACCATCCAAGGGGCTATAAATAGAGGCTTAGAAGCTAAAGGAAGGAAGAGGAACAACCAAGCAACATCTTTCATCATCTTATTCATCTTCCTCAAGCCTCAACATCAATTCAAGAGATAAAGAGTCTTCATCTTCTATCATTCATCTATTTCTTGTATTGCTTAGCACAAACTTTGTATAAGCTTTTACTTGTGCTTAATCTCTGTAATCACTTGCCTATCTAGAGGCCTTCTTTGATTACTTCTCTTGTAAACCAATTCATTCCTTGTAAAAGGGGAGGTTTCTCTTTAGCCTTGAAAAAGAGGGAGGTTTCTCTTTAGCCTTAGAAAAAGAGGGAGGTTTCTCTTTAGCCTTAGAAAAAGAGGGAGGTTACTCTTGAGCCTAGAAAAAGAGAGAGGTTTCTCTTGATCCTTGAAAAGAGGGAGTGTAACAAATTCAAGTATAGTGAATTTGGGGAAAATCCTTGGGAGCGTCTCAAGGTAGAGGACGTAGGCAAGGTAGCCGAACCTCTATAAATCGATTGTGTAAATCTCTCTCTCCTTACTCTTTATTTACTTGCACTTATATTGTGTTTATTTCATTGAACTTGAATTGCATGCTTGTCTAGCCTAGAGAACTTAGAAAATATCAATATAGGCTAGAGAATTTAGAGAAACCGAAAAACGAGCTTAAGATTAGATAAAAACCGATTCACCCCCCCTCTCGGTATCGCCTATAAGAGCCAACAGGGTATTAGTAGTTTTATTTCTCTCTAGTCGTAATTCAGTACACCAAGAATAAAAAAAAAGCTACAGGCTGAAACTCAACAATTAATTGATCACCATAAAAGGTTACTGTAATAACTGTGAATTTTCTATACTAACAAAAAGAAAAGAAAAGAAAAGATAAATGTGATATTCGAAAGTAAGGATAATTGATTTAACATAATACGAGAAGTATACGATAATTGGGAACTATCAAGGATCATGAGAATTGAGGAGTAACGGATTAATGGCGAAGAATTAATTGGAGAATAATGCGATGGAGTTAAATCGAATTTCGGGAGTTAAATGGATAATGTGAATTGGGAATTTTAAGTTTTTTTTTTTAAAAGAAAAGATTTTTATTATAACATGAGAGGTTACAACCAAGCAGCTAAATCAGAACAATGATTAACACCTGATTTAGCCAAAAAGTCAACCATTTTGTTAGCTTCTCTAAAGACATGAACAAAAGAAACCTCTATAAAGAAAATTTCAAAGTTAATTTTCAGTGTACATGATAAGTATATATATGATGAATGAATAATAGGGGATATAAATTAAATAAGAATATATAATCTATATATATACACACTTGTTTAAATAAAGAAATATAAATATATATGTATAGAATAAAAGTAATATATAAATATGTATTATATATTTGAGATAAACACATGTGCTAAATAAATAAAATATCAAAAAAAGATATAAATAAAATAATATAACAATAAGGCTTCTTGGAGAAGCCATATGAATTCACCTAGTCTCACTACTTGGCCCTTTATTCACGTCTGGTAAAGGTGGCAAAAGTTGACCCGACTTGAAAAATCCGTCCAACTAACTCGAATCCAAACCAGACCAATCCAATTTAACTAAAAAAGTCAACAATTAAAACCAACCCAATCCGAATCCAAATTAATCTAAAACCAAATTTATCCAAATTCACATTGATCCAAACCCGACCTGATCCGAATCCGAATTGATTCGAACCTAAATTAATCCGAATTTAGATTAACCCAAACTCGACCTAATCCGAACCCGAATTGATCCAAACCCAAATTGACTCGAATCTAAATTGATCCGAATTCAAATTAACCCAAACTTCAAAAGATTCAAACTTAAATTTAATATTATCAATAAATATTTGAATGTTAAAATTAATTATCAAAATATTTTAATATAGTAAAAATATAATTTTTTTCAATAATATGAGTGTTATATTTTTTTTAATCTAGTTAAACTTAAATATTCACTTTTATATTATATTCATTTGAACCTAATGTATAGTTTTTTAATGGCTAATCTATAATAGAGTACAAAAGCTATATCACCTACACTTAATGTCTCAAATTATTCCATAAAAAATCAAGATAAATTAAAGAGATATATAGTACTGTTTTGTGATATTTTGTAGAGATTATTAAATTACTTTTATTCATAAAGTTATTAATTATTATAGATAATAAAAATAAAATAAAAAATGTAATTAATTTTTTATTATTGGTAAATATATTATAAAGAAAACTATCATACAGATATTAAATATTTTGATTATTTCAATCCCAATTTTACTACAGGTCATGTAAGAAGAAAATTTTATTTTCATGAGGTTTGTAATTCTTAGAAAATGGTTTCAGCTGATTTTCATACTAGATAAATCACATCGAGGTGATTAAGGCTTAACCCAATAAACTTGTCCAATTGACCCGAATCCAAAACCGACCAACTCGAATTAACTAAAAAAGTCAACGACCCAAACCCGATCTAATCCGAATCCGAATTAATCTGAACCCAAATTAATCCTAATTCAAATTGATCTAAACCCGATCTTATCCGAACTCGAAATGATCCGAACCTGAAATAGACCAATTTTTTCTTAACACAAACCTAACCTTATCCGAACCCGAAATGATCCAAAACCGAAATGATGTGATTTTTCCTTAACCCAAAATAACCCAACCCAAACCCGATCCGACACGCCCATTTGCCACTTGTAACGTCTAGTCACAGAAACAAGAAAGAAAAATGGCAATAAGAAAGTTGGGTAGTGAGCTGTGATCTTGAAAGGAAAGGGAAACTTCATCCTCGGGTTTAAAGAGCTGAAGACGAAATGAGTACGTAGTTGAGCTTTCTGGTGATTAGGGGTTGAAAATGGACTAAAAATACTCGGCATTTTCAGGAACTGTGTTGGGCTGATTAAAGGAAGGGATGAGATGGTGTAGCAGTGGAGTTTTTGGCTTGAAGAAAGGGATAGTTGAGAATAAGGGAAAAGAAGGATGAGTGAGAGAAGACAGATGAGAGAAGGGCAGTGGTTTCTTGACTGAAGAAAGGAAGCACAGCAGGTATTGTCGGCTGGAAAGGAAAGGAAATAATGAAGGAAGCTGTGATCAGGAAGGAAGAAAAGGTAGCTTTCCGTGACATCCAAGGACTGATCTGGAGTGTAGCTTTGGTGCTGGAGTTTTGGGCAAAGAAAAGGTAGCTTTCCGTGACATCCAAGGACCGATCTGGAGTGTAGCTTTGGTGCTGGAGTTTTGGGCAGAGAATAATGGCCATTCGGTGGCCTTTTTGAAGGCTGGAAAGGGTGGTATTCAGGTTTAACTTGGGTGGTTCTGTGTTGCATAACAGTGGCTACAAATAGGGGATTCAAGGCTAGGTTCAAACCAGGGAACAAGGGTATGAACTGGGTAGAAATGTGGAAGGCTGAGTGGATTTGGTGAACCAGAAGTAGGCCAAAAAGAAATAAAATAAATGGGAGTTGGAAGTGGTGTTCGATGGCCGTTGGGGAAGGGATTTAAGGCTGACTTGTGGCAATTTTATGGAAGCTGTATAATGGTTGTTTAAGGAAGTTTTGGGCTGCTGTGACAAGGGAGAAGTAGTGCTGAGAAAAGGCTCAAAAATGGGCTGATAAGTAGGTGTTTTACGGCCAGATTAGGGGCTAAAATTGAAGAGGATTATGGTGTTGTTGAGTAGCATTGTACCAGGCAGCTTGAGTGTTTATGGTGGCTGTGCTCGATGCTAATCAAGGAATCAAACAAGGGTACATCAGCCAAAGGAAGAGTGAGGAGAATAAAAGCAAGGGTGCTCGGTTTTGCAAGAGTTTAAAAGGAAATTTACGAGAAAAAAATCCAAGAAAACAATAAAGGTGCAAGAGAGAAATTGTGGTTTGTGGTGCTATAAAGGTAAGGGATTCTATTTAGGTTCCTTAATGGTGTTATGTTTCTATATATATATATATATATATATATATATATATATATATCGTATTTGCAAATGATACGCGGTATGGTAGTGCTTAAGCCTTTGTAGAAATACTAAGTTTGTAATTGTGTGGGTGCCGTTTGGTATAGGTTAAGTGAAGAATAAAATTCAAGAAAATGCTAAAGTGTAAAACATACGGGTGTGGTGTTCTTAATTGCGATATTGTGCAACATTAGGTAAGGGAATATATGGTAAATGCTTGTTAGTCCACTATGTTTATGTATGTCTAAATTAATGTTATTTAATACTTATGGATTTAAATGAATTCTTGGTTAAATTTCAAATTATATTTGGATTGAGCTTAAAGTGCAAAATGTTTAGATTTGAATGGTGTTGGAAGTTGGTAAATTAAATATATATTGCTTGATTGAGTTTTCTATAGGTATTTGGTTGTGGTTATGACGCTGGGTAGTGTTCTACCTATGCCGTCATAATGCCGAAATTTCGTTAGAAATTATTTAAGCAAATTTCTTGGTATTAATTTAGATTTATAAAATGCCTTTAAAACCCCATGCATATTAAGCATCGTTACTTGTTATCGAGATAATGGTTTTTAAGCATGAGTTCGTACGATGAGATTTTCAAAACTATAAGTATCTAAAACGATTCATGCTTTTAGTACTCAACTCATGTTGCAAATGCTATTTTTACACGAGTTTTGACTCATGAGGCATGTGATGTTGTGTAATGCCTGTGTGGCAGTCACCTGTGTGGCGTTTATTATGCCTGTGTGGCTTTTATTATGACTGTGTGGCATTGAGGCGTTGTATACATAATTACATCATGATCCCGCCTGTGTGGCAAATGGGTAGTAGTAATTACATATATTGTCCGACAACTAGTCGTGACTTTTACCTCAGCGCGTTTAATTATGCCTGTGTGGCATTTAGTGAGCCTGTGTGGCAGTATTAAGCTTGTGTGGCATTGAGCCGTCGTATACGTAATTGCATCATGGATCCCGCTTGTGTGGCAAATGGGTAGCGATAATTATGTATATTGTCCAACAATTAGTCGTGACTTGTACCTCAGGTACTAGATGATCACTAGTGCTGGGATGATTCATGATCATGGATAGAGCCCTGGTATGGGACTGTGATGTCACATCCCGTGACCACCTTTTTCACGTAAAATACACAACTTATCCGGTTGGGCTGTCTGTGATACTTCACTTTTCATATTCATTTAACTATTAAATATAAAATGTATATTTTCAATTACATCCCCTATTTTGATTCTCAAGAAAGTAGTACTGAAAGTAAGTCTAAATACAGAAAATAAATGATCATACCTCATATTATAAATCAAGCTGTCGCAGTGTCTCCAAATGCGCAGCTCGAAATCCTCAGATGTCAGATCCCTTAGTCCTCGAAAATCTGAAATGTTAATATTAAGGGGTGAGCAAACCACAGCTCAGTAAGAGAGTTATATGCAACACTTGATATTCAGCTACCTATATGCTGAAAATAATTTTCTTCACTTTCTTTAAATCCTCCTAGAGGCTCTAAGCTCACATGTAGGAAGGATACTACAGTCGGCTAGGGATCCGGATGGAGTAAGGCAGGTATTTTAAAATACTTGGCTTGTCCCGAAACCTAGAAGCAACTGTAGAGAGTAATCGTTTTCTTTTAATATTCAAATCCCAGTAAAACATTAATTATTCACGTGATAAAACACTTAAGTAAATTAAATAAGGAATTAATGTTCCTTTCATAAATACTCATTTTCACACTTGTAAAACACCGTATAATATTTAGTTTAACACGTAATATATCAAAAGCTCAGTAGCTGTAAATAATTTAGTACCAGTAAAAGCTCAGTGAAAAGTACAATCATCAGTATAATATCATGGAGACTAGGCAACACCCTAAATATATCATGCAATATAATCATCCCAAATAGGGGAAACACATGAGATCTATGGCCATAGTCTATGGGGTCCTCAGTGTGCACTGATCAAGTGTCCACTGGGACGCTGATAATAGGATCAGTATCTATCAGCACTAACACGTGATACGTGAGCATGATATGGGGCCTAACAGTCTCAAAACAGTAAACACGTGAGATAAACCTCATTTATTAAATCACTTTCACTAAATGTAAGTTCAATCAATCCATAAATATTCATAAGGAAAATATTTTCATCTTATGAATAACAATTTATAAAATATTCATACTGGGGTCATCATTCCCGAAAATGTCTTAAACATTATAGAAAGTATAAATCACATTTTCCATACGGTGAAAACAGTTTATAAAATAATCACTGTAAAATATAAAAGGTCATAACTGTCCTTTTTCTCCGTAACACATATACGCACGCTTTTCCGTGCTTTCACTCAAAAACATGATTTTCAAAGTTATCGGGATTCAAATCAATCATTTTTATGATTTATGGAAAATTAAAATATTTATTTTCCAAATCAACACTCTTGTCCCATATTTTCTTTGTAAACACATGCGGAGACTTTTTAATCTCAAAACACTATTTTTCACCTTTTATTTACCTTTATGGAATTTTCTATAAATACTTATTTTCATGATTGAACCCATAAAGGGTATTTATAAAACCAAGTGAATATTTAGAGAAATGTTGTTAAAGTATTCACTTTGGTCCTTTTCATTTTTCACCTCGTTTCACGTGAAATATCACCTATCGGGATAAATTTAGGTAATTTCCTTTTTCACCATTTTCAAAACATGAATATTTTAAACTTAATTATCAATATATTCATATTTTATGAAAACTAATCGATTTCTCGATTTTCGTGTTGAAAATTGTTTCTCGTGATGAAAAATCATTTACTATGATTTTTGGTAATTTTTTCAATAATTTTCGACAGTATAACGGCTGCCGATTGGCTAGCCTCCTGCACAAAATACAGTTTAAATCTCAACCGGTAAATCACCACAATTCCAAACCGATAAATCACCACAATTTTCAACCAATCACTATTAATTGCATTTATAAAATTTAAATGCATAATTTAAAACATGTGTGCCGATATCCTTACAGGCTGCACATGTCTCCCTTACCTGTCTCGAGTCGGCGACTGCCTCTCGTAGGTCGCGCCCGTGTTCACCTCGCCCGATTCCATCGGCTCGGTCATCGAGGAAATTTTCTGGAAATTAAATTCTACATTTTAGAATTTTTCCATAATTATTTAAATAATTTACTATTTTTCGGGATTTCTCACCGATTCCCATAATTCCCGAGTTTTCGAGTTTTTCGAGATTTCTCGAAATTCCCGAAATTTTCGAAGTACAGAAATCTCCTTTTTCTCTCTCCTTTTTCTTCCTTTTTCTCTTTTCTTTCCTTTTCTTTTTTTTTCTTTTTCTTTTTCTTTTTCGTTTTCCTTTTCTTTCTTCCTAGCCAAACCGGCCACTCCCCCTCACCGCCAGTTCTTCACCGGTGGCCGGTTCTCCGGCAGTTCAACGGCTCAGCAGTTGGCCAGCGTTGAGACGAAGCTGCCGGTGGCCTCAGCTCGGCCTGGATCGGCGGTACGGCGACGGATCGAGTCGGTTTAGCTTCGATTCTTCTCCTCCTCCGTCGGCCTTCCTCCGCCGTTCCCAGCCTCTCCGGTGCCATCCTTCCCTTTCCTCTTCCTCCGGCGGTGGTGTGGCTGCAGTGGCGGTGGCCGGTTTGGCCGGCAACGTCAGATCCCTTTCTCGTTTCTCTTCTCGGCCTCCGCCGGTTCCACCACTGTTTCCTTCCGATTTTCTTCCTTTCGACGCCGGCAACCACTTCCCTCTTCTGGCCGATGGCGTCCTCTACCTCTCTCTGGCCTTCTCTCGCCGGCGGCGGCAGTGGTTGCTGCCTTCGGTCCCCTCTATTTTGGGAAGAATCGGGATTTCCCGATTCTTCTCCACCTTTTTTTTGTTTAATTTAATTTATTTATTTTAATTATAATTATATTTATAACTATATTATAAATATAATTATTTTATTTTATTATATAGTACTTTGTACTATATACTATATAAATATATATTATATATTAATAATATATATTTACACATAAAAATGTATATTTTCATATACTTTAAATTAAATAACATTTATATATATATATATATATATATATAAATGTAATAAATAAATATTTATTGTATTTACAATATATATATATATATATATATATATATATATATATACATTCAAACTTTAATGTAATTTAATATTTACATTTTCCATAATGTATGTATATATATATTTATATATATACATAAAATATTATACTTGTATACATATGTACTATTTAAATTGATAAAATAGTATATACACATAAATATACCACTGTATATTAATATATACTATATACCATATGGTATTTAAATACATATGTATTTACATCAAAATACATTTAAATAATATATAATTATATAAATATATTTCACATTTCCTTTCTCATTTTCTTATTTAATTTGGATTTTGATTTATCCAAATTAATTTTCCTCCTTTCATTATTTTTCATAATTTCAATTTTTATTTTCCTTCACTCGTATTTCTCGATTTATCACTTCCTCAATCCTCGGAATTTCCACAATATTCCAATTCTCACAATTTTATTTATTTATTTTCTCCAATATTTATTTCCAATAAATGGAAAATTTACTGTTATCACATGTGACCACTGTTAGCTACAGTGGATGCTTTCATGGAAAGCTTCTTGGTTATATTTTCAAAGATCTCGGTTACGTTACCAAATCTCATAAATGAATGCCCGTCTCATGAAAATGCTTTTAAATGTATATCTCGATACTGTTACAAAGATGAACGAATGTATCATTTCTATTTCTACTGTATCTTGATTTCGTGAATGCGTGAGTACTAATATGTTTGGAAATTACTCAGCATAGCATTTTATAGCTTATAAACAATGGTATATCGACTTTGCACTAATTTCAATAAAACGCATTGAAACATAAGTTTTGCCCATTTGTTTACTCATAAAAATGCATTAAGCATAGTAAGAGCCTAACATCACTTAGCATATACTTTTCTTACTGGGCATTAGCTCACCCCCCCTCTTCCACTTCACAGGTTACTTTAGATAGGCTCGAGTGCGAGAGTGCTGCACTAAGAGCTTGACTTATGTACTGCTAAGTTACTGCTTTTATATTGAGGTATAACCTTTCATTACTTTTGTTTATATTCCAGAAGATAAGATTCTTTTCGATATACACAGTGTACACGGATTGGGATGTAAGTACTGGGACTATATCGAGAATTATATATAATTGCACTTTGTAATGAATAGTATCCCGATAGTATATCTTGATAAAAATGTGATACTCTAGATGGTTTCTTGAGATGATTATTGTGCCACAAGTTGAGTTATGGTTGTGTTACAGAGTGTAGCTGGATAATAAGCATATATAAAAGGGACGGAGTTTTTTAGTTTCGATTTTGGCACGCATTACAAGGTAATTGAATGGGACCTTAGACAATTAATCTTAAACAAATAAACAAGTAGTAATCTACTTGTTAGGTTTTAGCTACGCTGAGCGAGTGACAAACACAGTAAGTAAAGGAAAAAGTTAGCTCGAAAATTTCAGCTTCTGAGGATGTTACAATTACATGAAGAGAAACTCACCTAACAGAACTAACAAAATGAACAAGTTTAAAATGAGTCAACATATTGTTTCCTTGCAGACTAGATTACATGATGGACCAACTATCGTAGTGCAGTATACTCCAACCTTAGAGAGAGGAAGTTGTACATAAATAATGAGGTTTTGTTTGTATTGCTAAGATCGATAATAAACAATGAGGTGGTGCAAGTGAGAAACATTATCGAAAATCATGTTGCTTGGTCTAGAGGACTTGTTTTGCAAAATGCTAAAAATGATGAGGTAAATACGAATTCATGCATCTTTTGTTTTAAAATATACAACAAGAGTGGTGTATATAATAACAATATTCATTATTTTCATATATTTTTCTATTCTCAAGGAACAAGACAACAAGCTGCGGATGATGAACTCACTTGTGGGCCAGTCCGGACAAGTTCCGGGCCACGAGCCTCAAAAATTGGTTTGAACCGGTCCAAGTAAGACCGATTCACAGTAACGATTGCAATGAATCAGTCCAACTTCGTAGCTCGGTTCCTTAAAAACCAGGTTGAGCCGAACCGAACCGAACCAACCGACCCTTTTTTTATTTTTTTAAATTTATTTATTAATTCATTTTATTAAGATATTTATTTTAAAATTTTATTTATTAATATATTAATTCGAAATAATATTTATTAATATATTTTTTGATTTAATCTAATAAATTTATTTTTATAATAACTTATGTTAATAGTAATTATAAATTTATAATATATAAAGTTATTATAGTTTATTTAATTAAAGGAACTATAATTTAATAGTTATTATAAAATTATCTAATAATTAACAATAAAATAATAAATAATGATATTATGATAAAGTTATTATAACTTATTTAATAAAGCTGTTAGTTTAAAAAAAATTATAATACTTTTAAATTTTTTTTAATTTTGTTAAACTTATTTAGTTATTTATTACATTTGAAATGTAATTATACTTATCATTAAAATACAAGTAAACTTATCATTTTGCATTTAAAATATTTATTCATTTACTTAGTATTCTTTAAAATATTCATTCATTTTGTATTTTAAATATTTTTTATTTTTGAAACACAGTATAAGTATAACATTAATTAATTTGATATTTGACAATAATAATAAATGAAAATAATAAAGCAGAAAAATGAGAGAGTAGGAGACCAAAGATTTTTTACGTGGAAAACCCTTCAAAAGTTAGAAGGGTAAAAATCATAGGACTATAGTCCATAAAATATTTACTATGACTAAACTTATTTATAATTTTACATACAATTTACAAAATAAAAAAATTAGATTATTACCTATTCTTCATAATTTATACGGATTGCTTTGGAAATTTCTTACTCTTCCTCTGAATTATTATAGGCGAATTCATTGGCTATTCCAAATTTGATATTGCAGGATTTCACGTCAAACCAATCTTTAAGGCATGTTAACATGCATAATGAATCTGGATTAAGAGTGATTCTATGGTCTCCAATAATTCTTTCACATGTCAAGAATGCGAATTCTGAAGCAATGGAAGAAACTTCCACCACAAAAACATCTCAGGCCATTGAATTTAAAGTTAGAAATTGTCTTTGATTTTCTTTCCACCTTTAGAGAAGATTAAAGTTTTCGCCTATAGAAAAGTCTTGACT
This sequence comes from Heritiera fomes, assembly GCA_032173925.1. Taxonomy (NCBI): domain Eukaryota; kingdom Viridiplantae; phylum Streptophyta; class Magnoliopsida; order Malvales; family Malvaceae; genus Heritiera; species Heritiera fomes. Next base: position 1,895,436 of record JAPDPM010000017.1, read on the forward strand.
TAAGAAAAATCCTACCTCATTAAAGTTAGAACTTCATCGAGTTGTTGATGATCCAGATCCGCCAACTTTTCCTTTTAGCTTCATTCTCTTCTTTACCACTTCCTTAATTGCATTCAAAATGCCTTTTCCTTTGCTGCTACCACCACTCTCGGTTTCTTCGTACGATTCTTCTTGTCCTCGGTTGAAGTTGAATTGCTCTATTTCTGCTTCATAAATATTAAACAATTCTTAAAAAAGATTGTTAATTGAGGACTTTTGGTCCTCAATAGAATCAAGACTAAGAAATTCTTTATAATAATAAAAAAACTCATGAAAATAAAAGTTTCTTCATACGCAGGCTGAGTTTGTGGGAAGAGCTCTCAGGTTCGACTCTTACTAAACACATCTTTGGGGAGGAGTGAAGAGCCTTAACTGTGACTAAATCCCAAACAAGATTAGTCTCAGACCGTTAAAACAGATGAGGATCCATGTGGTCTACATCAAAAAAAATATAATAAAATTGGGATTGAAATAATCAAAATATTTAATAATCTGTATGATAGTTTTTTTATAATATATTTACCAATATTCATAAATTAATAATATTTTTTTCATTTTATTTTTATTATCTGTAATAATTAATAACTTTATGAATTAAAGTGATTTAATAATCCCTACTAAATATCATAATATAGTACTATACATCTCTTTAATTTCTCTTGATTTTTTATAAAATAATTGGAGATATTAAGTATAGGTGATATAGCTTCTGCACTCTATTATAGATTAGACATTAAATAATTATACGTTAGGTTCAAATGAATATAATATACAAGTGAATATTTAAGTTTAACTAGATTAAAGAAATATAACACTCATATTATTGAAAAAAATTATTTTTTACTATATTAAAATACTTTGATAACTAATTTTAACATTTAAATATTATTGATAATATTAAATTTATGTTTGAATTTTTTCGGGTTTGGGTTAATTTGGATTCGGATCAATTTGGGTTCGGGTCAATTCGGGTTTGAATCAATTCGGGTTCGGATAAATCTAAATTCAGATGAATTTAGGTTCAGATCAATTCAGGTTTGGATTAATGTGAATTTGATAAATTTGATTTCGAATCAATTCGGATTCAGATCGGGTTGGATTTGGGTTGTTGACTTTTTTAGTCAAATCGGATCGGTTAAGTTTGGTTTCGGGTTAATCGGATTGGTTTTTTGGGTCAGGTCTAATTTTTCTATCAAAAGAACATAAGCTTTTAAGATTTCCTAAAATCATATTCTCCCCTTTAATTTAAGCATACTTGTGATTTTGCACGGGGATTGACAATTGTCAAAAATTTCTTTACTCTCCCTTACTAGATGCTTTTTCATTCCTAATCACTCACTTACTACATTTCTCTCCCTTTTTATCATATTAAAAAGGCATAATATTTCAAAGTCCAATGACAAGGTAAACATGTAGTTGTAAGAAGGGTAAAGTGAGTGTAAGCACATAATCATGTCTATCAGACTTGGTAAAATATGTCTAACTATACAGAGAGCAATAAGTCTAATTTACAAGTGAAGAATAGCAATGCAGGACCTATGCATGGATACTAACTCCCATGTATATGGATTCATGTATGAAAATACACTTATGTAGGACTAATGTGCATAATACAACCATGTAATGTAAGTGAGATGAACTAACCTATGATGCAGATATTTTTATGCAAAACAGACACCTAAGCAGAACACAAACAATGAATACAAACCATGTGATGTAATGCAAATGAGATAAACATACTCATTAGTGCAGACACTATGCATAATGCACATGATGTAGATTGACTTACCAAAATGTGGACATATAAATGCTATGGATAGATCAATGCAAATACAATGAATGGACTAATCAAGCAAGATACTTAATGATTAATCTCAAAACAAAGCAATCAATTAGCTTAAACAAAAAGCCCATGGTGATTTCCTCATCATTCAATTAAATAGTACACAATCAATATTTCAAAAGATAATCATAAACAACAGAGCTGCAAATATTAGATAATCAATAAGCACACATTTTGGTTATTTGCAAACAAGATTTAAGTCCTATAAGGATTAAGCAACCACGTTCAACCAAAGACACAATGTTCGTTCAACTTTAGGTAACAATAATTATTTAACAATCAAACATCCATCTAAGCATTCAACAATCATTCAACAAAGTCATTCATAAACATTTCACCACATAACCAAGTTATTAGTTTTAAGTCTTGATAAGGACTCTAAATATTCACACAACAGGATATAAAAGATTAGAACTATTTAATTGTTTTGAAGATGTCTCAAAGGTCCAAAAGGAAATTTTTACCTGCATCTTTGATATTCTTGAGATTTCTCTACACAGACATTAGAGATTGGTTTGAGATTAAGGTGAGCTTGTTCCATATCTCTTGGAAGCGAGATAGACTGTTTAGAATTCGTCAAATAGAGCATTGTAGGAATCTTGAAGTTGCTACACATTGTTGTGAAGATCCCTTAAATTGTTTGAAATAAAGGCAAACCTTTCTTCCAAGGTTGCCAGCATTACGTCCAATCTCACAATTACATTAAGATTACTAGTGTGCAAAGAGGTTTGTAACTATTCCTAATTGTCTTACTCCTCTTCTTCTTAAGGAGGTGAGGATTCTAATGGATGAATCCATTCATCATGATTATTTTGTACAAAAGCTAGCTTTTAAAGGTACATTTGTCTAATATACCGATTAGGGCAATTGTGAAAGGTGTTTCTATTGAAATGTCTATCATTATAAACTCAAGAGGATAGGCTAGAGCACTTTCAAATATGATTTATTTCTCTTTCCCTTGAGCACATTTAACCATATCTTAGAAGTGAAAGAAGACTAGGTTGGGCTTATTTCCTTCCTTAATTTGGTGTAGGCACCAGTAATCAATTTTCCTTAGACGAGTATACTTGCTTCCATTGGGTTGCAAGTTATGATTGATGACAAAATAGAGGATTCTATCATTAATTCAATGAGTGATGCTTTCTCATCTTTGAAAAAACTAAAAGCCGAAATTTTTACTCCCTCAAAAATATCCATTTCATCCACAAAATCAAAAGCCTCAACAATTGTCTCTTTGGTTATGGTAAAGGTTTGGCCAAGTAAGAATAAAGGATTCTATCATTGAAATCAAAGAATGATGCTTTCTCATCCTTGACAAAAATAGAGGCTGAAATTTTTACTCCCTAAAAAATATAACATTCAGCCACAAGATCAAAAGCCTTAGCAATTGTCGCTTTGCTTATGGTGAAGGTTTAACAAAGTAAGAAGGATTCAACACCGCAAATGTTACATAGATCCTTCGGGTGCTGAACAACTTAGCATTGCTAAAAAAGTCTCAAACAAGGTTCAGGGGTACAAAGTTCAAGCTTCGTAGGAATTTACCCCATCTGAATCTTTCAAAAGTTTTGACATACCTCATGTTTGCCTTCCTTAAACTATCAAATCTAATTATTTTCCCTAACCTAACTTCCATATGAAGAAACTTCTAGTAAAGTTATCTTTACTTTCTTAGTCTCTAAAATAGTTCTCTAAGAAACCTTGAGTGGAGTGTGAAGATTACCTTAATTTTCATTTAGTAGGGATTTTTGATTTCTTGGAATGAACATTTTTACAAGAATCTTTTTATTCTAAGTAAAGAAGATTTTGGTTTTGCAAAGAAGAAGAATTCAAGACTTGGGATTGGAAGAGTACTCGATACATTACTTTCACTACTTTTATTATTTTTCTAGATCCTATAAATACCTTTATGAAGTGTATCAGTACACATTCATCCAATATCAATACCTCAAGAAGGTGTATCAATACTCAATGAATTCCTAATTGTCCTAAGAACTAAATGTATCACTACTTGATGGGAATATCAATTCAGCATGCAGCACAAGCTAATTCTAGCCTATTCCTAACTACATATAGAAATAGATATTCTAAACAAACAATCAAAGAGACAAGCAATTAAGCATAAATATTCGAACAAGCAAGCAAACAAACAAGCAATTACAGATAGTAAAGCATATAATCTTTAACAAGCTAGTTATACAAACAAAAACACAAATAACCCCAAAAATAAATCAGTTTAGTTACACATACTAACACTATTCTATACCTAAAACTATCATATTTCCAAGTATGTCAAGAAGGCATTTCAAAGATCATTATTATAAAATATCATGTCGTTCTTTCCATATAAAGTGTAATCAAGTAAGTCAATCATTAATAACTATTGCACTTGATTTCCTTTTTTTTGTTGCATATAAGGATGATTGAGTTAGAATATAAAAATATAAGAAATTTCTTACAATACTTCTTAGCATGAGAGCAGATTAATCCTTATTTCTTTGAATAAGGCCAATTAACGTCTTCCTTTCCTTGAGCTTTGCCTTTTTATGCTTTTCTTTCTTTTCTCTAATTTTAGTAATGTAAGCGTTTTGTGTTTTGTCTTCCATCATTTGATCACCAAGCTTCATCACTCATACTTATACCTGTAGCACAAGAAATCATGTGTATTTTGGTACCCGCATTTACTTATGTCCTTGTTGGTTAGTGCATTCAAGTGTGGTTCCCTTAGGCAACCATAAGGATAAATTATCATTAGAATTAAATTCCTACCTAGGAATCTATATCTTCCTAAATGTATTTTTGCTAGTTTTACACGTAGCTTCACTATATCCTAGACTATGACAATAACTACACCTAAAATAGGTAACTTGAACTTCCTTTTCTTTAATAAGGAAATTCTTTACTTAGATTCCTTCTCAATATTGTTATATCCTAGCCTAACCTTATCAAAGAATGTTATTTGAGATTCTACCATTTTATCTAACTTTTGTTGTGCCATATAGAATCTCAAGAAAGAATTATGTAAATTTGCATTTTTCTTGTCAATTCATTCTTTCTCTAAACTTAGGTTCTCTATCCTAGCTTCCAGTTCTACCTAAGCCTTTGCCACGTCTTCATTTTCACTAGTTAGCTAAGCAATTGTTTTCCTAAACTTCTCTCTTATCTTGATATACTAATTTGCTAGATCATCAAAAGTACCTGGCAACTCTTCACATGAGTAATCATTTGTTTCACAAAAGTTAGAAGAATCATGTGATTCTTCATTTTCCATAAAGGACAAGTTATCAATATCGTTTTTCATTTTCAAGTACATCAATGTCACTCCATGTTGCAAACATAGCCTTTTTCTTAAGCTTCTTTTCAATCTTCTTTTTAGGAGTGAGACTATCTTGTCTAATGTGTCCTAGCCTATTGCACTCAAAGCATGTAATGGGATTTTCATCCCTTCCAATAGTTTCCTCCTCAGATGAATCTTTTCTAAATGATTTTCTTTCAAACCCTTTAGCTTGACTACTCATAAATCTCCTAACTGACGTAGCTCATTCTAATTCTTCACTCTTAGAGCTATCCTTATCCAATTTAGTTTTCTCACTAGTTGAGGACTTAAGAGCTATTCCCAAGTTATTGTTTGAAGGCTCCTCACTCCTTTTTAATTTTATCTCATAAGTGAGCAGTGATCCTAGTAATTCATCAATGGACAATATGTTGGGATCTTTTGACTCATCTATAGTTGTTACCTTTGCTCTCCATGATTTAGGGAGGTTATCAAGAATTTTTTTGACTTGTTCCATATCGGAATAAATCTTTCTGAGCCCCTTAAGACCATTTATAATGTCAGTAAATCTATTGGCCATTTCAGCAACTGACTCATTAGGTTGTATCCTAAACATCTCATAATCTTGTGTGAGCATCCCGATCTTGGTCTCTTTAATCTGATTGGTCTCTTCATGTGTAACTTCTAACTTATCCCATATATCTTTAGCACTATCACACAAAGAAATTCTATTACATTCATTAGGTCCTATTCACTAAACAGAATTTGCATAGCTTTAGCATTTAGTTGTGCATGCTTAATATCATTCCCATCCCATTCTTCTTCAGCTTTAATTACGTCCTTCTATCCTATTATTTTCTTTAGGATGTAAGGACCTCTAGTGATAACTATCCAAACTTCATAATCATTAGTCTTAATGAAGAGCACCAACCTTGTTTTCCAATAGGAGTAATTCTCACCATGAAACAGCAAGGTCTAATAGTAGAATGGCTTTTTAGGGTAGATGGGTCTCAAATTGAAATGAGCCGTTTCCAAGGATCTTTTCTACTCTATTGTGATTAAAACTAATCATTAGAGCCCTACTCTAATACCAATTGATGGCTCTCTAATAAACTGAAAAGAGGTGAATTGATTTCTAAATCTTTTTCTCTAACGTAAGATTTCTCCAACTTAAGTCCAACGTACACTAACTATGCAGCAAATAATCAGTCAATAAGTAAAATAGTAAACAACAAATAGTATGGGAGTATAAGGAAGAAAAAATGCACACAGAGATCTATTGAGGTTCAGCACCCTTGCCTACATCCTCTACCTTGAGTCCTTCCTAAGGATTTCCACCAAATTCACTCACTTGAAAATGGTAATATAGCCTATCCCTTTTGCATGTTTAAAGGAGAAAACCTTCCTTTGTCCCAAAGGCTTAAGGATAACCTTACTGCTATCATTTCACAAGCTCAAGGAGCAAACCTACACCTTCCTTTTTGCAAGCTGAAAGAATTAACCTATACAACTGCTCTTTTTCTGGCTTAAAGAGAAAACCCTAAACAACCCAACCTCACTTTACAAGTAGGCAATCGAGAGAACTCTCCCCTTTTATAGATTCAAGTATGGGCTAATAAGATGGCTAGAAAATAAACCTCTACCAAGGCTGGAAAAGAAAACTCTTTAGTCTCGAAGGAATCTTGTTGAGGCAATGGGTATGGAAATCTAATCTTTATCTCTGCTTCTCTTTCTTGACTTGAAGCTCTTGGAAATGTAAATTAACTTTAGATTTTAAACTTTAGCTCTTGTCCATTTTGCTTCGAACTTCCTTATTTTTATAGCTTGCTTTAAGACTATGGATATGAGGTTGATTTTCCCGTTGGTGGACATAGAAATTTGACCATTCAAGCTTACCAGTCTTGAAGTGCATCAATACTACTTTCAATTATATCGGTACTTGAACAGAGCAGAAGCTTTTGTTTCAAGGTCACGATAGTGTATCAATACAATATTAGTCTGCCAATATTCAAAATTATGTCATATCGATATGCATTCAACAGGTATCAATACCTCAATATAAAACACATACATTTGGCTTAACGAAGCAGGATTTTTTTTTTCAAGTATGCAATTATAAATTCAAGACTCTAAGAGCATGCATATCTAAGTTTTCTTATACTAGGCATGATTATTTAACATTCACATAATCAATTTTATCATGCTTATAATTAAAATTAGCTTCTTCTTAAGTTCCTTAAAGTTTTTCTAAAATCTTATTATTTCAAAATCCACAAAGAAATAAATGGTTTTCATAGTTGCTATTAATTGGCATATATGGTTTAATAAAACAGATTGATATTTTAATCCTTGTATGAAATATGCAAGTGTGATCAATTTAGTTTATTGTGATCATATTATTGGTTTTACGTAGCTTGTTGGTTAGTATAGTGTGACGGTTGTGCAAATTTTAAAGCTCTATAGTCATTGGTGTTTTAATAAATTTGTGTTTGTGAATTTATGTATGCACACGTGGTTGAGCGCATTCTTTACTTTTCATTGTTGGTATGAAGAGCCACTAGAAAGATAAAAAGAAGAAAAAGACTAACCTAACCATGATACTGGCAATTTTTTTATGCTTTCAACTGCAACTATCCAAACATGCATGCCAATTTACTTAATTCAGTTTTTAAATCATTAGCTAAACTTTATTAAATTAATTCTCACGTGAAAGTGAGTATAAAACCAATACCTATAATTGTTTTTGCTCCAGGCTCTCAAATATTTGCTCAGCTGGGTGTGACCATTTGTACACTACAAAAAAATGAATCTTCAGCGACGGAATTAGTGACGGAAAATTCCGTCGCTGATAGTTAAATTCCGTCGCTAATGGTCTTCAGCAACGGATTACCTACGGATTACCGACGGAAATTTTTCTGTTGGAAAAATCGATGTTGCTGATGCTCACTCCGTCGCTAAAACTTCATTTCCGTCGGTAATTCCGTCGCTAATTAGCAACGGAATTTTTTTACATCAGCGACGGATTTTATGGCATTAGTGACGGAAAATTCCGTCGCTAAAAACATAATTTCGTCTTTTAATTTACATGAAAATCCGTCGCTAAAAGGCATCAGCGACGGAAATTTCCGTCGCTGATAGTTTTATTATTATTTTATTTTATAAAAAAATCTGTCGCTAAAAGGCATCAGCGACGGAATTTCTGTCGCTAAGTCCGTCGCTGATAATTTGTTATTTTTGTTAATTCAATAAATATTCTGTCACTAATGAGCATCAGTGACGGAAATTCCGTCGCTAATGTGATAAATTCCGTCGCTAATTTGATGAATTTTTTCACTTATTTAACAGATTTTGTTGCTAATTTCTATGAATTTTGTCAAAAAAAATGTTCTGAAATTAATTATTTATATTTATATTTATATTTATATATATATATAGAGAGAGAGAGAGAGAAAGAGAGAGAGAGAAACATTTAAAATAAATCTAATATTTATACTTAAATCCATAAACATTATCTTAAAATAAAGTAACTAAAAAAAACAAAAATACATTATCTTCAACATCATTATCACCACTACCATCAGCACCTCACCGTATCATCATCATCATCTGTAAGTAAAAAACAAAAAACAAAAAACAAAAATATAAGTATTAAAGTTTATTATATAAAAAAATTGACAACATAAATAAAAAAGAAAAATAGAGTAAATTTACAAAAAAAAAAAGGAAAAAAATAAAAGGAAAGAGGGATAAAGAAGAAAAACTAAGAAAAAAAACGAGAAAATGGAAAAAAAGAAGATAGAGAGGAGTGAAGAGGAGAGAAAACAGAGAATATGAGAATATATAGAGTCTTTGGCGCGCATACAGAGGAATTACCGACGGAATTACCGACGGATTAGCGACGGAAATTCCGTCGCTAATGCTATGTCAAAATATTTCCCGCTACAGCTCGGGCGGGAAAAATTCAAATTTTTTTTTATTTTTTTCGAATTTAAGGCATCAGCGACGGAATTTTTCCGTCGCCAATTCCGTCGCTAAAGGTCATTAGCTATGAAATTAGTGACGGAAAAATTCTGTCGCTAAGTTCTATACACTTATTCCACCGAAAAAGATGAAGAGAAATTAGCGACGGAAAAATTCCGTCGCTAAGTTCTCTACACTTATTCCACCGAAATGATGAAGAGAAATTAGCGACGGAATTTTTCCGTCGCTAATTCCGTAGCTAATGACCTTTAGCTACGGAATTAGCGACGGAAAAATTCCGTCGCTAAGTTCTCTACACTTATTCCACCGAAAATGATGAAGGGAAATTAGCGACGGAATTTTTCCGTCGCTAATTCCGTAGCTAATGACTTTTAGCTACGAAATTAGCGACGGAAAAATTCCGTCGCTAATTTCCCTTCATCATTTTCGGTGGAATAAGTGTAGAGAACTTAGCGACGGAATTTTTCCGTCGCTAATTCCGTAGCTAATGACCTTTAACTACGGAATTAGCGACGGAAAAATTTCGTCGCTAATTTCTCTTCATCATTTCGGTGGAATAAGTGTAGAGAACTTAGCGACGGAATTTTTCCGTCGCTAATTCCGTAGCTAATGACCTTTAGCTACGGAATTAGCGACGGAAAAATTTCGTCGCAAGTTCTCTACACTTATTCCACAGAAAATGATGAAGGGAAATTAGCGACGGAATTTTTCCGTCGCTAATTCCGTAGCTAATGACCTTTAGCTACGGAATTAGCGACGGAAAAATTTCGTCTCTAAGTTCTATACATTTATTTCTTTGAAAATAATGAAGGGAAATTAGCGACGGAATTTTTCCGTCGCTAATTTCGTAGCTAATGACTTTTAGCTACGGAATTAGCAACGGAAAAATTCCGTCGCTAAGTTCTATACACTTATTCCACCAAAAAATGATGAAGGGAAATTAGCGACGGAAAAATTCCGTAGCTAATTTCTATCTATGTTTTGGGTTTAGCGACAGACAATTCCGTCGCTAATTCCGTCACTAATAATTTGGCGCAATTGAACAGTATATCCCGCCATATTTAGCGACGGAATTAACGACGGAAAATATTCCGTCGCTCTAATTCCGTCGCTAACTTCAGTATAAATTCCGTCACTAATCCGTCGCTAATACTAATTATCAGTGACGGAAAAATTCCGTAGCTAAATTTCCGTCGCTGAAAATCAATTTTCTTGTAGTGGTAGCAGTCGCTTTTGGCACTAAATAATCAAATAGATCGACGATGAAGAAATTAAGGGTCAGGAGTAGGTTGACGGCGATGCTTTATCCTTCTCCTTCTTCTTGTTCTGTCAGCTTCATTCCCACCTACTTCTTTCCTTCACCCGTACGTATCTATCAATTATCTTAATTCAAATTTCCACTCCTTGATTCTGGAAATCACGAGTGCTCAATTCTCGTAGCATAAACTTTCTACGACTTTTGCTGTGAATGAATGAAAGTCAACGAACTTCTCTGCAAATAACTCAGAGCAGTTCATTTCTCCATCTTTCATGAGTGAGAGGGAGAATGGAGGGAGGAAACTCGAATTTGGTTAGACAAGTTGTCAACAAAATCACAGATGGTGGAGAAGAGAAGCAACCCCATGGCTCAGAGAAAAGGGAGAATTTTTCAAGAGATGAGGTAGTTGTAAAAGATGAACTGAGGCATAAGTCTGCAGAAAACCCTCAGCAGTACGAGCCAGGAAGTCATTCTAACACTGATGGAGATAATATAAGGCAAGAGATCTGGGAAGATTTGATAATTAATCTACTTGGTCTCCAGAGCGATTACAATCACCTACTTCCCTCCGAAGATGCAAAGAAAAGTGATCTGCTACCTACGCTTCAAATTCAAGAAGAATCTATCAGCCCTCATGTCAACCAAGCTCCCTCTGCCCAAGACCCCATTGCATCGCCAACAGAAGACGTTGTTTTAACTGTTCTTAATAGCGAAGGCAACCAAAATAAAACAGTAAGGGGCTTCTTAGCAAGGGTAAGGACTCCATTTCATTTGCAACAATTTCGTTTTTTTTTCCCCTTTTTGACTGTATAACTCTCTTCTTTAGGCTTCTTCTAAGTGGGGCTTCCCAATCACCAACCTGGTCCTGGAGACTTTGACAGCAGTTTGCGATCAACTTTCATCTCCACAAAGGCCACTTTATGCACTACTTGGTTTGTTGGTATCTCTGTCAGCTTTGCTGATCTGCATTTGCGAGCTTCTTTGTAAAGGTCAAAAGGAACTGGTTTCATGGAGACGGGCAGGAAGGCTTTCTTATCCCATTCCTCGCAAACTAATATTCAGTAGCTTTGCTGAAACTTTTGGATTCCTTTGTGCTGTGTTTCAGTGCATTTTTTCAGCAGTGGGGTACATTTATTTCGAGCGGCATAAGAATAATCCTATCAAGTTGAATATTTTCCCAATAGTCTTCGCTGCTTGTTTAGCCTGTTCAACGACATGCAGGGAGAAGGAGAGGGAGGCAGAGCATGCAGATTAGATCAGACCAGATTGTGGCTTAGACGATATTCTCCTGCTCTATGTATATTAATATAAGTTTCCTGTACTGAAAAAAAAAATTTTTGCTGCATCTGTCATCTTTTCAAGTTTATTACTCTTATTTATTTCCTAAGTTTTAACAGCACACTAAATAGCTTCTGCAAATGTAAAGTTGGTAGTCCAAAAAATTTAACACTAAATTCTTGGGCATTTAATTTCCAATTACCATGATCCAGAACTATAACTAACTAAACAATATTTGCAATTTTAAGTTATTGGAGGAGACAAAATAAAGGAAAAAAGAGAAAGAACACTGTTTTCCATTAATTCTCAAGCTACTTAACATCACAAAAATAAACACTCATTCTAAGTTCAAACTTTAAGTTGAGCTACTCAAATAGAGTTTATGAGTTTTTTACCTGCATTAGTGAACAGCTTTAGAATAAGAATGATCAGTAGAAAGGTCTCAACATTAATTTCAATCTGTTCTCTGTTAGACCCGAGTCTGAAATAATGAAATTCTTGAAAATTGGACCATTATGATTTCTACTCAAGCTCGAATGACATTTGTGTAAAGCCAACAAGTTTTCTGTGATTCTATGACAAGAAAAGGGAATTGCAAACCTTGGAAATAGTTACATTATTAAAAATGAAATTGATCAAATCACATATCAATACATACATTATTATGTTTCAAATATTACAAGGGAAAAAAAAAGATAAGAAACAAAAAGAAAAAAAGGAGGAAGGAAGGGAGTAGAACTTTTTTGGGACTGCACATCTTAAATTTTTCAGAAACATGCTTTTAAAATCTCCTCTCTAAAGGTTTTGTATGCTTTGATGTTGAAGCATAATTCTTTCCACAAAACCCACTTGACTTTGCTATGCTGTTACCACTGTGTTTCAGGAAGCCAATGTAATGAGTTATCGACTCAAATCAATGGATGGCTGTTTGATGTAAAATTGAGAAATATACGGGTAAGGATATTACCTATGACGACTCTGCACTGCTTTTTTCCTCATGGCTGCAAGATTTTTCACTTCCCAACTGTTCAAAGTTAGACAGAGAAGAAAAGAAACAATTAATTTCCTCAAATATTCAAATTGATGAAGTGAAATCTCTATTCCAATCATTCTAGGCGTAAGCCATACTAAAGCATTGTACAAGTGCAAACTCTTAGGACTGAATAGCAGTATTTACATAGTTGTTAAACTGCAAAAGTGTGAATTTCTTCTACTACAACCAAGAATATCAACTTTAAAATTTAAATGCCACAATTAGAAATTCTTGACTGGCTATGGTTGTCTCAGAAACTATACCTTACTTGTTAAAGCACTTACCAAAAAGTAGAAAAGGGAACAATATGAGCCCGGGGAAAATACAGGAAAAAGTTCAAGAATGGCACTGTCATAATCATAAATTATCAATAGAAGGCATCTTCATGAATTCCAACTCTTGATTTTAGATGCTACAGCATTAATGCCATAAATAATCAATATTGCCACTCAAATCACAGGAGGCTACAAAACATGCCCTTATAAAATAAGAAAAATAACTACACTTTTACTAACTTTTGGAGGAAGTGGGGAAGTTTTCCTTGTATTCAATATTTACAGTGCCTCTTTTTCCCTTTCTCTGGAGCTTTCGAAAAAATAAATCCAAAAGAAAATATTACCTCTCCATAAACTCTATCTTCGCCTTCTTCATTATGTTGCTCTTTACATTGGAGAAATTGTAGCCAGGCCCACTTCCTAGAAAAAATATTTAATTTTTTCATAAATAAAACCAACAATTCACAACCAAAAAAAAAAAAAACCTCTTTAATTAACAGCCACAAAGATTAATGTTGCATGTATCCAAGTAAGAGACCAATTGACTTGATTAAACAACTAGACTTTAGAGGAACAAAGAATGTTACCAGCATAAAAGCTTCTTTTGCTTGAAGGTGGAACCTTTGTGCAAAGCTGAATCTGCCGACTTTTTTTTCCTAATAAAATTGAAATTAAGGTAAGAAATATATAATACACACACACACACACACACACATATATATATATATATATAGAGAGAGAGAGAGAGAGAGAGATAGCAAGATCTTGCTTGCAGCTATATCAATTTGTTAATGTATCTGCATGAAAGGTTCTCTTACAAAACTCACAAATCTTCTTTTTAAAGCCTTGTTGAAGGCCTAGAGTCATTTATTCAAACAACACCACAGCCATGATAAAAATGAATATCTACTTATTTATAAATACCAACAGCAAAAATCTGATGGACATCAAATAAAGAATCTAATTCATTAAAATTATTTAATTGAAAGAAAATAATTGGCCAACCATCCAAAACGTTCAAATATTCTGTCAACGCTACTAATATGTCATCTAAGGAACTTGCCTCCATTTCAAAGTTTTGAAGCATAAGAAAAGGATACATACATTGATCAAAAACGAAATTGGTTTTAGTAGCTTAGTATGGTGGATTTCATCCCCCTTTTATACAGAAAATGGAAACTTCGGGCAAATCTACAGCATGAACCATCTCAAAGAAATTGTACAGTCCTAAAATCCCTAGCAGTGTGCAAAACTATAAAGTGAACCAAATAAACCAATCCTGCGGGAGACAGAAGACTCAGAGAGATCAACAAAACAGAACATAGTACTTGTTTCGGTGGCTCATTCATTCATGTCAATTAGATTCACTAACACATGCTAGTAGATGAATATCCTAATCCAGCTCAACAGCTGAAAACATTCCATGGAGAAAGCGCAAAATATGGGCTTAGAATAGTGCAAATCATAGTGAGCAAAAATCCGATGGCTAGCTAAAGTAGTAAAATCTAAATAGTTCTGTTAAGTAATTAAGGTAAAGGGTATATATGATATTTTAATATTAAAATACACAGGAGACTGCCAAAAGAAAGACTCTTTACTCCTTTCAAATCAGTCCTAGGGTAAAGGGTAGATAAGTCAGTTAATACTTCAATATTTTACTATAAATATATAGGCAACAACCAGAAGGTAAAGTCTCTATTTCTCTCCAATCTATTACTTCAAGTATGTAGACACAATTAAATCCCACTTCTCAGTGCAAGTTTGGCCTGATGCAGGTTCCCAGGAATGGTAGCCAACAAATAGTTCCAATTTCAGCACTTTCTGAATGAAGTGACCTCTATCGCAAGACGTGCGCTTGCAAGAGAAAACTCGGGGCACTATTGCACTGGTAATGACCCCTAAATGAAAATCAAACCGGTGATACATAAAGTGTAAGAGACACAAGCACACATGTAGTAAGCAAGCAACTTGTCAAAACCATGGCTTATAATGTTATTAAGAATTCAGAGAACATGGAGCATACTAGCATCTTCTTTCTTGCATCGTTGCCTAAACCGATCAATTGCTTTGTTCTCAGCCTCTTGAACGTCCTTCAATTTTGCCTACAAAAAATCATCCTACTTTAGTAGGAAAGCCCATAAAACAGTGCACATCTTTAAGTAAAGGCAAATTACTGGTTCCTCAACATTCCACCAACAACCTAGCTATTAGGCAAGAAGATAACATGAAAGAAAGAAAATTAGAGATTACCTCATACAACTGTCTCCATCTAAATGAAACTTTCTTGAGCTTCATCCTCTCAATTACAAGATTCATACTCGCACAACCAAACCGCAGCTCATAGAAATTCTTCCATAGCTTATCAGTTACTGAACTAAGATCCCTTCCCTACAACAATCAATTCCCTTTTAAATACATACCACACACACACACACACATAATCAAAGAAAAATATCTATTATTGCACAAACAATGCAAGTCAACTTACTTTTGTACTCTTCTCCACGTGCAATAATTCATCCATTGAACAATGTGGCAGAATACGTTCAAGAAGATGTGAATCTGTATCACCAACATCCCCAAGGTATCTTACGTTATCTATTGCCTTCCTAACACAAAGGTCTACCAGTGAAGGAGGTTTCCTCAAATTGCTTATACTCGCTATGTTTCTCGATCTCTTCTCCAGATACATATTTGCCCTACGAAAAAAGAATGCCGCAACAAAGTCAAATTCTATTGTTATGCCATAGCTCCATCAGTTTGTCAGTTGTTACAAATGGTTAGTCTTGGATTTGCAGATAAACCGCAATCAGTTAAAACTATGAGTACAAAAAATTCAACTGTCTAACATTCTACCTTTTTTTTTCTTTATCAAAATATAAAATTGTGCAACATAATAAATAATTAATCCGAAAAACTGAAAAGATTAAAAGCTCTATAAACATCAAATTGCAAACATTAAAAGAAGTTAAAATTTAAATTAAAAAAAATCATATCATTAATTGGACAAAAGATGGGGCCGAAAATTAAGGTGAAGAGAGCTGACCGATTGATTTGGGAGAACGAACAAAGGGATTCGATGAATCGTAACCGATCAACGGATTCTGATGCTAATCACAATTCAGAAGAAGTAAACATTTTTTTACAGCCAGACAAAAGGAAATTCCGGTTCTTATGCTAACATGCGCCGACTTCGAGATGATGACGAGCCAGACTGTTCTACGCAGATTCATATATCCCCAACATCAGCCTCGCTAACGTGCGCTAGGAAGCAGGGCCTGGCCCTTTTTTCTTTCTTTTAATTTAATTTAAAGGGTTTTCTTTTTCTTTCTTTTATACTCTAAAGTAAAAACAAAACAGAGTTTGTATAGTATTTAATATTTTTTTTTCTCATGAACGTACAATGAAAAGGAGAATTGAACCATTTTTTAATTTTTAGAGAAGTGCAAAAAGAATGAGGAACCTTGGATCTAATCTAAAAATTACTTGATCAAATCTTGATTAATTTTTTTGTTCATGATCAAATCTTGATTATTGGTCAATAATAAAGCAACATTGTATTACTAATTAATACATAGCATTTATACAATATCTTTTTTTTTCATGTTTGATGCATGGGATAATAACAAAATAGGATAATATAAAATTATAGATAGAATAAGATTAGATAATATCATCTTATCTTTTATTTGGTGTATATAATGATTAAGAATAAGATAAGATAATTTTTTATATCTTTCACCATATTTGTTATGTAAGATAATTTTTTATATCTTTCACCATATTTGTTATGTATAAAATTAAGAGTAGTATAAAATGATTTTTTTTCAGTGCTCTTTTTTAAAGTAACATAATTTAAATTTATAAATTTTTTGTTATAAATATAAATAAAAAATTAAAAAGTTAAATATTATTTATAATATTATAATTAGTAGTCAAATTTATTAGTTGATTTTCTAATAAAAAGTTACTTTTAAAAAAATTTATATTATTTCTTCAAAAAAATGAATTTTGTTATAAATGAATTTTTTTAAAATATTTTCTGTAATTTTTCACTTCTTTCGTGCTTGATTTTATTTTTTATATGATTTAAATTTAAATCAATTTCTTTGATTGTAAATTAAATATATTTATTTTTAGAAAATTGAGTTTTTCTAGGAAATAAGTTTGTGATTTTAATTAAATTAATTTTTCCAAAAGATAATTCTTAAATATTTTTCTTTATTTTTATGGTTTCTTTATCTTTTTTTATTTTTTGTCAATTAGAAGGAAATATAGAAAATAAAAATAAAAGAAAAAATACGAGTTAAATTTTATAAACTAAAAAATATATAATTTTTAATAATTTTATGGTTAACAGTTTTCTTTCCATTTTTTTAGAAGCAAAAAGAATAAAATTAAGAAAGATAAAATAAAAAGGAGAAGAAAAAAATAAAAATTTAAACGTAAGAAAAAACTAGTTTAAATATATTTTATAATAATTTTTATGTTTGAGAATTTATTTTCTAAAAAATGATTTAAAAATGTTAGTTGTTTCCAAAAATAATAATAATAAAATGTCTTCAAGAAAATATTATTTTTTTCAAAATTATAATTTTTCTTGAATAAAAAGAAGAAGAAAAATTAATAAAAAAGAAGTAAAAAATGTAAAAATAAAGGAAAAAATGGGATTATTTAATTAATTAAACAAAGTTCCTTATTATTTTATTAAATATTTAAGTTAGTTTTTAAATATAAATTTTAAAGTTGAAACCAATAAAATATGCTTATTTATTTCTAATCTCATGGGATTAGAAATAATCATTTTCTTTTAGCGAGGATTGAATCATCCTATACTAAGAGGATGACTAATCCTTTTTGTACTCCAATATTTTACTTAACGTGTGCATCAAATATAAAGTAAGATTATTATCATCTTATCTTATCTATCATCCTATACATCAAACATAACCAAAAATCCATAGATTCTTTGTGTTCTGATGAGACCACGTTGTCAATGGCCCATTTTACCATCTTGCCTCCATTTGGTTTGATCTTTGTGTTCGATTCCCTTGTGATTTCAGTCTATTATCATGTTCATTTTCTTTGTCCTTTGGTGAGACCACATTGCTGGTGGCCCATTTTACCGTCTTGCCCCTAGTTTGGTTTTATCTTTGTGTTCTATTTCCCTATGATTTTAGTTAATCATCAGGTCATTTTTGTCAATTAAGTTGCCAGATATGTTGAATGCCTATTTTGTCTTCCTTCGTTTTGCATGTTCTTTTCTTCTTTTGTGCTTAGGAAAAAAAACCTTTTCTACAATATGGTCTTTTTGCCCTTAAACAATGATTGGAGTCAGAGGCGGATGGTAAGCCTCTCCCCTCCCCCCCCCCCCCCCCCCCCCCCCCAACTTCTAAAAAAAAAATTATGTATAATATAATTATAAATTAATAAATATATTATTTATAATAAATAGTTTTGGCCCCTTCAAAGATTTGAATATTTCTTTATACAAAGTTTGTATGTCATTTTATCTTTTTATATACTTGTAAGTATATGCTGAATACTATTTAAATTATTTTTATTTAATAAAAAATTGAAATAATTAAATTTTTGTTTTTTATAGCATAATATTATATTCACTTGTCTTGATTACCTATGAAGAATTATTCTTTAAAAAATCTGACAATTTTTTTCAATACCAAAATTAGATTGGGATCACTTTGTAAAATGTAAGAAAAACATATTCAATTTTATTATTTTAAAGATATATTATATATTTTTTGTTTGATATAATTTAGTTTATTTATATATATTTAATTTTAAATTTTCAAAGGAAATGATCAAGAAAGTTTATCCATATATAATTCACTTATTCCATAGTTCATATTCAATTTTTGAAAATTAAAAAAAAATCGTTCACAATTTTAGATGAAATTATAATTTATTTGTTGTATTTTGTTTCATTATTCTTTTGTTTATAAATTTATAAGATTTATAATTTTACAAACTTGTTATTTTTTATAATTAGTATACATAACTCATGTAAAATTGATGTAATTTAAAACTTTACTTGGGTTTTGAAGTGTAATTGAGTGGAGATGATTTAGTATCAAACTTAAGCTAGGTTTGACTCGAAAATTTGAGGGTTTTTTAAGCTAGAATTCGGCTTGACAAAATATTTGTGAAGCTCAAGCTCGAACTGAATTTGATAGGCTCACTTTGTTAATTTTTAATTATATATAATAAGAGTAAAATAGTAAATTAATAATAACATATTAAATATATATTAAAAAAATTCGATTAGACTCATGAGCCGTTCGATTCAAGTATTAAAATATTTGAATTTAACTCAATTAAGTTTTCGAGCAACTCAATCTTAAGTTTAACTCAAAATAAATGAGCCAAATTCGAGTAATTATCGAGTCAAATCACTCATGTCAAACTTAAATAGCTCATAAAGAACTTGATTGATTTATATTTGACTTTCTCAAATTTAAATGTCAAGATCCACCGCTGATCGGAATCATGTCCTCAATTTTTCTGCTTACATTTCGTAGTAGTGGGACTCATTATTGAGCTGATATGTTAATTCCTCGTAAAAGTGGGTCTCGTTTTCAAATATCTTTTCATTAATTTATTGACCACCTTTTGCAATAGTGAGACCCACTATTGAACTGATAAGTTTATTTCCCCATAAAAGTGGGTCCATTTTCAAATATTTTTGCATTAATTTATTGATCAAATTTCTATAGTCTATAATCTTTCTATATCTGTATAATCTATCTATATAATAAAATTTGCAGATTTCTACATCTTCACAGCCAAGCAACAAAATCTTCAACTTTATCAACACTAGCCTTTGCTAAAGAGTCAGCCATCCCATTGATCTCCCGAAAAATGTTCGAGAATTCCACTTTAGAGATCTTGGAGATCATGGTATCAAATCAGAAAGAACAGCAAAAAGCTTCCAAGGGTGCAGAGCAGAATTCTTCACCCAATTAAAAGCCACCCTTGAATCAGACCCAATAATCAAGCCATTGAATCTATTAATCTCCCGCTGCAAGAATATCCCTAAAGCAAATGTTAGCCATTGCTTTAACATTTTCTTTAGGTTTCCCCTCGTAAGTTTAATTTTAAGGGTCTTCTTTTTCGACTTAGATTTGCTTTTTGCCTCTCGACGGATAAATTTGATCTGGCAGCTATGGTGGTGGAGTCGTTGCTTCCTATTATTACGGTGACCAACGATGAGCTCGATGAATCTAAGGAGCAAAAAGTTGGGAAGAAGCCTAAATACGAAAATCGAAACCCAAGAATCACAGTTATCCCTTTTTTTTTTTTTGACTTTCATATTGTATTGCATATCTGTGTATTCTTTTCTAAGTATTGTTTTGTTTTTGTTGGTAACTGTGTATCGTTGTATAAGAATTTTCATGCAAAAATACGGGGAAAATATCAGATTTGCTTTGGTAGATTCAATACTTTGTTTTTTATTCCCCTTTTTTTCCCCACATTTCCAGGTTTAAAATCTTTTTTTTGGTTAATTTTCGTTACCCTCCTTTTTTGTATTTTTCATTTTCCAAGTTTCATTAAGTTAATTAGCACTCTCAAAATGGGTCAAGGCCCGTTAGGTCGGCCCAACCTGACTTATTTTTTCAGGGCTTCAGCTTCATTTTTGTAGCCCATTTAACAAAGAGGGCTTTTTGGCCCAGCCCATTGAGGCCCGAGCCTAAATGGATTTAGCACGGGTTTAAATGGGCTGGCTCGTTTCAATTTTTTAATATTTTTAATTATATTAAAATTTTATTTTTATTTTAATTATATATATGTTTAACATTTTAATCAAAGTAAAATATATAAAATTAATACTATTTAGTATTACTAATTTACTTGAAACCAACTTAATGACTCACAACCTCTTGCACATACTAGTTGGAAGGGAAAGAGTACATTTGCTTTAAGTGATGTAAGTTCATTTTTGTTTTTTAAGTATATATTTTATTTTAAATTCTCTTTTGTAATGACAATTAATTTATTTTGAAATGTCCAAGGATATAGGATTTCAAAAGATTTGAAACTATTCAAGTGAAAAAACCAAAATTTCAATTAGATCTTTATTTGGAAGAGCTAAGGATTATGGGTCGCATGATTGAAAATTTAAATGTGCTGCAATAGTAGAAAGATCATAAGCCAAGATTTCCAAAGCCTGCAAGTATAGCTTGTAATATCTTGAGCATTCCAATAACAACAATAGCATCAAAGAGTTTTTTTAGTATTGGTTCTTGTGTTTTAAATAAGTATTGAAGTTCTATAAATCATGAGAACGTGAAAACTTTTATTTGCATCCGAAATTGGATTCTTGGTTTTGAAAGTAATGTTATTAATTAGTTGACAATTTTCAATCAATTCATAAGTTTAATTCTTGTAAGTTCTTATATTGTTCTTTATTTATATTTGTAAATGGCAAAGTTGAAAAAGAATTGCTTGAATGTGATTGACACTATGGAGGAGATTGATAAACATGGATCTATTTATCATGTTTTTTATTTTTAATATGGTTGAGACATGTTTTTTAGTATCTAGGTTTGTTAAAACAATTTATATTATGCTTGTTAAACTATTAATATGTAATGTTCAAATGATATTGAAGACTTGATGGATTTGATGTGAATTTTTTTGATGTTTGTTTAATATTTATTTCAAATTTTACTTTATTTATTTACTAAAAATGAGATTTAATATGAAATTTAATTTTTTTAATTTCTTATATGGGCTGGCCCGTTTAAGCCCGTTAGCCCTTAGAGCCGGATATGAACTTGTATTTTTAGGCCCATTTAACTAAAAGGGCTTTTTTGGCCCTGCCCATTTAGGCCCTAGCCTTTAGGGCCAGCCCGGGCCGGCCCGTTTTGATAGTGCCAATGTTAATTATTAAAATAGAAGAAATAAAAGAATATCCCGTTTGGAAAATGTTATTATTTTAATTTCATTTTGATTTAGCATTTACTGACAATGGTTTAAATTTATTTGTTGTTTCATGTGCTTTTAGGAAATTCAAGGAGAAGATGGCATCTCATAACCCATTAGTATTTAGGAATGAAGTGAGTATTTCTTGGGAATTTGCCTTGTGATGTCGATGGTCAAAGTTTGGCTATGCTGTTTGAGAAGCTTGGAAATTGTGGAAATTTCTTCTTCTTTTTCTTCTTCTTCTTCTTCTTCTTTCAGGTATTTACCAGCAAAAAGAGGTAAAAAAAGAGAAAATAAAGAAATTGAGAGAATAAAGAAAAGTTGAAACTTGTCTTATACTGTATTTTTCTTATTTTAGGTTTTTATTTAATTTTCCCTTTTTTGATTCAACTTGGGCTTCTTAAAATGTGTTTTTACTATAATCAAACAAGGGAACAAGAAAATAATCAAACACTATAAAATCATCACGACACAACCCTCTAATGAAAAGAACAGTTGAACCAAAAACTAGAAGAATTCTTCCTTGAAAATTCAATTTTCAGCCAAAATCCACGCTGCCAAACTTTCTAGACCACCCTTAAAAAGCCTTTCACTATAATCAAAACAAAATGGGCACGAAGACATCCTAATCTTTATGCATCCTACTTTATTCCCTTTGCTCTAGTTCAATCAATTTGCCAATCATAATCTCATCATCACAATTCGCATACATTCCAAGCTTTTTCCCAAGTTCCCAAGTCAAACGAGCCTTCTCTTCACAGAGTAATCTTCTTATGTTCCTAAAATCCCCATCCAAAAGAGAACCATTTGCAATAATGCTCTCTTTTTCTACATTCATTCTCTCCTTATGATTTTTCTTCAATTTCTTTCTTTTTTCTTCCCTTTGCACTCAACCTTCGCTAAGATAGCCTCCACTATTTCCATTAAACTTTTTTTACTTTGGTTATTTTTCTCTTTATTGTCACTAATTATTATGTAGACACCTAATTTTGTTCGAATAATTTTTAAATGAATAAAAAAAATTGAATGACTCGAAGATTGATCATCAAAAATAAAACGGAAATGAATAAAAGCAAAAGAAGGAAAGTCAAAGAAAATAAATGAAAAAATAAAGGCCTTTGATTTAGATGTAAAAGGGAGCCGAATTTTACATTCACACACCATGACCATTTAAAGAGTTGACATGAAAAGTTTGGAAAGAATTAAACTAAAAGTGTGAAACCAAAAAAAAGGGGGAAGGAAATGAATTGAGAACTAGCTGTCAAAAAAATAAAAATATAAAAAAAATCCCATGATTTAAGTACCAAAATGGGGATGTTTGTTTCTTTCCTAAACATTAGGCTAGAAATGGCTATAAAAGCCAATGAGGAGGAAAACCCTAAAAAAAAAACCTAGGAGAAAACCCTAAAAACAAAAAACCAAGGGAGAAAAAAAAAAGAAAAACCAAAAAGAGTTTTGCTACGGTTTTTTTTCCACGGGGACACACGTAGCCACTGTTCATCATCTTCTTCAACTCAGCTTCCCAAACCATCATCATCTTCCTTTCCTACCATTCCTCGTGTTGCTGCCACCCTTGCACATCACCGAACAGCCAACCCCTGCCATTGTGTTCCGTTCGCACGTCATCTCCCTCGCTACATCTAGCACCGCATGCCCTGTTTCTTTCTACTGCACCCAACCGAGCCTATCATCCACGCCATCGGTCCAACACAGCCACCATTCCTTGCCCGCGACAGGTCTGCTCACCAGTTGCTGCTTTGCCTTGCCTTGCCAAAGAGAATCACCATTCGCTTCCCCGCCATTGTTGTCGCCACCACCAATACCCATCCAGAGAAAAAAAAAGAACACACGAGAAAAGAAAAGAAACCCTACAAACCTTGGAGGAGAATTTTATTTTTTACAGAGAAGAGTTTTGCACCTTCACTACTACTCGATTCAGCCACTCCATGACTGTCAAACCATCCAGCTTTACTAACACTGCCTAAAGTTTTCTCAAGCACCCTACACCACCGGCCTTGTCGCCCCACACTGTCAAACCATCCAGCTTTACTAACACTGCATGCATGCATCACCACTGCCCTGCATCCATCGTCATCTCCAGACCGCTCCTGATGCCATAACCGCACCATCACTGCATCATCCAAGCGCCACTGCTTGGTTGCACTGCTACCTGCTATTCTTCATCGCATCTCTGCATCACTGCAACCCCTACATCAGCCCGCCTCTGCTGCATTACCATCGCGTGCTACCTGCTATTGCTAAGAAAGTAAGATCAAAACCCATCAGCTGCTGCTCCTTCCCATCTCTGTCCGCACTGCCTTTGCTATCCAACTGCTGCTTCAACGTCGTCGCTCGTGCCTGTCGGTTCTCGCTCACCTTTGTTAAACAGGGGCTGCAGTTACTAAAGGATAAAAGAAGGCCACGTGAAAGCAGCAAAAGGAGATAAGAAAGAAACGTTGAAGCAATTTTCAAGGTATGTATATTTTATTCATTTGTTTATTGTTTTATTTTAGACTTACAGTTGATAAAAGTAGTGATTGGAAGTGACGTATTTCCGTGAAAGAAAAGAAAACATGTTTAGGCACGTATGCTTATATTCATTATTCTTATAATAAAAGATTTTAAAGATATGCTTATAATGAATAAAATATAAAAAAAAATAAAACTTTGTGAAATAATTTAAATTAAAGATTTTCCGATGATAGGATTTTTTTTTAAAAATCGCAAGTAGCGATTCTTTGATAATCCTTAGGATCAAAATAAAATCTTTGATGTCACCAGCGTATTGGGACATTTAAATGATTTTATTCCGATATAAAGAAAATATTAATAAAATTTCTTAGTATAAAAAAAATTAAATATAAAGATGGTAATGAAAATAAAAATATAAAATGCTAAATATGAGAAAATAGTAAGTGAATGGAAATAAATACTTTTAAACAGATAAAAATCTAGGAATTAAATAAATAAGAAAATGTAAATACACCGATAAATGCTAAAATACAATATAAATAAAAATATATATTTTAAATATAAAAGGATCACAATGATAGGATTTCTTAGAAATCACAAGTAGTGATTCTTTGAGAATCCTTAGGGTCGAAATGAAATATTTGAATATTACCAGCGTATTGGGGTATTCAAGTAATTTTAGTTCGATGAAATAAATTAATATTAATAAACAAAGAATAAATAAATAAAATTTTTAAACAAATAAATAAGAGTACAAAATTGTTACAATTAACCTTCAGAAATAAACGATAATAAAACAATTAAAAATTAAATAAAAAGTATAAGTTTTAAAGATTTTCCGATGATGAGATGTTACGGAATTCACAAGTAGTGATTCCTAACTGATCTCTTGGTGAGAGAAATATGCTTAATGTTACCAGCGTATTGGAATATTTAGTATAATTTTTCAATAAAAATAAAATTTTATAAATATAAATAAATTACAAAAGCAATAATATAAATATAAAAGATAACAAAATAATATATTTCTCATCTATTTTGTTTGCATCATTTGCATTCATGAAATTCCAAAATAAGTGCAAATCTCCCGAGGATGAGATTATATAGAAATCGCAAGTAGCGATTCTTAAGAAATCTTTAGGTGAGGAAATTATCTGAAATGCTACCAAAAGTATTTGGGTACTTCGGAATAATTTTCAATACAAAAGATTTTCACTTATTTTAAATAAAAATTAAATATTTCAAAATAAAACAGATGATAAAAATGGTTTCAAATAAATGGAGTTCTTTTTAAATATTTAATTAAGATCAAAAGATAAGACATGATTAAGTGGTACCGTTTTTTAACGGGCGTTGTGGGGGTGCTAATCCTTCCCCACGCGTAACCGAACTCCCGAACCCAAACTTTGTTTTCGCAGACCAAAAATTATTTTTTTTGATAAAACTTAATTAATTTTAAGATTTTATTAAAAAGATAAATGATTTTAGGTGGCCAATCACACCTAGCCAAAAAGGATTGGTGGCGACTCCTCTTTGTGTTTTTTTTTTACCAAAATCGTCTAGCGATCGAGTCCCCGGACGAAAATCGTTACGACAGCCTTGGCGACTCCACTGGGGATTTGAGAGTCGAACCATAAATAATCATGTCTTATTCAAAATCTTAATTAATGGTCTTAATAAATATTTAATAAAACTCTTCATAAAAAATAATTTTAAAAAAAAAGTAAAAAATAATACAAACAAAAAAAATGTGTGAATCATTTTCATCATTTGTGTTTTGTTAGGATGCATCTTAAATTTTGTTCCTTTGCATACATGACATATTCATTGCATACATCAACCATACACCCTGGTTTGTCCCTTTTAGGAGAGAGTAGAGTACCTTTGCTCTCGTAGGTAATAACCTCCGCAATGGCAAGTGAAATACTCTCACTCAAGTTGAACCCTTTCCGTCTGTAGCCTATCATGGGTGAGGATTGGGGTGCCTTACTAGTCTAGTGTGGACGTCAGTAAGGAACAATTTGGGAACCTCTTGTCTTTTAGAACTCCAAACCATACATATAGTAAACTTAAGAGGACCAACTTGGGATAGAGTCCTGTTAACTCATAGCAAATACCTATTACTTAGGACACATCTTTGATAATCTATGTTTGCTTTTGTTTGACATGTGAGACACTAATAGGGAATCATAGGTTCTTTAGCAAAACATTTCCATGCATTTCTCATCCATGACTTGTTTTTAGGTCTTACGCATGTAACATTTTGTTCATTCATTTTTTTTTCTTTCAAGCATCACCACATGTGAAATGATAAACTCTTAATTGTGGTAATAAAAGATTTGAAGATAGCTCGACCAAAAGTTCATTCACACAACACTCGTTATCGAGCTAAGATCATGGAAGAAGAATCAAGCACGCGCATGGAGAAGATGGAAAAAGCTCAAGAGGAAATGAGAGGGCAACTGGCCCAAATTGCAGAATTATTGAAAAATCTAAGCAAGAGCAAAGGAGTAGTAGAGGAAGTTGCAGTCCAAGAAGGGGTTCAACAACACAGTATGGAAGATCTCATCTATCCTCCTGGATTCGGTCCATTTCCAAGTCAAACATCTCAAGAAAGAAGATATCCACCTGCTTACACTGCTATACCCCAAGTGTTTGGACAAGCTCAATTTCAAGGACCCGCCTATCATTCCCAAGGAGCAAAATCTACTGATCCCATTGAGGTGCCCGACTTAGATGACCCAAGGGAAATTGAGAAGTTGAAAGCTAAACAAGTAGAAGAGAAAGATGAGGTGAAGTCACAACAAAAGATTAATATGTTGGAGGAAAGGATTCGAGCTATTGAAGGCTTAGACTTTTATAGTTCTATGGATGCTACTGGGTTGTGTTTGGTGTCAGACTTGGTTATTCCACCCAAGTTCAAAGCGCCAGAGTTTGAGAAGTATAATGGAACTTCCTGCCCTAGGTCTCATCTTATTATGTATTGCCGGAAGATGGCTGCTTTTGCTCAAGATGATAAGCTCCTTATTCATATTTTTCAAGAAAGTCTCACTAGCTCTGCTGCCAAGTGGTACAATCAATTAGACAAAACCCGGATTACCACATGGAATGACTTAGCAAGGGCATTCATGGCCCAATATCGACATGTTGCTGATATGGCCCCTGACCGTTTATCAGTTCAAAATATGGAGATGAAAGCCAATGAAAGCTTCAAGCAATATGCACAAAGGTGGCGCGATGTAGCCGCAGAAGTGCAACCTCCTCTTTCAGAAAAGGAGCTCACCATCCTATTTGTGAACACTTTAAAGGCTCCATATTATGATAGGATGATACGCAATGACACCAAGAATTTTGCTGATATGGTGTTATCCGAGGAGATCATCGAGAATGCGATCAAGCATGGCAAGATTGAAGTTCCTAACAATACTGAGAAGAAAGGAGGAGCCAACAGAAGGAGGAAAGAGGATGCCCATGCTGTTATAAATGAGGGGCAACATGGACGATACACTCCACGACACTCTTATCCCATGCCACAACCATATTATCCTGTTCAATACCCTTACCAGTCATATTTGCAAATTAATGCTCAGCCTAACTTTCACCCTCAAACACCTGCACCAAATACCCAATCAGTTGCCCAATCCAACAAACAAGAAAGCAATCCTAGGGGGCATGGCCAAAACAACAAAAAGCTCCCCTTGATCCAATTCCCATAACCTATACCGAGTTGTACCCAAAACTAATCAAAGAGCAACTCATTGCCCCAGTTTATGCGGAACCTCTCAAGCCTCCATATCCAAAATGGTATAATGAGAATGCTCGATGTGAGTATCATTTTGGGAATCCGGGTCACTCCTTGGAGAATTGCACTGCTTTAAAGTATAAGGTGCAAGGTTTGATAAAAGCCGGCATATTGCACTTTGAAACAAAGGGGGAACCAACTGTGAATGCAATTCCATTGCCCAACCATGGAAATGAGGGATGATTCTTTTGAGGTGAAAGAAGTTTAAGCCATGCAAGTCCGGAGATTTATCAGAATTTTTTTTAGTAATGCAAGACAGTTTTTTTTTAAAAAAAGTGCTTAAGCCCATAAGCACGAAATAAAGTTTTATGTATGGGCTAACTTTTATTTATTTCCCTTTCAATAAAGCGACTAGTGTGATGCACTGTCATTTTCTCATTCTATTCATTTGCCATTTCTCACATACTCACCATATCTTTCATTCACAAGTATCCAAATAATGAACATGATGATAATGATGTCAATAAATCTGGAATTCAAATTTGAAAGAACCACTTTTGCTAATAGATTGTCAATCTGCCAAGGTGTCCAAGTAAGAAAGAAGAAAATTTGTCCACAATTTTCACCTAATTTGATGGTATAAGAAAAGGTCAACCTCTTACAGAAGTTTTCTAACAAGTTTGTATTTGTTCAGTAAATGATCTTTAAAGAGAGTATTTGCATTTGAAATGATAAATGGCCTTCTTTCACTATCCTTCAAGCGTGAGTAAAATTATCCTTTGATTACCCCTGTGAGCCTATAATGTTTTTTTTTTGTGATGTAACCCACCAAGGATCACCCTCCACAATGGGGGGCAAAAAAGATGAAAAATTATTCATGAGAGGCAAAAGAAAGGAAAAGAAAGTGCACATATATGTAAAAAAAAAAAAGAGGAGAAAAGAAAATAAGAAGAAAAGGGTTTGAATACAAAGAACCCTAAAAGAACAAAAAAAGAGAAAGAAAGAAAAAAAATATGAGTGAATTAGAATGGGGCAAAATGCTCAAATGATTTACTTCATAAGAAAGTGATCCTTTGGTTTGTAAACCCTGAAACACATTTTGGGCCTATTTTATCCTTTTCTTGTAAACCCTCATCGGAGCCTACATTACATACCTTTAAAAGCCCATTTTGATCAAATGTAAATGCTCAATTTGAAGAATCGTGTATTGAATGAGGCATACTTGTACAATGAGATAATGTTCCTTTGCAGATTCAGTAGTAGGGTGAAATAAAAAGAAGCAGATCAAGCTGAATGAAGGAATTCATGCCTGAATAAAAGAACAGGCTTTGGAAGATATCTGTTAGATCAAAAGCAAGAATGACTTTTGGAGGCATGAATTTGGATTGAAAACAAAAGGCTGAAATTTGTCAAAGCTAATGGAGTTGAAATGAAGAAAAAAAAAGAAAAAGATGAAAAAAAAAAAGAAAAAAGGAAAATGAAAAGGAAAAAGAAAAAGAAAAAGGAGGATTCAAATTGAAAACCTGAAAAGGCAGTTTGGATCAAAAGAGGGAAACCTAAGTTGAAAACCTGAAAAGGCAACTTAGGAAAAGATCATCACCAAGAGTTTTGATATAGAAGCAAGATTGGCAGGCCCAACATAAATGAACATATCAATAAAAGTGGGCTTTTGGAAAAGAATTCTAGATTGACTTGATTGAAATTGTCAGAATGTTTATTAAATGGATACTGAAAACCCTATTCCAAACAAACTGGCCCATTGATTTTTCTTGATTTCATGTTCCTTTTCTAAGAATGAATACCCATATCTCTCATGATTATTTTAAATTCATTCCATCCCTATAATAAATTGAGAAGATGTATGAGTGCATTACATTGGTGGTCGAATTGGAAAGAAAATAAAGAAATGTTGGTAGCCTTTTTTGGGTAAATTTTTGAAAAAAAATATTCTTTTAAGAAATCTTGCATTACTAAAAGAGAGAAAGAAACAAAAATAAAAAATGATGAAAACATAACTTTGAAAGCATGATCGGACCAAGACTCATTAGAAGGTGAGATGAGAAGTGGAGATAGAAGATTTGAATAAGAAGAATCCAGCAGATATGTGGAACTTGAGGAAAATGAGATGAGCTTGAGAATCTTGTTACCACAATTGAGATTGCATTTACATACATTCATGGAATAATTCAGGGGGCACGACATTAACATGTACATAACATTCATAGCATCTATGGTATTCATGGCATTCATTATATCCATGACATGCATGACATTTCATTAGTGCATTTTGACATTGAAATATTTAAGACATTAGGATAAGAAGCCCTGAATGATTAAAATTTTGAGGAAAAGAGAAAATATAAGAGACAGTAATTTGAAAAATGATGAGGTATGAGAAGATGATGAGAAAAATACCTTTTTGAAAAAACTTTAGATGAGAGCAAAGTCCAGTTTAGCTGGCACCTTAAAGGAGGATGAAGCCCAATATTGTTGGCATCAAAATGAAAGTTAAGCCCAGTCAAGCCCATGCTAACTGGCATTCTGAATGAAATCTTTATTTTTTTCAAAGTCTCATTGCCTCTGTTGAGAGGAGCTTTATTTTTCAAAGTCTCATTACCTCTGTTGAGAGGAGCTTTTTGTTTTCCAAGTCTCATTGCCTCTGTTGAGAGGAGCTTTTATTTCATGATCATTTTGTATTCCTTAGTCTTATGATAGGAAAGACTAGGAAATTTCATTTCACAGTCCTTAGTCTCATGATAGGAGAGTCTAGGAAATTTCATTTTTGCATTCCTTAGTCTTATGATAGGAGAGACTAAAAAAAAAATCTCACTTTGCATTCTTTAATCTTGTGATAGAAAAGATTAGGAAAATTCATGTTTGCATTCCTTAGTCTTATGGTAAGAGAGACTAGGAATTTCACTTTGCATTCCTTAATCTTGTGATAGAGAAGATTAGGAAAACTCAAGTTTGCATTCCTTAGTCTTATGATAGGAGAGACTAGGAAAATTCCATCTTACATTCCTTAGTCTTATGATAGGAGAGACTAGGAATTTCACTTTGCATTCCTTAATCTTATGATAGAAAAGATTAGGAAATCCCATTCACTTTGCATTCCTTAGTCTTATGACAGGAAAGACCAGGAAATTTCATCTCACATTCCTCAGTCTTATGATAGGAGAGACTAGGAATTTTCACTTTGCATTCCTTAATCTTATGATAGAAAAGATTTGGAAAATTCATGTTTGCATTCCTTAGTCTTATGATAGGAGAGACTAGGAAATTTCACTGCCCATTCTTTAATCTTATGATAGAAAATATTAGGAAATCCCATTCACTTTGCATTCCTTAGTCTTATGATAGGAAAGACCAGGAAATTTCATCTCACATTCCTCAGTCTTATGATAGGAGAGACTACGAATTTCACTTTGCATTCCTTAATCTTATGATAGAAAAGATTAAAAAAAAACCTTCATTTTGCATCATTCCTTAGTCTTATGATAGGAAAGACTAGGAAATTTCATCTTGGATTCCTTAATCTTATGATAGGAAAGACTAGGAATTTCACTTTGCATTCCCTAATCTTGTGATAGAAAGGATTAGGAAGTCTCATTCTATAGTCTTATGATAGGAAAGACTAGGAAAATTCATGTTGTTGCATTCCTTAATCTTATGAAATTTCATTCTTTAGTCTTATGATAGAAAAGACTAGAAAATTTCATTCTACATTCATTTCCTTAGTTTCATGATAGAAGAGGCTAAGAAACTTCATTTTGCATTCATTCCTCAATCTTTATAGGAGAAGAAGATTAGGAAACTTCATTTGGCATTTATTCCTTAGTCTTATGAGAGAGAAGACTAGGAAATATCATATTTTACAAAGAATTCATTAATAGGTAGTGCATTTGGACAAAATGGTTGTCTATGTCTTTGCACCATTACTGTTTCACAGCAAAGCGCCAAGAGGGGCAGCTGTAGACACCTAATTTTGTCCGAATAATTTTTAAATGAATAAAAAAAATTGAATGACTCGAAGATTGATCATCAAAAATAAAATGGAAATGAATAAAAGCAAAAGAAGGAAAGTCAAAGAAAATAAATGAAAAAATAAAGGCCTTTGATTTAGATGTAAAAGGGGAGCCGAATTTTACATTCACACACCATGACCATTTAAAGAGTTGACTTGAAAAGTTTAGAAAGAATTAAACTAAAAGTGTGAAACCAAAAAAAAGGGGGAAGGAAATGAATTGAGAATTAGCTGTCAAAAAAATAAAAATATAAAAAAAATCCCATGATTTAAGTACCAAAATGGGGATGTTTGTTTCTTTCCTAAACATTAGGCTAGAAATGACTATAAAAGCCAATGAGGAGGAAAACCCTAGAAAAAAAACCTAGGAGAAAACCCTAAAAAAAAAAAAACAAGGGAGAAAAAAAAAAGAAAAACCAAAAAGAGTTTTGCTACGGTTTTTTTTCCACGGGGACACACGCAACCACTGTTCATCATCTTCTTCAACTCAGCTTCCCAAACCATCATCATCTTCCTTTCCTACCATTCCTGGTGCTGCTGCCACCCTTGCACATCACCGAACAGCCAACCCCTGCAATTGTGTTCCGTTCGCACGTCATCTCCCTCGCTACATCTAGCACCGCACACCCTGTTTCTTTCTACTGCACCCAACCGAGCCTATCATCCACGCCATTGGTCCAACACAGCCACCATTCCTTGCCCGCGATAGGTCTGCTCACCAGTTGCTGCTTTGCCTTGCCTTGCCTTGCCAAGGAGAATCACCATTCGCTGCCTCGCCATTGTTGTCGCCACCACCAATACCCATCCAGAGAAAAAAAAGAACACACGAGAAAAGAAAAGAAACCCTACAAACCTTGGAGGAGAATTTTATTTTTTACAGAGAAGAGTTTTGCACCTTCACTACTACTCGATTCAGCCACTCCATGACTGTCAAACCATCCAGCTTTACTAACACTGCCTAAAGTTTTCTCAAGCACCCTACACCACCGGCCTTGTCGCCCCACACTGTCAAACCATCCAGCTTTACTAACACTGCATGCATGCATCACCACTGCCCTGCATCCATCGTCATCTCCAGACCGCTCCTGATGCCATAACCGCACCATCACTGCATCATCCAAGCGCCACTGCTTGGTTGCACCGCTACCTGCTATTCTTCATCGCGTCTCTGCATCACTGCAACGCCTACATCAGCCAGCCTCTGCTGCATTACCATCGCGTGCTACCTGCTATTGCTAAGAAAGTAAGATCGAAACCCATCAGCTGCTGCTCCTTCCCATCTCTGTCCGCACCGCCTTTGCTATCCAACTGCTGCTTCAACGTCGTCGCTCGTGCTTGTCGGTTCTCGCTCACCTTTGTTAAACAGGGGCTGCAGTTACTAAAGGATAAAAGAAGGCCACGTGAAAGCAGCAAAAGGAGATAAGAAAGAAACGTTGAAGCAATTTTCAAGGTATGTATATTTTATTCATTTGTTTATTGTTTTATTTTAGACTTACAGTTGATAAAAGTAGTGATTGGAAGTGACGTATTTCCATGAAAGAAAAGAAAACATGTTTAGGCACGTATGCTTATATTCATTATTCTTATAATAAAAGATTTTAAAGATATGCTTATAATGAATAAAATATAAAAACAATAAAACTTTATGAAATAATTTAAATTAAAGATTTTCCGATGATAAGATTTTTTTTAGAAATCGCAAGTAGCGATTCTTTGATAATCCTTAGGATCAAAATAAAATCTTTGATGTCACCAGCGTATTGGGACATTTAAATGATTTTATTCCGATATAAAAAAATATTAATAAGATTTCTTAGTATAAAAAAAATTAAATATAAAGATGGTAATGAAAATAAAAATATAAAATGCTAAATATGAGAAAATAGTAAGTGAATGGAAATAAATACTTTTAAACAGATAAAAATCTAGGAATTAAATAAATAAGAAAATGTAAATACACCGATAAATGCTAAAATACAATATAAATAAAAATATATATTTTAAATATAAAAGGATCCCAATGATAGGATTTCTTAGAAATCACAAGTAGTGATTCTTTGAGAATCCTTAGGGTCGAAATGAAATATTTGAATATTACCAGCGTATTGGGGTATTCAAGTAATTTTAGTTCGATGAAATAAATTAATATTAATAAACAAATAATAAATAAATAAAATTTTTAAACAAATAAATAAGAGTACAAAATTGTTACAATTAACCTTCGGAAATAAACGATAATAAAACAATTAAAAATTAAATAAAAAGTATAAATTTTAAAGATTTTCCGATGATGAGATGTTATGGAATTCACAAGTAGTGATTCCTAACTGATCTCTAGGTGAGAAAAATATGCTTAATGCTACCAGCGTATTGGAATATTTAGTATAATTTTTCAATAAAAATAAAATTTTATAAATATAAATAAATTACAAAAGCAATAATATAAATATAAAAGATAACAAAATAATATATTTCTCATCTATTTTGTTTGCATCATTTCCAGTCATGAAATTCCAAAATAAGCGCAAATCTCCCGAGGATGAGATTCTATAGAAATCGCAAGTAGCGATTCTTAAGAAATCTTTAGGTGAGGAAATTATCTGAAATGCTACCAAAAGTATTGGGGTACTTCGAAATAATTTTCAATACAAAAGATTTTCACTTATTTTAAATAAAAATTAAATATTTCAAAATAAAACAGATGATAAAAATGGTTTCAAATAAATGGAGTTCTTTTTAAATATTTAATTAAGATCATTTTATTAAGATCAAAAGATAAGACATGATTAAGTGGTATCGTTTTTTAACGGGCGTTGTGGGGGTGCTAATCCTTCCCCACGCGTAACCGAACTCCCGAACCCAAACTTTGTTTTCGCAGACCAAAAATTATTTTTTTTTATAAAACTTAATTAATTTTAAGATTTTATTAAAAAGATAAATGATTTTAGGTGGCCAATCACACCTAGCCAAAAAGGATTGGTGGCGACTCCTCTTTGTGTTTTTTTTTTTATCAAAATCGTCTAGCGATCGAGTCCCCGGACGAAAATCGTTACGACATATTAAATCACCCTCAATATTTTGATCTTGATCATCAATAATCCCATTATTGGATGATAAATGGGCTAAAGCTAAAGACTTAGAACTTGAATCTATTTCTTCACGCCCGTAAATAAAGGGTCAAAACAACACAGCATGAAGGTTGCGTTTGGTACATTGCAGGTAAAGTGATTGATGAGAAAGTAATTGCTGGGAAAGTGATATTGCAGCGTTTGGTATGCAGTGTAAAGTTTTGTTTAAATTGCAGGGAAAGTAACATTACAGCGTTTGGTATGCAGTTACTTTGTTGGTAATGTAATTACAAATTCCAAAAATACTCTTAAGTATAAAAGAAATTTTACATTGGAATTATAATAACAAATGTAATTATCTTATTGAAATGTAAAGAATATAAAGTTATAATTGTTGACATTAATCATCATTTGTAATAATAAATTTATATACATTATTATTAAATTGTATAATTAATTTTTTTTATAATTATTTGTATAATTAATTGTATAATTATTTTTTTATAATTAATTGTATAAGTTACAAGCAAGTTATAAGCTTAAGGCTAATATAAGAAATTTGCATTTCAACCCAAAGGAGGCCACAAAGAAGAAACTGTCAGTACCTTTTTCGTCTTCTTTTTTAATATTTATACAAAGAAATTAACAAATTAAGTTTAGCAAAAGGCAAATGTCTTATGCAAATTTGAAAAATAGGGGAGGGTAGTGCTCAGCTTGATTGAATCACAAACAAAAAGAGAATTATCTTGAAAATGGGATCAGTAAGCAAGGGGGAAACGGAAGAATAATACAAGTAACAGGAACTCGATGCCTTTGGCTTTGATGGTGAGCTGAAGCTAAAGTAATTTTGCTTAATCAAAAATAGAGAAGATATAAACAACGAGAAGGATTTCGATGTCCCTAGAGCTGTGAAGGAACAGAGAAGATATTCGATGTGCCTAGAGCTGTGCTTATGGCCAAAATGGAGCTGGGAACAACTGGGCATTTCAAGTTCAGACACCTAAACCCCAAAACTCCTAAACCCAAAAAGGAATCGAGCTATCCACGCATTGCAAGTTCAAAGAACTAAAACAATCACAAAGCATAAATATTTTACTGCAAGAAAAAGCAAATGCAGAAGAAATCCCTACATATTTCTAGCAAATATTGGCGACAATGGATGAGCCCCAATCAACGAAACCCTAGCACTATCAATAGCTTTCAAACCCCAAATTTCAAACCCCTTCGCACTCTAAACAGCACATGAAAACAATTTCAAACACAATGTCAGAAAATGGAAGCAAGCATTTTGATAAAAATAAACTTACTTGTGCGACAAAGATGAGAGATGTTGCAGAGGCAAGCTTGAGGTGGAAAGAACCTGGGCTGATGGAGAGGCAAGAGGGTGAGAGGGAAAATGACAGACAAGGGCGTGAGGGAAAAATGGATAGAGGCGAGCTACAGAGAGTGATGACAGAGGCGTGAGTTATGGAAGAAGCTGGGCTGTTGAAGGACTGGTTGATTTTCGATGAATGGGGGTAATTTTGGCTAAAGCACTTTGGCTGCAAAGTGCTTTGCAGCGTTGGCTATAAAGTGCTTTGCAGCCAATATTGGCTGCAATCACTTTGTAGCGGGAAGTTACTTTGCAGCGTAAGATTGCAAACCAAAAGCTGCAATCACTTTACATTGATTTACTTTGCAGTGTAAAGTTTCAACTTCTGCAATACCAAACGCCCTCGAAGTGCTTCAATAGCAGAGGTTGACACCATGATACACTCCATCCTAGGAAAAATTGATCACATAAAGAATAAATCCAGCCACAATTAAATAGAATGTGCTCAATATTTTCCTCAACGAGATTACACCAGACACATAAGCTTTGAGAATGATGAATCTGCAAGCCTCCCCTCCTAAGAAAATCCATTGTTGGTAATCTTTCAAGCACAACAAGCCACAGAGAGCAAAGAACTTTTGGTGGAATCTTAAATTTCCACAGATTGCGAAATTCAAAAGAATCAGAAGAATTTAAGAAAGAATTCATAAGCTCAGAGAACTTTCCAACAGAAAGCACACCTTTACTGTCATGTCCCCAAACAATCCTGTCATTCCTCCTTGAAACTAACACAAAATTTGCCAATTTAATCAAAGACACTCTAGACACTCTTTCTCCCACACAAAAAGATCTCTCCTAAAAAAACTAGACCAATTGTCATGTACAAAACTATTCTTAATCGCATAGTCCTTAACCAATGAGAAGGATCCAAAGCCAGAGAGAATAGCCTTGGGAACAATCCTTTAAAAGTTTTTTCCCCACGCCACCTATCAAACAAAAAGAGTGTGACACCCCCATTACCCACCAACCACCATACTATTCAATATAAATAAAACTCATTTGTTTTACAACTACTTTCTTGTTCCTTCCTATTGAAAGCAAACCTCAAAATCGATTTGTTTGCATTTTTCGACAAAAAAAAAAAAGGCTTTGCCAATTCTTAGTCCTGGTCCTCTTTTCACTATGTGGCATTGCTATGTGTAAAGTTTGCACCAACCATAACACTGAGATTGCAGAAAATTTGAGAAAAGAAGCTGCTTTCGCTTATCATGGTCGGCCCACAGATGTTTCGAGCTTAGACGAGTTCAATTGGGAAAAGATGAGCCGAAAACTGCAAAGGTTTCAAGTGCCCAAGGATTTTCTCAAAGAAATATCATTGCAGAATGTGAGATTAGATCCCAACGGGTTGCATGGTCGGGCACAGCAGACCACCTTAGAGTATTTATTGATGTTGGAAGTGGACCGGTTGGTTTGGAGTTTTAGGAAAACTGCTGGCCTTTGCACATCAGAGAAGCCCTATGGTGGCTGGGAGAAACCTGACTTTAAACTTCGTGGACATTTTGTAGATCAGTGCAATATTTAAGTTTTTGTTAATTTTACTCATATATTGCAACCATGATTGTCACACGGAGGAAGAATTGCGTGAAAGTCAACTTATATTACTTTCATTTATATCATATCACGCAATCATTTTATTAAAATATTCAATCATCACATATGATAATTAAAAAGTGAATATTTATTTCAATAAATTTATCAATAATTAATATGATAATAAATTATTCATTTTTTAATAATATGATTACATAATATGATTTAAATGGAAATGATATACGCTAACGTGAAATAATTATTTTATATAATCTTTTCTTTTGCTACAAGTTGGATTATAAATTATTGATTCAATGGAGATTCTTTTACCTTAAAATTTATGATGCTACGTTAATTCTGATTCAATTTTTTGATTTCTCATGATAGTATAATAATATGTGATCTTATCCCTATTTTTTTTCCTGCATATTCATAGTAATTTTTTCTCATTAAGAAAAAAAAAGTTGTCTAAAAATCAGAATAAAAAGATTCTATTATGCGTGTTACAATGAACATCTTTCCCTTGTTATGGAATTCTAGGGCATTATTTAAGCGCAACAGCATTAATGTGGGCAAGCACTAAGAA
Organism: Heritiera fomes; assembly: GCA_032173925.1. Lineage (NCBI taxonomy): Eukaryota > Viridiplantae > Streptophyta > Magnoliopsida > Malvales > Malvaceae > Heritiera > Heritiera fomes. Next base: position 1,934,151 of record JAPDPM010000017.1, read on the forward strand.
CGAAAGCGTCCACCGGAAAATGTCTGAAGTCGTCAGAGCCTTGTCTGAATGTCAGAAGAAAATAGGCACTGGATATCTCTCTGCATTTCCCTCGAAGCAATTTGACGATGTTGAAGCTCTTAAAAAATGTTGGGCTCCATTCTTTACCATTCATAAGGTTAATTTCTGCAGTATTTTTCTTCCTCTTTTAATTAATATTAAGGTATGAAGTGTGAATTAATATGAGCAGTATAATTACAGATAATGGCTGGTCTTTTGGATCAGCATACGATTGCCGGTAATCCTGAAGCATTGAAAATGCTGACTTGGATGGTTGACTACTTCTACAAACGTGTTGAGAATGTGATATCCAAGTACAGTGTACAAAGACATTATCTAATGCTTAATGAAGAGCATGGTGGCATGAATGAACTTCTTTATAGATTATACAATATCACGGTTTGTAACTCTTTAATTATATACTAAGATGAGATTTCACAGTTTTCCTTTTATTAAAATAAGTATTCACAAATTGTACATTTCATTGTAATTTTGTAGCGTGATCCAAAGCATTTTCTTTTGGGTCGCCTTTTCGACAAGCCCTGCTTTCTAGGAGCCCTAGCCTTGCAGGTAATTGATGTTAGATTAATTATGCATATGCATATGAATGCTATGGCTTACTTCTTTTCTTTGTGTACTCTAGGAGGATGAATTATCCGGTTACCATGCCAATACACACATTCCTATTGTCATCAGGAAATTACTGGCGATCCACTGTATAAGGTACGTAGGCCGCGTTTATAGTTTAGAAAATTTTGGTTGAACTTTTTTACGGTAGATAAACATGAACTTGTTCTTCTCTGAATGTTTCCAATTTGATTTTTTGAAAAAAAAAAAAAGAAGAAGAAATGACTTCAAAACAAGCTGCTATAATATGATACTTTTTGCATTTTGTATGTTTCCTAACCATTTACAAGTGAAATAACAACATTTTGGTTAAGTGTATAACTAATCAAAGATGAAAATAGGCAATTGTCTACCTTATGTTAATTTTTACTAATAATGTTTACACTTTGTATGAGCAATTAACTACCCTCTTAGGTCATTTGATCGCCCTTTTGTTAAATTAATAGAAATTTTCTTACGCATGGACAGTTGGGGCAATTTACTGTCCTATATGAGCTTGTTTCAATATTGAAAAATTGTTTAAAACTATTGTATTACTTCCATAACGTTCATTTCATATTTCCATTGGTTAAAGTTCATATTTAATTTATTGTTCTTCCATTATTTTAATTTAAAATCATCTAACATTTTTTACTAATTGGTAAGATGCTTTTATGTATCTATGTAAATCTTTTTGAATCAACTCAAATTCTGATTTTGTTAAGCTTAATAGCTAAATATACCCTCAATTTTTTGCATAAAATGGAATTAAACTCTCAACGTTTTATGATGTAAAAATCAGTTCTTAAACTTTTTTTTTACTGTATATAAACTCTTAACCTTTCAAAATCATGCAATTAAGTCCAAATCTGTTAAATGATACTGACTGCTGTTTGAACATCCTACATGAAAGTTGACGTGGATAGCTTAGTTGGATGTCACGTGACATACCACGTATGCAAACTAACAAAAGTTAGTGTCATTTAACAGATTTTGACTTAATTGCATGATTTTAAAAGATTGAGAGTTTACTTATAGTAAAATAAAATTTTATGAACTGATTTTCATACAATAAAACATTGAGGGTGTATATCCATTTTGTGTAAAAAGTTGAAGGTATATTTGGTTATTAAACCATTTTGATAAATCAAGAATTTTTCATCTCACAAATTTAATCTTGAAATCAATTTATAAAATAATTTAACTTAATTCTCTACTCTACTAAATGTCCATCATTTATAAATAATAAACTCAAAATAATTACATTACTTATCCTCATAATATATAGCTAAAATAAATAAATATTCGTAACACTTGCATTCTCTCTCTATGTATGTATGTATGTATGTATGTATGTATGTATGTATGTATGTATGTAAAGAAGATTATTTTTAATTTCTAACTAATGTTTGAAAATTAAAAAAAAATAGTTTGTTTCTTTAAATGATGAACCATAAATTCCCAAATTTTTTAACAGTTTTAAGTTTGGTTTACCTAGGCCATAGGTAGCCACTTCATGGACATCGTAAATTCCTCCCACTGCTATGCAACAGGAGGAACATCCGCACAGAACTTTGGTATTAATAACCTCATCAATTACATCACAAATTAATTCAATTAATTAAATTTCTACAATATCATTTCTCTTCCATATATAGTGTTGTTTATCTTCCGTTGTTCTACTTGATGAGCAGGACTGATCCTAAGATGTTGGCGACAACCCTAGAGACAGATAACGAAGAAACATGTACAACCTATAACATGCTCAAGGTATGGCGTCATTCAGGTTTGATTCAAGTAGTAAAAGTTCTTGGATTGGAAAGGCCATCACCAGGAAGAAGTCTTAATTTGTTCATCATTTATTGTATATCAAAACGAAGTTGCGAGACACCAATAAATAGTTGGAAGAAGTGGGAGTAAACTTCTTCCTCAATCAATCGGGAGAATTCGAAGTCACAGTTAAGAGAGTGTTACCGTTTATCACTCTCAGTTCGAATAGAATTAATCTAATATCGTAAAACGGATGAAGATATATGTGATTACACAAAAGAAAATTGAAGTTCTAAGACATTTATGTCTTATAGGTATCTCGGCACCAGTTTCGATCCACCAAGGAGAGGCATATGCAGATTATTATGAACGTGCATTGACTAATGGTATTCTAAGTGTTCAGAGAGGAAGAGAACCGGGAGTGTATATCTATTTTTTCCCGCAAGGCCGTGGAGCGTCCAAGGCCAAAAGCCATTGGGGATGGGGGACACCCTTTGATTCTTTTTGGTGCTGCTATGGAACAGGTCACTATCAGTATCAGTGTGCAATTACATTCCAATTCCTGAAATTTTTATCTGCTAGCTATTGATATACCCATGTTTGTGCCGTGCAGCCATTGAAACTTTCTCAAAGTTGGGAGATTCCATTTACTTTGAAGAAGCAACTACTACCACACTTTACATCACTCAGTTTGTATCTAGCTTTCTTGAATGGAAATCTGGAAACACTGAGCTTCACCAGATAGTTCATCCTGTTTCTTCGTCGGATCCAAAGTTGAGAGTGGAAATAATATTCTCTAAACAGGTATTAAGAGATAAGACACCATAAGCTTGTAGACAATCAATACTTTTCTATATTAATTCCTCTTTTGTGTATCCCTTCTACAATCAATGCGTCAAAAACTAGTAACTAAGTACTCCTCGAATGATTTTCTACAGGGGACTGCAAATAATGCCACCTTGAATTACGCGTGCCATTTTGGTCAAGCTCTGATGGTGTTAGAGCAGCAGTAAATGCTGAATATTTGCCTTCTCCAACTCCAGGTCTGAAATTTGTTTCAACCTATGCTGAAACCTTTTCAACATTAACATTCTTAAGTGTAGTTTTCTTACAAATTTCTCCAAATATTGTTTTCATTTGGACTTACTTGTTTCTCCTCTCTTCCCAACGTTGTTTTGAGACTGCTACTTCAGTCTAATTAATGTCCAATACCATCTAATACTTGCAAATTCCAATCCATGCAGGTTTTTTTCTTTCAGTCACAAGGAAATGGAATTCTGGTGATAATTTGAGCCTCGAGCTACCATTTACTCTAAGATTGGAGCATATTCAAGGTATTCTCTTCTTATATTTTTATTGATTAGCAAGAAAATTTAACAGCTCCACTGAGAATCTGACATGGTATGACATTTCACTGAAACACAGATGATCGCCCGGAATACGCCTCTGTTCAAGCAATACTTTTTGGACCATATCTACTTGCTGGTCTCAGCAATGGTGATTGGGATATCGAAGTTGGGAAAGCAACTTCTCTTTCAGATTGGATAACTCCAATTCCTACGACTCACAGTTCCCACCTAATTTCGCTCTCACAATCAATCGGAGGCTCCACTTTTGCCTTGGCAAAGAATGCCAAATCGATCACAATGCTGACTTACCCTCAACCAGGCACCAAAACAACTGTTAATGCCACTTTCAGACTAATTATAAATGACCCAACTTTCAAAGGATTTTCCGGAGTAAAAGATGTTAGGAAAAGCAGTTGTACTAGAACCATTTGATCTTCCTGGAATGGCCATGGCACACCAAGGAGCAAATAAGAACCTTGTGGTTTTAAGCGCTGCTACTGCCAATTGGTCCTCCACTTTCCATTTGGTGGCGGGCTTAGATGGAAACAAAAACACAGTTTCCTCCGAAGCAGATAGCAAAAAGGGATGCTTTGTGAACAGTTGTTTCGATTCTTCCGCGGCTAAAACTGGTGCCAACTGCCGTTCATATCCAAATGTGAAGCTTATATGCAACCCCTCATTGCGTAAATCAAAAGAGGCAGCCAGCTTTGTGTTATCCAGGGGCGTTAGTGAATATCATCCCATCAGCTTCGTGGCCAAAGGAGCAACAAGAAGCTTTCTTCTACAGCCAATACTCAGCTTAAGGAATGAGCACTATACTGTCTATTTTAACATTTCAGCACCAGAAAGTAAAAGTAGGCGAATAGGAGAAACTGTAGTCGCTTTTTTCAACTAAATGATTAACATTAGCTCTTGAGTGTTCTTCCGCGATTCTAACTTTGAACGTGTTTCCAACATTTGGGATTTAGTACTTGCTGTGGTTATACAGGAAGAGAACGATTCATGATTGTGGATTATCAGTTTATGTTTTTTTTTTTTTACACAGCAAATCATTCTTTCATTTTTAAGGATCAAAACTATAGTCTATATTACCAAAAAATATATTATTTCAAGAAAAAAATTATTTTTTTATCAGCAAATATGAAGTTTATTATTGCAAATGAGGAGCATCGGGTTGCTAAATGGTAATGGTGGCTGAGTACCCCACCCTTTAGTTCTCCTATATTACAATCCAGCTTTGCTAAGTTAGGAGCAAAGTTATATATTATCCTACTAATATGATGAACAGAAATTGACCCGAAATAATTCATCAGTGTATGAATTTCAAGCAGAAGGCAACCTCCCTCCCAAAAATAGTATTTTGCAGATGTCAACTCACGAACTGCCAAGCATTATTGAGGTAACCGCACAATGCTTTGCCATTTCCGACCCGAACTTGACAGCCAGTACTTCTACATGCTTACAATCCGTAACATGTTTCATTTATGTCACTGCACAAGAAGAGAAAATAAGTTTTGAATTCATTTATTATGCATATATGTGTAAAGAAAATGAAAATTTGAAAGTGTGAAATAGAGTATAAAATGAAGAAATACATTCTGCTAAAATATTGGCTTGGGGCAATTGCAGAGGAAGTTGAATGCCCAAATGCATGGCTGCAGTGCAGATTGTTTTGAGCAGTTGGCTGTCTTTAACATAAAATTGAGCTATTTGAAAATATGCCTATAGCAGTCAGCTGCCCTATAGAGTAGTTGACTGCCCAACCCCAGAAAATTTTTTGTTTGCAAAAATCACTACGACAGTCGACTCCCTCACAAGGGATTCAACTGTCCATCTTGTAAATTAAAAAAAAAAATAGGTCCATTGACCTTGTCTCTTTATTTCAAAAATCATGAGCCTATAAATAATTCTATAAATGGTCATGTAGTCTAATCACACAGTCTTTCTTACATTTCTTCTCAAACTATAAATTTTTTTAATACATCTTCTTGCACCATTTTTTTTATTTTTTTGTTTAAGTGAGTTTACAAAAGAAATTAAAAGTGCAATTGAATTCTTATAGGAATAGGTCATCTATCCTAAGAACATCGCTTCCTAAACTATTTACATAGGTATGGTAAAACTATTGTTTTTAAGATAGCTTTCTAGAAGTGTTTTACATATCAAAATTTATTCTAGTTCAACTTGATTTAGTTTACCAACCAAAGTCCAATATGCAAGAATTTAAGAATAATATAATTTCAAGATGGCAGCTCTTGCATTCACCCTCCATGTTTATGAAGTGGAGAAACTAAAAAGATTAAATAGGCTGAATTACAAAAAATGGAGCATGAAGATATATTATCAAATTAGTCATTTGAAGGTTGCATATGTATTACATGAGTATTATCCACAAGAAGCAACTAGTGATGATCAACTTTCAACAAGAAAACATTAAGTTTGTGTATTTTTTTTTAAAAATATGTGTATTTTTTAATATATTAAAAAATATGATGCTACAATTATACGTCAATAAATATTATATATTGAGAAATAAGTTTGTGAGTAAAATATTTTAGAAAATAAAATTTCAAGTGACAATAGTACATGCATTAATAGAACTATGGGATTTTCCCATTCCTGTATACACTTGATGCTATAAGCTATTGAAGTACAAAGACCAAGGGCTTACATTTCCATATGTACTAAAGAAAGAAATACTAGTGCAACTTACACCTCAGATTGAACAGAACTAACTCTCAAAAGCTGGCCACTCTCTTCTGTTTCTATAATTGAGCTTGAGAAATCAGTATTTGGGCCATTGCTTGACAAGCTTATTGTTTGGCTTGGATTTTGCCAGAAGTGATTAACCGATGCCTTAACTTTTGAATTGATGGATGAAAACCCAGGATCTGAGAGAAGGTCTTGAACGGCTGTTCGACCTTCGAGCATGCTCACAACCTGTGACATGGTAGGCCTCAGGGTGGGGGATGCATTGGTGCATAGCAGAGCCACATTCAGCATTACCATTACCTCCTCTGATGAGTACTCTGATCCCAAGTCTGGATCAACCAAATCCAACAAACTTCCCCTCTCTCTCAATACATATGCCTGAGAAATAATAAGAATTAGAGATGGTTAATGTAAAAAATGAGCTGGACTCGAAATGACCTTGAGGGCATTGAACAGAATTTCAGCAGGAGGAAGCCATGGCAAGAAAGCTGAGATTACTGACATAGTTGTGTGTTCCAAGGAATAACAAGAAACTGAAAGGGAATTCCACTGGTATAAAGGAAAGTGGATTGAAGACTTTAGGAGAGAGTTAATTTACCCAGTCAAGAAGGTATACAAAGTCCTCATTTGGCCTGTAGTTTGTGTTACTCTTTCCACTAACAATTTCCAATGCAACAACACCAAAGCTATAGACATCAGCTTTGTTGGTTAGGTAACCACGCATTGCATACTCAGGAGCCATGTAACCACTGCAGAATCCAAGAACAAATCAATTAATAATTAATACATATATCAGGGCAAAGCAATTTAGTAAATAATGTGAATCTTTGGTTCATTTTATTTAGCCAAGGCTGATGTTTGTTATGATAATGGGTATCATTGGCAATTTTGGGTGCAGAATTTAGAATGCAATACTGTTAATTGCGTGCATCAAAATCATGACTAATAGTTTCTTACAAACTTCTCTAGTCAATCAACTGCCAAGGAAGATAAAATCTGCTCAGAAATTCCCCGCACACGAGGAGGCCAGAGTGTTACATCTTTCAATTTCCTTCGTTGCTAACCATGACACTAATGAGTAGAAGTAAAGTGAAAAAGCTGAACAAATTCTCATAAAAAATCTTACATAGTCCCGGCAATACGAGTGCTGATGTGGGTTTTGTCATCTTCATTTAGCTTTGCCAGACCAAAATCAGAAATTTTTGCATTGAGATTCTTATCAAGCAACACATTACTTGTTTTGATATCCCTGTGCACTATTTTTATTCTTGACTCTTCATGGAGATAGGCCAAACCCCTGGCAATACCGAGGCAAACTTTTTGCCGGGTAGGCCAGTCTAGCTTCAGTTTGCATGTAGCATCCTTCCCTGTTATTAAGCAGAATAAAATCCAACCAAAAATTGAGTGGTGACTTTAGAGAGCGGATTTCAATCAACTAGTTTACATATTATAGATAGTTAGAAGTTCTAAGCTTACCAAAAAGAGCACGGGATAGGGAGTTATTTTCCATGTACTCATAAACTAGCAATAACTGGTTTCCTTCAACACAACAGCCATAGAGCTTGACAAGATTTGGATGCTGCAGTGCAGATATCATACCTATTTCATTCACAAATTCACGATTTCCCTGCTTAGATTTTGATGAAAGCTGTTTCACTGCAACAACCGTTCCATCTGATAATAGACCCTGCATTTAGCATTGAAAGTTGCAGCTATGAAGTAAATGGTAACAACTCAATTATTTAATTTGATCATACAAAGACCTGGTTGTCATACATTTAAGTGTTTCAATTGGATTGTTTTACTCTTCCTTTCTTATAGCAAAATTTTCTATAATACACATAGCCCTCAAAATCTCTAGGCAACGATCTATGCATCTCATCAGAAAAATCTAGAGGACTCTCCAAAAATTACCACTTATATACGCCCAGCAAATATCAAAGGATAAGAAAGGGCAAGTTAATGTTAGTAAACCTTTAAAAATAAAACTCTAAAGTTCCTTGTTAAAACCTATTTCATTGGACCAAATTTGGATCATAACCTTGTGTCTTTCTCTGCACATGAAAACTGACTTGGACAAGAACTTTTTAATTCATTGGATTTTTAATATAAAATTTTTATGTCAGCTTGTAGAAAACCATGACGAATATTCTGTTGGTACATGTGAAACTGCTACACAATGAGGGTAGGCCTCTCCCACCCTATAAATCCGACCATGCCCATCTCAAGATACCAACTCAATACCTCCAAGATAGAGTCTTAAGCTCTAAGTGATGAGGTGTCCCCTCGTGGACGATGATAAACATTTTTAATAGATGGTCAAAACTATATGATTTGGATACATGCACTTACCTTATACACACAACCAAAGCCACCCTCGCCAATTTTGTTTTCAGCAGCAAAGCTCTTGGTAGCAGCTTTAATCTGTCTTAGACTGAAAATTCCTGTTTGCAGATCCAGGCCTCTCAGCTCTGTGAAGAATGCAGTGTTAGATGTCATAGAGGTAAAAGTTCATATAAAATCTTTTTACAACTTTTTGTATGACAATTAATTCATATCATGATTTCTGATAGCTGCAACATAAAGAAATAGAAGAAACCTGCTAGATATGGACTCAAATTCTAATTGAGAATCAATTTGGATTCCAGTAATATCATTTTCCCCCTTGTGTATGTTTAAAATACTTTTCCTGTTTTATGTAGGTTCAGGGTTTAAGACTAGATGGTAAAGTTGTATTTTACCCAAATCTTGGCTACCGTGAAATAGATGCATAACATAAAGTTAACAATAATCCTGCTTTTTTTATCTTGTCCAATGCAGTAACCAGATCCTGTACCATAAAGCAATCTGCTACTAAGAGCTCTAGAGAATTCTGAAAGACAGGATATGAGTATGACGCGTATTATTTTCCTTCAAGCAAACATTTTATACTTTGGAACGTGAACAATAAAGTCAGGATTTTATATCCTTAAAATATTTTTGTATGATATTATTATCTATGCTGATATTGGTGTCTTTTTCTTCTGCCAATGTCTATACTAATAGGATATAGAAACATGTGGTGATTAAAAGCCAAGAATTTGGATTTTATATCAGATTTTATCTAACACTTAATTAAGTGCCATATAAACCTTTTTCACTTGGGGATTACCTTTTTCAGCAGAGATTTTGCCTCCCAGCCAGCCTTTTCTCCAAATGATACCTAAGACCATAAGGGCAATAATTAAGGCTGTGCATGCTATCCAAGCCACCAGTACGAGATAATTCCTTTTGCCAACATAAGTAGGGGGCTGAAAATCTGGTTAAGAAGAAATATTATTCCCAATCAATGTACTTCATCAAAAAGTCAACAAAATTGAATCCTGGAAATCACATAACTAACCACAATTGTACTGGGATCATAATTCTCATCACGAGTATAAAAACTTTAAGAACAACTTCAACTAACTTGATCTACATAGATTGAATACAATGCAAACAGAATCCTCTGAGGTTGAACACAATCTATGGAAACATTTAAAGTTACTGAATTTCAAGGGAAAAATAAACTTAGCTTGTACATTTATTAGTCATCTTTAAGTTCAGAGTTGGAATACAATTAGCAATGTTCCTATAATCCTCTAGATGGCAATGACTAATGGAATGGGATAACTACTGCAATTGTCTCCATCCAAGGAACCAAACCTGATTAACAACAGTTTAATATATAAACTAGTGCTATTAATAGTTTACATGGAGTTCAGTTAGTATGATCAACCTTTTAGCTGCAAAACAGTTTATTATCTGAAAAGCACCTGAATACTCTACCACTTCCATTTATTAATGATGAAATGCAAAACAAAAGACTTTCTAGAGTTGCAGCAACTTACTTGGAACCACTGATATAGCTGAAATAAGAGGGCCATACATTCCCCTTACTGGTATGCCTGTGGTCCCCCTTGCAGCCCAGTACAAGTGGATTTTTAATGTATGTCCTGTCACAACAGCCGTAAAGTTCTTTACAATGGGCTTACCAGTACCACCAGCTTCCTCTTCAATATTAAAGTCTTTCAGCACCAATTCTCCCTACACTCAGACAAAAAATAATTTCTAAAATCAAGAGATACAATTCTCAAATGTAAATCTATATTTGTTTCTTTGTTTATCTTGTATTTACATAATGTATGCTGAAATGTTTACTTACCTGGATGTAGACATCAAATATACGCTTCCCAAGGCTGTAAAATGATCTATCACTTTTGAAAATAATTTCCGCAAAGTGCAGACTAATAGTGTAGTTCCCCGTCATTAGGCAGAGTCCGTAATATGTGAGAGAGAGAGGAGACATGCGCGCTGTTGTGTAGAGTTCTGAATGGATTGCAGAGACATTGGACAAAGCAGAAGTATTGGTAACTATATAGTCATCTGCATCAATATCGTTGTCCATGAAGTTTCCAGTGCTGCTTAATGCCCAATTCTGCCCTGAATAAAACATAGAAGCACCTCTTGGTTCTCTATCAGCTTCATATTTGGCATCACCGCTGATATTTAGTTCCTTCCCCCCACAATTAATGTGCAGTGAGTATTTATCTGTGAATAAACAACATTTTAATGGAAATTAAGAGATTTTCATAGCAAGACAGGGAAGAAAATTTGACATCCTGGTTAGCTGAATCAACTGAGTACAGAAGATAGGTAAATATTCATGGTGCACTAACTTCTTTCCCTAGCTTGCCTACCGGTGAAGTATGAGTGATTGTTTACCGTAAATCAGCATTAGCATACCATATTGAGTCACATCAATTTTCTACATATATATTTTCACTTTTGGAAAAAAAAACAAGAGACTACTAGAAAATTTATCAAAATTTTCCAAAGTCAGATTATCTCTAATAAAGTTGAAGGAGAATTCCATATGTTTCATCTGCAAGGGGAAAAAGGACAGAGGCAGCATTCTTTCCCCCAAATTTGACTTACACTGACTAGGTGAAGCAGAACATGGGAAGTTCCGTGTTAGACATGAAGGAACCCTACTTCTGCACCATGATAGATCAACCCAAAGAGAATCAACAAGCTTTTACTTTCAAGAAAATCACATGAAGGTACAGAGCCAAACTTCCTCAACAGCTCAATAGAATATCAGAAAATGAAGGAGCAAAATTCTTACAGTTTATTTGCCGATGTGGAGTAGCTCTCAACGAGGTTCCTGGAAAAATATTCAAAATAATTTACTATTTCAATTTATGCATGCTGATTGATGATTTAGGATCAAATAAATATCTCTGAAAATATAACTCACACACTCCCTTGAGGACATTCTATTGGACTTGAGGTTTCCCAGGTGAAATTGTTGTATGATATATCCCTGTAGATAAAAATCAAGGAAAATATCATCCATTATCCATAATGCATTTTGTAATTCCAGAGGCAATATCGTTGGTATCATTGGATGACTGAATTAGCTAGGTAAGATACAGTGTTTATTGGACTATGATCACAAAAATGATTGATTAGTTCAAAATTCACCAACAAACCATTGTCTAAGAAATTTAGGACACATTACAGTTTCATCATTGCTATAGAAAGTTACAGATATATATAAACTTACGCATTTTTATTTCTTTCTAAGATCCATCCAGGCACAGACCCAGTGAGCTGATTTGCGGTCAAATATCTACAAGAAACAGCAAGAAACAATTATGTAAAACCATAAAATTTCCCGCACCAAAAAAAAACCATAAAATTTCATATTAATTACAACAATATTGAGTCCATTAGAATTATGAAAAACAATTACATGCTCTTACATGAAATCTGCTTTTGTCAGTTTGTAGAATGACCCGGGAATTTCTCCAGTAAAGTTATTATAGCTGAGATCCCTGCATTATAACAGCAAAGCATGTGCGAATTTTCAAGTACTCCAGCCAAAAAAAAATTCAATCACAAAATGATATTATTTAATAATTTCAGAGAAAAGGAAGCTTTTTCTTCTGACTAGTTATGCATCAACCTAAAACAAATTGGCAAGAGGAGAAAAGGCCAAACCAAGATGCAAGACCACAACAGGCTCTACACCTAATGAGTATGGGATAACACCACCTAACTCTTCATCTCATATGTAGGCAAAATGCTAGCAACTTAAAGAAATGGACCAAAGATATGGACACCACATACAGGAAAACAAAGAGCATCCATAAACAACGCAGACAAATAACTTGGGCCTGATAAAATGCTAACCACACTCCAAAGTTAATCAATATCATATCTTTCTTTAGGCGTATGTGTATATATGACTGTGAGTGTGCGTGTGTTAGGCCACTCTCCAACTCTAGTGATGCCTTGGATTCACCATACATGTAAAAAATCAGAGAAGTAGCAGTAATTTGTTTTCAACAAAGCCCCATCTTGATGCTACTTACAAGGTTTTCAGTTTCTTCAAATCCCCAATATACTCGGGGATTTCTCCATATATTAAGCAGTTCCTTAGTATCCTGCATTTGACAATTTGATTTGATTCTAAGAAATAGATCATAGATAACCGCACATGTGAATTTGAAAGCATTTATAGAAAAATACATAATATCAATTAGATTTGACTAACAATGTCTTCAGTGAGTCGATGTTATGCAGTGGTGGGAAAAGAGATCCTGTGCCTTTTAAGTCACTAATCCTCCTAACAATCATTAAAAATCATAGTTATTTAATGATAACTTTACAAAGGATGAAAAAAAATAAAATTAACAAGAACTATCATGGTTGCATACAGATCAGATAAGCTAGTCAGAGCAGAAATGCTGGAAGGTATTGGCCCCTCAAGAGAGCAACCCTGAATCTGCCTGAAAAGGAAAAAAAGGATGCAAAATATAGCAAAAACAATTAGGAATATAGCTTATAGCAAAAACAATTAGGAATGCTATATCAAAAAGTAGGCTAAAGTTTGAAAACTCACAGTTTTTGAATCTGCTTCCAATGACTGATGAACTCAGGTATCTTTCCAGAAAAGTTATTGTCATTTATCCTCCTAAAACATTTCCAAGAAAGAAAAGCTTGTAAGAGGTCCTAGAAAGCATGCTCTAGATCAAGATTTTGATGAACAAAAGGAAAAGATACCATATGCATGATTTGAACTATCCCATAAATCATAATTATGATGATTGACAAAATGCATAGAGAAAGACAAGGATAAAAGAAGCAGGTTACTTTTCTTGATGATGTTTCTATACATAGAGTCAATTCTCTAGTACAGCAATGAAACTGAGCATTACTACTTTCAGTACGCTGCAAATGAAAGTGAGCATTACTGCTTAGAAGTTTACCAGAATGAATTAAAGACTTTCAAAAAAAAATGCTACAAAGTGGAACTTTAACAGGATCACCACTACCAAAACTCTGCTTTGGTGTAAACAACTCTTGCTAATGAGTAATGACCATCAACTCATAAAAATAGCATCTATAAACTAAATAATTTGGAAGTGAAAATTGCCTACTTACATATCAGTCAAGTTGACCAACTTGGCAAGTTCTGCCGGCAATTCTCCACTGAAGGCATTTGATGACAGAATACTGAAGAAAGAAGACAATAGCAATGTCAATAACAGCAATCAAGAAAGCATCAGGATGGCCCCAAATCAAATGCTTTTGCTCACAAAAAAATATGAAATGAATTACAGTTTCTGTAAATTGATCAACTTTCCAATCTGTGGAGGTATGGATCCTGAAAAGTTATTTCCTTCAATAGACCTGGAAAGGCAGAATGAGATAGTATTAAATAAGAAGATTAAAATTGTTCTTCAAGAGATCATTAAGATAGGTGGAAGTGTCCAATATGTAACATAAAATCCGAAGAAAATTAAGACAATCTTTTTAACGCGATAGAATATTAAATAATAAGGATTTGCGCATACAGGTTTTTGAGGCTGGTGATGTTGGTGATAACTTTAGGGAATGGACCAGACAACCGGTTCCCCATAAAAAAGCTGCAAAATAGAACAAACATAAGCATATAATTTGATCATTTACAACAAAATTATACTTGACATTACAAAGAGAGCAGTGGTAGGATGCTTACAGCATTTCCAACTTCATGGTAGTCCATTCTTGAGGAACAGAACCTGTGAAGTAGTTACGACTTAGGTCCCTAAAGAAGCAGAAATGAAGTACAATTATTAATAATGAAATCATCACTGATAAATCTGAATGATAATCTAGAATGGAAAGAAAAAAAATTGAAGTACAATTGGATTTGCTTACAGCAGTTTCAAGCGTTGAAACTTGGAAAACTCAGGTGGTAAAGTGGCTGAAATATTCAACGCATTTAAAACTCTGCAAAAACTTTCTACACCAAATTAGAATACATTGACAAACAACAAAAGTTGACCTTTTTTTTCATATTCTTGATTCATATATCATAATGAATCTTTTATGGTTTCAATCATGTACCAACTTTTCATTGAGCAAATAAATCTGCTATTGGGTTCAATCAATAAATCTAATTATTCAAATCCATGACAATTTAACTTTTTCTCATTTGAATTTTTTGTTCTAATTTTCGTATCCAAGCCACCCCAATTTTCGATGGGATATGATTTATTTTGCTAACCCTAAATCAAATGCAATGATGTATAATAAATCAAGTTTATATTTGATGCACAAATACGCTAATAAAAAATTATCACAGAACAAAATTAAAAATTATGCAAGCTTTTTAAAATAAATATCAATAAGGAACAGAAGTGGGATTGCTTGGATTCGAACCCAAGTATTACAATATACCACAACTTATCCTTAACCGCTCAATTAAAAGGTTGTTAGCTTAAAATTTAAACTTTATTAATTAAGGATATAATATTTTATGATTAACTTACAGTGTATCAAACACAACCCTAATAAATAATACCAATTTTGTATTTTTAGTGTTTTTTTTATTACAAGAAAAATATTTGATAATTAGGAAAGGGGTAGGAGTTGCTTAAGCCAAGTATCCATGGCCATTTTATAGTGTCAAGTAATTATATTATGTTGGTACTTAAGAAAATAAAAATGAGCAACATCAGGGAACAACAGTATATAAAAAGAAAGGAATATGGATGATGCGAAAGAAGCATATTTGGAACTCAGCCAAAAGTAACACCCTAAATTCTTGTAGACACATACAAAGATTTGGCAATTTTAAACATGATAAGATGATATAATATAAAAAAAACAATAATAAAATATAATAAAAATATAAATAAAGGATATGTACCAAAAATAAATAAATAAAAGATAAGAATATAACATGATTTAAAATTTGATAAAAATTATATATAATAAGATACATATGGTAAAAACTAAAATAAATTTTATGTTTGACAAGTCAACATAAATTTTAACATGAAATTTTCATATTTTATATGACATAACATAATTTCATAAGACACAAATACAAATTTTATATATAAATTACTGTTTAACACAATGTCACATGATCATTATATTTTTCTCACAAACTGATTTACTGTTTATTATTGGTGGGAAACATTAAAAATTTAAAACAAAAAAAATTATTTTTAAAAGCTTGACATCTTTTTAGTGTATGTGTTAATTTTTGACGTATTGACAATGTATAGTATATACACTATATACAAATTTATTTAAATAATATTCTTTAATTTCACAAATTTGAGTTTTCTCCTAAACAATAAAACGATTATTTTATTAAATAAAAAAAGGAAACATTGCTTTAAAATACTAATAAATCAATATAAATATTATGAATAAATAATATGATATTTTAATAAATTAAGATAAAAGGTTTCAGCCCATTGAAGTGATTGGACCTGAATTGGACATACTTGTCCAGTTGTCCTTCTTACCCTACCATGCTTGGTTTTAAATATTCACTAGATTTAAATCCGTGCTATGCATGATAACGATTTTATTTTATAATAATTTTTTAAAAATAGAATAAAATTATATAAAAGATTTTTGATATATTAAAAAACACTTGATGGATATACAAAACAAAGAAATTAAAAAAATAATTTCAAATCAAATACTAATTAGAAAATTTTAAATATATATAATAAATATTAAATAAATTACTTAAATAGCTACAATATTAATTAAAGTAATTCTTACTACATTAATTATTAATAGATTATTGGTTAATGTTTCATATTTGAAACTGATTTATTTTTAAAATTTGAGTTTAAATGATTATAAATTAATCTTATTTTAATTAATTAGAGTTGAAAACTCCATTTTTTAAAGGAAAAATGTAAATAAAAATAAAAAATAATTTATTATTTGATTTTTTTTAAATTTTAATCAATTCAAAATAATTAAATAAAACATTTAAGATAATATACATTCATATTTTTCTTTTTTTTTTCCTTACAAAAAAAATGATTGAACAAATAAATCTCAAAAAGAAGCAAAATGAAAAAAAATAAGACATGGAACTTAATTCAATGCTAATATATGTGTGTGTATTGAAATAATATACATATATATATATATATATTTAAATACCCAATTTTAATTTTTGATAAAAGATTTAAAATTTTAGGATAATTTCTATTAAAATGTATGGATATTTTTTAATTTAAAAATAACATAATAAGTGATAAAAGAAAAATCAAATCTTGAGATAAATTTTATTTGATTTAAATGTAGTTAAAATGGTTGAAATTTATTTTTTTAAATTTAAATATTATAAAACTAAATAAATAATTTAATGGGATTGTTTTATAGAATTTAAAATTAATTCATTATTTTAAGTACAAAAAAGTTAAGCTATCTACATAAACTTTTATATATATAAGATATAATATCATTATAAAAAGAGTTTGTATATGATGCACTGATAGTGTATAGTTTCTATACACTGTCAATGCATTAGAGGTTGACACCTCATCAATAAGCCCTTATATGCAAATATAAATAATTTTTTTTAAATTGCCCATAAGGACTTATTGATGAGGTGTCAACCTTTGGTGCATTGACAGTGTATAGAAACTATACACTGTCAGTGCATCATCATATATAAATCCTTATAAAAAACTAAATTTTATTGAAATTAAAAGTTTAACCTTTGATCAATGATCAAATGACTCTTAGTGAGTATTTTATGATTTAACAATGAAAAAAATTCATCTTACCCTGCATACCCACTTCTTAGTGTCATATTAAATACGTATTTTATATTAAAAAGTACATCCAAATAAAAAATTTATTTCAAAATTAATTATTTCTATAAATATATTTTATATATTGATGAAGATGTGTAAAAAAATAATAAATGATATATGATTTTTTTTCTTTGATTTTAATATTCATATAGATATTTGTCTTGTAAAAATTGAAATATATACTTGATTTAAAGAAATAATTTATTTGTTTTGTATTTTTAATATATATAAAATTTTATCTTTTTGAAAATTAAAAAAATATTATTTTTATTTTAAAATATTATGTGTCAAAATTTTAGATTATCCATATAAGATGTTTTACTCTAATTCAATTACTTTGACTTTTATACGTATGTATATAAGATTATGAAAATTAAGGTATCTTACTAAAAATTTGCATTACACGACAAAACCCACACTAAACAACAAGAAAAGAATAACAAGTGCCAATTTTGACATAAAAATACCAACATCTATCGGATATCTATTGGATCGAATGAAAAAAATTTCGTATCTCTTACCTAAAGTTTCAAGTTCAAAGTTTGGGAATAAAGAAAATAATGTTAAAAAAACTTTTTATTTAGAGTCCGATAATAACTCGATTTCAGATTAATCAAGATATAAAGTGATCTTCAAATACGAAAGATTTTGACAAAAAAAAATTTTGACATAAAACCGACCAAGATAAATACTCCAAAATATAATTGCCAAGAAAAGAAGATTGATGAAGAGAGAAGAGAGGATGAAGAAGGCAATGGAAAGTGAAGGTTGGTGAGAATGAACAAGGAATTACATTCTTACAACATGACAGGCGGTGTTGTTGTTGAAAGAGCAATCGCAGGTGACATTGCTTGTAAAGGCAGAATCCTCATCTCCTTGCACAATCCAATTCCCTTTTCCGCTACATGGATCTTCCCCAAAATCCCAATCCTTCTTCCCCAGCCTCTTCGCTATTGCTTTCAGAGCCTTCACTGCAACAGCAACAAGCAAATTAACAGACTATGTTTTCTAAATGCTGTAAAAGGAATTGAAAGCAAAAACTCAAAAATATAGCTCAGCTGAAACTCAACCTTCTTCAGGATGAAGAGTAGGAGTTGAAGCAGCTAAGCCAAAGGTTGCAAAACAAACCAATGCAATGAAGCATGCAAGGTTTGCAAGCAGAAGAAGCTTGGGAGTTGTCAAATCAGGTCTCCCCATCTGGGTTTTCTCTTGAATTCTGTCTTGAGTCCCAGCTCATTGCTCTCACTTCCTTTTTTAAGCTCATCAGTCATCAGACAGAGACAAGCCGGAAGAGAGATTTATATTAGGCTCTGATCTGTTCGCGTAAAATGATTTTTAAAAATTTGATTTTTTTAAAAAAATTAATATTTTTAGTTGTTTAGTAAATATCCTAAAAAATATTTTTTATTTATTGTTTTAACGCATTATAAATTAAGTTAAATTTTAGTAAAGATTTTTTTAAAAATAATATAAGTTTAAAAATTATCTTTTCATTTTTTCTTTTGAAAAAGAAGAAGTTAATTTTTTAAAATTTTTAAAAAAATTTTATTGATTAAATTTTATTTTTTATTAATTAAATTTTATTTTTTATTGATAAAAATATTTTATATATATTAAATACTAAAAAATATGAAAAATATTTTTTACAAAATAAAATACGTAAACCAAACGTTCCCTTATACTTCAAAGCAGGCCATGGTAGCGGATGTGGGAGTGCATATACAGCCACCGATGTTTGACATCTTTTTTTTTTTAATATTTA
Source organism: Heritiera fomes (assembly GCA_032173925.1). Lineage (NCBI taxonomy): Eukaryota > Viridiplantae > Streptophyta > Magnoliopsida > Malvales > Malvaceae > Heritiera > Heritiera fomes. The sequence continues at coordinate 1,953,539 of JAPDPM010000017.1, forward strand.
ATCAGATGATACCGTGTGAAGAGAGTGGACCAACCGATTGAATTTACTTTTGAATTGTGGACCTATATTTGGAAATAGAGTAATTAAATAGTAAATAGTAAATTTAACAAATCAAATGACAAAATCATTCTTTTCGAATTATCAATGAAAATTTAACTCCATTTATCTTCTATTATCTAATATAAGTCAAACTAGGACTAATCCAAAAACAACCTGGAACCAGTGAACAAGAAGGGCCCAGAAGGTTGCGATTGACCAGTGGGAAAGCGTCACGTGGCACACGAGACTCTCCCCACAACCACTAAAGACTCCCCACACCAGAGACTCTCCTGCCGTCCGAGACACTCATGCACACGCCCGCCACCAGACACTATCCCGCACTCTCAAGTCACCGAAGACTCTCTAGCTTGCGGAAAAGTCCATAAAAACAGAAGAGCAATTCTGTCCACTCACCTCTGTCATGTACAATATATCACATATAAATAGATAACGGCTATTTTCTTAATCTAATTTAGCTCTATTTGTTTAATAAAACACTGTCAAAATATTTGTCTAAGTATCGAAGTGTACAAGTAAGAAAAAGCCCTTTCAACTATGAATGTAAACGAAACGGTACCCGTCAATTTCGAAATATCCTATCTCGAACCCGTTTAAAAATGAAGGAACGCAAATCCTATAATTATTTAATTAATTTTTACATGTACTACTTGAATCCTACTCTCTTAATTTTTATACTACTCGTTTATTATCCGAATCCGTTTAAGTATTCGTTTATACAACCAAACTTTTTGACAAACATGATTATTAACTCAAACTTGAACACAAAAATATTTTGAGTTTATTTTTTTAATTAAATTATTTTCATATGCTTTTTAATTTGAGGTTAGTTAACTAATTATGATTTATGAATGTGTAAAAATATTATATTAACTTATTATAATTTTTTTATAAATTTAATTTAAGTACTTTATATTATAAAAGATAATTAACTAATTTAATTTCATATGCTTCACTAATTTTTTCTAAAAGAGTTCTAATTCTCAAATGTAATTAATAAATTTGTAATAGCACCATGATCCATCTATTATTTCACATGGATCATTTGAATTAAAATTGCATATTATTCAACTTGTATCTAAATATAAAACGTTTTCAATTTCAATCTATTATCATAGATTAAAATATAATGTTCTATTTCTACTTTCAAACATTTGATTTATTATGATGTATTCATGTAATATAGATTAATTTGATCAATGGTCATAATATTAAATGATTAAATGGATATTGACCTTAAATATTTTTTTTAAAAGCCCTTTTCAATTTATCATAAAGAGTTACATGTACACATACATATTTCATTAATTTTTTTAGTTCATAATGTTTTAATAAAACTGATAATTTCAATTTGTATCATATAAATATTCTATAATATCATATATGAAAATAGTTAATCAATGTGTAAGAATTGCATTTTAACTAATCGTAAAACTTTTATTAATTAATTTCGGTGACTTATGCTTAAAATTTTAAGACTTATTATCTTAAGTATAATTAATTAATTTAATTTCATAATTATTTTTATTATGCTTTATTATTTTTTTAAACTCACAAAGTTTTATTGTATAAATATATACTTTTAGCATATTATATCAATTACAAAATATGGCTTATATGTTATGACCATTGCATGGAAAGTAAAAAGTACGAATGGCAATGAATATCCTAAAAACGAATACCTGGAACTACCCGATTCGATTAAATAGGATTATGGTAGTATATAATCGGATTCAAGTTGTAAAAGTATCACCCGTCATGGGTTCAAGTAGTTATTTTAGGGTACCCACTATCCAAATCTGATTATAAATAATAATTAATTACTATTATTTATATTTTTATACATAGATTATTTATTATTAATATTTAATTTAATTTAATTAATTCATTAATATCATAATTATGATTTTTAACTTTAATTTATTTTATGAGTTAAATTAAATTTATTAACTTAATTTTTTTAAATAAGTTATTCTAAAATTGATTTTAAATTTGAATTTGAAAGTTAAACTTTTACTTAATAAATGGATATTTAATGGGTCTGCGTAATTAAACGGGTATTTTTCATTTTATAAGATTAGGGTTCGGATAACACAAATCAAAATAGTCAGGTAGTTAATGGACTTCGGGTTTTATAAAATCTAATTGAGTTCGACTTCAGGTATCCTAAAATTAGCAAGTACCCAACCCATTATATTCCTACTAAAAACCAAGGTTCAAATCCTTACAATTTCAATAACTCATATTTTGCCAAGTGTTTATGAATGGGTATCAAGTAGCAGGTTTGGGCACCCTAACCTGATTAAGCTAATCGGGTTCGAGTTTAGGAAACCCTAAGGGTACTACTCAAAACTAAAGGTGGCAAAAGTTGACTCGAGCCCTAAAATTCGCCCGAGATCGAACCCGAACCAACTTGAATTGACCAAAAAAGTCAAAGGCCCGAAACTGAAAAAGCCTGAAATCGAAAAAATTCGAACCGAGAAAGCCCAAATCGAAAAAAAAACCCTAAACTCAACATAACTCGAACCCAATACGATTCAAAACCGAAATCGATCCAATCCGAAACCTGTAAAAATTCGAATTTATAACCTGAAAAAACCCGAATTGTAATTATATGATTATTATTTCAAAACAAACAAATAATTGCTACACTTTTTTAATTATAAAATTAGAGTATGGATAAAAATAATATTTCTAATAGTAAAGTGTAATTTAAAAATATAGTATAATAGTATTATTGTGTAAGTAATAATTTTAATAAAATATATAAACAAATCAAGCTATTGGTAATTAATTATTTGTTATATTAATGATTCTAGTTTGGTATCTTATAACAATGATTTATATAATATATTATAATAATATTTTAAGAATAAATTATATGATTACGTAAGTATTATTTTGATAGAATTAATAATTTATTTAAAATAATTTATTTATTATTTATTAAAAATAAAATTAAAGTGTAGATAAAAACAATATTTCTAATAGTAAATTAAATTGCAATTTAATAATATATTGTAGAAATATTATTGTGTAAACGATAATTTTAATAAAATTTGTTTTTTATACTTGATTATTATTATGATTAATTATATTAAAATAAATAGCATTATATTAATTAATTTAGTAATATCTACTATTTAATATTTTAATTAGACATTCAATCAATTAATGTATATATAATGTTATTATGTTAATGTGAACATGGAAAAAATTAGTACGCAATTAGTGTATAATTATATATAATATGATTATATCAAATGTTATTATTTATTAATATAATGTCAATCGGTGTATATAACTTTTTTAATTCAATGTTCTAAATTTTTAATTAGATATTTGGTTAATTAGTGTGTATGAATACGATTATATTTAATGTTATTAATTAGTATGTATGAATACGATTATATTTTATGTAATAATGTTAATATTATGATTTATGAACAAACCAAAAATAAATAAATATAAAATTGAGATAATTAGTTGACCAATTATTAATAATATTAAGTATTTTTTTAATGTATAGTATAGTTTTATTCAACATTATAATTGAACAATTAGTTAACTAGTTATACAGTTAGATTTAATTTAATTACTAATTATGTTGTTATTTTAAAAAACAAAATAAATGTAAGAAAAATTCTTAAAAATTTAAAATTTTATTAAAAATATAATATAATTATTAATAAAAGCTAAGGGGTCGTTTGGTATCGTTTCCTGTTTTCTGTTTTATGTTTTCTGTTTTTGAAAATTCTGTTTTTATTTTATTTTGTTTTGTTTTCAATTTCTGAAACAGAAAACATGTTTGTTTCATACTGTTACGTTTTGAAAACAAATATTTAAATTGATTTAGATATAATAATTCAATTCACAAAAAAATTTTAAAAATTAAATAAAAATAATATATTTATTAAATAATAATATGTAGATAATATTAAATAATATTATTTTATATTATTTAATACTAATATTAAATATTTTTATTTAATCATATAAAAATTTAGTATAATTTAAATAATGTTATAATTAAATAAAATAATATTATTGAATTTAATTGTAATAATCATAAATTATATTTAATAATAATTTTTATTTAATTGTAATAATAATATTACATTATTAAATAAAATATTTAACTAATTAATTTATAATAAATTATATAGTTATTAAAATATATTATATTTAATATAAATAATATTATTTAATGTTAAGTATTTACTTATTTAATAATATTAAATTATTTAATAGTAGCAGTGATATTTTTTAAATTTAAGATAGAATATAATATTAAATAATAATATTGTTTAGTAAAATAAAAATTAATTATATTATATAATAATATTAATTATTAGCATATCAAAATTATAATAACTGATATTATTTAAAATATTTAATATATTCAATAAATTATTATAAAAGTTTAAATTAAATAATATTATAATATTATAATTCAATGTAATATATATTTAATTGCTTTTTACGTTTTTAACTTTTCTATATTAAAATAAATATATTAATTTTAAAATATTAAATAATATTTTATATTAAAATTTAATATTATTTTATTTAAAAAATTAATTAATTTTATTTATATTTTATTTAAAAAATATTAATATTATAGTAATATATAAACTCTGTTCACTTACTTATGAACAGTAACAGAAATGAAAACATGTTTTCAAAAACAATGAAAACAAGAAATTCTTGTTTCCAACAATTTTGGAATTTCTTGTTTTTGTTTTCGTTTTTTGAAAACGAAAACATGTTACTAAACGCGTTTTCTGTTTCTGTTTCCAAAAAAACTGAAAACAAAAACAGAAAACAGGAAACAAAAACGATGCCAAACGAGGCCTAATAAAATAAAGTAAAAAAAATTATTGAACTAAGAATGTCTGAATTCCAATGGCTCAATTTTGACCCCAAAAAATGCAATGACCCAATAAGCTATTGTTAAGTATATAAAGCCATTTATATAAATGTTTAATTGTTTAGTGTAATTTATTTATAATTTGTTAGTTATTTATTTGTATAACTAATATTTTTGGATTTTCACTTTCTTTTAGTTTTACTCTATATATATTTGGCTCACTTAAAAAATAAATTTTGATATAATTATTAATATATAATTGTAAGGACCCAAATGACACTTTGCTCTCATAGGAATCAAAAGGTGGCCCCCTCAGCGACCTTAACATTCGTTAAGGCCTCGCCCGTTATCTGTTGTCGATGAGCATCCCCTAGGCGCTTTCGCCCCAGGTTTGCCTTAACTGTGAGGTTGACGGTTGCCCACACTCACTACGTATTGTCCGCTTTGGCGGTCGCCCACCTCAAAACTTTGTCTCAATGGGCTTGAAAAACTTAGGATATATTCCATCGAGTGCATTTTCTGAGGCTTCAGACAAAGCCGTGAGGTAGGCGACTGCCAAAGCAGACAATTCGTAGTGAGTGTGGGCGACCGCTAACCTCACAGTCAAGGTAAACTTGGGGCGAATGTGCCTAGGGGATGCTCGCCGACAGCAGATAACGGGCAAGGCCTTGACGAATGTTAAGGTCGCCGAAGGGGCCACCTTTGGATTCCTACGGGAGTAAAGTGCCACTCGGGTCCTTATCCAAATAGTATGATGAGTGTAAGGCTCAAGTACTTAAGGGTATGAGGGCTCGAGCCTCAGAAAATGCGCTCAAGGGAATATATCTTGAGTTCTTCAGGCCCCTTAAGACAAAGCCGTGAGGTGGGCGACCGTCAAAGCGAACAATATATAGTGAGTGTGGATGACCGCCAACCTCACAGTCAAGGCAAACCTAAGGCAAGGGCGCCTAAGGGATGCTCGCTGACGGCAGATAACGGACGAGGCCTTGACAAATGTTAAGATCGCCGAGAGGGCCACCTCTCAATTCCTACGGGAGCAAAGTGCCACTCGGGTCCTTACAATAATTATATATTTTTATAAAAAATGTAAATATCGCAGAAAATTAAAAAAAATCATTGTCAAGTAATAAAAACATTACAATGCAAAATTTTATATTTATATGAATATTTATTAAAGTTCATTTTTTACTTTAGCAATTTTATTATATTTATATTTAACTATATAAAAAATTAAATTAATTATTACATTCAAAATTATTAAAAAATATTTATAACTTATAAAGTTTTAAAATAAGTTAACTAAACCCGCTAAACTAGTTCAATTAGAATTGGATCAAATCTGAAAATGCTCGAAACCAAAAAAACCCAAAACAAAAGTACATAAACCCGAAAAAACCCTAATCCAAAAAAAAAAAACCAAAACTCGAAATGGCCTGAGCCTAAAATAACCCAAACTCGAATAACTTGAACCCAAAAACAACTCAGACCGAATCCGTCCGTTTGCCACCTCTACCCAAAACTAACATGGGTAGTGATTTCACTACCCTAACCCGATTATCGGGTACTTAACTTAATCGGGTGGGAGAGTCCCGAGTACTTGTTTAATTACTACCCATTTACATCCCTACCTTCACCCACTAATCGTTTTCTTTCTTATGGAGCTCTTGGTAGCATGTGACACAAAGATTAAGGTTCTTATGTTACCATTGCATTGTTGTTGTTTCTCAAAACAACATTATCAATTAAAGATACTAAAGTAGTGATTAGAAAAAATAACTTAAATGTATATTTTTTTGATATGTGTGTGTATATATATCAAACTTTTTATACTTATTATCATTTATTTTAAATTAAATGATTATTTTAAAATTTAATATAGTATTAAAAGCAAGCATTGTTCACTATTTTTTTAGATTAAGTTTATAATTTGAGAGTTTTTAAATACAATTTTTTTGCTCTTTACAACTGCATTAAAGAAGAAGAGAAATATTCTTATATAAGTAAAATGATTGTATGAAGAAAATAATAATTGTATTTAGAATTCCTCCTATAATTTTTGTGTAAAACTAATTTAGCTTTTATACCTTCATTTTTTATATAATTTATATATATATATATATATATTAATTCAACAGTTGAATTCTATATTCTATTCACATAGATTTTACATGCCAAATTTTAAGTCAATCAAACAGGGTCTCCAATTTTGAACAAACATAAAGGATCAAAATTTATTTAAAAAAATGTTAATAAGTGTTTACCGATAATAGCTAAGTTAATGTTTAAAATAATAAATCTGTAACGTCCTGAAATACCATATATTTTACTAATTTCACATATACAAATCACATAGGTTGGGCTTGTCTGCAGTGTCAACTTAACTTCTAAATAATTTTTATTATTTATATACAAACCCAAGATTCGAAATTCAACTTTACATAAATAAAATATAAATATTTACATCCTAAGTTTAATGTACATAAAATAGCACTATAAAAAAGTCTGAATACATAAAAGTAAAATCAATATGCTTCGACGAATCGAAAAGGTCGCCTAAGGAATACCAGCTATCAAGTCCTCCAGAAAAGCAGATTCGAACTCACTGCAAATAATCTGGGAGTGAAAAATTGTGAAGGCTGCAATTTCGTACTTATTTTTGTAGATAAATAGAAGACATTAACTAAGTTAAGAAATTGAGATTTAGTTTGTACTTGTAATTTTCTTTAGTAATGGAAACGGATATTCTACTTATGAGCAATTACCAATAAATGATGAGTGCTAGCATAAATTAGAATTTATATAATTAAGTTCAAGACATGCGTTAATTTAATAAAGAAAATAAATTTAAATTAAGGACATTATTGATATATGTATATGTATGAAAATAAAGATGAATATATATAATATAAGAAAAATATATGTATATGCCTATAAACTGGAATGGGAAATGTGATTAAATAATACAAGAAATAATATTAATAAAATGAAATAAAATATAGCAAAATGTATAAAATATATATATATATATATATATAAGAAATGATAAACATATATTAGTATTTATATATATATACATATAAAAGTACATGTATATATAAATATTGAATAGGAAATAAATATATAACATATATATGTAATATATATTAAAAATATATATAATAATAATATATGATTGGCTTCCTAAGGAAGCCAATCAAAGACATCACCTGCTCCCACGTGAGGAGCAGGTCTGTCTTGAAAAGAAATGGGCAGAAGCTAAGCTTCTGCCAAACGAAAACAGAAAGGGGCTCGATCGAAAAGAGAAGGAAAGAAGGAAAAGAAGAAAAGGAAGAAAGGAGAGAAAGAAAAGAGAGATCTCGGTCCAAAAAGGGAAGAGGAAAAAGAGAGAAAGAAAGAAGAGAAAGGAAACCCTTGTCTCCAGCCATGATCAGCGTGGACTGAGAGAGGGGAGGAAAAGCTTTCTGCAGCAAAACGAAAAGAAGAAAAAGGGAGACGAGAGAGAGAAGAAAACCTACAGTAAAGAGAGAACAAGAAGCACGAGAAAGAGGGTTGAAGAGAACCAGGAAAAAACGAAGGGAAAGAGAGTGTTTGTGGTTCAGTTAGGGCAAGAAGTGGCGAGGAGAAACAGAAGAAGAAGAAGACCGAAACAGCAGCAACCTGAGTGAAAAAAAAAAAAAGGGGTTTAAACTGAACTTCTTGGTGTCTAAATAGAGGTTAACTAATGGCTGGAAATTTGGGATTTGTTTCAAGGCTGTATGAGAGCTCGTTGAGGGTTTGAAGGGAGGAAGAGCCAAGCTGGATCGGAAGCCATTAAAGATGCTTAGCTCGACTGAAGTAAGTGAAGACAAAGATTGACATCTCAACTAGAATTGGGTGAAAACAAGGCAACCTCGGGTTGTGCAGGACCAGCAGTAACCTAGATTCAAGGAGGCTCAGTTAAGCTATTTTAGAGGTAAAAGTTAGGTTTTCAGAAATATAATTTCGTTTATGCAATTATATACGATTGTTGAGTAATGCCTATATGCGTATATATACAAAACCAGGGACAAAACAGAGATGTATACATGTGTGTGAGCGTGTATATATATGTATATGTATATATATGTACATACTCAAGGGGGCTTGGTGATAAAAAGAAAATATAACCTTATAGTTATATATGTCTATATGTTTAAATAGATATATATATATATATATATATATACATATACATATACATCTACGCATAGATGTTATTAGCATGACAATGAAGATTTAATTCTGAACCTCGGTGTAGGATTTGATTCGGAAATATCAAGAGGAAGGAACTACACGAAGATCGACTAGGGAAATTCTTTTGAAGGTAAACAATAAGCATCGATTTAAGGATTGATAGGAATTAAGCTTGGCTATAACAGTGAAACTTGAATAATAATGCGTTGTTTTAAATTATTCGTTTTAAGTATGGTATTAGGCATGTATGAATAGATGATTGAGACGACATTGAAATGTTTGTAGTGATTTCAACTAGAGCGGAAGAGTAGAAATTATCGGAGGCTCGAAGAGGATATTGGCTAAGGAAATTAGGTAAGTGGGTTAAGTAAGCTTTACTAGTACCATTTTGTAGGAACATTTAAATTTCCTTATTTATTAAGTTAGCTTACGAATTAAAGAACGAGATATCATCGATCGAGCTACTAAGGTAAGACGTAAAGAAAGGTTTAACGTATAAAGTTGAAAAGAATGCTCAGACTGAAATTGAAATATCATTTTTCTGTATTGTATGTTGTAGCTAGCCAAGCCACATGTTAAATAACGTGAAAAACGTTAGTTCTGAGATCTTAATACGAAATTATTGTTGTGCTAGAGGTACATGTGTGCATAGAACATAATAGACTACATGTAGTAGCAACTCATTATGCATAAAGAGACTTTCACGAACGCATACATGCATTTACATATAATGTGTTCTAATACAAACTGTTTTATCCATGAGTTCTTTTATGTATAATGACTTGCTTACAGTTTAAATTAAGAATTTTCTGGTTTAAGTCAACCTCGAAATGAATTCAAAAACTTTGTATATTTAAGCTTGAAAATATTTCATCAGTATTTTGAAATCTATGAAAGTTAAGAGCTACACGAAAGAATTGTTTTCCGATATGTTTTCGAGTGCGGGCAAATCCATTGACCTTTGGGTCACTCGAGCCTATTGAGCCTTGCTCTAGGTTCTATTACCCGTCTATTGAGCTTTGTGCTCTAGACTATCAGTATCAGTATCTGCGCCTTACGAGCCTCGAGCTCTAGGCATTATCAGGCTTGTCTGAGAATTTAACAGGCAAGTTCCAGCTCTCGACTGATCAGCGAGACTGGAGCATAATCTATGGCCATAGGTATTGTGTTGCTTGCGACACCTACTCCATCACTAGCTAGGATGGATATCAGTATCAGTATCAGTATCAGTTATCAGGGATCTTTACCTACACTTTATCAGTATCAGTTTTCAATTGTTTGAGGCTTATGCCTAACGTTATCAGTATCCGTTTTGGATTTTCGTTTCAGTTTATTTAGCAGTATCGGTTTTGGATTTCAGTTTCAATTTAATATTTAAGGCTTTATGCCTAATTTGGATAAACTATCAGTTTTCTGTAAAGTCATCGATTTGAAGAAAATACATCAGAATTCTACTTTGATATTTGCATGAGTTTCAGTACTTATAAGTCTTGTGCATACAGTGATTGATCATCAGTTTTATTATCGTTCTCTGCTCGAAGTAAGTGTAACCAAAATTTGTTTGTGATTATAATGTTTTCAGTATTTGAGGCTTCATGTGAGTACACTAGTGCATAAAATATAATGTCATGCATATATATATATATATATATATTGTTATCTGCTACCATGCAATTATGTATATATAGACCGACATGAGCCTAGTATCTGTTTACTTAAGCTACTTACTGAGCCGTGGTTTTGCTCACCCCTTATTAATAACATCGCAGATCATACAAGTTAGACTCCCGCTTGGAGTTTTTGGGAGCAAGGCCTCGAGGACGTCATAAAGTAGCGACACTAGTTTGAGTCCTCCGAGTGCTGCTTTTGTTGCTCTTGAGGTATGAAAAAGGATTATTTTGGGTATCCATGTATGACATTATAAATTGCACAGTACATGTGTATAGACATTTTTGGGATGTAACTTAGGATCGTTCTGAATTATTGCAGTCATCTATGGTTATCGAGTGCGATCCGAGAAAATAAATTGTAAAGACTTTATGTTATGAAAATGCCATGCTTATGTCGTCGATGATCCGAGAAGTAAAATTTGTCGAATTTGAGTTGTAAACTGCTATACATATATATGTGATGACTATAGGAGTAGGTGTAGCATATAATGAATTGAACTGGAAACTCTGGATTGGTAAAATATGGCTGGATATAGTTGAGCTTATTTGCAGGTTATTGAGCTGGGGAAAGTCGATTTTATATAAGGGGGAGTTTTCGACGTTTTTCTTTTATTAGTCTAGAATTAAATGAGAGCATTATTTAAATCAAATGAAGAATACGAAAGTAGTTGAGAGAGGACACTGACACCGAATACAAACCATAAAGTGAAAAGAAAAAGTTAGTTCGTAAATTGATAGATGGGAAATAAAGTCTGAGTGTTAAGTGTACATCACGGCCTTCGGGTCGTGACAAAAATAAAGGGGAGAGCTAACGTGCTCAGTAAGGAATACCTATACGAAAGCTGATATAGCGTATCCTATATGCAAATTTAATAAACAGATATTTATAAAAAAACTATGAATTCAAAATATGAAAAAATGACACGATCTAATAGGAAGGATACTATAGTGGATTGGCTAACCAGAGGAGTATGGGAAGTATTTTAAAATACCTTACATGTTCCGGTATCCAAGTCCACTATAGGGAATTCATTTGGTTAAATTAAAGCACAAATTCAAATGTAAATCCAATATTTTGATAAATAAAATATACTTACATCATAAATTAAACAATTTCTCGGTAAACATTATAAATCACATTTATATCAATTTCTAATAGATAAATCAAATAAATGATTTCACAAATCCTATTATTCAAATCATGAAATATAAATACTGATAAATCATAGTCGAAAAAATATCAAAACTCCTGGATCTAAGTTAACCAGGGATTTACCACCCCAGTGTAAATTTAGTGGAAACTAGATTATATCCAATAGACATTGCACTATAGTATATGTATGGCCATAGTCAAGCAGCCACAGTGTGATCACTAGCTAGGTGTCACCTGTGGGAGCTAAAGACTAGGCTAGAGTCAGTAGCATCAGAACAAAATGAAAGTGCATGTACTCGCAGGTAACTATGGGGCCAATAGTCTCAAAACATTTTAAATAAATATTTCAGAGTTGTTTACAGATAAATTAAATAAAACATGCCTTAAATAAATTCATAAGAAATATAAAAATCACAAAAATCAAATATTATTTCACAAAACATAATACCAAAACATTATTTAGCCTTGTAAATATTCAATATAAATTCCACAATGATAAAAAAAATTCCAACACAAAATCTTAAAATAATTGTATAATTAATTAAGGTATATAATGAATTTGTGATTTAATTATATAAATTCATATTTAAGAATTTAATTTCAATCCTATGAAATCCATTTTCTTATATTTTAGAATTCAAACCAAAATGATAAATTCGATTAGCTTAGGCAAATTTAGGACAATTTCAACAGCATAATGGTTTGTTTTAATCTAACATTCTTACTTAAAATCCAGCTTCAAAACCACAATTTTCAGTTTCAAATTCCAATCCAGAATATCAAATCCAATTTCACCAAACTACCACTTTATCAAAATCATGCAACGTAATATCCCTACGCTTTATACAAATATTTATTACCTCTTAGTTTCTCAGTATTAGGCTTGTTAGCATTGGTAGAAGCTTCTTACCTCGAGGTTGCAAATCATTATTCAAACTTGATAAAATCTATAATATGTGTATTATATTTCAATAAATAATTATTGTTTAAAATATTTTTAGTAAAGCTTTTAGATTTCATAAAAAGATATTAATAAGATAACATGTACTTTTAAGAATATTAAAAAAATTAAAAAATAAAGTGAATTTGTGTTACTAATTTAATTTCACTTATGAAATTTAAAAATTTCACTAATAGTATATTAAAAATAATTTTTATTAAATTAGATAAAAATAATATATTAAATGCAATTTTTTTAAAAACAATAATATTTTAATTTATTTAAATAATATTTATAACAATTTGTTAACCAAAACTTAATTTATATTGTTGTACTTAGGGGTGTAATCAAGTTGAGTTAAGACGATTCAGTATCAATCTCAAACTCGACTAGACTCGAAAATTCAAACTCGATCAAGCTTGGTTTTTGAAGCTCTAGCTGCTCGAGCTCGATTCAATAGGCTCGATTTGTCAATCTTTAATTAAATATTATGATGGTAAAATAATAAATTAATAATAACTATTAAAAATATATATTAAAAAAATTTGATAAGACTTATGAATCATTCGAACCAAATATTAAAAAACTTGTATTTAACTTGACAAATTATTTAAATAGTCCGAATTCAAATTCAACTCAAATTTGTGCATAATTTAAAAATAAATAAATTAAATTTAAATAATTATAAAATTAAATTCAAATAATTTATGAATAATTTAATTTATTTACACTTATCCGTTCGAAAGTGCAACTTCATTTCATTCGTTCAAAAGCGTCTGTTCCCCAGAATGATTCAGCCTTGGAAAAACAGAACAAAAGAAAAAGCTGTGCAGAGACGTGTGGGGACTTTTGCACGGCAGCCTAGCACTGCATTGCTTCGGACGCGCTTACCGGTAAAAAGGTCATTTAATTTTAGTTTTCTCTCTCTTGGAAAGATAGAATTACAAGGCGAAAGGAAAAGCAATTACAGCCGACAGAATCATTCAATCTTTTGAATGGTTTGGAATTCGGACCAGCTATTTGATACATCTAGGGGCATGGCTTTGTGGCTTTGACATTGACTGCCATTGCCAAGTAGCTTGCTAGCTGGCCTCCTCACTCCACACAATTTGACGTGCATTGCCAGTGGTCCAGACGTCCAGTTGAGTGGGGCATGTACAGTCTGTAAACCATCGAATATATTTATTACTGTTCAAAGTCTTTGATATCCCCATTTCTTCCACGTGACTATTTACTAGTTGCGAGTCTTATGAGTTATGACCAGCGAGAGAAAATGAAAAGAGAATATTCAAGGGTACGTAAATAAGTTGGTAAGGGATTATTTTAGTTTAATCAAAAATTTTGAGTTCGAGTTTTTGGGTATATAATTATGTTAAAACTCTTAAAGGAGAGCTTTATCGCTTTTTGAGTTCTGTCCGACTCGAATCCGGATTAATCCTATACTAAAGATATGAAAAATCGAATGATCTAAATAAAAAAAAAATGAAAAAGAACGGGAATTTACCCCAAGCCTTTGTTCGGTAGATCCAAAAAATAAAAAAAAAGAAAATTAGATAGAGAAAAACAGACAACATAAAAAATATATATTTTTTCTTCCTATTAATGTGTTGGCCTGTTGGGTGGAAAAGAAAGAAAAAAATATAATATATTTTTCATCCATAATTTGGTAAAATTGAAAAGTGAAAGAAAGAAAATGTAATTATATTATTTTATCATTATACCATTAATTGGTTAGGACAATAAAATAAAATTTGAAAAATAAATCATAATTTTGTAAATATACATATTTCATTTACATCTCTATCATTTTCTCTCCATTAATATTTTTTATTTGAAATGATTTGATTTTGTTAAAAAAATAACGATTTTTTATTTTTTTTCTTTACATTTTTCCTTTTTTCAGACACTATTAAAAATTAATTTTGTTTAGCTTGTCACTTGTCTTTGTAAATTTGAAGAAAAAAGTTGTTTATTTCCTCCCTCATTGGGTTTGTGTTCCTAATTTATAATTGTGAAAAAATGTCACTACACTGTTTTTTTAAGAAATTGAGAAAGGCTAAAGTATGGTAATTTATTTATTTTATTTTAAATAATTTTGTAATTTTTTTATGGGTTATAAGTTTCTATACAAAATGTGACAGCTCGATTGTGACTGTCCAACATAAATTGTGGATGGCCTAATAGCTTGTACATTATGGTATTATATATTAAGATGTTGTTTTTATACATATAATAATTGATTTTATTTGGCATATTATTGTTAGAGTCTTTTGTCTGAATTTAGAGAGGAACTTGGATATTATGAACCCATGCTTAACTTTCATTATTTTCTAAGTTACCTTGTACAAGTAACCTTGAATTTGTCATGAAAGTATCGGTGTTCGTGTAATAAAATATAACCATTTACTCAAAATGACACTACGGACATTCAAGATTCAACACAGTCTATTGATCAAGGAAATTAATTGGTTTTGAAATAAATCAAAATTTATTAATAAATTAAAGATTGCGGTTTTATACAAAAAAGCATAGTCTATTAATTACGATTTATAGATCGACTACGAGTCTTCCCTAAATCGTAGACTAATATTTATATCGTTGAATATAATTATGAACTGTAATTTATGTTACCTGATAAAAAATTACCCTCAAATAGATTATAGAGAAAAAAATATAGTCTCATTTCAAAGATTCGTTTCTTTTTTTTTTTTGGAGTGGTACTGTATATCTGAATGTAGATCTTATATTCAAGTTGGGTTACTTCGCTTACTGCCAATTGATTTTGGCTTAAATGCTTAATATGTTATTTGAACTTCAATTTTGTTCTGTGTCTTTTTGACTTTATTTTTTATAATTTTATATTCAAGTTGAACTCTTTCACCTAATAATTTTAATTGACTTTAGGTTAGATGCCTAACAATTATTATTATTAATAACAAAGTTATCGTTTTATTTATGTCATTGATTTAAATTTATTACTAATCTTTCCATTGATGTAATTATTATCATATTTTTACTTTTGAAATAAATTTATAATTATACTTTCAGTTGGTGCAATTATGATCATATTTTGTTTGAAGTTGTTTTATAGCGTTAAAAATAATTTTAAAAATTTCACATATAAAAAGAGGTCCAATAAATTAAAAATTTGGTGTCATACTTTGCTATGTTTAAGAAGAGACATTACGATGAAAGACAAAATAAAATTAGATTTTAACCTGGTCCAAAGAGGGAAAAAAATTAATTAAAGAGAGAAAAATTTTCATTTTAGAGTAAGTTACAAAAAAAAATGACTTCAACTTTTTTTTTTTTATAAACTCAAAATGCGATAAAATTTTTTTATAATGTGATATTAAGAAAATGATAAAATAGAAGTTATAATATTTTTAATACACAAAAGATGTATATATATTTATTTATTTATATAAATAGATATATATGAAGAGAGATCCAATTACACATGTGTAAAATAAATTTAGTTTTACACACTTTCATATCTTTTTACATGATTTATAATTTTTTAATCCGACCGTTGAATTTTATGTTCTATTCACATAAATCATGCATGCCAAATTTTAAATTAATCGAATACGTTTAACTATTTATTTCATAAAATAAAATTTCAACCGTTCATATATATTGAAAAAAATACTATTTAATTAACTATTTACATATGTGCAAATAAATCCTTACTTTATAAAAATAAATTTAAACCAAACACAAATAATAAATTTGCACATTATTATTATTATTGTTATCCGGATGATTTTTTATTATTCACTTTTTGGTTTTTAAGCATTTTTAATATTTTTGCTTTATTTTTTATAAAATTAAAACAAAAAAAAAACAAAACCAAAACTTACACGTGCCTTAATTTCATTCATTACTTGGTGAGACATGTCAAATTAGATTGAATTTTTTTTTTCACTAGCTATTTAAAAGTATTCAAAACAAGACAACATAGACCCACATGGGTTGGAGAGAGAGACCATCTGGTCGGAGAACATTACCAAAAGCATACAAAAACAAGCCATCCGAAAAGAGAGCAGAATATACATATATATCGCGAAGCTTGTCTAGCAGGCATGGAAGCTGCTCTCCTCAAAAAATGGTTAACTAATCATCATAGAATAAGTCATCCAAAATGAGAGCAGAATATACACATGTATCATGCAGCTTGTCTAATGATTATAGTAGCTGCTCTCCCTCCTCAACAAAAGGTTAGCTATTTGATTACCATCCTAAAACACAAAACACTTCGATGCACACAAGAACAGTCAAATGCTCAAGAGACTCGGTGGGGATGAGTTCGTGCTTGAACTTGAACTTGAGCTTGACATACCATCTGCCTGCCAAAGGAATTAAAAAACAAAATAAGAGACTTCTATGAAATCAATGTCGACCTCTCTAGCAAGTAAAAGGTAGTGCTTCAAAATTGGAATTCTGAAACGTTGCTAGTAAACAAACCAAACAAATAAAAAGAAAAAGGCAAAGAGAAAATTATCATATGTACTCGAATGAATGATACAACTGCAATTTGTGCAGCCATAATTACCTAAAAAAGTGGCATCATCAGTGCCTAAGTTAATTCAAGGGACACAATAGGCCATCCATTTAATATATACCAAATGACTAAAGAGTTCTTACTATGCCTTTTAGAGGAAACAAGTAGTCTAAAGAGGCAGCACAACCTTGAAGCAAAACATAACTGACAATCAACTGTGTTAAAATTTAAAAATAGCTTTGGTTTCTGCTATTAGAGACACATTGGAACAAGAGATAACAGTAGTGAATGGTATAGGGTCTGATGCCTGGTCAACTTGGTAAAGAACTATAATCAATGATCTAAGAAACTGTTTATGATAATAATTTGTTTCGCTTACAGTATCCAAATGATTGATCCATTCAAGTAATAAAATTTGACAACAAATAATAAGTTCAATGTCTACTTGAAATAATTTAAAATTCATCTACTAATAAGCTCTCAATTCTCAAACACAGCTGCATCATATATCAACTAATTTTTAGACAATGTTAACCTTCATCCTCACAAATCATATAACAAATCATATCCAAATCCACTCTTCCAAATTTATGTTTCCAAATATAGCATAAAAGGAAAAAAAAAAGAGACGAAATCAGCACTATGTCCTGGATCCAGTCAGGATAACACTAACAGGCAAAGTCAGTGTTTAGTGTTTACATTGAGGGGGCACACAGGGCCAACAAACTTGAAGGGAGAAAATTTTTTATCATGTAGAAGAACAGAAGTAGAAACTCTATGGTTATCAAAATGCCCAAAAATTAACAAAAACTTGACTTTGAGAATACATCAAACTTTCCAGATTTTAACATGAAGTTCAGATTAAGGTAGGTTACTCAGGTTGCATTCAACTAGCTTCTGAGTTTAGCACACAAGTCCAACAACAAAAAGGACATATTCTTCTACAATTTTTTATAATGTAGAAGAACAGAAGTAGAAACTCTATGGTTATCAAAATGCCCAAAAATTAACAAAAACTTGACTTTGAGAATACTTCAAACTTTCCAGATTTTGACATGATGTTCAAATGAAGGTAGGTTACTCAGGTTGCATTCAACTAGCTTCTGAGTTTAGCACAGAAGTCCAACAACAAAAAGGACATATTCTTCTACGAGAACTTCTAAATACACTCACTTTTGTCCTTCATGCACCCACTGTTATTTGTGTAATGAACAGTATATCATGGGGTGAATAGGGTGTAGTGAGAAAAAAATTGGGTTTATATAGAAACTCTCTTCTTCTACATATTGCATCTTGTTTCATCTATAATTTATATATGTTAAAATTCAAGATTTTTACTTCTTAAAAAGTATTCTATTATGTGGTAGAGCTATATGAATACTTCTAAGCATTCAATTTAAAGCTAAACTTTAACCACACGTCTAGATGTACAAGAGTAAAGAAACTAGAGTAAACTGGTCAAAAGGTATGAAGAGTAGAGTAGATACTTAACATTTTCCCCATCTTGTTTGGAACTTGGAAGTACAGATGAAACAATAAATTTGATAAATTTTAAGAAGCTAGTTATTGAGAGATTTTGAAGTGGTTTTGTGACATCTAAAAACCTCTCCATTAAGAGGAAAAAAAATATCTTTAAAATAATGTAAAGTAAAAAGTTTACTCCTACCCTTCTCATTCCATCCATATATTACTGTGAATTTGTTTCGCTATAAAGCTTGTGAAAATGAATATGATATTTTGCAAGAATTTCTAAATATTCTGTTGCAAGAGTAAGAAGGGATGGATTTAATTCACTCTTTCCTCCACTCTTTATGAATCTAATAATACACGAATTTGAATGTAATCAAGGAAAAAGTATGCTTTCATTGGCTCTATTACATGATTTGCACTAGATATAAAACCCTTTCTTTCCCCATCTTCAAAGATTTTAACAAAGATAAGTTTTTCACATTCCTTTTCATAGATAATAACATGGGTTTAAATAGCATCAGTCAGATTGAAGAAATAAGGCAAAGAAAGAAGATAGAAAAAGCCAAAGCCTACCATTTTTTCAAGGAAAGGCGGCCCCATCAAGTCAAGCTCTTCGCGCAGATAAAGCCTGAGGGTTTGTATGGCGTTATTTCGCGTATTGGTTCTAAATAAACTGTCGGCGACCTCCACATCCCCGACGGCAGCCTCCAGTTGACATCGATGACGCCTTAGTAGCTCGGAAACCAGCTCGGATGCCTTGGATTTTTCCAGATTTTCAATTCTGCCCCTCCAAATTGTATTCATCGCATCCAAATACTTGTCATCCCGGTTCCAACTTCCAGACAAGTACTTGGCGATGCATTCCAGTGCGACGGCGCAGTAAGCGTCCTTCATGGAGTCCCGGATTGTGAGTCTTTGGCTGCAGTCGATGCGCTCGATCTTCTCCAAATGGTCAAGCATTTTGTCGGAAACGTTGCCTGCTTCGATTTCGGTTTTGATGGTGTGGAGAAGCACTGTTTTCATCATGCGAGGCTTGCGGTACAGAGGCGGAGGAGGCAAAGCATTGATGACTTTCTTCAACAACATTTCATCGGTTGAATTCCGTACAAGGAATTCGATGATCCAGCTGCAGATTTCTGGGTCCATTTCTCGATCCATTGAATTTTGAAACCCTTGTCGACAGTGTTTCGACTCAAATTAAATTTCTTGTTTTTCTCGTTCTTGTTCTTTTTTAAAGGAAGTGGCAAAGCATTAGAATTTAGAAATACAATCCTCTTCCTTTCCCCCAACAAAGTGCTCACGTGTTTGTCACCTGACTTGGACTTGCTCCATTTTTCAGTTTTCGCCTTCAGTTTTACATTTGAAAAAAAAACTGTCAAAATTAATTTTTAGGATAAATTACATCCAATTCTTTAAGGTTTGATCATAATTTAACTTTAATTCATTAGTTTTAAAAGTGGACACTCCGCCCCAAAATCTTAACACCGTTAAGGATAATTAACAGAAAATGTAAAATGACAAAATTATCCCTCGAAATTTTCGACCCAAACTCTGATCGTCGCCCTTCCCTTCTTTGCTTTTGCCATCGTGTTTTACTGTTCTTACACTTTTCTTAAAATCTTCCTTGAATCTCAAATTTTTTCACAAAAATCAAACATTTTATCACTCGTTCTACCTTTGATTTCAAAAACCCAGTGTTTAGGGTTAGATTGAAAAACCCATTCTCGATTTCTCTATTGCCTGGGTCAATCTTGCCGCACCATCACCTCTGTTCACGACTCATGTTGCCACCAGCATCGAAACCTTGGTTCGTCGTGCTTGCATTCAACCATGATTGGTCTCTCTCGCATTGGTCTCTCTGTCGCTCAAAGGTTTGTAAGATTTTTCAAGGCTATATCTTTGTATTTGTTTTTTTTTTCGGAGTCTTGTGGATGTTTCTCAGTAGATGTATACAAGGAATTGGATAGGATTTCAGAAAATAATTGAAGAAATTGATAAACCAATTGACAACTGCTCATGCCAAAAAATTAATTAAATTTTACTCGATAAATTTGGTGTTTCAAAGCTAAAAACCAATTGATCATAGATAAAGTTTTCTGATTCTTGGATAGTGAAACAGCTGCATTTTCCTTGGCTAAGCAATTTGCAAAAGAAAAAAAAGGAAAGAGCTTACATCATACTGGTTTAAATCCTTTTCACGTAACTTTGTAAGGAAATGGTTAGCCTTTACAATGCACTTTGTCCCAACTTGACCATAACCAGGCCTAGGTGCAAAATTCAAAGACTTGCTTGAACTAGGAAAACCCAATTCTGTTCCAGACAAATTATGATCATTCTGAATAGACCCATTTGAAGTTGCAGCCAAAATATTAGTAGAAGTTGGATTCACTGGCTTATGTGCTATAGTGCAAGGCCTCGAGACTACTTTGCTCATTACAAGCTTTACCTTCTTTTCCAACATCAAAACCCCAACCTTTCACCTTTGTTTCAGCATCTCAGTTCTACATAGAGTTGTTCTTTTTGCTCCATTCAAAGTCATATCCTCTGTTAATTCTCACTAAATGATGCATGCATCTAATTCCATAGTCTTAGTTAGTTCTCTGCCATAGTCTTAGTCATCAATATTTTCACTGATATGGATATATATATATCCATATATATATATGTATATATTCATATATGTTTATATCGTTTTCTTTTATTTAGAATTGAGTTAATAATTACAACTCTTTTTTTTGTTGGAACAATGGCTGATGGCAAATTCAGAGCTACTAATTTGGTGGTTCGTTGCAACTCTAATACTCAAGTGATCGCAAATGTTGATGGTGATAGGTACTCCTACATAGAGTTGGTCAATGATATCTCAAAGCTCACAATTGATGATTCTACAACTGGAAAAGGAAGGACTTTTGTCATTCAACCTCGGAATCTAAAGTCAGCAGAATTGCTTGAGCTGAAAAGTGATGCTGACATACTGCAGATGTTCCAAATGTATGAGGGTGTGAAGGAAATCAACATTTATGTTTCAATAACTCCAGTTGTTCCTCTTGCCACTATGTTCGAATCAGTGAGTGAAGGTATGCCTTCTTCCACACATAGTGTTAGTGGGCATGCTAGTGGCAGATTTGATTTTGAGAATTTGGTGACTGAAAGTGAGTCTGATAGTGAACTTGAAATGGATTGTGGTGAGGAAGAGCAATATGATTTTACTAGTGATGATGGTGAATGGATGGTTGAGAATGAGGATGAACATAGTGAATCAGATGATAATGGTAATGATAATCTTGAAGAGAGTGTAGAGTCTGATAACGATAATGAGTTTATCTGATATTGGTAGTGATGTTGAAGAAGGAAATGTTGGAAGTTCTGATTCTGATAGAGAGGGTAGAGCAATTGACAAAGTTATGAGAGGAATAAAATTTTCAGTTGATGACAATGGAAAAATAAAGCTTGCTAAGGACATGTTATTTAACAATGTTGATCACTTTAGGGAGGTTCTTACTGACTATGTCATATAAGAAGGGATAGATATAGTAAGGGTTAAAAATGACAAGACAAGAGTTACAACATTTTGTAAGGGAAATGGTTGTAGTTGGAAAATTCATGCAACTGTTATTGCTGATGGGAAGACATTTAAGATAAGAAGATGTGATGGTGAACATACTTGTATTAGGGCCAGCAATAATCCTGATGCTGCAACTTCTGTTTGGATAGCAAAAAAACTTGGATCAAAGTTGCATTTTAAATCAGATATGTCCTATAAATTGATGCAACATGAACAGAGTGAGAAGTATGGGTTAACTGTGAATCCAAAGAAGTTGTATAAAGTTAGGAAAAGAGCACAGGAAGAATCTCAAGAGACTTACGGTTTGTTACCTTTATATGCTCAAATGGTGAAGGATACCAATCCTGGTAGCATTGCTGTCCTGCAATTAGAATGGCCTGACATTAGTGTTAACCCAACCTTTAAAAGGTTTTTTCTTTCATTTGATGCCATGAAAAAGGGGTTTGTTAATGGCTGTAGGCCTTTTATTGGTGTAGATGGATGCCATCTAAAATGGCCTTATGGGGGAGCTTTGTTAGCAGCAGTAGCAATTGATGAGAATTGTGGGCTATTTCCAGTTGCTATGTGGAACTTGAAAATAGAGATTCATGGGGATGGTTTTTGGGGCTGTTAAGTTATGTGATTGGTGATTTTAATAGACCATTAACAATAATGAGTGATGGCCAAAAGGTATGTAACATCAAAACTATTTCATACTCATTTTCTCTATGTTTTGACTATATTTTGACATTGATTTTTGTTTTATGGTAGGGATTAGCAGAGTAATGACAAAAATTTTGCCACATGCAAGGCAAAGAAGGTGTGCTAGGCATTTATATAGTAATTTCAGACAATAGTTTCAAGGATTACAATTGAAGATCAATTTTTGGAAAGCTGTCAAAGCACCTAATCAGTAGGAATGGAATGAAGCAATGGAAGAAATAGAGAAGGAAAACAATGATGCATACAATTGGTTGATGGATAAGCCACCGCAATTGTGGGCAAAGCACACTTTTGATCCAGCCGTGAAGAGTGACCATGTTACAAATAACATGGCTGAAAGTTTTAATCATTGGATTGGCAATATTAGAGGTAAACTAATACTCACTCTCTTGGAGGATATTAGAATAAAGTTGATGAAAAGGTTTCATGATAGATATGAGAAAGCTTGTTCATGGGATACACTTATTACCCCAAATATTAGGAAAAAACTAGATGCAAGCAAGTATAATGGTAGGTTTTGTAGAGTTGTACCTACTAGTGATAGCGAGTTTAATGTCTTTGAAGGTGGAAAAAGTTATATTGTGAACTTACAGCATGGTGTTTGGAGTTGCCCTTGTGGTGTTTGGGAGATATCAGGCCTGCCATGTAAGCATGCAGCAGCTTGCATAATTCACAAAAGGGCTGATATTGAACTGTACTGTCATGACTATTACTCCATGTAGACACCAAATTTTGTCCAAATTGGTAATTTTAAACTCAATTAGAGTCTCAAAGTCCAAATTAAAACATTGGACTTCAAAGCCCATTAAAATGAGTAAATTTTGATTCTCTTATTTATTTTATTTTTATCTATCTGTTTTTATTTTTATAATTATTTTTATTGTTATTTGTTTTCATTTCTATTATTATTATTTTTATATATTTGTTTTTATTTTTATTTTGTTATTATTGTTATTACTTTTATTATTATTATTTGATATTATTATTATTATATTATTATTACTATTATTGTTACTGTTATTATTATTATTATTATTATTATTATTATTATTATTATCTTTTCTATAATAATAATAATAATAATAATAATAATAATATTTTGTTCTCTAAACCCTAAGTCGCCGGTACCACCAGCTATCTCCCATCCATCATCCAGATCTTCTGCTAGAACCGCCGGTTCTCTAACCCTTCTCCCTATGCCTCGGTTGCCACCCAAATTCATCTTCCCAAGCAAACCATCCCATCCTGACACTGCCTTGGAGATTTGGAAAACAATAAGAAGAACCCGGATTGGATCTAACCCTGCAGATCAAAGGTCCTAAACACGTTTAAAGGGACTAGATTTTCTTCCGGTTTAGGGGGTTTTTTTCGGAGACTACAAACTGAAAAATACAAAAAAAAAATAACCACCATCACCACCGTCTAGTCACCACAGATTACCTTCACCCTCACCAAACCATCACTAACAAAACTACTCAACATCACTGAGACCTAAACCATCACCACCGGCCACCAACCACTACCTAGATCATCATCATCACCACCAACGAAACCAAGCCCCCTAACCCTAATCCGAAAACCCTAGAACCGAGACCCTTAGGATCTCAGATCAAAAACTCGAGAGACCCGAAAACCCAAACCCGTGAACGAAAACCAGATCTAAGGCCCCTATGGTACCTGCAAAAAAAAGGGAAACAACACAAACAACAGCAAACACAAAAAGACCAACAACAAGATCTAAAGCCATCAGCCAAAAAAGAGAAAAAAGAAAACAAAAAAGGTGAAAATGGCTTTCGGGAAAGCCAGATCTGGGAGATTGGAGTAATTTTTAGGCTAAACGAAGCTTAGATCGGAGTAGAGGGAAAGGAGCGGAGTGATTTTTGGCTTTCGGTGAGACCACCGGCGACCGACTTACGGAGGCGCACAGCGGCCAATGCAGCGGAAGTCACCCGGCAAGGCTAGGGGCTGAGAGGATTTTTCGGAGGGTTTAGGGATTTTTTTTTGGAAAGGCCGGTGGAAATGAGGGGCTAAAAAAATTTGGGGTCTTTTATAGGAAGCAAAATGGTGCGTTTTGGAGAGCTGGGATCCGCGTGCTGCCCCGACCCGACCCGACCCGGAATTCGCGTGACCCGTCTGGCAACCCGACTCAGCATCTGCTAGGAACCCGCATGCCAACCCGACCCGCTTCTTGATCCGACCCGTCCGTGCCTGCCCCGGCCCAACAGCTTTAGCCCATTCCTTTGCCGTTTGGGCCCTCTTTTGGGCTGTTTTTGGGTATATTTCCTTTTCTTATTTTATTTATTCATTTATTTGTTAATTATGGCAAAAAAAAAAGAAGAACAATAATAAAATAAAAAATATAATAAACTAAAATATAAATAAATAAATAAATAATATAATACAATATATATATATATATAAATATAATAAAATAAAGTAAACATATAGTTTTACAAAAATAAAATATAAAATATGTAAAATACGTAGTTTTAAAGTATATAAATTTTATGTACATAAAATACATATAATAATAAATATATAAAAGAAAATATTAATATATAGCTTTAAAATGTATATAAATAAATGTATATGAATACATAAAATAAACATATAAAGTATATATAACCATATAGTTTTTTTTATATAATAAAATTTTCCTTATTGAATAATTTACTATAAAAAAATATTTTAAGAAACTAAAAAATAAATACATAAAAATAAAAAATAATAATAAAAAAATATGTTGGCTCTTATAGGCTATACCGAGAGGGGGGGGTGAATCGGTTTTTCACTAACCTTAGGTTCGTTTTTCGGTTCTTCTAAATTCTCTAGCCTATATTGATATTTTCTAAGTTCTCTTAGCTAAGCAATTATACAATATAAATTCAATGCAATAAACACAAATATAATTGCAAGAAAGTAAAGAGAGAAAGGATAGAGAAATGTACACAAGTGATTTATAGAGGTTCGGCAACCTTGCCTACGTCCTCTACCTTGAGACGCTCCCAAGGATTTTCCCAAATTCACTATCCTTGAATTTGTTACACTCCCTCTTTTCAAGGATCAAGAGAAACCTCTCTCTTTTTCTAGGCTCAAGAGTAACCTCCCTCTTTTTCTAAGGCTAAAGAGAAACCTCCCTCTTTTTCTAAGGCTAAAGAGAAACCTCCCTCTTTTTCAAGGCTAAAGAGAAACCTCCCCTTTTACAAGGAATGAATTGGTTTACAAGAGAAGTAATCAAAGAAGGCCTCTAGATAGGCAAGTGATTACAGAGATTAAGCACAAGTAAAAACTTATACAAAGTTTGTGCTAAGCAATACAAGAAATAGATGAATGATAGAAGATGAAGACTCTTTATCTCTTGAATTGATGTTGAGGCTTGAGGAAGATGAATAAGATAATGAAAGATGTTGCTTGGTTGTTCCTCTTCCTTCCTTTAGCTTCTAAGCCTCTATTTATAGCCCCTTGGATGGTTTGTGGACGTTGGTTGGAGCCAAAACCGAAACTAGCCGTTGTATCTCACAGAAAATAGCTGTTGGAGACTTTCTGACATAAAGGGATCGATCCCTTTCCTTAGGGGATCGATCCCATGCTTTATTTTGGCCTTCCGGGGCACACTGCCAAAAAGGGATCGATCCCTTTCCTTAGGGGATCGATCCCATTCCTCCAGAATGGGTTTTTCCTGCACTTTTGGGTTAGAAATGATGTGGTCTTTGATCCTAATTCAACCCAAAACATATTGGCACTTTTGTGGGAGTTTTTCATGACTTTCTTTGATAAAAACATTGTCCAAAAATTCATTAAGTGATTTTCTAAAATATTCAAAACATTTATAAAGAATTAAGACCAATAAGGATGTATCATTAAATCATGGTCTTAATGTTTGGGTATGATCACTTAAAATGTATTGAGAAAATCATGTGTGATAAGGCAAATTTACAATATGAATTAAAACATTAAAGCTCACTTAAGTTTTTGTCATTTCAAAATATGTATGGCAATTTAAAGCTAACAATCTCCCCCTTTTTGATATGACAAAACTTAATGTAAATTTGCTTTGAAAATTCTTTGATAAAATACTCCCCCTCAAATAAAGCAGGATTTTATAAAGCTCCCCCTTAATATAAGCATGGGTTTTGAAAATGAATTTTTAAACTATTTCTCCCCCTTAATATCTCTCTCTATGTCTATCTCTCCCTTTTTCTATCTCTCCCTTTTTCTATCTCTCCCCCTTTTTGTCATAGCAAAAAGAAGGAAAAATAATAAAAAATATGCTCCCCCTAAAATCATGGCTATGTGAGAATAAATAAAAATGCTCCATCCAACAAGAAACATGTTAGTACATGGGACTTATAGCACAAATAAATAAGTCAATATTCTCAAAGAGTATGAAATATTCATGCAATGAATATGACTTATGATCCAATACCAATTGTTTATAAATAATTTGGATACCAATTGTTGATAAGTAATTTTGCAAGAAGGTTCCAATTGGTAAGAAGTTAAGCAAGCACCTAAGTATATCAATTGTTCTCTAAGGTCCGACTAAGGTGCATGGTAATACATCATGATTATGAGCTAAAATTATATAACATATCATATGCATGTGCTCATAAATCATTCTCAAGAAATATTGTGTCTAGAATTAAATCATATAGCAATTAACTTCAAATTCTAGCACACAAGAGTTTCATACAAAAATATCCTAAGAGAATTCTTCTCTATTAGTCATTTCAATCTTAAAGAGCATGAGAAGAATTGTCAATTTAAAGCTCAAACCAATTGGTAATTTAGTTTTGGCTTACCAATTATTGAAAATATGGTTTCCAATGATACTAATTGTTATTTCAATCTAAATACCAATTGTTACTAATGGTTAACTTAGGCATTTTGCATGAATCCAATATCTATGTGTAGTGTGTTCATGTCAAGAAAATACTCATTCTAAATATGCAAGAACACAACACAGATCATCAAATGTACACAATCATAAAAGATTAATCCATATTCATATTCACAAATTGATACCATATGGAAGATTCAAAACATCAAGGAATTCAAGCAAACATATTTTCTTCCATGGTTTCAAGCACACAAATCCTATGCTCATTTTCTAATTCAAGTCCTTAACTAATTATGAGCAAGGAAATATTCAAATAATAAATGCATGGATATTAAATTTGTTCAAGTTTGCATTTATCTTTGAATGTTGGTGTTGTCATTAAGACC
This sequence comes from Heritiera fomes, assembly GCA_032173925.1. NCBI lineage: Eukaryota > Viridiplantae > Streptophyta > Magnoliopsida > Malvales > Malvaceae > Heritiera > Heritiera fomes. The sequence continues at coordinate 1,981,908 of JAPDPM010000017.1, forward strand.
TTAGTTCTTTAAGTACAAGGATGATAAAGTTTCATGCATTTGAACATTGAGGATCCATTTACCATCACAAATTATAGGCCAATGACCATTACCAATTGTTGAATTTATATTTGAAATCAATCCACTAGATGTAAAATTATCATGAAACCTAGTGTGGAATTGATAAGTCAAGCCAAGAGACATAATCCTATAAGCATGCTTGACTAAGATGAACAAAAGATATGAAAAACACTCATTATGCACAAGTTCATCAAATTCTCAAATATATCCATAAAGCATTGAAATAGATCTCAAAATTATGTTTAAGTATTCATTTAAAGTATATTTCAAGATTATTTCAAGATTTATGCAATTCATGACCATTTTCAATGAGAAAACTGATTTTGCACTTGTGAGTTCAAGAAAAATGATATAGATTGTTGAAAGTGATACCATTTGTTGGAAATGATATTAATTGATGAAGTTGAGGCATGATATCAATGAAAAATGAATTTTCATACATTAAAGATCATCAAAAAGAAGTTAAAACAATGAATTTTAACTTGAGAAGAAAGAAGATATCAAGAAAGTGAAAAATCCTTCTCAAATTCGGTTAAAAAAGTGCAGAATAGCCATTTTGGCCTGGGGGGATCGATCCCTTTTGGAGGGGGATCGATCCCTTAGTTCCAGAATACACCAATTCTGTGTTCTGCTCAAGGGGATCGATCCTGTTTGAAAAGGGATCGATCCCTCATACTGTTTCTGCAGATTTTTGACAGAAAATCCAACCTTTGAGGTACCAAAACTTCGTTTTTGAGTTATTTAAGTCCAAGTAAAGGTTCAAACATTAGTAAAACATGATTTTGGACTTGTATGAATGAAGAACATGATTGAAAAACTATTTTACAAAAGATTTTGCAATTTTGGAAGGATTTTCACCAATAAAGGCATTTTTGGCCTCAAAGAGGTCATTTTGATAGTTATGCATACTTTGACCAAACCAAATCATTAGAAATCACAAATATGCCAAAACAAACTTGTTCACATAGATTTTAAGCACATATAACATCAAATCATCATACTTGTGAACAACATGTCATGATTGTCAACATGCATATTCTTCATTAAGGCTCATGACAAGGCATTTTGCATATATGACATATTTGACATCTTTTGAGCAACTAAATATATTATCTAGACATATCAAACTTGCTCAAGATGCAGAAAATCAAAAATCATTTCAAAATCACAAATCATGCTTTTCATTCATCAAGAATAGTCCATCAAGCATTCAACAATCATTCATCATGCCTTTTGCTTATTCACAATGCATCATTAATCATCAACCAAATTTCTCATCAAATCACAAATAATCAAATAAAAGTTTTAAGGAGTAAAGAATTAATCTTACAAAACTCCTTTGCTTGAGTATGCTTTGCCTTGAATTGTTGAGTCCACCTTGAGCTATCCTTTAAAAAAATTGTTGTGATCTTGTCAAAGATGGATCCTCAAGCTTTTTCCTTTTTCTCATTGGCACAAGCAAACTCCATGAGGATGTGTTGAGCATTCAAACTTCATTGTATCTTGTATCTCCATGCTCTAACACTCCTACAACACACAAATTCAAGCATGCTTTGGTACCCAAATTTTCTTGGGTCCATGAGAGTTAGTGTTAACAATTTTTGATCCTTTTGGGATCCATTTCAAGCTCAAATCATCATTATTTATTGCATGCTTTGGCACCCACATTTTCTTAACTACTCTTCCTCTAAATGTAGTTTTTCTATAAGTGCATGCTTGTGAAGAGTGTCCTATTCTATTGCAAAGTGAGCATGTAAAAGGTGTATCATGCATAGTATTTTTGCTCACTAAGAAATTCCTAAGATGAGTTTCTTTATGTATTTCATTATATCCTAACCCATCTTTATCAAAGAAAGCTCTTTGGGTCTCTAACATATGATCTAGCTTTTGTTGACCCATATAAAACCTAGTAAATGAGTTATGCAAATTTGTATTCTTTTTATTCAACTCATTTATTTCTAGATTTGCTTCTTCTATCTTCTTCTCAAATTCAAGTTTGGCATTTAATAGCATCTCATTTTCTATTTTCAATTTAGCAATGATTTTCTTATATTTGGAGTTCATGCATTGAAATTCATTTGCTAAATCATCAAAGGCATTTTGTAGTTCACTAAAGGTATAATCATTATTTTCACTAGAACTACAACTAGCCTCATCATCACTAATGGCCATAAAGCATGAGTAGGCTACCTCTTCACCTACATTTTCCTCATCGGAGCTATCACTATCGCTCCATGCAGCCACAAATGCTTTCTTCCTAGGCTTCCTATCCTTTTCCTTCCTAAGTAAGGGGCAATCTAACTTAGTATGACCCGATTCATTGCACTCATAACATACTAAGGAGTCTTTTTCTCTTCTACTTGATTCTCCCCTATGATGTCTCCTATTCTTCTCTCTCTCATTCATTCTCATGAACCTATTGAATCTTTTGGCAAACATTGCCATTTCCTTTTCTTCCTCACTTCCACTCTCATCACTATCATCTTCAATGACCTCATGAGTGGAAGACTTAAGTGCTACCCCAACTTTCTTTGAAGACTCTACATTTCTTTTTAGTTTCATTTCATGAGTAAGTAGAGACCCCATAAGTTCATCTAGAGACAAGGTGTTTGGATCCTTAGATTCTTCTATAGCGGTTACCTTAGCCTCCCAAGATTTAGGCAAACTATTCAAAATCTTCTTTACCATTTCCACATTGGAATAGCTTTTGCCTAATGCCTTAAGTCCATTAATTATGTTATTAAACCTAGTATACATTTCACTCATGGACTCATTTTCTTTCATTCTAAAAAGCTCATAATCATGTGTGAGCATTCCTACTTTGGTTTCCCTAACTTGATTGGTCCCTTCATGTGTGATGGCCAATTTGTCCCATATTTGCTTAGCATTTTCACATAGGGACACTCTATTATATTCATTGGGACCTAATGCACAAAAGAGGGTGTGCATAGCCTTGGCATTCAATTGTGCCACTTTCATGTCATTTGTGTCCCACTCATCCTCATCCTTAGGGACATCTTTTCCATCTACTTTCTTCATAGGAGTTCTAGGACCATTCACTATAATTCTCCACACTTCATAATCATTTGATTGGACAAACAACATCATTCTTGTTTTCCAATAAGAGTAATTCTCTCCATTGAAGAGTGGAGGTCTAACTAAGGATTGTCCCTCTTCTCCTAGGGGTGTGCCTACACTCAAGTGAGCCATTAAAGATCGTTTTGCTCGATAGAGGTTAGTCTAAATCAATCACGAGCCCAAGCTCTGATACCAATTGTTGGCTCTTATAGGCTATACCGAGAGGGGGGGGTGAATCGGTTTTTCACTAACCTTAGGTTCGTTTTTCGGTTCTTCTAAATTCTCTAGCCTATATTGATATTTTCTAAGTTCTCTTAGCTAGGCAATTATACAATATAAATTCAATGCAATAAACACAAATATAATTGCAAGAAAGTAAAGAGAGAAAGGATAGAGAAATGTACACAAGTGATTTATAGAGGTTCGGCAACCTTGCCTACGTCCTCTACCTTGAGACGCTCCCAAGGATTTTCCCAAATTCACTATCCTTGAATTTGTTACACTCCCTCTTTTCAAGGATCAAGAGAAACCTCTCTCTTTTTCTAGGCTCAAGAGTAACCTCCCTCTTTTTCTAAGGCTAAAGAGAAACCTCCCTCTTTTTCTAAGGCTAAAGAGAAACCTCCCTCTTTTTCAAGGCTAAAGAGAAACCTCCCCTTTTACAAGGAATGAATTGGTTTACAAGAGAAGTAATCAAAGAAGGCCTCTAGATAGGCAAGTGATTACAGAGATTAAGCACAAGTAAAAGCTTATACAAAGTTTGTGCTAAGCAATACAAGAAATAGATGAATGATAGAAGATGAAGACTCTTTATCTCTTGAATTGATGTTGAGGCTTGAGGAAGATGAATAAGATGATGAAAGATGTTGCTTGGTTGTTCCTCTTCCTTCCTTTAGCTTCTAAGCCTCTATTTATAGCCCCTTGGATGGTTTGTGGACGTTGGTTGGAGCCAAAACCGAAACTAGCCGTTGTATCTCATAGAAAATAGCCGTTGGAGACTTTCTGACATAAAGGGATCGATCCCTTTCCTTAGGGGATCGATCCCATGCTTTATTTTGGCCTTCCGGGGCACACTGCCAAAAAGGGATCGATCCCTTTCCTTAGGGGATCGATCCCATTCCTCCAGAATGGGTTTTTCCTGCACTTTTGGGTTAGAAATGATGTGGTCTTTGATCCTAATTCAACCCAAAACATATTGGCACTTTTGTGGGAGTTTTTCATGACTTTATTTGATAAAAACATTGTCCAAAAATTCATTAAGTGATTTTCTAAAATATTCAAAACATTTATAAAGAATTAAGACCAATAAGGATGTATCATTAAATCATGGTCTTAATGTTTGGGTATGATCACTTAAAATGTATTGAGAAAATCATGTGTGATAAGGCAAATTTACAATATGAATTAAAACATTAAAGCTCACTTAAGTTTTTGTCATTTCAAAATATGTATGGCAATTGAAAGCTAACAAAATAAAATTAAAATAAAATAAAGTAAGCATGAACTCCCGATGATAAGTCTTTGTTGAACTCGCAAGTAGCGATTCTTCGAAAAACTTTAGGTGAGAAGAATTATATCGAATGTTACTAGAGTATTGGGATATTCGATATTATTTCTCAATATTCGATTTCATGCTTATTTTTTTTTAAAATATATATAATCATAATAAAAAAATACATAAAAATAATAAATCGATAAAATTAAAATAAAATAAGTATGAAATCCCAATGATAAGTTTTCATAGAACTCGTAAGTAGCAATTCTTCGAAAAACTTTAGGTGAGAGGAATTATATCGAATGTTATCAGAGTATTGGGATATTCGATATTATTTCTCAATATTCAATTTCATGCTTATTTTTTTTTTAAAAATATCTATAATAATAAAATATATAAAAATAACAAATCAATAAAAATAAAATAAATAAATGAAATTCTTCCGATGATGGGATGTTATGAAACTCACAAGTAGTGATTTCTTGACTGATCCCTAGGTGAGAAGAATTAGCTAAATGTTACCAGAGTATTGGGATATTTAGTTAAATTTTTCAATAATGAGAGTTTCATTAATAAGAATTAAAATATAAAGTGTTTTTTATAATTCCATATGCATCCTATACCATATTGCTAGCATCATGTGCATAAATATTAATTTTAAAATAAATGAAAGTCTTTCGATGATGGGATGTCATGAAACTCACAAGTAGTGATTTCTTGACTGATCCTTAAGTGCGAAGAATTAGCTAAATGTTACCAGCGTATTTGGATATTTAGTTAAATTTCTTAATATCAAGAGTTTCATTAATAAAAATTAAAATATAAAGTTCTTTTCATAATTCCATATATATCATATACCATATGCTAGCATCATATTTATACATATTAAAATCAATGGAATTCTTCCGATGATGGGATGTTATGAAACTCACAAGTAGTGATTTCTTGACTGATCCCTAGGTGAGAGGAATTAACTAAATGTTACCAGAGTATTGGGATATTTAGCCAAATTTCTCAATATCAAGAATTTCATTAATAAATATCAAAATATAAAGTTCTTTTCATAATTTCATATGCATCATACGATCAATTATAAAATAGCGTGAGCCCCACCAAAGATGAGATTCTATAGAACTCATAAGTAGTGATTCTTAAGAAATCTCTGGTGAGGAAAGTTATTTCAAATGTTACCAGAGTATTGAGATATTTGATTTAATTTTTCAATAAATGGTGTTCATGTTGATTTTTATAATGAATTTTTTTAAACCATATATAATAGTGATTTTTTTAGCAAATGCATGATTTTTTTAAAAAAATAATAAACGAATTAAACTTAAGCCAAGACTATTTTATTAAAATTAAAAGATATCATGTAGTTAGGATGGTATCGTTTTTCAACGGGCGTTGTGAGGGTGCTAATCCTTCCTCACATGTAACTGTACACCCGAGCCCGATTTTTGTTTTCGCAGACCAAAAATTGTCTTTTTAATAAAACTTAATTAATTTTGAAATTTTGTTAAAAAGATAAATATTTTAGGTGACCAATCACACCTAGTCAAAAAAGATTGGTGACGACTCCCCTTGTTTTTAAATGTTTTCAAAATCGTCGAGCGCGAAACCGTTACGACAGCTTGGCGACTCCACTGGGGACGCTAAGAGGGTCAAACCATTGAATAACCATATGGTATCTTAAATTTTAATTTGATAGTCTTGATTGGCATTTGAATTTAATTTTCCTTTTTTAAGAAAAAATAAAAATAAAAATAAAAATAAATTCTACATAGAACTTAAAATAAAAAAAAGAAAAAAACTTCATTTCATCCATTATTTGATTCATTACATTCTTTATGTATGAGATTGTTGTTGAATAAATAAAGTAGAACATATACTCATTTAGTGTTGCATACATCAATGCATTCACATGCATGAGCCCTATACCCGGGTTCCGTCCTCCTTAGGAGGGGGTAAAGTAGCTATGCTCTCGTGAGGTAATCACCTCCGCAATGGCAAGTGAAATACTCCCACTCAGATCTGTTCCTTACTAGTCCAGTGTGGACGACAGTATGGAATGATTTGGGAACCTTGTAGATATGTGAAACTTTAAACCAGCATATAGTGTGTTGTGAGGAGATCAACCTAAGTTAGAGCCATTCCTTCCCTTTTATGAGGGTGACCCTTGATAGGACATAAATAAACATCACATCCTTTATCTGCTTTTATTTCAATGTTTATATTGTTTATACGCATACTGATTTGTATTTGTTTTTCTGTTCTTTTTGCATGAATCCTCTTGCATCACATAGTCATATAAGGGGGTATTGTAACCATGGCTCTCTTCAACGAGGAATTTTTCACTGAATCCATAGAAAGGCTAGCTTGTTCGTCGTCTGTGAACATTCCATGTGATTCCTACCGGGAGGTACAAATTTGGTCTGAAAAGGTTCAACAAGTGAAAGGGGATTGCTTGACTGGGAATTTCATGTCCTCGCTCCCACAAGAAGTGAATCTAAACCTCCAGCAAAATAATCTAATAGATTTAGCCAACTTATGGGATCAAATCTGTGAAGAAGAGAAGAAGGATTTCCATGAAAAATATGGCCAAATAGAGTCTTTGATTGCTGTGAAAGTTGAAGAACCACTGATCAGAGCTGCTATTCAGTTTTGGGACCCCTCCCATAGGTGCTTCTCTTTCAATGGAATGGACTTGACACCCACAGTAGAGGAGTACTTCGTCCTGTTAGGTATTGACTTGAAAAGTCCGGATAAAATCTATGTTCGAAAGCCAAAATCCAGATACCGCAAAAAGCTAGCCAAACATATGGGAGTCAGACCGAAAGACATAGACTCCCATAAAAAGGAGAAGGGATCCAATGTTTGTATGCCGTGGGATTTTCTTCGTAAATTCATCAAGGGACATCTTAGTGACTAGCAAGGGTTGGCGGGTTTTGCTTTAGCGATCTATGGTTTGGTTATCTTCCCAAAAGTGTTAGGGCACATTGAAGTAGCAGTGATAGACTTTTTTGAACAAATTGAGAATAATGGGAATCCATCACCTGCCATACTAGCTGAAACCTTTAGGTCATTGAATTACTGTAGGAGGAATGGAGAAGGGCGATTTGTGGGATGTGCACAATTGCTGCATGTTTGGGCCAAAAGTCATTTTAAATGTGAGGAAAAGGCTTTCAAGAGAACTTTCCTACATCATCGTGCTCCAGTTAAAGAGTTCTGCAACAGTAAGTGGCCAAAACTGAAGAGTAAGGAAGAATGGGTGGATTTTTTTGCAAAGACTTGGGGAAAAACAGATTGTATGGATGATGCCTTGGATGCCTCATGTACCGGTCTTATATCGATGCGGAGAAGAATCATGGGTGCAACTTCTTGGACCATGGGGAGTGGTAAGCTATGCGCCACTTATGGTACTAAGACAGTTTAGAGCTAAACAGTTCATTTCACTAACACACGGGCTTAGTGATTTGGAATTTTCTTATGGTGAGCCAAAAGCAATGAAAAAGGGAGAGCAAGTGGTTCGATCATGGAAGCAAGCACGAAGAATCAACCTTGGGCCCCTCTCTGATAAAGCTACTCCAGAATACTCAATGTGGAGGGCAAAGCAAGTGAGGGAGGTAGTTTGTCTCCTTAGAGAATGCAGCATGCATTTAGAACCGGAAATAGAAGTATCCGATGCCGAGATCGCCAGGCATCAATTCAAGATATATGAGGAAAGGTGGAAGCAAGAGAATTTGAGGCTTCGAAGAGAGATGGAACAGCTCAAGTACGAGGCGTAAATGAGAGAAGCCAAGCTCAAGAAGGTCCAACAAGGATCTCAGAAATCTGCAACTAGAGACCAAGAAGTTGAGATTTGAAATGAGGGTTGGAGGAATCATGCAAACTTCAAATGAAAGGAAAAGAGAATTAGAAGACTTGCACAAAAGGGTAGAACACTGGGCGCACAAAGCGAAGAAAAGCGAAGAAGAAGTTGCCTATTTGTCCCAAGAACGACAAAATTGGGAAGGCATGTACTCAGCAAGTGCAAGGAAGTTAGCCCAATGTCAGAAAGAGAATGAGGAACTAAAGGAGAAGTTGAAAAAAGGAAAGCAAGTTGAGGTAGATGACGAAAAAGCTACATTGCAACAAAAGGTTCAAATGTTAGAGGAACAGCTACAAGTACATAAGAACCACATTAAAGTGATAATAGAAGATTGGGAATGAAGTGAAAACAACTGGAGTTATGGATATGACTTGGCACAAGATGCAAGCATGACGTGGAAAGTGGGAAGTTTGGGGAGATAGCAATATATAGAGCATATGGCCACTCAAGTTTGCAAAGCTGTGACAAAGGCAAGGGAGATGATTGATAAAGCCGAAGCTTTGAGACAAGAAATCCTCCCAACAAAAAAATACGGGCAAAGGCTGTTGAACTTTTTGGATGAAGCTAAGGATCAATATCAGCAAGTTAGTTGTTTTTATGGATTTAATCGGAATATGATCAGAATGTAACAAGTGACTTTTCGAATGAATGAAAGTTCATTTTTGTCGAAATTATTATAGCTTAAATATCCCTCAAAGTATCATTCATTTTGCATCACATTCGTTCATTTATTCATATGGTTTAAATAAAACGTAATATTTTAAAGATCGCATCATGTAGTAATTAGTTACTTATTGTGGTAATCAAGATTCAAGGATTGCTCCAACATTCAAGATTTCAGCCCAAATCCCCAACTACTCATACAATACTCGGCTACGTTCAAGAGCAATGGAGGAAGAACATGGTAATAGGATCGATAGAATGGAGAAAGCACAAGAAGAAATCCGAGGGCAGTTAGCCGCTCTAATGGAATGATGACAAGGATGAACTGAGAGAAAGAAGTGGCTAGAGAAACACCTAACCCAAGGACGGATCAGCCCCGGGAAGATGACAATCCTCAATACCTTCCAGGGTTTACCCCACCTTATGCCCAATCCTCACAACGCATACCTCCACCTCCACCTTATGCCCAATCCTCACAAGCCATACCTCCCCCTCCACCTCCTCCACAGCCTATGGGCAGCTACGCCTACATGTATCTGGGAGCACCGAGTGCCTCGGCACAACCTCATATTACAGTGCCTATACCTCCGACTCAAAGGACAAGACCCGTGGATCCAATTCAAGTCCCTGATTTAGATGATCCAAGGGAACAGGAGAAACTAAGAGGGAGTATTCCGGAGGTAAAAGGTGACTCAGACTCTAAAAAGTTAAACATTATAGAAGAAAGGTTACGAGCTATTGAGGGAAGTGATTCCTATGGGTCTGTAGATGCAATAGGACTATGTCTAGTATCGAATGTAGTCATTCCTCCTAAGTTCAAAACTCTCGAATTTGAAAAGTACGACGGCACCAAGTGCCCAATTACCCACGTGACCATGTATTGTCGTAAGTTGGTTACCTATAATTATGATGATAAGTTGTTGATACATGTATTTCAAGACAGCCTCACTGGGTCAGCTGCTAGGTGATATGTGCAGCTAGATCGTACTCGCATTCACAGCTAGAATGATCTTGCTAGAGCGTTTATTGTTTAGTACAAGCATTTACTGGATATGGCCCCAGACAGGTTGTCTCTGCAAAATATAGAAAAAGGGCCAATGAAAGCTTCAAGGAATACGCTCAACATTGGAGGGACATTGCATCCCAAGTCTAGCCGCCTCTAACCGAAAAGGAGATTACGGTGATGTTTGTCAACACTCTAAAGGCCCCCTATTATGAACGTATGATAGGAAACACAACAAAGAATTTCGCAGACATGGTTATCACGGGAGAAATAATAGAAAGCGCGATCAAGAGCGGGAAGTTGGAAGGCAGTGATTCAAAGAAAGGTGGGTTATCCAAGAAGAAAGAGGCTGAAACCCAAGCAGTCACCCATACAACACCTCGATATAGGGGATATGCACCTTACCCACCTCGTTTTCGACCACCACCTCAACCTTACCCATATTACCAACCCTATTTCCCGGCCTCAAATAATATCTCTCCCGCTCCATACCAAAGCCCATTACAATCACCAACTTTTCGACCAAATTTTCTTCCTCCAGCACCATATTATACACCAACACCTACGGCCCAGCCTTACCAGCCAAACAGTAACCCAACTGCTAACCCAAGGCCTCCCCGAAGAAATGTTGAAAGGCCTCCTACTGATCCTATCCCCATGTCATACACAGACTTATTCCCACAACTGGTGAAAGGTCACATGATCGTGCCTCTTTACATGGAGCCAATGAAACCACCTTTTCCAAGATGGTATGACCCCAGCGCTCGATGTGACTATCATGGTGGAAACCCGGGTCATTCAACGGAGAATTGCACAGCTCTCAAGTATAAGGTGCAAGATTTGGTCAAGTCAGGAAGGTTAACTTTTTCCAAGGAGGTGGAACCCAGTATCAATGCTAACGCACTTCCCAGTCACAGTGGAGGATCAGTTAGTGCGGCTGAAGTTGGGAGGAAGTGTTGTATAAAGAGACACGTGGAAGAGGTTAAGACTCCGATGAGTCTAGTATTCGATGCTTTAGTCAAAGCCGAGATGATTCAACCTATACCGATAGATTCAGGGATTTATCAAGATGAATTAAGCCCAGAATAGACTTGCAAATATCACATGGGACACGTGGGTCACTCTGTCCAAAATTGTCCCCACTTTTGACACGTGGTCCAATCAATGATGGATTCATCTTTAATAGAGTTTTATATGGAGGAAGAGGGAGATATAGTGAGCACCGCCTCAAATGAGCCTTCGGGATATGATTACCCTTAGGGGAGACCACTGACGGTGTTTTACAAGGAGAAGCCCGATCCCAAAAAGGAGGAATTTAGCCATGTCGCCCCTCCAACCATGACAATCAAAGTTCCAAGCTCTTTCTCTTACAAGAGCAATAAAGTCGTACCTTGGAAGTATGAATTCAAAGCGGTGGTAGAAGGATCAAGCAACACCGACTCGGACACACCAGATAATGCCAACATAAGTGGAATAGGGGGAATTACGTGGAGTGGGAGGTGCTATACTATGGATATGTTAGATATGGCTCGAAAAGGGAAAGGAAAAGAGAAAGAGGAAGACAATCAGGCGGAGAAAGAAGAGGAACAGGCCTCGTTTTCCAAGGACCAAGGAGGAAACTTGCAAAAGCCAGTATCGGAGGACGATGCAAATGAGTTTTTAAAGTTGATCAAACACAGTGAATATAGTGTAGTCGAGCAATTGAATAAGATGCCTACTCGAATTTCCTTATTATCCCTGCTGTTAAATTCAGAATCGCATCGGAACGCCTTAATGAAGGTGTTGAATCAAGCCTATGTGCCTCATGACATTTCGGTTGACAGTATGGACCAGCTGGGGGGAAATATCATAGCGGCAAACTTCATATCTTTTACTGACGACGAAATTCCGCCGGAAGGGCGAGAAAGTATTAAGGCCTTAAACATCACTACAAGCTGTAAGGGTCACACAATTGCCAAAGTTTTGATTGACAATGGCTCGTCAATCAACGTCATGCCTATGGCCACGCTTAAAAAGATGCCCGTTGACCTATCTTACATATAACCGAGTAACATGGTTGTGAGGGCCTTTGATGGTTCCAGAAAGGATGTAGTAGGTGATATCAAGATCCCAATTGAAATCGGGCCGGTCACTTTCAATATCCAGTTTCAAGTGATGGATATTTCCCTGTCATACAGGTTCCTACTAGGGAGACCATGGATCCACACGAAGGGTGCTGTTCCTTCATCATTGCATCAGAAAGTGAAGTTTGTTATCGGTGATACACAAATTTCTGTCTCTGGAGAAGAAGACCTCTTGATCACCAAACCCTTGTCTGTACCCTACATCGAGGCAGCCGAAGAAGTGTTGGAATGTTCTTTTCGGGCCTTTGAAATTATAAATGCAACATATGTGGGGGAAGGATCAAGAATACCCACCCCTCAGTTGTCAACCACTGCTAAGATGATCGTTAAACAGACACTGCAAAAGGGTTGGTGTATCGGAAGAGGTTTAGGGAAAAATCTCCAAGGATCTAGGAAACCTATGAAGATTGTGGAAAACAAAGACAGATTCGGCCTCAGATACAAGGCCACTGGTTTAGAGAGAAAGAAGATTCTAGAAGAGAGAAGGAAGAAAAGAATAGCCCACCTCCGAGGATACGAAGAAGAATCGGAGAGGATGGTGATCCCGTACCTCTATGATACATTTCGTTTTGGCGGATGTTATCACCCTGATTCATTTGAGGCAGTGAAACGAGGGCCTATGTTATTGATAAAAGAATCCTCTCGCGGGTCCCTAGTTTAGATGGTGTGGGGAGAAACAACAACTTTTGTTATAGAAATGATTGTGTTATTGGGCATAGAGCTGAAGGATTTAATTGTTGAAAGGATACCTTCTATCTTTTTGTTTTTCCTTTTGTAATGCAGTAAGGTAGATTATCAACATCTCGGTCTAGAGAGCTCTAGAAGGTTTTTTTTTGTAAAACCCGATCTTCATTATCATTTCAATAAATTAACAAGTTCAATGCATTTTGAGTACTTTCTTTTCACCCCTCATCATTTCCATAATTGTTCTTTCTATTCATTCACTACCATTAGTATAAACAACCAACCATATCTGTCAAATTTTTATCTTTTCAGGAAAATGAATAATGAATGTGAAGATAACCTTAACAGCTATCCGTGGTTCGATTTTGAAAACTCTATCCATGTTGGTGAACTCAGTAACAATGTAGATTCAGACGATGATGCTTTGTCCCCAGATCTATTGAAAATGATGGAGCAAGAGAAAAGACCTATTGAACCCAACAAAGAAGCCATTGATATGGTCAACCTAGGGGATGATGAGAACGTCCAAGAAGTCAAAGTGGGCACAGCACTTCCATTGGTTGAGAGGCAGAGACTAGAGGAATTGCTTCGTGAATACGTGGACGTTTTTGCTTGGTCTTATCAGGACATGCCCGGGTTAAACACTGACATTGTGGAGCACCGTCTGCCTTTGAAAACAGAATGTAAGCCAGTACAACAGAAGCTTAGGCGCATGAAACCCGAGATGTTGTTGAAGGTGAAGGAAGAAGTAAAAAAGCAATTCGATGCGGGGTTCTTAAAGGTAGCCAAATATCCGGAATGGGTGGCTAACATAGTCCCGGTACCGAAAAAGGATGGGAAAGTAAGGATGTGTGTAGATTATCGGGACTTAAACAGAGCTAGTTCCAAGGATAATTTCCCATTACCTCATATTGATACCCTGGTGGATAATACAGCCCAACACTACATGTTTTCGTTCATGGATGACTTTTCAGGCTACAATCAGATTAAAATGGCTGAGGATGACATGGAGAAAACCACCTTTGTAACAGTTTGGGGGACATTTTGCTATAAAGTTATGCCTTTCGGTTTAAAGAATGCCGGGGCCACCTACCAAAGGGCAATGGTAACTCTCTTTCATGATATGATACATAAAGAGATAGAGGTGTATGTAGATGACATGATTACCAAGTCCCGAGGAGAAGAGGATCACGTGGCCAACCTTCGAAAGCTATTTGAAAGGCTACAAAAGTTTCAGCTCAAGTTGAACCCTGCCAAATGCACTTTTGGTGTTAAATCGGGAAAGTTGTTGGGGTTTGTGGTCAGCAAAAAGGGAATCGAAGTGGACTCAGATAAAATCAGCGCAATACAAAATCTGTCACCTCCACGCACACAGAAGGAAGTAAGAGGTTTTTTGGGAAGATTGAACTATATTTCCCGTTTTATCTCGCAACTTACGCTTAAATGCGATCCCATTTTTAAGTTGCTTCGAAAACAAGATCCGGGAGAATGGAACGAGGCATGCTAAGAGGCTTTTGAAAAGGTGAAAAGGTACTTGTCAAATCCACCTGTTCTAGTACCGCCGGTTACAGGAAGGCCTCTGTTGTTGTACATGACTGTCAATGAACATTCTATGGGATGCGTGCTGGGCTAGCATGATGATACGGGCAAGAAAGAACGGGCCATTTACTACTTGAGTAAGAAATTCACTGATTACGAGGCCAAGTACACTACAATAGAAAAAATGTGTTGTGCATTGGCTTGGGTTGCTCGGAGATTGAGGCAGTATATGTTGTATCATTCGACCCGGTTGATAGCTAGATTGGATCCCCTTAAATACATCTTTGAGAAATGCTCATTGTCAGGAAGACTAGCTAGGTGGCAAGTTATGCTATCTGAATATGACATTGTGTATGTGTCCCAAAAGGCAATCAAAGGTGGGGCAATAGCCGACTTTCTAGCGGATCGTGCTACTGACGAGTATGAGCCTATCAAGCTAGATTTTCCAGATGAAGATATAATGTCTGTCTTTCAAGCGGAGAAGGAAGAGCCTGATAGCAGACAGTGGAGAATGTTCTTTGACGGCGCATCCAATGCCTTAGGGCATGGGATAGGGGCAGTTTTAATATCTCCAAATGGAAAATATTACCCGTCCACAGCCAGATTAAATTTCAACTGCACCAACAACATGGCTGAATACGAAGCTTGTGCAATGGGCTTAGAAGCTGCAATCGAGAGGGGAATCAAGAACTTGGAAGTTTATAGAGATTCAGCACTGGTTGTTTATCAGTTACGAGGTGAATGGGAAACAAGAGATCAGAAGCTTGTTTAGTACCAGAAGTACATAGTTGACCTTGTACAACAATTTGACGATATCATCTTCCAGCATTTATCTCGAGAAGAAAACCAGGTTGTCGATGCCTTGGCAACACTAGCTGTGATGTTTAAAATGGAGATAGAAGGAAATGTTTCACCAATCAAACTGCGCATGAGAGATTCTCCTGTCCACTGTTCTAGTATTGAAGAGGAAGCGGATGGACAACCTTGGTATTATGACATCATGCAATACCTTAAGAATCAACAATACCCAGAGCATGCATCGGAGAATCACAAAAAGATCCTCAGAAGATTAGCAATGGGATTCCTTGTTGATGGAGATGTTTTGTATAAAAGAGGTCAGGATCAGATGTTGTTAAGATGTGTAAACATGTCTGAAGCTAAAAGGATTCTTGAAGAGGTACATGATGAAATTTGTGGGGCACATGCAAATGGTCATTTCATGGCTAGACAGATTATGAGGGCAGGCTATTATTGGACTACAATAGAAAGAGATTGCATAGATTATGCTAGAAAATGCCACAAGTGTCAAATTTATGCGGACAAGATCCAAGTCCCCCCGACTTCACTGAACGTCATGGCACCACCGTGGCCTTTCTCTATGTGGGGAATGGATGTGATTGGACCCATCTCTCCCAAGGCATCAAATGGGCACAGATTCATTTTCGTGATGATAGATTACTTTACAAAATGGGTTGAAGCTGCCTCTTATGCGAATGTTACTAAGTCTACTGTTTGTAAGTTCCTAAAGAAGGAGATAATATGCTGGTACGGGCTCCCAGAAAGGATCATATCAGACAACGCCCTCAACTTGAACAATGACATGATGAAGGAAGTATGTGCACAGTTTAAGATCAAGCATCACAACTCAGCCCCGTATCGCCCGAAGATGAATGGAGCCGTTGAGGCTGCCAACAAGAATATTAAGAGGATTTTGGGAAAGATGACCAGCACATACAAAGACTGGCACGAGAAGCTACCCTTTGCTTTGCATGCTTATAGAACGTCAGTACGCACTTCTACTGGGGCAACTCCTTTTTCTTTGGTTTACGGCATGGAAGCGGTGCTGCCTGTTGAGGTAGAAATCCCCTCCCTAAGAGTCTTAATGGAATTAGACTTGGACGAGGCTGAATGGGTTCGAAGTCGCTTTGAACAATTGAATCTTATAGAGGAGAAAAGGCTTACAGCACTATGTCATGGTTAGATGTACCAGAAGAGAATGATGCGAGCCCATGATAAAAAGGTTCGACCCAGGCATTTCCGAGAAGGAGAACTGGTGTTGAAAAAGATCCTCCCAAATCACCACGATAATCGGGGCAAATGGACACCAAATTGGGAAGGACCATACGTGGTAAAAAGAGCATTCTCAGGTGGAGCGTTGATCTTGACAGAGATGGATGGGAATGATCTGCCTAATCCAATAAATTCAGATGCCGTGAAGAAATACTATGCTTAAAAAAAAGGAAAAAAAGAAAAAAGAAAAGAAAAAAAGAGAAAAGACAAAAGAAAAGGAAAATGAAAGGAGAATTCAAACTAAAAACCCAAAAAGGGCAGTTGGATTAAAGGGGGATATCTAAGTTGAAAACCTGAAAAGGCGGCTTGGATGCAGAAAAGATCAACGTCCAGGGATCAAAATCATACGGAGCGTGGCATAAGCGGGATGAACTCAGTGTGATAGGGGGCATCAACGGATTAGTTTTTTCCAAAGAAAACACCGGTTTGGTTTGTGAAGGGTTATCTAGACATTCATTATTTGTTTTGGTTACCATTCGTTGAAATTCACCACTTGACCCTTGTGGCATTCGCTACCCAACCATACTTTTGTTGTCATTGACTCTTGTCAACCCAATAATAAATGATTTTCTTCTAAATTTGGTTGTTCTTCTGGTCATTCTATAACTAACCAATAAAGTGCAAGAATGCATGGTGTTTGTTAACATATTGAAAGGAAGATGATGATTAAAATGATAATCTACCTGCTGACATTACTAAAGAAAAACAAAAAGAAAGAGGAAAAAGGAAAAAAAAAGGGAGAGAAAGGAGGAAAAGAGAGAAATAAGGGAATGAAACAAAGGAAATGGAAAATTGTGACAAGTACATATTATGAACCAGCTCCTATTTAAAATTGGTGACAACCATTTTGTGAAACACAGGGGAGAAAATCAAAAGACACAAAGGACAGTTCTGAGAATTTGATTACCACAATAAGAATTGCATGACTTTGTCAATACATGCATTTGCATTTCATCCACATTATGAGAATTCAAGCACAAAAAAAACAACAAAATAAAAAAACAAAAAAAACAACAAAACAAAAACAAAACAAAACAACAAACGGACAAAAAAAAAAGAGAAAGAAAGAAAGAAGAAGAAAAATGTTTCAGCATACCTCAGAAGAAAACATTTAAAGTTTCATTGCCTCTGCTGCAAGAGGAGCACACTTCCAGGAAAGAACATTTAAAGTTCCATTGCCTTTGCTGCAAGAGGAGCACATTTCAGAAAAACATTTAAAGTTTCATTGCCTCTGCTGCAAGAGGAGCACACTTCCAGGAAAGAACATTTAAAGTTCCATTGCCTTTGCTGCAAGAGGAGCACATTTCAGAAAAACATTTAAAGTTTCATTGCCTCTGCTGCAAGAGGAGCATTTTCAGGAAAAAATTTAAAGTTTCATTGCCTCTGCTGCAAGAGTAGCACATTGTCAAGAAGAATTTAAAGTTTCATTACCTCTGATGCAAGAGGAGCACATTTTCAGGAAGAAATTTAAAGTTTCATTGCCTCTGCTGCAAGAGGAGCACATTTTCAGGAAGAATTTAAAGTTTCATTGCCTCTGCTGCAAGAGGAGCACATTTCAGAAAAAGGAATTTAAAGTTTCGTCGCCTCTGTTGCAAGATGAGCACTTTTTTAGAAAAGAAGAATTTAAAGTTTCATCGCCTCTGCTGCTAGAGAAGCACATTCCGGGAAGAAAAAAATTTAAAGTTTCATTGCCTCTGCTGCAAGAGGAGCACATTTCAGAAAAGATTTAAAGTTTCATCGCCTCTGCTGCAAGAGGAGCACATTTTTTTTTAAAAAGGATTTTAAAGTGTCATTGCCTCTGCTGCAAGAGGAGCACTTTTCCAGGAAAAAAATTTAAAGTTTCATAGCCTCTGTTGCAAGAGGAGCTTTCTCAGGAAGAATTTAAAGTCTCATCGCCTCTGTTGCAAGAGGAGCTTTTCAGGAAGAATTTTAAAATTTTGCTACCTCTGTGGTAAGAGGAACACCTAAAAAAAAGGATTAGGTCTTAAGTTGGACAAAATTGTTGTTTATTGTCTTTGCTCTATTCCTGATACTCAGCAATGAGTAAAGTGGGGTAGCTGTAGACACCAAATTTTGTCCAAATTGGTAATTTTAAACTCAATTGGACTCTCAAAGTCCAAATTAAAACATTGGACTTCAAAGCCCATTAAAATGAGTAAATTTTGATTTTCTTATTTATTTTATTTTTATCTATCTGTTTTTATTTTTATAATTATTTTTATTGTTATTTGTTTTCATTTCTATTATTATTATTTTTATATATTTGTTTTTATTTTTATTTTGTTATTATTGTTATTACTTTTATTATTATTTGATATTATTATTACTATTATTGTTACTGTTTATTATTATTATTATTATTATTATTATTATTATTATTATTATTATTATTAACCTTTCTATTATTATTATTATTATTATTATTATTATTATTATTATTATTATTATTATTATTTTGTTCTCTAAACCCTAAGCCGCCGATACCACCAGCTATCTCCCATCCATCATCCAGATCTTCTGCCAGAACCGTCGGTTCTCCAACCCTTCCCCCTATGCCTCGGTTGCCACCCAAATTCATCTTCCCAAGCAAACCATCACATCTTGACACTGCCTTGGAAATCTAGAAAACAATAAGAAGAACCCGGATTGGATCTAACCCTGCGGATCAAAGGTTGATCCTAAACACGTTTAAAGGGACTAGATTTTCTTCCGGTTTAGGGGGTTTTTTTCGGAGACTATAGACTCAGAAATACAAAAAAAAAAACCACCATCACCACCGTCCAGTCACCATAGATCACCTTCACCTTCACCAAACCATCACTAACAAAACTACTCAACATCACTAAGACCTAAACCATCACCACTGGCCACCAACCACTACCTAGATCATCGTCATCACCACCAATGAAACCAACCCCTTAACCCTAATCCAAAAACCCTAGAATCGAGACCCTTAGGATCTCAGATCTAAAACCCGAGAGACTCGAAAACCCAAACCCGTGAATGAAAACAAGATCTAAGGCCCCTATAGTACCTGCAAAAAAAGGGAAACAACACAAACAACAGCAAACACAAAAAGACCAAAACAAGATCCAAAGCCATCAACCAAAAAAGAGAAAAAAGAAAACAAAAAAGGTGAAAATGGCTTTCGGGAAAGCCAGATTTGGGAGATTGGAGTAATTTTTACGCTAAACGGAGCTCGGATAGGAGTAGAGGGAAAGGAGTGGAGTGATTTTTGGCTTTCGGGGAGACCACCGGCGACCGACGTACGGCGGCGCACGGTGGCCGATGCGACGGAAGTCACCCGGCAAGGCTAGGGGCTGAGAGGATTTTTCGGAGGGTTTAGGGATTTTTTTTTGGAAAGGCCGGCGGAAATGAGGGGCTAAAAAAATTTGGGGTCTTTTATAGGAAGCAAAACGGTGCGTTTTGGAGAGCTGGGATCCACGTGCTGCCCCGACCCGACCCGGAATCCGCGCGACCCGTCCGGCAACCCGACTCAGCATCTGCTAGCAACCCGCGTGCCGACTCGACCCGCTCCGCTTCGCGATCCGACCTGTCCGTGCCTGCCCCGGGCCAGCAGCTTCAGCCCGTTCCTCTGCCGTTTGGGCTTGACTTTTGGGCCCTCTTTTGGGTTGTTTTTGGGTATATTTCCTTTTCTTATTTTATTTATTCATTTATTTGTTAATTATGTCAAAAAAAAGAAGAACAATATTAAAATAAAAAATATAATAAACTAAAATATAAATAAATAAATAAATAGTATAATACAATATATATAAAAATATAATAAAATAAAATAAACATATAGTTTTAAAAAAAATAAATATAAAATATGTAAAATACGTAGTTTTAAAGTATATAAATTTTATGTACATAAAATACATATAATAATAAATATATAAAAGAAAATATAAATATATAGTTTTAAAATGTATATAAATAAATGTATATGAATACATAAAATAAACATATAAAGTATATATAACCATATAGTTTTTTTTTATATAATAAAATTTTCCTTATTGAATAATTTACTATAAAAAAATATTTTAAGAAACTAAAAAATAAATACATAAAAATAAAAAAATAATAAAAAAATAAAATTAAAATAAAATAAAGTAAGCATGAAATCTCAATGATAAGTCTTTGTTGAACTCGCAAGTAGTGATTCTTCGAAAAACTTTAGGTGAGAAGAATTATATCGAATGTTACCAGAGTATTGGGATATTCGATATTATTTCTCAATATTCGATTTCATGCTTATTTTTTTAAAATATATATATAATAATGATAAAAAAATACATAAAAATAATAAATCGATAAAATTAAAATAAAATAAATATGAAATCCCAATGATAAGTCTTCATAGAACTCGTAAGTAGCGATTCTTCGAAAAACTTTAGGTGAGAGGAATTATATCGAATGTTACCAAAGTATTGAGATATTCGATATTATTTCTCAATATTCAATTTCATGCTTATTTTTTTTAAAAAAATATCTATAATAATAAAATATATAAAAATAACAAATCAATAAAAATAAAATAAATAAATGAAATTCTTCCGATGATGGGATGTTATGAAACTCACAAGTAGTGATTTATTGACTGATCCCTAGGTGAGAGGAATTAGCTAAATGTTACCAGAGTATTGGGATATTTAGTTAAATTTTTCAATAATGAGAGTTTCATTAATAAGAATTAAAATATAAAGTGTTTTTTATAATTCCATATGCATCCTATACCATATTGCTTGCATCATGTGCATAAATATTAATTTTAAAATAAATGAAATTCTTCCGATAATGGGATGTCATGAAACTCACAAGTAGTGATTTCTTGACTGATCCCTAGGTGCAAAGAATTAGCTAAATGTTACCGGAGTATTGAGATATTTAGTTAAATTTCTCAATATCAAGAGTTTCATTAATAAAAATTAAAATATAAAGTTCTTTTCATAATTCCATATGTATCATATACCATATGCTAGCATTATATTTATACATATTAAAATCAATGGAATTCATCCGATGATGGGATGTTATTAAACTCACAAGTAGTGATTTTTTGACTGATCCCTAAGTGAGAGGAATTAACTAAATGTTACTAGAGTATTGGGATATTTAGCCAAATTTCTCAATATCAAGAGTTTCATTAATAAATATCAAAATATAAAGTTCTTTTCATAATTTCATATGCGTCATACGATCAATTATAAAATAGCGTGAGCCCCACCGAAGATGAGATTCTATAGAACTAACAAGTAGTGATTCTTAAGAAATCTCTAGGTGAGGAAAGTTATTTCAAATGTTACCAGAGTATTGGGATATTTGATTTAATTTTTCAATAAATGGTGTTCATGTTGATTTTTATAATGAATTTTTTTTAAACCATATATAATAGTGATTTTTTTAGCAAATGCATGATTTTTTTTAAAAATAATAAACGAATTAAACTTAAGCCAAGACTATTTTATTAAAATTAAAAGATATCATGTAGTTAGGATGGTACCGTTTTTCAACGGGCGTTGTGAGGGTGCTAATCCTTCCTCACATGTAACCGTACCCCCGAGCTCGATTTTTGTTTTCGTAGATCAAAAATTGTCTTTTTAATAAAACTTAATTAATTTTGAGATTTTGTTAAAAAGATAAATATTTTAGGTGACCAATCACACCTAGTCAAAAAAGATTGGTGGCGACTCCCCTTGTTTTTAAATGGTTTCAAAATCGTCGAGCGCGAAACCGTTACGACACTCCAAGCATAATTTCATGAGACATATAATGACTTCATTCACCCTATCCAAGATATTACTATGGCTAAGTTTAGAGGTCAACATGATCCAGTAGAGCCTTCGTTGCTTCCTCATATGCCTGGTCGACCTAGAAAGAATAGGAGGAGAGAACCTGGAGAACCAGTAGCTGGAGAAAAAAATGCAAGAAGAAGGAGCACTGTTAGATGCACTTTTTGCCACAAACTTGGTCATAACAAAAGAAGTTGTCCTAGATCTGATATTGGAAGTAATAAAAAGGTAATTCAGGATATCTTACAAGTTTTATTAAAAGTTAATAAGCTTACCTTTTTTATTGCTTATACTGTGTTTAATTTTTTATGCAAAGAAACAAACTACTATTGGTAATAGATCAAGAGCTTACAGTAGCAGATCTGGTGGATCAAGAGCTACTGGTAGGGGATCAAGGGCTGCTGATACAAGATCTGCTGGTAGGGGATCAAAGGCTACTGGTACAAGTTCTGTTAGGTCAAGAGCTGCTGGTACAAGATCTGGTGGATCAAGAGTTGTTAGTAGGGGATCAAGAGCTGTTGGTAGGGGATCTAGAGCTGCACATGTGATTGAGACCTTTGCAAATGCCCCGGCTGGTTTTGAAAATGCCCTTGCTACTTCTGCAAATGCCCCAGCTGGTTTTTAAACTACTGGTTTAGGGACACAAGCTAGTGTTTCTAGTGGAAATCCAAACTATGATGATGGAAAGGCTTCTTAAGTATGATGGATGTGCATTTTTTGTTTTTTTTTTGTTTGAAGAATA
Organism: Heritiera fomes; assembly: GCA_032173925.1. Lineage (NCBI taxonomy): Eukaryota > Viridiplantae > Streptophyta > Magnoliopsida > Malvales > Malvaceae > Heritiera > Heritiera fomes. The sequence goes on from JAPDPM010000017.1 coordinate 2,005,028, forward strand.
TGGTTGAAGAAAATGGTTGAGGAACATGGTGATAAGGTTATAGTGAGAAGCATATGGATATGCTATTAGGTTTAGATTGTTTTTGATTTTTAGTTTGAAGAATATGGTGATATGTCACTGTCATATTATAATGATGAAATTTACATTTTTCATTTCAAGGTAACTGCATTGGTATTAAGAAATTTGCATTTGATAAATATTTAATGCGACCACTTCAATAGCTGAGATTTGTGTTGTGTTCAAGGCATTGAAGTGGTCCCAACAACTTTGTTTTGGCAAGTTATAATATGGGTTGATGAGTTGTTGCAGTCGTAAAAAGGGGCAACAATATTGAAGTGGCCCCACTGGTATTGTACATATTTTGTTATGTATTTTCTTTTGGCTTTATATTGATAATGAAGTGGTCTTTTTAATGAGTTGTGGACCTAGCAAAAGAATTCAGAAGACCTTAGCACATTAAGATACAACCTTCAGTATTTCATTCCCAATGATATTGAAATACACATATTGCTTTTAAGAATAATATAGCTTACATTACATTACATGAATAAGTATTTTTTAATACTAAAAAGTTTACAGTGATATCTATTAAAATAACTTAGCATACATTACGTAACACTAATAACTAACAAAGCTTAAAATTAAATTTGTTCAACATTATTTGCTAAATATAACTACTAAAATAACTATGAATAAAATAACAATAATTGTTTTCAATGAGTTCACAGCACGCTCAATTCTTTTGCAATGCTCCCTTGTAGCTTCAATTTCTTTCTTCATTTCTATCATACAATTTGTAATCTCTGAGGCATTTCTTCTTATATCAATATCTTCATCGAACATAAGACGCACAGTCATCGGACGCCACCACTGAAAAAATCCACAATTCTTCTCTTGACAAGTAAAATAGAGTTTTGCATAATTATGCTCAGATTCTGATATTCTTACTGCAGCTCTTCGACCACGCTTACAATATTTGTTTTAAAATTGAATATCATATTCGGGTGTATGACTATTGCTTGAAGAAGGCATGATAATATCCTAAACTCTTAGATAGCAAATTGACCAATGGCTAGTTTTGGGGTTTATTCTAAATAATAAATTCTAATAAATAATAAATAATAATAAGCAAAAATAAATAATAAACAAATAAATCTATAAATTTAGTGCAGCACATGAAACACAAATTTAATAAACAATAAATTATAAATAACAAACAACAAACAAATAAAAAACAAAAGATAAATTAAAAGTAAAAAAATAAATAATAAACAAATAATTTTATAAATTTAGTGCAGAACATGAAAGACAAATTTAATAAATAATAAATAATAAATTATTCATAACAAATAATAAACAAATAAATAAACAGAAAATAAATTAAACGTAAAAAAAATGAATACCTTTCTAGTATAACCAGGGAAGTAATCTGACTGCATTTGAGGATTGTGGAGTATATAAAGCTTTACAAGGGGTAAAATAGTCATTAATTTGGGTTTTTAACCGTTGACCTCATGGTGGACTCATGGATGGACTAAGTTGTCTTGCAACATACAAAAGTTTGGGGCGGAGTATCCATTTTTAAAACTAATAGACTGAAGTTGAATTATAACCAAACTTTAAGGAGTCGGGTGTAATTTACCCTAATTTTTATCATTACTTTTGTTTTTAACTTGAATTTCGATTCTCTTAAAAAGTCATAATAATTGCTAACGCTATGTGTTTTTGAATGACTAATTCTAACGTGTTGATAATGTGATTCCATATTGTGAATATTCTTTCTCATTAAATTAAAATTATATTTGAAGATCAAAATATCATGTCATTTTGATTTGAGATATGATTTCAATGAAATGAGAATAATTTTTTATTTCGTTAAAATTTATATTTAATTTTGAGTTGTTATTAATATTAAAATTATGACATTTTTGAATTTATTAATATCTTTTTGTTTATAACTCTATAGCTTTTTTTCAAATTTAATAGGGTAAAACACATTTATTCTTTGGATTTGATAAAAAAAATGCTTGCCCTATTTTAATTTAAAAAACATTTTCTTATTCTCATGAGGTATGATGAAAAATGCATTTTTATATTATTTAATAAGATAATCGCTTTATATATATATATATATATATATATATATATATATATTAAAACATTTGGGTTCTAAGTGAAACATTTTACGTGAATTAAAACATTTGGGTTCTAAGTGAAACATTTTACGTGGATTGTTTATATTTTTGACATGTGTAATGTATCAAAATAAAATAAGAACTAATTTTAAACCCGTGGAATGTATGGAAATACATTAATTAAAAAAATAAATTCATTGATGATATATATTTTTTGAAACTTAATAATATAAATTATTATGTTTATGAGAAAGACAAAATTTGTATATTTAATTTTTTTATTTGTAATTCATATATTACAATAAAATAATTTAAAAAAATTATACATTGGATATAATTATGTAAAATTTGTAAAAGTTAAATCGAACTCACATATTGATTGAAAATAGTATATAAAGAAAATTTAACATGTCTTTCATTTGAAGAAATTGAAAATTTCCCTATCTTAAAATTAATCTCGCGTACAAAATTTTTTTACATGGAGATTCTTCAACGAATTCTAGTTGAGTTGAGGAGGTAGCAAATGATTTTTGCGTATTCCATGATATATTTGAATGATTTGTCACTTTACTTGATGATTCGACAGATTCCATAGATAAAATAGAAGAAATGAATAAAACACTAATTTACAATTTGATTAAATTAAGTTTCAGTTATAACATATGTTATATGAAAATATAATGATAGTCATATTATATAAATTATACATACTCGTTCTAATAACAAATATAGTCATATTTTTATTGGTTATTTCTAATTCAGCTTGCATTACCTTTCTCCAACATTCTTGCTTTATAGCTTGGCTATAAGTATGTGGTTCAGTCATAGTACTAATTTGAATTGAAAATGTTGTTGTGTGCAGGTGAAAATTTATTGTAATTGTAGATATTTGATTTTGGAAACTAATATTTGTTTCATGCCATAAGTGAAAGACAACCTCTTCTTAGAATAATCACTTCATAAGAATAACTTTTTCTTAGAAGAGCTCCTTCATAAGAACAGCCTCTTATCATAAGAACTCATTACTTCTTCTCAGAAGAGCTCATTCACATAATAGCTTTTCTCAGAATAACTCTTCATGGAACAACTCTTCACAAAACAACCTATTCTCAGAATAACTCATTTATAAAATAGCACTTTCAAGAAGAAGTGAAGATAACTCCGGAATAGGGTAAGGTTCTTGAGTTAACTTCACTATTGGGATGTCCTGAAGAGTTTGGCTTGGTGGACCAGATATGGAGATAGTTAAGAGTTCTTCTTTTAACCTTTCTCAGAAGTATGAGTGCTCTTCCCTATTTCTTTCAATACACTTTCTCCTAAAGCATAACTCTTATTAGATAGAGCATTAATGCTTTATAATTGCCAATTCTCATTATTATGTTATTAGTACCAAAGATATATAACTCCTATTCTCCACACCTATACATAGGAGTTCTTGTTGTCTCTGAAAGGGACTTTTGGCAAATTAGCTAATCTAGAAGCTCTCTCAAATCCTCTCTATACTATTTTTTCTATTAAGCCTTATTCTTAGCCTTGCTCAACCTTTTACCGTTACTTGCCGGTGCACTCATTCTTCAGGGTCTGCTCTAGTCTTCCTTTCTACCACCTCTCGGCACACCCCATTCTACTGGCTTGCAACGTTTCCTCTCTACTTCAAAGAACTCATTTACATTTAGGCGACTCAACTGGGGAGGAGCGATTGCATTGAGTAGAACATCTTTAACCTTCACTTTTTCGAAAAACATGGAGAGCTCTACCGGAAATCAGGATGCTTAGGCCCCTGCCTACATTCAAAAGTTGATGAAGATGATCTAGGCTTCTCAAGAAAGAATGCAAAAGTTGGAAGACACTATAACCCAACTCACATCTTCCAATGCTATAACTTCTTAGGTTCAACCTGTCACTCCTGTTATTGCCAGGAATGAGAACACTTCTACTATAATGGGGGAAACTTAACTGATGCACCTGGTCTTGGAGGTGTTGAAAACATCGGTGCAAATAACACCACGCTGCTGGAACCTCTATTGTGACTCTTCCTTCAGCCACAACTCAAGGCTTTGTGACAAAAGAAAAGCTTTAAAGGTTGCTGGAAGAGAAGACTAAGAGTTTGAGTTTTTTCTGAATTTGATCTCAAGTTGCCTTACCTTACTAGTGTGGCTATTAAGCCATATCCCAAGGACTATACTAGTCCTAAGTTTAAGCAATTCAATGGCAAGACTGGTGATGCCCGTGAGCATGTTATGAAGTTCGTGGAGACTCTTGGTGTAGCAAAACTGGATGATGATTTAAAGTTGAAAGAGTTTTCCAAATCTCTCATTGAAAAGGCATATACCTGGTATGTCAATCTCACTCCTGGTTCTGTTGAATCTTGGAGTCAAATGTGCAGGATGTTTATAGAGAAATTCTTCTCTACTCAAGAGAAGGTTACTTTTATTGATTTGGGGAGAAAGCACCAAAAGTCATGTGAAGATCTCATAGAGTATATTCAACGCTTTAGAGAAAGAGTATTAGATATTCAAGACTCTCATGATGAGAAAGAGTTAGTTAAAGTTTGTATTCAGGGGATGTTTGATGATTAGGGTGCATTCGGAGAACTTACCACTCCCAACTTTTGCTACTCTAGTTGAAGCTGCAAGAAGAACCAACAACACTGTTCTTAGGCAAAAGGGAGTTAATCATTTCACTAGAAGAAATACTCTTATAGTGAATGCTATTCAAGGTAGAGGAAGAGAAAGAAGAGGCACTCCTCGTCCTAATACGTGCCTTAGAAGAGAAGATCCAATAGGGAGGCAAAATGATGATGCTGACTCCCACCATTCTCAGTTCCATTGGATAGGGTGAAAGCACTTCTTTAGGAATGGATCAGAGATGGAAATATCAACTTGCCTTATGTTCCACGTCCACCAACAGCAGAAGAGAGGTCCAACCCAAGGTATTATGACTATCACCGAACGGTTGGTCATCCACTCTCAAAATGTAGGAATATGAGAAGGTTATTTCATGGGAGAGTACAAGCAAGAGAAGTGTTGATTGGCAACAATGCAGTTCAAAATAATGCATTTCTAGTTCGTCAGAATGTTAGAGGACATGTGAATGCTATAACTCATCATGATGATCCTTCTCCTTCAGCTACCCAATTCGAAGAAGCACAAGCAGATAGTATGATGACTTCTTCAATTGCAAAATCACTTATGAAAACTCCAAATTTCAGACACTTCTTTGATTTACTTGGGTTTTTAGAAGAATCGAAAAAAGAAGTTACTATTGCTCTAATCAGAATAGAAATGTAACAATACGAAGAGTATAAGATGGTGGGACGACCTATGGGAAAAATGGCAAGTGGATATGAGAATGCCATAGTTTTTACGGAGGCAGATATGTGTACTTTCTCATCCTTATCACAATAAGCCACTTTATGTGGAGAGCATTATCAATGGATATCCTATCAGAAGAACATTCATTGATGATGGATCTTCTGTGAATCTCATGCCTTTGTCTACTTTGAAAGCATTTAATATTGATTTGAAGAGTTTGCAGCGTCCCATAACAATCTCTTCCTTTGACAGTAAAGAGATTTCAACTTTGGGACAAGTGACAGTGAATTTCAAGATGGGACCAATTCAAGATTAGACTTGCTTTCATGTGATTGATGCTGATGTAGCTTACCATGTTCTCATAGGAAGAAAACTCTTGCATACTCATAACATCATCCCATCTTCTCGCCATCAATGCATTAAGGGTAATTGGAAGGAGAAGGAAATTTTCATCCCAGCTATAAAGACTCCATTTGAGCGGAATGAAGTGAACTATGTTGAGGCATCTTTCTTTGAAGATTCAGCAAAGGATGGGAAAATATCTATTATAAGACCTATAGGTGTTCCACTTCCAAGATGGAAAGACCTGTATACAAAGGAAAATAATACTTGTGAAAAGAAGAAGAAACGTCGAGGTGGAAAAAGAAGACGTAGAAATACTTTTGAGCATAGAGATGAAATTGAAGAAAGACAGGCTACCGGAGTGAGTTCTTATACTCGTGAGGATGGACAAACTGTCTATTGCTTATGATGGGACGAATGGTCTGGAGAAAAACCTTCTCTTGACCCTATACAATGGAAACCTCCTGATGAGTAATTAACTTGTTCTCAAGTAGAGGTACAGGAAAAGGAGAAAGAAGAGATTGAGCCTGCACCAGAACAACTTTAAGATCAGCCTAAGCCACAAGGTGATGAGTTAGAGGAGATTAATATAGCTAAGTAAGAATGAGAAATAGCAAAGCCACTCTTCATTGGCAAAAATCTATTAAGTGAACAAAGAAACATATTAATTCAACTCTTGAAAGAATTTTAAGATGTTTTTGCTTGAACTTATGAACAAATGCCTAGGCTAGATGGGAATCTGGTTACACATGAATTGCATATTGCTATCGGAAGTAAACTAGTGAAGCAACATGCTCGTGTGTTTCATCATGATATTGAAAACCATATCAAGGAGGAAATCAATAAGCTTCTCAAAGTTGGGTTTATCAAGCCAATACACCATCTTACTTGGTTAGCTAATGTTGTTCCAGTAAAGAAGAAGAATGGTACAATTAGGGTGGGTGTAGATTTTAGAGATTTGAATAAAGCATGTCCCAAAGATGATTTTCCTCTTTTAAATATTAATACTCTAGTTGATGCTACAGCTGGTCATGAAATGTTTTCTTTTATGGATGGATTTAGTGGCTATAATCAGATTAAGATGGCTCCAAGTGATGAAAAAAGGATAGCTTTTCTTACTCCATTTGGAAACTTCTATTATATTGTCATGCCTTTTGGATTGAAAAATTCGGATGCAACTTATCAGCGTGTCATGACAGCTATTTTCCATGACATGATGCATGATTGTATGGAAGATTATGTAGATGATATAGTTGTGAAATCCAAAAAAGCCTTTGATCATTTTCAAGATTTGAGAAGAGTGTTTGAACGGTGCAGAAAGTATAGGTTGCAAATGAATCCTCTAAAATGTGCATTTGGTGTTTCAGCTGAAAAGTTCTTGGGTTTTGTGGTTCATAGAAAAGGCATTGATGTTGATCCTGAAAAAATAAGTGCTATTTAGTCTATGCCACCTCCAGTGAATCAGAAACAACTTAAGAGCTTGTTAGGAAAAGTTTCATATATCAGGGGATTCATTCCAGCCTTGGGAGAAATAATAGTTCCTTCTCAAGCTTTGTTGAAGAAAGGAGTGTCGTTTGAATGGGGCGAATGGTAGCAAGAAGCGTTTGACAAGATAAAAAGAATCTTGACTTCTCCAGCAACCATGACTATGCCATTGAAAGACCAGCCAATGGTATTATATCTCACTTTTACTCCACATTCTATTGGTGCTTTGCTAGTACAAGAAGTGGAAGAGCAAGAACGACTTGTGTATTACTTGAGTAGATGTTTACATGGGAGTGAGTTAAATTATTCACCGATGGAGAAACATTGTCTTGCACTGGTCTTTGCTACTCAGAAATTGCATCACTACTTCTTGGCTTATAAACTTGTGGTGGTGACTAAGTTAGATCCTATCAAATATCTGCTCTCTATACCAGCTTTATCAGGGAGAATAGCAAAGTGGCTTCTTTTACTTGGAGAGTTTGATATACCAGTTGTTCAACCAAAAGCTATCAAGTCTCAAGCGCTATCAGATTTGCTAGCACATTTTCCATCCCAACATGAAGAAGAAATACATTATTCTATTTCAAATGAATTTCATGAAGACGTTTGTTCAGTGAATATAGAATAAGGGGAATGGAATTTATATTTTGATGGTTCTTCCAAAACTTTTGGAGGAGGTGTTGGCATAGTTTTGATTCCACCAAGTAGAGAAGTCGATTCCTCGACAGAGAGTTTAGAGTTAACCTCCTCTTATTTGAGTAGAAACAATATCTCCTTGGATGAAGAGTCAAGAAGAGAAGGATACTCCTTGATTCTTGGTTTAGAGTTAAACTCCCTAGAATCAAGTAGAGAACCAATCTCTTTTGCCTTCAAATTGGATATTCCATACACCAATAATCAAGCTGAGTATGAAGCACTTATTTTGGGTTTGTTCATAGCTGACTCCATTAGAGTTAAAAATCTTTGTATTCATGGAGATTCTAATCTTATAATTAAGCAAGCTGATGGTGAATTTGCATTGAAAGAATAGATGTTAGCTTCTTATAGAACACAAGTTCAAGCTTTGTGGAAGAAGTTTCAAAATGTGAGATGTGACCATAGCCCAAGATCTACAAATCAGTATGCAGATGCACTTGCTACCTTAGCTTCCAAAATTCAGATTCTAGAAGAGAATGAAAGTATCACTATGTCCGTTGTTAGAAGAACTTTACCATGTACAATTAGTGAATTATTTCAATCTCTTGAGTATGAAGAAGATGAAGATTGGCGTTCACCTATGATTGAGCAATTGGTCAAGCCTACTTCTTCTAGTATTCTGGATCTAAAACACTTCCTGTTAATCCAAGGTGTTCTATACCATAGAAGTGCTAATGGAGTATTAGCAAGATGTGTTTTTAAGCATGAAGCTCAAGAAAGATTGAGTGCAGCACATGAGCAATGGTATGGTGAAGAGGGACCTCCATTATATCGCCTACTTCAAAGAGCTAGATATTTTTGGCCAACCATGTCTAAGGATGCTTTGCAAATTCAAAAATCTTTGTCACAACCCGTGACCACATTTTTCATCTTCTTATACACAACTTAACTGGTTGGGTTGTCTGCGATACTTCACTTGTACTGACTGTTAAACAATTTTACATAATATTGTTTATATTATACACATCCCCTATCGTAATTAATCAGATAAGTAGTACTGTTGATGTGTCTAAATACAGAGAATAAATGATCATACCTCAAATAATCAGTCGGTCTGACACATTGTCCTTCGTGTACAGCCAGGATCCACAATCCACTGAACTCACATTCATCAAAACCTGAAATGTTGAAAATTAAGGGGTGAGCAAAACCACGGCTCAGTAAGAGAATTATATGCCTCACTTGATACTCAGCTTCCTATATGCTGAAAATCTTTTTCATTTTTCCTATGGGCTCTAGGCTCGCATGTAGGAAAGATACTACAGTCGGCTAGGAATCCGAATGGAGTAAGGTAGGTATTTTAGAATACCATACTTGTTACGGAACCTAGAAGCAACTGTAGAGAGAATTTTTTTCTTTTTGTTTTGAATTAATAAATCCATTTCCTTTTTAAACTTTCATAACCTTTTTCATATTCTTTTCAAAATAATGCTTCTACGAAATAAAGCATTTAAATAGAATAATAAATATTCGTATATTCCTTGAAAAGAATATTAGTTAAATCATCATTTTATTTCTTTAAAATTCATTTCATGTTTTAATGTACTCTCTTAATTAGTACCATCCTTTAAAGAGCAAAATAAGCTATTAAAATCTATTCCCATATAACCGATTACTTAACCACTTTAGGTGTAAGCCCCAGTTCACTGATTCAGTTACAACTTCCATTCTAACTAATAATGGAGTTAAGTGTCATATCGAGGAACTCGTGTAGCACTTAGTGCTCAAAGGATTCTAAAGGTGGCTCCCCATAGTTCACAAAGAATCTATGTAGCACTTAGGTCCCTTGAGTCTTCTAGAGGTGGCTCATACGGTACAGAAACTTCTTACTCACACATCGAAACTCGTGTAGCACTTAGTTCCCGAAGGATTCTAGAGGTGGCTCCCACGGTTCGGAATCTCGAGTCTTTGCTCGGTTTGGCCTTTACTAACACATCAGAACACGTGTAGCACTTAGTTCCCGAAGGATTCTAGAGGTGGCTCACATGGTACAATCATCGAGTCTTTGCTCGATTTGGCCTTTACTAACACATCAGAACACGTGTAGCACTTAGTTCCCGAAGGATTCTAGAGGTGGCTCACACGGTACAATCATCGAGTCTTTGCTCAGTTTGGCCTTTACTAACACATCAGAACACGTGTAGCACTTAGTTCCCGAAGGATTCTAGAGGTGGCTCACACGGTACAATCATCGAGTCTTTGCTCGGTTTGGCCTTTACTAACACATCAGAACACGTGTAGCACTTAGTTCCCGAAGGATTCTAGAGGTGGCTCACACGGTACAATCATCGAGTCTTTGCTCGGTTAGGCCTTTAGCACATTGAAGCTCGTGTAGCACTTAGTTCCTGAAGGATTCTAGAGGTGGCTCCCACGGTTCGGAATCTCTTATTAACACATCGAAACTCGTGTAGCACTTAGTTCCCGAAGGATTCTAGAGCTGGCTCACACGGTACAGAAATCGAGTATTTATTTGGGTTGGCCTTTATGCCATATATTTCCCACTATCTTATCAGAACTCGTGTAACACTTATAATCTAATATTCCATTTCAATTCATGGTAAGAATGTTAGATTTATCAATTCTTCCTTTTTGAAAACATCTTACATGTTTGTATCTCATGTCTTATGAGAATCATCTCACAGTACTATAATCAGTACCGAAATGAGCATTTTGTAAAAATGCTATAATTCAATTGATTTTCCTTCTCATATTGTATGAAACATGTTCTTTTCACATGTCACGCATCATATATCACATTCTCCGTTTGACATATTCCATGTCATTTAAAACACTTTCCTTTTTACATGTCACCTATCATTTATGGAGTCTAAGATAGGCATTAATCTCATCATACTATAAACCTCGGAGGGTAAGGAAATACACCGGTCAAATCTATGACCATAACCTATATTGTCCTTGGTGGATCACTGATTAGGCGTCGACCAGGACTAAACATATCACATATCATGCATCAGCATGATAGGAATGCCAACCAGTCTAAAAACCGTATTTTCATCATAAAATAAACCTTTATGGAATTTATATAAATATAAAATTTCATAATTTAAAACCATAAGGTTTAAAATCCTTTAGTGAATATTTATAAAAATATTCATAAGAATATTCACTATATTTCACTTCATCTTTCGTCTCGTAATTCGTGTAATTTATCTATTCCGAGAATTTTCGGTGATTTCATTATCACCATTCTCGAATACATGAATATTCTAAAGTTCCATCTCATTATATTCATGTTTTATGAAATTTAGAAATTTCCTCATGTTTCGTGATTTACTATCGAAATTCGGAAATAAAATCATTTAATATGATTTTATAAAGTTTTTCTAAAATTTTCGGCAGCATAACGGCTGCCGATTTACTAACCTCCTGCACGGAAAATACAGTTTAAAATATTTCAGCCAGTACTTCTTTCCAAATTATTTTCAGCAAATCATGCATCATAATAATTTTCATAAAATAATTGCATAAAATATTTCAATTTAAAATATGCAGACTGAGTATCCTTACAGTGTTGCACATGCATCCCTTACCTTTTTCCGGGTTGGCGACTTCCGCTTATCGATCGCGCCCGCACTCCATTTCTCCTGATTCCTTATCTCGATTGCTGAAAATAATTTCTGGAAATAAAATTCTAATTTTTTTAGAATTTTTCATAATTTATTTAATTTTTCTAAAAATTAAATCTCAGGAAGATTTCTTACCGAACTTTGTAAAATCCCGGGTTGTCGAATTTTCGGAAATTTTTCGAATTCCCGAAATTCTCCTTTTTCCTCTTTTTCTTCCTTTTTCTTCCTTTTTCCTCTTTTTCTTTTCTTTCTTTCTTTTCTTTTTCTTTTTCTTTTTCATTTTCCTTTTTCTTTTCTCTTTCTTTTCTTTTTTCTTCTTCCTTTCCCGGTCAGACTGGTTCAGACCGGTCCAGCTCCTTTCCTCGCCGGTTCCCCGCCGGCGGCCGGTTCCTCGCCGGCGGCCGGTTCTTCGGCGGTTCAGGCGTCCCTCAGTTGGCTGGCTGCACGACGAACTTGCCAGTGCCCTCCGTTTGCCCTGGATCGGCGGCACGGCGGCGGATCGAGGCGGTTTTGCCTCGGTTTCTTCTTCCTCTTCTCCGGCCTTCCTCCACCGTCCATTGCACCTCTTATGGCCTCCATCAGCTTCCTCTCCCTGCGGTGAAGCTTCGATGGCAGTGGCGGTGCCTGGATCGGCCGGCACCGCCAGATCTGGTTTTTCTCTTTCCGCGGCTTCCGCCGCATTTTCTACCTTCGTTTCTTTCTTTCTTCCGCCGCCGGTGGTTTCCTTGACTTTTCCTTTGGCCGGCGACGACATCCTCTCCATTCTCCCTCACCGACGGTGGCACCTTCGCCACCGGCGGTCTGCCCAGGGAGGGTCGGGATTTCCCCCCGATTCTCTCCTTTCTTTTCTGTTTTATTTCCTCTTTTGGTTTTTATCCTCTTTCTATATTTAGTATATGTTTTACTATATACTATATACTATATCATATAATTTATACATATAATATTTACCATATATTACACATATAATATTATTTCATATATATTGTAATATAATATAATATATATAAATTATATATATTGTACATTACAAAATATATATATCTAGTATATATATATATGTATATATGTATATTTATATACTTTAAAGTAAATAACCTTTATATATATAGAATTACATAAATGTTATAATACAATATAGATACCTATAAACTTTAATATAAAATAACATTTACATTTTCTTTATATATGTATGTATGTATATATTTATATATACATAAAATATTATGTTTTTATATATATATATGTATTATTTAAATTCATGAAATAGTATATATTTCCATATATATACCAACGTATTTTAAAATATACTATATAGTATTTTAAATACATACGTATTTGTATAAAATACATTTATATAACATTTGAAATTATATAAACATATTTTATTTTTATTTCTCGTTTTCTTTATTTAATTTGGATTTTAATTTATCCAATTTAATTCTTTTCCTCTCTCTATTATTTTTATTTTTTACTTCCAATTTAATTTCCTTTATACGAATTTTTCGATTTCTCTCACTTCCTCGTTTCTCGGGATTTTCACCAATATCCCGTTTCTCGCAAATTTTATTTATTTCCTCTTATTTAATTTCTCTAATATTTATTTTCAATATTTCTAGTTTCCAATAAATAGAAAAATTTACGGTTATCACAATCTTATAGTAAGTCTTCTGAACCTCTAGATGTCAAAGAATGCAATTTTATTGGAAGTGTTGGTGATTAACGTAGGCCTTATATGGATTATATGAAAAATAGAGTTCTTCCAACCAATTATCATGATGCAAGACAATTGAAAAGAAGAGTTCAAAGGTTTTTTATGAATGTAGATGATCTATTCCAAGTCTCATTTTCAAGAAAACCATTGAAATGTGTTTCTCCAGCTGATATGCATCTTTGTTGGAAGAAGTACATGGTGGGAGTAGTGGAGAACATGAAGGAGGTAGGAAACTCTATCAGAAGCTCTTAGATATTGGGTACTACTGGTCTACAATGGAAGCAGATGCTATGAATCATGCGAAGAAGTGCTACCCTTGCCAAGTTCATGGAAATACTATACATGCTCCAGTTGTGGAACTACATAGCTTAACAACTCCATGGCCTTTTCATACTTGGGCATTCGATTTAATTGGTCCTATAAGTCCTCCTTCCAAAGGCTATACATGGATATTGGCATCAACAAAATGTTTCGCAAAATAGGTGGAAGCTATTCCCTTGAAAAATGCAACAGGACCAGCGGTGGCAAACTTCATCAAAGAGAATATCATTTGCCGATTTGGGATACCTAAAAGAATTCTCTCAAATAATGGAACTCCATTTATCAATTCCAATGTGAGAGAATTACTTGCACTTTATGATGTTGATCATGTGAAGTCTTCTCCTTATTATCCAAAGGGAAATGGTCAAGCTGAAGCCATCAATAAGACTGCTAAAGATACTCAGTAGAATGGTTCATGAAGAACCAAAATTATGGTGTGAAGCTCTTCCAGTGGCATTATAGGCATATAGAACTTCAAAACGTGGGCCAACGAAAGCAACTCCGTTTTCACTGGTGTATGGAAAAAAAGCTGTTCTTCCAGCTAAAATACTAGTTCCTTCTGATGCTGAACTGGATAATGATGCTTTGCAGATGTTAGAACTAGAAGCATTAGAAGAAAGGAGAGATAAGGCAAAAAAGAATTTATCAGTTTGCCAAAGGAGATTGAGTAGAGCTTATGACAAATTAGTGAAGAGAAGAAATTTTCAAAAAGGTGATTTGGTACTTCGTGCTGCAGAACACATCAGAAGAAGAACTCTAGCCTCTAAGTTTAATCCAAAATGGGAAGGTCCATATATTGTATATGAACTAAACGACAATGGATATTGTAAGTTGATAAATCCAAAGAACAATGCTATTACAGCACCTATCAACTTTCAATACATCAAAAAATTCCATGTATGAGGCTCATACCTCAACATTTATTTTTTCAAGTTTATGTTATTCAATAATAAGTCAAGTTCATTGCTTCTACTTCTCTCTGTAATGAAGCTTAATTTATGAGAAGTGTATTTCACTGATAGCAGCAGCTTAACCGCTCATGTTTTTGGTATATTTTATTACTTACAATCTAGTCGTAGCCTTATCACTCATACTTGGCTAAAATTATTATACAATGATCACAGCTATATGCTTTTCTAGAAGGATTGAATCAATCTCTTATATATCGAGTTGAGAGATAGTCTCTCTTTGATGTAAAGTTGAGAAAAGTTCTCCTTGATCACATATATGCATACAAACTATTCTCTAAAGATAAATCAATCATTGCGATATTGCACCACTTCCTTTACTCTCATATGCAAAGTTTTTCCAATTCCTCGAAAAGAAGTTTCTTTGAAGAACAGTTGAATACTGAAACTCCTTACATCACTTCTGCCACTCTCCTACAAACGATAAGTCTACCGTAGCACAAGAAGGTTCTTGATTCCCCGCCATAACCTCGGAAGAATACCTGTAAGAGATCAACAATACAATTCAAATAAGTTTCTATTCTTGAATATATAACTATATTTCTTTTCTTTAAATATATATATTGTTTACAAATTGAATATTAATTAAATTTTAAATAAAAAAATCATTATTTGTGCGCATGAAAGCCACTTAACAAATCTTTGCTGCGCGTCTTTACTGCTCCCAACAAGCTCTGATGCATGCTGCGCAATGATCAAACCTCTCTAGTGTGCAGCTATGAAATTTATTTTTATATTAAAAAAAACACTTTATGCACAACTGTGTATGAATTGATTAAAAAATACTTCCACTAGTAATCAATATAGTTTTGCTTTCTTAAATTTTCCACAAAGTGATAAAATCATCTTTACACATGGCAGTTTAAATAATTAAAAAAAAGTAAATTGACAGGAAAGTTGAAAAATGGTATCTCACCAAGAACTTGAATTTTTTTAAAAAAGAAGCCAACGCTTAATAGATTATAAGATTTCAAAAAAAAATTGTTATTATACCTCTGCATACAACAACCTAAATTACTTAAAAATAAAAAAAAACAGTTACTTTCTCAAAAAATAAATTATTGTTATTTAGTTTTAACTTTTTTTATAGGATTAACAGTATCAAAATTTTAATAACCATTATTCATAATCAAATCTTTCTTTAATTATAAATATTTACTTTCCTTTTACAAATATAATATTAAACTCATTTTAATAATAATAATAATAATAATAATAATAATAATAATAATAATAATAATAATGATAATAATAATAATAATAAAACTTAGCAAGTGGCAGGAGCTTCCAAAACTCTAAGGTGAGCCTTGGAAGCTTAAATCCCGCGAGCCCTCGCAAATTGAAGCTCGCGGGACAACTTGGCGAGCTATTAAAGATTGGCTCGCGGGACTGTTCTCGCGAGCTGCACAAATCATTATTTATTTTATTATTATTATTATTTCAAAAAAAATCTCTTATCCAATTACATCATTGTATAATTTATATGGAGATATGTTTCTAAATTTTCGAAGAATAACCTCTTTTTATCTATTCTCAAAATTTTTAAGAAAAGCTTTATTTAGCTGTTCTCAAAATTTTAAAATAAATGCTTCTCACCTATTCTCAAAGTTGTAGGAAAATGCTCTTCACTTGTTCTCAAAATTTTAAGGAAACATTCCTTACCTGTTCCAAAAAGAAAAAATTTAGAGAAACACTTCTACCTGTTCCCAAAATTTTAGGAAAAAGCTTTTAGCTATTCCAAAAATTGTAAGGAAAAGCTTTTTACCTGTCCCTAAATTTTAAGGAAAAACTTCTATCTATTCCCAAAATTTTAAGGAAAAGCTTACATGTTCTCAAAATTTTAAAAAACACTTTACTCACTTGTTCCCAAAATTTTAAGGAAAAGATTTTTGCTGTTCCCAAAATTTTAAAGAAAAACTTATCACTTGTTCCCAAAATTTTAGAGAAACACTGCTTGCCTATTCCCAAAATTTTAGGGAAAAGCTCTTGGATGTTTCCAAAATTTTTAAAAAAAGCTTTCGGTTTGTTCCCAAAAATTTTAAAGAAATGCTCTCCTTGCTTGTTCCTAAAATTGTAGAGAAACGTTATTCTTATCCATTCTAAAAAATTTTTAGGGAAATGTTTCCCTCTTCTTATTTATTCCCAAAACTTTCAAGAAATGCTCTTCTTATTTATTCTGAAAATTTTATAGAAATGCTTATTCCTAAAATTTTAGGAAAATGCTTTTCTTACGTCTAAAATTTTAAAGAAACACTTCTAAGTTGTTCTCACTTATTCTCAATTTTTTTAAGGATAACATCTTCTTATTTGTCATAATTTATGCATAGAATATTTCTTATCTTTAGAAATTTCTATACAGGGGGCAACACAACATAGGCAACTATTCCATCAAGCAACTGTACTGCCAGACAAAATTATTTTGCTAAAAATTTTATGCCAAACAACTATTTGGCTAGGAAAAATGTCATTATTATTCTGCTAAGAAAATTTCATTCATCATTAAAATTCATACAGGGGGCAATAATGAGTCTAACTTAAACAATTTCAATGCAAGACAATAAGTTTTAATAAAAATTTCATTTTTTCAAAGACCTTTTATAGTATTAGTGCATGAAAACTTCTTATACTAAGAATTCCCATGCAGGGGGCAAAATGTAGATACTTGATTTTGGAAACTAATATTTGTTTCATGCTATAAGTGAAAGACAACCTCTTCTTAGAATAATTACTTCACAAGAATAACTTTTTCTCAAAAGAGCTCCTTCACAAGAATAGCCTTTTATCAGAAGAACTCATTACTTCTTCTCAGAAGAGCTCATTGACATAATAGCTTTTCTCAGAACAGCTATTCACGGAATAACTAAATAACCTATTCATAGAATAACTTATTTATAGAACAACACTTTCAAGAAAAAGTGAAGATAACTCCGAAATAGGGCAGAGTTTTTGAGTTAACTTCACTATTGGGATGTCCTGGAGAGTTTGGCTTGGTAAATCAGATATGGAGATAGTTAAAAGTTCTTCTCTTAACCTTTCTCTGAAGTATGAATGCTCTTCCCTATTTCTTTCAATACACTTTCTCCCAAAGCATAACTCCCATTAGATAGAGCATTAAGGCTTTGTAACTGCCAATTCTCATTATTATGTTATTAGTACCAAAAATATGTAACTCCCATTCTCCACACCTATGTATAGGAGTTCTTGTTGTCTTTGAAAGGGACTTTTGGCAAATCAGCTAATCCAGAAGCTCTCTCAAATCCTCTTTATACTATTTTCTCTATTCAGTCTTATTCTCAGCCTTGCTCAACCTTTTACCGCCACCTGCCGCTACACTCATTCTTCAGGGTTTGCTCTAGTTTTCCTCTTCGCCACCTCCCGGCACACCCCATTCTACTGCTTTGCAACGTTTCCACTCTACTTCAAAGAACTCATTTACAGTAATTAAGGACAAAAGTTAGAGGAGGAGATATACTTGGAGTTGTTATTATAGGATATGAAGATTGAGAATAAGTTACGCGAGATAAATTGCACTGATAATCTTGTAAATATGCAGGTGATTGTCTGATCCTAGTTAATCTTCTAAGATCAATAGCCAGAGTAGTTTCATTTCTAGTAAGAATATCTAGTGATGGATCAAATGTATTGGCATATTCAAAAGGAGCATCATTCTCATTGGAAGGAAGAAGAGAATGTGATTCTAGATTTTACTGGTTATGAAAAACAAGAAGTGACATTTTGTTATCATTACTAAAATCATATTGCTAATCAGCAATATTTGTAACAAAAATGAATGGATATACATGTTCATAAAACATGACATCTCAGGAAATTAAGACTTCATTATTTTGTAAATTGTACAATTTATATCCTTTTGTACCATGAGAAAAACCTATGAAATACATTTCACTGCTCTAGAATCAAACTTTGATATGAGTTATGCTAATGTTGATGCATAGCAAAGACAACCAAACACTTTTAAATGAGAAAGGATAGGTACAACATGAGTAACACAATCTTCCCAGAACTTTTCTGGCATATTGGCTTGAATCTTTAGAGATCTAGCCACATTTGAAATGTGCTGCTGTTTCCTTTCCATTATACTATTTTGCTGTGGAGTTTGGACACAAGATGACCATTATCAGTTCTAATTATTTTAATTATTTTGCAAAATTGTGGTTCAACAAAAGATAAAAAATTTTGCAACAAAGGTCTTGCTTTTGATTTGAGTTTCATAAGATATAGCCAGGTATGTCTGTTATAGTCATCAAAAATTGTCAAAAAATAAAAATGACCATATAAATATATAACATAATAGGATCCCCAAATGTAAACGTAAACATGAACAAGATCAAAGCTAGCATTAGAGACAAAATTGCTAAGTGGAAAGGAAATTCTTTTCTATTTTGCAAAATGACATGTACACAAGGCTTTGTGTTTTCTAAAGACATTGAAGGATTTACATTGCTTACTAGGTTCATTCTATTATGGGAGATATGCCTTAAACAATAATGTCATATTTGGCTTTTAGAAACAGATTGCAGAGAAGCAACTATTTTAGGACGAGAATTATGAGATGAAGAAACATTTTGAAGTTGGTAAAGACCCTGGACCTGTTTAGCTAACCCAATCATCCTTCAAGTTCTAATATCTTGTATCTTGTATAATACATAAATCAGATTGAAAAATGAGTAAACAATTAAGAGATTTAGTTAACTTACTAACTCAGATCAAAATGAAAGAAAAACTTGGTACAAATAAGGCATTTTGCAAAATGAAATGAGTAGACAACTTGACCGTGCCAATATTATTATAGACACATATTGACCATTTGGTAGTTTAACCAAGAAATTGGAAATAGGTTTATAGGAATCAAAATATTTGAGATTACAAATAATATGATTTGTAGCTCTAGTATCAAGGAGATATTTAGAAGGAAAAAGTGATTGTTCAATAGTACATGTTGCAATAATACATTTTTGAAAGAAGAATAGAAGTATTGCTTGTTTCAGTTACTGCATTGGCATAAGAAGTTGAAGTAGAAGGCATGTTAATTGAAGCAATTCAAGCAATTTTCTATATTGATTTTTGTGAAGACCATTGGAAATGACTCAGATTCTCCCTCTACCTTTTGAAGTTCTAGTTCATCTTTGTTGTTCTCCACATAACCACTAGCATCAACTTGATATATTAAGCCAGTTCTGGATTTTGGCTTGCAACTTGGTGGATACCCATGCTACTTATAGCATTTGTCAACAGAGTGACTAGTGTAACCACAATAGGTGCACACAACTTTCTTTCCATTTGTACCAGGTTTTCTTGAAAAGAATTTCTAGCTGAGTTGGTAATTGTTTTGTTAGTAAAAGCATTAAACTTAATTCTTTAAGAAGAAACAGAAGCAATGAATTCATTTGTCTCTTTTGCTAGACTACCAAGGCAAAAACCTTGTTAATGGTTGGCAAGAGTTCCATTAACATGATTTGTGATCTAACAGTAGAAAAACTTTCATTCATCCCCTTTAGAGACCTTATCACATAGACATCTTCTTGGAACTTTCTTGTTGTGTCTAACACTACTAGAAAATTGGTCTTTTACAGCGCTTAAAGTCGTTGTAAAATGTTAATTTATCATTGCTAAAGCTTTTTTGCAACGATTTTTAGTCGTTGCAAGGTCGTTGCATAAGCTTCCGTTACTAAAAGTATACGCAACAATTTTCATCAAATAATAAGTCGTTGCAAAAATATAATTATTGCAACGACTTTTTCTCGTTACTAATTACAATTTTGTTTTAGCAACAATTTAATATTTTGTCCATACTTTTTTTGCAATGGAAAATATTTGGTTGCAATTGCTTTTGGCAACAATTTTTTATTGTTGCAATAGTTAGTTTTGCAACGACTATAATCGTTGCTACAAATAAACACGAAACGACAATTTTATCGTTCCTAATTTTATTATCAACGACTATAGTCGTTGTTACAAATAATTACAAAACGACAATTTTGTCGTTCCTAATTTTATTCTCAATGACTATAGTCGTTACTAAAAATAAATACCAAATGACAATTCTGTCGTTTCTAATTTTATTCAGAACGACTATAGTCGTTACTACAAATAATTACAAAACGACAATTTTGTCGTTTCTAATTTTATTCACAATGACTATAGTCATTGCTACAAATAATTACAAAATGACAATTTTGTCGTTCTTAATTTTATTTACAACGACTATGGTCGTTGCTACAAATAAATATGAAACAACAATTATGTTGTTCCTAATTTTATTCAGGACGACTATAGATAATTCTGTCGTTCCAAATTTTATTCATAACGATTATAATCGTCATTAAAAAATTAGTACAAAACGACAATTCTGTCGTTCTTAATTTTACTATGACAACTATAATCGTTGCAAAAAAATAATTATGAAATCAAAATTATGTGGTTTTTAATTTTATTTACATTAATTATAATATGTTTCTAATTTATTTTATTTTAGAAACAAATTTTTATAGCTACTAATTTATTTTTACAATGTAAAAAAATTAATAATCAAAATGATTGTTGCAAATAATATTTCACTGTAATATTATTTTAATTACAAATAATAAATTATAAAAGAATTAATAATTTAAATATTTATTATTTTAATAATTAAGTTTAACAAGCTAAAAAGCACATTAATCCAGTAAGTAAACTGGGCTTTGCAACAACTTCTGCAGGCTTTACGTCTGGGTTCTGCTGGAGCTTCTGCTTCCCAGAAGGCATTCTTTCTTGTCCTTAAAAGAGTATGCAGAACTGCATCAAGCTGGATGTTGCCCTTCACAGTCACTTTCTGCTCCTTCAAATCTACTTCATATGATTCCACTCCTTCCATTTTTTCCAAAACTCTCTTCACAGCTGCAACAGAGCCCTCACTTGACAGACCAACCTTGAGGACAACACTCTAAGACATGGCGTTGACTATAGTCGTTGCAAAAAACTGGTCTAACAAACAAGAATATCAATAACGATTCAAATTGAACATATTAGCACCAAAATGTAAAAATAGAAGAATGAGCAAGGATCTGCAAAAACTCTGAAGCAAAATAACAAACATCTCTTAGGCACAATTAATCGAACAACTATACCTAAGAACCGAAAAAATAGACAACCATTACAATAATCAACAGCACAAGACAAGGAAACACGACAAGCCTTAATCAGTAACACCATCACGGAAGCAACACCCATAAATCACAATATAACTCTGGTTAATATTTTTTTAAGAAACTAAGCGTTTGGAGTTACACTGAAACCAATACATCGAAATCGGAACAAGCAAAGAACAAAACACTAGCCAATCAAAAAGCCAATCTAAATTCAACTAAGAACATAACAATCCAAAGAGCCAATTTGCAAAAGCACCAACCAAAGGAAATGAGTTCACCTAGTCAAAGACGTCACCACTCACCATCGAATCCACTCATGTTTTCACCAATGAGTTGATGAGCAACAAGCCAAAAACCTAAAAAAAAAAACTTATAAAAACAACATCAGAACAGATTTGTCAACATTTTATTTAAATCAGATCACCTTATAGCCAAATTTTGAACCACTTCTATCGAACCCAGAAATTCACCATTTTTTTAGGTTGAACTGTGTTGTCGGATCTGGGTTGAACTGTGTTAGCGAAACTAAACTTGGTGGCAGAGGCTAGATCTTGGATGATTTTTTTTGGGTTGGATCAAGGTTTTCAAGGCATACAA
This sequence comes from Heritiera fomes, assembly GCA_032173925.1. NCBI lineage: Eukaryota > Viridiplantae > Streptophyta > Magnoliopsida > Malvales > Malvaceae > Heritiera > Heritiera fomes. Next base: position 2,027,335 of record JAPDPM010000017.1, read on the forward strand.
AAATATTTTAGAATTAATTTTCTATGGATCCTTCACCATGTAATTTTGACACTATTACATTGGCAATATATCAATATTTTAGAATTTATTTAAATATAAATGAAAGATATAATATATAATAGTGAAGGACACAAGAATTAAGGAGGATGCCATACATGCATATTAAACCATCCGACAAATTCAGTATTGTGCCTCTCCGTAAGATTTCTAGTTGAAGATTTTTTCAACTGCTCTTTGTGCTCACTACAAAAAAACTTTTAAAAGTTAATATTTTAAATATAGCAAAGATTATTGAAATGAAATAATGTTTATGAAACTTACTCAATAAAAGGCAGTACTTCATCACAGTTATTCAAGATGTATAAATAGGCTTGATTTAACTCTGAACTTGAAAGCTCATGTAGAATAAGCTTCCCTATAGCACGACCCATCTCGGTAAATATTTCAATACCATCATGCGATGTAGACATATCAAAACCATCATCATTACGCTTAGCTCAATTAAATGCAGTCTCAGTATCTTCTAAATACATTGAACAAAATGTAAGACATTCATCAGCTAAATATTCTACAGCGATTGAAACATCTGGATGTGCCTTATTATGACAAAAAGACTTCAATGTGCATTGGTACCCAAAAAAAAGCCAACTAAATCAAGATCTACAATGAATGAGAAGATAAAGGCACACTTAAAAATTTTCACAAGTTACCTTTCAATCGGATACATTCATCAGTAAGTTACAGGACCCGCAATCATAGCCTCATGTGGTAAGTGAACTACCAAGTGCACCATAATATCGAAAAAGGAAGGTGGGAAAATCATCTCAAGCTTGCACAATATCAAGACAATTCGATTTTGTAAATGTTGAAGGACATCGGGATCAAGAGTTTTAGAGCATAAATCTCGAAAGAAAACACTGAATTCGACTAATGGATCACAAACTTCTTTTGGTAATAATCCACGTATAGCTAAAGGAAGAAGTTGCTCCAAAAAAACATGGCAATCATGACTCTTCATCAATGATATCTTTCTTTCTTTTTCATTCACACAATGAGATATATTAGACGAATAACCATCTGGCGTCTTTAAATTCACCAAAAATCTACAGACAATTGATTTCTCTTCATTAGACAAAGTATAACAAGCAACTGGCAATCGAATGTTTGCTCCATCCACAATTGGGTGAAGTTCTGTCCTTATGCCCATATTTAACAAATCATAACGAGACTTCAAAGAGTCCTTATTTTTTTTCCCTTCACATTCATCAAAGTTCCAAGTATGTTGTCACACAAATTCTTTTCAATATGCATGTCATCTAAATTATGACACATTAAAAGTGTTTTCCAATATGGTAACCGAAAGAATATGCTTTTTTTTCCTCCAATTGAAAACACTAGTATTTGCATCATATACTGAGACATAAGACTAAATCCTTCAAACATAAGGTTTAAGGGATACTGAAAAGCTTTGCAAACTGATAAATCACAAGAGCATCAAAATCAAAATGATATTTACAAATTTACGATAAAGAAATAAATAGAAGATAACAAATTACCTCTATTGCCTGTTGTAGGTAAGTTTTCATCAACTCTTTCATTTTCTTCCCAGTCATCTGGTGGTTGTATTTCATCTTCATCTACAAGACTCATTCTCTCCATAAAACTAATCTTTTTTCTTGAATTAGGTTCGCAATAATTCTTCGATCCATTACTTTGCATTCTCTTTATAGGACTAATCCTTTTTCTGGAATAGTCCTTTGATCCATGCAAAGATTGCATGGATGTTCTTGCAGCGCCACCCTTGACACCTTTTCTTCTACCTCTGCCTACCATTTCAGACTAGAAAATTAAGCAAAATTTTCGGAATCAATAAAGAACAATGTGCAATATATAAAGCATGAAAATAAGCAATCTATGGTCATTAAATACTACAAAATAGTGTCAGATAAAAATTCCTTTAGAGGGAAATAACATTCCTTTGGCGCCAATTAAGTAACACTCCTTTGGCGCCAATTAAATAACGTTCCTGGAGAAAATTTTTACTAACATATAATTTTCAATATTTTAATATTACGATTTTACTCTGAATATATTCAAAAAATGGCATAAAATCCCTAAAAATTAGGCACAATTTGACGACGACTTAAAACAAATTATTAAAACAAGGAAAATAGCTTGAATAATTGATAAAATGTACAAGGAAAAAATGCCCACTTACCTTGGAAGCTAGAGATGGTGCCGGCTAATTTCATTCTGTCAACACTCTCTTCACCACCCGATCTCTGCTCCAGAAATCCGTAGTGCCAGCTAATTTCATTATGTCAAAACTCCATATTTATCAGATCATTCTACCCATCAACACTTAAGATTATTCGATTGCCTCTACAGTCATAAGAGCAACCACAACCAAGTTCCTCACGAGAAGGTAAGTTTAGGACACTACAATGGTGAATGTCCATGGTGATTCAAGAAGTCAGAAATTTAGGGAAGAATGCAAACGATTAGTGCGTGGGTACCTTGAAAGTTTATATGAATTAAATTTTGGAAATAGAGAAAAGGAACCCATTTTCAATTATGAAGTTTTGTAATGGGTTTTACATAGTGAGATGTTCTTGTCTATCGTGTGCTTCATTTGTTTGGTTAACTTTTGTACTGTTTGATAAAATGTACAAGGAAAAATTGCCCACTTACATGTTCACTTGCTTTTGAATAAATCGTCATTTAGAAAAGAAAATTGAGCTACAAGATCTAAATAGAAACAATATACGATAAAAAGGGAATGGAATAAAACGAAATAAATTTTAAATCAAATAGGAAATAGGAAATACCTTTTACTTGACTGGCTCTGATATTTCTTGAATCTTGGCCCTCGACCGTCTCCTCATATTTAACTGATCAAAGATGGGCACCTGCTTTCTATTTCTGGTGGTTACTAAGATGTAATTATATCCCTCGGTTTTCTATAGGGGTGTAAAACGGGCCGAAGCTCACGGGTTGATCCGTTAAACCCGCAGGCTTTTAAAGGGTCGGATTCAATTTTTTAGGCCCGTTTTTACGTGTTGGCCCGCGCGGGTCGACAATCAGCGAGGGTCAGTTCACAAGCCTGTGGGCCGGCCCCATTTTGGGCCATTTTTTCATTTTTTTTATATAATTTGTTTTTTTAATTATATTATTAATGTATTTTTATTTCTTACAAAATAATAAATACATGACATGATTTTATTGTATTCTAGCAAAAAAATGAATTCATGTAATTTTATTTTGAATTCAAACCATGACATTTTATACATATATATATACACATATAATAGTGAAAATAAGATGTTGGAAGAGTTTAATGTTTAATAGAAATTTATATTTTTTTTAAGATTGTAATTATTTATTTTAAAATATTGTAAGTGAATTGTAATTATATTTAAATTGTATTTGTATATGAATTTTAATGATTTTTTAAATTTTATTTTATTTTTATTTAAAAATTGCTTGACCCGCGGGCCAGCCTGGTCCGCATTAAAAACGGATCGGGCATGTAAAAATTGGCCCGTTTAGGCCTGTATCCCCGCGGCCCGACCTGCGCCCGCCCCGCCTCGCCCGTTTTACATCCCTAGTTTTCTAGATCCTTTTGCAGGGAAACACTCTAAGGAAACTTCGAAGAAGGGCTGGTTGTAAAACCGAGTGGAGTTCAATTAACTTTGAGTTTTTTTAATAAAAAATTCTATGCTTAGCTTTAAAAATTTTTAATTAGTAAAGTTGCTTTTAAAGGGATGAGTCCTAGAATTAGTAAAAGTTTTAATTAATAAAGAAAAATACAGTAAATTTGCAATGCTGAAAATTTAAAGATAATAAAAAGAATTAAATTTTTGAATACTATAGATAAAAATATTAATTTTGTACTATAGATAAAAGTGTTTAAAATCACATCTTTCATGTGAATATAATATCATGCAAGAGAAATTGTGTTTATCAATGACATTGACAACGAAACTTCGTAACAATTATTTTTTATTGTTGTATAAAATGTTAAAAAATTTTAATTTAATAACGATGGCGAAAAGTCGTTACAAATATGATAATATTTCGAAAAGAAATATTTTTGTTGTTATAAATATTATATATATATATATATATATCAACAAATTTTGAAGTTGTTGCATAAAATTTTTTTAAATCTTTTAAGGCAACGACAATGAAAAGTCGTTGCAAATATAGTAAAACATCACAACGACTTATTTTAATCGTTGTTAATTTAATATGAATTCGCAACAATAAAAATTATCGTTGTGTAAAGTATAAAAAAAACCAAATAAACAAAGACTATGAAAAGTCGTTACAAATATAATTACATTTTGCAACGACATTATTAGTCGTTGTATATCATGGTTGCTAAAAGTCTGTTTTGTAGTAGTGTAAGCTCCACATCTACAAGAAGGATCACAAGAACAAATTGGAATAAATATAAGATTCATTATCTCATCCCAAAACACCTTAATCTTTGTAAAGTAGTTCGTCATAGTTAAGGAATTCTGTTGGAAAGTATAGATTTCTTCCTGCAATTTTGAAACTCTAAAATGATTTCCTTGAGAGAATTTGTCTCTCAAATCTTTCCAAATATCAATGGCATTATCAAGCCATATTACACTTTGCCCTATAGAAGGTGAAAGAGAATGTAATATCCATGAAAGAACCATGGTATTACATCTTTCCCATGCTGGGAATAGAAGATCTTTCTTGGAAGGGATTGTTATCGAGCCATCAACAAATTGGATCTTGTTCTTGAAGAAGAGTGCCATTCTCATAGCTTGGCTCCACGAATGATAATTTGACCCAGTTAAGACTTAAGAAACAAGAATTAAAGATTTTCATTCAGATGAAGGAGATGATTCTTTAATTTTGGTTGGTGTATTCATGAATTCTCGAATGTAAATGAAACAAAGTTCTTTGAAAATGTAAGTACTATCGAGAAAATAAAAGAAAAGCTTAAGAAATATCCAAAGAGAAAAGAAAATTCTCAAGCTATGATACCATGTCAAAATCTTATGGAATTCTCATTGAGAATGAAGAATTATAGAATTAAGTATACATACAAACATTTAGCCAATCAGCTAATTAAGAAGAAAAGTAAAAACAGAATAACTAACTAACTTCAATTGCTGACTTAGCAACTTACTGACAAACTCTGTAACTAACTATTGATAAATACAAAATACAAAGATGTCGAGCTAAGCTGCAATGTTGATCTTTTGGAAGTGGATGAGCTAGGCTGCAGTGATATCTGAGCTGTAGTGATGAACTTGAGCTGGTAGGCTGTGTTGCAACGATGAATCAGAGATGTTAAGCTAAGTTGCAGTGATTAGGTGAAGCATGAACTCTGTTAATTATAAGGATTTTGGGAAAATTGAAATAAATAATATGGTGGGGACAGAGAAGGAGATGGAGATATGACCTGGTTGGTCAAGTTCTAGATAAAAGGAACATAATATCCTTGTTTAAGATTTTGTGTTACTTGAGGCCTTTGTGGTCCTTGATGAGAACCTTGACCTTGTTGTCTTAGTTGGGTTTTTTTTTTAATATAATCCATCCACCGGTTGTTCAAAAGGTTTTATTTATCTCTACCATTGTTGGGCCTGCTCAATAGATCAGCAAGAAGTTAGTTGATCCTTTAGTGAAATTAATAATAAACAAATAGTGACATAGAAAATTACACCATCTAATGGTTTGTGGATTAGTATCACTCTTTTTATTTTTTAAAAAATCTGCTTTTTTGATAATATTTAAAAAATATGCTTGATTCGGTTCCTATATAATTTTCAGGTTAAGGTGGAATTTTTGTGGTAGACCAAATGGGTGCCTTTAAGTTGCAGAGTTTCACCTGATGTTAGCACTTGCTTCCTGGTAATGCTTTATATGATATATGTTTGCTGCCAATGCAGGTAGCATCTGCTTGGGGCTAGTTCTGCCAATTGCCGCTTGCTGCGAGTGCAGGCACCAGCCACTTGCTGCCACTGTAGGCAGTGCTGAGAGCCGTTGCTTTCTGCCAGTACTGCAGGCAGCAGCTGCTTGCTTTCAATATGAAGCATTATATTCAATGTGGCTTTAGTATTTCCTTAGCATATAGCGACATTTGGTTTTTGAATCCTATTTCCTTAAGCCCTGTAATCAATATGGCTTTAATATAGCTATTGTAAGATATTTGTTACATTAAAGTATGAAATTTTTAAGTTTATTATTTTTGACTCCTTAGTTCTAACTGTTTATGCCTTAGATAATCGAGTTCTTACTCTCTGGTACTCGCGGTCCAAGGCTCCAAGACTCAAAAGTGGAAACTGATTATCCAAAATATTTCTTTCAAAGCTTGGCAGATGCTAACATAGCATCACCTCTATAATATATCAAGACGATTTTGAAATGCTGCTAAATGTGAAAAAAAATTCATCATTGATCGTAAATGATTTTTTATTTAAAAAAACATCATTAAATTTTTTTAATGTGTGAATAATAGGCTTTTTTAGAGATATTTTAGAATTTCCTGTATATTATTGGAAATTTTTACAATAAGATTACAATTTTTGACATTATTATAAAATCAATATAAAATACGCACGATTAAGTGTGTTTATAAGAATAGCTAAACAGTAAAAAAAAAAAAGAGAGAGAGATTAAAAGCCTAGTTTTTGCTTGGAGGATTCAACACTCAAGTGAGCAATGATGGGGATTTTATAGGAATGGACAAGATCACAAGAACCAAGTTTTTGAAATCTAGCCCACAGAACTTGGTGGACTTTCAAGATAATGCTTTTAAAAAAAGTAGGAGCAAAAGCAACTTGATGGTTAATGCTATATATTCGAAGCATAGAGTTCTACTTGATTATTCTAGACAAAAATAAAACGTCTTCTTCTGCAAAGTCATAATGGTCCTTATATTTATTGGACGGTTCAAGGAAGGTGCTGATCCGTTTCTTCCATTTTTATTGCTGCAATGATGGCCCCAAGAGGATAAGCTCTAGCATGAGTTCATATATGCAACTGAGTTATCAAGAATGTTGGTCAAAAATGGTAACCGAAGTTGCATACCAAGCCAAAATCCATGCCAAAACAAGGCATGAATCTTTTTGATTGATAATAATTGAAGAATGTTGTCTCTCTCTGATTATCATTTATTTCCAAAGTGACGCAACTTTTACTATACTGTAAATATATGTGAAAGAGAAGGGTATGCTATGCTTAATTACTTGAACATCAAGTTCGAACTGTAAGAAGATATCTCATGGCTAGAAGGCAAACCATTCTGACTTGTCTCAAGTGGCTTTTAGTCGTGGCATCCATTACTTTGTGTGCAAATGCAACTACCGGCGCTCGTCGAGGAAAATTTGAGCAAGCTGTTCATCCCCAAGGTATTGTCATTTTGTTGCTTAATTACAATGCCAATGTGAATGCTAGTGCTTCTGCAAGTGCTTAAGGTTATCATATATGTGATATTTGCAGGCTGTCGGTGCTGCTTTTTCGTCGGGAAACCATTCATGCTTCGCTGTGGGAAAGTATGTTGTGGTGACGATTGTTGCATTTGGAACCGAGACATCAGTTTCTCCATTGTTTTAGGTTTTAACTTGTTGCTGGTGAAGTGCTTGTAATCTTCTTAGCAGTGATGTTACTGCTAATAATTAATGTTAGGTTGGACTGTCATTCTTAAAGAAAGAGAAGGGTTCTTTTCCCGAATCTTCCGCTTTCCTTAATACGAATGATGTACACCTATGTTAACTAAGCTTCTGTTTTCTGTAAATCAACGATAAAGTTTTGTTACTACGATACCATGCAAGGGAAATAATCTATTTGCAACAATGGTAAAGGTAGCCAGATGACGAGTCATTGCTTCTTAACAAGTCAGTTTGATGTGCGGTTGATCGAAAACTGAACATTTGACTTGAATTTTTTTCTATATTTTTTCGATTTATTTAAATAAATATATTTTAATTATTTATGTTATATAAATAAAATATTTTAGAAAAAGAATTGATTATTTCAATCAATTTAATTCATAATTTTAAAAATTTGAAAATTGATTAGCATGATTGAATAAATTGATAGAAAAAACCAATTAAACGAACCAACTTAATTGAAAACCGATTGATTCGATCGATTAAATCAATCCAAACCAACTTTGCTCATCCCTACTAAGTTGCACTTCAAGACCTTACCTTCCCCCATGTTCTCCAACTCAAGTAGAGTTCCAGTTGCAATTCTCGGATGTATGCTTTATGATTCAGTACATACATACATACTCTGTGATGGTTTTGTAAGGGATTATAGCCCACAGTTTAGATGTATAAGCGATAACAATAGCAGCACCATACGTCATAGAATACATCAAAAACAGGGTATGTATGTTTAAGATATGGATATGTGGATAATCATGCCATCCATATGAAAAATCAACAAAGTTAGTGCTGCATAAAAAATTAAGACAATGACTAGATAAATTTGACTCATGAGAGTCCTTTTCTTGCGTCGTACAATAGTATAATACATCAATCTGCAATCATTTTGATATATAAATAACTCCAGTATCCTATGTTGACACTATCAGTTTCATAAGAGGGACCCTGAAAAACCCACCTAGAAACTGCCTTCTCTTTTCACATTCTAAAGGCCCAAACTTGCCATAAAAGTAAAAGCCAGCTGATTACCCACCTCTGATATGGTCTAAAACTTGAACTGGTATCAGTGACACCGACGAGAAACCTACATTCACCAACGGAAGGGTCTAGAAAAGTGATCATACCAAGTCCATCAAAGTTACAACTTTGTTCATTCTGCATTTGCAGCTGATAGTAACTGTTGAATGCATATGAGGCGTTTCCGTTTGCTCCAATGCCATTACATGATCCCCCATAGTTGAGTGTTGTGCAATCAGCAACGTTGCAAGCGAGTTTCATGCGATTTTCCACGTCGGAGAGATCCCTAGACGGGTTTGCAACACACCATCTGGCAGGGAGATACTGAACATTCCTGGCATTCTTTAACTTCTTGTTTCCCAAACCAAGGTTTAGAGCATATTTAGCCTGGCCATCAAAGGAGAAAATCCCCCAATGACGTTCAAAGTTTCCTGGAAGAGTGCTCTTTGCCCCTTCATCAAGTAGACTGAAAAGATAGACATCCATGGGTGGAACACCCGGCCTAAGAGGGGTTCCTTTGTTACTTATTACATGATTAATGAGGCCTTGGTTGAAAACCCTAGCAGCAGTGAGATTAGCACCGAGTGCACCATCTGTAGGCCAGCCCACCTCACCAATAACTATGGGCATCTGTCCATATCCGATTTTACTGAGGGCTGCAACTAATGTGTCAAAATTTCCATCAAATGCATTGGAGTAAGTGTTGCCACCATCTATAACAGGATGTGTAGTACCCTCGAAGAATGCATAGTCTTGTGGAAAGTCTGAGTTCCCATAAAGGCTTAGAAATGGATAAATGTTAACAACAAATGGGGAACCATTTGAGTTTAGGAACGAAACAAGTTGAGTCATAATTTGGGTCAGTTCTGGTCGAAATGCTCCTTGAGAAGGAACATTGGCTTCATAAGCATCGGCATTACAAGGGACCACTAACTTTATGTATCCTGCAAGATTTGCTCTGGCCAAAGACTGCTGCAAATTGAGCAAAGCAGGAATTACATAGGATTGAAATTGACCTGAGTAGCTTGTAAGGAACGGTTCATTTCCTACAGCAATATACCTGTAATCACAGCCAGAATGAAATAACTTTAAAAGATTTGCAACAGTTTATGTAAACTATCACCTAACATTTTACAGAAACCAGGAAAACTTCAATTTTCCTACAGTTCAGTGCTATGATAAACATTAGGTTAAATTTCAAAGCAATAGATGCATCTGAAATCCAGCTCAGGTGGCACGGGAAATTTAAAAAAATCTTACTACTGCAGGCCAGTGTAGATTCTTGAACTGCAAGATTCAAAACTTGGCATTACATAGGGACCTACAAAGGAAGTCATAGAAATCGAACTCTAGATGCTGATTGAGTGTTTTCCATCAACTCTAGATATTGATTGAGTGTTTTCCATAGAAAAAGTACTATCATTTTATGGTCCTCGGTGCAGGAATTACTACATCATTCTGGGGTAATAGGGATGCATTCAATAGTCAAAAAGATCATTCGCACAATTGAAATTGTCCCAAGACCAGCCCACCACAACCAGCAGAAAAAAGAAAAAAAAATATAAGAAATAAAACCAAGACTCCCTCCTTCATTGTGTCCATTTATCTTTCCCCGACAAATGCCTATGCCGATAAGAGATTTTAACTTCTATTTTCTTCACTATCTAAGCAGAGGAAAACCTTCCAGTTTTCCCTAAGCATTTGCTTTGACTTTTAATTCTACTTCTGGGATAACGACTACAGTTACAGAGAAGATACTTTAATCCAAATATCAAAATGGCATTAACGAAATAACTTGTCAAGGATGGATAAAATTTTATATACCATCACACGAATGATGTTGTGTAGGTTATAGTATGAGAAGTTGTTCAAGCAGCTTGCTATGAGGAATAGCATATGAACTCTGGCATACCAATCCACAGCTTTCACGGATAAAATAATTGAGGTTGTAGAGCAGTATGCCGCTGCATAAGCCTATAAGAAATCCATACTGGGGATGCCGCTAACATTAGATTAGTTAAGCACAAATTCGGAGATGCAATTATTAGAGAAATGCTAATGTATTTAAATTCTTCTAAGATCAACAAATGAATATTCCTTTGCCTGACCATTTCAACCTTACCAATTTATTCAAAAAATAGATAGCCAATGCCAGAAACTTTTAGAAGCGTTTATCAGCCGAATTTGAACAATTGGTTTGCAGCTCTAAAGCCAAGCATTCCATAAAAGATCTTCCCGAGTTATCAGCTAAATTCTAAATGATGAAATACTAATTAAATATCTGCCTATTTCCATATAAAATCCTCACCAGAAACAAAAACAAACTAAAAGACCAAATCAAGAAAAAGTTGATCTCTTTAATTTCTCTTTGCAACCTTCCCTTCAACAAGCGACAAGGAAAAAACATAGAAGCAAATCTTACACTAAGGCAAGAAATACCTGATATCAGCACCACCTTTGCCCATATAAGTGGAGATATTCTGGCGAACCCACGAATCAGCAGCCGCAGGGGAAGAGCTGAGAGTAGCCAACATCTCATTTGGTATCCCAACCATGACTTGAATCCCACTCCCCATCAAAGCTTTCAGCACCAAAGGGTCAGCTTCAAAAAGCTTCACTTTCTGTATGTTGTTGTCCTTCATCAGATCCACCACCGTTGATGGCTTCAGCTTGTGGAATGATACAGTCCCCCAGTTCACCCCTATTGCTGATTCTGCCACTAAAACCAACCCTGAAAACATCATCATCTTCATCATTACACTAACAAATAACGATAATCCAATGATTCTTGCTCTTGGGGCTGCCATTTTCTCCCTTGACGACTCCTTCTACAGTAATCTTTCATTTGCTCATTGGGGTTTGTTTGATCCTAAAAGGGGCAGAGAGGCATGGGAATAGGATGTTAAGAGAGAGAACTGAGAACTACTCACTAGCAACGACAAAAGTGTGCAACTGCGAAGAGTAAAGTTCAAGAATCTGCCACATTTATTTATTTATATGATTAATTGATATTTTATGTTAGTACTGTAATGACTCAAATACCCTCAACAGTCGTTTCTCGTTGATGGTAATTAGGCAGTTTTTGAAACTTCTGTTAATATTCATTGCAGTTGTCGGGCATATAAGACAAAAGAATCAGAACTCAGAATATAAAAAGCATCACTTTTTCAGTTTTTTACAATATCTTGATTTGAGCAGTTTGAAGTTTGAACACAATCTAATTTAAGATATGGGTGTTTGATTTTATGTTAAGCATGAAAGCTTAGGTGAAAGATAATTAGATTAGCATCGTGCAGGGCGGTTCAGTTATCCAAAGGACAATGGACGCAGAATAAAAATGTCAAACAAAGAGATAGAGTTTGGGTTCATTGATGTGAAATTCAACCGCAGAAGTGAGTGACAAATATATTAGCAGATAAAAGGCGAATTCGTTATTCACAACACAATTCCTGCCGCCCCATGTCAGTTCTTGTCTTTCACCTAACATTGTCTCTAAATTATGACAAAATCTGGACACCTGTCTCTATTCCCTCATTCCCTGAAGACTTCTCACACTGCAACAGCCATATTTTTGGAATCATTCATGTTATGGGTTTTTTTTGGTAGGATTCAGAAATTCAATTAGAACATAACTTCTCTCTGTTTTTTTTATGTGCTAGGAATTTCTTTTGGTCCCTATGGTGATGCTCAATTTTCTTTAAAATAAAAGAGGGCATTGGATTCACTATTAGGAGGGTTTTAATATTTATTACTTTTGACGAATCAGGTTAGTTTTAGATAGTAAAATGAATGAGTATATCTGTGATTAAAAAAAGATATTGGTTTTAAAGTCTTGACTTACTAGCAAAGAGGAAGTTTTGATATTTTGAGATTTCAGTTTGAATCTCATCAAATGTGAATTTGAGTTTAATCTAATTATTTAATAATTTTTTTAGTTATCAGTCCATGAAATGAAATGTTATATGTTGATTACAATTGTAATATTTAATAAAAAACTTCTAATGAAAATATACTACTTAAAAAAAGAATTGGAAGTTCTTATGAGTGATAACTAGAAATTTGTTGCTTCAAAAATATCCAAGAAACATATTTCCTTTGTAAAACATGAATTTGAAAATAGAAACCATTAGTTCTATATAGTTTATAACAATATTAAATTATGCTATGCTAGCAAATTTTAAAAGAGTATAATACTTATAATTATTATATATTTTTAATTATAGTCACAAATTGTTTAACGTACTGCGTAAAGGCAAGCGAATAGCATATAATAAATCGAGAAGAACACAATACAATTTATTAATAGTGTAAAAGTTTGGCATGAACATGATACATTCACTATAAGCTATGAACTTTAATGTATTGTTACATGACATGACACCATTAATATTTTGAAATACAATTAACTAATTTAGAAACAACAAATTAACTCGTTTAGACGTGATTAACTGGTTCAAGCATGAATATTAAGTTATATAATGTACTTTAAATATTAATAATCAATGAATGAAGTTAGATGGGGTTAAATAATTCATTCAAGAACGGGTTTGATATATTTAGCGATGTACATTAACATATTATATAATTAATTATGAATATGTATGTCATACGCAGACACTACTAAAAAAATAAAAGGTTACGGTTAAAAGACGAAATTATGGCAAAATATTACGTTTTTATAATTTTTTTTGGTGGAAAGTTTCCATAATTTTAGTCTATTCAAACGTAGTATTTGTTGTTCGAAAATAGTCATTTAATAAGCATTTAGAAGTTACAATATGAGTGAAAATTTACTTTGTGTTAGTGAAAATATATCTCATAAAGATAAATGGGTGAATAAAAAATTAATATCCATTGTAACTGTTATTTAATTTGTAACTATCATTGGATTAAATTATTTGAACTAAACTTCAAACTTGTAATGCGGTTTAAATTTAAAATATGTAACTATCAATGAAATAAATGGCTGAATTAATTCTTAGAATTAATTCCAAATTTCGAAGGTCCAAAATGCTCTTAGATGAAGGCTATAAAAGAGGAACTCTCATTTATTTCATACAATAAATCAAAAGCTTCTCTAGCTTCTTTCTAGTTTCTCTTTCAAGTTTGTTTTTGCTTTAAGCCCTTAGGTTTAGGATTTTTAGTGTGAAAGAGTTTAGGCATTTGAAAGTTCGATTGAAGTAGATTGGTGGTGCACCTTTATTAGTTGATTACCGTTGTATCCTGGGAGACAGATGTATTACTCAATCATCCATGGTGAGAGGGCGAATCTGTTTTAAGTAAACTATGTGATACACAAGCCTCATTTCATTCTATTTATATTTTTACCTTATTTTTGTTTCAATTTAATTATTTTATCATTGTTCTCGAGGATTTATTTCAATATATACATTTGTTGTTATTATTTCTTACAATCTTAAAACAAATTCTCTAGGTGTGGCGTTGAACTCTGAATTATTATGATTAGTAAGTTCTATCCAAGGAGACTGGGTTTTAAGTATAACCGTCTGTGACCTCTCCAGCCTTTCTTGGGAGCTTTCCATTGAGTAGTATTTAGTTGATCAACATCCTAGTTGAGAAAGGAAAATAATAAATTATTGTAGTTATTTTGATATATATATATATATATATATATATATATTCATTCTGAGAGAGATAGTTGATTATGATTTTCACCTTGAATTTTGCGAAATTCTTGACTGAGGATGCTCTTAAACTCAATTCGGATGAGCATGATATCCAAGTGATCAATGTTGTAGATGCTTGAAAACATTCTGACTTTTGTGTTGAAATTATATCATGAATGGGTTGATAGATTCTTTATAATGTGTCTGGTACAAAGAAAACAACCAAAGAGTTATGCGAGTCTTTGGGCCATAAATATAAGACAAAGGATGCTGGGATGAAGAAATTTGTGGTTGGTCGCTTCCTAGATTATGAGATGGATAGTGATCAGTCAAGTTTAAGAGATCCAAGTGAACTTACATGAGATTCATGCTGAGGGAATAAATTCAAGTGAAACCTTCCAAGTGGCTGTTATTATTAAGAAGTTGCCTCTAGTATGGAAGGATTTCAAGAATTACCTTAAGCACAAGCAAAAGGAGATGAATATTGAAGAATTAATTGTTAGACTTCGTATTAAAGAAGACAATAGAGATTCTAAAAAGAGAGGGATCATCTCACCTATGGCTAAGGTAAATGTGGTGGAGCATGGCTTCAAAGCCAAAAAGAACAAAAAAGTCCAATAATAATGGATCCAAGCGGGCCTAAGAGGTAGAATCTCTAAAAAGTTCACAAAGTTTCAAGGCAAATGTTTTAATTGTGACAAAATGGATCACAAAGCATCTGATTGCTGGATTCCTAAGAATAATAGAAAAAAAAAGAGACATATATGGTGAATTACATCACTCAAGATATGTCAAACATAAGCCTTTTCTACTGTTGTTTTTGAAGTGAATCTTTTTAGGTCTAATCCTAGTGAATGGTTGATTAACACCGACGCAACCTGATATGTTTGCTCACACAAAACAATGTTCACTACCTTCGAACCAATTGCAAAATGGGGAGAAACTATTCATGAGAAATTTTGCCACCTTAGAGATCAAGGGTAAAGGAAAAGTGGTATTAAAGATGACATTTAGGAAAGAGTTGATTTTGAATAACGTATTGTATGTGCCGAAAATTCGAAAGAACCTTGTATCAGGTTCAATACTATTGAACAAATGGTATTTGAGTTAGACAAAGTTGTTTTGTCCAAGAATGGAATGTATGTTAGGAAAGGTTATGTATCTAATGGCCTTTTAAGCTAAATGTAATCACGATTGAACCAAGCGTTAATAAAGTTAGTTTTTATGCTTATTTGTTTAAGTCTTCTAAAGCTTAGGTGAAAGATATTCGATTAGATTAGCATCGTGCAAGGCGGTTTAGTTGTCTAAACGACAATGAAAGTTGAATAAAAATGTCAAACAAAGAGATAGACTTTGGGGTCATTGATGTGAAGTTTGACCTTAGAAGTGAGTGACAAATATATTTGTAGACAAAAAGAAGATTCATATTTCACTACACAATTACTGCCACCCCATGGTAATGCTTGTGCTTTCATAAATTATGACAAAATCTAGACACCTGTCTCCATTCCTTCATCCCTTGAGACTTCTTACATTGCAACATCCTAATTTTTGGAATCATTCATGTGATGTTTTTTTTTGGTAGGATTCAGAAATTCAATCAGAACATAACTTCTCTTTGTTTTTTATTTGCAAGGAATTTCTTTTGGTGTCTATTGTGATGCCCACTTTGCTTTATGCCATTTAAAAGTTACAATTCGAGTAAAAATTTAAGTTGTGTTAGTGATCTCATAAATATAAATGGGTGAATGAAAAATTGATACGCATTGTAACTATTATTGAATTTGTAGCTGTAATTGGATTAAATTGTCTGAATTAAATTTCAAATTTATAATTGCCAATGGTTTAAATTTAAAATGTGAAATTGTCTAAATTAATTCAAAATTTTGAAGGTCCTAATTGCCCTTGGATGAAGGCTATAAAAGGGGAACTCTTCTCATTTGTTTCACACTAAAATCGAAAGCTTCTCTAACTTCGCCAACAATTTCTTGACAAGTGATTAAGGATAAATTGTGGTATATTGTAAGGCTTGCGTTCGAATCCAAGCAACCTTAACCCTATCCTTCGTTATTAAATATTTTCCTTGTAGCAAAAAAAAAATAGAAAAGCTTCTCTAACTTCTTTCTAGTTTCTCTCTCAAGTTTGTTTTTGCTTCAAGCTCTAAGTTTTAGGATTCTCAGAGTGATAGAGTTTAGGCACTTGAAAGTTTGATTGAAGTAGATTGGTGATGTGCCTTTACTAATTGGTTATTGTTGTCTACAGGGAGACAGTTGTCTAAGTTACCTAAGCTGTAAGATCTGATTTTACCCTACTGTAGACCTTAATTTCATAAAATGAATATTGGAAATTAAGTAAATAATAAATAAAGATTTATATTTTGATGAAAAGCACCTTAACTTTGGTTACAAATGGAGCAATTTTGGTGAAATAACGTATGGGCGAGAATGTTGTTCAGCTCGCCAAAGGGGAGAAGGTAGTATGTTCGCCAATGGGCGAGCAGATCGCCAATGGATAATGGCGAGGGCGAGTATATTAGTTTGCCAAAATCTGCGAGGGCTCCCGATCACCCACACAAATTGAAGAAATTAAAATGCTAAATAAAAATTTCCAAATGTGGGGAATCTTAGCAATTGGCGAGTTGGTTGGTTGCTCTTTGGTTGGGCGAATGAGTTCGCCAAGGACGAAATTGGATGATTTTCGTGTGTGTTGTGATAGCCCAAGGCATGTATTGGGCGAGTAAGGTGGTTACCCAGATAGAGGGACAAATGAAAAGAGAATCAAAACATTTGGCAGCCAAAATTGACTTATAAGTCACACGGTTGAAGGGAATTAACGGATAAGAGGTTGAAGTCAGTAAGGAAATTACCTGATTGGTTGAGAAATAAAACAAAGTCAACAGCAGCAGAAGAAAAAGAATGTGAAAGGGAGACTTTCACGCCACTTGTGCCTCAGTTTTCTTCATGCACTAAAGACGTGAAATGATGAAGGATACAGGATAAGGGACAGGCGGTAGCTTCGGATTGGATTAGCATGGTTATATAAGGAGAAAGGCTTGAGGAAAACTCATTTGGCAAACTTCATCTTCTTCACGAGAGCTTATGTTGTTCCTCCCGTTTCTATCATACTTGATTTACTGAGCTTCACTCTTCAGTTGGCCAAAACACATGAACCTGCTTATAAAGCCTTTCTTTCATAATTGGTGAGTTGAAGGAATAAGCAAAAGGAAGGCCAACATGAGAAAGAAAACAGTCTGTTCTGGAAGTGCAGTGATTGAGGTGAGTTTCATAATTCTTAGGTGTTCTTGATATTCAAGGGTAGACTTATATGTTTACATCATAGAACACAATCTTGTTTTAGTTAGATCCTTAGAGAACATGAAAACAAGGAAAATAATGAAATAAGTAACGACAATGGCGACCACAGTGATCGCCCATGTTGAAAACTAATAATCGCCAATGAGGCGAGTAGATATTAAGGAACTTGCCAAGGTAAAGCATGTGTTCAAGGAATGAGAACGCCCAATTCTAGAGAAATGAATTCATGGGCGAGCTCAAATGCAGAGGCATTGTGGGCGAACTCCCACAATTAAGCCAATGTAGGCCTTGTGAGTTAAATGTTGGGCGAGCTCACGAAACCACGGTGAGTAATGGCGGGCGAGATGCCACGTGGTAGCCATATGGTGAATGGCGAGCTCGTCTGGGCGAACTAGTGAAGCTCTATTTGGGCGAGGAGTGATTTGATTTATTTCAATTTCGGCTAAGTAATAGGAAAATATTTATAAAGAAAATATTAATGGAATTTATATAATTTGCAGCTGATTGGGAATGGCTATGGGCGAACAGAGAGCAGGGCGAAGCAAGGTTTCGTTTCTAACAGGTAAGGGAGATGTGTGTGAAGAGAATGCATGTCCTGTGGAGTAAATTTTATGAAAATATTAAGCTAAATGCTTTATTTTCTGACATGCCTTGTTTTTAATAAATTTCTTTGATTTTGGGCGGGCTACAAAACCGTCCCTATGATAATTGGGCAAAATGGCATTGGCGGGCGAGCCAAACTTGCTATATTGTTTTAGACGGGCGAGTCCTTCTATGAAACTGGACGAGTGCCCTTGTTTTAAGGAGAAATATGGGTAAGCCAAAGTTGGGTGAACCCTTTTCCATTTTATTTGGGGCAGACGACCCCTAAGTTTAGGAAGTTGTTGGCAAGCCATTAAAGGCGAGCCGATTTTACTTAATGTTTTATAAGAAAGAATTGGCGGACGACTATATTTTAACCTGTTTTGGAGTGACCATGGTGAAGAGATTTTCGGTGGTATTTTTCTTGAGGAAAATTAGCCATTTTAACATTTTAAAAATGGAAAATATAAATTCTTGGTATTGGCGGGCGAGCCAAATTGCTTATAAAAATGGGGCGGGCGACCCCTTTTGTTATGAAAGCTATGGGCGAGCTGACCCTGGCGAACAGTTTTGAATAGTAATTCTTAAGGAAAAATAGACGTTGTAAACATTTTCAAAATAGAAATTTTAGACCTTTTGGCAAATAGATTACGGGGCGAGCCACTGAGGGCGAGCCAGTATACTTTCGGATTTTGAAAGCATGGAGGGCGGGCGAACACTGGTTCTCCGCGTTGGGCGAACTGTCATGGGCGAGCCATATCGGGCAAGTCGACCATGGCGAACAGGTTTCGCTTTTCCAAATTTTCTTAACGAAAAATGAATTGTTTTCATTATGTTTTTGGGTGAGTTGACCATGGGCGAACTAGCCATGGCGAGTCAGTTTAACCCGTGTCTTTCTCACATGAAATTCAGTGAGATTGTGGGCTGTTTTAAAGCCTTTTTGGAAAGAAAATGATGATATTATGAAATAATTCCTTAAAGGTTTTTCATGAGATATAATTGGATTTTGAGACGTTAGGCCTCTAGTTCATGCATTACTATTGCGTGACCCGCCTGGGGTGGTGGCTCGGTCAATGGACCAACGAGTGCACCTCAGGGCGTCACAGGGCTGATGGATCCGCCAAGTCATCAGCGGTCTCGAGGTCACTTGGCAAGTGGACCCGAGGACCACTATAGATTATGGCCATAGATCTGAGATAGCCGTAAGGGGTGATGGCCTACGGGTGCATCCCAATAGCGGCAGATTCCGTTCTCGCAAGGGAATAGCATGATTTATTTGTTGCCTAGTCTCAACTTGTTGATTTCTGTTTACTGTTAGGATTTGTTGAAATCCTATGTATCGTTTACTACGTTTAAAAGTAAACTGTTTAGCCAGTGATTAATTGGTGTATTGAGAGTGCTGTTTTACTATATCCATGGTTTTCATATACGATATGATTTTGGGATAATCAAATATGTTGTGGTATATAATTATGTTTTATAAAGCAGCATATATCTCCTTTACTGAGCGTATGAATCGCTCACCCCTTTGTTTTTAACTCCACAGATAAAAAGTACACGGAGTTGAGTGAATTAGCTCTCAGATGGGTATAGTTACGTTTAAAGCGCTGAGGCATGTCAAACGTGACAGGTACAGTCTCTTCTCTTTTACATTCCAAACATATGTATACAGTACTACTTTATTGAAATAAAGACAATAGGGGATGTCAGATGTAAGGAAATATGAAAAGAATTTTCATATTCCGTTTTTATTAAATAAATGTTTATCATTTATGATTTTTACTGTTAAATGTTAATGGCATCGCAGACAGCCCAACCGGTAAAGTTGTATAGAAAGACGTGAAAAATGTGGTAACGGGATGTTACACAAGCACCCATGATGAGAGAGCGAATCTATTTTAAGGAAATTGTGAAATACATAGACCTTAGTTCACTCTATTTATATTTTACTTTATTCTGTTTCAATTTAATTACTGTATTATTGTTCTTGAAGATTTATTTCAATATGTATATGTTGTTATTATTTTCTTACAATCTTAAAACAAATTCTCTAGATGTGGTATTGAACTTGAATTATAACGATTAGCTAGTTTTATCTAAGGATATTAGGTTTTAAGTAGGACCATTTGTGACCCCTCTAGCCTTTCTTAGGAACTATTCATTGAGTAATATTTAGTTGATCAACATCCTAGTTGAGAGAGGAAAATAATAAATTGTTGTAGTTATTTTGATATATATATATATATATATATTGTTATTCTAAAAATTAAGAGCTAGTGTATTGTGATTTTTACTTTGAATCTTGCGAGATTCTTGATTATGGATGCTCTTAAACTTGATTAGTATGAGCATGATATCCAAGTGATCAATGTTATGGATGCTTGGAAACACTGTGCCTTTTTGTGTCGAAATTATGTCATAAATGGGTTAACAGATTCTTTATACAATGTGTATAGTACAAAGAAAACAACCAAAGAGTTATGGGAGTCGTTGGGCCATAAATATAAGACTGAGGATGTTGGGACTAAGAAATTTGTGGTTGGTCGTCTCCTAGATTATAAGATGGATAGTGATCAATCAAGTTCAAGAATGCAAGTGAACTTACATGAGATTCATGTTGAGGGAATGAATTCAAGCGAAACCTTCCAAGTGATTGCTATTATTAAGAAGTTGCCTCTTGCATAGAAGGATTTCAAGAATTACCTTAAGCACAAGCTAAAGGAGATGAATATTGAAAAACTAATTGTTAGACTTTGTATTAAAGAAGACAATAGAGATTTTGAAAAGAGAGGGGTCATCTCTCCTATGGCTAAGGCAAATGTGGTGGAGCATGGCTTCAAAGCCAAAAAGAACAAGAAGTTCAATAATAATGGATCTAAGTGGGCCCAAGAGGTGGAATCTTTAAGAAGTCCATAAAGTTCAAGGCAAATGTTTTAACTGTGACAAAATGGTTACAAAGCATTTGATTGTAGGTTACTTAAGAAGAATAGAAACAAAAAGGCAAATACAGTGAATTACATCACTCAAGATGTGTCAGACATAAGCCTTTTCTATTGTTGTTTTTGAAATGAACCTTTTTATGTCTAATCCTAAAGAATGGTGGATTAATCGTGATGCAACCTTACATATCTGCTCACACAAAACAACATTCACAACCATCGAACAAATTCCAAATGGGGAGCAGCTGTTCATAGGAAATTTCGCCACCTTAGAGATCGAGGGTTAAGGAAAAGTGGTACTAAAGATGAGATCTAGGAAAAAGTTGACTTTAAATAACGTATTATATGTGTCAAAAATTCTAAAGAACCTTGTATGAGGTTCAATACTATTGAACAAAAATGGATTTCATGGTATTTGAGTTGGACAGTTGTTTTGCTTAAGAATGAAATGTATGTTGGCAAGGGTTATGTATTTACTGAGCTTTTAAGCTAAATGTAATCACAATTAAACCAAACATTAATAAAGTTACTTCTTTGCTTATTTGCTTGAGTCTTCTAATATATGGTATGGTAATTTAAGACATGTTAATTATGACACTTTAGGTAAGTTGATTAACATGAATTATATTAGCACTTCTCATATTAATTCTAAACATAAGTGTAAAACTTGTGTTAAGGCTAAATTGGCAAAGTCATAATTCCAAACAGTTGAAAGGAAGATTGAACCCTTAGATTTAATTTACAGTGATATTTGTGATTTAAAATTTGTACAAACAAAGGGTGGCAATAAGTATTTTATTATTGTGGATGATAGCAAAAAATTCTGTTATGTATATTTGTTAAAAAACAAGGACGAAGCTTTTGAGAAATTTGTTCTCTATAAAAATGAAATTGAGAATGAACTCAACAAAAAGATTAAGGTGTTGAGAAGAGATCAAGGCAGTGAGTACAATGCAGACATTTGTTGAACTATGTGCATAACATGGAATTATACATCAAAATTCATCACCTTTATTCCCCCTAGCAAAAAAGTGTCACTGAGAAGAAAAATTGTACCTTTAAAGAAATGATAAATGCAATGATCATAAGTTTTGAGTTATCTCAAAACAGTGGGGAGAGGCCATTTTGTCAAGCAATTATCTTTTAAATAAGATATCTTGCAAGAACGATGAAAGGACTCCATATGAATTATAGAAAGACAAGAGACCTTCTTACAAATAGTTGCAAGTGTGGGGATGTCTTGTTAAAGTGGTTGTACCTACACCAAAGAAGGTGAAAATAGGTTAGAAAACACTTGATTATATCTTTATTGGATATGCATATAATTGTCATGTTTATTGGTTAATTATGTAAGATTCAAAAATACCCTACATATAAAAAAAATACAATAATAGAATCCAGAAATGCATCATTCTTTGAAGACATAGTTTCTTATAGATCCAAAGAGGCATCAAATTTAATTAAACAAACTCATAATGTTATCAGTAAAGATAGTCATGAACAAAATAATAATGTTGAGGTTGAGCTAAGATGTAGCTAAAGAGTTAGGATAAAAAAGTCTTTTGGTCTAGATTTTTTTACTTTTTGGTAGAAAGCAATCCTCAAAGTTACAAAGAAGCTATAAATTCTTTAAAAGGTCCTTTGTGGAAGGAGGCCATTAATAATGAAATTGAGTTTGTCATGAAAACTCACACTTGAGAGTTAGTGGATCTTCCTCTAGGATGTAAACATTTAGGATCCAAATGGATTTTTAAGAGGAAAATGAAAAGTGATAGATCAATTAAAAAGCATAAGGCAAGATTTGTAATTAAAGGTTAGAAGCAATGAAAAGGCCTTGATTATTTTGATACGTATTCTCCTATGACGAGAATAAGCTCTATTAGGATGGTACTTGCAATTACAGTTTTGTGCAATTTTGAAGTGCATCAAACGGTTGTAAAGATAGCCTTTTAAAAGAGGGATTTAGATGAAGAAATCTATATAGAACAACCTAAGGATTTTTTTCATCCTAAGACAAGAAAAGAAAATTTGTGAATTGGTGATGTCTTTATATAGACTAAAGCAGGTACCAAAACAATGGCATGAAAAATTTGACTACATTATGATGACAAATGGTTTTAAAATCAACGAGTGTGACAAATGTATCTATATATGGACACTGAAAATGGCTGTCATATTGTGTCTTTATGTTGATTACATGCTCATTGTGGGTAGTGATGATAAGATGATCAAATCTACCAAGAATTTGTTGAATTTTAAATATGACATGAAAGATATGGGTCTAGCAAATGTTATACTGAGAATAAAAATGTCTAGAACATCTAGTGGACTCATTTTAAGTCAATCACATAATGTAGACAAAATTTTGAAAAATTTTTAAAAAAATGATAATAGTGTGGTTAAGACACCAATAGATGTAAGTAAACATCTATCTAAGAATAAAGGTGAGAGTATTTCTCAAGTATAGTACTTTATAGTAATAGGAAGTCTGATGTACTTAATGGGTTGTACAAGACCTGACATGGCTTACACAATTAGCAAAATAAGTAGATATACAAGTAATCCAAGAATTGACCATTGGAAAGGAATAATAAGAGTACTAAGGTACTTACATTTTACTCATGGTCATGGGCTGCATTATACAAGATATTCAATTGTATTCAATTGTATTGGAAGGGTACTATGATGCAAATTGTTTATCTAATATGAAAGATTAGAAGTCAACTAGTGGCTATGTTTTCACTTTAAGTGGTGTATAAGTATCACGAAAATCCTCAAAACAAATAGTAATAGCTAGATCCATTTTGGAATTTGAGTTCATTGCTTTGGACAAATGTGGAAAATAGGTTAAGTGGCTTCATCAATTCTTAAAGCATATTCCAAGATGGTCAAAGCTTGTGCCAGCAGTTTGTATACATTATGACAGTAAATTTGTTATTGAAATGGCATAAAGCAATATGTATAATGGTAAGTCTAGACACATTAACTGCAATAAAGTACAATTTATCTATAAAAAAGAAAAAAATAGAGGAAAGACTACGCTTATATCATAAAAGCGTAGTCTACAAAAAAAGTAAAAGTTTTATTAATTTATTTCTATTTACCTATAAAAACAAAAAAAATTGTAAAAAGACTATACTTATTTCATAACACTGTAATCTATAATTAAAAAAAAAGGAAAGATCATTTATTTCTATTTATCTATAAAAAAGGAAAAATAGAAGAAAGATTACGCTTATTTCATAAAATCATGGTCTATAAGAAAGGTAAAAATTTTGATCATTTATTTTTATTTATCTATAAAAAAAAGGAAAAATAGAAGAAAGGCTACGCTTATTTCATAAAATCATAGTCTATAAGAAAGGTAAAAATTTTGATCATTTATTTATATTTATCTAAAAAAGGGAAAAATAGTAAAAAGACTACATATTCCATAAAACCAAACTCTATAGCAAAAGTAAAAGTTTTGATCATTTATTAATTATATTTATCTACAAATGAAGGTGAGAGTGAGATAATCATATTAGCAATTGATGTTAATCACTCTCACTACTTCCATCTAGTTAGCAGGAATGATGGAAAATATCACTATAGTCATCAACAACATTCCTTAGAAAGTTCATCGGAGATAGCTGGAAAATTTTTTAGGAAGTTTGAAAATGTTGTAGATGTTTTTATTAAAATTGGTTTTGTACAATTTGCCACTCAAGCAGAAGCAAGGAGAGTGATATGGGATCTTCATGGTGTATGACGGCTTGATCATAAGATAGGAGTAAACGTTGCCCATTTTGAACCAAGGTCAGGTTACTCGAAAAGGAAGGAAGAAACGAATGTCAAAGATAAAGAGGTTTGGAAAAGGTGATGGAGAATCTTAAGAAATCAATGAAGATAATGCCTCATATGATTAGTGAGCATAATTCACAAATATCTTATATTTAGATGTTAACTAAAGGAGTAAGAGTAACAAAGGGGTTAATAATGTTGAAGAAAGGACAAAATAGTCTTTATCCTTTAAATTAAGAAATATAGTTTTTCCATCTTTTATATAATTAATAACAATAGTTTGCTTATAAATAAGATTATGTTTTTCAAGAATAAATTGTATTTGTATACTGTTACTAGTAAAACCGTAATCTTTTATTAAAATAACTTTTATAAAAATGTAAATTATATGTTTGTGTAATTATACATTTAAGCAAAATGCGGTCTTCAGTATATTAGACTATGCTTTTTATATAAAAGTTGTTAGATCCATGAAGAAATATGTACAATAACTACGTTATCTAAAATATTGTAGTCAGAAAATCAATTTCCAAATATGTTCCTATAATGTTTGAAATTTGAAAATTTTTAGAAAAAACAGTAGTTAAAAGTATTATATTATGCTTGCTTTAAGCAACACTAGTCTCTCTCCCTCACTCTCTCTCTCTCTCTCTCTCTCTCTCTCTCTCTCTTTTATAACTGTAATCTTTGATTTTTTTTTCTAGTAGTGAGGTCAACAAATAATCATGCCAATTTATATAGAAAAATAATTTTCGTGTCGTAAATGTGTTCATATGATTTCCACAGAAGCGCAATTATATAAAAATCTTAACTTATTAAAAAACTACTCTATAGCATTTCATTTAAAATGTTTGCACTTTGACTTAAGGTCTATTTGGATGGATAATGAGATTGACTTTGATGAGATTGAAAATAATGACAACAGTAAGATTCGTTACTATAGCTGTGAGATTAAAATCAATTATGAGATATATGTTTGATTGTAAACACAATACTAGCAGTGGGTGAGAAAATGACTATTAAAGACATTAGATTATTATTTGTTACAATTATATCATCTTCATCATCGTCATCATCATCATCATTATAGCCTTTATCTCAATACTATGGTAAATTACATGAACCAATATATAAATTCAAGTTAAATCGTCACCATGAGTTTTCCTCATCCTCTCATTCCTACCTAAAACAATATGTTCTTTAAACTCTCATTCCGCCTAATCTTTTCAAATGACTTTCTGTCAAGTCTTTTTTAATCTTTCCCTAGCTTTGACCAATTTTTCATTATTTATAGTCTCCACTCTCTTAACAAGAGTGTCCACATGTCTACATTGTATGTGTCCAAATTAACATAAATGGCTTTTACCCATCTTATCTTCAATAGATGCCACTCCAACTTTCTTACTAATGTCCTTATTTCATATTTTATCATTTATCATATTTTCACATATCCACCACAGGTCCACAACATTCACAGTTTTGTTAAACTCCTCTTATGAGTATGTAATCTTTTAGTCATAAAACATTTACTATTATAATGTTGGTCTAACAACTATATTGTAAAACTTGCCTTTTAATTATATAAGAATTCATTTATTGCATAACACATCTGTAGCGCTTCTCCACTTATTCCAGTTAGCCTGGATCCTAAGGGTCACATCATCATTAATCTCTCCATCCACTCGTACGATTAATCTCAAATATCTAAAATGTTCACACTTATGGATGCCGCTTCATCTAGTATCACTATGTTTCAATCTTATTCTCAGTTTGAACTAAATTTACATTTCATATATTCAGTTTTCACTCTTACATGAGACTACATTTCTCATGCAAGATAACTAAGATGAGACATTCGAGACAAGTTCTTCCTCGATCATTCTTCACTACCATATTAATTTCACAACAAAATAACACCAAAAAAAAATAAAACAAAAGAAAGTGAATGATTTTAAAAGATTTTTGATGATTTTGGAAGAAATTTTGAGGGTTTGGTCTTGAGATGTTTGGTAAGAAGTTAGAGTTTGGGATTTGAGGATATAGATAAGAAGGGTGAGAGAAATGGATGTGAAATGAGATGTATTTAATAAAAGATCAAATTAGTAATTTTATCAAAATTTTGATGGATGTAAAAAGTATTTATTTTTTTGATAAACAAAATGTATTTAAATGCTTTCTTAAACCAACAAGTGATTGGAAGAAGTGGAGTAGACTTTTTCTTTAGGTACTTGGACAAGGTTTGAGTCTTAGAATTCTCATTACTGGATGAATGTCACCGTTTACTACTTTCGATTCGAACATGATGTGACGTCCCTGTCACTCCATCTTATCATCTAACTTTTTCTTTATTATCTTATACGACATCATTTGATTTAGTTCATCAGTGCCATTCATTCCTTAACCTTAAGCTAATTATCTAATAGCTTATACAAATTTATTCACTTTCCATAAACATAAAATGATATATATAAATATCATTCCATTTCCACAGGATCTTATACATCATCTTATCTTACATCCCCGACATCTTATATGCAAAATTTCTATTTGTATTGTACCGTAGCTGAATTACAATTTATTGTATATAAACATATAAGTATACCTTTTATGCTAACTGGGAAACGTATCGAGAAGGTACACTTCACTCTTTTCAAAACAAGCTCCTTTAGTCGGAGCGAGGCTCACTTTAGGTAATCTGTAGGAAAAATGATCGTAAAATGGTGAGTTTACGCTTAGTAAGAAAAATATGTAAAAGAGCGTACTATGCCTCTATATGCATTTTTCTTACTTGGCTCTATAATGTCATGTAAAGCATGCATTATAAACATCTTTCAAACATTATTTGCAAACATGCATAGTTTTGCAATTGGCATGACAAACATACTTTGTATGCTTCTTTAAAATATAGCATACATCATATATTTCTTCAAAACATAATTTACAGGCATACTTCGTAAACTTGCTTTGAAACATACATCGTATTCTTAAAACATACATCATGCTTCTTTACTTCAAAACATACATCATATATCCTTTGAAAAAGGATGGAGACTATGTACAATTATTTAAGCGATTGCATCATCATATAAATCATTTATACCCATTTATATGATTGTAATCATGCATTAGTACAGTGGTGCACCATGTATAAGTCAGAGATTCTCTCCTACCTTTAATAATACCACAGTGAACACTAGTCAGGTGTCACTTGTGGTATTGAGGACCGGACTAGGGTTCCTCGCTTAACATCATAATACTGAGGACTTGATCAGAGTCTCTCAGCCATCAGAAATGCATAATCATCACGCAGTCCATAGTCTCAAAACATTTATAATATACCTTTTTCAGAAAACACTTTTGTGTTTAAATCAAATAAGCTTTGAAAGCTCTTTTCATACATGGTAGTCGACTGGCCTCATAGGGCAGTCGGCTACTGCTTCATAACTTCCTTTATCGAAATTATTTTCTTTTAAAATTTCGATATTTTCATATTTGAAAACATATAAGGGCAGTTGACTGGTCCATATAGCAGTCGACTGGTTTTCAAATAGAATGCTTCTTAAGAAATAGCAGTCGACTGGTCATATAGCAGTCGACTGTTTTTGAAACAAAATGCTTCTGAAAAATTAGCAGTCGACTGGTCCTATAGGCAGTCAGCTGGTTTTCAAACAGAATGCATTTTAGCAAATAGCAGTCGACTGTTCCTTATAGCAGTCGGCTGGTTTTCAAACAGAATGCATTTTAGCAAATAGCAGTCGACTGTTCCTTATAGCAGTCGACTGGTTTGAAACAGAATGCTTCTGGGTAAATAGCAGTTGACTGGCTTACATAGCAGTCGACTGGTTTGAATCGGTTTTTCGAAAAACGACATTTTGGATGTTTCTAGGCAGTCAACTTCCCTTTAAGGTAGTCGGCTGCTCCTAGCCTAATTGGCACTAGGAGTCAAGTTCGAAAATGTAACTTTTCCTGCACAAAACAGCTGGTGTTTCTTTCCAAACCACATACAAACATCATAAAACATGCGGACATAGCCGCCTTACGTCCGTTACATAAATTCCTTACCTCGATTCCTTCGAGAACACGAAATCACTTGGCGTGTTAACCTTAGCTTTTCACTTCTTCAAGCCTGAAATCATCATATCAATTTAAACCTTTAATTTATCACTATACACATATCATACTAACTTAATACAACTCCATATCATGAACCAAATTGACTAAATCATCTTCTTCTCTTACCTTTGCTAGAGACCAAAATCTCAAACTTTGAGATTTCCTCCAATACTTGAAATCAGTCCATCAAACTTTGGATATCACTTAGTCTAGTGACAATGATCGTTTTTCATTCAACAAACTAAATGAATCGATGGATGGATGAGGGGGTTTGTCAAGGTGGTAAAATGGAAAACTATGGAAACTTGGAGAACACGATGGAGAGGGCTGGAAGTGTTGCTGCCGTGGGGTGATGGGAGGGATGATGACTATGCATGTTTGCATTTAATGCATGCTTTATCATCCTTCATCTCAGCCATGCATCTTCCCTTGACCCTTTGACCCATTTGACCATCAATTAATCCTCTTCTCTTTTCTTCCTATGACTAATCCATTTAACTCCAATCAAAATTCTGATTTTGTTTCTTGTCTCATACCCTTAATTATTTCTGATATCAACATTAAATCATTTGACTTATTGACATTCAACTTTATTATTTCTTCCATATTCCATACATCATTAATACATCATTTATACATCAATTACACATCAACTTCATATTTATTTTATTACTTTAGCTTATAACACTTTACAATCATGGAAGAATTACATGGAAATTGAAGATTTCACACATGATTAATCTTAAACTGTAAAACGGATGAGGATATCTGTACTTGCATGGAAAAAAGCTCTCTTGGCCATTTAAGGCAAAACCATTTCGCATTTTCTGTCTAGGAAGTTGATAAGTTCACCACTAGAGTTCATTATTCATTTATTTATTCTTGGCTTTTGGAAAGTTGAAAAAAATGGGTCGTATTGCCCTTTAGTTGCCACGCAAACAATATTAGAGATTCCATATATCTCACCCATTGAAAGCGCCCAATAAAGCAAAATGCTTTTGTCCTTATTCTTTATAAACAGCAAAGTCAAGGTGCAAATAACATTATCGGTGATTCCGTTTCCTTTTTCACACCTTTAACTTTCTAGCCAACTTTCATGGAAAATGAGATTTCGATCCCACATTAAAGTAATCAGAAAGCTTGCTTTTAAAGTCAGTTTGGAAGTTGGAGCCAAATCATCAGTTCACATGAACATAATATGATTCCTTATCATAATCTTGCTAGCTGCCACCAGACAAAGTAGGTGACTTTGCGGTTATGCAAAGGTTATATCTAAAGCATATCATTTCTTTGGCCCCGAATCCATTCTTAATCATTCTTTCACTGTGGAGAAAAACAACTTATAATATATTGTATGTCTGCTTAAGGCTTCGTTTGGGAGCCCGGCGCGCTCAATTCCAGTGCGGTGAGATTTTAGGCTAAATGATAAAATATTTTAGAGGTTTAAATTACTCTTTTATCTTTATTTTTAATTTTTTTATTATTTTATTAAAAACATATACTTAATAGTCATTTTATTTATTTCAATATCACCGAAACTATTTTTATTGTCCATCAAAACTAACCCTAAAAATATTTTAATTACCCAGCTTGCTAGCAAAGGTATTTATTTGATGATGGAAAGACAAAACCCTGAAGTGATCATAAAAGTACTATTTTAGTAGAGTGAAAGGCCATTTATGTGAGGAAAAACATGGAGAAATAAGATGAAACAATTTCAACACTGCTCGTTCGTAAATCAGAGCTTAAATATTTAGAGCCATTATATATATATATATATATATATATATATATATATATATATATATATATAATATAGATTAGTGATAAAGTTTAAAGGCTCAATGCATAGGGATGGCAATGGGTACCCTATAAACGGGTACCCGGTGCTACCCGACCTGTTTAAGTAGGATTAGGGTAGTGTATAATTGGGTTCGGGTAGTGAAATTACTATCCGTCACGGGTTAGGGTAAGGTTCGGGTAGTTACCTTATGGTACCCGCTACCCGAACCCGATTATAAATAATAATTAATTAATATAATATTTATATTTTTTATATATCAATTATTTATTATTAATGTTTTATTTAATTAAATTAAATCATTATATATTATAATTATGATTTTTAACTTTAATTTATTTTTATGAGTTAAATTAAATTTATTAATATAATGTTTTAATTAAGTTATTCTAAAATTAATTTTAATTTTAAATTTAAAAATCAAACTTTGATTTAATAAACGGGTAGTTAAACGGGTTCAGGTAGTTAAACGGGTATTTATATTTTATAGAGTTAGAGTTCGGGTAGCATAAATAAAAATAATCGGGTAGTTAATCGGATTAGGGTATTATTAAAGTTAATCAGGTTCGGATATCCCAAATCTAGCGGGTACCCGACCCGTTTACATCCCTATCAATGCATGACCGGCTAGATGTACGCTGTATGTTGATGAATTGTAAATATATAATTCACGAGGTTGAGAGAGGATTGTATGAAATAGTTACACCACGTCAGCATATATTACTTCTATTTAAATTATGTCACGTAATTACATTGTTGAAAAAAGTCAATGATTTATTATCAGAATCATTAATAAGTTTTTTGAAATAAATATTTATCATTTACTTATCACATATAATGTGTAATAAATTTTGACTTTTTTTAATAATGTGATTACGTGATATGATTTGAATGAAAATGATATATGCTAACGTGGAATAACCGTTTCATACAATCTTCTCTCCACAAAGTTAATCTAGTTCAATGTTTTAATAACTGGGGAGGAGATTGAACCGGTTGGATGTTTATTTCTGAACCAATCGGTCCAATTGCAAGTATTAATTAAGCTTTAAATGTATTATTAAATATAATAAATATGACCAATAATTGCACTTATTTCATAAAGCTATTGATTGTATTAGCATTATTTTCAGTCAAGCTTTTCCGTCCGGAAGACAATAAATTATTTCATATACCTTTGCCTTATTGATCCACTTCAATCTTTTTTTTTTGACATGAAAACTTTCCAAAAAAGTTATCTTAACATTAGTTTCTCGTTTTTATTGATTAAGCAACAAATTTAAACAAACATTCTTTCATTAGTTTGGACGGAAAATTTTGAAATTTTGAATCATTTTAAAATAAAATATTTCAAAATTTATCATTTTAAAATACTAGCATTTATAATTGATTAGTTTGGATAAAAAATTTAGAAAAAATTTTTGAATACGAGAATTTGATTAAATAAAAATAATTATAAAAGAAAAATAATAATATTATATTAGAAAAAGAAAAATATCAAATAAAATATGCAATATGGGTATCATTAGATTTGTAAAAATGTATAAATATTATTAATAATATAAAAAATAAAGATATATATTAAATTTAAATAAAATAATATGTTTTTTTTGTTTTTAACTTTATATTTAATAGTAGGTCATGTCTAATAACATAGGAAAGAGTGGAAGGAATTTTGAAAAACCATCTCTTTGGTTTTTCAAAAAGGAATTTGAGCATTTCAAATTCTTTTTTGAAATCTCTCCTAAATTTTCAAATTCTTCAAAAATTTTTACAAAACAAGAAATTTGCATTTTGAACTTTTAAATATCTTGATTGAAATGAATTCCCTTCTTAAAATTCCTCATCCAAACACAACCTAAAGGAAGCCTTAATCATTTAAGGATATTGTCTTAGACATTAGTGATAGAGTTTAAAGGCTCTACAAGAAAGTTTAAGATGTATGCTATATGTTGATGAATAGTAAATTTATAATTCAGATGCTTAATGTAGTTTAATATTTTCATAATGAGATAGGAGGTTAAGCTGGTTGGATGTTTGAATTTATTGCATCAATTTTGATTAAATTTTAGAATTTTAATGTATTTTCTTCTTAATTTAATTAAATTGTTTTCTTGTGTAAGAAATTCAAAAATAATGAGGAAATCAAAAAAAGGCAAGAGGATCAAGAAAAAATGATTGGATTTGGGTTTAAACCCTCACCCTAACTTTATCTCTAAATCCTAAAGTTAGCCTTTTTCAAACCTTAAACCAAATTTTAACTTTAAAACATTAACCTTCTAAATTCTAAAAAAAAAAATAATAAATGAAATAGTTTCACAATTTCAAACCCTATTTCTACACTTATCTATAAACCCTATGCCTATTTTAAACCTTTTTACTTAAACCCTCATAACTCAATAACCCAATCAAACCATATTTTACTTAAATATCAATCCAAAGAAAAGTAGGCCCAAGTGGCATTCATTTGTGGATCAGGAATAAACAAAAGGCCCAAAGGAGAAGGCAGCTCATGAAAATTATTTGACAAAGCCCGTGACACACTTGAACCTAGCTTGTACAAAAGGAAGCGGCTGTAAGAGAAGAGAGTGGGGAGATTGGCCAGTGACAGCAGCCAAAGTTTCTCTCCATTGTTGCTGCATTGTTTTCATATTCCCTTAGGTATGATTCTTAGTTTTCGGTTATTAAGATTTTTTATTTAACTTTCTTTCTTTGAGATTAGTTTTGTTTAGTACATTCAAAGTTTCCATCGAAATACTCAAGTTTTTCTATAAATTTGAATTCAATGAAAGTTTTAAATTCTCTGTTTATGTTTAATATTCTGTTTCAATTATTTTACTGTTTATCATTTTTTTATTGTTTCTTGCTTAGTTTCCTTCGGATTCTTGTTTAGGATTTACTTTCTTAGTTATTTGTTCTTCACTGCACTGTTATTCGTCTTCTCTACTCAGTTTCTTCATACTTCACCATCGTGTTATATTCTGTTTTATAAATTCTTCTTGTTCCGATTTATTGCTTTACTGCTGTACATTCTTCTATTGCTGCTTCTGCGTGCTGGATTGTTCTGGTTGTTGAAGCAGCATATAGCTTCCATGTGGCGTTGCTGCACTGCTTCAGTTAAGAGCAGCAGGTGCATGGACAGGTGAGTGGACTGGTGTGACAGAAGGAGCTGTGCGTGGTTGTTGGTAGGAGCAAGAAGCAGTTGCGTCTCCTGTGCGTGAATGGGCAGTAGATGTGGCTGGATTGGAAGGCATGGTGGTTGTTGTGTTTAAAACATGGTTATAGGTTTTAGTGCTTTAGTAGTAAATAGGTTATTTTAGCAGTTTTTATTATTTTAATTTCGATAGTTTAGTATTTTATCACTAGTTTGAATTTAATTCGTTTACTAGTAATTTAATATTTTAATTAATTTGCTCATTTTTAGAATTATTAATTTTAGATTAAAATTTAAGTTTAGGTAATTTCAAATTAATCAATTTAATAGTCATTTTATTTTTATGCATTTCAAATTTTATTTTGCAAAATTAAGTTCTTTGTTTATTTTAAAGTTTAAATAGTTAATTTAGCTTAAGAAAATTACATATTGCTTGAATAAATCTAGTGTGACAAACTTTTAGTATTTAACTAGAACAATTCTAATTAATGCTAGTGGGAACGATACTTTACTCACTCTTTATTACTTGTCGCGACCCTGTGCACTTGCAGTATAGGTTTTAGAGCGCAAAAATGTAGTTTAATATTTTAATAATGAGATAGGAGGTTAAGCCGGTTGGATGTCGGAATTATGCTCTAGTCGATTCAATTGCAAGTATTATATAATAAATGTAGACATCATATTTTACTCGAATTTGTCTATGTTTTTGGGCTTAGATATTGAGATTTTTCGACTTCATTGAATTTATTTTTTTTAAATGATCTATAGTTGGTTTTTAGATCTAAATTAGATTTAAGGTCCATAATGACGAAAAGCCCTATCACCAAGTCCAATGTCTAAAACTTAAAATAGGAGCAACCTAATTCTGTCTCAAGCCCAAAATTGAAAATGCTAGGTTTTTATTTATTTATTTATTTTTCTTTCTTATTCGATAAATATCTAAAAATAAAAAATGAAAAAATCTTAAAAATAAAAAAAAAAGCTTCTAGATTTAACACACTTATCCAAACATTTGAAACTTGTTAGATAAAATTTCAAATAAAACCAAAAAAAAAATTCATTATCGGATCAATTTGATAACTCCATTTGTGTTGAGTGTTATACAAAAATGCAGCTAAGCTTAAGCTCGAATAAAGGAGGAAGGTGGTAGTAAATTTAGACAACCAAGTATAAAAACTAGTCTAATCTCATGAAATGAATTGATATCAGAGTTGCGACGTCCTTTACTCAATGATGCACTGCATCGGAGCCTAGGTGTAGTAAGAAGTATGCAAGGGTTGCTAGATCGTCGCCTGAAAGTGACATGCCACATCGATGCCTAGATGTGATGTCAAATAGGTAAAGGTTCTCATACCATAATGGATGGGGGTGGATAAAGAAGTTAGTCCATAACCATAAGCTTAGGTTAAGATCTTGGAATATAAGTATGCTTAATGGTAAGTTAGTTGAGATTTGGGAGGTTATGAATAAGAGGAAGGTTAACATCTTGCGTCTTCAAGAAGTCAAATGGGTTAGGGAGAAGGCTAGGGATATAGCACATTGGTAGTATAAGCTTTGGTTCACAGGGAAGTATAGAGAGCAAAATGGTATAGGTATCATCATAGATGACGAGTATCATAGGGATGTTGTACATGTTAAGAGACAAGGGGATAAGATTATTTTGGTTAAGCTAATTCGAATAGGAGAGGTTTTGAAAGTTATTAGTGCAAATGCACCCCAGATAGGAGAAAAACTTTTTATTGGCAGTGACTTTAATGGCCATTTAAGTACCGGTAGAGAAGGTTTTGAAAGCGTACATGAGGGTCTGAGTATGGTGTAAGAAATGAGGGTAGGGATGCTATCCTAAATTTTGCTTTATCCTATGACCTAACCCTAGTGAATACATTGTTTAGGAAGACAAATTCTCACATTGTAACCCTTAGAAGTGGGTCGAAAACAAGTTAGATAGATTTCTTTTTTACTAGGAGGAAGGATAGACATAAATGCCTAGACGATATGGTTATCTCATGTGAGAGTGCTATCACACAACATAGACTCTTAGTCTTAGATATAGGATTCATAAACAACATTGAAGGAATCGACAAAAAGGAATTGAAAGGATTCGATGATGGTAGCTAAAAGAAGATGCAATATGTAGAGATAGTTAGATCTAGAAAGAGGACTGGACAACAAAAGAAAACCCAAATGTATTATGGAATAAGATGGCAAAATGCATTCGGAAGGTGGGCAAAGAGACATTGGGAGTATCAAAAGGGCTTTGAAGAAGAACAACACAGAAGAGAGTTTTATAACTATAAGTTAGCTAGAAAAGAAGCAAAAAAGGCAGTGGCGAAAGCTAAAGCGAAGGATGTAAAAGAGATTTACAACTAGTTAAACCCAAAAGAGGGAGAGAAAAAGATATACAGACTAGTGTGAGGAAAAAAAATGAACAAGTGAGATATTCAAAGTTGCTTCAACTTTCAAGACATAAAACTTATGAGTCATACGATGAAACTATGGGAGTGAGGGATAGACCAAAGATTAAGAATGATTATAGAGATATTAGAGAATCAATTGGGTTTTATACCTGGTGGATTAACTATGGGGACAATACATTTGCTTATACAACTTATGGATCATTCTTGAGTAATGGGTAAATATCTGCATGTGGTCTTTATAGACCTATAGAAAGCATATGATAAATTACCTAGGGAGGTACTGTGATGGTCCTTAATGAAGAAAAGAGTTCTTGTGAAATATATTAAACTAAATAAAGACATGTATGAAGATGCAAGGACACATGTGACGACATATATGGAGGGCAAACAAGTGAATTTCCTATCATAGTGGGATTATATCAAGGGTCAGCGTTATGTCCATTCTTGTTTGCGGTAATAACGGATAAACAAACAAAATCCATCTAGGATAACATGCCTTGGTATATGATGCTAGTGAATGATATTTTTTGTGCATCGAGATTAGAGCTAATATCAATGCAAAGTTGGAACTATAGGAACAAACACTAGAATCAAGAAGGTTCAAACTAAGCAAAGTGAAAAATTGAAGACATGAAATGTAAATTCAGTTCAAACAAAGAGGAAGATCGAAACTTACTGACGTTATACCTAAGCAGGATTATTTTCGATATTTAAGGTCGATAATGCAGATGGATGGAGAGATTGATGGTGATGTGACACATAAGATTTAGGCTAGATAGACTAAGTGGAAAAGCACTACAGGTGTGCTGTGCGATAAAAGAATTCTTACATGATTGAGGAAAAAAGTTTTACAAGACAGTTGTTAAATCAACATTGCTATTTAGTAGTGAAAGTTGGGCGACTAAGAGCCTGCATACACAAAGATGAGTGTTGTACAATACAAATATTGTGGTGGATGTGTGGATGTACAAGAAATGATAGAATGAGAAATGAATCTGTAAGTAGGTCGGAGTGATATCTGCCAAAGACAAGATTTGTGAAAGTCATTTAAGTTGGTTTAGACACATACGATATAGATCTGTAGATGCTCTAGTTAGGAGAGTGATAAGTCTCTAAAATATACACTTTTTAGAGTATTTTATTGCATCAATTTTGATAAAATTATGGAATTTTAATATAATTTCTTCCAAATTTAATTAAATTGTTTTTATGTGCAGGAAATTCAAGAATAATGAGGAAATTGAGGAAATGACAAGAAAATCAAGGAAAAATGATTGAATTTGGTGTTTGAACCTTAACCTTAAACCTTTTCTAAAGCCCCTAAAACCTTTTACTCATACTCTACCATATCCCACATAAATCCTACCCCATTATCACATAAAATCCAAATACACCTAGCCCACCTTAAATCCCAAAATTTCATAAGCCAAAATTAAACACTCTAAATCCAACTCACAAGTATGGGTCATTCTTTTAATTTGTTGGATATGTACAAAAATATGTCAAGAAAAAAAGTCCAGTCCAAGAGAAACAGAATTGAAGCAACTCTAGCTTATACAAAAGGAGGAGCTGCCGCATAATGAAGGTGGACGAGGCTGGGTGACAACTGTCTATCTTCACCGATTATTTTCCTTGTTCAAAGACGTTGCAGGAGTTTTGGATAGGATGCTTTATTAGTTTACTCAGTACGTTAGCACTTGTATATAGCTTTAGATTAGGTTGATAGGAGGGAGGCTGAGTGACGGCAGCTTCTCCTCTGTATTCTGTTTTTAGTGTTGCTACGTTTCTTTTGAGCTTTCAAGTTCTTTAGTTTTTATAGATTTGTAAAGTGTTTACTCAAGTCACATTAAAATTTAAGCTTTCCTTATGGATTTAATTTCAATGAAATCTCAGTCTAGGTGATTTCTTGTGTCGTTTGCACTGCATCGCTCTTTACACATTCGGCTTAAATCTGCATTTAAATATCGACTCTGCTTTGTATTTTCTCTTT
Organism: Heritiera fomes; assembly: GCA_032173925.1. Lineage (NCBI taxonomy): Eukaryota > Viridiplantae > Streptophyta > Magnoliopsida > Malvales > Malvaceae > Heritiera > Heritiera fomes. Next base: position 2,065,724 of record JAPDPM010000017.1, read on the forward strand.
TGCTTTGTTTTACGGATTTTCATGTTCCAAGGATCTCGTACTGCTTGAATCCTGTTCTGCTGTGGCCGTCGTGTGAGAACAGAATAGAAGCTAGCTACTGGTAGCTGCTTAGCGTTGTTGCGGCTTGAAGTGAGTACCTGGCTGGAGCTTGGCGTGAGCAAAAGAGCCGTTGAACGTGGGCCTGTCTACAGCTGTTGGCTAGAAACGGTGAGGGGCTGCTGCGGCATGACAGGTGCAAAAGCAGTGGGTTGCTATTAGTGGCGTGAAAGACCTTGTGTTGATAAAGCATGACTTTTTGTTTCTTTTATTATTATTTTATGGTTTCATTAGTTAGTTTCAACTTTTGCTTTCGTAAGTTTATTATATTAATTATATATTAGTTTATTTAGTATTTTATTTTAGTTAGATATTTAAATTTTGATTAAATTTATGTTAATTATATTAATTTGTTAATTTATTAATTGAGAATTTGTTTTGCATGATAATTTAATTTAAGTTTAGGGTTAAAATTTTAGTTTTAGGAAATTTTATTTATTTTCATCATTTTTATGTTTATTTTATTTTCATGCATTATATATTTATTTTACATTTTAGTAGCTATTTTTATATTTGTTTGGATAAACTTAAGATGACCAATTTTAATACTTAGCTATTGCAATTCTAACTAATCATCGTGAAAACAATATTCTATTCATCACTTTATTACTTGTTGCGACCCGTGCACTTGCGGTATATGTTTTAGATGCAATAGAGAGTGGAGGTTATGAATGATAAAAAAAAGTCAAGACTATAGAAAGATTGAGAAAAACTTGGAAAGAAGTTATTAAGAAATATATGAAGGCATTAGAGTTGATGAACACATTGCCTTAGATAGGAATATGTAGAGGAGGAGAATACATATGGAAGATTTAACGTGAATTCAAATATTGGTTCATGTAGCCTACCTAATCTATTGGGATAAAGGCTCTAATGATGATGATGATGATGATGATGATCGAATTAAATTGGTCGAATATTTGAAACTCATATGGAATCCCCATTAGTCCCTATAAATACAACATTGCTAATGAAGGAAGTGTGAGAATTCATGTTGTTTGTGTTTCAGAAAACATCCTTCACTGGTATCCGAGCCAGATTCGGAGTCCCTGATTAGTTTTGATAAAAGCATGATCTCTTGTTACTTTCTGTTTATGATTACATGTAATCGTTTTAATGAGATTAATATGGATTAGAATGTATATGATATATTCAAAGGCTAGAAATCGAATTGTTGAAATTATATATATGATATATATCAATTTCGATTCAACTTATATGTGAGATATAATCTGTGATGCGAATTATTAATGGCGATTTCTGTATAAACGTTATGGAAGAAACAGAACAATGTCGAAAGTGTTCTAATGCGACTAAAATTAAAGTCAGTATGAGATACTGGCTGGAACATCCTGATAAGATTAGGACACTTCCGGATAAGGGGCGTTGGCAATGTCAATACTGTTGACCTTTTTTTTTTCGGGGGCTCCGCCCCCAAACCCCCGCAAAGGATGACCAAAGAGGCACTTGGAGAAGATGCTATTACCCTTAGGTTAACCCTTAGGGTTTCTCATTGGCTTGGGAAATCCATTTAGTTTGGGCTATAACTACGTCACGTTTATTTTATTGCTTAAATGCATGAGATGCATGGTTTATTTTGTACGTTTATGATATGAAAATCATATGATAAATTTTGAAAAGTAAAATTGGTGAGATCTTATTCAATAAACTAAGAAAATCCCTCAAATTAAATTAAATCAATAATAGATGCCTACCAATGAATAGCACTCGTCAAGACTAGAATCGATTTTGTTATGTTTGCCAAAGCAAAATATCATATCTATCTTAGTAAGACGCGATGGGATAATAGTGATATCCAAAGGCTATAAATTGGGTTGACTTAACTAGATTTCCTCAATAGGATTGGGAATCTAGAGGCATAAAGTTGGGCTTCCATTCATGAGATGAATTAGAACAAGTGTTGTTCACCCAACTATCCAAGAGTTACATGAGATGTAATTGGTAAGTGTTGCCTACCTAAATAGCCAAATCTTGGGCGATTAGCCAAAGCTAACTCTAGATAATGTGAAATATGGATCTTGGCCCACTAGAGAAATTATGTGATAATTTTTCCGAATTAATAGTGAGGGTTGTTGATTTGATAAAAATAGTGGGAACATCATTTAATAAATATTTAATTAAATGAATGCATTCATGATACTTATATTTTGCATATTTTTGTTGTAGATTACCATGGCATCAAACACAAATAACACACTTTCACTGCGATCTGTCCTTGAGAAGGACAAGTTGAATGGGACAAACTTCCTGGATTGGTACAGGAACCTGAGGATAGTCCTCAAGCAAGAAAAGAAGTTGTATGTCCTTGAGATTCCCTTACCTGAGGAACCACCCTCTAATGCTCCAAGGGCAGAAAGAGATGCTTATAAGAAGCATCAAGATGATGCATTGGATGTTAGTTGCCTTATGCTTGCCTCCATGAATCCTGAGCTTCAAAAGCAACATGAGGAAATGGATGCGTTCGATATGATCGAGCATCTCAAGCAACTCTACCAAGAGGAAGCTAGGCAAGAAAGGTACAATGTCTCTAAGGCATTGTTTCAGTGTAGGATGGCAGAGGGGACTCCCGTTGGTACTCATGTGCTCAAGATGATTGGGTACATTGAAAACCTCGAAAGATTGGGATTTCCTTTTGGCCAAGAGTTGGCCACTGATGTGATTATGCAATCGCTGCCAGACAGCTACAGTCAGTTTGTTGTTAGTTACAACATGAATGAAATTGACAAGACTCTGCCACAGTTACTTAGCATGTTGAAAACAGCTGAATCCAACATGAAAAAGGCCAAGCCCAAAGATGTCTTAATAGTTAAGAAAGCTAAGGGCAGGGCTAATGCAAAGGACAAGAAAAAGGGTAATAAAACCAATGGCAAGTTCAAGCCCAAGGATACTGCACTGAAGCCTAAAGGTAGGGTTGCCAAAGAAGGGAAATGCTTCCATTGCGGTGAGACCGGACATTGGAAGAGGAATTGCAACAAATACTTGGAAGAGCTAAAGAAGAAGAAAGGAAGTGAGACTTCCACTTCAGGTATTTATGTTATAGAAGTTAATCTATCTACTTCTTCATCATGGGTATTAGATACTGGATGTGGTTCTCACATTTGTGTAAATGTGCAGGAACTCAAAAGGAGTAGATCGTTGACTAAGGGCGAGGTCGACCTGCGAGTGGGAAATGGAGCAAGGGTTGCTGCATTAGCTGTAGGAACTTATATTTTGACATTGCCCACAGGGCTTGTTTTAGAATTAGATGATTGTTATTATGTGCCTTCCATCACTAAAAACATTATTTCTATTTCTTGTTTGGACAAGAAGGGTTTTTCATTTATAATAAAGGACAACTGTTGCTCCATTTATTTAAATGATATCTTTTATGGTAGTGCACAACTAATTAATGGTCTTTACATTCTAAATCTTGATATGCCTATTTATAACATAAATGCTAAAAGGATTAAATCTAATGATCAAAATCCAACATATCTCTGGCATTGTCGTTTGGGACACATAAATGAGAATCGCATTTCCAAACTCCATAAAGATGGAATTTTGGACTCATTTGATTTTGAATCGTATGAGACATGTGAATCTTGTTTGATGGGTAAGATGACTAAAGCCCCTTTCAAAGGACATAGTGAAAGGGCAAGTGATTTATTAGGCTTAGTACATACAGATGTATGTGGACCTTTAAACACATAGGCCAGAGGTGAGTTTATGTACTTTATTACATTTATTGATGATTTCAGTAGATATGGCTATGTGTATCTTATGAGACACAAGTCAGAATCTTTTGAAAAGTTCAAAGAATTCAAGAATGAAGTACAAAACCAACTTGGCAAGAGCATTAAGGCACTTCGATCAGATCGAGGTGGTGAATACTTAAGCCAAGAATTTTATGACTATCTTAAAGAGTGTGGGATTGTCTCACAACTCACTCCTCCAGGTACACCACAATGGAATGGTGTATCTGAAAGGAGAAACCGAACTTTATTAGATATGGTTCGATCAATGATGAGTCATACAGATCTTCCAGAATCCTTTTGGGGACATGCATTAGAAACAGCTGCTTTTACACTGAACCGTGTTCCATCTAAATCGGTTCCAAAGACACCATATGAGATATGGACTGGTAAACATCCCAGTATGTCTTTTATGAAGATTTGGGGTTGTGAGGCTTATGTAAGACGTCAAGTCTATAACAAACTTGCACCTAAATCTGATAAGTGCTATTTTGTGGGATATCCTAAACTAACTAAAGGATATTATTTTTACAATCCCACTGAGCGTAAAGTGTTTGTAGCTCGAACAGGTGTCTTTCTAGAAAGAGAATTCATTTTTAGAAGAACTAGTGGGAGAAAAGTAGAATTTGAAGAAATTCAAGAGCTACAAGATAGCGCACCCGATGTTGAGATGGAGCCTGAGCAAGCACCACAAGTTGTTGTGGAACCAGAACCACAAGCTGTTGTGGAGCAACCGCCTGCTCAAGAGACACAAGCCTTGCGTAGATCAGTTAGAACACATCGTGAGCCACAGAGATTTGGATTTCTAATGACTCAGAACGGTGATGTATTGCTCATGGACCAAGATGAGCCTACTACCTATCAAGAGGCTATTACAAGGCCAGACTCTGAGAAATGGCTTGAAGCCATGAGATCTGAGATGGAATCCATGTATGCCAACCAGGTTTGGACCTTGGTTGACTTACCCGAAAGGGTAAAACCTATAGGGTGTAAATGGGTTTTTAAGAAGAAAACCGACATGGAAGGAAATGTTCATACCTATAAAGGGCGATTGGTTGCTAAAGGTTTTAAACAAATTCATGGTATTGACTATGATGAAACTTTTTCACCAGTCGCGATGATCAAATCCATTAGGATCTTGCTTGCGATAGCTGCATACCATGATTATGAAATCTGGCAAATGGACGTCAAGACCGCTTTTCTTAATGGAAAGCTACTCGAGGATGTGTACATGACACAACCTGAGGGTTTTGTTGATCCAAAAAATGCTGGAAAGGTTTGTAAGTTGCAACGTTCTATTTATGGACTAAAGCAAGCTTCTCGAAGTTGGAATCTTCGTTTTGATGATGCAATCAAAGAGTTTGGTTTCATCAAGAACGAAGATGAACCTTGTGTCTACAAGAAGGTCAGTGGGAGCACTATTGTCTTCCTGGTGTTGTATGTAGATGACATACTACTCATTGGGAATGACATCCCTACCCTTCAGTCTGTAAAGACTTGGTTAGGGAATTGCTTTTCAATGAAGGACTTGGGCGAAGCTACCTATGTACTAGGTATAAGGATTTATAGAGATAGATCAAGGAAATTAATTGGCCTAAGTTAAAGTGCATACATAGATAAAGTGCTAAAGAGGTTTAGCATGCAGGATTCCAAGAAAGGATTCTTGCCTATGACACATGGCATTACTCTCTCAAAAGAACAGTGTCCTACAACACAAGAAGAGAGAGAACGTATGAGTAAAGTTCCATATGCATCTGCTATTGGATCCATTATGTATGCCATGTTATGCACACATCCCGATGTCTCGTATGCCTTGAGCATGACGAGTAGATATCAAGTTGATCCTGGTGAACGTCACTGGATCACTGTCAAGAATATTCTTAAGTACTTGAGAAAGACTAAGGATACATTCTTGATATATGGAGGTGAGGAAGAGCTCATTGTAACAGGTTACACTGATGCTAGCTTCCAAACTGATAAAGATGACTATAGATCGCAGTCTGGATATGTTTTTTGCCTTAATGGTGGTGCTGTGAGTTGGAAGAGTTCAAAGCAGGCGACCGTGGCCGATTCTACAACAGAGGCAGAGTATATAGCTGCCTCTGAAGCTGCTAAGGAGGCTATTTGGATCAGGAAGTTCATTACTGAGCTTGAAGTTGTTCCTAGCATTACAGATCCGATTGAGCTCTATTGTGACAGCAATGGAGCCATCGCACAAGCTAAGGAACCTAGATCTCACCAACGATCCAAACATATACTACGGCGCTTCCATCTCATTCGAGATATCATCGAGAGAGGAGATGTGAGGATATGCAAAGTACCAACTGACGATAACATCGTCGACCCACTGACGAAGCCTTTGACGCAGCAGAGACATGATCGTCACACTAGGTCACTAGGTATTAGATACATGAGTGAATGGTCTTAGTGCAAGTGGGAGATTGTTGGATTATGCCCTTAGAACCATTCATTAGATGATTGACTTTGGCATTTTTATGTATCATGACATTTTATTTATAGTTCATTATTATATTTGTCTTATAACTGCGTAATGTAATCTTATATGATAATGTCCTTAGAATAGTAATAACACACTATTCTTAAAATATCCCTAGTCAAGTATTATTGTGAACAAAGATAACAATGATATGATAAGACTAGTATGTGGTTGACTGATGACCATTGTCATGGATATAGGATATCAAGTCATCACATAGGTACATGTTAGAGAACTATGTACTGGATCGACCCTCCATGAGAACGCTACATGGATTGTTATATGAGTGTCATAAGCGATTCTCATAGTGATGATGGTGTATGTGATCCTTTGACTTGAGATCATCAGAGATCCCAACATAGAGAATTGCATACTTTAATGCTGCTAGATGTCATTCGTAACAGGATGGACTATAAAGGTAGTAATTGGGTATGCCTTGATCTATGTAGAGGGATGTTGAGTGATCAAGATAGGATTTATCCCTCTTATATAACAAGAGTGATGTCTTGGGCCTTTTGATAGAGTGAGACTAAGAAATGCATGGCCGTGCTCGAATAAGTCAATATGAGATATTGATTTTATTTGTTTAATTAGTCTACTCAGGAATCAAGAAACGCTGATTAGACTATACAAGTGTGACACATTCCATGACTTGTGTCTAATCAAGACATCAAAGGATAAAGGGATTAGACTACATGGTAACATCTATCACGAGTAAGGTTATGTCGAGTCATTGACATTCTCGTTACATGGGTAGCAATGATGTGTTGCTAGATACCGCTCATTGCCTGTGACAATTTTGTCATTGCCATTGTTTTGAGAACCTATTGGGTCGCACACTTAGAACTGATCAATGAGGAGCTTAATTAATCCTATTCTGAATTGGATTAAGGATATAACTAATCCTATTCTGAATTGGATTAGGGATATAACTAATCCTATTCTAAGTAGGATTAGAGTTCTGTTTGGCAGTAAATTTTAGGGTAAAATTTACTGCCTATAAAAGGATGTTTTCTGAAACATAGCCGCACAATAACAACAATTAGAAAACAGAAAAGTATTCTTATTAATCGAAGCTAGCAGTTCGGTTATAAAGAATAAAAAAAAAACGTTCCTTAAGGCTTCTGATCGTGAGACGTTCAAGAGTCGTGAGATCCGTTCGTGTGGATACCATAGAGGCAGGAACGAAAGGTTGTTGCTTGTGACTCCACCAACGACAGAAATCAAAGAAAACATTAGGTAAAATCTCGAAACCCTAATTAGGCAACTCTCCGAATCGATCCTGGTGGAGGCCGAATGATTTAAATTTCGCTGCATGTTTGTTTCGGTTTCCTTCAGTTTGATGCATGAAATTAAACTAGATGAATGTAGAAACATGTAAAAGCATGAAATTAAAGAGAAAATGTTGAAATTCCATGAATTTCTCAACATGCAGATTTCAGCCATGGCTAAGGGGAGATGTTATTGTGCTTCAATTGATGAATTTAGAGTGCTATTAGATTGTAGAAATTTTAAGGAGACTGTAGGTGAAGTCGAAATTAAAATCAGACTTAAAACGGTGAAGTTATGTTTTAACACCGATAGAATTTATACTGGTTCAACATTTTCAATGTACAATGTGGTTGCAATTAGTAGTGAAAAATAGATCAAAATTTTAAGTGAAGTGAATTATTATTGTTGGTGAAATGTTTTGCAGCCCAGGAGGATTAAATTACTTGTGGTGCTATCGGATAAATCACTAACGACAAACAGATAAGGGATGAGTGTGGAAGCCTTAGGGATATTATGAATGCATGATTTTATTGAAAATAATTTTTGGAATTATTTTAAAACTCAATTGCTTTAGAATTGTGGAAATTGTGACTTTTGGCTGGTATATTAAACTGTGTTTGAAGTGCAGGATGGTTAGGCAAATAGCAGCCATTATGCTGCTAAAATTTCTTGGAAATTTTATAAAAATAATGAAATATTTCAAGTGCATGATTTAAATGAATTTCATAACTTTTGGCACTTTGTTTAATATTTTTCATAAAATGGTGATTTATTGAAAAATAATATTTAAATATTCATGTTGTCGAATTTAATTAAAGTGAAGCTACCAATATATTCCTATAAGTGTTTTACAGTGTAATAGAATGTTTATAAAAATTATCACTGAGATATGAATATTTTATAAATTGTTTTCATTGTACTGTTCATTGTGTTACTTAAATACCTTTATAGATTAACTGAGGATTTTATTAATATTTATCAGATTCCTTAAAGGTTTTTATATTGTTTATAAACTGTTTTGAGACTGTTAGGCCTCGTATCATGCTCACGTGTTACTGTACCGTTACAGTTACAGTTACTGTTGCTTATTAATATTGATCATATCATCAGCGTCCCAGTTGTCATCTGATCAATGCACACTAAGGACACCTATAGACTATGTCCATATGTCTCACGTGTTACTGTTACTGTTTCCTATGGGGATTACTATTATAGCATGATATATTTTGGGTGTTGCCTAATTTCCACTCACGTGTTACTATTTACTATACTGTTTTACTGAACTGTCACTATTATTGAAGTGACTACTGTTTATTGAACCGTATACCTTACTGTTTACGGAATTGTTGTTGTACTGGGTTTAGTGATTTTAATTATCTTATGGAAATGTTTAATATTTGTTTCTTATGGAAAATGTGATTATTCTAATTTCATATCAAAAAAATTCAATTACTACTCCTTATAGTCGTTACTAGGTTCCGGGACACGACATGTATTCTAAAATTACTCCTATACTCTATCCAGATCCCTAACTGACTGTAGTATCCTTCCTTTTATCGTCCCTAGTGCACCGATAGGAAAGTAAACAATTTTATGCATATAGATTTTACAATATCAGTCTTGCATAAGATTCTCTTATTGAGCACATTTCGCTCACCCCTTTATTTTCTACTCCACAGATTATTTGCAGTGATTGCCTTGATATATCGTTCCAAGGACTAGGCTGCATTTTATTACCCCAAGGTAGCTTCTAGTGGATCCTGAAGGTATATTGATTTTACTTTTATATGTTCAGACGTATTTGTACAGTACTATAGTTATGTAAATTATATTCAGGGGATGTAAATTCTAAAGGATTACTGTTTATGTAAGTACTTTGTATTTCGAAATCAAATAAATTACTTTTGTAAATTGGTTACTGTTCAAAGTAAGTGTAGGATAAAGGCATCGCAGACAGCCCAACCATTACCGTATATGTGTAATTGTGTTAAATACTGTGAATTACGGACTATGACATAAACCTATCCACAACCCAACCCAACCCAACCGACCAACTTCATGGCCTCTTTCAAATTTTCTACTTACAGACATAGTCGACTATCTCTCTCAAGAAGAATCAGCAATTGTTCCGTTGATAAGAGTTTTTGGATTTCCTTCTTTTCCTTTGATTGAAAGTATAAAATTGTTGGAGTTTAATTGCTGTGATTAGGTATGAATTTTGTCTTTGTTTTGCTGCATATTGAAATTTGGATTTAACAAAAACGAAATGACAAAAGGTGGATGATAGCGCCAATAGCATACCGCTATTGCCGCTATTTATTGTTCCTCTACTATTAGTGGCTGCTAACAACCGCAATTAGTGTGATTACTCTCTCACATCTCAATTGCAGTGAATAGCGGTATTGGGCGGAGCCGCTACCGCGAAATAGCGGCTGCTACATGGCTATTCGGACACAATTTAAAACCTTGGGTAATCCCGTTTTCAATGAATAGTTTTTTTTTTTAAGTTATGGTTTCAGACAAGATTCGAAGTTACTGTATATGATTTTGATTGCTTTGGAATATACTTGTTTGTTATTATTTTTCTATTTTGTATTTTTATTTTGATAAAAATTTAAAGAAATTCAAGAAGTCAAGTTACTTGTTTTAGCAGTAGCTGGTATTGAACCTCAAACGCGAGGCAACGTACATTTGCAAACGTCCAAGTGTTCAAAGGCGCTCGCTAGAATGATTGCTGTTAGCAATCCTTAATTTGAAAAATACTGGATCTCCAGTCCATTGCAATTCCCATATATTAGGGTGCCAACGTGCCGTGGGCACCGGCTTGGGCAACAAACCCACGGCACGTTCGAGCCACATTTGGATAACAAAAAAAAGCATGTTTAGCCCATAAAACTAGGTTCTTTTTACCATTTTATCCTAACTAAAATATTATGATTTCCTACCTTCAACAGTTCGACGCTCACTATTACACTACCCACTTTTCCACTTTCTTATTTTTTTGTCTATTATTAATTTTTATTATAGTCAAAAATATATTTTTTATTGAGTTGGTGTCAGATACGTTAAATTTATTATTATTCAATTCACATGTTATTCTATTTTTTTATCAAATAAATTTTTTAAAAATTCCTTCTTTTTTTAAAAATCAATAAAATATTTTAATGTTAAATTACATTAAAAATTTACATACAAATATTTTTGAAATATTTATTTTCATAAATTATTATTTGATATATTAAATAATTTTAATAATTTTTAATTACTCATTAACATCTTAAATATATATATCAATTTTAAAATATATAAATTTTAGTCTAATATCTTGTGTCATTTTTTACTCCCATCGTACTTCATCTCACCGTTATCACTTCCCATCACTAATTTTAATTTCATTACTACAGTATCCAATCTCACTGCTATATTAATAATTCTTGCTGTATTAATAATTCTTACTGCTTCCTCTGATTTCAATCTCACCAAAACTCATTGCACTATCCATCTAAAGTAGCCATTAATTAGAAACTGTACCAAGAAGGCAATAACGTATAGGATATAAAAATCCTTTTTTGAAGACACTACCTTTTAGTGCATAATCTAGGAAACTCAATCATCATATATAGAACGATTTACTGCGTAATCTAGAAAACACAATCCATCAAAGATGATTTACTGCATAATATCAATAAACTAAGCTGGAATAGTTAACTTTATTTATGCTGCTCTGTATATATGTAAGTAAAAAGAGCCCCTTAACTTCGGATGAGAGCAGCGAAGAGCAGTTCGTTCCATGTATCAGGAACGCCGGGGAGACACCAATGTGTACAATCTGTGCCGCGGCGGCCTCCGTAGCCAAAGGCTGCAGGGTGTCCGTCTGTTCTTAGTTGCGACAAGCCTGTTATATCTAGCAAATGAACTGGCTTTGACACACTTCGCAACACTTTCTTTAAAACAACTTGAGCAGGATGCGGACCTTCCGGATAGTCCATGCTAAACAATGGCTGCGTCTCCCCTCTGCAAGTCTTTGCTGTCTTATCCCCCCAATCCCTCGAACTAGCGCATAAAGAACAAGACCAAGTCAATCTAATATACCAACATCTTATCTTAACCTTACTTGTAAAGTAAAAAAATTTTGCTGACAGTATATTGGATAATTACCCTTAACATATATAAATTACTTACTCCATATGATCGGGGGAGACGCCTTGGAAGAACACCTTGGTTTTAGCAGGATCTACATTGAGGTTCACCCATCTGGCCCATGTCCGCAACGCTTTCTCATACGCAACCATGCGATTCATGTCTTTGTGAGTTATCTTATTGTCTTGGATATAATCCCATCTGCAACAGTATGCCCAAAAATTCACCCAAAAAATTCTAAGCATGGAAGTTAAAAGGAAGGTTAGTTGAGGACTCACGGTTGCTTTCGACCGGTGTGAAGCCACCAATGCCAAGTGTCAAAGATCAACACATCAGCTCCTTTCCAAAGTTGTCCACTCGCGATTGAGTTGAGTTTTAGAACTCGCCCGTGTTTTTCATTAATAATGTCAACAAGAAATGCATTCCGCGAGAACATAATTGAAACTCCATATCCCTGCAAATCAAGAGTATCATATCGGCAAATTCTACCTAGAATTTTATGCATATAATTATAATAATAATTTTCAAACATGTGATTAGAAATCAAGCAGTTATAACTCCTCTCAGTTGAGAAAAAGAAGGGAAAAGACTACAGGGAAACTGATGGTGGAGAGGCCTCCGATTCTTTGCGTGGTGTATTTGGATCCAGGTACAGCATTATGAAGCAAGCATGAGAGTGACTGCCATTGATTTGAGCTCAGTGAGTCACCGACAAACATGATCCGCTTCCCTCTAAATCTTCGTAAAAAGTCTCTACCATTGAACCTGCTTAAGTCAAAATAAATTTAGGATTTACCATGATCTGGAAGCATAATACAAATACAATAGAGGTTTTAGTCTTGCGGTTAGACTCTTACCTATTACTTTTTTTCCTAATATTTTATATATATATTTTTATTATTTATACATATTAGGCTTACGTAATTTATGATTCATTCTTAAAAATATTAACTGTGTGATGATGACTAATGCATTCAAAATTACAATTGATAAAAAAATAACGGAAAACAACTAAAACCTTAATCTTTTATTTCAAAAATAGTATATGTTTAAAAAACAACAACAAAGCTAATATGCTTTGTACTATACGTCACCACAAAAAATACGGTTTTTAGTGGCACTTTAATTCCGACTGTTTGAAAAACAGCCTGCAATTTCATTCTTTTAATCGACTTTTCCTGGCTTAAACAGAAATGCCGTTGTTTACGTTGCTTTAAACAACACTAAAGACTATCACCCAACTATTTTAGTTTGAATAATTTACGTTGCAACTCTATGTCGGAATTTGCAAAACTTGTACCGGCATCAGAGTACAAGACCGTCGGAAAACTTTTACTGGCTTCACCTAGCCGGCGGTTAGCTGGTGGTCAACAAACCGCCGGTAAGGTTTTTACCGATGGTTGATATATAAGTACCGGTAAAAGTCAATTATCTTGTAGTGCGTTTTTTCTTCATTGATGATGGCATGCTATATTTCCCTAACCAAACAAATTAAAGCCACTTCCAAGTCTAAAGTCCAAATTTAAATGATTAAAACATCTACCATTAACTTCAAAATAGAGGGATAATATTGAACACATCTTAAGCCGGTGAGCAATGGTGCAACAATAAGTACACCACTATAAGCCCATTGATCGAGCACTAAGAACAAACCCTATTACTAAACCACTTACCTTAGGCTAAAATTAATTCTTTTTATATAAACAAATGTTCCCATTTATGTAAATTGAAATAAGAATACTAAAATATAAAACAAGACCATAGGTAAAAGAAAATTTTTTCTCAAAAAAAAAACTATAATTTGTGAAACACATGATATCGACTTAAATGAATGGTTATGAGATAGATCAAAATCAAACAATAAGTTGTAATATAACACAATTAATGGGAAATATAGAAAAGGAAAAAGTTATACCTTGGCAAGTTGCATGAAGCGGGTTGCCATCTATAGTTTGCATAGAGGTGGTCGGGTCGACCATTGCCTTGGCAATTGAATTCTTGCAGTATGAAGGGGCAAGCAGTTGAATTGTAAAGAGGATAAGAAGCATCATACACCCATTTTCCTTTGTAAAGATCACATCTGCTTCCATGTACATGCTGCCAAAGTTCAAAAACAAACAAAAATGCTGCAAAAGCAAAAGGACCCATCGTATGTTTATTAGAGAAAAGAAAGAGAAAGGAGGAGAATCTGTTGTTCAGAGCTCAGAAAGTCTGTGATTCTGGTTTTTTAAAAAAAACAAAGTACAAAGATAAGAAGAAACTTGGGATTGGATGCTGTAATTCGTAAAAGCAATGGCAATGCAACAGAGATATTGCAAATGTCACAAACAAATTAGTATTACTAGGGAGAGAGAGAGGAGATAGGCAAAAGAAAGTTATGAGAAATTGGTTTATTGGTCGTCTTTTTATAGGGAATGGGCTCAGTAAGAAAACGTAGTTGAAGTTCTTTTTTTGGGTGCACGTAGTTGAAGTTGCCCTTGCCTCAAGTTTGGGCTGACTCAGTCTCTCTCTTTCAAGACTCGAGTCTGTTGCCCTTGCCTCAAGTTTGGGCTGACTCAGTGAAAACCAAATCAGAGCAAAAATAAGGAAAGAAAAATAAAGCCACGTGCTTATAGAGATTTATAGAAGTAATTAACGTCAATCAATTCCATAATTGAATGAAATTTAATGCAAATTACATATTTGAAGGGGTCAATCGGTTGTACATAGAAAGCAAAACTAATCGTATAAATCATATATGTAAACTAATCTTATTCAGCCTTAATTTTGGTAATTTTGTTTTAAGGTTCGCATATATGTAGCAAAGGAATTGTTTTAGGCTTATTGTCACCTCTTACTTGAACTAATGGGCTTTTTCTATGTGCATGCATGCCTGCAAGGTCACTGTTTATATTATTCATCAACGAAACAAAAAAAAAATCAAGTTGCTGTTGCTGTGTAGTTTTATTTCCTCTTTCTTTATTTTTATATTTTTATTTTAATTGTTTATATTGCTTTGTTTTTTCTATTTTTTGAATTGGTTTTTTTATTTTTATTGTTCTTTTTCTTTTTTTTAATAATGATTTATTTTTTATTATTTTATGTAACCTTAGGGATAATATTGTAATTTTAATTTCTATAAAATATTATTAATATAATTTTTTGTATATTAATGTTAATTATTAACCTTTGCATTTCATTTGGCTGGTCTACATCTGGATTTCAAAGTGTAACATAGAAAGTTATAATCATAATCAAATATTATCTTTCTAAAACTTGTAATCATATATAATTCACTTAACAACTTCACAAACTTCTCAAAAAAAAAAACAATTTGACTAATTGAGTAATATATAACTAAACTAAATAACTAAATCCAAGTTCGTACACATGATCGACTTAGTTGAATCTTGATAAAATTGGGAACATAATTAAAATCAAGGATTAAAGGAAATGAATCAATTATCATATATATATATATATATGTATATTACAAGTTATATGCTTATACGTCAAATATTTATGATATGGATTCTTATGTGGATAAGTTACATTTTTGACACATAATGTTAGAACTTGTTAATTTATACTGTACATGTACGGAATAATAAATTTTAAATAAATAAATTTTTGAT
The DNA here is from genome assembly GCA_032173925.1 of Heritiera fomes. NCBI lineage: Eukaryota > Viridiplantae > Streptophyta > Magnoliopsida > Malvales > Malvaceae > Heritiera > Heritiera fomes. Next base: position 2,081,095 of record JAPDPM010000017.1, read on the forward strand.
ATTTTATAAATATCGAAAGAAATGTGTGATAGAATCGAAAATTTTCAGGTTGTACAAGGGTAAAGTTAATTTCCTTCAAGGGTTGATCAAAGTTGATCAAATTTATGATTTATGTGGCTAAAGAAATAAATAAAATAAATGAAATTTTAAATAGAAAATGGGCTGAACCAGAAAAGAAAATGGGCAGTGGCAACATGAGTAAATATGGTGACTTCAAAGGGCTTTCAAGACTTTAAATAAATGATATCAGAATTTTATTAAATAAAATTAATTTATCACCAATCAAATTAAGCCAACAAGCAAGTTTCATTTATTTCTACAGCTGAGTTGCACCGCCTCAGCCAATTCCTGCATCAGTCACGTTCTGTTCTTCTTCTCCTCCACCGATCCTCTTGCTCCAGCTCTGAAATATCATTCTTTAATTAACAACCAAACTCCTTCATATAACCTTCTCCTCACCACCATAGCTTCATTATTCCTTAAAAAGTTCAGCCAAAAATCGCGCAAGAGAGGTTCCTCTGAAGCTGGACAGTGGCGTCTTGAGCAGGTAAACTTTTCAGCCAACGTTTTATGTTTTGAGCCACTGGTTTATGGTGGTGTTGGTTAGGTAGATGATGTGTGTGCATATAGTTTGGAATAAAAACCTGAAAGCAACTCAGTAGGGCTGAATCTTTTGTTGTTGATGGCAGTAATGACTGAATGAAATCTTGCTGTTGCGAGCATGTATGTAACGTGAATGGAAGAGATGAAATTCTGCTGTGTAGGTCTGTGTATGTGGCGTGGCTGACTTGAATAAGAGACAAATATGGAAAGGAAATTATGTATATACAGGGGACATGTTATTGAATGATAATAATAATGTTAAGAAATAAAAACATGGTGTATTACAAGCATGAAGACCGAATAGAAAAAGGGGCTAACTAGAAAAATCGAGTGAAGTTGGACTGATCTGACTTTGTTGTCCGTTGATGCAAAAAATTTAAGAGTAAAATAGTGTTTAAAAGATATAAAACAGAAAGTAAGGACTGGAACCAAAAATGAAAATGGAAAGAGAGGTGGAAATTTTATTTCTGACCGGTTGTAATGAGATGGCATGAAAGTCAGAAATAATGGGCTGTTGTGGCGTGGAAAGGGAGCTGAATTGATGATGAATGACCAAGTGAAAATGTTCAATAAAAGAGGCTAATGAGAAATGAAAGGAGAAAGGAAAAAATGGCTGAAAATAGTGCGGAAAACAAGAAGAAAATGAGCATGTGTTGCCGTGAATAAGGAGGAAAAATATAGACTAAAAAAAAAACTGAACAGAAAACAAGAAGGAAGATTTAATTGTTATGTTGACCCAAGAGGAGTGCAATAGAGGTTGGCATGATAGTCAACAAAAGAGGCAAAATTTAAGAACAAATGTAGTCAACATACGAGGGCTGCCGATTATGGAGGAAATAAAAGGAATAAAATATTACATTTTGTTCACCAACAACTGGTTGGCATGGGTGACAAGCGGCCCTCGTCCCTTAAGCAAGGTCAAGGTTCGAATCTTGACTTGTGTATGGAGTGCCAGTGTTGGGAGGGGGACAAGCCTAACCATGCTCTGCTTCTCCTGACTCCGAAATAGTCATAGAAAGTAAAAACCGGGGGGTTTCGACCAAAAAAAAATATTACATTTTGTTCTTTAAATGACTGAAATTTACAAGGGAAATGACAGCACATTTAAGTGGTCTATTGACTAAAAATGAAAACAATGAATTTTAATTAGATAAAGGTCATTCGGCCATAATGGGAAGAGAGGAAGAATGGCATTAAAAATAGCCATTTTTAATTAGGAGAATTTACTTACATTTACATTTTGATGTAAATCATAGTTTAAAATAAAAAGGAAAATTAAGCTAATGATTTTGGTGAATTATAATGCAGTCGGAAGTTCAACGTTCGTGTGTTGCATGAGATAGCGCGATCTCGATAAACCGGTAAGAGACGCGTGTGTAGATTTGTAGGGATATCCAAATGCATGCTTTATGTGCTATGGCTTTTATACGAATTATGGAATATTGGTTTGCCTCCAATTACATGAAATATATGGTTTTCTGGTTGGTGAACTGTGTTTATAAGTGCAGGGGGCTAAGATTCGGGCAGTCGTTATACTGCCAAAATTTATTTGAAATATTTCTAAAAATGTTAGAAATTATTTTGGTGCATTATTGATATTTTCCTAGCCTCGAAAGGGATGAATTAAATATTTTTCATAAATGGTGGAATTTTCGAAAAGTAGCGATTAAATATTTATGATACCGATTTTGATAAAGGTTTCGCTACTGAAAATTCATCCCACGTGTTTGATAGTGAAAGGTGGGATTAGTAAAGTGAAATGGTGAATAGTGAATATTTTATAATTATTTTTAGGATGATATACACTATTCTATTTATGATTTTCCTTTATGGATAAAATAAATTTCATCATGTGTAATGATTTCTATAAAGGCTTCAATACTATGAAATTATTGTTTTGAGACTAAAATGTCTCTGCACATGTTTTATAGCGTGAAATGTGTTGGTGAAATTACTATTAAATTTGGAAAATAAATATTTCTATTTTCCCAAAAAGTATGAAATTACTGAAAATGATTTCCTATAACCTTGAATTTAAAGTTTTGAAAAGGAAAGTGTGGAAATATGCGTATATGTGTACTACGGTGAAAAGGTACAGTTATGAGAATTTTATCTCATATTGAAATTATTTTATAAAACTGTTATCACCGTACGATATTACGATTTATACCTTTATGGATTTTTTGAAAGATGTTATTGATTTTACTTAATTCCATAAAGGTAACGAAAATTCACATATACTGTTTTGAGACTATTAGGCCTCATATCATGCTCATGTGTTCATGTGTACCTTCTCATGTGTTGTGCTGTTGACATTGAGCCATCTTCAGCGGTCTCGGCGTCACTCGCTCAGTGTACGACCGAGGACACTTATAGATTATGGCCATAGATCTCATGTGTTTATTATACTGTCCCTACAGGGATCTCACGTGTACCTTATTATTCTTTACAAGACTTATAGCATGATATCATCAGGGTGTTGCCTGGTCTTCACTATTATTCCACTTGTTATTATTGGTTTTGGTGATAACTATCGAAATATATTGTTTATTGTGATGCTTTATCACTGATTGGTGAAATATGTGAACGAGTGTTTAATTGCTACACGTGTTTTAAGTGATTGATTTCAATAGTGGAAATCAAATAATTTCCAAGTGTTGTTCACATGATTTAATAAATTATTTTATTTAAATATATGATATTTTATATGCAGTAAATATTTTAGTGAGTTTATATTAAAATAAATTTTTACTCCCTATAGTTGCTCTGGGTTTTCGGAACAAGACAGGTATTTCAAAATACCTTCTATGCTCCATCTGGATTTCCCGGCCGACTATAGTATCACACCCTTGTAGAGTGCTAGTTTATAAATATGAAACTAAAGGTTTTACTGCATGTAGTCTTCAAGGTATTAAGATTTGCATACAAATCTTTTACTGAGCCGTGGTTTTGCTCACTCCAATATTTTATCTCTCCAGATATTTTGCAGTGACCATTTGAGGTATTTCATTCGAGGATTAGAGGCTACGTATTGAGCAGCCTGAGGCAGCGCTTCTAGATCCCGGAGGTATAATTAATTTAATCTATATGTTCATACTTATGATTTATAATACTACGATATTGTATTAATTATGGGGATATAAATATTGATCACAAATACAAATTGTGAATATTTATTTCCGTTAACTATATTAAATTATGAAAATCATGTTTTCATTGAATTAAAATGTGGAAACTAAGATATCGCAGATAACCCAACCTGTTCATGTGTGGTGAAAACATATAAAAAGTGTAAAATACTATGTACTTGGGATATGACACATAAGTTATACAATAATTACCAAATGTATCTTAAACCGTATCTTATAATTGACTCAATTTATTGTTTTAAAAGTTACACCTCCATTAGTGGCAAAATTATAGTAACTTTAATGCTTTGGAATAAATGTGAAATTCAAATTTAACTACCAAAATTCTGATATGTATTTAATCGGCAGTAAATACATACTATAAAATTAATTAAACCATGTAGTAACTTTCAGATATATCTTAAATCTTATCTTACAGTTGACTTAATTTATTGTTATAAAATCTGCACCTATATTATTGGCAAAATTATAGTAACTTTAATGCTTTGTAATAAATGTGAAATTCAAATTTGACTATCAATTAATTCGGATATGTAGGAAACACATAAATGATTTAACTTTTGTCTTTTCTTATTATCCATTTAGACTAATTTTTGAGATTTTTATACATACAATAAAATTAATTAAGCCATGTAGTAATTTCCAAATATAATCCTATCTTATAGTTAACTTAATTTATTATAATAAAATTTGCACCTATATTACTGGCAAAATTATAATAACTTTTATGTTTTTGAAATAAATGTGAAATCCAAATTTGACTCTCAATTAATTCGGATATATATGAAACACATAAATGATTTGACTTTTAACTTTTCCTATTATCCCTTTAGATTAATTTTTGAGATTTTTATACATACTTTAAAATTAATTAAGCCATGTAATAATTTTCAAATATATCTTCAATCTTATCTTATAGTTGACTTAATTTATTGTAATAAAATCTGCACATGTATTATTGGCAAAATTATAGTAGCTTTAATGCCTTGGAATAAATGTGAAATTCAAATTTAACTACCAATTAATTCGGATATGTAGGAAACACATAAACGATTTGATTCTTGCCTCTTCCTATCACCCCTTTAGACTAATTTTCAAGATTTTTATACATACTATAAAATTAATTAAGCCATGTTGTCATTTCCAAATATATCTTAAATCTTATTTTAAAATAGACTTAATTTATTGTAATAAATCCGCAACTATATTATTGGCAAAATTATAGTAACTTGAATGCTTTGTAATAAATGTGAAATTCAAATTTGACTACCAATTAATTAGGATATGTAGAAAACACATAAATGATTTGACTTTTGCCTTTTACTATTATCTCTTTATACTAATTTTTGAGATTTTTACTTTTAATTTTAATTGTAATCCCAAAATTATATACACATTTAATACCATTTATAAATATAATAAAAGTTTTTTATACTACCACTCACAATTCTTATTTCACTAAACAACAACAAAAGAAAAAATTAGTAGACATCAAAGCTGTGCAATGTTTTTTTTTTTTTTCATTCAACAAACAATGCAACATCACAAAAAGCATTATAGTAAGCATCAACACAAAGCACTCGAGGTTTCTACATGCAAAATGCAAAATACTTTGACAAGTAATAGAGCTAATGTAGATGAAAATAGTCTTCAAACTCCTGCAAAAGGACTATGTACACGTGAGTAAATATTTATGTACATTATTTAATTACTTAAAATCGTTGTATATGCACTATAAATAGTATTTTTTTGAAATATTTTATATTTACAGGTCTACAAAAAATTCTACAGTAGTAGAAGATGCTGATAATTGAAGACAATTTTTACTTTGATGAAGCTTTTAGATTTTAATTCAATGATTTCATGAATATTTTGGCTTATGAATTTTTTTTATATTTGAATGAAGTTTTTTGTTTTATATATTATTTATCAATTATTGTTTATCATATGTTAAAATATATTATAATATTTCAAATATTTTTTATATTATAATTATTTTAGCTTTATTTTGAATATATGAATTATTTCGGTTTAAGTTAAATTTATGTATATTCAAACATACTTAAATAAAAAATTCGTGCATTGCACGGGTCAAAAACTAATGAATAGAATATAATTTCAAGAATTCAAGATCTAATTATCAATTCGATATTTGATAATTATTTGATTGGATTAAACAATGTCAATAGAGTCAGGTTTAACTTGAAATTTGAAAAATGAGTCTCTTTTTCCAAGACCAAAGTGAAACTCAAGCCTTCAATATCAATCGTGAGAGAAACTTGAACATTGATTATCAATTTGAACACTTTGAAATGCAAATCAGTAAAATTTACGAAAACAAAAGTTAAATTAAATTTTATTGAAAATTTATCCGAATAGAATCAAGTAGTTACGCATAAACTTAAAAATAAAATATTTTGATAAACATAACTTTAAAAAACATTTTACTGTTTATTGTTCATATATTATTTAAAGAATTTATATGTGATTAGTGGATTCTAAACCTCACCCAGTTAGCAATTAAATATTGCCATTCTTATCTGGAACAATATTAATGCATTTTACTCCACTACTCCATATTTTAAAATGTTTTACAATTCATAACAAGTTTTTTATTCGAGAAATTCAACTCATATATATGCTCAATTTCTTGATCTACATAATTACAGTTGTCCAGAAGAAATTAAAATACCCTTCCATTCCTCACAGTCACAGGTCTAGAGGTTGTACTTGAGCTTTTTGCATTTCGGTACCACGACACCTTAGGATTTAAATTTATTGCCTCGGTTAAAGTACATCAATTCTATATATATATATATATATATATATATATATATATATATATATATATATATATATATATATATATATATATATATATGGAATGACTTCATTATCGCTTTTATGGAATGATATTTTCTCTCATATTCTATATCTACGTCTAGATTGATTGTAGCTCAAAATTGCATATAATTTTAAAGCATATATATAAGGATTAATATCTAGTACATTATTAGTGTAATTTTTTGATTCCACAAACAAAATTAAGATGATGGTACATGCCTTTCAAAAAGATTAAGAATATAAAATAATACATGTGCCATCATCCTAATTCCCCTTATGGAATAAAATAAATTTTCATTGACAGTGTATTGAATAATTATTTTAAATATAATGTATATATTTATGGAATTATTAAAAAACATCATGGTAATTTATTTATACTTATATGATTACAATTTAAGAGGAGGTCATTAATATTTTAATAATTACCATACAATAACATGACATCAACTCAAATAGAAATTATTTATAATATAATTTTCTTTTAAAAAGTATAACTCTTCTATCTAAATAACTTTCTTTCAGGAAAAAAGATATTTATATACAATAAATTTATCATGTCACTCAAAGGCCCTAGTTTGTCTAGGTGAGTTGAGTTTGAAAAATCGATTGTCAAAAATAAATGCATACACGCAGATGTAGGATTTGACAGACAATATGATGAATGTTATTTAAGAATGTCTAGAAGGAAAAGAGAATAAAATAAACAATGTTTTTATTTATTTATACTATTTTTTTAATAGTATATTTTTATTAGAAATTACAATCACAATCAGCATATTACATTCTATGAACAGATAACTATAAAAATTACTTTACTCAAACCAGGTAAACTAGTAAATAACTATAACAAACTAAATAAACTAGTAAATAACTAGACTAACTCAAGCTCACACTTGGTGAGACTCAAACCTAAGACCTGAAAGTCTTAGGACCTCTTCCTTGCCACTAAGCCAATGCGCTTTATTTATACCACTTAATTACTACAAATGATATTGTATACATTTATGGGAATGATATATATTTTTTAATTATTTAAAGAACAATAATTAAACAAAAATAGGTAATTAACTCATTATATAAAAAGAAATTGTTTATACTATAATAATTATCATACAAAGAATTTCAAAAATTATTGAGATGAATGTTATTTAAGAATACCTAGAAGAAAAAGAGAATAAAGTACACACTTATTTTATTTCTTTATATTTGTTGTTGCACAAAACAATAATAAATATTTGCTGATGTCGGTATCTGTCTTCTTTCTCCACGTGTCCACAGAAAGCTTCTGTAAAAACCAAAAAAGTCAGAGTAACGCAGGGGGTGGTTCCCTGTGTAGACACTCTGATGCTTAAGTCAGCAAGAGGTTCTTGGATATTGGGAAACGTAAAAGCCAGTCGTTAAAAATTAGCGAATAGAATTGTACTTGAAGCCTATTTATAAGTTAATATTTTAAGGTAATTACCTGGAGATAATCACGTTTCTTTGGTAGGAGTTTGTTTCCAAGTATAAAACGAATTCCTTTAATGTCGAGAATAGTTGGAGGCTGTTGCCGTTGGGAGACTATAGAAAGTGAAGCACATAACAGCGGGAAGTGTCTGTAGCTTATGCGAGAGGTCGAATATATGCCACGTGTCCACGCGACAAGCAATAAGCGATAGGCCCTAGATCAGCCGCCTGCGACAGAGGTCCTGTTGCAGGCGAGAGGGATCTCGTGTGGTCCAAAATTATCTCTCGTCAAATGCCATGTGGTCCAATAAGACCTCGCCACATGGCAAACTCTCTGTCGTATTTGGGCTCTAGCTCAATATGGATGGGCTTTGCCATATCAATTGCTCCCCACTCTCTTGTTGGATTTTTCCAATCAAGACAGTATAAATACTTGAGTATAGGACATTGTAGTCTTTTCCTGATTTTTTGTGGTTTTTTGGTATTTTTTGCAGGTAAAAAGGCTCAATTTTGCGGGAGGTGTTATCAGGCACGACATTTGGCATTCCCTGTCGTGGCTATATAAACAGCTGGAGTTCAGCAAAACTGTGTGCGAAAAACCTCTAAGCCAACACTCTGCCGCACGTCTTTAGCTCTCTTGCCAAAAAGAGTCTGTCTTGAAAATAGTCTTTCGCCCTCACCTGGAAGTCTCTCGCTTATTACTGTCACAGTGAGTGTGCACTTTCCGCTTGACTCTCTAATCTCTCGTACTCATTTTTGAGTCTCTCGCATGTGTCTAGCCTTAGGTCTCTCACTCCATAGGTCTTCCACGTCATAGGTCTCTTGATTCTTAAGGCTCTCGCCACACATAGGTCTCTCGCCCTATAGGTCTCTCGCTTGTTTCTTGTCTGCCCTCACATTCCAACCATGTCTTCGCAACGCCCAGGTAAAACTCTGAGAAGGGGCGGTATTGAATGTACATTGACGAATGCTGATTTAGAAGAGATCAATACTCGTTTTCTCTTTCTTTTTTGTTATCATTATAGACTCCCAATCGATAGGGAAGTTACACTCGACCTAGTTAGAAGCGGCGTAGCTATACATAAGGCATCTTTAGTCTTTGGTTTTTGTTTTCCGTTACTGGAATTTGGTCTAGCGTTCCTTAGGTACAAAGATATAGTTCCCTGTCAACTCCATCCTCATGCCTGGGCTCAACTAGTGGGATTTTCGGTGTTATGTCATAGTTTAGGTATCATTCTTACCGTCCCTCTGTTGAGTGCCTTTTTTAGAGTCCATGGGCTGAAAGGGCTAGTCACATTTTCCGTTCAGAGGTTAAAAGTTGATGGGTTTCCCAACAAAATCTTCTCGGACCTTCCTAATAAATTGCGTAATTTCGAGAGTGAGTGGGTTGTTGTCGAGGTTCTAAGTGACTTAAGGATTTGCACTAGATGGAATCGAGACACTAGCGATCACTCGAAGCGTTCGGAGAGATTTAGCTTAGACTCCCTAAGGGACCATTTTGGTGAGCCTATACGGCGTATCTGTTCCATTGGGGAGCGGAATTTATTCTCTCTTAACCTTAGAGAATGTTGCATTAGCCGGTTGGGGAGTAAGTAGAGTGATTCCTGGATCTTCCACCGTTCCCTCGAGCCCTCTTACGACTTCACTTGCGCTCTATGCTAGTACTAGTCAGCCACCCGCGATTCCCGTAGCCAAAACATTTAACCCCTTAGGTCACCTTGTAGACGTATCTTCTCTTGATTCGGGGGACGAAACACCTGAGGTCGTGGGTGCCGGTGATCCATTCGAGGAGAATCTTGAATGGATTCAGGGCAACGCCTTTGGGAGTCCTTTTTACGACTTTCCATCGAATACCAACTTGGATAACTTAGAGGATTTTTGTGATATTATAGGTTTTTAATTCTCTTTATTTCTACATATGTGTGTGCAGTATTTTTTGGATTTGATTTACTAACTCCTTCTCGTGTTATGCAGACATGAACTTTCAATCAGCTATGCATAGGAGAGAGACCTCTGTGTCTGCCAGAGCGGCTCCTCTTTCTCAATAACAGCCTCGAGTTGAGGGATCCACTTCTGGACATCCTTGCGCCCCTACTCCACCTCCTCTGGTTGTTAGTGAGCCTAGTCGTCCTTCGCAAGAGGCTTGAAGAAAAAAACGGAGGAGGTATCTGATTCGCGATCATAGCTCGGGAGATCACAAGAGCTCGGAATCGCAAAGGAACGGGTCCACCCACCAAGAAGGTGATCCTAGAACTGTTAAGAATAGGTCGGCTCCTCGCAGGCCTCGTCGTAAATACTGAAAAAGACTAATCATTGAAGACTCGATGCTTGTGAGGCCAGTTTTGCCTAAGATGTCCAATCTTACTCTGAGGCGATACCCGGTAGACATGGGGGTCCTTGTCAATGGGGATGACTTTCAAACTTACTGTAACGACCCTTTCTACTAGAATTATGAACCAAATTTTTCCTTTTCCTGCTTACATTGTTGGGCTGTACATAATGCCTCAACCTCTATTCTTAAATAAAAATTTAAATTAGCTACATAATTCAATATCTAGTCCCAGTTCAAATATCTTAAGTAACCATGCATTCACCATTTAGCAAAATATATTACTATCCAAGATGCATGCATCGTCACAAAACATAGATATATCATGTAATTCTTTTAGCTACATCTCCCTATTCTAAAAGTACTGAAATTGTAAGTCTGAATATAAACCAAATAACTGTACACAATTTACCTCCAACATGGTACCAAAAACCTTGAAGGACGTAATAGCTCCTCACGTACACACTCCTACTGCAAGTAATCTAGAAGGTAGAGAAGGGGGTGAGGTTTTTGGAAAGCCCAATAAGAAATATATATAAGAAACTGATACCAAATTTCTATATGCAAATTCCCAAAATATTTATTAAAGCTCGAATACCATGCTATTTAGAAAATCAACTCATGCTTATGCAATGCACTAGAAAACATTTCATTTAATCTGAAACATAAACAACTAAATTCTGAACATCATTCGAAATATACGTGCTTATCACATTCCGTTTCAATACGAATCATCAAATCAAATTCTTATCTGTTTCATAATCTAAATATCATACATTCGAAAATCACATATGAAGATAACCACGAAAAATCATATACATACTAAGCTTGAGATATATTAGTGACTAATAAATAATCATGCAGTTCAGATATTCCCGTAAGGGAAAGTGCAAGTCGGAAAGACATATGGCCATAGTCCAGAGGGGTCCGCAGTGAGCACTGATCAGGTGCCAACTGAGCCCGCTATGGACTGGATCAAAGTCACATAGCATCGAAAAATAAATATCTATTGCGGACTAGATCAGGGTCACACAATAGCCAAAACGGATACCTACTGAGGACTGGATTAGTGTCACACAGTAGTCAGAAAATACTACAGTGACTTTGCTAGTCATGTCTCAAAAAGTTTTATACATATATCTTTCGAAATCCAAAATAGTATTTTTCGAGCTTTAGGAAAGTTCATAACAAAAGTCATATACATTTCTTTAAAAGCATATAAATCATACATACTCATAATATTTTCAACCAAATACCATCTGTTGATAATTCCCATGAAAATTAATATTTCGGCTAAAAGTTTCATAAGCATATCAAATTCATAAGATGCAATAGTTTTCTAAAATAAATTTGCTAGCTGAATTGGTATTTTCAATTGGTTGCTTAAGTAAAGCTTAAATCACAAAATCATTATTTTCATAAAAAAAATCCGCCAGCATAACGGCTTATATTTCTTAAAATCTCCTGCAAGAAAATACAGTTTTATATAACCACAAGGCAGTTGATTTTAAAATAGCATCCAGTATCTCTTACGTTTTGATATATATCTCTTACCTAATTATGCAACATAAGTATAGCTATGGCACCCTTGTTCTTCTTGATCTCCTTTTTCTTTGGCCTTTAATTAAAATATTTTTGAGTTCCCTACATTAGTAACAATTCCTCCTACTTTAAAGCATAAGATTAACAAAAATATGTTATTGATTTATCTTAAGGAAAATTACTATTAAATTCTCCCTTAAGATCATTATCTTTAAATTTACCTTGGTTGCCAATGCTTCTTCACCTTACAAATTTCTTTCCTCACTCAAACCTACATCAAAATAATATTTTTAACCTTTTTATTTCACTCAACATTTATCATTTAAATCTACAATAAAAATCAAATCTTTACCCCTTGTTACCAAATCAAAACTGGGAGCCTTATTATGAAATGTGGATTTCTATAATTGTTGAGGTTGCCATAGACCTCAAAATATGCTGCATACTTCTTTGTCTTCAAGGCTTACAAAAGCCAATTTTAACTCTTGTACTTTTGCCTCTCTAACAACCCCCTATTTCTGTTTCAAATTATCTTAGTTCAGCCCCTTTTTCCATGTGAATGTTGCAACCAAAATGAGAGCACCTTCCACGCAATAGAAGTAGCCCAAAACAAATGGTCTGCCATGATTTAGCATTAGTCTACCATCATTTGTTTTCCTTAAATAAATTCCTTAATTTAACTTACTTAACTCTAACATTAGTTTCCATACCTCTAGATCAGTCAAGCATGCATCTTGGTCAGTTTCCACATGATTTTGACATCCCCAAAAACCAGCAAAGTTTGTCACGTTTCAGCTATTTATTCATACCCTTGAAGATCGAAGGAAATGCAGCTCCTTTAAGCTGCAGTAATGTCGACAGAAGAGCAGCTTCCAACTGCCACTTAACGTCAAAATGGAAGCACCTTGCAGCCGTTGCTTCAGTTTCTGCCTTTGATTTTTCTTTCCCTCTTCGAGTATTACTTCTTCCGACAAAAACGATGGCTGGCTCCTTTCCTTCTTCTTCCTTTCTTATATCTTTTCTTGTTGTCCATTCTTCCTTGATCGAGAGCCAACATAGGAGCCACCAAATGCAGCCAATGTACTTCTTCCCAATGTCTGAAACTCTCCCTAACTCAGCCTTCAAAACACCAGTTTCTCCTCTATTGTTGGCTTTCAAATCTTGATCTTCCTTTGCCTTAAGTTGTGCTTCCTTTAACCTTGACAACCGACATAATTTTGTTGGCCAAAAGGGTGACGCAATGGTGTAGGGTGAGGGTCTCAGTTTAGCAAATAAAGGAAAGAAAGAATTGAAACGGTGTTTGTAAGAAGGATGATGATGATGGACGATGATGAATGAAGTTGTAGTGACCGGTGAAAAGATGTAAAAGTTAATGGGATTGGTTTTGATGAGGCTTCTTCAAGAAGCCATTCTCCATCTAATATATTTTATTCCCACTACTATTATTATATATATATTTATTCATTTATTATTAACCCTATTTTAATATTTAGCATAAATATATTTCTAACTAGTTTAATTTATTTCATATATATATATATTATCCAACTAATATTTCATAATTTCCATTTTTATTAATCTATATTATCTATAGTCTTTTAAATCCTAAAGTCCTTCATATAATTTAATTTCTTTCATGGTCTTCATATTCAATCCTTTAATTATATGTTCTCATAGTCTAAATTTTTCATAATTTCTCATAGTCCAATTTAATGATTCCTTACCATGCTCATTCTCAATTTACCTTCTTAATCATCATAGCTTCAAGTTAAATTCTCAATATACAAATTTGTCTCCAAATTACATCGTTTAATCCACCAAAATAAATAATTTGCAGTTGTTACATCCTCCCCACCTTAGAAAATTTGGTCCTCCAAATTCGCATCGAGTAATCTCTGATCGAACAACTCTGGATACTTTTCCTTCATAAGACTTTCAAGTTCCCATGTTCCTTCCTCAGTTGTATGATATTGCCAGAGCACCTTTACCAATGGAATACTCTTAGACCGTAGTACTCTCTCCTTCCTATCCAAGATCTTTATCGATTTCTCCATATAGCTCATATCCTCTCTACTCTCTAGAGGCTCGTACTGAATGACATGTGACGGATCATGATGGTACTTGCATAGCATAGATACAGGAAATACATTATGTACTCTGGCTAACTTAGGAGGTAAGGCTAACCTGTATGCTACATCTCTTACACGGTCCAAAATCTCAAAAGGCCTGATGAAACGAGGACTTAGTTTTCCTTTCTTACCAAATCTCATAATATCTTTAGATGGGAAACCTTCAAAAACACAACATCTCCCACAGAGAACTTTAAATGTCTGTGTCAACTGTCAGCATAGCTTTTCTGTCAGCTCTGAGTTGTTTTAAGCCTTTCACAAATTAATCAGACATCCTCAAAAGCCTGTTCTACCAAAATCGAGAGCAAGTATCTTACATTCGCCCACTTCTTCCCAAGCAACCGGAGAATGGCACTTCCTACCATACAAAGCTTTATACGATGCCATTCAAATGCCTGAATGATAGCTATTATTGTATGCAAACTCGGCTAAAGGAAGATGATCGTCCCAAGAGCCCTTAAAGTCCAAAGCACACGCTCTCAACATGTCCTCTAAAGTCTAAATTGTGCGCTAAGACTGCCTATCTGTATATGGGTGAAATGCAGTGCTAAAGTTCAATCGAGATCCCACGGCATCCTGAAAGTGTTCCCAAAAGTGGGATGTAAATCGGGAATCTCAATCGGAAGTGATGCTTACTAGAACTCCATGAAGCCGTACAATCTCCTTAACATACATATTTGCTAGATCATTTAGAGTATCCGTAGACTTCATAGCCAAAAAGTGGGCTGATTTAGTTAATCTATCCACAATAACCCAGATAGCACCATGATTCCTCCTAGTTTTGGGTAATCCCATGATAAAGTCCATGGTAATATGCTCCCATTTCCAAGTAATTATTGATAGAGGTTGAAGTAAACCTGCTGGCCTCTGATGCTCTACCTTGATCTGCTGACAGGTGAGACATCTAACAACAAAATCGGCAATGTCTCTCTTCATTTCGGACCACTAATACACTTTACGTAGATTATGATACATCTTTGTATTACTAGGATGTAAAGTGTACCTAATAGAGTGAGCTTCTGATAAAATAAGATCCTTGAGACCTCTATCATCCAGAATACAAATTCGGCCCTTAAACCTTAATAGACCATCAGACCCAACTGCAAAATCAATTTGCTTCTTAGTCTAAATCTGACTAATCATGTCCACACAATATTGATCCTCTCTCTGAGCGTGTCTAATATGCTCCATCAAATCAGGCTCAATCCTCATACTAGCTACCGTACTATACCTCGCGAGAGAGGAGATGTTCAAACTCAGACTTGCAAACTGTTCTAATAAATCGAACTCTCGGACCATCATATAAGAAACTAATCCCATATGTTTCCGACTAAGAGCATCAGCAACAACATTAGCTTTACCTGGGTGATATAAGATCTCACAATCATAGTCCTTTAAAAGCTCCATCCATCTCCTTTTGTCTCATGTTTAACTCTTTTTGAGAGAACAAATACTTCAAACTTTTGTGATCCGTATATATCTGGAATTTTTCTCCATAAAGATAGTGCTGCCAAATTTTCAAAGCAAAAACTACTGCGGTTAACTCCAAGTCTTGAGTGGGATAGTTCTTTTCTAAAAGTTCACATATATGGAAAACTAGTAACCTTTACATTATGCATTTTCAAATAAAGTCTGACAACATATCGTTTCAGAAATGGAAACCTATTGCAACCAGTTTCAGTAATCCGCAACCATACAAAGCAATTTAAATCCACAGTTTCACACTACACAAGATTCGAATATAAAACTTGTAGTACTTTATAAAACTTCATACTTATAACTCAACAATTTATCCATTGCAAAATAAAATCTTGTAACTCAAAGTATTCACTCAAAATCTACTTTAATAAATCTTTCAACGTTCGCAACCTTACTTCCTTTACAATGGTTACAACATATGTTTCTTCAACCATAATAAGCAATATTCTCCATTAGCAACACCTAACGAAAGTCATATATATATATATATATATATTTCAATCAAAATTATAATCACAATTTAATCCCAATGGCCATTAAAAGTCCTTTGCACTTGCATCTCAAACTAATAGCTTAAGATTGTAACTTGCTCGTTAAGGAATTACTTTCCAGTTTCATAAAATACACCAAGATGAGCAAAAGTCCTCCTTTACACTTATGCTATTAATGCCATTACAATATTACAGTCAAAACCCATTAAGACAATTCTCGAACCTTAATATCATAATTGTATAATAATCGTGTTTCCAAAAAGACGTGAATAACCATTCTTACCATCAAGCTAGGTACTACTCATATACAAACCATACTAATATTATCAAAATCTTCATTTGCATCATAATTTCAATTCGACCATGAGTACAATCTAAAAACAACATCAGTTAAGATAAAATTCTCAAATATCAATATCGGAAGTACTCTAAAATTTCAAATACCAATTCTGATCAACTTCAAGACTTCTTACTTATTTTCATAAAGTACAATTTGTTCAATGATCAAAGGTTCATTAAATATCCATCACAAATTCCAAAATTTTCATAAATCGAATACCTAGTCTCTAGTCCATAATATTGTCAAAGATTAAGGTTGTTCTCGCTAATTCTCATTCAGCGTAAAATATCATAAAGTATCATACTTATCAAAATCTCACCAATGTCACCTATTTATAGACATATCATCTTATAAGAACTTTACTATTTCCTACTTTAACTCTTGGAAGGTACGCTCACAAGTGTCATTCTACTCATACTTTACATCCTTGCGCGTGAAGCGCGTTAGAGGAGCAGTTAATCTGGAAAATCCCTCAATGAATATTTGATAATATTCGATCAAACCAAAATAGCCCATATATTTAAGATTTCCAAATGTGTTAAACCATAAATCCATGCATGATCAAAACCAAATGATTCTAAAAGCTCAAGGCTTATGTTAAATATGTCCATATGTTACATCAAGGCACGTGTTGTAATATTCAAGGCTCACAACTGTGTAAATGATTTCAATATGTAATTAAGCGTATTCCTCACATGCCATTCTCTCATGGCTATCTAAACTCATCTAAATATATACAAGCATGATTGAATGTTCTTAGTTCTGTACTTTGCCTGTTCAAGCTACGTGCATTAAAGATGTCTTAATTTCAAAGTAATGTATAAATGCGGCCTAGGTGTGATCATTAATCATTTGCATATCCACATAACCTATTAGGCCTTCGTTAATATCATTTCAAATCTACTTTAAGTCTTCTATCTGAAGAAAGTTCTGATAACTCATCCGAGAACACATCAGAAGAGTCTCTCACTACAAGGATCTTGTGAATCTTAAGACGACTCTTTTCTATGTCTTGTCACTTTTTAAAGAATATCTATACAAAACAAACATATTTAGAACCATTCTAAATAGACATGTACAACATATATTCAGACAAGTACAATAGTTAGTGGATGTAACCAATTCTTGACCTATCGACATTACGTAAATCAGATCAACATTGCTCTGATACTAACTTTTGTAACGTCCCTTTCTACCAGAATTATGAACCAAAAATTTTCTTTTCTTGCTTACATTGTTGGGCTGTACTTAATGCCTCAACTTCTATTCTTACATAAAAATTTAAGTTAGCTAGATAATATCCTTCAATATCTTGTCCCAATTCAAATATCTTAAGTAAGCATGCATTCACCACTTAGCAAAATATATTACTATCTAAGATGCATGCATCGTCACAAAACATAGATATATCATGTAATTCTTTTAGCTACATCCCCCTATTCTAAAAGTACTAAAATTGCAAGTCTGAATATAAACCAAATAACTATACACAATTTACCTCCAACGTGGTACCAAAAACCTTGAAGGACGTAATAGCTCCTTGCGTACACACTCCTACTGCAAGTAATTTGGAAGGTGGAGAAGGGGAGGTGAGCTTTTTGGAAAGCCCAATAAGAAATATATATAAGAAACTGATACCAAATTTCTATATGCAAATTTCCAAAATATTTATTAAAGCTCGAATACCATATTTCATACTATTCGAAAAATCAAATCATGCTTGTGCATCAGAAAACATTTCATTTAATCTGAAACATAAGGAACTAAATTCTGAACATCATTCGAAATATACGTGCTTATCACATTCCGTTTTAATACGGATCATCAAATCAAATTCTTATCTGTTTCAGAATTTAAATATCATACATTCGAAAATCATATATGAAGATAAGCACGGAAAATTATATACATACTAAGCTTGAAACATATTAGCGACTAATAAATAATCATGTAGTTCAGATATTCCCGTGAGGGAAAGTGCAAGTCGGAAAGACATATGGCCATAGTCCAGAAGGGTTCGCAATGAGCACTGATCAGGTGTCAACTGGGCCCGCTGTGGACTGGATCAAAGTCACACAGCATTGGAAAATAAATATCTATTACGAACTGGATCAGGGTTACACAATAGCCAGAATGGATACCTACTGAGGACTGGATCAGTGTCACACAGTAGTCAGAAAATACTGTAGTGACTTAGCTAGTCATGTCTCAAAAAGTTTTATACATATATATATTTTGAAATCCGAAATAGTGTTTTTCGAGCCTTAGGAAAGTTCATAACAAAAGTTGTATACATTTCTTTCAAAAGCATATAAAGCATACATACTCATAATATTTTCAACCAAATACCATCGGTTGATAATTCCCATGAAAATTAATATTTCGGCTAAAAGTTTCATAAGCATATCAAATTCATAAGATGTAACTACTTTCCAAAATAAATTTGCTAGCCGAATTGGTATTTTTAATTGGTTGCTTAAGTAAAGCTTAAATCACAAAATCATTATTTTCATAAAAAAATCCGACAGCATAACAGCTTATATTTCTTAAAATCTCCTACAAGAAAATACAGTTTTATATAACCACAAGGCAGTTTATTTTAAAATAGCATCCAGTATCTCTTACATTCTGAAATATATCTCTTACCTAAATATGTAGCGCAAGTATAGCTATGGCACCCTTGTTCTTCTTGATCTCTTTTTTCTTTAGCCTTTAATTAAAATATTTTTGAGTTCCTTACTTTAGTAACAATTCCTCCTACATTAAAGCATAAGATTAACAAAAAAATGTTATTGATTTATCTTAAGTAATAATTTACTGTTAAATTCTCCCTTAAGATCATTATGTTTAAATTTACCTTGGTTGCCAATGCTTCTTCACCTTACAAATTTCTTTCCTCACTTAAACCTACATCAAAATAATATCTTTAACCTTTTTATTTCACTCAACATTCATCATTTAAATCTACAATAAAAATCAAATCCTTACCCCTTGTTACCAAATCGAAACCAGGAGCCTTATTATGAAACGTAGATTTCTATAATTCTTGAGGTTGCCATGGACCTCAAAATATGCTGCATACTTCTTTGTCTTCAAGGCTTACAAAAGCCAATTTTAACTCTTGTACTTTTGCTTCTCTAGCAACCCCCCATTTCTGTTTCAAATTATCTTAGTTCAGCCCCTTTTTCCATGTGAATGTTGCAGCCAAAATGAGAGCACCTTCCACGCAATAGAAGTAACCCAAAACAAAAGGTCTGCCACGGTTTAGCATTAGTCTACCATCATTTGTTTTCCTTAAATAAATTCCTTAATTTAACTTACTTAACTCTAACATTAATTTCCATACCTTTAGATCAGTCAAGCATGCATCTTGGTCAGCTTCCATATGATTTTGATAGCCCTAAAAACAAGCAAAGTTTGTCACGTTTCAGCTATTTATTCATACCAAAATATCCCTTGTTTGTACCCTTGTAGATCGAAGGAAATGCAGCTGCTTTAAGCTGTAGTAATGTCGACAGAACAGCAGCTTCCAGCTGCCACTTAACGTCAAAATGGAAGCACCTTGCAACCCTTGCTTCAGTTTCTGCCTTTGATTTTGTCGTAACAATTTTCATCCGGGGACTCGATCGCTAGACGATTTTGAAAAAACACAAAGAGGAGTCGCCACTAATTTTTTTTGACAAGGTGTGATTGGTTACCTAAAATTATTTATGTGATAACCGTAAAATTTTCCATTTATTGGAAATTAGAAATATTAAAAATAAATATCGGAGAAATAGATAAGAGGAAATAAATAAATAAAAGTAAATAAATAAAATTTATTTAGGAGATGGGAATATCGTTGAAATTCTCGAAATTAAGGAAAGTGAGGAATTTAAAATTTGATAAATTGGAAATAAGGGAAGAATAAAATTATGGGAAATACTGAAGAGAAAAATTTAATTTAGAGAATGAACCGTGGGAGCCACCTCTAGAGTCCTTCGGGAACTAAGTGCTACACGTGTTCTGATGTTTCAGTACAGGCCAGACCGAGCAGAGACTCGATGATTGAACCGTGGGAGCCACCTCTAGAGTCCTTCAGGAACTAAGTGCTACACGTGTTCTGATGTTTCAGTACAGGCCAGACCGAGCAAAGACTCGATGATTGAACCATGGGAGCCACCTCTAGAGTCCTTCGGGAACTAAGTGCTACACGTGTTCCGATGTTAGTATGAGAAATCGTAGGATATTGTGACGATAAGTAAGTGATTGTGATTCGTGAATTCGACAAATGTCAAAGGATGAAATAGATCTGGTGCATATGACATATGATGTGTGTGATATATCGGATGAGTAAGGCACTGGGGTGGTAAATCCCTAGTTAACAGAGGTCCAGGCACTCCCGGTCCTTACAATGAGTTCGTTCTTTCACACTTAATCATACTGATAAAAAGAATGGTACCTTAGGAATTTAAGAATAGAATGAAAGCATAAACAAGTTTGAGACGTCTGTATGTATATGAAATAAGTTTTAAAGAAAAATGATAATGATTTAACTAATATTCTTTTTAAAGAATATATGAATATTAGTTATTGTAATTAAACCCTTGTATTTCATAAAAGCATCATTTTGAAAAGAATACGAAAAGATTTTTGGGGTGAAAAGGAAAAGGATTTATTAAGTCAAAATGAAATGAAAATCTCTCTCTACAGTTGCTTCTAGGTTCCGGAACAAGTATGGTATTCTAAAATACCTACCTTACTCTAATCGGATCCCTAGCCGACTGTAGTATCCTTCCTACATGCGAGCCTAGAGCCCATAGGAAAAATGAAAAAGATTTTCAGCATATAGGAAGCTGAGTATCAAGTGAGGCATATAATTCTCTTACTGAGCCATGGTTTTGCTCACCCCTTAATTTTCAACATTTCAGGTTTTGATGAATGTGAGTTCAGTGGATTGTGGATCCTGGCTGTACACGAAGGACAATGTGTCAGACTGACTGCTTATTTGAGGTATGATCATTTATTCTCTGTATTTGGACATGTCAACAGTACTACTTATCTGATAAATTACGATAGGGGATGTGTATAATATAAACAATACATTGTAAAATTGTTTAACAGTCAGTACAAGTGAAGTATCGCATACAGCCCAACCGGTTAAGATTTGTATAAAAAGATGAAAAATGTGGTCACGGGTCGTGACAGATTTAATGGTATCAGAGCATTGGTTGGCCTGATGTCTGTGGATACTTTGGAAAGAAAAGAGTTAAACATCCCTGGTAGTACTGTGTCGTCTGAATACATAGAGAAAATAAATGATTGTAAATGGGGTAAAATGATTTAAAGGGAGTGAGAAAGTATAAACTGAGAATGTTAAAGAAGAAAATAGGCTCATAAATTTCCAAAAAAATTGGTGATTCTTCTAATCTATATGAAGGCCTGTTCGGTAAGGAACAAAAATGTACTCAGCGAGGGCCCCGCCAGTACTTTTCTGTCCTAACCGAACTGAGACCTGAAAGTGATGGTATAAAATAGGGGAATAAAATATCATCATTAAATAGACTTTAAGATCACTATTGAGGGTAATTTGAAGAGAGAGAAAATTTTTAGCCAAAAATGACCAAAATACCCCTACCCATAAAATTTTATCGGGAGTCAAAATAGATCACCAGAAGTTGAAATTGATCGATTTGACAGAGAAATCAAAGATATAAAGTTGAATTACAAGCAAAATAATCCCATTGTGGATTTTAGTGAACTTCTCTGTCGAAAAATCGAATGAGATCTAAATTGCTGTTATAAGTATCAGAAAGGATACTATCAACATATAGATGATTAGTTCATTGATTTAAATGGATATTGAGGAGATAGAAATAAATGTCAAAATGACGAAAATGCCCCTATATTGGGCGATGTTCGGAATAGTGTTAAAAACCGAGCTGAATTGGAATCCATTGATAGTAATGGAATTATTAAGAGAATAGAAGATGTCATATGAATCTAACGATCCCTATTACTGATTCCACTAACACTTAAATTACGGACGCGAAAGAAAAACCCCGAGTGGACTGTGGGCCATAGGGGATAACAGTACGGTTGAGTGAGGCGGCCAGGGCCCCCCCACGAGTGGACTTTGGGCCATAGTGGTAAATCCTGGGCTTCACAATAAAACGAGTACGGATGAGTGAAGTGGCTCGGTAAATCCCTGAAAGAAACGGTAAATCCGGGGCTTCACAATAAAACGGTATGATGCGATCCAAAGAGTGTAGTGGAATGTCATCAGATGTTTGACCCGGTTATTGACTGTAAGGGTCGAAAAATTAAGAGTGTATTGAATGGGATCGTTAAATACTATGAAAAGTGAAATGATTACAAGAATTTACTGATGAGGTGAAAAGTACAGATAATGAAATACATACTGGTGTGATTACTTATGGTTCTGTGCGTTTTCATTTCTTTGAGGTATCAAACAGATAATCGTACATAGAACCGACGTATCTTGGAATATGTGCTACAGAATGAGGTACTGTTTGGAGTACTGTGAATTAGAGGATAATTATAAGAACAGTCAAGTGATAAAAAGAAGATGACCGCTAACCTAAGTTCTTCAGGACCCTTGAGATAGAACTGTGATGGGCGACCCGTAGTGGATCATGTGTTGTGAGATATAGGCGAACTATCTCATCGCCGACTCACTAGTAAGGATAAACCTGAGGCGAAAGAATCGCCTAGGGGATGCTCGTCGATGGTCGATATGAACGGGCGAGGCCCTTATAAGTATCTCAATGGTAACACGAGTGTAAGGAACTAGGTACGTAAGGGGTGCCAAGGTTCAAACCTCATGGAGAATATACTCAAGGGAACTAAGTCTGAATTCAGTAAATGGAAATAGTTTTAGAGTGAATAACAGAATTGAAACGGGTAGCTGTGAAGTGTGTTGAGAACCATTGTATTTGATACAGCTTACCAGAATAAGATTCGTAATGCTGGAAAGCATGAATAGGTAATGAAATCAAGGTAGAGTAGGTATCAAAATGAATTGGATATGGAATGTCTCTGCCTTGAAACTACACTGTGAAATGATGGGACACAATGATGAAGGTCCAAAATGATAAAAGAAGTGTGGTTAAAGAAACTGTCGGATGAGAATCCCGATAAATTCCAAAGTAATATAGATTGAGGAATCAGGTTAATGTTGACTCGATTGTGGATATGAAATTTATTCTTAAGCTTATATCGGAGAATATAGAAGAAATTCGACAAGCTTAAGAAAATGACTTTTGGAAAATATTACGGATGATGAAATTCACATTTATCGATGTAAAGGATGGAAATACAAATGACATGATTTGAGGATGAATTAAATGATGTACAAAATTTTTTTTTATTATACACTAAAGTTCTTATGAAGAACAAATAAATACCTATATGGAAGTGATGCCTTAGATATGATTTAATCGGAGATGTATAAGGAGCGTATAGGAGCAATCCTTGTAAAAGGCATCATCAGATGAAAAGTTAAAGAACGATGGTCACAAGATGATAAGAAAGGTACGATTAAAGAAAGTATCAGATTTGATTTCCTATAAAACTTCCAAAGTTATATAAATTAGAGGAATCGAGATAACATTGGTGCGATTTTGAATATGAAGTTAAATTCTAAGCTTATATCGGAGGATGTAGAAAGAATCTGAAAAGCTTAAGAAAATAACTCTGGAAAAGGTGTGAATAATGAAATTCACGTGTAGAAGTCTGGATGACGAAAATACTGATAATGAAAAAATTTGAGAATAAAGGAGTTATCTGTATAGGTGTAAATGAGAGAAATGCAAATGATGTTGAGTTGTAGACGAATCAAAAAGGATATATTAAATTTCTATCATTGATGAAGTTCTGGTGAAGAACAACTATTAATCTATGTGAAAATATACGCTTTATTGATCTGATTAGAGATACGTGAGGAGTAAATAAGACTAGCTACTGTATAAAGCGTCCTTAGATAAAAGATTGAAGGTTGGTGTCCATAAGATGATGATTTGAACTCGAAGTGAATTTTACGAGTTCCTATTGAAGTTACAAGGGTAATGAGTTGCCTTGTAAAGTATATAAGCCTGAAGAATGAGGCATTCTTACATGAGTAAATGGATGAAATACTGATAGAGTCCAAAGTATAAATGGAACAAGAGCAGCATTGTAATATGATCCTTAGACTCTTAAAGGCTGTGAAATTGTGCTAAGATTAGCAACTAGGAAATTTGGCTAGATAGTATCTCTTCTTGAGATATAAAATCTCGAAACGACAGGATGATAGTGAACCTGTCTATGATATACAGATAATGATTGAGATATGAAAGTAATGAGTACAGCTAAATACTATTGTCAGCCTATAAAAGAGTGATGAGACTGGCTGCTCTATAGAGGAGATCTAATTAAAGAAATTAAAGTCGGTAGATGGATAGTGTAAAGAAAAAGATGGTATGCAAGATTTTAAAAGATCTTAACAGTATAGTACCATATCAATTGAGAAAAACCGACAAAAAAGGGATGAGAGTAAGAATATGAAAACGAAAGTGAAAGTGGAATAAGGAAATAAACTGCATGATGAGAAGGGAACATCAATATGAAACAGTTCCCGAAGTTAAGACTGAGGGTGATTTGTGTTGGTTATCACATAAAAAGGGAAGGCTTCGAACCTCAGACCTCTTGGTCTTGAACAGAGGACTTTTCCAATCAGGATACTCGTTTCATATATATATATATACATATATATATATTTTAATTGGAGATTTAAAGACCATACTACATGCAGAGAAGATGATAGTCTCATGAATTATGATCGTAAGAGATGATCTATAGTAAAGTCGGCAAATGAGATGCAGCCTTGATGGAATAGGTGTGAAAATGAATATTGTGGACAATAAAGAGTCCAAAAGAGAAACGATGATATGGAAGTGATTAAATACTGATGATCTAAATAGAATCACTTTCCATTATCAGACATCTAGATCCTCTAGTGCCTTAGTCGCAGTATAAGTGTTAAACGGTGTGAATGTGTATGTACAGTTCCAGTGAGCCTTACATGTGATGGGAGTCTCTGAGTTGCCATATGCTAATGAGAAATAGCAAAAGGCCTTGAGATCCCAAGTATATTGTTAGCGCCGCTCCATACTGATATATATTTATATATATGAGCGTGAGATGTAAACGCTCCATGATATTGAGAGAGCGTGTGCATGAGATGTGAAAGTTACTGGGACACTTACATATAATTGATTGACATGAGTACATAATAGTACCAAATTATATCGACTCAGCACTGAGTAAGAAGAATGGATGATGAACAACATAGATCAGCTGTAATATTAAAATATTATGTATGGCTCTTATATGAAAAGAGTAAAAGTGAATAACTCTCGATTTAAGAGAATGAAATTTTATGAGCATGGACATATATGATGAAAGACAGCATGTAGTGGTCTAAAGTACTATTGATGATGAAAGTGTACTAGCAGTATTACTTGGAGGATGAACTAGAGGTCAGAAGTCGTAAGTATACGGCATGTACCACCTTTGGACTTAAGTTAAATTCGGAGTACCGAATTTCTTAAGGTGGGGAGGATGTGATAACCGTAAATTTTTCCATTTATTGGAAATTAGAAATATTGAAAATAAATATCGGAGAAATAGATAAGAGGAAATAAATAAATAAAAGTAAATAAATAAAATTTATTTAGGAGATGGGAATATCGTTGAAATTCTCGAAATTAAGGAAAGTGAGGAATTTAAAATTTGATAAATTGGAAATAAGGGAAGGATAAAATTATGGGAAATAATGAAGAGAAAAATTTAATTTAGAGAATGAACCGTGGGAGCCACCTCTAGAGTCCTTCGGGAACTAAGTGCTACACGTGTTCTGATGTTTCAGTACAAGCCATACCGAGCAGAGACTCGATGATTGAACCGTGGGAGCCACCTCTAGAGTCCTTCGGGAACTAAGTGCTACACGTGTTCTGATGTTTCAGTACAGGCCAGACCGAGCAGAGACTCGATGATTGAACCGTGGGAGCCACCTCTAGAGTCCTTCAGGAACTAAGTGCTACACGTGTTCTGATGTTTCAGTACAGGCCAGACCGAGCAGAGACTCGATGATTGAACCGTGGGAGCCACCTCTAGAGTCCTTCGGGAACTAAGTGCTACACGTGTTCCGATGTTAGTATGAGAAATCGTAGGATATTGTGACGATAAGTAAGTGATTGTGATTCGTGAATTCGACAAATGTCAAAGGATGAAATAGATCTGGTGCATATGACATATGATGTGTGTGATATATCGGATGAGTAAGGCACTGGGGTGGTAAATCCCTAGTTAACAGAGGTCCAGGCACTCCCGGTCCTTACAATGAGTTCGTTCTTTCACACTTAATCATACTGATAAAAAGAATGGTGCCTTAGGAATTTAAGAATAGAATGAAAGCATAAACAAGTTTGAGACGTCTGTATGTATATGAAATAAGTTTTAAAGAAAAATGATAATGATTTAACTAATATTCTTTTTAAAGAATATATGAATATTAGTTATTGTAATTAAACCCTTGTATTTCATAAAAGCATCATTTTGAAAAGAATACGAAAAGATTTTTGGGGTGAAAAGGAAAAGGATTTATTAAGTCAAAATGAAATGAAAATCTCTCTCTACAGTTGCTTCTAGGTTCCGAAACAAGTATGGTATTCTAAAATACCTACCTTACTCTAATCGGATCCCTAGCCGACTGTAGTATCCTTCCTACATGCGAGCCTAGAGCCCATAGGAAAAATGAAAAAGATTTTCAGCATATAGGAAGCTGAGTATCAAGTGAGGCATATAATTCTCTTACTGAGCCGTGGTTTTGCTCACCCCTTAATTTTCAACATTTCAGGTTTTGATGAATGTGAGTTCAGTGGATTGTGGATCCTGGCTGTACACGAAGGACAATGTGTCAGGCCGACTGCTTATTTGAGGTATGATCATTTATTCTCTATATTTGGACATGTCAACAGTACTACTTATCTGATAAATTACGATAGGAGATGTGTATAATATAAACAATACATTGTAAAATTGTTTAACAGTCAGTACAAGTGAAGTATCGCAGACAGCCCAACCGGTTAAGATTTGTATAAGAAGATGAAAAATGTGGTCACGGGTCGTGACAATTTATCATTTTACTAAAATCTTAAAATTAATTAAGTTTTATCAAAAAAATAATTTTTAATCTGCGAAAACAAAGTTTGGGTTCCGGAGTTCGGTTATGCGCGGGGAAGGATTAGCACCCACAACGCCCGTTTAAAAAACGGTACCACTTAATCATGTCTTATCTTTTGATCTTAATAAAATGATCTTAATTAAACATTTAAAAAGAACTCCATTTATTTGAAACCATTTTTATTATTTGTTTTATTTTGAAATATTTAAGTTTTATTTTTTATTTAAAATAAGTGAAAATCTTTTGTATTGAAAATTATTCTGAAGTACCCCAATACTTCTGGTAGCAATTCGGATAATTTCCTCACTTACGGATCTCTCAAGAATCGCTACTTGCGATTTCTACAGAATCCCATCCTCGGGAGATTCACACTTATTTTTAAATTTCATGGATGCAAATGATGCAATCAAAATATAAATGATGCACATGAGAAATCCATTATTTTATTATTTTTAATTCACCTATACTTATATTATTATTTTGTAAATTACTTATATTTATAAAATCTTGTTTTTATTGAAAAATCATACTAAATATTCCAATACGCTAGTAACATTTAGCATATTTCTCTCACCTAGAGATCAGTTAAGAATCACTACTTGTGAATTTCGTAACATCTCATCATCGAAAATTCCTTAAAATGTATATCTTGTTTATTTTTCTTTAATTATTCTTTTTTTTTCTTCGTCATTGTTGTTGTTATTATTTATTCCAAAAGATGAATTGTAACAATTTTATATTCTTGTTTACTTATTTGTTTAAAAAGATTTTATTTATTTATTTATTATTTATTTTTAAATATTAATTTTATTAGAAATATCAATGTAGACACCTCATTTTGTCCGGGGTGTTTTAATATTAATTAGACGATAAATCTAATTTTTGTATTACTACCTTGTTTATTATTAAAATAAAAATAAAAAATAATAAAAAAATAGAAAATAGAAAAAAGATAATAAAATAATAACAAAAAAATAGAAAAAAAATAATAAAATAATAACAAAAAAATAATAAAGTGGTCAAAGAAGGAAAACTTGAAAAAAAAATAGAAATAAAATAAAAACAACACAAGGAAATAAAAAGAAAAAAACCCTAGAAAACTTTGAAAAAAAAGGAAGGAAAGATTATAAAGAGGCCGGCTAGGTTTAGAGGAAGAGGGAGCTAGGGTTTTGAAATATATATATATATATATAAAGGGGGCTGGCCATAGGAGAAGAGGAGGAGGAGGAACCCTAGAAAAAAAAAAGGAAAAACCATAAGGGAACCCTAGAAAGAAAACCTAAAAAAAAAAGAGAAAGAGTTTGGGACTGCTTTTTTCCAGGCAGAGAGAGCCACCACCCTTAGCCGCCCAAACCTCATCACAACACTCGTCATCGTCATCTTTCTCGCTAGCCTTGACATCCCGTCACTGCCACCTTGCTTCCGCCCATCATTTCTTTCCCATTTTCATCCATTGTTCCTACCTTTCTTGCCTCCTCTGCACATTGCTTTGCACTGCACTTGTGCACGTTGCTGTACCTGGTCTTCAGTTTTGTCCCACAAGTTACTACAAAGAAGATCTGCTCCACGTTCCTATCCTTGTACGCGAAACAGAGTTGGAAGCCTTTGCAATTAACTCTCTTTTCACTTCTTGCTGCAGTCAACCACTCCTGCATCGCTACGTTTCTGGTTCTGTTTGGAGAGCCATTACGAGCTGCAACCTCTACTGATTGTCTGTGTCTTCTATATATCACACCACCACCACTGTGCTTCTACGCTGCCAAACCAAAACCATCTTCCTTGCTGTGTAGCTTCTATCGTTGGCTGCTGCATTGTTTCATCGTCGTCCACTGCTTTTTAAGCCTTACCAGAATTCCACGCAGCTTGCTAGGATTTTGGTGTCACTACTGTTTCACGCTGGTTTTGCATCTCCATCACTACTTGGTCTTCTCTTTACTGCTGTCGTTTGTTTATCACTGCTGCACCGATCCAATTGCCTCTCCATCCCTGCTGCAGCAAACACTTTCTCTATACAGTTGAGTTGCTAGTTTAGTAATATGAGAATAACGTGAGTGACAGTGGTCCAAATGAAAGCCACGTGAAACCAGAAAAGCAAAAGGAAAGAACATGCAGCAACAAAAGAAAGAACGAAAAGAAAGAATAGAAAAAGTGAAGCACGTGGAAGAGAATAGGAAGAAAAGGGTAAAAGGGTTTGTATCTATCAGGTAATTGCATGTTTAATCATTTGTTTTTATATTAACTAATTTAGCAATTTAGTAACTTGATTTGATAATAAGATTGAATTACTATGACTTTGTATGATTATCTAAGCTAATAAATTGCTTATAAATTGTTTATAAAATACTAATATCGTATGTTAATAACTTGTATATTTAGTTTGTATGATTTGCATGTTGATTAAAACCAAAATTTAATTAATGAAAACTTGTAAGATAATCAATTCGAGCTAGAAGTTTGTTAATTTTGTGCATGATTTGTGTAAGTTGATTTATTTGCACGATGATCTTATTATATGTTATGATTTGATTAAATAATGTAATTGTATAATTTATATGATTTTTTTGTTTTTTTTTGTAGAAGTTTAATTTTAGGAAATAAGTTTCTTTAGAAAAATATAATTAAACCTTTAAGTTACAAAATTACAATAAGGGATAAATAAAAAGATGAATTAATCTGACGATGGAACTCTCAAAAGGACTACGCTCAAGTGATACTTTTAGGGATCTTGAGGTGAAAAAATTCTATCCAAGGCCTCACTAGCTTAATGGAGGGTCTAAATAGGATTTTTGATAACAAATAATTCATATTCATTTTTTAAAAAAATTAAAAATAAAGTAAATTTATTATAAAATTACAATAAAAACAGTTAGTTATGAAATTAGGAAAGATATTAATGATATGATAAAAGTAATAGTAGTAAAGGATAAAACAAGGGAGGAAATGAATAAAATAACCAGAGCTAGATATTAAAATAATAATGGAGATGAATATAATTTGCTTCGATGTAAATTTATTATAAAATTACAATAAAAACAGTTAGTTATGAAATTAGGAAAGATATTAATGATATGATAAAAGTAATAGTAGTAAAGGATAAAACAAGGGAGGAAATGAATAAAATAACCAGAGCTAGATATTAAAATAATAATGGAGATGAATATAATTTGCTTCGATGATGAAATATTAAGAGGATTACGCTTAAGTAATTTTCTTAAAGATTTCTAGATGAGAAAGTTCTATTCAAGGCCTCACCAGCTCAATGGAAGGTCTAAATAGGGTCTTCAATAAAAAGTAATTTATATTCATTTTTTTAAAAATTAAAATATGAATGATTAGTAGATTTGTTATTGAATTAGAACAAGAATAATTTATAAAAATTAGAAATGATAATTAATAATCCATGATAATAGAAATAATAATGAGTAACAAAATAAGGAATGGAATGAATAAAGATTAGATATGAAAATTATAATGAAAGTGAATATGAATTACTCTAATGATGAAATATCGAGAGAATTACGCATAAGTGATTTTCTTGAAGTTTTCTAGGTGGGAAAATTATTTTTAAGGTCTCACCAGCTTAATGGATGGCCTAGAGATAGTTTTTCAATAATAAGTGATTTTTATTCATTTTTTTAAATTATAAATAGGTGATTTTTATCTAAAAATATTTTTAAAATTAAAATTAAAGTAATTAATTAAGAAGATAAAAAAACTTCAATAATTCATGTTAACTATAATAATAAAATAACAATAATAAATAGTAATGAAATAATAAAATGATAAATAGGAGTTATTGAGAGTGAATATTGATCGTTCTTATGATGAGATTCCAAGTAGATTTACGCTTAAATAATGATTTGAAAATCTTTAGGTAAGAAAATTTCTTTTGGGTCTCACCAGCTTAATGGAAGATCTAAAAGGAATTTTTGATAAAAATAATTCATATTCATTTTCGCATAAAAATAAACAAATAAAATTAAGAATTAATAAATAATAGAATGGTAAGAATAAATTGGGTAGAAGTAGTCAAAGCTAGGAATTTCTCATAAAATATTAAAATGAATCCGACAACGGAGCCTCTTCAAGCAAGTAGCATAATACTACTTGAATACTCCTGAGGTGAGAAAGATTTTTGAGTTATCCCACCAGCTTAATGGAGGATACTTAGAAATATTTTTCAATATTAATCATATCGAGATTAAAGATCAACATAAGCGAATGTAGCAAATGACCTAAAACTAAGTCGTACCATTTTAGGATGAGTGTTCTGGGGTGCTAATCCTTCCCTACACGTAACCGTACTCCCGAACCCTAGTATCTTTGAACGTAGACTAAGCCTTATCCTTAGTTTGAATAGGTGACCAATCACACCTAGGTAGAATGGTTGGTTGCGACTCCATAACTTT
The DNA here is from genome assembly GCA_032173925.1 of Heritiera fomes. Taxonomy (NCBI): domain Eukaryota; kingdom Viridiplantae; phylum Streptophyta; class Magnoliopsida; order Malvales; family Malvaceae; genus Heritiera; species Heritiera fomes. The sequence goes on from JAPDPM010000017.1 coordinate 2,113,083, forward strand.
GTGTCTAGCTATTAGGTTTTCCCCAAAACTTAATACGTTATGACAGTTTGGCGACTCCACTGGGGACTTCAGAGAGTCAGGCCAATACTTAGTTTTAGGTTATCTTAGAATTTGCTTAAGAGATCTGAATAGAAAACGAACATTAAATGAAACATTATTCCTTCATACACACACATCACTTTGCATTAGCATACATAAGCCCTCGACCAGGGCTCGGTCCTTTTTAGGAGGGAGTAAAGTATCTACGCTCTCGTGAGGTAATACCTCTGTCACGACCCGAAGGCCAATGACGTCCACTTAACACTTATATGATTTCTTACGAAAATTTCGATACGAAATTTTTTTTTTCTTTTTCTACTTACGGTTTGTATTCGGTGTTAGTGTAGTATCTAAATCCAATCCTATATTATTTATATTATTTCTCGATCTATGTCACGTTTCTCAAGGAGGCTCTCCTTATGATTTTCGTCTTATTTTACTATTCCCCAAAAGAGGCAGGTCGAAAACCTCCCCTTTATATTTTATCAATTTCCCCAGGTATAATTTCCTGTAAAAACACATTTTAAATCACATAGTATGGCAGCTGGTGATTCTCCACAGTTTCATGCAATCACGTATATCAAGAATTTCAAGAGTTGAGTCATTACTAAGTTCACTTATATCACTTCATCCATATATAGTTTAAACATACATTTTGACCCGGATCGGACTCGATAACCACCTAGACTCACATAATCATCTAGTACGATCCAAGGTTACATCCCATATACTTTCCTAGTACTGTGAAATTCAACGTACACATGATTATCAAAATGATATACCAGCAGTATACCTCAAAATACAAAATGCTAGCTCCGGAGAACGCAAAGGAGTACCACTACTAGGTACGGTTTTTCGGGAGCCTATACGAAGCCTGAGCCGGCTATCAACTCGTATGATCTGCAGATGTTAAATAAAGGGGTGAGCAATCCACGGCTCAGTAAGTAGTTTAAATAAAACATACTAGGCTCATATCGTAAAACACGATCATATATGCTTGAGTTATTGTAAATTAGCATGTATGAATTATACTAAGGTTTATTACCATTTCGTAAGTGCACACACGTCATAAACTTGCTCACGCTTACTTTTCATCCTTAGTTACACAAGGCATCGTTCTTATTAAAAGTATAATTATGTGTGGAAGCACGAACATTCAAGTAGCACATGTTCAATGGCGTATATAGACATAACTCAATAATCGATAGAAATGAACATTCAAGTAGCACATGTTCAAATGGCATATATAGACATAACTCAGTAATCGAAAGAAACGAACATTCAAGTAGCACATGTTCAAATGGCAGATATAGGCATCATCCAATAATCATATACATCATGTGTCATATGCCTAAGGTCTATTTCATCCTTCGACATTCGTCGCATTCACGAATCACAATCACTTACTTATAGTCACAATATCCTATGATTTCTCACATTTCGTCGAAACTCGTGTAGCACTTAGTTCCCGAAGGATTCTAGAGGTGGCTCCCACGGTTCGGAATTCGAGTCTTTGCTCGGCTGGCCTTTAACACATCGAAGCTCGTGTAGCACTTAGTTCTCGAAGGATTCTAGAGGTGGCTCCCACGGTTCGGAATTCGAGTCTTTGCTCGGCTGGCCTTTAACACATCGAAGCTCGTGTAGCACTTAGTTCCCGAAGGATTCTAGAGGTGGCTCCCACGGTTCGGAATTCGAGTCTTTGCTCGGTTGGCCTTTAACACATCGAAGCTCGTGTAGCACTTAGTTCCCGAAGGATTCTAGAGGTGGCTCCCACGGTTCGGAATTCGAGTCTTTGCTCGGTTGGCCTTTAACACATCGAAGCTCGTGTAGCACTTAGTTCCCGAAGGATTCTAGAGGTGGCTCCCACGGTTCGGAATTCGAGTCTTTGCTCGGTTGGCCTTTAACACATCGAAGCTCGTGTAGCACTTAGTTCCCGAAGGATTCTAGAGGTGGCTCCCACGGTTCGGAATTCGAGTCTTTGCTCGGTTGGCCTTTAACACATCGAAGCTCGTGTAGCACTTAGTTCCCGAAGGATTCTAGAGGTGGCTCCCACGGTTCGGAATTCGAGTCTTTGCACGGTTGGCCTTTAACACATCGAAGCTCGTGTAGCACTTAGTTCCCGAAGGATTCTAGAGGTGGCTCTCACGGTTCGGAATTCGAGTCTTTGCTCGGTTAGCCTTTAACACATCGAAGCTCGTGTAGCACTTAGTTCCCGAAGGATTCTAGAGGTGGCTCCCACGGTTCGGAATTCGAGTCTTTGCTCGGTTGGCCTTTAACACATCGAAGCTCGTGTAGCACTTAGTTCCCGAAGGATTCTAGAGGTGGCTCCCACGGTTCGAAATTCGAGTCTTTGCTCGGTTGGCCTTTAACACATCGAAGCTCGTGTAGCACTTAGTTCCCAAAGGATTCTAGAGGTGGCTCCCACGGTTCGGAATTCGAGTCTTTGCTCTTGGCACATAAGGCTAGGTGCTAATTGAGGTCTATGGACTCAACATAGGGGCGATATGTATATTTGGTACTCAACTCACGTATCCATACCCAAAGCATAACAATATGTTAACATGTTCAGTAATCATAAGAGTGCCATAACACATACAATATGTTAACATGTTCAGTAATCATAAGAGTGCCATAACACACAACACATTACACAATGCACGACAAAGATTACTTTTTAAATAAGGGCATTTCACAGGCACATTATGTTCAATTTAAAACTCTTATATAATTATTATAGTTATCTTACCCGTAATGCTCAACCAATATCCAATATAATTTAATTAATTATTTAATAAGGATTCCTTCATCTCTTACGAGACGATACTAGTAAGATTTATTTAACCCACTTACCTCGGTGCCTGGTAGGTTACCTTTCCTCGATCCTCAACCCAAGCTAAACTCCTATACCGCTCCAAATTCACTACAATTAAATCAAGTGATGTTTCAATAACATGTCTTAATTATGTTTTGATCATAAATCAATTATATATCCTAAAATCTAAACTATTCTAACTCATTTCTTTGGTGAGGGACTAAATTCTTTATGTGTCTCGCCAAACATTACTTTTTCGATTTAATAACTCTTTATTTATATTCTTTATAAGATAATAAGAGGTTTATTAATTTGTATATGCTATTTCCCTTTCATTAGATATATATTTATATATATAATCGGATAGTTATATAATTATAACTATATCTTAAACACTTATACAATTATACTTGTATTTATATCTCAACAAATCTCTTTTTCCTTTCTTTGCATTTCTTTTCTTTGTCTCTTGTTTAGTTTTCAAGTGTTATATATATATATATATATATATATATATATATATGTATGTATTTAGCATTAGTATAGAAAAATTTCCAAGGATTTACTATATGTCTTTATATAAGCACTATACATACATACATATATTTATTTATTTCTTCGTTTTTTAAGCAAGTAGTATACATACATATATATACAAGTGATATATGTGTACATATATATATATATATATATGGGTATTTGATCTTAGATTTTATTCTTTCATTTCTAGATATACAAATACATATATATACACACATTTAAATACATAACATTTACATGGTATAAATTTCCAATTTAAAATTTCAATTTCCTTACTTTCCTACATCTTTATATATATATATATATATATATACATATCTATATATGTATTTTCATCTATATATATATGTACCACATATATATTTTATATTCTTTTTCCTTTTTCTTTTATTCAATTTCTTTTATTCTTCTTCCTTTATTTTTCTGCTATATTGGTTACCTTGTATTTCCGGTGACTTGAGGTGGAACACCCTCCTATGGCAGCTTTGGACAGCTCTTGGAAGACCCCTCACGAGTGGCAACCCTCACGCCTTGCTCAGCCACCATTTCCAGCCGAAGGTCTTCCCCTTCGGTTCTCCACCTGGTTGCTCACGAAGGTAAAGGGCGGAGGCTCTACATTTCCTCAAAAACCTGAGTTTTTCCAGTCCACACACGGCTCTACTAAGCTGTCCACGTTCTGCCACTATAAAACCCTCCTTTTGGCGTTCTTTTTCAACTACAATTCCAGCCAACAAGGCCTCCCCTGTCCAGTCTTCTTAAACCCTAACTTAACTCATAAAATTCGCAGCCCATTTCTTTTCCATTTTCAATTCAGAACACCACCAGAACAGCCCTTGCTACTGCCGGACCCGAAAATGCCATGCACAGCCTCCTTTTGGCTCTTGTTTCAAGTCTGCAAATGCACCCTCACGACAGTCCTAACATTCTTTTGGTGTTCACCTTGTTGCTGCAGTATTATTTTTTTATTCATCTGGTGCGTCAGTTCCTGTTGCTTGATGCAGTTTTGACCTTCAATCCTCCTTCAATGGAATGATAGTCGAATGGCAGGGGAGGAAACAAACAGGATGATCTGAAGGGAATGAGCTGAGAAAGATGGAGTAACAGTGACCAACCCCTCTTTGACCGAAAGAAAGAAAAATTGAAGTGGGGGCCGGCTGGAAGATGAGAAAGAGCAAAATGAGAATTGGTTTTCTTTTTTTTTTTTTCACTGCAGTAACAGTGAGGGAGTGGGAGTTGTCTGACGGGATTGGAGGTTTGATGGACAATTTCTATCAACTCCAAAATATAATATTGTTTATTCCCTTTTTTTATTGTTAATATCATTATATGGTTTATTTATTTATTCATGTGTTTTCTTTATTTATTTATTTATTTATTTTGTTAACATCTTATATATGTGTATAACATATTTTATTTCATCTATTTTATTTTATTTTATTTTTTTAAACATCTTATAAGATTTCTAATTTTATCTCAAGGATCTTTTGTTGTTAGATTCACCAACTTGTCAATTTCATTTTCATTACTTGAGATATTACTAACTACAAGGTGCATCATGGTACCAAGCTTGTATGTGTCTCTTATTTATTCACTAACATGGTACAAAATTTGTAGTTTTTACATCCTCCCCACCTTAGGAAATTTGGTCCCCCAAATTTTCCGTGTCTAGCAGAAATAGGTAAGGGTATTTCTCTCTCATTAGGCTTTCCAACTCCCATGTGGCTTCTTCTGAAGAGTGGTGCTGCCAAAGCACTTTGACTAGAGGGATTGTTTTAGACCTCAATATCTTATCTTTCCTGTCTAAGATCTGAATTGGTCTCTCGACATAGCTTAAGTCCTCTCTAATCTCTAGTGGCTCATACTCAATCACATGAGATGGGTCCGGATGATATTTCCGTAGCATTGACACATGAAAGACGTTATGCACACCCGATAGCTCTGGGGGTAATGCTAGTCGATATGCTACGTCACCCACTCTCTCCAATATCTCGAACGGACCAATGTATCGAGGACTCAACTTCCCTTTCTTGCCAAATCTCATTATGCCTTTAGACGGAGAGATTTTCAAGAACACTTTATCACCCACTTGGAACTCTAAAGGCCTCCTTCGACAATCGGCATAACTTTTTTGTCTAATTTGGGCTGTCCTCAGTCTATCACATATCAATCTCACATCTTCGGAAGCTTTCTCTACAATCTCCGGAGTAAATAATTTTTTTTCACCTACCTCTTCCCAACCAATGGGAGACCTACACCTACGCCCATACAATGCCTCGTAAGGTGCCATCCCAATACTAGAGTGAAAGCTGTTGTTATATGCAAACTCCGCTAGTGCCAGGTGATCATCCCATGAGCCTCGAAAATCCATAACACATGCCCTCAACATGTCCTCAAGAGTTTGAATAATCCTCTCTGATTGCCCATCGGTTTGAGGATGGAAGGCTGTGCTAAAGCTTAGTTTAGTTCCCAAAGCATCTTGGAAGTGTTCCCAGAAACGGGAAGTAAACCGAGAATCTCTGTCCGAGACTATGCTCACTGGGACTCCATGTAACCTCACAATCTCCTTAACATACATATTTGCTAAGGCACTAAGCGAATCGGTAGCCTTCATAGCTAGGAAATGAGCAGACTTCGTCAATCTGTCAACTATCACCCAGATTGCATCATGATTCCTACGAGTCCTCGGAAGACCCATAATAAAGTCCATAGTCACATGCTCCCACTTCCATGTAGGTATGGGTAAAGGCTTTAGCAAGCCTGCTGGTCGTTGGTGTTCAATCTTAACTTTTTGGCACACTAGGCACTTGGACACAAAGGTCGCTATATCTTTCTTCATACCAGCCCACCAAAACACTTTGCGTAAATTCTGATACATCTTCGTATTACCTGGATGCATAGTGTACTTGGAGCTGTGTGCCTCTTCTAAAATTTGCCTCTTCAACATCTCATCATTTGGGACACAAATTCTGCCCCTATACCTCAATAACCCATCATCTGAAACTCCAAACTCTGAGTCTTGTCCCGGTTGTATTCCACCAATGATCTCCACAAGTCTAGGATCCTCTTTCTGGGCTTGTCCAATTTGATCCATAATGCTAGGCTCTATTCTCAAGCTAGCCATCAAACACTCACCCTTGGGCTCTAGGTTGACATTCAACTCTGAAAATTTCTTCATCAAATCCCATTCTCGGACCATCATGTAACTAACAAAACCCACACTCTTCCTACTTAATGCATCCGCTACCCGGTTTGCTTTACCCGGATGGTAGAGAATCTCGCAGTCATAGTCCTTTAATAGCTCCATCCATCTTCTCTGTCTCATATTTAGCTCTTTCTGCGAGAATAAGTACTTTAAACTCTTGTGGTCTGTGTAAATCTGGAACCGCTCACCATACAAATAATGGCGCCATATCTTTAGCGCAAACACTACTGTTGCCAACTCCAGATCATGAGTAGGGTAGTTCTTCTCGTGGTCTTTCAACTGTCTTGAACCATATGCTACTACTCTACCATTCTGCATCAATACACAACCTAGACCCTGTAGAGAAGCATCACTATACACTGCAAATCCTCCGGATCCACTTGGAACCGTCAACACAGGAGCCGTAGTCAACCTTTGCTTAAGTTCTAAAAAGCTACGCTCACACGCATCATTCCATTCAAACTTGACATCCTTGCGTGTGAGTCGGGTTAGTGGAGCAGCAAGTTTGGAAAATTCCTCTACAAATCTCCTATAGTAACCTGCAAGCCCTAAGAAGCTGCGAATCTCGGTCACTGTCTTAGGCCTTTCCCAATTCATCACGGCCTCTATCTTAACTAGATCAACTGCTACACCATCCTTTGATACTACATGCCCCAGAAAACTGATTTGTTCCAACCAAAACTCACACTTGCTAAACTTTGCGTATAGCCCTTCCTTTCTAAGAGTCTGGAGTACTATGTGGAGGTGGTGCTCATGTTCTTCCCGGGATCGGAAATACACCAGTATGTCATCTATGAACACAATGACGAACTTATCCAAGTGAGGCTTGAATACTTCATTCATCAATGCCATGAATGCTGCAGGGGCATTCGTTAGGCCGAATGGCATGACCAGGAACTCGTAGTGGCCATATCGAGTCCTGAAGGCTGTCTTTGGCACATCTTCCCCTCTAATCCTCAATTGGTGGTACCCCGACCTTAAGTCAATCTTCGAAAATATTTGGGCACCTTTCAATTGATCCAACAGATTATCAATCCTAGGCAGGGGATACTTATTCTTCACCGTTGCTTGATTCGACTGCCTATAATCGATACATAGCCTCAAACTGCCATCCTTCTTTTTCACAAACAACACCGGAGCTCCCCATGGTGACACACTCGGCCTTATGAACCCTTTGTCCAACAATTCTTGTAATTGCTTTTTCAACTCCTCTAACTCAACTAAGGCCATTCGATACGGGGGCTTGGATATAGGTTGAGTGCCTGGGAGCAGCTCTATGGCAAACTCCATCTCTTTTTCCGGAGGTAGCCCTGGTAGCTCATTCGGAAATACATCGGAGAAGTCCTTGACAACTGGGATTTCAGACAGTTCCGATTGGCTCTTTTCGGCATCCTCGACAAACGCGAGATAGCCTTCATAAACAAATCAATCTCATATTAGTGAGACACCAATGAAATCATAAACATTCTATTTATTATCTCCAAGACGTAATACAAGCTTTTCAGGTAAGGAAAAAGTAACAACCTTGCTATAGCAGTCTACACTAGCATGATGGTTGGTTAGCCAATCCATGCCTAGTATTACATCGAAGTCATACATGTCTAATAACACCAAATCTACCACTAAGTACTTATCTCCCACCTTTACTTTACACTTACGATACACATGTTCGATCATTTGAAACTCTTTAAGAGGAGTAATCACATGCAATAGATGTCCTAAGGGCTCACACTCTATATGCAAATTACTAGCAAACATAGGTGAAATAAAGGAGTGTGTTGAGCCTGGATCAATAAGTACAAATGCTTCTAAATCACAAATAGTAAGCTTACCCTTAATGACCGAACCAGAAGCGTCGGCCGTCTCTTGGTCGAGAGCGAACACCCTTCCATGCTCCATGGGTTTCTTGCCCTTATCTTGAACTTTCTTCTGTTGCGCTATTGGTGGTCTATCATCTCGCTTTTCTGTGGCCTTAGGCTGGGGGCAATCTTTCATCACGTGGCCTCTCTCACCACAATTAAAGCAAGCTCCTGAAGCTTTAAGACAAGGTCGATTCCTATGAGTTTTGCCGTAAGCAGTACACAGCTGATAAGTATCAATGGGCGCTGCAGTTATGGCTCGAGTAGTGGGTGTAGCTGTAGTAATAGGCATAATAGCCTGTGGTCGAGGCGCAACAAACTTCTGCCTCTTACTAGGGCCCTGATATCTTCTTTTCTCTGGCCTCCTTCTATCGAATCTTTTATTAGGGGGCTGTCTCGGCTTAGGCTGTCTCCTAGCATCATATTCGGCCTGAGAAGCTTCAAGTTCCTGTTCAACTGTCAATGCCTTCCTCACAATAGCCGCATACTCCGTAAGCTCAAAGGGCCTAACTCTACTCCTAATATTGGACCTCAAACCCGAAGTGAATTTCTCTACCTTCTTCTCATCATTGTTGGCATAATCCGCATCATATTTGACTAAGGCAGTGAATCGGGTCTCATACTCATCTACTTTCATAGACCCTTGCTTCAGTTCAAGAAACTCTGTCTTCTTCTTTCGTCTTGCCACAGCCGACACATAATAATCCATGAAGGTCTCAACAAACTTCTCCCATGTAATAATGGGATTTTTGGCCAACACCAAGGGCTCATTAGTTTTCCACCACTTCTGAGCCTCACCTCTCATCATATACACTGCAAATGATACCTTCTCGGTGGAATTGCAGCCCATCTATTTAAAGAGGAACTCCATCTCCTCTATCCACTCTTCCGCCTTAGTGGGATCTTTTTCTCCCTTGAATTGTGGAGGATTCATCTTTTGAAATTGCTTCAAGAGAGACATATTCCGATCTACTGAACTCCCAACCTGAGTAGTAGCTGGCTGAGGTGCGGCTACTTGAGGTGTAACCGGAGGAGGAGCAACCTGTGGCTCTACGGGAGTCGGTGGAGGTGGCACCTGTGGTGGTGGTGCAGGTGGAGGCACTACGGGTGCAGATGGAGGCACTGAAGGTACTAAAGGTGCATGTGGGGGTGGTGGAGCCTGAGGTGCACTAGTTTGGTTTGCCACAAGTTGTTGTAGCAAGGCTGTCATAACCTCATAATTCTGCTCCATTCTAGCCATTCTCGCCTCCATACTATCCGGAGGTGGAGGAGTTGAATGTGGAGGAGTCGGATGTGGAGGTGATGGAGGTGCAGAGGGTGAAGGAGTCGAGGGTGGTATTGCTGACCCCCGAGAGGGCCTCCCGGGTCCACCTCTACGTCTCGTTCTCCTCATTCTACTCAAATTTCAAGTGCCTATACCAAGAGCAGATCAATCTCAGTATAAGTCAAATTTGGAAACTTTCACAGTACATGGGATGTAACGCTACAGACAGTCTAAACTACACTAACACGTACTAGACAAACCAGGCTCTGATACGATTAAATCTATCACGACCCGAAGGCCAATGACGTCCACTTAACACTTATATGATTTCTTACGAAAATTTCGAACCAAAATTTTTTTTTCTTTTTCTACTTACGGTTTGTATTCGGTGTTAGTGTAGTATCTAAATCCAATCCTATATTATTTATATTATTTCTCGATCTATGTCACGTTACTCAAGGAGGCTCTCCTTATGATTTTCGTCTTATTTTACTATTCCCCAAAAGAGGCAGGTTGAAAACCTCCCCTTTATATTTTATCAATTTCCCCAGGTATAATTTCCTGCAAAAACACATTTTAAATCACATAGTATGGCAGCTGGTGATTCTCCACAGTTTCATGCAATCACGTATATCAAGAATTTCAAGAGTTGAGTCATTACTAAGTTCACTTATATCACTTCATCCATATATAGTTTAAACATACATTTTGACCCGGATCGGACGCGATAACCACCTAGACTCACATAATCATCTAGTACGATCCAAGGTTACATCCCATATACTTTCCTAGTACTGTGAAATTCAACGTACACATGATTATCAAAATGATATACCAGCAGTATACCTCAAAATACAAAATGCTAGCTCCGGAGAACGCAAAGGAGTACCACTACTAGGTACAGTTTTCCGAGAGCCTATACGAAGCCTGAGCCGGCTATCAACTCGTATGATCTGCAGATGTTAAATAAAGGGGTGAGCAATTCACGGCTCAGTAAGTAGTTTAAATAAAACATACTAGGCTCATATCGTAAAACACGATCATACATGCTTGAGTTATTGTCAATTAGCATGTATGAATTATACTAAGGTTTATTACCATTTCGTAAGTGCATACACGTCATAAACTTGCTCACGCTTACTTTTCATCCTTAGTTACACAAGGCATCGTTCTTATTAAAAGTATAATTATGTGTGGAAGCACGAACATTCAAGTAGCACATGTTCAATGGCGTATATAGACATAACTCAATAATCGATAGAAATGAACATTCAAGTAGCACATGTTCAAATGGCATATATAGACATAACTCAGTAATCGAAAGAAACGAACATTCAAGTAGCACATGTTCAAATGGCAGATATAGGCATCATCCAATAATCATATACATCATGTGTCATATGCCTAAGGTCTATTTCATCCTTCGACATTCGTCGCATTCACGAATCACAATCACTTACTTATAGTTACAATATCCTATGATTTCTCATATTTCGTCGAAACTCGTGTAGCACTTAGTTCCCGAAGGATTCTAGAGGTGGCTCCCACGGTTCGGAATTCGAGTCTTTGCTCGGCTGGCCTTTAACACATCGAAGCTCGTGTAGCACTTAGTTCCCGAAGGATTCTAGAGGTGGCTCCCACGGTTCGGAATTCGAGTCTTTGCTCGGTTGGCCTTTAACACATCAAAGCTCGTGTAGCACTTAGTTCCCGAAGGATTCTAGAGGTGGCTCCCACGGTTCGGAATTCGAGTCTTTGCTCGGTTGGCCTTTAACACATCGAAGCTCGTGTAGCACTTAGTTCTCGAAGGATTCTAGAGGTGGCTCCCACGGTTCGGAATTCAAGTCTTTGCTCGGTTGGCCTTTAACACATCGAAGCTCGTGTAGCACTTAGTTCCCGAAGGATTCTAAAGGTGGCTCCCACGGTTCGGAATTCGAGTCTTTGCTCGGTTGGCCTTTAACACATCGAAGCTCGTGTAGCACTTAGTTCCCGAAGGATTCTAGAGGTGGCTCCCACGGTTCGGAATTCGAGTCTTTGCTCGGTTGGCCTTTAACACATCGAAGCTCGTGTAGCACTTAGTTCCCGAAGGATTCTAGAGGTGGCTCCCACGGTTCGAAATTCGAGTCTTTGCTCGGTTGGCCTTTAACACATCGAAGCTCGTGTAGCACTTAGTTCCCGAAGGATTCTAGAGGTGGCTCCCACGGTTCGGAATTCGAGTCTTTGCTCTTGGCACATAAGGCTAGGTGCTAATTGAGGTCTATGGACTCAACATAGGGGCGATATGTATATTTGGTACTCAACTCCCGTATCCATACCCAAAGCATAACAATATGTTAACATGTTCAGTAATCATAAGAGTGCCATAACACATACAATATGTTAACATGTTCAGTAATCATAAGAGTGCCATAACACATACAATATGGTAACATGTTCAGTAATCATAAGAGTGCCATAACACATACAATATGTTAACATGTTCAGTAATCATAAGAGTGCCATAACACACAACACATTACACAATGCACGACAAAGATTACTTTTTAAATAAGGGCATTTCACAGGCACATTATGTTCAATTTAAAACTCTTATATAATTATTCTAGTTATCTTACCCGTAATGCTCAACGAATATCCAATATAATTTAATTAATTATTTAATACGGATTCCTTCATCTCTTACGAGACGATACTAGTAAGATTTATTTAACCCACTTACCTCGGTGCCTGGTAGGTTACCTTTCCTCGATCCTCAACTCAAGCTAAACTCCTACACCGCTCCAAATTCACTACAATTAAATCAAGTGATGTTTCAATAACATGTCTTAATTATGTTTTGATCATAAATCAATTATATATCCTAAAATCTAAACTATTCTAACTGATTTCTTTGGCGAGGGACTAAATTCTTTATGTGTCTCGCCAAACATTACTTTTTCGATTTAATAACTCTTTATTTATATTCTTTATAAGATAATAAGAGGTTTATTAATTTGTATATGCTATTTCCCTTTCATTAGATATATATTTATATATATAATCGGATAGTTATATAATTATAACTATATCTTAAACACTTATACAATTATACTTGTATTTATATCTCAACAAATCTCTTTTTCCTTTCTTTGCATTTCTTTTCTTTTGTCTCTTGTTTAGTTTTCAAGTGAGTAGCATAAACATATATATATATGTATGTATTTAGCATTAGTATAGAAAAATTTCCAAGGATTTACTATATGTCTTTATATAAGCACTATACATACATACATATATTTATTTATTTCTTCGTTTTTTAAGCAAGTAGTATACATACATATATATACAAGTGATATATGTGTACATATATATATATATATGGGTATTTGATCTTAGATTTTATTCTTTCATTTCTAGATATACAAATACATATATATACACACATTTAAATACATAACATTTACATGGTATAAATTTCCAATTTAAAATTTCAATTTCCTTACTTTCCTACATCTATATATATATATATATATATATATATACATATCTATATATGTATTTTCATCTATATATATATATGTATGTACCACATATATATTTTATATTCTTTTTCCTTTTTCTTTTATTCAATTTCTTTTATTCTTCTTCCTTTATTTTTCTGCTATATTGGTTACCTTGTATTTCCGGTGACTTGAGGTGGAACACCCTCCTATGGCAGCTTTGGACAGCTCTTGGAAGACCCCTCACGAGTGGCAACCCTCACGCCTTGCTCAGCCACCATTTCCAGCCGAAGGTCTTCCCCTTCGGTTCTCCACCTGGTTGCTCACGAAGGTAAAGGGCGGAGGCTGCACATTTCCTCAAAAACCTGAGTTTTTCCAGTCCACACACGGCTCTACTAAGCTATCCACGTTCTGCCACTATAAAACCCTCCTTTTGGCGTTCTTTTTCAACTACAATTCCAGCCAACAAGGCCTCCCCTGTCCAGTCTTCTTAAACCCTAACTTAACTCATAAAATTCGCAGCCCATTTCTTTTCCATTTTCAGTTCAGAACACCACCAGAACAGCCCTTGCTACTGCCTTTACTTGACCCGTAAATGCCATGCACAGCCTCCTTTTGGCTCTTGTTCTCAAGTCTGCAAATGCACCCTCACGACATTCCTAACATTCTTTTGGTGTTCACCTTATTGCTGCAGTATTATTTTTTTTTCATCTGGTGCATCAGTTCCTGTTGCTTGATGCAGTTTTGACCTTCAATCCTCCTTCAATGGAATGATAGTCGAATGGCAGGGGAGGAAACAAACAGGATGATCTGAAGGGAATGAGCTGAGAAAGATGGAGTAACAGTGACCAACCCCTCTTTGACCGAAAGAAAGAAAAATTGAAGTGGGGGCCGGCTGGAAGGTGAGAAAGAGCAAAATGAGAATTGGTTTTCTTTTTTTTTTTTCACTGCAGTAACAGTGAGGGAGTGGGAGTTGTCTGACGGGATTGGAGGTTTGATGGACAATTTCTATCAACTCCAAAATATAATATTGTTTATTCCCCTTTTTTATTGTTAATATCATTATATGGTTTATTTATTTATTCATGTGTTTTATTTATTTATTTATTTATTTATTTATTTTGTTAACATCTTATATATGTGTATAACATATTTTATTTCATCTATTTTATTTTATTTTATTTTTTTAAACATCTTATAAGATTTCTAATTTTATCTCAAGGATCTTTTGTTGTTAGATTCACCAACTTGTCAATTTCATTTTCATTACTTGAGATATTACTAACTACAAGGTGCATCATGGTACCAAGCTTGTATGTGTCTCTTATTTATTCACTAACATGGTACAAAATTTGTAGTTTTTACAACCTCCGTAATGGCTAGTGAAATACTCTCACTCAAATTGAACCTTTCCGTTTGTAACCTGTGATGGGTGAGGATTGGGTGCCTTACTAGTCATATGTGGACGATAGTGAGGAACAATTTGAGAACCTTTAGAATTCTGACTTATCCAAACCAAGCATATAAAGAAACCTAAGAGGCCAACTTAAGTTAGAGCCATGCCAGCTCATCATGTAGAGATAACCGAGGATCAGGACACATGAAGGAAAATTTGTTCTTTTCAAGAAATATAATAATAAAAATAATAAAAAATAAAAAAAATAAAGAGATGAAACGTGTCTATTCATCACATGAGGCTTTCCTTTGATTTTGCAATGCATAACATGTCAATTTGAACATTGCACCTATACATCTAGACTTTTTTGGTCATACATAAATTGAGCATGCATCTCATGCATAGGTTTGTATGTGCATATCATGGCATCTTGATTTAGACTATGGTAATAAAGGTGAGAAGATTGCTCGGCTGTTAAAATTGCCAGTCACCCATACGATACTTGTTTGCAAACAAGAGTCATGGAGAATGAGCAGTTGACACGAATTGATGGAATAGAAAAGGTGCAACAAGAGATTATCAAAGCTCAAGAGGAAACTCGAGAGCAGATGACTAAGATGATGGAGTTGATGATGAGTTATGCAAGACCTAACAGCGGAGGAATATCCTAGTGATGATCCACCATACCCTCCAGGGCTCACCCATCAAGCCCAAATGTCCCCAAAGGTTTATGCTCATGCAACACCTTCAATGGGAGGATAAGGCCGTACTCTGGGCCAAAGTCAACCTGGTATAGGGTCTAGTCTTGTTGACCCTATTTTCATCCTAAACTTGGATGATCCTATTGAACAAGAGAAGTTAAAGAGAGAAGCAGTTGACAGTCTGGCTGTAGGGATACAACATAAATGTGAAAAGTTGGAGAAAAGGTTGAAGAACTCATCAGCAGTGGTGCCTTAACTCAAGAGCTTATTGAACAATGGAAGTCTGCTCTTCCATAGGCCAAATTTCCTATATGTAATTTGTGGATGTGAGATGTTCCCAGGATTCTTGAAATTTCCATCAAGTTGTTTTGAAAGCTTTCCATATTTTTCTTTCCAAATAGATGAAATAAAATAATTTTGAAAACATTGGTGATTTTTATTGAGAATGAATAGACCTAGCCATTACATTTCTAGTATACTTTTCAATTCAGTGAAAACTTGGAATCCATAAAGAAACACAAGCTAGAATTCCATTCCTTTTTGCTTACCATGTTAAACTTTTGAGGTCAATGATCTTCGTTAAGGCAATGAGCAATGAAATGATTGATGAATTTCCAAAACTTTTTGAATTGTTTTGAAGAACCAATTCATGAAGCATTCTCTTAAGGACTTCGTATTTGGAAATTTGATAGATGTTAAGGCCAAGCTAAGAGTCTCAAACACATCAACCCAAAATTCTTTCTCATAACTTGAATCATCCTTCGCTACATCTTGGAGCAAAATGATTGAAAGAGCCAAGCTTTTGATAACCTCCACATCTTTTAATGACCATTCTTAATTTGATTGATATCCTTTTTTCGATTTTAAACCATGATAATGAAAATTGCTTCGTATGGCCTTCATAAAGTTGAGTTGATACATTCTGGGCATGAGTTGTGAAAAAAAGTGAAGAAAAAGGAAGTGAAAAAAAAACAACAAAAGAAAGAAAAGAAAAGAAGAAAAAATTGATTGTGAAACCATGCAAGAGGGATATTCAAATGGTTTCAAAAGCCAAATTTTTATCTTGAGGATTGGTTTTCAATAAAAGTGTCAATATTTGATATGACAAATGGCCATCTTTCATATTCCTATTACTGAAATAAAATCATCCATTTGTTACCCCTTTTGAGCCTATTGATTTCTTTCTAAATGAACCTTGACCAAGGATCACCCTCCACATTGGAGAGGCAAATACATCAGAGGAGTTTTAGAAGCATTGGTGTTTGGTCTTATGTCAAATGCAAGAAAATGATGCCCTATGTTAAGGGGCAAATGTGAGAAGAAGGATATGTAAAGATGGAAATCAATATGAAAAAGCAAGAAGTTGAAAAAAAAAGATGAAAAACGTAGATGTAAAAAAAAAGAGAAGAAAAAAGAAATGAATGAGAATAAAGTGTTGGAAAAAAAAAAGAAAAATGCTTCGAAGAGTGGGAAAAACATATGTTCACAATCGAAGAAATGATCCTTGGTTCGATAAACCTTGAAAACACTTGTTTTGGGCCTGTTTATCCATTCTTCGAAAACCCTAAACCTTGGCCTACGTTACGTGCTTAAAAGTCCATTTTGATCAAATAGGGATGCTTGTATTGAAAAACTTTTCTTTGAGAAATCATCATCATTATTTAGTGAAATTTGAATCCTCAAATGCATGGTAGAATAGTCAATTAAAAGAAAAAAAGAAGAAAAAAAGAGAATGAAGCTCTAGGGTGAAAACCCATGAAAGGGCAGTCTAGAGCAAATTTGAAACAACTCAAGGCCATTGTTTGTGACTATGTTAAGGCAATAACAAGGAAGAAGAAAAACCAGAGGAGTGATGCTTTCAGTCAAGACCTTTTGAGACATTCAAAGACCATTACCTTGAGAATTTGATTTGAGATTTGAATCCTTGCCCAGAAATTTGAGCCATCACAGCTAGTCTTGACATTTGTTAAAGTCCACATATCAAAAAATTAAGAGAATGCTAAAATGGATTGTGTTTTGTGAAAGTTACTTTTACAAAAGGAATAATGATTTTCAAGGAATTTGTTTCATTTGTGAGCCAAGATGAAGAGACATTGATCAATAAAACCTTT
The DNA here is from genome assembly GCA_032173925.1 of Heritiera fomes. NCBI lineage: Eukaryota > Viridiplantae > Streptophyta > Magnoliopsida > Malvales > Malvaceae > Heritiera > Heritiera fomes. The sequence continues at coordinate 2,130,483 of JAPDPM010000017.1, forward strand.
CTTGATAACCAAACATCCATGATGCACCAAATCAGCACGTTTATTCAGGTAAACCAAGTTGTGACTCATTCTATTTGTTCTCAATAGTAATCACCAATTTTTAAGAGATAAATGTCAAATGTTTTTACCTTGGAAAGTTATTATGTGGGGCAATTTTCTGTTTTCAAAAGGAAACTTGAAGAAGTGAAAATGAGAGTTTTGTGATTTTATAGGGGCAAGTTCTTGTCTTAAAGAAATCAAGTGTGGTGATGATGTTTTTAAGACTATTCTTGGGGCAATCTTTGGTTGATTTGAGAGCATGAATTTTCTTGAAGATATGAGAAGTGGTGAAATGTTCTTGTGAATAGTTTGGGATGATTTTGTTGTTATGATTTGGATTGATGAATTTTAATTTGATAAGAATTGTGGGGCAAGAAGAAGACTGAATGAATGACGATGATAGGGCAAATGATTTTAAGAATGCTAAATTTGAAGAAAGAAGAATGATGAGGCAATGAAAGATCGAATGATAAGGCAAAGAGAAGATTGAAGGGTGACAAATTTTTCAAGAAAGGAATAAGGGTAGACTGATGAAGTGATTTGGTAAGGCATTGTTTATCATTTGCATTGCATTCATGGCAGGCATGACATTTCATTATATGCATTTTGACACACAAAAAAAAATTGAACTGTTAAGACAATAGGATAAAAACTTTTGAAAGATAAGATGAATAAAAGTTAGAAAAAAAAGAAGGAAAAAATCAGGAAATGTGAGAAGGATAAGGAATAAGATGTGACAAAAAAAGTATGAAGTGTTGAAACAAAAATGTTAAAATTTTGGAAAGAAAGAGGAAATTAAACAAGTATGGATATGATGGGACAATGAAAAAGGATTGAAAGATGTGATGAGATGAAAAAATGTGATGTTTAGATAGAAAATAACAAGAAGAAGAAACTGGAATGATAAGATGATCTAGAAGATAGAATTGAAATGATGAGATAAGATCAAAACCTCCAGGTACAATCTGTAAGACCTCTGGGCATGATTCATTAAAGCCTCCGGGTACAATTTGTAAGACCTCCGGGCTTGATTCATTAAAACCTCCAGGTACAATCTGTAAGACCTCCGGGCTTGATTCATTAAAACCTCTGGGTACAACCTGTAAGACCTCCGGGCATGATTCATCAGAACCTCCAGGTACAATCTCTAAGACCTCCGGGCATGATTCATCAGAACCTCCAGGTACAATCTGTAAGACCTCCGGGCATGATTCATTAGAACCTCCAGGTACAATCTGTAAGACCTCCAGGTATGATTCATCAAATCCTCTGGGTACAATCCGTAAAACCTCGGGCATAATTGAACACATTTAAATGAGCAAATTTAAAGTTTCAGGGCCTTCCTAGTCAAAGGAGCATTTTAGAGATGAGAAAGTTTTAAAGTTTCAGGGCCTTCCTAGTCGAAGGAGCATTTAAGAGATGAGAAATTTTAAAGTTTCAGGGCCTTCCTAGTCGAAGGAGCATTTAAGAGATGAGAAATTTAAAGTTTCAGGGCCTTCCTAGTCGGAGGAGCATTTTAGAGATGAGAAAATTTAAAGTTCCAGGGCCTTCCTAGTCGAAGGAGTATTTAAGAGATGAGAAAATTTAAAGTTTCAGGGCCTTCCTAGTCGAAGGAGCATTTTAGAGATGAGAAATTTTAAAGTTTCAGGGCCTTCCTAGTCGAAGGAGCATTTAAGAGATGAGAAAATTTAAAGTTCCAGGGCCTTCCTAGTCGAAGGAGCATTTTAGAGATGAGAAAATTTAAAGTTTCAGGGCCTTCCTAGTCGAAGGAGCATTTAAGAGATGAGAAAATTTAAAGTTTCAGGGCCTTCTTAGTCGAACGAGCATTTAAGAGATGAGAAAATTTAAAGTTTCAGGGTCTTCTTAGTCGAAGGAGCATTTAAGAGATGACAAAATTTAAAGTTTCAGGGCCTTCCTAGTCGAAGGAGCATTTTTAGAGATGAGAAATTTTTAAAGTTTAAGGGCCTTGCTAGTCGAAGGAGCATTTTAGAGATGAGAAATTTGAAAGTTTCAGGGCCTTCCTAGTCGAAGGAGCATTTTCATGATGAAAACCAATTTCTTTTGGAATAAGTAAATATCCACAAGAAAAAAAGGGGAAAGAAAACAAAAAGAATTTGAAAAAAGGAAAAATGATAAAATGGATGCAGACAAAATGGATGTCTATGTCTTTGCACAATTACTATTTCATAGCAAATGTACAAAGAGGGGCAACTGTAGACACCTCATTTTGTCCGGGGTGTTTTAATATTAATTAGAAGATGAATCTAATTTTTGTATTACTACCTTGTTTATTATTAAAATAAAAATAAAAAATAATAAAAAAATAGAAAATAGAAAAAAGATAATAAAATAATAACAAAAAAATAGAAAAAAATAATAAAATAATAACAAAAAAAATAATAAAGTGGTCAAAGAAGGAAAACTTGAAAAAAAATAGAAATAAAATAAAAACAACATAAGGAAATAAAAAGATAAAAACCCTAGAAAACTTTGAAAAAAAAGAAGGAAAGATTATAAAGAGGCCGGCTAGGTTTAGAGGAAGAGGGAGCTAGGGTTTTGTATATATATATATATATATATATATATATATATATATATATATATATATATATATATATATATATAAGGGGGCTGGCCATAGGAGAAGAGGAGGAGGAGGAACCCTAGAAAAAAAAAAGGAAAAACCATAAGGGAACCCTAGAAAGAAAACCTAAAAAAAAAGAGAAAGAGTTTGGGACTGCTTTTTTCCAGGCAGAGAGAGCCACCACCCTTAGCCGCCCAAACCTCATCACAACACTCGTCATCGTCATCTTTCTCGCTAGCCTTGACATCCCGTCACTGCCACCTTGCTTCCGCCCATCATTGCTTTCCCATTTTCATCCATTGTTCCTGCCTTTCTTGCCTCCTCTGCACATTGCTTTGCACTACACTTGTGCACGTTGCTGTACCTGGTCTTCAGTTTTGTCCCACAAGTTACTACAAAGAAGATCTGCTCCACATTCCTATCCTTGTACGCGAAACAGAGTTGGAAGCCTTTGCAATTAACTCTCTTTTCACTTCTTGCTGCAGTCAACCACTCCTGCATCGCTACGTTTTTGGTTCTGTTTGGAGAGCCATTACGAGCTGCAACCTCTACTGATTGTCTGCGTCTTCTATATATCACACCACCACCACTGTGCTTCTACGCTGCCAAACCAGAACCATCTTCCTTGCTGTGTAGCTTCTATCGTTGGCTGCTGCATTGTTTCATCGTCGTCCACTGCTTTTTAACCCTTACCAGAATTCCACGCAGCTTGCTAGGATTTTGGTGTCACTACTGTTTCACGCTGGTTCTGCATCTCCATCACTGCTTGGTCTTCTCTTTGCTGCTGTCGTTTGTTTATCACTGCTGCACCGATCCAATTGCCTCTCCATCCCTGCTGCAGCAAACACTTTCTCTATACAGTTGAGTTGCTGGTTTAGTAATATGAGAATAACGTGAGTGACAGTGGTCCAAATGAAAGCCACGTGAAACCAGAAAAGCAAAAAGAAAGAACGAAAAGAAAGAATAGAAAAAGTGAAGCACGTGGAAAAGAATAGCAAGAAAAGGGTAAAATGGTTTGTATCTATCAGGTAATTGCATGTTTAATCATTTGTTTTTATATTAACTAATTTAGCAATTTACTAACTTGATTTGATAATAAGATTGAATTACTATGACTTTGTATGATTATCTGAGCTAATAAATTGCTTATAAATTGTTTATAAAATACTAATATCGTATGTTAATAACTTGTATATTTAATTTGTATGATTTGCATGTTGATTAAAACCAAAATTTAATTAATGAAAACTTGTAAGATAATCAATTCGAGCTAGAAGTTTGTTAATTTTGTGCATGGTTTGTGTAAGTTGATTTATTTGCACGATGATCTTATTATATGTTATGATTTGATTAAATAATGTAATTGTATAATTTATATGATTTTTTTTGTTTTTTTTTGTAGAAGTTTAATTTTAGGAAATAAGTTTCTTTAGAAAAATATAATTAAACCTTTAAGTTACAAAATTACAATAAGGGATAAATAAAAAGATGAATTAATCCGACGATGGAACTCTCAAAAGGACTACGCTCAAGTGGTACTTTTAGGGATCTTGAGGTGAAAAAATTCTATCCAAGGTCTCACCAGCTTAATGGAGGGTCTAAATAGGATTTTTGATAACAAAAAATTCATATTCATTTTTTAAAAAAATTAAAAATAAAGTAAATTTAATATAAAATTACAATAAAAACAATTGGTTATGAAATTAGGAAAGATATTAATGATATGATAAAAATAATAGTAGTAAAGGATAAAACAAGGGAGGAAATGAATAAAATAACTAGAGCTAGATATTAAAATAATAATGGAGATGAATATAATTTGCTTCGATGATGAAATATTAAGAAGATTACGCTTAAGTAATTTTCTTAAAGATTTCTAGATCAGAAAGTTCTATTTAAGGCCTCACCAGCTCAATGGAAGGTCTAAATAGGGTCTTCAATAAAAAGTAATTTATATTCATTTTCTTAAAAATTAAAATATGAATGATTAGTAGATTTGTTATTGAATTAGAACAAGAATAATTTATAAAAATTAGAAACGATAATTAATAATCCATGATAATAGAAATAATAATGAGTAACAAAATAAGGAATGGAATGAATAAAGATTAGATATGAAAATTATAATGAAAGTGAATATGAATTACTCTAATGATGAAATATCGAGAGAATTACGCATAAGTAATTTTCTTGAAGTTTTCTAGGTGGGAAAATTATTTTCAAGGTCTCACCAGCTTAATGGATGGCCTAGAGATAGTTTTTCAATAATAAGTGATTTTTATTCATTTTTTTAAATTATAAATAGGTGATTTTTATCTAAAAATATTATTAAAATTAAAATTAAAGTAATTAATTAAGAAGATAAAAAACTTCAATAATTCATGTTAACTATAATAATAAAATAACAATAATAAATAGTAATGAAATAATAAAATGATAAATAGGAGTTATTGAGAGTGAATATTGATTGTTCTTATGATGAGATTCCAAGTAGATTTACGCTTAAGTAATGATTTGGAAATCTTTAGGTAAGAAAATTTCTTTTGGGTCTCACCAGCTTAATGGAAGATCTAAAAGGAATTTTTGCATATTCATATTCGCATAAAAATAAACAAATAAAATTAAAAATTAATAAATAATAGAATGGTAAGAATAAATTGGGTAGAAGTAGTCAAAGCTAGGAATTTCTCATGAAATATTAAAATGAATCCGACGACGGAGCCTCTTCAAGCAAGAAGCATAGTACTACTTGAATACTCCTGAGGTGAGAAAGATTTTTGAGTTATCCCACCAGCTTAATGGAGGATACTTAGAAATATTTTTCAATATTAATCATATCGAGATTAAAGATCAACATAAGCGAATTTAGCAAATGACCTAAAACTAAGTGGTACCATTTTAGGATGGGCGTTGTGGGGTGCTAATCCTTTCCTACACGTAACCGTACTCCCGAACCCTAGTATCTTTGAACGTAAACTAAGCCTTATCCTTAGTTTGAATAGGTGACCAATCACACCTAGGTAGAATGGTTGGTGGCGACTCCATATCTTTGTGTCTAGCTATTAGGTTTTCCCTAAAACTTAATACGTTATGACAATCAATATCGAACTAAAATTATTTGAATACCCCAATACGCTGGTAATATTCAAATATTTTATTTCGACTATAAGGATTATCAAAGAATCACTACTTGTGATTTCTAAGAAATCCTATCATGGGAAATTAGTTTATATTTATGTTTATTTATTTATCTTAAAATTTATATTTATTTATATCAACATTTAAATTTATTTAGTTTTACCATTTCTTATTTATTTTGTTTTTATATATTTTTATTGAGATAAAATCGATTAGATGTCCCAATACGCTGGTAACATCTAATGTTTTTTTCTCGATCCTAAAGATTATCAAAGAATCACTACTTGTGATTTCTTTGAAATCTTATCCTCGGAAATCCAAATTTATTATTTGCATTTATCTTTTTATTTATTATTTTATTATTTATTTATTTTTAATTTATTTGTTATTGTTTTTTTTTAAAAAGCTCTCTTAATAACATTAAAAAAAATTATGTATGTGAAATTTTTAACATACTAAAAATACAAGACAACTCTTTTTGCAATCTCTTTTCCAAAGAAATATATATATATATTTATATAAATTCTTTATCCAACCTAAAACAAAGTACATGGACACGTACAAACAATGATACATATAAATAAAATATATATAAACTTTTTATCAATTTTTGTTGATTCCGTTTTTTTTATTTATCACTATTATTGTATGAAAACAGAATTTACAAAGCATAAGGCAGAGAATATACCTTGACAAGATGACCCACTTTCAATTCCTTGTCTTTCTTTTTCACGTAGATGACACCCTCTTCTCAGGCAGTGCTTGACAGTAAGCAATGACTCAAAAGAAGCCAACGCAGCAACAGGGACTCGGGCAGCTAAGCGAGGACATGCTGTGCAGGGGTAATAAAGCCAGAGTAGTGCCTGGCTTAGCAGAAGTGGTGTTGACAGAAACAAAACCGAGCAGGGGTCTTCACACGATGATGGTGCATTGCAAAAGTGGCGTTGGTCTCTCTTTCTCAATTTTCCTCCCTCTTTTTTTTCTGTCTAAAACCTAGCAAGCCCCCCCCCCCCCCCCCCCTTTTGTCAAACTCTCTTGGTTTTTATAGCCATTTCATGGCCGTATGCTTGAGGAAAGAATCAACGTTCCTCAAGTTTAGGCCCCAAATCATGGCTGTCATTCCAGGGCAGATTTTATTTAATTCTTTCTCATTTTACAGATAATATATATCTTTTATTCAAGGCAATTTAATCAATTGGTCAACTCTCTTTATTTGGCACCAGATCTCATTGATTTACATGAGATTTATAAGGGGCATGCATTGGATTTATATACGGTTTGCCTGGGTTTTGCATGGAGAATTCTTTTAGGGTTTGGGATTACATGAAGGCCCAAGTTGACTTTCTTTTCCCTTTTTTTTTAAATCATCTAGCGATCGAGTCCCCGGACGAAAATCGTTACGACAGATTTTTCTTTCCCTCTTCGAGTATTACTTCTTCCAGCAGAAACGACGGCTGGCTCCCTTCCTTCTTCTTCCTTTCTTCTATCTTTTCTTATTGTCCTTTCTTCCTTGACAGAGAGCCAACCTAATAGCCACCAAAAACAACCAATGTACTTCTTCCCAACGTCTGAAACTCTCCCCAACTCAGCCTTCAAAACACCAGTTTCTCCTCTATTATTGGCTTCCGAATCTTGATCTTCCTTTGCCTTAAGTTGTGCTTCCTTTAACCTTGACAGCCAACACAATTTTGTTGGCCAAAAGGGTGATGTAATGGTGTAGGGTGAGGGTCTCGGTTCAGTAGATAAAGGAAAGAAAGAATTGAAATGGTGTTTGTAAGAAGGATGATGATGATGGACGGCGATGAATGAAGTTGTAGTGACTGGTGAAAAGATGTAAAAGTTAATGGGATTGGTTTTGATGAGGCTTCTTCAGGAAGCCATTCTCCATCTAATATATTTTATTCCCACTACTATTATTATATATATTTTTATTCATTTACTAATATTTCTAACTAGTTTAGTTTATTTCATATATATTTATCCCACTAATCTTTCATAATTTTTATTTTTATTAATTTATATTATCTATAGTCTCTTAAATTCTAAAGTCCTTCATATAATTTAATTTCTTTCATGATCTTCATATTCAATCCTTTAATTATATCTTCTCATAGTCTAAATTTTTCATAATTTCTCATAGTCCAATTTAATGATTCCTTGCCATGCTCATTCTTAATTTACTTTCTTAATCATCATAGCTTCAAGTTAAATTCTCAATATACAAGTTTGTCTCCAAATTACATTGTTTAATCCACCAAAATAAATAATTTGCAGTTGTTACACCTACCCCGATGTCAATGATAATGATAGCATAGAGGAGCCCGAGGTAGCTTCTCGCCTAGCCTGGAGTACCATCCTTCTTCGCGACGAGATGGGAATCTTCAATGGCCTCCCAGAGGCTGAAAACAACTCTGATTACCTCATAATGAAGGTGAGAGCATCGCTTTTCTTCGATAATGATACTCTTTTTCTAACTTCTTTTGTCAGGTTTCTGAGTTATTTTTTCTTTTTATTTTGTCAGGTGACTCAATAGAAGGTGGCCGTTAATGCGCGGCACAGGGCTTTTAGGGAGAAGGCTGAGAAAGATTTGAGTGAGCTTCGAGAGAAAAATATGGAGCTTCAAAATGAGGTTAACCAACTTCATCCATATACCAGTAGAGTAGAAGAGCTGGAGAAGCAGAACGCAGATCTTGATAAGAAGTTAAAAGAAGAACAGGCGAAGGTGGCCTCCCTTCATGTATATCAGGAGGCTTACAATAAGGCAACCAACGATCTGGAAGCCATGAGGACGCAGCGAGACGTGGCCATCAATGAGCTGCAGGAGTTGCTAGATCGGCAAAAAGAGGTCTGAGCCGAGGCCATTCGCGAATACCGCCTATCTCAACACTGTTTTGAAAAGAAGCAGGACTTTGCAGCGGGATTCGTCAAATACGACTTTTACTTGGCTCGGGCTTGGCTGGAGAAGTAAAGGCCTAACGAGACCTTTTTCAAGTTGCTTTTTACTAAAGAGGCCCAGTACTATGAGGCTCCTTCCTGGACTAAGTACGAGCCCAACTCACAAGGCTCGGATGATTATTTAGAGGAGGGAGCCATAGACAACTTGGATAACCTTGAAGGTTCGTGGCCTCCTTGACAGCAACGCAGCCAGCCCGAGTCTACTGAGGCACGTGACCAGTCTCGGCCTGTCGAGGTGTACAATCAACCTAAACCTATCGACGCAGGTGATCAACTGAGCCCATTGAGGCATTGCAAGGGTTCGATGGCGACGAGCTTAAATTCTTTGATTCTACTGTCGTCAATCCCGTGCCAGACTCTGCTGTTGTGGCTGGGCCCTCGAGTGACACTCCCACTTTTGAAATTGCTCCTCCGACTCTCCAAGATCCTAGTGCTGATGCAGCATCTTCTTAGCAGGCTGACTTGGTTCTCACCATAGATTAGGATATTTTCATTTTGTCTTTTCATTTCATTTTATTTGTTAATTCATCTAAACGATGGACAAATTCGTTCTTAATGAAAAGTGCAATTTCTTTTTTATAGCTTTCTCTTCTTTTGTTTGAACTCAATAGAATATTTTATATCCACAATTGTTACAACACAAAGCTTTGAAAAGCATTGTTAAATACGTCTATACTTTTATAGTGTTAAAAAGATAAAGTAATTCCATTTTTGCGGCATAAAGCGTACTTTTTACTTTTATAGTGTTTAGCGTACCTTTACACCATATTGCTCCCCAAGTTTTTCTTTGAAATAGTGTTGTTGGTTTAGTTCAAAGATAAACTTTTTCTCGAGCGTTGTACCTATCTTGCGCTTTTTTCGCTTAAGGACTTGTATTTGCCCGTCTTGCACTCCTTTATGCTTAGGGACTTTTTGTTACCCGTCTCGCACCCTTTTGTGCTTAGGGACTTATTTTTGCCCGTCTCGCACCCTTTTGTGCTTAGGGACTTTTGGTTGCCCGTCTTGCACCCTTTTGTGCTTAGGGACTTATGTTTTGCCCGTCTCGCACCCTTTTGTGCTTAGGGACTTATGTTTTGCCCGACTAGCACCTTTTGGTGCTTAGGGACTTATGTTTGCCCGTCTCACACCATTTTGTGCTTAGTGACTTTTTTTTTGCCTGTCTCGCACCTTTTTGTGCGAGGGACTTATGTTTGCCCGTCTCGCACCCTTTTATGCTTAAGGACTTTTATTTGCCCGTCTCGCACCCTTTTATGCTTAGGGACTTATATTTGCCAGCTTTTACCTCAGTTATTTGTATTCCTGCAACACATAGTCCATCTAAAATATTGCATTAGAAAATGTAAAATATGAATAGCTGGCTTTATTCATAAATCAAAAGATAATAGGACAATAGTATCTACAAAGTAATGGAATAATAGATGGAAAAATAAAGATAAGAACAATAACAGAGTACAATGTTTTAATGCTAGTATAATTTAAGATGATTGGCGTTCCAAGTCTTCGAGATCTTTTTTCCTTACAAAGTTTCCAAAGTGCATGTGCTGGGTTCGATCATCCTTCTAATTTTGTAAGGCCCTTCCCAACTGGCCCGAAGTTTACCATCTTCTTTATGAGCATTTGTGATGGCTGATTTTCTCAGTACCAGGTCTCCCTCTTGTAATTCTCTGTCTTTAACCCGTGCATTGTAATAAGAGGTTACCTGCTGTTGGTAAGTAGCCAATTTCATTTTCGCATTGTCCTTTAGCTCATCTATCATATCAAGATTCTCCCTAAGTCCCTGAGAGTTAATTTCTTCAACATAAGGAACCAATCTAGGTGATCCCGCTCCGATCTCAACCAGGATAAGGGCTTCAGTTCCATATACCAAGTTAAACGGCGTCTTACCCGTTGACACCCTACTTGCCGTTCTATAAGCCCATAGGACACTTGGGAGCTCATTTACCCACGCTCTCTTAGCCTCTTCCAACCTAGTTTTCAAGCCATGCAGTATTGTTCGATTGCTCACTTCGGCCTGCCCATTGGCTTGTGGGTAGGATACAGACGATATCATCAGCTGAATACTCAAGCCTCTACAAAATTCTCGAAATGCATCACAATCAAATTGTTTGCCATGGTCGGCATTTAGCACTAAGGGGATCCTAAAGCAGTAGATGATATCTCTCCACACCACCGTCTCTACCTTCTTTTCAGAAATTGTAGCCAAAGGCACCACCTCTATCCACTTCATGAAGTAGTCTATGGCTACCAGTAAATATTTCCTTTGGCCCGTGCCTAAGGGAAAAGGTCCCAAGATGTCGAGCCCCCATTGTGCAAATGGCATTGGTTGAAGGGTGCTTTGAAGGGTCGAGATTGGCGCAATAACTATAGGACTAAACTTTGGGCATTTTTCGCATTTTAACACCTTCTCAGTAGCATCTTTCTTCAGTATAGGCCAATAAAACCCCACATGCAATATTTTTGTGGCCAAGGCTCAAGCCCTTAAATGCTCACCACATATTCCCTCGTGAACTTCAGCCAAGGTGTACTCAGCTTGTTGAGGCCCTAAGCATTTTAGCACGGGCATTGTAAAGCCGCGCTTGTAGAGTTCTCCGTTTACCATGGTAAACCTGGCACTTTGCAATTTTAGCCTTCGGGCTTCATCTTTGTCAATAGGGAGTTTGCCCTCCAAAATGTAGTCTTTGATCGGGCTTCTCTAATCACTCCCAATCTCCACATCATAGACTTCCTCTTCTTAAGTACTTGGTTTGGCTAGACATTCCACCTTCACTACTCCTGCTTTCACTCTTTGAGAGGATGCTAATTTTGAAAAGGCATCAATATGACTATGTTCAGTCCGGTTTATCTGTGTTAACTGGAAGTTCTTAAATGACCGTGCCAATAATTGCACCTTCTGTAAATAAGGGACTAGAGCCGGTTCTCACGTTTCATACTCACTCCGAGAACTGATTTACTACCAACTGTGAATCGGTATGGGCCATTAAGTTGCTAACTTCTAAATTTTCAGCAAGTTTCATTCCGGTTATCAGGGCTTCATATTCAGCTACATTATTCGAACTTGGAAAATCGAAGCGTAGGGAATACTCATAGGTTTCCCTCTCAGGCAAAGTGAGCACAATTCCAGCTCCACTACCATCCATACTACGTGCCCCGTCTATAAAGAACTTCCACCAAACCAATTCTGTTTCTTCTTAGGCCTCCCGGCCGGTGCATTCTACAATAAAATCTGCCAATGCTTGCCCTTTTATCGCTTGATGAGGCTGAAAGTGTATGTCGTATTCACTCAACTCAATAGCCCATTTGGTCAAGCGTCCAAAGTGTTTTGGTTTCTGCAGTATTTGCCTCAAAGGCTGATCTGTTAAGACAGTCACCGAGTGAGCCTAGAGGTACGGTTGTAACTTTCGAGTTGCCATTACCAATGATAAAACTATCTTCTCTACTAGAGGCTATCTTGTCTCGGCATCTAGTAAGACTTTGCTCACATAGTAGATTGGACAGTCCTTGTCTCATTCCTTTCTCAGTTAAACTGTGCTTACAGCCTTCTCTCCTACATCAAGATTCATGAGGAGTTGGTCTCCAGGTTGTGGTTGAGACAATAGTGGCAACTCTTTCAGGTAGTCTTTGAACCTTTTAAAAGCATCATTACACTCCTCTGTCCATTTGAAGTTTTTTCCTGCCTTTATCGCCTTAAAGAACGGCAAACTCCTTTCAGCTGATTTAGACAAAAAATGGTTCAAAGCTGCTATCCTCCCTGTTAGCCTTTGAACTTCCCTAACAGTATTTGGTGGCTTCATGTCTAAAATAGCTTGAACTTTCTCGAGATTAGCTTCTATTCTCCGATTAGTGATCATGAACCCTAAGAATTTTCCCGATTTCACCTGAATGAGCATTTGTTGGGGTTCAACTTCATGTTATATTGCCGCAACACCTTAAATACCTTCATCATCTTCTCGGCATGTGACTCTTCTTTTCGACTTTTAATGATCATGTCATCCACATAAGCCTCCATAGTATTGCCCAACAAGTCCCTGAACACCTTGTTTACCATGTGCTAATAGGTTGAGCCTACATTTTTCAAACCAAATGGAATTACTCGATAGCAATATGTTCCGCTATCGGTAATGAAAGAGGTCTTCTCCTCATCCTCTGGATACATCATGATTTGGTGGTACTCTGAAAAAGCATCTAAGAAGCTAAGTAATTCGTATCTATAAATTTCATCTACTAACTTATCAATTCGAGTAGTGGATACGAATCCTTAGGGCAGACTTTGTTCAAATCCATGAAGTCCACACACATCATCCATTTTTCGTTGGCCTTCTTTACCATTACCACATTATCCAACCACTCCGGGTAGTCTACTTCTCTGATGAACCTAGCTTGCAACAGTTTCTGGATCTCCTCATCTATGATTTGTTGCCTTTCGGGAGCAAAATTTCTCTTTTTCTGCTTAATTGGTTTTGCTCCAGAAACTACATTCAACCGATGACAAGCAACTTCGGGGTCAATCCCAGGCATATTGGCCGGGGTCTACGCAAATACATCAACATTTTCCTTCAAGCATTAGACTATCTCCTCTTTGGTTTTTTTGGGCAACTGGCTTCCTACAGACACCACTCTTTCTTCGTCTTCTTCATCTAATCAGACTGCCTCTATCTCCTCATCAGGCTTTGGCTTAGGCGGTTCTTCGATCGTAAGGGTCTCCTTCCTCTGAATTCCCTTACACATGGTGGATGCGATATTACATGACTTAGCCTTTCTTTGGTCTCCCCTCACTTGACTAACACCATGAGGAGTCGAGAATTTCATTAACAGATAGCAAGGGTGTACTACTGCCCTCATGTCATTCAGCAATGGTCACCCAAGTATCATATTGTAAGCTATCAATGTTGACTTCACCACCATAAACAATGCTTGGAGGATGACACTTCTTAGGCTCTCCCCTAACGTGACAGGTAGCTGAACTCCTCGTACTACCTTCACCTTTTCTCAAGAGAAGCCATATAACAGTGTAGGCACTGGCTTCAGCCTATCCTTTGAGATATTCATCTTCTCAAAGTAATTCCAATAGACTAAGTTTACCGAACTCCCATTGTTGAATAGGATTCAACTCACCGGATGCTTTGCTACAATTGCCGAAATTACCATCAGATCGTCATGAGGTATCATTACATCTCCTCTGTCGACTGGTGTAAAAATGATGGGCTCCTCACCTTGCCTTTCTCCACATTAAGTTAACTTGAGAGGCCTACCAGGCGTAAGACTTTTAAGATGAGGAAGATGTACCAGCTAACGATTCCGCTCCAGATAAGACATTGATTGCTGGTCTTGTGGGTTCATTATCTTCCTTGTGATTTCTCTTTTCTGTTCTTCTATCATTGTTTCTCCTATCACCTTCATTTCTCCTTACATTCCTTCTGTTCTTATCTCTTCTATCCCTTGGGGAATTTCCCCGATTTCGTATGGGATAGTTGTTTCTGTCACTCCTACACATAAACTGATTTATATTTCCTTCTCATGCTAGCCTTTCTAATTGATTCATCAACTTCCTACACTTCTCCGTTGAATGCCCTGCGCCGAGTGGTAGTTACAATATGAATCAAAGTCACGACTTAGATTCCCTGACGCTTTTTTTGGAAGCCGTATTAGACCTGACCCCTTGATAGCTGCCAACACCGAAGTACGAGATTCAATTAGCAGGGTGTATGTGGTGTATTTAGTGTAGGGGCTTTATCAAATTTCTTCGATTGACTAGAGGACGCCTCGAAAACTTCTCTTCCTCGTTTCCTTCCCTTCTTGGGCTCCCCATTCGCCACCATTTTCATCACTTTTTCCTGAGTGATATACTTATTTCCTCGAGAAAGCAGGTCTGAGATTATGGTTGGCTAGTCTAGTGACAGGGATTCTTGCAATTTCTTAGACCTTGTTCCCTGTAACATGGCTGCTACGGCTATACCAACTTGCAAATCTCATACCTTTAGAGTGGCGTCTCTAAATCGATCCACGTAGCACTTCAATGACTCCTTAACTCCTTCTTTAAGGGTGAGCAGATAAGTCGGTTCCTTCTTTTTCTGGCGATTCACTGCAAATGCCTTAAGTAATTCACTTCGCATCTGATCGAATGAGATAATAGACCCCTCACGCAAATTATTGAACCATTTCATCACATGCCAGATCAAAGTGAGTGAAAAGGCCCTGCACATTATCTCGTCCTCCTATCACTACAAGAAAATTGATTTTCAGCGACGGAAATTTAGCTACGGAATTTTTCCGTCGCTGATAATTAGTATTAGCGACGGATTAGCGACGGATTAGTGACGGAATTTATACCGAAGTTAGCGACGGAATTAGCGACAGATTAGCGACAGAAATTCGTCGGTAATTAGCGACGGAATATTTTCCGTCGCTAAATATGGCGGGATATACTGTTCAATTGCGCCAAATTATTAGCGACGGAATTGTCTGTCGCTAAACCCAAAACATAGATAGAAATTAGCTACGAAATTTTTCCGTCGCCAATTCCGTAGCTAATGACCTTTAGCTACGGAATTAGCGACGGAAAAATTCCGTCGCTAATTTCCCTTCATCATTTTTTGGTGGAATAAGTGTATAGAACTTAGCGACGGAATTTTTCCGTCGCTAATTCCGTAGCTAAAAGTCATTAGCTACGGAATTAGCGACGGAAAAATTCCGTCGTTAATTTCCCTTCATTATTTTCAAAGAAATAAATGTATAGAACTTAGCGACGGAATTTTTCCGTCGCTAATTCCGTAGCTAAAGGTCATTAGCTACGGAATTAGCGACAGAAAAATTCCGTCGCTAATTTCCCTTCATCATTTTCGGTGGAATAAGTGTAGAGAACTTAGCGACGAAATTTTTCCTTCGCTAATTCTGTAGCTAAAGGTCATTAGCTACGAAATTAGCGACGGAAAAATTCCGTCGCTAATTTCTCTTCATCATTTCGGTGGAATAAGTGTATAGAACTTAGCGACGGAATTTTTCCGTCGCTAATTCCGTAGCTAATGACCTTTAGCTACGGAATTAGCGACGACGGAAAAATTCCGTCGCTAATTTCCCTTTATCATTTTCGGTGGAATAAGTGTAGAGAACTTAATTCCGTCGCTAATTTCCCTTCATCATTTTCGGTGGAATAAGTGTAGAGAACTTAACGACGAAATTTTTCCGTCGCTAATTCCGTAGCTAATGACCTTTAGCTACGGAATTAGCGACGCAAAAATTCCGTTGCTAATTTCTTTTCATAATTTCGGTGGAATAAGTGTAGAGAACTTAGCGACGGAATTTTTCCGTCGCTAATTCCGTAGCTAATGACCTTTAGCTACGGAATTAGTGACGGAAAAATTCCGTCGCTAAGTTCTCTACACTTATTCCACCAAAAATGATGAAGGGAAATTAGCGACGGAATTTTTCCGTCGCTAATTCCGTAGCTAATGACCTTTAGCTACGGAATTAGAGACGGAAAAATTCCGTCGCTAATTTCCCTTCATCATTTTTGGTGGAATAAGTGTAGAGAACTTAGCGACGGAATTTTTCCGTCGCTAATTCCGTAGCTAAAGGTCATTAGCTACGGAATTAGCGACGGAAAAATTCCGTCGCTAATTTCTCTTCATCATTTTCGGTGGAATAAGTGTATAGAACTTAGCAACAGAATTTTTTCGTCACTAATTCCGTAGCTAATGACCTTTAGCGACGGAAAAATTCCGTCGCTGATGCCTTAAATTCGAAAAAAATAAAAAAAATTTTGAATTTTTCCCGCCTGAACTGTAGCGGGAAATATTTTGACATAGCATTAGCGACGGAATTTCCGTCGCTAATCCGTCGGTAATTCCGTCGGTAATTCCTCTGTATGCGCGCCAAAGACTCTATATATTCTCATATTCTCTGTTTTCTCTCCTCTTCACTCCTCTCTATCTTCTTTTTTTCCATTTTCTCGTTTTTTTTCTTAGTTTTTCTTCTTTATCCCTCTTTCCTTTTATTTTTTTCCTTTTTTTTTGTAAATTTACTCTATTTTTCTTTTTTATTTATGTTGTCAATTTTTTTATATAATAAACTTTAATACTTATATTTTTGTTTTTTGTTTTTTACTTACAGATGATGATGATGATACGGTGAGATGCTGGTGGTAGTGGTGACAATGATGTTGACGATAATGTATTTTTGTTTTTTTTAGTTACTTTATTTTAAGATAATGTTTATGGATTTAAGTATAAATATTAGGTTTATTTTAAATGTTTCTCTTTCTCTCTCTCTCTCTCTCTCTATATATATATATATAAATATAAATAATTAATTTCAGAACATTTTTTTTGACAAAATTCATAGAAATTAGCAACAAAATCTGTTAAATAAGTGAAAAAATTCATCAAATTAGCGACGAAATTTATCACATTAGCGACGGAATAATTTCCGTCACTGATGCTCATAGTGACAGAATATTTATTGAATTAACAAAAATAACAAATTATCAGCGACGGACTTAGCGACAGAAATTCCGTCGCTGATGCCTTTTAGCAACGGATTTTTTTATAAAATAAAATAATAATAAAACTATCAGCGACGGAAATTTCCGTCGCTGATGCCTTTTAGCGACGGATTTTCATGTAAATTAAAAGACGAAATTATGTTTTTAGCGACGGAATTTTCCGTCACTAATGCCATAAAATCCGTCGCTGATGTAAAAAAATTCCGTTGCTAATTAGCGACGGAATTACCGACGGAAATGAAGTTTTAGCGACGGAGTGAGCATCAGCGACATCGATTTTTCCAACAGAAAAATTTTCGTCGGTAATCCGTAGGTAATCCGTCGCTGAAGACCATTAGCGACGAAATTTAACTATTAGCGACGGAATTTTCCGTCGCTAATTTCGTCGCTGAAGGTTCATTTTTTTGTAGTGTATCCATACAACAACATTAAGGCCTCATAGTTTTGCATATGGTCGTAAGGGTCCTTCTTCCCTATGTACGCAGTTATCTAATGCATTTTGAACTTTGAAAGCAACGATTTTTGCATGATGGTTGCGCTGAATGGTACTTTTCTCCTTTGGTTCTCTTCTGCGAACACCAGCTTTTTCTCTTCCAACACTTATTCTATCATTTTTTTCATGTCCACCGGAGGAGCGAGTTGATTCCTATCCCTTTCAGGATGGGACGAATCAGGAAAGTCTTCAACAATTATTTCCTTACCCTTCCTTCGAGGTTCATCTACTTGTGTCATTTGTGTGCACCAGGTGGGGTCGAACTCTGACTCGACTCTCCAAGTGCTTTGGTCATCACCACCATTCTTTCTAGCACCTCCAACACCATGTTCTAAGTTAGTACTAACAAAATTCGACATGCTACGGTGATGGGCGAAAGACCCTGCCACAGCTTCGATACCCTATCGCCATAAGGCCTGTCGCTTAGCACCAGACACCTGTCGCCTGAACCTCGGCCCAGGTCCCAGCTCTGCTGCGTCCCCAGTCTCTTGTTGGGTCCCTGCGACAAGCCTCTTGCTCCCCAATCCTGTCGCCTCTTGCTGAATATCATCTTCTTCTACAAAGGGGCCTCCTGCCACCGAGGGGGGGTCTGCCGCTGCCACATCATCCTGTCGCCCAAATGCCTGTGATGGGACCCCTTGACTTGTCTCCCTCACCAAATTTTGAACGGCTTGCGGCAGGTTCAATGTCGACAGGACTTCCTTAAACAAATCCACCATGGCTCTCAGCGCTTAAGTTGTCTTTTCGCTTTGCCGCCTCAAGGCTTCAAATTCTGCCACGGACACAGTTGTTCTCTCCTGTTCCCTGTTCTCCTGGGTTCTCTAGCAAATTGGTTGTTCGGGAGAACTCACAAAGCTCTCATCACTTCCACCTCTCACATTAGTTGATCTTGTTCTCACCATTTTGACAGTTTTGATTGGCTTTTTGTACACTTCCCACAGTCGATACCAATTGTTGTTGCACAAAACAACAATAAAAGCTTGCTGACGTCGGTATCTATCTTTTTTCTCCACATGTCTCCAGAAAGCTTTTGTAAAAACCAGAAAACTCAGAGTAATGCAGAGGGTGGTTCCCTGAGTAGACACTCCAATGCCTAAGTCAGCAAGAAGTTCTTGGATATTGGGAAACGTAAAAGCCAGTCGTCAAAAATTAGCGAATAGAATTGTACCTGAGGCCTATTTATAGGCGAATATTCTAAGGTAATTACCTAGAGATGATCACGTTTCTTTGGTAGGAGTTTATTTTCAAGTATAACACAAATTCCTTCAATGTCGAGAATAGCTGGAGGCTGTCGCCGGTGGGAGATTATAGAAAGTGCGACACATAACGGCGAGAGATGTTTGTCGCTTATGCGAGAGGCCGAATATGTGCCACATGTCCACACGACAAGCAATAGGCGATAGGCCCTGGATCAGCTGCCTGCGACAAAGGTCCTGTCACAGGCGAAAGGGATCTCGTGTGGTCCGAAATTATCTCTCGCTGAATGTCACGTGATCTAATAAGACCTAGCCACATGGTGGACTCTCTAACATTTTGGGCTCTAGCCCTAGCCCAATATGGATGGGCTTTGCCATATCAATATTATTTTAATTAGCATACATAATCCTATATATATTTATGAGAACGATATATTTTTAAATTATTGAAAGCATAATAATTACCATACATAATACTGTATATATTTATAGGAATGATATATTCTAATTATTGAAAGTATAATAATTACAGTATAAAACAGGTAATTAATTCATTATATAAAGTAAAATTACTACTGTACAGAAAATTTTAAATGAATTTATTTAATTATTAAATGCTAAAGAAATATATATAATAAATGTACCCTATACGTGTCATCAATAGTCGCTATCCACCTTGGTTTCATAGTATTTGTATGCCTTGTGTCGTCCAATCTTGAAAAGTGACCTCATTATTATTTCTTGGTTTTTCCTTTTTTTTTTCCAGTATCTTTGTTTTTTATCTTTTGCATGTTAATTTAATCCATATTTTTTTTTTGGTCAACAATTTAATCCATATTAATTCGCTCCCGCTTGGACTATTATTCTTCAAGATTTGTTTTGACCAATTTCTTTTCTTTTCCTACACCTTTAGCAATATAAAACCGCCTAAAGACAATTGAAGAGCAAATTTAAGAATTTCATGTTTAGCCGTCAACAACAATGACATATTCTCTTACTCTCAAGAGGTTCCTCTCTTCTAACCTTCTGCTCAGCTCCATACGCGTGATCCGTTCTATGGTCCTTGCACCATCTACTTCCAGACTCTTCAACACCAATGGTGGAGATCGTTCTTCAGGTAGTTGTTCATCGTTCTGTTTCTTTAGTTTCAGTTTCTTTTATTTTTCTTGATTCAGCCTTCCATTATTCTTCAAATATTTTTCATGTGCAGATGTGGTTGATATTTCTCCGTAAAGGCAAGAAGAATTGTACGATTTTCGTGGTGATTTCTACAATTTTCATAGCAAGGGGTTCCGCCGAAGATGCGACGCTAACGAAACAGAGGACAGTTTGAGCCTTCGAGTTGAGATGCCAGGTCTCGGAAAAGAGGATGTCAAGGTCTTTGTGGAACAGAACAATTTCATCATCGAAGGCAAGAGTAAAGAATCTGAAGACGATTTTCGTTTCGGGGCATACAGAAGCAGCATGCACTTACCTGACGAGATTTTCAAGACGGATCAGATTAAGGCTAAGATGAAGGATGGAGTACTCAAAGTGGTTGTGCCTAAGATCAAAGAGGAGGAGAAGGGTGATGAGATTCAAGTCCAAATTGACCGATTTGTTTACTGATAATAGGTGGAGTCTTTCTCGGTTTACGAGTTTAGCTTTGTTTAAGAGTTTATCTTGTCTAAGACGGTTTAGGAGTTCAGCTTTGTTTCGGAAAAATAAGATTGTTTCGGCAATCTTAAAAAGACATTTTCTTTTTTGAGAAAGTTTATACATTTTTACAAGATTTATAAAAAAACTGGTTTATGTCCAATGCAATGCACGGATTAATTTTATTTATTTTAAATTTGATTTATTGTTAAGTTTATAATTCATTATTTTAAATATATATACTCATAATATATTTTTATCTTAAATATGTGAATATATACACATTAATTAGTAAATTTTTTAACGATTTATCCAAAATTTTAGAATATATAATTTATAAATCCCAATGTCATAAGAAAATTAAATTTATTCTAAAAAATGAATTATGGTTTTGAGAGTTCTGAAAATAATTTACGTATATTTGATAATTTTTTTATATACAAAACAATAAACAATGTTTGGTTTGTTGATCTAAAATGGAATACTCCTTCCAATCAAATTCAACTAAGCATGAACCAGTATTGTTATTTTAATTTGTTTGTCAAACAATCAAATTTAAGAATTTCTTGTACCAAAAAAATTAAAAATTTCTTTATCTGTGAAGACCGAGAATTTTCTAAATAAATATAAGGTATTCGAAAAATTTAATTTGGACAAATTGAAATCCAAATTAAATAAGAATGAAATTGGAGAAAATAAGTTTGGATATAAAGAAATCCAAAACTTAATAAGAAATAAAAATATGTATTTTGATAGATTTATATAATGATATTATATAAATACACTTTTGATAAATATATATGTATTTTATTATACATTTATGTATATATGTAATATATATATATAGTACGTTAAATCAAAGTGTATATATATAAATGGTTTATATGAAAAATATATAATTATATATATGTATAATATTTTGATTATATATATAATTTTAAAAATATAATTATATATATTAAAAAAAAGAAAAGAATGAAACAGGCGGGAATCGGGATAACCCGATTCCTACCTTATTCTCCTCTGTTTTCAAAACAGAGGAGAAAATAAAAGAAACAAAGGGGAGCCGACCCCCTGTTGGCTTACCGGAGAAGGAGCGACGCCGCCTGCGAGCCGTGATGGAGGAAGAGACGTCGAGGTCGACGGAGGGGAAAGGAAAAGGAAACAGAAGCGAAGCGAAATGGGAGAATGCGGGGCGAAATCGAAGAGAAAAAGAAAAAAGGGAAGTGGCAGTGTCGGCCAATCTAGGCACCGCCACCCTAACCCCGAGCTCGGTGGAGTTGAGGAGAAGAAAAGGAAGGCCACCGACGAGGCAAAAGACGACGGAGGGAGGAAGAAACAGAGGAGGGAGTCGAGAGCCACCGTTCCAGATCCGGCATCGTCGCTGGTGATGGGGCGAAACGGAGACCAGATCCAGCATCCTCACAACGTCGGCAAGCTGTGGGAAGCACGAACCGGCAGAATGGGTGGCTGCCGGTGACCGAATCGGCCAGCAGAAGCTGAACCGGTCAACCCGAACCGACCCGAACCGAACCGACCCTTACCTGACCCAGTTCAGAAAAAAATAAAAGAAAAAGAAAGGAAAAAGAGAGAAAAGAAAAAGAAAGAAAGGAAAAAGGGAAGGAGAAGAAAGAAGAAAAAGAAAGAAAAAGGAAGGAAAGAAAAGAAAAAAATTGGTAAGGAAAAACAATAAATTGATTGATATTTATTGAATAAGTTTATTTATATATATTTATGTAAGTGCAATTGGTGTTGAAATTGTAGCAGAAGTGACAAAAACGTGATAGGTGTTCGACGAAGCTTGGAGCTCGTCACGGCGCTAAGTTTCTGCATCAGGTAAGATACTTTTATAAAGCATTAGCAGTATTATATTGTATGTGGGAATTATGATTTTTACATGAAGCATTGATGGAAATGATTTTTTATGGAATTACGATTTTTATATGATAAATTGATGAATGATTTTAAATACTAAGAGTACCCACAACTGATGGTGGGGGTTTTAGTAGAGACGTAGGAATTGTGAGAATCAACGGCTGTTGTATAAATTATGTTTTTTCCTTGTAGAAGGCTTAGTAAGAATTAAGCCGTTATGCTGCCGAAATTTTAGGAAAATATTTGAGGAAAAAGATTAAGTTTCTTACATAAATGGAATCTTGGAAATAATTATTGAAAATAAATATTGAAAGGACTTTATGGTATTACCGAAAAGTTTGATATTGAAATCGATGAAAAGATAGATCGTTGAAAACGATAATGTGATGGAGGTGGAATTATTTATTAAATGGATCACGGATAAAAGTGATGATAATTATATGATATAGCTTGGAAGAGAAGATCACAGTTGAAATTTCGATGGTCGAGTGATTGAATTATGAAACTATTAATGGAGAATGATTCTAGAATTTATCGAATTGATCTCTTGATTTTGAAGTAGTTCCGAATGTGATGACATGATTAATTCAAGAGGTCGGTGCTGAAATGATTTCACAGTATCACACTATATTGTTAGATATATGTGAGATAATCAACGAACCTATACTAGTGGTATGGATCCTAGTATCATACTGTGCTACACAATGGATAGTTATGATACTGAGTCATAATGAATGTATAATTTATGCAGACATAATTATATTAAAATTGAGGTTGAATTACGACACAATCCGATCAATTATATATTTAAATAAATGAGTGATGAAATATGTGAATATATGGTTTACTTATAACCATAAAATAGGCCTTGAATAATAAGATTTGATAATTTCATAATTTTAATATTGAATTATACAGGCCATATGAAGAATTGATTTGAGGATTGTGATCTGATTTTGTGATAGTGAATGAAATTGAACCTCAAGTCAATAATTATGAAAAAAGATATTGAATACCGAACGGTTTGAATACCAAGTGAATTGATTATTGAATAATTGGAGTACTGAGCAATTTGAATACTGAATGAAATGAATATTGAATAATTTGAATATTGATTTATTTATTTGACAGAGAGAAAGTTTGAAAAAGAATAATTGATGGTGATAAATTCAGATGAATTGCTTCACCGTATTAGAAGAAATTATTGCTTATATCGATATTTGAAATAATATCGAATTTACCTATTAGGTATGATCTGATTGAAATAAAAAGGATGGAAACGAGAGAATTGGATTATAGTTAACACTATAATTAAATGATATATTTTTACGAAGATGATAGTTCATTATTTGAAAACTCATGATTGAATCTACATCGCATTGAAGCATGCCTTCTTATAACTTGAAACATTTTAATAATGTTTATATGAATACTATAAAATATTGATTTGTTTTGAAATGAAAGTATATGGTAGATACATCTATTTTTATATATGAAGTCTCATACAGAATTTTGCCATATGCTTTACATGATATTGAAAAGATAAAGATTTAAATGTTTTATGAGACTGTAGGCACCCTAAAAGAATTAAACTCAATAAAGCATAGTGGAAACCGCCTATTTGGAGCTTTGCTCATTAGGCAGAGATGCTTGTCCGACAATAGTCGTGGACAGGTTTCAGTCACGCCTGATTAGTGGGGTTGAGAGAGATGAGGTCTATGGCCATAGATAGCGCCCTAGTTGGTTTTCAAGGGACGATGACATGATTTTCACTACTAGCTCCAGTGATTTAAGTCTTTATTGATAGAGAGATGATAGGGATCTAGTCTAGTCTCTAACCGATATGATATGAAGTCTAGAGTATGATTTTATTGATATGAACTCTAGACTTGACATGATTTATACTGTACATGAAACAAGTTTGAAATGAAATATGTTTTGAAACAGTACATGCTTTAAAAGTCCATGAGATATGATTTCGACACTTATATGATTTATATGCAATTTTGTGTCGAACATGGCATGATATGCGGTTTAGAGTATAGTTTGATTTGATATGAACTCTAGACCTGATATGATTTACAGTATATGTTTTAAAAGTACATGATAAATGATTTCAACACTTATATGATTTATATACGATTTTGTGTCGAATTTAAATGATATGTGGTCTAGAGTATAGATTGATTTGATATGAACTCTAGACCTGATATGACTTATAGTATACAGAAAATGTTTTAAAACCGCACATGTTTTAGACATGCTCTGAAAACGAATACATGAATTGAAATTGAATATGTTTCAATTATGCCTTAAAGGCAAATTTGAAATGAATTGAAAATTCACATGTTGAGCATGTTCTAAAGTATATATGATATGATTTGAAATGATAGCGGTTTATATAGTAAAATTACATACATTGCATATTAAATCCTGACTTGATAATATGCTTAGTACATGAGAATTCCATGAGGAATATCATGACTCGACGTCAATGATGTTTCACCTATGCGATGACATGATATGATATATGAACATAAGATTGATATGAAGAGAATTTTGATCTTACTCTATCGTGATCATAAATTCCCAGACGATAAGTGATATGAATTGATGTAATGCGGGAATATGATTGTTAAATGTAAAGTGAATTCGACAGGATATCTCAATCAAATATGAAGAATATATGAGGAGTATCATGACTCGGTGGTAATGATATTTCATCTGTATGATATCGTGATATGATATGAAATATGAATATAGAAATATATGAAGAGAATTATGGCTTCGTACCACCATGATCATGATCCACAATATGGGAATTGATAAAAGATGATAGAATACAGAAGTAGGATTATGAAATGAAAAGTAAATATGAGAATTGATAAGAGATGATAGAATACAGAAGTATTATTATGAAATGAAAAGTGAATATGAGAAGTGATAATGAGATGTTATCGATGAAAAAGGATTATCTGTAATTGCAAACTTGCAGGTTTTAAGCATTGCAGTTTAAGACAGTATAATCCTACTCTTGTATTTATTTTAGTATCTTACTGAGTCGTGGTTTTGCTCACCCCACTAAATTTCATCTCTTTCAGACTATTGAAGTTAACATCTGCCATGTGAGCTGCTAAGTGGGCATTGGAGACGGTGTATGGACTTGGTACTAGTCTTTTGAGGTATATGTTCCTTATAAAATACTTGTTTACATGTAAGACTTAAATTGATGCACAATACATATTCTGTTTAGCAAGTCGGGATGTAACTAAGAACCGTTTTCGTATTAGTTTAATATTTAAATGTAATGACTATAGGTCACCTAGATAGTATAGTAACTACACTGACACCAAATGCAAACCTTAAAATGAAAATGAAAAATTTAGTCCATAAATTTGTAGACTAAGAAAAGCATAAGAATCAAGTGAAAGTCGCGGACTTCGGGTCGTGACATTATCATTTTAGAAGCAACAATTATATTTCAATATGATCAATAAAAGAATTTGCTTTTCATCAAATTATTGAGAATTATTTAAGGACAAAATATTAAAATATATTATAATATTATATTATGATATGCAAAATTAACTTTTTTATGAAAATCAAGACAAGATTATCTTGTTACTTAAAATTCAAATCCAATGAAATTTTTTTATTATTTAAACTTCAAATCAAATGGATAAATTATGGTCAGTTTTTTCATTTAAAATTCAAACCATAATAAAGCAATTTCATAATTTGGTGTACCCTACCTGTCATGTAAAGAGCATATCCAAATAGGCATCTACGTAGCTTAGTTTATCAAGTAGACTTGCCCAAGGACCGGACTACTCGCCCAACCCGAAAGCCCTCTTGATATTTGGTCAAATGTGAATAAAAATATGAGATGCATTTAACGAGCTTGGCTAAAAATTTTAGGCTCAATTAAAAAATGGGACGAGCCCAGGCTTGACTCTTCGAAGCCCGTCCTAGCTCGGCTCAGCTCAAAATATAAATAAAATTAAATTTTTAAAAAATATATTTACTAAGTATATTATAATTATATGTACATAAAATATTATTTATTAATGAACATGATTATATATATTTAATATAAAAATTGACATACAAATTTTGACAAATCAAATTAAATTTCAAAGAGACTAAAATAATAAACAAAAATTAAAATACTAAAAAATAAATAAAATAATATTTGGGCAAACTAGGCCGAGCTCTAATTTGCAATATAAAATAAAAAAAGATCTAAATTAAAAGTCAAACTTGAATTTTTGTATAGGGTCAAACTTGAGCCTGCATATAAGTCATTATTATATAGCTTGATCCCAACTCAAACCCGCACATGATTAGGTCTACTCTAGCCTTGCCCAAACCAAAATTATTTTGGGGTCAGCCAAATGGAAAAACAAAGTATTTTTTAATGTAATTGTTCATCGTTATTACTTCCTGGCAGTAGGCAAAAAGTCATTGTAAAGGCACTCAGTGAGAGAAATTAAGTTTACATGTTAATTGCTTAGCAATCAAAGAGCTGGCTAATTTACAAGAATCCTGCTTGAAGGAAAAGTTTGTTGACTGTGTTGAACATTATCACACGGATGCTACATTGACTATCATGTAATTAAAATGACAATTAAGACTTACTTTAACAGTTGTTGCTTTTTTTTAAGAAATTAAATAAAAATAAAATTCCTTTTTCTTCTATACTTCTCTACGAACATCATAATAATAATAATAATAATAATAATAATAATAGGATTTATATATGATGCAATGACATTGTATAGTTTTTATACATTGTTAATACATAAAAAATTGACATCTAATTAATGAGCAAACTAAAAATATGCTAAAGCCTTCTAAGCAAATTGAAAAAACAATTATATTATTTTTAAAGTTTGGCTTCTTCTAGTTTGCTCATTAATGAGATATCAATATCTGATGTATTAACAGTAGGAGATTTTTACAGTAAGGTCACAAAATATCGACCTTATTGTAAGGTCATGATATCTCATGAGATATTGAATATCTCATGAGAAATTAATAAAATTTAACAATTAAATAAATAGGTTAATAATGGCTTAATAGGTTAACAAGTAAACTAAACTTTAATTAAAAAAATTAAATTACATTTTTATCCTTTTAAAAGGTAAAAAAATATTTATATTTATATCCTTAACCATTAAACAAAATTAAATTACAATATTATCCTTTAATATTAAAAAATATAAGGTAATTGTCCTGAAAAGTTTGGGAAGTCGACTGCCCGTGTTTGGAAGTCGACTTCCCCAGTTATTTTACTCGACATATTGATTCTGGCATATAGGCAGTCGACGGCCATATTCAATAAGGAATTTATTTTACTGTTAATTACATTTATTTAAACTCTTAGTGTTTTTATAATTAATTACTTAAAAGTTATCCTGAATTACATTAGTTTTTCTGCTAATTATTATAGATTTTATTAATATAATAAAATTTAAGATGTCATATATTTTATGATAAATGTCATAAATTTAACAATTAATCAAATAAATTATACGATGTATTACGATGAATGTAATAAATTTTACGATAAATAAATAAAATTTTACGATAAATCTAATAAATTTTACGTGAATCATATGAATTTAAGATGAACATAATAAATTTTAAGATGAATTTCATTTAATTTATGATGAATTTCATAAAATTTACAATGAATATCATTGAATTTACGATGAATATCATAAAATTTACGATGAATCTAATAAATTTTAAGATGAATTTCATTTAATTTACGATAAATCTCATAAAATTTACGATGAATATTATTGAATTTACGATGAATATCATAAAATTTATGATGAATCTAATAAATTTTACGATGAATCCTATTGATACAATTAATATCATAAATTTTATAATGATTCTAATAGTTTTAAGTTAATTCTAGTAACTTTACACTTATTATTATATTTTTACAGTAAGATAATGATTTCATGGTTAGTAATCATAATTTTACAATTATTGTTATCAACTGCGTGGTAATTGTATTAGTTTAATGCTTCATTATCATTGTTTTAATGCATACTCTAATGTTTGATGTTTAATGATAATAATTTGATGTGTTAATATAAAAATAACCTCTGACAATTTAATTTTACGAAATAAGATAAATATTTTGATTATTTAATACAACGTTCACTCATTATTGAACTTAGAGATTAAGTCCAAGGTAGCTGGCTAAGAAGTCAAGTCGAATTCAATTATCTCAACACTGACTCAAGAAGATCGTAAACCTAATCAAGTTTCACTTAGCTTTTCTTTATTAAAAATTTTATATCATTATTGCAATTATTATTCTATTCGCTTTAATGGTGGTGGTGGTGGTCATGATGATGATGATGATTATTATTATTATTATTATTATTATTACTATTACTACAATGATTGTTATCATATTTATGTTGATTCTCATTAAATTTACATTTAAGCATTATATTTATATGTATATGACATTATTCTTACACTAATTATAATAATTTTTACATATAATTGTTAATTTTTTATGATTATTCTTGTATTTTTATTCTTATTTTTATTAAATTTACATTAATAAATAAAAAATATAATAACAAAATATTTAAAAAGATATTTTTCATGGGAAGTCGACTTCTCGAGAAAGGAAGTCGACGTCACATGTGCATTTTGAAAACAGAATGCTTCTGGCAATTTAGCAGTCGATTGCTTTTATATAGAAGTCGACTGCTTTTTAAATAGAAAGCCTCTGTGAATTTTACGACGATGGTAGTCGACTGCTATTTTATAGAAGTCGACTGCTTTTTAAACAGAAAATTTCTGTAAGTTTTATGACAATGGCAGTCGACTGCTATAATTTAGTAGGCGACTGCCTGTCGTAACCCTACCAATATAAAATCGTCTTTTTCATTTTCCACCTTATTTCTTCATCTTATCCAACCGTTCACTGCGTTGCTCTCTCAAAAAATCCCTAATCCTCTCCACCCAAGCTTATTTCTACCCAATTTAACCTTCAATACGCAAAACCCAACCAATTTTGTAGCGATTAAACTAACTTTCCTCATTCAAAATCATCAAAAAC
The DNA here is from genome assembly GCA_032173925.1 of Heritiera fomes. Lineage (NCBI taxonomy): Eukaryota > Viridiplantae > Streptophyta > Magnoliopsida > Malvales > Malvaceae > Heritiera > Heritiera fomes. Next base: position 2,159,991 of record JAPDPM010000017.1, read on the forward strand.
CCATCATTTTTCAGATTTCTCAAAAAAAAAATCATTAAAATGTCAACAAGAGGTGATAAGGGGAAAGGGAAAGTGCAAGCTACTTCTCCACATCGAAAGAGACAAAGACAAGGGCAAGCTTCGAGCCAGATATCTCAAGGTTAGATGTTTCGAAATGCTATTCATTCTAAACGTTATGACAGACCAGGAGATAGAAGTTGTATATGTGGTAGAACTATTAAGTGGCCTAAATTTCGTGATAAATCACTGAAGGTAGTTGAAGAATGGTTAAAATCGGTTGAATGGTTAGGGATAGCCAATATCACTGAAAAAAGATATAGCCCATCTCTAGTTAGAGAATTTTATAGTGGTACTGCATTGAACAAAAAAGAATTAGGCTCAAGAAATGATTTGAACCATGATTGTTTATACACATATTTGAATGGTGAAGAGGTTGTGTTGACTGTGGATGAATTAGGGGATTTGTTAAGAATTCCTTCTAAAGGTGTATATATGATGCCTGATGATTTTGATGGAAATTTTGCTTGGCGAAAATATAGTGGTAGAGATGAGCGTCATATTAAGTATGTATCTACCACTCAATTTTCATTTGCTGCTTATAGATTTTTGCATCATTTTATTGCCACTTCAATAGAGTGCAAAACTAGTAGTTTAGCATTTGTTACAATTGAGGAATTATGGCTAATGGAGTGTGTGACCACTAGAACAACAATCAATCTAGCACGTTATTTGATGCACAAGATGCAGAATGTGCTAGTTTCGCATTCCAGTAATTTACCTTATGCCAATATAATCACACTTATAGCTTAATCTAAAAATCTTTTGAGTGAAAGGTATATGCGGGATCTTACTGTCAAAGTCATCGAGTATACTAAGAAATCAATTGGGCTTATGGATCGGAAATTGGAAAATAATGAATGGATTAGAAAATCATTTGAAGCGGCAGAGATTCCAGCGTAGCAAGAAACATCGTCAGCTCTTTCTCAACCTTTTCTCGAGATGATTGTTCAGATGATTCAAGGAATGGAGACTAGACTTGGGCAAAGAATGGATACCTTAGAATCGAATATGAATGAAAGATTCGATTCTATTCATGTTAACATTGTTCAACTGTGCAAAGATTTTCAACCCGGTGGAACTTCTTCAACTAGGATTGGTGGTGGTGGAAGGTTTAAGAGCACAACTAGAAAATCCAGTAGTTCGCAACAATATTTACCTTCTTCGGATTGCCTTTGAATAAACGTTTGAAACTTGACAGTGGAAGGTGAGGGTTTACACTTAATTTTGTGTTTTTTATTATTGTTTTTCTATTTTTGTTTGTTGATGATTTTTCAATTTGATTACCAATCACAGCGAATAGAGGCAAGAAGGAGCTACAATGGAATTATTTGAAGAACTTTATTTGGGATTCTTATTATTGCGAATGTTAGGATTTGTCTTAGTTTTAGTTTAAATTGAACAATTGCACTTTTTTTCTGTTAATTTCTTATGTTATGTATTAGGAAGTTATTTACTCATTTGAAGACATTTCGAACCTTTTTCATTTAATTTATGTGTGCTTAGAAAAGTTTGATAATTAATTTCACGTGTATTTGATTTATATGTGCGTTAGACAGTTTGTGAATGATGATGCAGTCAGCTGCCTTTAGTAGCAGTCGATTGACATTTGAAATAGTTTTGAATTTACGAGGGAAGTAGAAGAAAATTTAAAATTTCGCGCACAAAATGCTATCAAGCTTTGGTAGTTAAATGTAATTCAATTACAAGACATGAGGAGTTGACTGGTGCTTAAGGCAGTCGACTGCCATTAACCCAGGAAAATAAACAAAATGTTTTCTGGGTTAACGACAGTCAACTTCTATTTAAGGCAGTCCACTCTTATTTAAGGCAGCCGACTGTTGCTTACCCAGATGCTTTTGGGTTTAATGTAGTCGACTGCCCTGTGCCACTGGAGCAATACCAATTAAAGAACAACAACAACAACAACACCACCACCACCAATAACATCAGTAATAATTAAATATATCACCCATATCCTATTACCTTAATATTGTCACTATAATAAGAAAATTTATAATTATAATAGTTAATTCAAAGATAAAAGTGCATTTTCATGTTCAAATATAATAAAAAGGTTCAAGAGGTCATATAAATTAAAAAAAAGTTAAACATCAATCATTTTTCTCAGACTCTAAAACTTCACATTGAATGTTGTGGTGAAGGTGGTTGACCCGAAGATGAGGGTGGAGGATTTGGCAATGCATTCCAACAAACAAGAGCGTCTGGTCTTGAATCAACATGATCAAATCTTCCTCCAACATAAGCTTTAAATGCAGCCAGATTTGTCTCGATAACTCCTAACCTTGAATCAATAAAGAGAGAAAGTTGATCGAGTTTGTTATCCAATCGACACATGTAATCAAGAAGCATGGCATTTGATGGTTGATTAGCAGTAGTAGTTGGAGTAGGCACATCAGTTTGAGAGGGATGAATGCCATCATCTTCATCTTGCTCATCTTCCTCAACAGACTGAGCCTTCTTCACCTAAGAACCATTTACTTCTTTGAAACCCATCTTTGCTATGGAACTCAATTTATATTGGACGCCAATTGACAATAAATCATACTTCGGGTTCCCAAAATCATTGGTTTGTCCAATACGTGTAATTAGGTTCACATAGGGGATGGGTATTTTTCCAAGTAACGAAGGATTTTTCTTATTTGTTTCAATCTTGGTTTTAAGAGTAGCTTTCATTCGATCAATAATATACTGAGGCAAATTGATAGTAACACCGCTAACAACATAGTCAAGCATCCATAAATCCTCTCTAGTTACATTGTTAAATGCCCCACTACGACATTATACAGATGTAACAATGAAATGATGTAAAAACCTATATGTCAAGTTTGAGAATGATGATGCTTTGGCATGCTTATCATGAATATCAATCCTCCCAGTATATTTTCTCCATGCTGTATTGACATCAAAAGAATTTGGCATCGAGTACGGAGCTTGTGAGTTATTACATCCTAAGAGATGACCTAAATAATGTGGTGAAATTTCATGTTCCTGGCCATTAACAAACGTAAATATACTCTCATCCTTCCATTGTAGACAGTTTAATGATGTTTCCTTCCTTTTCAAAGCAATACCTGAGTAAAACTCACGTACTAATGCTGGCAATACTTATCACTAAGATTTGCTAAATTTTACCAACTTACATTTTTCAGATAGTTCTTAATTTCTCTACCAAAATTTGTAGAATCAAACTCACTCCAATCAATTGAATGCCCAACACAAAATTTAGAATCCTTAAAAAGTTCATACCTTTCTTGTTGAATACTATTACTAAAATCTAATTGTCTAGGGGTATCCGCCGACTCACTTATTCTTTGTCATTTGGATCGTGCGTTTGACTTACTTGGACCAACATTTTGCTTCTCTTTACTTGTTTAGGATGCATTTGTCGATATTTTTCTTCTATTCATTTTTAGGTTTTGAAAAGAAAGTTTTAGGAATTTTGGTGTAAATTGAAGGAATTTGGATTTAGGATTTAGAATAGGATTATGTTAATGAGAATATGTTTAGGATTTGCAAGATTGGATTAGAAAGAAAGATGTAGGAGGAGGAGTGTCTAAGAGAGAAGGTTTGGTTTAGGGATTTTATGCCTAAAAAATCTCGTATAAAGGCCAAATTTACGTGGGGAGTTGACTTCCTGAGAAAGGAAGTCGACTCCCTATGTGCATTCTGTTTGCAGAATGCTTCTGGTGATGAAGCAGTCGACTGTTATTAAATAGTAGTCGACTGCTACATTGCCAGAAGCCTTCTGCAAACAGAATGCACATGGGGAGTCAAATTCTTTTCTCGGGAAGTCGACTCCCCATGAAAATTTTTTTAAAAATATTTTGTTATTATATATATTTTATTTATTAATATTGTTATGATTTTTTATTGTTATATTATTATTAATAAATATTTATTATTTTTTTGGTTGAAATTATTAGTATTATGATGAATCTCATAATTTTTATGATTATCCTTTTTAAATTTACGAACAATCTACTTAAATTTACAATGAATCTTATTATTTTTACAATTATCCTTATTTAATTTACAAACAATATACCCAAATTTACAGTGAATCTCATCATTTTTACGTTTATCCTTATTAAATTTATGAACCACCTACTCAAATTTACGATAAATCTTATCATTTTACGATTATCCTTATTAAATTTACAAACAATCTACCGAAATTTATGATGAATCTCATTATTTTTATGATTATCCTTATTAAATTTACGAACAATCTACCTAAATTTACGATGAATTTCATCATTTTTATGATTATCCTTATTAAATTTACGAACAATCAACCTAAATTTACGATAAATCTCATCATTTTTACGATAAACATTATTAAATCTACGAACATCTTCTATTAATTTATGATGAACCTTATCAAATTTACATTTAATTTATTTAGTTTTACGATAATTCTAATCCAATTTACACTAGTAATGTGAGAATTACATTTAAAATACATGGAATATCGAATTTTCAATAATAAAAGTTGACTTTACATAAATAGATTAAGAATAGCAAGCTTAAAAAAATTAAGAAATCGACTACCCGAGAAAGGTAGTCGACTACCCATATACATTCTGGAAATAGAATGCATTTGGTAATGAACCAGTCAATTGCCACTTATTAGCAGTCGACTGCTTCATTACCTGATGCATTCTATTTCCAGAATGCATGTAGGCAGTCGACTACCTTTCTTGGGAAGTCGACTCCCAGTATGAAATTTTTTTATTTTGTTATTATATATATTTATTAATGTTGTTATGATTTTCTTATTATTATATTATTATTAATAAATATTTAGTATTTTTTTGGTTATATTTATCATTATTATTATTACGATAAATCTAATCATTTTTATGATAAATCCAATTAAATTTACAATGAATGTTAATATTTTTACGATTATCTTTATTAAATTTACGAAGAATCTACTCAAATTTATGATTATCCTTTTTAAATTTACGAACAATCTACTCAAATTTACAATGATCCTTTTTAAATTTACGATAATCTTTTATTAATTTACAATGATCTTTGTCAAATTTACGTTTAATCTATTTACTTTTACGATGAACATCATCCAATTTACGCTAGTGATGTGAAAATTACGTTTAAAATACATGGGAAGTCGAATTCTTAATAATAAAAGTCGACGTTCCGTGAATAAATTAAGAATAGCATGCTTAAAAAATTTGAGAATTCGATTGTCCAAAAATATCAGTTGACTGCCCATATGCATTCTGGAAACAGAATGCTTCTGGCTATTTAAGCAATCAACTTCTTTATTAAGGAAGTCGATTGCTAAATCGCCAAAAGCATTCTGTTTCCAGAATGCATATGGGCAGTCGACTGATATTATCGGGAAGTCAACTCCCCATTATAAAATACTCTTCAATGATTCTGTTGTTGTATTCCGATTTCATAAGCAGTCAACGGCTACATATAGGAGTTGGCTTCCAGTAACTTTTAACTTTAGGGTTTGTCTGGCTTTCGTTCTTAAGCAGTCTAACGTTCTGTTAAAAATTTTCTCTTCGGCAATCGAATGCTTCAATCGAGCAGTCGACTTCCCTGATAAATTTTGACCAGTACTACACAAACATTGACCATCATCATTTTATTAAAACACTTATAAAACCAGGCAGTCGACTACCTGCAAACATGTAAAAAATTAAAAATCTTACTGGTAAAAAATATAATGATTCCTTGGTTGCTTTGGAGGACGTTGTTTGTAAATCATTAGTTCTTCGCACTTTTCATCGCAATTTCCATCGTTTATGCAATTCTCTTCCACAAATTTACCCATTGTTAAAAATATAAGTGGGGGATAAAGAAGAACAACTTGAGGGATTAACTAGCAAAAGTTGTCCAAGTTAAACCGTCCACAACGTTCATGGCAAATTCTACAGTAAGATCACAAAAATTGACCTTATTTTAAGGTCATTGAATTAGAACAATTGGATTAGTCAAATCTAATATAAACTGTTGATTAAATTTTAAAAATTAAAAAACTCTTTAACCTGGTAACCTACTAAACCAGTTATTAAAATTAACATTATTTACTAAATATTATTAAAATTATAGTATTATATTACTAATATAACCTTGTTATAATTGCAATACTATTCTTCTTCTTATATAAACCTTTTTACTGTTTTTAAACCTAATTCCTAAATCATAAACCCTAATTCCTAAATCATAAACCCTAAATTCTAAATCATAAATCTCTTTATTCCAATTTTTTTTCTGTTTCACCTTTAATCCAGTTTGTAACTGTTTCAATATTTTATAAATCCTACACCTTAAGCCTAACTTCAATCAAATAGTTGTTCTTCTTTATTCCCCACTTATGTTTTTAACAATGGGTAAGTTTGTGAAAGAGACTTGCATAAAAGATGGAAATTGCGATGAAAAGTGCGAAGAACCAATGATTTACAAGTGGCATCTTTCAAAGCGACCAAGGAATCGTTATATTTTTTACCAGTAAGATTTTTAACTCTTTACATGTTTGGAAGCAGTCGACTGCTTAGTTTTATAAGTTTTTCGATGAAATGATGATAGTCAATGTTTGTGTAGTAGTGGTTAAAATTTATCGAGGAAGTTGACTGCTCGATTGATGCATTCGACTGCCGAAGAGAAAATTTTTAACAGAATGTTAGACAACGTAAGAATGAAAGCCAGACAAACCCTAAAGTTAAAAGTTACTGGAAGCCGAGCAGTCGGTTGCTATATGTAGCAGTCGACTGCCTATGAAATCGGAATACAAAACAAAATCGTTGAAGAGTATTTTATAATGGGGAGCCAACTTCCTGATAATATCAGTCAACTGCCCATATGCATTCTAGAAACAAAAATGCTTATGGTGATTTAGCAATCGACTTCCTTAATAAAGAAGTCGACTACTTAAATAGCCAAAAGCATTCTGTTTCTAGAATGCATATCGGCAGTCGACTGATATTTTCAGGCAGTCGAATTCCCAAATTTTTAAGCATGCTATTCTTAATTTATTCACGGGACATCGACTTTTATTATTAAGAATTCGACTTCCCATGTATTCTAAACGTAATTTTCACATCACTAGTGTAAATTGGATTATATTCATTGTAAAAGTAAATAGATTAAATGTAAATTTGACAAGGATCATCGTAAATTAATAAAAGATTATCATAAATTTAAAAAGGATAATCATAAATTTGAGTAGATTCTTCGTAAATTTAATAAAGATAATCGTAAAAATTTTAACATTCATCGTAAAGTTAATTGGATTTATCATAAAAATGATTAGATTTATCATAATAATAATAATGATAAATACAACAAAAAAATACTAAATTTTTATTAATAATAATATAATAATAAAAAATCATAACATTAATAAATAAAAAATATATATAATAACAAAACAAAAAAAATTCATACTGGGAGTCGACTTCCCGAGAAAGGTAGTCGATTGCCCACATGCATTCAGGAAACAGAATGCATCTGGTAATGAAGCAGTTAACTGCTAATAAGTGGCAATCGATTGGTTCATTACCAGATGCATTCTACTTCCAGAATGCATATGGGTGGTCTATTACCTTTCTTGGGCAGTCGATTTCCTAAATTTTTTAAGCCTGCTCTTCTTAATCTATTTATGTAAAGTTGACTTTTATTATTAAAAATTCGACATTCCATGTATTTTAAATGTAATTCTCATATCACTAGTGTAAATTGGATTAGAATTATCGTAAACTAAATAAATTAAATGTAAATTTGTTAAGGATCGTCATAAATTAATAGAAGATGTTCGTAGCTTTAATAATGTTCATCATAAAAAAGATAAGATTTATCGTAAATTTAGGTTGATTGTTCGTAAATTTAATAAAGATAATCATAAAAATGATGAGATTCATCATAAATTTAGGTAGATTGTTCGTAAATTTAATAAGGATAATCGTAAAAAAATGAGATTCATCATAAATTTTGGTAGATTGTTCATAAATTTAATAAGGATAATCGTAAAAATGATGAGATTCATCGTAAATTTGGGTAGGTGGTTCGTAAATTTAATAAGGGTAATCATAAAAATGATGAGATTCATCGTAAATTTGGGTATATTGTTCGTAAATTAAATAAGGATAATCGTAAAAATAATGAGATTCATTGTAAATTTAAATAGATTGTTTGTAAATTTAAAAAGGATAATCGTAAAAATTATGAGATTCATCATAATACTAATAATTTCAACCAAAAAAATAATAAATATATATCAATAATAATATAACATTAAAAAATCATAACAATATTAATAAATAAAAATATATATAATAACAAAATATTTTTAAAAAAATTTTCATGGGGAGTCGACTTCCTGAGAAAGGAATTTGACTCCCCACGTGCATTTTGTTTGCAGAATGTTTCTGGCGATGTAGCAGTTGACTGCTATTTAATAACAGTTGACTGCTTCATCGCTAGAAGCATTTTGCAAACAGAATGCACATGGGGAGTCGACTTCTTTTCTCGGGAAGTCGACTCCCCATGTGAATTTGGCCTTTATACGGGATTTTTTAGGAATAAAATCCCTAAACCAAACCCTCTCTCTTAAACACTCCTCCTCCTATATCTTTCTCTCTAATTCAATCTTGCAAATCCCAAATATATTCTCATAAACATAATCCTATTCTAAATCCTAAATCCAAATTCCTTCAATTTACACCAAAATCCATAAAAATTTCTATTCAAAACCTAAAAATGAATAGAAGAAAAATATTGACGAATGCATCCCAAACAAGTAAAGAGAAGCAAAATGCTGGTCCAAGCAAGTCCAATGCATGATCCAAACGACAAAGAATAAGTGAGTCGGAGGATGCCCCTAGACAATTAGATTTTCATAATAGTATTCAACAAGAAAGGAATGAACTTTTTAAGGATTCTAAAATTTAGGCTAGGCATTCAATTGATTGGAGTGAGTTTGATTCTACAAATTTTGGTAGAGAAATTAAGAACTATCTAAAAAATGTAAGTTGATATAATTTAGCAAATCTTAGTGATAAGTATTGCCTAGCATTAGTATGTGAGTTTTACTCAGGTATTGCTTTGAAAAGGAAGGAAACATCATTAAACTGTCTCCAATGGAAGGATGAGAGTATATTTTTGTTTGTTAATGGCCAGGAACATGAAATTTCACCACATTATTAAGGTCATCTCTTAGGATGTAATAACTCACAAGCTCGTACTCGGTGCCAAATTCTTTTGATGTCAATACAACATGGAGAAAATATACTTGGAGGATTGATATTCATGATAAGCATGTCAAAGCATCATCATTCTCAAACTTGACATATAGATTTTTACATCATTTCATTGTTACATCTGTACAATGTCGTAGTGGGGCATTTAACAATGTAACTAGAGAGGATTTATGGATGCTTGACTGTGCTGTTAGTGGTGTTACTATCAATTTGCCTTAATATATTATTGATCGAATGAAAGCTACTCTTAAAACCAAGATTGAAACAAATAAGAAAAATCCTTCGTTACTTGGAAAAATACCCATCCCTTATGTGAACCTAATTACACGTATTGGACAAACCAATGATTTTGGGAACCCGAAGTATGATTTATTGTCAATTGGCATCCAATATAAATTGAGTTCCATAGCAAAGATGGGTTTCAAAGAAGTAAATGGTTCTTGGGTGAAGAAGGCTCAGTCTGTTGAGGAAGATGAGTAAGATGAAGATGATGGCATTCATCCCTCTCAAACTGATGTGCCTACTCCAACTACTATTGTTGATCAGCCATCAAATGCCATGCTTCTTGATTACATGTGCTGATTGAATAACAAACTCGATCAACTTTCTCTTTCTATTGATTCAAGGTTAGAAGCTATCGAGACAGATTTGGCTGCATTTAAAGCTTATGTTGGAGGAAGATGTGATCATGTTGATTCAAGACTAGACGCTCTTGTATGCTGGAATGCATTGCCAAATCCTCCACCTTCATCTTCGGGTCGACCACCTTCACCACAATATTCAATGTGAAGTTTTAGAGTTTGAGAGAAATGATTGATGTTTAACTTCTTTTAATTTGTATGACCTCTTGAACCTTTTTATTGTATTTGAACATGAAAATGTCACTTTTATCTTTGAACTAACTATTATAATTATTAATTTTCTTATTATAGTGACAATATTGAGGTAATAGGATATGGGTGATATATTTAATTATTACTGTTGTTGTTATGGGTGGTGGTGGTAATGGTGGTGTTGTTGTTATTGTTTTTGTTGTTCTTTAATTGGTATTGCTCCAGTGGCACAGGGCAGTGGACTGCATTAAACCCAGAAAACATCTGGGTAAGTAGCAGTCGACTGTCATTAACCTAGAAAACTTTTTGTTCATTTTCCAGGGTTAATGGCAGTCGACTGCCTGCATCATCATTCACAAACTTTCTAACGGACATATAAATCATATACATGTGAAATTAATTATCAGACTTTTCTAAGCACACATAAATTAACTGAAAAAGGTTCGAAATGTATTCAAATGAATAAATAACTCCTCAATACATTACATAAGAAATTGGCATAAAAAATAGTGCAATTGTTCAATTTAAACTAACACTAAGACAAATCCTAACATTCACCATAATAAGAATCCCAAATAAAGTTCTTCAAATAATTCCATTGTAGCTCCTTATTGCTTCCATTTCCTGTGATTGGTAAACAAATTGAAAAATCGTCAACAAACAAAAATAGAAAAACAATAATAGAAAACACAAAATTAAGTGTAAACGCTCACCTTCCATTGTCAAGTTTCAAACATTTATTCAAGGAGAATCTGGAGAAGGTAAATATTGTTGCGAACTGCTGGATTTTCTAGCTGTGCTCTTAAACCTTCCACCGCCACCAGCCCTAGTTGAAGAAGTTCCACCGGGTTGATAATCTTCGCGCAATTGAACAATGTTAGCATGAATAGAATCGAATCTTTCATTCATATTCAATTCTAAGGTATCCATTCTTTGCCCTAGTCTAGTCTCCATTCCTTGAATCATTTGAACAATCATCTTAAGAGAAGGTTGAGAAGGAGCTGACAATGGTTCTTGCTGCGATGGAATCTCTGCCGCTTCAGATGATTTTCTAATCCATTCATTATTTTCCAATTTCCAATCCATAAGCCCAATTGATTTCTTAGTATACTCGGTGGCTTTGACAGTAAGGTCTCGAATAAACCTTTCACTCAAAAGATTTTTAGACTGAGCTATAAGTGTGATTATATTGGCATATGGTAAATTACTGGAATAGGAAACTAGCACATTCTTCATTCTTTGCATCAAATAACGTGCTAGATTGATTGTTGTTCTAGTGGTCACACACTCCATTAGCCACAATTCCTCAATTGTAACAATTGCTAAACTACTAGTTTTGCACTCTATTGAAGTGGCAATAAAATGATGCAAAAATCTATAAGCAGTAGATGAAAATCAAGTGGCAGATACATCCTTAATATGACATTCATCTCTACCACTATATTTTCGCCAAGCAGAATTTCCATCAAAATCATCAGGCATCATGTATACACCCTCAGAAGGAATTCCTAACAAATTCCCCAATTCATCCACAGTCAACACAACCTCTTCACCATTCAAATATGTGTATAAACAATCATGGTTCAAATCATTTCTTGAGCCTAATTCTTTTTTGTTCAATGCAATACCACTATAAAATTCTCTAACTAGAGATGGGCTATATCTTTTTTCAGCGATATTGGCTATTCCTAACCATTCAACCAATTTTAACCATTCTTCAACTACGTTCAGTGAATTATCATGAAATTTAGACCAGTTAATAGTTCTACCACATATACAACTTCTATCTCCGAGTCTATCATAACGTTCAGAATGAATAGCATTTCGAAACATCTAACCTTGAGATATCTGGCTCGAAGCTTGCCCTTGTCTTTGTCTCTTTAGATGTGGAGAAGTAGTTTGCACTTTCCCTTTCCCCTTATCACCTCTTGTTGACATTTTGATGATTTTTTTTGAGAAATCCAAAAAATGACGGTTTTTGATGATTCTGAATGAGGAAAGTTAGTTTAATCGCTACAAAATTGGTTGGGTTTTAAGTATTGAAGGTTAAATTGGCTAGAAATTAGCTTGGGTGGAGAGTATTAGGGATTTTTTTGAGAGAGAAATGCAGTGAACGGCTGGAGAAGATGAAGAAATAAGGTGGAAAACGAAAAAGACACTTTTATACTGGTATGGTTACAACAGGCAGTCAATTGTTTAATTATAGCAATTGACTGCCATTGTCGTAAAACTTACAGAAGCTTTTTGTTTAAAAGGCAATCGACTTCTATATAATAGCAGTCGACTGCCATCATCGTAAAATTCATAGAAGCTTTCTGTTTAAAAAGCAATCGACTGCTAAATCGCCAAAAGCATTCTATTTCCAGAATGCACATGGGAAGTCGACTTCCTTTCTCGAGAAGTTGATTCCCCATGAAAAATATCTTTTTAAATATTTTGTTATTATATTTTTTTATTTATTAATGTAAATTTAATAAAAATAAGAATAAAAATACAAGAATAATCATAAAAAATTAACAATTTTATGTAAAAATTATTATAATCAGTGTAAAAATAATCTAATATACATATAAATATAATGCTTAACTGTAATTTTAATGAGAATCGACATAAATATGATAACAATCATTGTAGTAATAATAATAATAATAATAATAATAATAATAATAATAATAATCATCATCATCATCATCATGACCACCACCACCACCATCAAAACGAATAGAATAATAATTGCAATAATGATATAATTTTTTTAATAAAAAACAAGCTAAGAGAAACTTGATTAGGTTTACGATCTTCTTGAGTCAATGTTGAGATAATTGAATTCGACTTGACTTCTTAGCTAGCTACCTCGGACTTAATCTCTAAGTTCAATAATAAGTGAACGTTGTATTAAATAATCAAATTATTTATCTTATTTCATAAAATTAAATTGCCAAAGGTTATTTTTATATTAACACATCAAATTATTATCATTAAACATCAAACATTAGAGTATACATTAAAACAATGATAATTAAGCATTAAATAATACAATTACCGCGCAGTTGATAACAATAATTGTAAAATTATGATTACTAATCATGAAATCATTATATTACTGTAAAAATATAATAATAAGTGTAAAGTTACTAGAATTAACTTAAAACTATTAGAATCATTATAAAATTCATGATATTAATTGTATCAATAGGATTCATCGTAAAATTTATTAGATTCATCGTAAATTTTATGATATTCATCGTAAATTTTATAAGATTTATCGTAAATTAAATGAAATTTATCGTAAAATTTTTAAGATTCATCGTAAATTTTATAAGATTTATCGTAAATTAAATGAAATTCATCGTAAAATTTATTAGATTCATCGTAAATTTTATGAGATTCATCATAAATTAAATGAAATTCATCGTAAAATTTATTAGATTCATTGTCAATTCATATGATTCACGTAAAATTTATTAGATTTATCGTAAAATTTTATTCATTCATCGTAAAATCTATAAGATTTATCATAAAATTTATTACAATTATCGTAAAATTTATTACATTCATCGTAATATATTGTAAAATTTATTTGATTAATTGTTAAATTTATGACATTTATCTTAAAATATATGACATCTTAAATTTTATTATATTAATAAAATCTATAATAATTAGCAGAAAAACTAATGTAATTCAGGATAAATTTGAAGTAATTAATTATAAAAACACTAAGAATTTAAATAAATGATAATTAACAGTAAAATAAATCCCTTATTGAATATGGCAGTCGACTGCCATTTTTATGAAGTCGACTGCCTATATACCAGAATCAATATGTCGAGTAAAAAAACTGGGGAAGTCGACTTCCATACATGGGCAGTCGACTTCCTAAACTTTTCTGGGCAATTACCTTATATTTTTTAATATTAATGGATAATATTGTAATTTAATTTTGTTTAATGGTTAAAAATATAAATATAAATATTTTCTTATCTTTTAAAAGGATAAAAATGTAATTTAAATCTTTTTTAATTAAAGTTTAGTTTAACTGTTAACTTGTTAAGCTATTATTAACTTATTTATTTAATTTTTAAATTTTATTCAATTTCTCATGAGATATTCAATTTCTCATGAGATATCGTGACTTTACGGTAATATCGATATTTTGCGATCTTACTGTAGAAATTCTCCAACGTTCACATGGAGAAAAAATTAGAGATCTTCTTTGCATACGGTGTTTATAAGTAATCTCTACAAAAGAGTGTCCAAAGAAGCATTGTGGGAAGCTTTTGATGTATATGAAAAAGTCAGAGATGTTTTCATTTCCTTCAAAGGAGGGAATAGCAATCTTCTGACTTCTGCTTTTATAAAATTTAAAGAGGAATGGGAGTTACTCTGAGCAATTAGTTAAGAGAATGGAAGGAAAATTGATGGATACTTTATCATGGTTAAAAGGGCTTCTCCTGGCTAGGGTCAAAGAAGGTCCTTAGTTGGTTAGCCTGTTGATTTTCTGTCTAAGAATTATCTTAATAGTGACAAGCTCGTTAAGCCTATGAGCAAGGTGTCAAATAGCGGCCACTAAACGAAATAATGGTCGTTATCTCTAGGTAGCGGTGGTGGCCGCCACTGCTATTGAGAAAATCGCAGATGTGATTGTGAATCACATCAGTAACAGTCAATAACGGTCGTTACGAAGCGCCGTAACGACGAATAGCGGTTCGTTATCATCACTATCGTCCGTTCCGCTCACTAAACAAAAATATAAAAAAATAGAATAGAAGAAAGACAAAAACAGAATCAAAACATTAGCCTAAAAAAATCCCTTTTAGAATAGAGAATGAGGACTGAGGGACAAGCATGATGGCAAGGGCGGAGGGCCTTGAGGGCTGAGGCAGAGTGTGAGACATGGGTAGGCAACAATGGCGCAGTGTAGTGTGGGACTGTGGGTGACTGGGCCGTGGGTAGGTAGTGGCGGTGTGGCCATGGGTTGTTGTCCATTGTAGCAGAACTGGTGGGCGGTGGCTCTTGACTAAAAATCGTGAGACGTGGGGACGTGAGGTGAGGGAGGGATTGAGGACTGACGGGTGGGGGGATGCTTAGCAAATTGATAATGGCTGTACGCTTGTACCTAAAGAGAAAACAACAATGTAAAGAGAAAAAAAGTTAAGAAGAAACAGAATAGACAAAGTACAGAGCAGTGGAGCATTCTCGATAATTCCTTTCCTGTCACATTTGTTTGATGACGCTGGGCATTTATTTGTGCTATAGTTTTAATTGACTCAAGGCTTTGCATTTTCTTTGGCCCGCTAAGTTCCAAATGCAGCCCAACTTCACTCAAGTCTTCAACCTGTCCAGTGAAGCCTCCATTTTGCAGCATGTTTTTATCGTGTAGCCCACAAAAGCCACGTCAAAATACATACACGTGAAAGATTCCAAAACTGGTAATGTGCATCTATTTTTTTTGGTCATCTCATCATGTGTTTCTTTAATATATTGTTTATTGTATATGTATGTTTTAGTATATATGTCTTAGTTTCGAACCAAAAAAAAAGTATATATGTCTTAGAAAACGCGAATAGAATAAGTAATAGATGACAAAAGTAAATAAGTAATAAATTAAGCATAATAAAAATAGATAAACAAACAATTAAAAATAAATAAAAATACAAATTGTGATATTTGTGATGGGTTTTAAATGTTTAGAAATTTTTTAGCTAATATTAAATGTTTAAGAATTAATATTAGTCATGAATCATGATAAAAAATATTAGGTAATCTGAATTTAAAAATCGATAATGTTGAATTTAGATTATTAATTTAATTTTTTAAAGTAAAATTTGTAGTATAATTAAATATATTGTATTAAATATTTTATTGGTTACATATGGTATTTTATTTTCAATGTTTGTTATTTTTCAATTATCATAAGTAATTTTTTAAATATGAATGTTTTATTATAATTCAAAAAATTATGAATAACCTTTTTCTTTCACGTAAATAATAGACTTAAGGTATTATAAATTACTTTAAAAATTATAAAATAAGACTTTACATAATTATAATTACAATTACTGCACTTTATATAAAATTATGCGAAATTAAAAAAAAATTCACAATTGCAATGATCGCGATTACCCTAATGACTGTGATGATTTTCGTTATGTCCGCAACCGCAATAAACGCAATGCGACAAAAAACGCAACTGCGACCGCAATTTAAATCTCTGCCTATGAGTTTAAATCAGAACAAGGATTATCGTTCCTTTAAAGATGTGGTAGCCGGTTTGTGGATGATTAGAACAGCGAGCATGATAAAGCTCCAAAGAGTCAAAGTCACTGTATCAGTTTTGTCATTGAGATTGATCAAGTAGATTTCGACTAGCAACATAGAAGTCCAATAGGATATTTACACAAATACATTCACCATTCATCCTTGCAAAATTCTTTTTTAATGAAGGATTTTATTGTTATATCCGTCTTATGGGTGCCGCATATATGGGGTTAATCGTGATGAAGTCGAGGAAGTCAATTTATTGGGATAATATGAAGATGCTGGCATAGATATTGAAAATATACAATGAGTGTAATAATGATAGCATTAATTCTATTGAAAATGTAGAATTAACTTTTAATGTTGAACGCCTGGAGTTAGACGGTAGGGAGAGGATATTGGTTGGTCTTAATTTGGAGGAGTGTTTAATGCCAAAAGATAAAATAGGGTTATTAACGAGGTTCCAAAGTTTATGGGGTCTAGTCCTATGAGATCTAATTTCGAGACGTCGATTAAAGAAGACATACAAGATGTTATGTTATCTGGTTTAGAGTCTGAAAATGGTAAGAATCAAAAGCAGGTTCTAGCTTCCAAACTTAAGATCTTTGGAGGATATTGAGGAATCTGTATTCAAAAACACTACAAAAAATTTTTTTTTTGACGGCACTTTTGTTTAGGCAGTTTTTGAAACCGCCTGCATTTCCTTTTTCAATTTGATTTTTGTCGGTTCTAAAACAACCGCCGCTGTTAACAAAATTTAATAGGGCATTATAAATTTTGAAGGAAAGAATCAAGCGGTCTCTAAAGCAAACCTAAAAAAATCTAAAGCTTCTTTCTCCAAATTTTTTTTTCCTTCATCTCAAATCAGGCTAATTTTAAATTAGTTCAGAAATCTACGTAATCATTTTCCTACTTTGAAATCCAAACCCGTTAGCTCACCATTAATCAGTCTAGAAATCTACATAATCGTTTTTCCTCTCACCGTTGGCTCTGCTCTCACTAACGTCATCGTCACCTCTGCTCTCACTTCCATCATTATCACCCCTACCGCTCTGCTGCTCCACCGCAGATCTTTAGCTATGTTAGAAAATTTCAAAATATAAAGTGAAAAGACTGATTAAAATGTTGTTTAATCAACGTACAAGTAAAACTAGTGTTTGGTATGACTCCGGGTGAAGTAAAATCATGTTAAAATGATTTTTACTAATTTTATAGGGCAGTCAACTGCCCATATAGGGCAGTCAACTGCCCTTGCGCAGTGAACATTCTGTTCGGAAAATGCTCTTGGGCAGTCAGATGCCCTGGGAGGGCAGTCGGATGCCCCGGGATGGCAGTCAACTGCCCAAATAGGGCAGTCAACTGCCTATACAAGGTGAATACTCGGATTCTAAGTTACTTTAAGGCAGTCGACTGCCATATGAAGGCAGTCGACTGCCCTCCTGGAAGTTGTATACTGTTTCAAAAATACACTAGGGCAGTCGGATGCTATTTTCGGGCATCCAACTTCCTTGCCTGGAAATCCAAGGGCAGTCAACTGCCTTTTATGGCAGTCAACTGCTCTAGTGCAAAATGAATTATAACGACTAGTTTTCTTTGAATAAGTGCAACCTCATTCAAAGGGTAATCTTTCACTACATAATGGTTAAAGGACATAACCATTGAATTTAAGAGGTGTGAACAATCTGAAATATGTGTTTGTTTAAATGAAACAACACAATTGAAAGGTTGTGACATTCAAATCAAAGGTAACATCTCTTGAAATTATCTCTATAAAAGAGATGACAATGTTCATTCAAAATATAGAACGAAAAATATTCTGATTTCTTTTTCTCTCCCAATCTCAAAATAGAAAACAAGTCTCTTAGACATTGTTTGCTGCAGAAAACTTTGGCTAAGACATAATACTTTTGTATTTGTCTAAAGTGTTTAGTGGTTTAATATTACAAGTGCAAGGTAATATTAAACAAGTTGACTTCATTGTATCCTGAGGCTATTTCCATAATCCCTGTTGCATACCATAACTGGTGGGGGTGAAATAAGTCTTAAGGAAAGTGGCATTATAGCAGCACGCCTTGAAGTCTTTCTCTGCATTTAGTTCGTGACTGTTCGTGATCAAAGAAGTTCAATTCCAGAAGTTAAAGTCCAAGAAGAAGTTCAAGTTTTTATCTTCATAGTACCCCAAGTGGGCAAGAGTTGTAATCCCATATTTGTATTTATTTCAACAATCTTAAGACTTATTTTCAGAAACCATGAAGATGGAAACGTTGAAAGAATTGGCATTTAACTTCCAAAAGTTGGAGAGGTTCGATGGAGGGAACTTCCTAAGGTGGCAACAGAAGATGAAGATTTTACTTACATCCCTCAATGTGCTCTATGTACTCACAACACCAAGACCAGAAGAAAAAGAAGAGGACACAAATGAGGAAGTGCATCAAAGACAAAAGTGGGACAACGATGACTACACTTGTAGAGGATGCATCCTAAATGGTATGTCTGATTCTTTATTTGATACTTACATCACAATCAATACATCAAAAGAGTTATGGGAAAAGCTGGATGCAAGATACATGAAGGAAGACGCAATTAGCAAAAAGTTCCTAGTAACAAGTTGGAACATTTTTAGAATGAATGATTCCAGACCTATTATGGAACAGTTTGCTGAGATTGAAGTCATCCTTAACAAGTTTAAGCAGTATTCAATGAACATGGATGAGTCAATCATAGTGTCCTCTATAATTGACAAACTTCCAGCATCATGGAAGGATATCAAGAGAACCTTGAAACACAAAAAGGAAGAAATCACTCTTGATTACCTTGCAAACTATCTTCGGATTGAAGAGCAATATCGCAAGGAGAATGACAAAGAAAAGGAGAAGGAGACTAACATCTCCAAAGTCCATGTGGTGGAAGATACTGTTTCCAACAAAAAATCCACAAAGAAGAAGAAAGAACTTTCCACCAAAGGCAAGAAAATCAAGAAGAAAGGTGCATGTTTCCATTGTGGAAAACCAGGGCACTTCAAAAGGGATTGCTATGTCTTCAAAAAGAAGAAAGAAGCATCCAATGCAACCAAGGACAACTTTGTTGCTGTGATTTCTGAAATCAATGTCATTGAAGACAAAGAAGCATGGTGGATAGATTCTGGTGCTACAAAACATGTGTGCACAAACAATGCTATGTTCAAAACTTTCAAAGAGGAAGTAGATGGCAATGTGCTCTACATGGGGAATTCTTCTTCAACTGAAATCAAAGGCAAGGGGACCATAGATTTAAACTTCACTTCTGGAAAAACATTGACTTTAACCAATGTTTTCTATGTTCCAGAAGTTAGGAAGAATCTAGTGTCTGTTAGTTTACTCAATAAGTTTGGGTTCAAAGTTATCTTCGAGGGGGATAAGTGTATACTATCCAAGAGTGGAACTTTTGTGGGAAAGGGATATGCCAATGAAGGCATGTTTAAACTTAATGTATCTCATTTCAATATCAATAATAAGAAGAATGATTCAGCTTATATTGTGGATTCCTTTGATTTATGGCATAGTAGATTAGGACATATAAACTATGATAAAGTAATCATGATGTCTAAATCTAATATGGTTCCATATGTAGTTAGAAGTGATGAAAAATGTAGAACTTGCATGCTAACTAAAATAACAAAGAAACCTTTTTCCAAGGTAGAAAGAAATTCTAAATTGTTAGAATTAGTGCATAGTGATGTAGGAGATTTACATGGAACCCCATCAATAGGAGGAAAGAAATATTATGTGACATTCATAGATGATTTCTCTAAATATTGTTATGTCTACTTAATGCATTCTAAGGATGAATCATTAGATAAGTTTAAAGCTTATAAAAATAAAGTAGAATTACATTGTAATGTTAAGATTAAAACCTTAAAAACTGACAGGGGAGGAGAATACTATGATCCAACATATTTTGAAACTATTGGCATTGTTCATGAAATTACAGCACCATATAGTCCCCAATCTAATGGTGTGGCTGAAAGGAAAAATAGAACATTAATCGAAATGGTTAATGCTATGTTATCCTATTCAGGATTAGGACAAGGATTTTGGGGGGAAGCAATGTTGACTGCATGTCACATTCTTAATAGAGTTCCTATCAAAAGGAACAATATTATCCCATATGAATTATGGAAGAAAAGAAAACCCAACTTGAGTTACCTTAAGGTATGGGGTTGTAGAGCAATTGTAAGAATTCCTGAACCTAAAAGAAAGAAATTAGGTGAGAAGGGAATTGAGTGCATCTTTATTGGTTATGCACAAAATAGTAAGGCATATAGATTTTTGGTTGTTGAACCAAATAATTCAATATCAATTAATACGGTTATTGAATCAAGAGATGCATTGTTTGACGAGGGAAGGTTCAAACTGATTCCTTTACAAAAAGAAGTTGCTCAAACTAATTCTAAGGAATTAGAAAATTCCACCATAATTGAAGAACAAAACCTTGTACCAAGAACAAGCAAAAGAGCAAGAAAAGCTAAGACTTATGGTTCAGATTTTCACATGTTTCTTGTGGAGGGATCAAGAGAAACCATAAGCAATCACATTGAATATTGTTTCAATATTGAATCTGATCCAAAATCATTTGAAGAGGCTATGAAGTCTCAAGATGTAGCTTTTTGGAAAGAAGCTATAAATGATGAGATGGATTCAATTATGGGGAACAATACTTGGATCTTAGTAGATTTACCTCCAGGTTGCAAACCAATTGGTTGCAAGTGGATTTTCAAAAAGAAAATGAAAGTGGATGGTACTATAGACAAGTTTAAGGCTAGACTTGTTGCTAAGGGATTTACACAAAAACATGGAATCGATTATTTCGATACATATGCACCAGTAGCAAGAATTGCTACAATAAGAATGCTAATAGCATTGGCCTCAATTTATAAATTGGAAATTCACCAAATGGATGTCAAAACAGCATTTTTATATGGTGAATTGGATGAGGAGGTGTATATAGAACAACCTAAAGGGTTTGTTATTCCTGGACAAGAAAGGAAAGTGTGTAAATTAATGAAGTCCTTGTATGGACTTAAGCAAGCACCTAAGCAATGGCATCAAAAGTTTGATGAAGTACTCCTAGCAAACAGATACATTATAAATGAATCCGATAAATGTGTCTATAGTAAGATCATCAATGGAAAAGGTGTCATCATATGTTTATATGTAGATGACATGTTAATTTTTGGTACAGACTTGGAACAAGTTGAAAATACCAAGAAGTTTTTATCGAAAAACTTTTCCATGAAAGACATGGGTGTTGCAGATGTGATCTTGGGAATAAGAATTCATAAAAGAGAAAACAACTTGATCTTATCCCAATCACATTATATTGAGAAGATTCTCAAAAGGTTTAACCATTATGAACGTGCAACGGTTGCAACACCATATGATCCAAATTTGAAATTGATTTCAAATAAGGATAAACCAATTGCACAACTTGAATATGCAAGAGTGATTGGTTGTTTGATGTATGCCATGACATGCACAAGACCGGATATTGCTTTTGCTGTTGGAAAGCTTAGTAGATATACAAGCAATCCAGGTAACATGCATTGGAATGCCATTTCTAGAGTATTAAGTTACTTGAAGAAAACTATCAATTATGGCATTGCTTATAGTGGTGAACCTTCTATTTTAGAAGGTTACACAGATGCAAGTTGGATAAATAACATGGAGGATTATTCATCCACTAGTGGATGGATATTCATGTTTGGTGGGGGTGCAGTTTCTTGGGGATCCAAGAAACAAACTTGTATTTCTGATTCTACTATGGCTTCAGAATTTGTGGCATTAGCTTCGGCAAGTAAGGAGGCTGAGTGGTTGAGAAACTTACTCTATGAAATTCCTTTATGGCCTAAACCAATGTCACCTATATCAATACATTGTGATAGTGAAGCTACACTATCAAAGGCTTATAGCCAAGTATATAATGGGAAATCTAGACATATTGGTCTAAGGCATAGCTATGTTAGACAATTGATTAAAGATGGGGTGATCACCATTAACTTTGTCAAGTCAAGTGAAAACTTGGCAGATCCATTGACAAAAGGTCTCACAAGAGAGATAGTGTCTAGAACTTCCAAGGGGATGGGACTAAAACCCATTTGAATTAGTCACACATAATGGAAACTCAACTCAACGCTTAATTGGACATTAAGTCTTGAGTTCAATGAGATCAAGTACATTATCTGAATGTGGCTGCAAGTATTATGTTGTTATACATCTCAAAGGTTATGAATACTTGAAATCATATGAAAATAAAGAGGTTGAGTTGTTACTCTTAATGAACCCATAACACGTAAGTATAAGTGTTGGAATGCTTATATGATTGCATTTCTGATGAGTTCACCTATATGAGTGGAAGTGGTGCCGCTTCTAGGAGCTTAGGGTTTAGCTCTTAAGCACTCATGAAATGATACAAGACACATGGCCAGTATAAGTGTCGAAGTTCTACTAAATGACTTTGGACAAATTTTTGAAGTCTCATGTGAGATTTAGTCATTAGTTAATCATCATAGAACCGTTGGTTCAAGACTTAGTCTACCATACCGTTCTGATTAACTGAAAGTATTTTTTCTCTAAGGTGATGGTTCAAGACCTAGTTCACCATCATTTTATGCATGAGGATTCCTCAAGTATTAGACTTGTTCTATTTTGAAATTGGTGGGGGATTGTTAGAAAATTTCAAAATATAAAGTGAAAAGACTGATTAAAATGTTGTTTAATCAACGTACAAGTAAAACTAGTGTTTGGTATGACTCCGGGTGAAGTAAAATCATGTTAAAATGATTTTTACTAATTTTATAGGGCAGTCAACTGCCTATATAGGGCAGTCAACTGCCTATATAGGGCAGTCAACTGCCCTTGCGCAGTCAACATTCTGTTCGGAAAATGCTCTTGGGCAGTCAGATGCCCTGGGAGGGCAGTCGGATGCCCCGGGATGGCAGTCAACTGCCCAAATAGGGCAGTCAACTGCCTATACAAGGTGAATACTCGGATTCTAAGTTACTTTAAGGCAGTCGACTGCCATATGAAGGCAGTCGACTGCCCTCCTGGAAGTTGTATACTGTTTCAAAAATACACTAGGGCAGTCGGATGCTATTTTCGGGCATCCAACTTCCTTGCCTGGAAATCCAAGGGCAGTCAACTGCCTTTTATGGCAGTCAACTGCTCTAGTGCAAAATGAATTATAACGACTAGTTTTCTTTGAATAAGTGCAACCTCATTCAAAGGGTAATCTTTCACTACATAATGGTTAAAGGACATAACCATTGAATTTAAGAGGTGTGAACAATCTGAAATATGTGTTTGTTTAAATGAAACAACACAATTGAAAGGTTGTGACATTCAAATCAAAGGTAACATCTCTTGAAATTATCTCTATAAAAGAGATGACAATGTTCATTCAAAATATAGAACGAAAAATATTCTGATTTCTTTTTCTCTCCCAATCTCAAAATAGAAAACAAGTCTCTTAGACATTGTTTGCTGCAGAAAACTTTGGCTAAGACATAATACTTTTGTATTTGTCTAAAGTGTTTAGTGGTTTAATATTACAAGTGCAAGGTAATATTAAACAAGTTGACTTCATTGTATCCTGAGGCTATTTCCATAATCCCTGTTGCATACCATAACTGGTGGGGGTGAAATAAGTCTTAAGGAAAGTGGCATTATAGCAGCATGCCTTGAAGTCTTTCTCTGCATTTAGTTTGTGACTGTTCGTGATCAAAGAAGTTCAATTCCAGAAGTTAAAGTCCAAGAAGAAGTTCAAGTTTTTATCTTCATAGTACCCCAAGTGGGCAAGAGTTGTAATCCCATATTTGTATTTATTTCAACAAGCTATTCTCCTATTCTCTTCTCATTGTCAATCTTCAACTATACTCCTATTCTATTCTCATTGTCAATCTTCAGCTATACTCCATTGTTCCCCTTTTAGAAATAGTGTTCCCCTCTGAGAACCATCAGGATCCTCTTGTTCTCATCTCATATTCTCTTTTGTTTCAAGATAGACTTTGGCTGTTGAGGTAATCTACAAATTGCATTTCAAGATTGCATTTCTTTTCAGGTTTTCTCGGGATCCAAAAGGTAAACTATTTATTTGGAGGTGTTTTTTCTTTGTATTTTTATATATTTCCAGTCCTCCAGATCTGCGTTTCTTTCCAAAAAGTTTAGGCATCTTGTTTATTTGTAAGCTATTTATTTATTTAACATTTTTTGGAATTTATTTTGTGTTAAATTTATGTGTTTCTAAAGTGCTGTTTGTTAAATAGATTAAATAGTTACGTTTTGTTTCTCTTTAACATTAACATCCATAGAAGTAGAAATAGGGTGGTTTCTGTGACAATGATACTGGCTTTTGTGAAGCAAAATGATTTACTTGGTAACCATACCGAATGACATCTCATAGGCACAATACTGATGGTGCGGGATAAAGAAGTGCGAGAACAAAACTTATACTAGTAATTGCCTTTTCACTTATGGATAAACAGAAAATTTTACTTCCTTGACCATAATTTTTTTTTCAAGCACAAGGAATCTACGACCATTCTGAATCTGAAATTCTTCTTTAGAACTCAGCTTATTGTTGCAATAAAGTGAATTATGTTGAACTAACTATAAATCCTTATCAGATTTTGGGTTTCATCTTTGGAGCGATCACGTGGTTGAAAGACCTTTTAATTAGTAAGGGGGCTTCACTACGAGTAATCCAAGACTCAATTAAAGTGCTAGGGTACATATGTGCTCTTCTCTGTTTGCTCATAATTAACAGTTAGATGGTCTCCTTAGTTCGTTTTGATTGAATATAAGGCTTGCTTTTCTCCTCATTTAACTTGTTTTGCAACGAATGCTAAGAGTGAAAGCATTATTTTATAGCTATAAAGCATAACCTAAGCTCTTAAGATGAATAATTTATGGTTTAGAAGGTAAAAAAAGAGTATGTTTGAGCATATTTATGGATTTGAAGTGATAAATTAAGACTTTAATTAGAAAGTGTCATAACGTATTAAGTTTTAGAAGAAACCTAATAGCTAGACACAAATACATGGAGTCGTCACCAACCATTCTAACCTAGGTGTGATTAGTCACCTATTCAAACTAAGGATAAGGCTTGATCTACATTCAAAGATACTAGGGTTCGAGAGTACAATTACGTGTAGGGAAGGATTAGCACCCCTACAACGCCCATCCTAAAATGGTACTAACTAGTTTTAGGTTATCTTTACAATTTGCTTTGAGTTCATATTAATTTCGATATACTTATGTATTGGGAAAATTTCTAAGATTTTTCCATCAATTTGGCTCCAACCTTAGAAATTTTCCTCACCTCAAGATATTCAAGGAGTCTCAATTGACTTTCTTGAACTCCATCGTCGGATAAATTTTAATATTTTATGAAGTTCCTTTTTTAATCTTATCTCTAATTTTGACTTTATATTCATTTTATAAATTTCTTGGACTTTTTATTTATTTTAATTATTTTTATATTCTCATTCATCTTATTTTTAAAAGATAAACGTGAATTATGTTTTATTGAAAATTCACCCTTAAGCGTCCCATCAATTTGGCTCGACTCAAAAGGAACCTCCTCACCTAGAAATTTCCAAGGAGTCTCAATTGATTTTCTTGAAATTTCATCATCAGCATAATTTATACTTATTTCTTATTTTATTGTTATTGTACTCTTGTCTTCATGTCACATTTATTTATTTATTTATTCATTCGTTTATTTATCTAATTTGTATTTATATTTATCTAAGCTTAATCTTTATCTAATTTATATTTTATTCATTTTATTTATTTATATTTATTTAATCTTAAAATAAATATGAATTATATTTTATTGAAAATTCTCCCAAAAGTATCCCATCAATTTGGCTCAACTTAAGGGAGAATCCCCTCACCTAGAAATTTCAAGGAGTCTCAATTGACTTTCTTGAAATTTCATCATCGGTATAATTCACATTCATTCTATAAAATCTAATTCTCAACCTAATTCCTATTTCTTATTTATTATCCTTTTTATTTATTTATTATTCTTGTTTATGTTCATTTAATTTTTGTCTTTACTAATTAATTTTTATTCCTTCCATTTATTTTATATCTATTTAATCTTAAAATAAATATGAATTATATTTTATTGAAAATTCTTCTAAAAGTATCCCATCAATTTGGCTCAACTTAAGGGAGAATCTTCTCACCTAGAAATTTCAAGGTGTCTCAATTGACTTCCTCAAAATGTCATCATCGGTATAATTCATATTTATCTTTGATAATTACTTAATTTTTTATTTACTAAGTCATATCATTATCCATCCTAACCTTGTATTCATGAACTTTTATTATTCATCATTTTATTTATCTTATCATATTTCCCTAAAAAACTGTATTCGTCTAAGATTCTACTAAATTCTAAATCATGTTCTAATCATACATCTCAACACTAAAAAAAATAGACTTTCAGTGACGGAATTAGCGACGGAATTTTCCGTCGCTAAAAGGTTTGAGCGACGGATTAGCGACGGAAAAATTCCGTTGGAAAAATCAATGTCGCTGATGCTCATTCCGTCGCTGAAAGAAAATTCCGTCGCTAATTCCGTCGCTAATTAGCGACGGAATTTGTCCTTATTAGCGACGGATTTTTTGTTATCAGCGACGGAAATTTTCTGTCGCTAAAATGAAAATCGGTCACCTATTATCCGTAGCTAAAAATATCAGCGACGGAATTTTCCGTCGCTAATTCCGTCGCTAATTTTTTTTTATTTTTAAATTTTATGGAAATATTCCGTCGCTAAAAATTTTACCGACGGAATATTCCGTCGCTAATAATAAGATTTTCCGTCGCTAAAGACTTTTACCTACGGAATTTTCCGTCGCTAATAATAAATTTTTTCCGTCGCTGAATATTATCAGCAACGGAATATTCCGTCGCTAATAATAAAAATTTTCCGTCGCTGAATGTTATCAACAACGGAATATTCTGTCGCTAATGCTATTATTTCCGTCACTAATTTCTTTGAATTCCGTCGCTAATAATATATTTTTTTATCATCATCTATTATTTATGCATTTCGCTACCAAAAATGTTAAATTCCAAAATTGTTTCCAAAAGTTTTCCGAAATATATTTAAATTTAAGCTTGAGCTTAAATTTATGTTAAAACCCTAAATTCATGACTATAGCAACATTTAAAAGACCTTAATACATAAACATAAATTTCAAATAAAATTCATACATAATCATAAAACATAATTAAAATTCATCAAATTCATAACATCTCTCAACAACCATCAAATTCTTAAAACATAAAATTTCGTCAAAGTACTTAAATTTCTTACATTATAACAGAGATCTATGAAGAAGGCCCATCTCCGAGGTTTGGTGTCTGCTCCATTTAAAAACTCATTTGTAATATAACTATTACTATCTAACCGGTTGTACATCCAACTCCTATCCTTATTCATGATACGATCTGAATAAAATATCTGTAATTTAATAAACAAAACCACACAAAATAAATAAAATATAGCAATCAAAGCAAATATCTCAACCAATTAAAAAACAAAATCAAAATTTTAAATCAAAATTAACAATTATTTATTATAAAATGCATAATAAAATAGTTAAAATATTACCTCACGATCACAATCCACCAAAGCACTCCTTATTAATATTAAATAACCTACAAAAGCATAAAAACTACATGTCGTAACGGCTTCGCGCTCGACGATTTTCGAAAAAAGCGTTTAAAAAACAAAAAGGAGTTGCCACCAATCTTTTTTATAAGGTGTGATTGGCCACCTGAAAACGTTTATCTTTTCAACAAAATCTCAAAATCAATTAAGTTTTATTAAAAAGATAATCTTTTGGTCTGCGAAAACAAAAATCGAGTTCGGGGGTACGGTTACGCGTGGGGAAGGATTAGCACCCCCACGACGCCCGTTAAAAAACGGTACCAAATAATCATGTGTTATCCTTTGGTTTTAATAAAATGGTCTTATCTTAATATTTAAAAATAATTCCTTTTTATTTCAATCTTTTTATTCAAAATCATTTTTTATTTGTAACTTTATTTTGGTTTATTATAATAGGTTAAACTTTATTTTTCGAAAGTAAATGTGAACCTTTTTGTATTGAATAATTAAATCGAATATTCCAATACTTTTGGCAGCATTCGAAATAACTTTTCTCACCTAGAGATTTCTTAAGAATCACTACTTGTGACTTCTACAGAATCTCATCCTCGGAAAATTCACACTTACTTCGAAAATTATTATGAATGCACATGATGCAAACAAATAAAAATGATGCAAATGAATTTTTAATTTTTAATTTCCTTATTTATTTGTTTATTTATTTATATTTCCCTTTTTTTTAAAAAACTTATTCATTTTCTTTTTTTTATTAAAATTTAAATTATTGAAAAACCATACTAAATATTCCAATACTTTTGGCAACATCTAGTACGACTCTTCTCACCTAGGGATCACCTAGGAATCACTACTTGTGACTTCCGTAACATCCCATCATCGGACATTCATTTAATTGAATTATAAAATTTATTATTAATTTTCTTTTAAAAAATTATTTTTAACAAAATTAAATTATTGAAAAATCATACTAAATATTCCAATACTTTTGGCAACATCTAGTACGACTCCTCTCACCTAGGGATCAGCTAGGAATCACTACTTGTGACTTTCGTAGCATCCCATCCTCGGATAGTTATTAATTTTGAAATTTAAACTTTATTGTTAATTTCTTTTTTTTATTTTCTCTTTTTTAAAAAAAACTTATTTATTTTTATTTTTAACAAAAATTAAATTATTGAAAAATCATACTAAATATTCCAATACTTTTGGCAACAATTAGTATGACTCTTCTCACCTAGAGATCAGTTAAGGAATCACTACTTGTGACTTCCATAACGTCCCATCATCGGACTTTGTTTAAATTTAATATTTTATCATTTACTCAAATTTAAATTTCATTATTATTTTTTAAAAAAACATTTTCTAATCAATAATAATAATTAAGGAAAATACGAATAAAAGAAAATTTTTTCCAAAACTTTTGTTTTACGCCATGCACTAATAATAATAATAATAATCACAATAATAAAACACAAATAATAATAATAATAATAATAATAATAATAATAATAATAATAATAATAATAATAATTAAACATTAAAAAAAGGCTAAAGTTAGAATAAATATACCAAAAGGATTTGGGTTTCAAAACCCCAAAAAGAGCCCTTCAAAACAACCCAAAAGGCAGCCCAAAATGAAGCCCAAATACAAGCTGGATTGGGCCGGATTCTGCTGGGCCAAGCAGGTTGGACCGGGTCAGACGCGGCACGGGTCGGGTCGGAGCGCTGATCCCTCTGCCTCTGAAGCGGGTCGGTGCGGAGCGGGTGTCGGGTCGGGCGCGACACGCGGGTCGTGGGAAGAAGGTGGAGCCGGGTCGGGCGCGCGGATCCCGGGTCGGATCCGGGTCGCACGCGGGTCAGCCAAAAATTTTTGCACTATAAAAGACAACCTTTTTTTTTATCCTTTCATTTTCTTAGGCTTTCTCAAAAAAAATTAAACCCAAAACTCTCTCTGTCTTCCGCCCTCTCCCACCCAGAATCCGGCGTCGGAGCCACCGTGCGCCGCCACCGACCGCTGTTCGCCGGCGGCTAATGGCCAAAAGCCTTCAACTTTCCGAAGCTCCTCCACCTCCTCTCTTCGATTCCGAGCTCCGTTTCTCTTAAAAAAAAAATCCCTAACCCAATGGATCTGTTAGAAACAGAAACCCAAACCCCTCTTTTTATTTTTTTTGACGATTTTTCTTTTCAGATCTGGCTTCTGGGGTCTTCGGGCTTCATGATTTTCTGGTTGCTTTTGTTGTTATTATTTTTTTTCAGGTTGTGGAATGGGTGGTTTGGGTTTCGGTTCTGGAATCTGGTTGTGAGTGTGTGCGTGTGTTTGGTGGTTCTCGGTTGTTGGGGTTGTTTCGAGTAAGGCTCAGGTAGTGAAGATGGCCGAGTGGCTGAGGGTATCGGGGTTTGGATGAGAATAGTGTCTCGGTGGTGATGATGGTGAATGGTTGTGCTGTGCGGCGATGGAGACTGAGACAGGGGTGGCTCGCGGTGGTTGCTGTGGTTTTGGGTAGTTGAAGTGTAGGCGATGGCAAGGGGTAGCAAGGGAGTTCGGGTTTGTGATTTTGGTTGAGGTCAAAAAGGTTGATGGCGATGGTTGAAGCTGTCTGTGCTTAGGGCTTCCGGTCGTTGTGGTGGTCGAGGGTTGAGGGTTGGTCGAATGGGTTTTTAGAGAGGAGTAAGGCTGAGTGATGGTGTGTGATAGGGGTCTCGGTTCTGGCAGAGAGGCAATGGTTCCCCGGTGATCCCCCTGGTGAGCAGAGGACCGGGGGTTCTTGTAGGAGGATTGGTATAGGGTTTGGGAATGGTGGCTAGCAGAGATGAGATGGGTGGCAGAGAAGGGTGACAGAGGAGAGTGGCCGGCGGGGATGGGATGGCATGGCAGTGGCTGATGGACAGATTGGACAAAATAAAATAAAATAATAATAATAATAATAATAATAATAATAATAATAATAATAATAATAATAATATAAATAATAACAAAACAAATAATAGAAATAAAAATAAAAATAAAAATAAATACAAATATAATAATAATAATAATAATAATAATAATAATAATAATAATAAAAAGAAGAATAAGAAGAAAAAAATGCTAATAATAATAAAACAAATAATACAAATAAAACAAATACAAACATATAAAAATATATAAAAATAATAACAAAAGTGGGACAAAATTAGGTGTCAACACTACATATTAAAAATTAAATATTATTTTTTTTCTATTTTAAAATAAAAAAATAACGATTACAATACATACATGTAATTCGTTACAATACATATTAAAACTATTAATACAACAATATATACATTTATGCAATGAAACAAAATAATATATATAACAATGTGTATATCTCACATTAATCCCAAAATTAATAATACTTATTCAATCAATCTATTAATATCATATAATTAGATACACTAAAACAATAATAAATTTTCATAATTAATAATATTATGACCAAATTAAATTTACATAAATAAATTTATATATTTAAAATATAACAAAAATAACTTTAAGCATTTAATTTCAAAATTTCTACTAATATTATCATAAATACGGATAAACAAAAATAAAAAACAATAAACACATATATATTTTAAATAAACAAATTAAACAAATAAATAAAAATTAATAATAGTAGTTCAATCAATCTATTACTATCATATAATTAGATACACTAAAACAATAATAAATTTTCATAATTAATAATATTATGACCAAATTAAATTTACATAAATAAATTTATATATTTAAAATATAACAAAAATAACTTTAAACATTTAATTTCTACTAATATTATTATAAATACGGACAAACAAAAATAAAAAACAATAAACACATATATATTTTAAATAAACAAATTAAACAAATAAATAAAAATTAATAATAGTAGTTCAATCAATCTAATACTATCATATAATTAAATACACTAAAACAACAATAAATTTTCATAATTAATAATATTATAACCAAATTAAATTTACATAAATAAATTTATATATTTAAAATATAACAAAAATAACAATAAATTTTCATAATTAATAATATTATAACCAAATTAAATTTACATAAATAAATTTATATATTTAAAATATAACAAAAATAATTTTTTCCAATAAATACAAAATTTCTAATAATATTATTATAAATACAAATAAACATATATATTTTACGTAAACAAACTAATAAACAAATAAATATATCTTTTAAATTTAAAAATAATACAACTACTATATACCAGGAGTATGACCGGCGGTTGGGACGACCGGCGGCAGCTCAACCGCGGTGGGCAGCAGCGGCAGCAACGGCGATGGCGGGGGCGGGCGGCAGCAGCGGTGGCGCCTATGGGCGCAGTGGCAGTGGGGGGGAGAGTGGGCTGTGTTTCTTTTCTTCTTTAAAAACTAGGAGGCGCCGGCGGTGAGGAGACGAGAGAGGTGACCGGCGGTAGGCAGAGGTGTTATGAACCGGCGGCGCAGCTTCGGTAGGGCAAGGGACCGGCGGCGCACGGGGAGAGGAAGAGAAAAAAAGGAGAAAAATGGACTCTCACGGGCGGGAAGAAGAAGAAAAAAGAGGTGAATCACGAATTTCGAGGTATTAGCGATGGAATTTCCGTCGGATTAGCGACGGAAATATTCCGTCGCTAACTAGATCTAACACGTTACATGAGGTATTAGAGACGGAAATTTTCCGTCGCTAATTCCGTAGCTAAAGGTCATTAGCTACGGAATTATCGACGGAAAACTTCCGTCGCTAATTTTTTTGACATTTTTCTCAGATATTTTGGAGGGAAATTAACGACGGAATTTTTCCGTCGCTAATTCTGTAGCTAAAGGTCATTAGCTACGGAATTACCGACGGAAAACTTCCGTCGCTAATTTTTTGACATTTTTCTCAAATATTTTGGAGGGAAATTAGCGACGGAATTTTTCCGTCGCTAATTTCGTAGCTAAAGGTCATTAGCTACGGAATTACCGACGGAAAACTTCCGTCGCTAATTTTTTTGACATTTTTCTCAAATATTTTGGAGGGAAATTAGCGACGGAATTTTTTCGTCGCTAAGTCCATAGCTAATGACCTTTAGCTACGGAATTAGCGACGAAAAAATTCCGTCGCTAACTTCCCCACATACTTTTTTCGGTAAGTTCATGGAACTTAGCGACGGAATTTTTCCGTCGCTAATTCCGTAGCTAATGACCTTTAGCTACGGAATTAGCGACGGAAAAATTCCGTCGCTAAGTTCCTCACATAATTTTTTCGGTGGAGATTTTCATTGAGCTTAGCGACGAAATTTTTCCGTCGCTAATTCCGTAACTAAAGATCATTAGCTACGGAATTAGCGACGGAAAAATTCCGTCACTAAGTTCCCTACAACATTTTCGGTAAAATAAGCTCATTAAACTTAGCGACGGAATTTTTCCGTCACTAATTCCGTAGTTAAAGGTCATTAGCTACGGAATTGGCGACGGAAAAATTCCGTCGCTAAGTTCCCAACATCTTTTTCAATGGATTTTTTCATTTAACTTAGCGACGGAATTAGCGACGGAAAAATTCCGTCGCTAAGTTCCTACATCATTTTCGGTAAAAAAAGCTCATGGAACTTAGCGACGGAATTTTTCTGTCGCTAATTCCGTAGCTAATGATCTTTAGCTACGGAATTAGCGACGGAAAAATTCCGTCGCTAAGTTCCCACATCATTTTCGGTAAAAAAAAAGCTCATGGAACTTAGCAATGGAATTTTTCCGTCGCTAATTCCATAGCTAATGATCTTTAGCTACGGAATTAGCGACGGAAAAATTCCGTCGCTAAGTTCCCACATCATTTTCGGTAAAAAAAGCTCATGGAACTTAGCGACGGAATTTTTCCGTCGCTAATTCCGTAGCTAATGATCTTTAGCTACGGAATTAGCGACGGAAAAATTTCGTCGCTAAGTTCTCCACATTATTTTCGGTAAAAAAGTTCATAGGACTTAGCGACGGAATTTTTCCGTCGCTAATTCAGTCACTAAAGGTCATTAGCTACGGAATTAGCGACGGAAAAATTCCGTCGCTAAGTTCCCAACATAATTTTCGGTGAGAAGTTCATGGAACTTAGCGACGGAATTTTTCCGTCGCTAATTCTGTAGCTAATGACCTTTAGCAACGGAATTAGCGACGAAAAAAGTCTGTTGCTAAGTTCTCTACATTATTTTCGGTGAGAAGTTCATAGAACTTAGCGACGGAATTTTTCCGTCGCTAATCTGTCGCTAATACTAATTATCAGCTATGGAAAAATTTCGTAGCTAAATTTCCGTCGCTGAAAATCAATTTTTTTGTAGTGCAATATCCATGCAAATTAAGTTAAATACTACAAATAAAATATCCAAATAATCAACATGCAGAAACAATATTTTAATGATCCAAACTAACAACCATATGAACAAATTAAATTATATACACATCATGCAAAATCATCATTTCACAAATTTATATTTATATATCCTTTGATTAATCATAATGCAAGTTGACGCCAATACTTAACTTGAAATTTTAAATTATTGAACCAGACCATTATTAAATTCATTAAATTATTAAATTACCCACCTATTAAATTATTAAATCAAATTAATTAGTTATATCATTAAGTCAAATTATCATTAAATTATTAAGTTATTCAATTAATTTAGAAGTAGCCTAACAACTAAATAATATAAAACTATAAAATAATAAATACAAATTGCACTTACCTCTTCAATTTTGTTGCTCATGTATAAAGATTTCTGGCAGTGCAATAAGGTTCATGATGATGATGACGTGAACATGCTCGCAGAACTGAGGTTGTAATTATAATGACCAGTAGCGACGATGATGGTGGTGAACTAGGCACTCGGCAAGGCATTAGGTTTCTTTTCTTTTTGCTTCTTTGTAAATTACCCGTGTGTTGCTTGTCCTCTCCCTATCTGCACACATGCCATGCACCAGCAGACTGCAGCAACGTTGAATAGCTGCAACCAGAACCAACAGAGTATCAACGTTTTGCTTCTGTCCCACTTCAACGTAGCTGCACCCTATTTCACGTACCCCTCAACTACACACGGTTCTGCTGTTTTAGCTTCGTTTCCTCCTTTTGGTTTTGACTTATCCCGATTTTGCTTCAGCTTATTGCTTCAATTCTCAGTTTCCATCAGCTTTGCACCACGTTTGGCTCTGATTTCTCACCACGTTACAAATAGCATCTCACTAGTTTTGGAAACTCTGAACACCAATTTCTTTCTTCACCACGTAGCAGGCAGTTTAGTGATGGCAAGGACAGTAGCTGTTTGGATGGCATAGGCTGGCTCGATTTTGAAATTCTAGACAGCAATAGGCAATGATGGCCAGCAGGCTGCAGTGCATGATGATAAAGATGATGACAAACAGTGCGGCAAGAAGCAAATGGCTTTCGGTTTTGACTGGTTTAATAGCCTGAACAAGGACAATGGCAGAGGGTGAAGATAGGCATGATGATGAAGGAAACTATAGGTGCAGATACTCAGTTCGATGATGGTGATGTTGGTGCTAGGGGGTGGCGGTGAATGAATGAAGCAGTAGCAAATCGCAGGGTTCCGGCCAAAATGCTTAGTCTCAAGACCTTTTCTCTTCTTTTTCTTTTTTAATTGCTGCCTCCCCCCCCCCCCTCCCCCCAATTCAACCCTAGTTCTCCTTCCTTTTTATATATGTGTTTGTCTCTTTTTATTTAATTTTTCTTCCTTTTTCTTGATACGGGTATTAAACCAATTTTATTTTCTTTCCATCCATGCACAAATTTGAGTTTGATTTGTATCTTCATTGATTCTCACTTGATTCACTCATTGATTTTGATTTTCTTTCTAAAATTTTCAAATTTTTGACTTTGCTTTTGTTTTAAGATTCTGATTTTTTTTTCAAGTTTTCCTTCTTTGATCACTTTATTTTTGTTTTTTTTTGTTTTTTTATTTTCTTTTCATTTTTATTTATTTTATTTTTTTAATAATAGACAAGATAGTAATACAAAAATTAGATTCATCTTCTAATTATCAAACCCAATAAGCCCAGCAACATTAAAAGACCCCGGACAAAATGGGGTGTCTACAGTTACCCCTCTTTGTACATTTGCTATGAAATAGTAATTGTGCAAAGACATAGACATCCATTTTGTCCACATCCATTTTATTATTTTTTTCTTTCATTTCAAAAAATTTTTATTTTTATATATTTTTTGTTATGGATATTTACTCATTCTAAAAGAAATTGATTTTCATCATGAAAATGCTCCTTCGACCAGGAAGGCCCTGAAACTTTAAAATTTTCTCATCTCTAAAATGCTCCTTCGACTAGGAAGGCCCTGAAACTTTAAATTTTCTCCTCTCTAAAATGCTCCTTCGACTAAGAAAGCCCTGAAACTTTAAAATTTTCTCATCTCTTAAATGCTCCTTCGACTAGGAAGGCCCTGAAACTTTAAATTTTCTCATCTCTAAAATGCTCCTTCGACTAGGAAGGCCCTAAAACTTTAAATTTTCTCACATCTTAAATGCTCCTTCGACTAGGAAGGCCTTGAAACTTTAAATTTTCTTACCTCTAAAATGCTCCTTGGACTAGGAAGGCCCTGAAACTTTAAATTTTCTCACCTCTAAAATGCTCCTTCGACTAGGAAGGCCTTGAAACTTTAAATTTTCTCATCTCTAAAATGCTCCTTCGACTAGGAAGGCCCTGAAACTTTAAAATTTTCTCATCTCTAAAATGCTTCTTCGACTAGGAAGGCCCTGAAACTTTAAATTTGCTCATCTAAATGTGTTCAATTATGCTCGGAGGTTTTACGGATTGTACCTAAAGGATTTGATGAATCATGCCTGGAGGTCTTATAGATTGTACCCAGAGGTTCTAATGAATCATGCCCGGAGGTCTTACAAATTGTACCCGGAGGTTTTAGTGAATCATGCCCGGAGGTCTTACAGATTGTACCCGGAGGTTTTAATGAATCATGCCCAGAGGTCTTATAGATTGTACCTAGAGGTTCTAATGAATCATGCCCGGAGGTCTTGTAGATTGTACCCAGGGGTTTTAATGAATCAAGCCCGAAGGTCTTACAGATTGTACCCGGAGGTTCTAATGAATCATGCCTGGAGGTCTTATAGATTGTACCCGAAGGTTTTAATGAATCAAGCCCGGAGGTCTTACAGATTGTACCCGGAGGCTTTGATCTTATCTCATCATTTCAATTCTATCTTCTAGATCATCTTATCATTCCAGTTTCTTCTTTTTGTTATTTTCTATCACATTTTTCCATCTCATCACATCTTTCAATCCCTTTTTCATTATCCCATCATAACCATACCTTTTTAGTTTCCTCTTCCTTTCCAAATTTTTAACATTTTTGTTTCAAAACTTCATACCTTTTTCATCACATCTTATTTCTAATCCTTCTCACATTTTCTGATTTTCTTTTTCTTCTTTTTTTTTATAAAATTTTTCAAAATTTTTATCATCTAATCTTTCAAAACTTTTTATCCTACTGTCTTAACAAACAATTCAAACTTTTTTTTCTTTTTTTGGTGTAAAAATGCATATAATGAAATGTCATGAATGTCATGAATGCAATGCAAATGATAAATAATGCCTTACCAAGTCACATCATCAATCTACCATATTCCTCTCTTCAAAAATTTATCATCCTTTAATCTTCTCTCTGCCTTATCATTCAATCTTTCAATGCCTCATCATTCTTCTTTCTTCAAATTTAGCAATCCTAAAATCATTTGCCCTATCATCATTGTTCATTCAGTCTTCTTCTTGCCCCACAATTCTTCTTTCTTTAAATTTAGCAATCATTACTCATTCAATCTTCCCATTGCCCATCATCATCATTCATTTAGTTTTCTTCTTGCCCCACAATTCTTATCAAATTAAAATTCATCTATCCAAATCATAACAACAAAATCATTCCAAACTATTCACAAGAAAACTTCACCACTTCTCATATCTTCAAGAAAATTCATGCTCTCATAACAACCAAAGATTGCCCCAAGAATTGTCTTAAAAACACCATTACCACACTTGATTTCTTTAAAACAAGAGCTTGCCCCCATAAAATCACAAGACTCTCATTTTTCACTTCTTCAAGTTTCTTTTTTTTTTAAAATAGAAAATTGCCCCATATAATAATTTTCCAAGATAAAAACATTTGACATTTAAATCTCTTAAAAATTGGTGATTACTATTGAGAACAAATAGAATAAGTCACAACTTGGTCTAGCTGAATAAGTGTACTGATTTGGTGCATCAAGGATGTTTGGTTATCAAGAAAGGTTCTATTGATCAATGTCTCTTCATCTTAGCTCACAAATGAAACAAATTCCTTGAAAATCAAAATTCCTTTTGTAAAAACAACTTTCACAGAACACAATCCATTTTAGCACTCTCTTAATTTCTTGATACGTGGACTTTAACAAATGTCAAGACTAGCTGTGATGGCTCAAATTTCGGGGGTAAGGAAACCAAGGATACAAATTTGAAGTCAACATTTCAAGGTGATGGTTTTTGAATTTCTCAAAAGGTCTTGACTGAAAGCATCACTCCTCTGGTTTTTCTTCTTTCTTGTTATTGCCTTAGCATCGTCACAAACAATGGCCTTGAGTTGTTTCAAATTTGCTCTAGACTGCCCTTTCATGGGTTTTCACCCTAGAGCTTCATTCTCTTTTTTTTTCTTTTTTTATTGATTATTCTACCATGCATTTGGGAATTCAAATTTCATTCCAAACAAAATAATGATGATGGTTTCTCAAAGAAAAGCTTTTCAATACAAGCATCTTTATTTGATCAAAATGGACTTTTAAGCACGTATCGTAGGCCAAGGTTTAGGGTTTTCAAAGAATGGATAAATAGGCCCAAAATAAGTGTTTTCAAAGTTTATCAAACCAAGGATCATTTCTTCGATTATGAACATCTGTCCTTCCCACTCTTCGAAACATTTTTCTTTTCTTTTTTACCCTTTTATTCTCATTCATT
Organism: Heritiera fomes; assembly: GCA_032173925.1. Taxonomy (NCBI): domain Eukaryota; kingdom Viridiplantae; phylum Streptophyta; class Magnoliopsida; order Malvales; family Malvaceae; genus Heritiera; species Heritiera fomes. The sequence goes on from JAPDPM010000017.1 coordinate 2,199,077, forward strand.
TCCTTTTTTCTTTTTTTTTCACATCTACCTTTTTTTTTTCAATTTCTTGTTTTTTTTCTCATATTGATTCCTATCTTCACATATCCTTCTTCTCACATTTGCCCCTTAATAAGGGCATCATTTTCTTGTATTTGACATAAGACCAATCACTAATGCTTCTAAAACTCCTCTGATGTATTTGCCTCTCCAATGTGGAGGGTGATCCTTGGTCAAGGTTCATTTAGAAAGAAATCAATAAGCTCAAAAGGGGTAACAAAGGGATGATTTCATTTCAGTAATAGGAATATGAAAGATGGCCATTTGTCATATCAGATATTGACACTTCTATTGAAAACCAATCCTCAAGATGAAAATTTGGCTTTTGAAATCATTTGAATATCCCTCGTGCATGGTTTCACAATCAATTTTTTCTTTTTTTCTCTTCTTTTTTAACTTCTTTTTTCTTCACTTTTTTTTTCACAGCTCATGCCCAGAATGTATCAACTCAATTTTATGAAGGCCATATGCAACAATTTTCATTATCATGGTTTAAAATAGGAAAAAGGATATCAATCAAATTAAGAATGGCCATTAAAAGATGTTGAGGTTATCAAAAGCTTGGCTCTTTCAATCATTTTGCCCCAAGGTGTAGCGAAGGATGATTCAAGTTATGAGAAAGAATTTTGGGTTGATGTATTTAGGACTCTTAGCTTGGCTATAAGATCTATCAAATTTCCGAATACAAAGTCCTTAAGAGAATGCTTCGTGAATTGGTCCTTTAAAACAATTTAGAAAGTTTTGCAAATTCATCAATCATTTCATTGCTCGTTGCCTTAACAAAGATCATTGACTTCAAAAGTTCACCATGGTAAGCAAAAATGAATGAATTTCAAGTTTGTGTATCTTTATGGATTCCAAGTTTTCACTGAATTGGCAAGTATACTGGAAATGTAATGGCTAAGTCTATTCATGCTCCATAACAATCACCAATGTTTTCAAAATTATTTTATTTCATCTACTTGGAAAGAAAAATATGGAAAGCTTTTCAAAACATCTTGATGCAAATTTCAAGAATCTTGAGAACGTCTCACATCCGTAAATTACATATAGGAAACTTGACCCATGGAGAAGCAGACTTCCATTATTTAATAAGCTCTTGAGTCAAGGCACCACTACTGATGAGTTCTTCAACCTTTCCTTCAATTGCCTACACTTTTTTGTTGAATGCCCATTTGCCCCCATATGATATTCACATTTGCTATTTGGTTCATAACTCCTTCCTGCTAGGTTTGGAGTTGTTTTCAAAGGCATAGGCACCAAATACTGGTTCTTTATTAGCAAAGGCAATAGTTTAGAAATTAGAATTGGCAATCTCTTTACACCATTTCTTGGCCTTCTAGGATTGTTTGGTAGGGTGGAGAGTGATTGAGGACAAAAGTTAGGTTGAAAACCATTTTGAGGAATTGACTAATAAGGATATGGACAAAGGTGGTGGGCTTGTTGCATGGGGTATGGGTAATATGGGGTATAACTTTCATATTGCTTTTCATTAGTCACAACCTGAACATCTTGACTCTCGCTATTGAATGTTGCACCTCTCATTGTATTTGCCCATTCGATCTTCCCGCTTTTTATAGCATATTCGATTATCTCACCAAAGAGTACCATATCTGTAAAGTTTTTGGCGACATTACCAATCATTCTCTCATAGTATGGAGCCTTAACAGAATTGTCGTCTCTTTCTTTGTAATAGGAGGCTGAACCTGAGCGGCAGTGTCTTCATCAACTCCCTTCCCTTTTGCCAAGCTCATCATGATCTCCATCATCTTGGCTGGTTGTTCCTTAGACTCTTTTTGGGCCCCGACAATCTCTTGTTGCACCTTTTCTATTCCATCAATTCATGCCAATTGCTTATTCTCCATTACTCTTGTTTGCAAACAAGTATTGTGTAGGTGACTGGCAATTTTGATGGCCGAGCTATCTTCTCACCTTGATTACCATAGTCTAAGTCCAGATGCCATGATATGCAATTACAAACCTATGCATGAGATGCATGCTCAATTTATGTATGACCAAAAATGTCTAGATGTATAGGTGCAATGTTCAAATTGACATGTTATACATTGTAAAATCAAAAGAAAGCCTCATGCGATGAATAGACACATTTCATCTCTTTATTTTCTTTATTTTGATTTTTTATTATTATATTTCTTGAAAAGAACAAATTTTCCTTCATGTGTCCTGATCCTTGGTTATCTCTATAAGATGAGATGGCATGGCTCTAACTTAAGTTGGCTTCTTAGGTTTCTCTATATGCTTGGTTTGGATAAGTCAGAATTCTAAAGGTTCTCAAATTGTTCCTCACTACCGTCCATATGGGACTAGTAAGGCACCCAATCCTCACCCATCACAGGTTACAAACGGAAAGGTTCAATTTGAGTGGGAGTATTTCGCTAGCCATTGCGGAGGTATTACCTCACGAGAGCGTAGTTACTTTACTTCCTCCTAAAAGGATAGAGCCCGGGTAGAGGGCTGATGTATGCAAATGCACGTGAAGTGTGTGTTGAAGGAACATGTAATTATTAATGTCTTTTTTTCTTTTATAAAATTTAACACTCTGAAGATGAATCTAAGATAACCTAAAACCAATTGTTGGCTTGACCCTCTAACATCCCCAGTGGAGTCGCCAAACTGTCATAACGTATTATGTTTTAGAAGAAACCTAATAGCTAGACATAAAGACATGGAGTCGCCACCAACCATTCTAACCTAGGTGTGATTGGTCACCTATTCAAACTAAGGATAAGGCTTGATGTACATTCAAAGACACTAGGGTTCGGGAGTACGGTTACGAGTAGGGAAGGATTAGCACCCCTACAATGCCCATCCTAAAATGGTACCAACTAGTTTTAGGTTATCTTTACAATTTGCTTTGAGTTCATATTAATTTCGATATACTTATGTATTGGGAAAATTTCTAAGATTTTTCCATCAATTTGGCTCCAACCTTAGAAATTTCCCTCACCTCAAGATATTCAAGGAGTCTCAATTGACTTTCTTGAACTCCATCGTCAGATATATTTTAATATTTTATGAGGTTCCTTTTTTAATCTTATCTCTAATTTTGACTTTATATTCATTTTATAAATTTCTTGGACTTTTTATTTATTTTAATTATTTTTATATTCTCATTCATCTTATTTTTAAAAGATAAACGTGAATTATGTTTTATTGAAAATTCACTCTTAAGCGTCCTATCAATTTGGCTCGGCTCAAAAGGAACCTCCTCACCTAGAAATTTTCAAGGAGTCTCAATTGACTTTCTTGAAATTTCATCATCGGCATAATTCATACTTATTTCTTATTTTATTGTTATTGTACTCTTGTCTTCATGTCACATTTATTTATTTATTCATTCGTTTACTTATCTAATTTGTATTTATATTTATCTAAGCTTAATCTTTATCTAATTTATATTTTATTCATTTTATTTATTTATATTTATTTAATCTTAAAATAAATATGAATTATATTTTACTGAAAATTCTCCCAAAAGTATCCCATCAATTTGGCTCAACTTAAGGGAGAATCCCCTCACCTAGAAATTTCAAGGAGTCTCAATTAACTTTCTTGAAATTTCATCATCGGTATAATTCACATTCATTCTATAAAATCTAATTCTCAACCTAATTCCTATTTCTTATTTATTATCCTTTTTATTTATTTATTATTCTTGTTTATGTTCATTTAATTTTTGTCTTTACTAATTAATTTTTATTCCTTCCATTTATTTTATATCTGTTTAATCTTAAAATAAATATGAATTATATTTTATTGAAAATTCTCCCAAAAGTATCCCATCAATTTGGCTCAACTTAAGGGAGAATCTTCTCACCTAGAAATTTCAAGGTGTCTCAATTGACTTCCTCAAAATGTCATCATTGGTATAATTCATATTTATCTTTGATAATTACTTAATCTTTTATTTACTAAGTCATATCATTATGCATCCTAACCTTGTATTCATGAACTTTTATTATTCATCATTTTATTTATCTTATCATATTTCCCTAAAAAACTGTATTTGTCTAAGATTCTACTAAATTCTAAATCATGTTCTAATCATACATCTCAATATCCATGCAAATTAAGTTAAATACTACAAATAAAATATCCAAATAATCAACATGCAAAAAAAAATATTTTAATGATCCAAACTAACAACCATATGAACAAATTAAATTATATACACATCATGCAAAATCATCATTTCACAAATTTATATTTATATATCCTTTGATTAATCACAATGCAAGTTGACGCCAATACTTAACTTGAAATTTTAAATTATTGAACCAGGCCATTATTAAATTCATTAAATTATTAAATTACCCACCTATTAAATTATTAAATCAAGTTAATTAGTTATATCATTAAGTCAAATTATCATTAAATTATTAAGTTAGTCAATTAATTTAGAAGTAGCCTAACAACTAAATAATATAAAACTATAAAATAATAAATACAAATTGCACTTACCTCTTCAATTTTGTTGCTCATGTATAAAGATTTGTGGCAGTGCAATGAGGTTCATGATGATGATGACGTGAACATGCTCGCAGAACTGAGGTTGTAATTATAATGACCAGTAGCGACGATGATGGTGGTGAACTAGGTACTCGGCAAGGCATTAGGTTTCTTTTCTTTTTGCTTCTTTGTAAATTACTCGTGTGTTGCTTGTCCTCTCCCTATCTGCACACATGCCACGCACCAGCAGACTGCAGCAACGTTGAATAGCTGCAACCAGAACCAACAGAGTAGCAACATTTTGCTTCTGTCTCACTTCAACGTAGTTGCGCCCTATTTCACGTACCCCTCAACTACACACGGTTCTGCTGTTTTAGCTTTGTTTCCTCCTTTTGGTTTTGACTTATCCCGATTTTTCTTCAGTTTATTGCTTTAATTCTCAGTTTCCATCAGCTTTGCACCACGTTCGGCTCTGATTTCTCACCACGTTACAAATAGCATCTCACTGGTTTTGGAAACTCTGAACACCAATTTCTTTCTTCACCACGTAGCAGGCAGTTTAGTGATGGCAAGGACAGTAGCTGTTTGGATGGCATAGGCTGGCTCAGTTTTGAAATTCTAGACAGCAATAGGCAACGATGACCAGCAGGCTGTAGTGCATGATGATAAAGATGATGACAAACAGTGTGGCAAGAAGCAAATGGCTTTCGGTTTTGACTGGTTTAATAGCCTGAACAAAGACAATGGCAGAGGGTGAAGATAGGCACGATGATGAAGGAAACTTGAGGTGCAGATACTCGGTTCGATGATGGTGGTGCTGGTGCTAGGGGGTGGCGGTGAATGAATGAAGCAGTAGCAAATCGCAGGGTTCCGGCCAAAATGCTTAGTCTCAAGACCTTTTCTCTTCTTTTTCTTTTTTAATAGCTGCCTCCCCCCCTCCCCCCATTCAACCCTAGTTCTCCTTCCTTTTTATATATGTGTTTGTCTCTTTTTATTTAATTTTTCTTCCTTTTTCTTGATACGGGTATTAAACCAATTTTATTTTCTTTCCATCCATGCACAAATTTGAGTTTGACTTGTATCTTCATTGATTCTCACTTGATTCACTCATTGATTTTGATTTTCTTTCTAAAATTTTCAAATTTTTGACTTTGCTTTTGTTTTAAGATTCTGATTTTTTTTTCAAGTTTCCCTTCTTTGATCACTTTATTTTTGTTATTTTTTTCTTTTTTTATTTTCTTTTCATTTTTATTTATTTTATTTTTTTAATAATAGACAAGATAGTAATACAAAAATTAGATTCATCTTCTAATTATCAAACCCAATAGGCCCAACAACATTAAAAGACCCCGGACAAAATGGGGTGTCTACAGAAAGCATTAGATTAAAGCTTTGGGTTTGATTTTTTATGGTAGACTCAAATTGTGAACACTAACTATATAAGAAAAGATTGATGCCCCTTAATGACAAAAAAGAAATTAATTTGGAATATATTATTTGTACTTGAAAGAGAAACTAGGTTGGAATAAAGTTAATATTATTGTCATATATTGCAATGGTTCTATTCTACATAAATGGATGTAGAATCAAACTCTCCTTCATAAAGTTATGGAGTGGGATTCCTCTTGCAAGATGTCTTTCCTTTTATGGCTAGAAAAGTAATGTTAGAAAGAGACATGAAATAGTTAAAAACTTTGAAGGAAAATTGGATATTTGGTGCACAAGCATGATTTTAATTAATTAAGAAAACTTTGGAATAAAAGAGTATACTTCATTAAAACTAATGCAATGGTTATGCTTGGTTAATTAAATTGTTGACAATAACTATTAAACTTAAACTAATGAACACATTCCATTGTCTGTCCTTTGCCTCTCTTCATTCTGAAATTTGCTTTTAATTGGTTTTTACTGACACTTCACTCTCGGGGGTTATACAAAATCCTGTTATTACTCTTAATTAATAAAATTTTAATTCGTTCCTTCTTTTTTACCTCATCGCCGATCTCTTTCTTTTTTTAGAATTTTGTTCGCTGATCTCATTGCCAATCTCATTGAAGATCTCATTCATAGGTCTCAATTAGATCTTTTTATCAGCTACCGGTCACTAACTTGGTGTCCGCATTCAATCGAAGCAAGAACCCTAAGTTTTCAGCCATCCAAGGTGCAATTTCTTTCAAAAACCCCTGTTTTGATATTGATGTTTGGCATTCTAAGCTTTCTGCAATTTAGATTGTAAAGATCGAATAGACTGAGGAAAGGATAGCGTTTGTGAATAAGAGATTTGATTGAGCTTCGTGATCGATTCATGTGAATACTCTTTCTTTTTAGACTCTCGACTAATGATTCTAGCATTTTTCTATTTGGGAGTTGAGATATATGGCAACATTTTGTTTATTAATCAAAAAGATTCTTTTATGAGTTTAAATTGCACTTAAACCATTACCTCTCTATGTTTATGTACTAAGGCTTGAGCTATGTTTATTGCTAGGAAGTTTTTTCTACTACATTACAAAGCAATGTCAATTAAGCAGCTAAAATACAATCAATGCCATGCATTGGATTTAAAGGTGGTCAATCTTTTTATTGCATTTTGATGAAGATATAATTGGACAACTGAATACAATAATTTTTTTGTATGGAAGCGAAAATTATCTCATAATGTGAAAGGTTGATTTGGATTGTTTCTTTGATTAGGTTTCCTCTGCTGTTTAGCTTGCATACACTTAAGAACATATATATAGTTAAATAGGTTTCCTCTGTTTAACTATATGAGAATAAAAAACCAGTCCCCTCTTTCTCCATCTCAGTCCCTTGTTTACTAGATGGTTTAAAGGCCAGTTAGTTGTGTGGTTTAAGCATAATACATTTCATTCTCAATCATTTATATTTGAATTAGAAAATTAAAATTTGAGATTTTGAATCCTGAATAAATAATGCATAATCTCAGTCATTTATATTTTGAAATGAGATTTATTTAGACATTTTAAGAAAGAAAAAGATGGAAAATTATGCATTAATTGTCCAAGATTCATATGTGCATGATATTGTGGTTATATCTACAAGTTATTTTTTGTTTGGTATAGCTAGCTTTTGAGGCACATGATGGTCAAAAGAGGAGTGGAGAGCTGTTCATCATTCATCCAGTTGAAGTTACTCGCATTCATGGAGAACTTGTGAGTTAATAGAAGTATGCTCTCATTGAAAAGTGTATTCTGCATTGTGATATGAAGTCTAACTTGCCTCAACTATTATTCCAGGAATTGGATTGGGAGTTTGTTGTAGCTGGACTACTCCATGATGCTATGGAAGATACAAATGTTATTACATTTGAATTAATAGAGGAGGAATTTGGTCCTACCGTACGTCACATTGTAGAGAATAAGGTTCTTTATTTATACTTCTGTAAATATTATAATTGTATTCTTCTAGCTTAAAAGTCTTGTCAAACAAAACTCTAGATAATTTTGTCTCATTTTTAGCTTCGTTTATCTTTTAGTTTTGGCTTATTTTTAGCTTTGTTTATCTTTTTCCCTGATCATGTATCCAAGTTGGTAAAATTGAAGTATAAGAATGAAAATGATTTAGTACAAGATGTGAAAGCTGATGACTTGCGATAGATGTTTCAAGCCATGACAGAGGAGGCGAGGGTTTTTTTTATTTGATGATATTTTTAAATGTAATGTGCTAACCAAATGGTAATGGTTTCCTTTTCAGACTCTTGTCATTATTGTCAAATTAGCTGACAGACTGAAAAATATGTGCACTCTTTCACACATGCCTCCACATAAACAAGTTAGTGGTATGAGTTGAACCTTACCTAATAATAGACCATTTACTTATTCTTTTTAACATTGTTGTATTATTTCAGTTCAGCATTGCAATGGAGACATTACAGGTCTTTGCTCCTTTGGCAAAATTGTTGGGGATGTATCAAATCAAGGTACATCCTTATTATGCTTCCTTTTGAAAATACTATCAATTTTATGCTCATGAATTCAAGACAATATTTGGTATTAACACATAGTATTAGCACAGACTCTAATTTATTTTGAATTTATTTCTCTCTTTTCAAGATAAATTGAAACAGGTGATCTTTATATTGATGATATCCACATTTCGCCCCAATATCATTATTTTAGGGTTTCACTTCAATCTGGACAGAGAAAGTCTTGGTGGGGCTTTCACCGAGTTCCTTCTTGTACCTTATCGAACAGACCCTTCATTAACATTGTAAGATCCCTCATTTCATGTAAAATTCTCAAGTTGTTATCCCTTTGATAGCCCTTAATTTACTAACTTATACACAATTTAGACACTTAACCCAATTTACAATCACTTGATTCATTTATACATTCAGACAATACAGTACTCTAGGAGATGTTAACCATTTTTGACACTTTCGATTCTAAATACATTAACCAATATCAGGCCAACCTTGCTCTGATACCAATAAAATTGTCACAATCTATTATATACAGTATTCATTCACATTTATCGCATCTCACACATATACAGTAGTTGGTTGGGCTGTCTGTGATGCCTTTAACACTGTTTATTTACAACAATAAAATACTTTAGACAATATTTATTTATTAATACTTTATATTTACAACTGTATAAATAAGTTTACATTCCTTGAGATTATACTTTCAACAAGTGGTACTGTATAAAAATATCTAAACATGCAAATGTAAACACAATACCTCCAAGATCTACTAAAATTTGCCTTGGAATAACCAAAGCACGGCTAATCCACGGATTGATACTCTAATTAACCAATTAATATAATCTGTGGATGGTGAAAATAAAAGAGTGAGCAAAACCAAGGCTCAGTAAAGGAATTGTATGCAAAACTTGATATTTCGAAATCTATATACAATAAAATCATTTATTTTCCTATAAGTGCACTAGGGACCGTAAAGGAAGGATACTATAGTCGACTAGGGATCTGGATGGAGCATGGAATGTATTTTGAAATACCTATAGGGAATAAAAATTAAGTTGTAATTAAATATCATTTGATAATTTTCTATATATATATATATTGAAAATCACATAAATTGGACATGAAACCAATAAACAATTCCTTTAATAAAAATTTCTCTTTCACTTTAAAAATTCACTTCCACAATTTAACAAACCACAGTGAATAGTACTGTAAACAGTTCAATATAATAAATAATGCAGTGATATCAACATTTTAGTAAACAATACGAAAACTCGTTAGGTGAACCATACTAATTAAATAAATAATCACTTAATGGTTTATAAAACCAATTAAATAAATACTTTAATTAATATTTTACCAATCACTTTATACCCGTTTCATATTTTTCGACAAATCCTGTAAGTAATAACAATTTAATATGGTAAACACTTCTCTTTAGTAATTGCATCAATAACAGTTCAATGAAAACCGTAGTTGTAAATCAATAACATTGGAGACCAGGCAACACCCTCATTATATTATGCTATAATCCCCGCAGGGAACAGTAATAGTATCATATGAGATCTATGGCCATAGTCTATAATTGTCTTTGTCGTACACTGATAAGGTGTTAACCGGGACGCTGAAGATAGAATCAGTATCAACAGCTTCACACAGCATATACGTATCACATATTACATATCACACATCAGCATGATACATGGCCTCTTAGTCTCAAAACAGTTTATAAATAATCATATCACCTTTATGGAATTTAGTATAAATAGACATTTTCGTAAAAATCCATAAAGGTATAAAATCACATAGTATACAGTACGATGAAAATAGTGTTATAAAATATTGGCACTCTAGTAATAAATTTCATACATATTCCATTTCACTGTAAAACACATATACTCACATTTCAATACTTTCATTTCGATAAAATTCAATTTCAGGATTACTGAAATATTTTTTCGATAATTTCACACTTTATGGATAATAATAAATATTTATTTTCCAAGGCTGATAGTAGTTTTCATATACACACTGTTTCACAGTGGAATACATTTAAGAACATTTCAGTCTCAAAACAATATTCACACAATAGTATCACCTTTATGGAAATCGATTAAATTGGTAAAATCCTCAATCAATCCATAAAGGTTGAATTTATAATACAGTGAATATTATAATGAAAATATTTTATAAAATATTCACTTTTCAACACTTCACTTTATAAATCACTTATTACACTATAAAGCACTTGGGACTTTACTTTCATTAAAATCGATAGCACGAATATTTAAATAATATTTTTCAATAAATTCATGTTTTATGAATAATATTAAATATCTCATTTCCAAGGCAAGGAAATTTATCAACAATGCACTAAAATATTTCATGACATTTTCAAAAAATTTTCTAGGAAATTTTAGCAGCATAACAACTGCTATTATCCTAGCCTCCATGCACTTTAAACACAGTACAAATCTAGCCAAAAACCACAATTTTCACTGTTTTCAAGGCAATTCACTTTCAAAATCTTCTCATAAAATTATTTGCATCAAAATCATACATTTGAAATATCCCTACAATCTACACACGCATCCCTTACTTGTCTGATTTATTCAGTTTCCTCGATTGCACCATTTGTAATTCAATAGTCCCGACTGCAAATAAATTCACCAAAAATTTTAATTCACTTAATACTTATTTTTAAATCACCTTTCATGCTTAATTGCAGCCACATTGTACACTGCAAATATTTATGCAATATATTTTCTACTAGTGCTAAAACACAACTTCACCGTTTTAAGTCCGATTTGAATTCTGATTGCATCGATGGACTCCTCATAATCTCTACATTCACATGATATTCTAATTTCATCAAAACTTAGCACAAAACTCCCTCCACTTACCATGACTGAAATTACCTATAAGCCAAATTCATGGTTTTTCTTTAATTTCTCACTTATATCATGTTTAATCATTAAATTCCATTCTTCCTACACCATTTTTGTGAACTAAAACACAAGAATGCTCAATGTTATCATCATGGCCAAATGCTTAAGGGAGGGATTTAGTGAGATTTAATCAAAATGAACACTAAATTCAAGCTTAGAACACTTAAAAACATCATAATCTACCCTTAAAATTAAATGAAGCTTCATACATGGTGGAGACATACCTTTGACCGAAACTTCCAACCCACTTTTCTCTTGAATTTGTCACTTTTTCATGAAGATATTGGTATAGGATGATAGAGCATGAAGAGAGGAGCAATTTTGGTGATATGAGTTTGGTAAAATAAAGTTGATTTAATATAGTTTTTATTGGATTTATTTTCTTTCTTATTTTTCCTTCCATGGTGGCATGGGATAAGATGAAGGAGATGATGAATAGTGGCCGGTAGGTTTAAGGGGAGTTTTATAGAAAATTCTACTAGGTAGGGGCAAAATTACGAAAATGCACTTGGTTATGAAATTTTAGGATAATTTTGCCCTTAAGCTTCTATAATCGTAATAATTATGTAATTGCACTCAAAAACTTTGGATTTCATCACCAAATAATCTTATTGGATGTATTTTGATGATTAGAAGTGGTTTTGAAGATGCACGGTACACCGATAATGAGAAATTCTGAAATTACCCCTAACGAATCGATAGCGAAATTTTCTGATTAAACCACCGGTTCGGTAAATCTATTGACACTATCTTATACTCCTTTTCTTGTAGAATATCATGATATTTTTACTTCATCTCACTTCATTTTAGTTTTGGCGCAATTTAAAAAAATACCCTTTGGATGTAACTGTCATTTTCGAATTTGTTTGCCGCACTTCCCAAAATAATAAAATTAAGGTATTTTAAGTCTCAAAATTTTCACAGTATAATTATTACACCTTCTGTAGATTGTTTTTGCTAAGTCATAATTACATCTGGGCACAAAAATCAAGTGGGCCTCACATTACTATTTACTTATAATTTACAAAATATACCATAATTAATTAATAATTAAATATTCATACATGTACAGTATAATATAAACGGTTCTCACAAAAGATGTAGGAAGAGCTACAGACTGAGATGGATTAATTATTTCAGACTTGTATTATGCACTTTTGTTATTTGCATAGAGGTGCCAATACTTTGGCTTATAGTTTGGCTAAAATGAATTGTCAGGTGAATAGTTTATTGTTGTGGGAGGATATCTAAGTTTTATTTAAATGGAAGTATGGTTTATTTTAAAAACAAAATCTATGTTTTTTTAGGAAACAATAGTTTGAGGTGTATTTATATATATTACTTGGTGTTAATTTACTCATAATTTTCAAGTTTACTGTTGGTATATAATGAATATATGTTACTTTACAGTTTGAGGTCTTTGTTCTTTAATTATTAATTCAATAATTAAGTTATATTGACAAAAGTTTTTGACAAAAGTTTTTAAATTTAAATTAACTCAATAAATATAAAAAATTTAAAACTAAAAATAAGATTTTTACAGCTTTTAAATTTAAATTTAAATTTAAATTTAAATTCTATAAATATAAAAATTCATCAGTAAGTGCGAGTTCTGGTTAGATCATATCATCTTTCTAAGACATGTGGTGCGAGTTCTGGCTAGATCATATCATCTTTCTAAGACATGTGGTATCTAGGGATGAGGTACCTGTGGATCCGTCTAAGATCGAGGTGATTATTCAATGCGAGAGGCCTCAGACAGTTATAGAGATACGAAGTTTCTTGGGTCTAGCCAGATATTACCGTCGATTTGTAAAGGGTTTTCCAGATTAGGTGCTCCATTACTACGCCTCACGTGCAAGGATGTTAAGTTCGAGTGGTCAAATGCGTATGAGCGTAGCTTCCAGGATTTGAAGCGGAGGTTGACTAGTGTTCCTATTCTTGCCCTTCCTAGCAGATCTGGGGGTTTCTCAGTCTACAGTGATGCATCCGCATTATGATTGTGATTGGGATGTGTTCTAATGTAGAATGGTCAGGTAATTACTTATTGCTCTAAGAAATTGAAAGTGCATGAGAAGAATTATCCAACTCATGACTCGGAGTTAGTCGCTGTGGTGTTTGCAGTAAAGATATGGCAGCATTATTTATATGGAGAGAGATTCCAGGTATACACAGACCATAAAAGTCTAGAGTATTATTCTCGCAGCGGGACTTGAATATGAGACAATGCAAATGGATCGAGCTGTTAAAGGACTATGACTACGAGATCCTTTACCACTCGGGGAAAGCAAATGTGGTGGCAGATGCTTTGAGTCGTAAGTAGATGGGTATGGTAGCCTACATGATGGTTCGAAAGTATGATTTGATTGAGCAGTTCTTGAGCCTCAGTTTGAGTGAGATTTCCTCTGAGAGATATGGATTCACAGCAGTTTTCGAATTGAGCCAGATTTGATAAACTAGATTAGGGATGCTCAGAGGAGTGATGACTATTGTATAGAGGTTGCAATCAGGTACAAATAGGAGTACAGTCAGATGATGGGATTGGCAGTGATGGGATATTGAGGTTCAGAGGTAGGATATGTATTCCCGACGACCAGCAGCTGAAGCATCTGATCTTGACAAAGGTCCACACTTCCAGGTACACCCTACATCTAGGCGGTACTAAAATGTACCATAATTTACGGAGAGTGTATTAGTGGCCTAAGATGAAGCAAGACGTCGTAGAATTTGTGGCAAGGTGTCTTACATGTTAGCAGGTGAAGATTGAGTACCAGAAGCCTACTGGATTACTACAGCCTCTACCGATTTCAATGTGGAAGTGCGAGCATGTTACTATAGACTTTATGATGGGTTTGCCGAAGACACGGAGGAATCATGATGGAATATGGGTGATAGTTGATTGGTTGATGAAGTCTGCTTATTTTCTGGCTATAAAGTCTACTGACTCCCTTAGTGCCTTAGCTGATTTTTATATTCGGGAGATAATGAGGTTACATGGTGTTCCAGTGAGCATCACTTCAGTTAGGGATTTTCGATTTACTTCACACTTTTGGGAGAGGTTTCAGGAGGCTATGGGATCCCGATTGAGTTTCAACACCGCTTTCCATCCGTAGACTGATGGGCAGTCCGAGCGCACCATTCAGATGCTTGAGGATATGTTGAGAGTGTGTGCATTGGATTTTAAGGGCCCTTGGGACGATCATTTATCACTGGCAAAATTTGCATATAATAATATCTATCAGTCTAGTATCGGCATGGCAGCGTATGAGGCTTTGTATGGCAAATGATGTAGATCACCAGTTGCATGGGAGGAAGTAGGTGATCATAAGATATTAGCTCTCGATATGGTAGAGCAGGCTTCCCGGGATGTACAGTTGATTTGTGATAGATTGAGGACAGCACAAAGTTGGTAGAAAAGTTATGCAGATACCAGACGCCGACCATTGGAGTTCTTAGTTAGGGATTTTGTCTTTCGTAAGGTCTCACTATCGAAGGGTATCATGAGATTTGGCAAGAAAGGGTAATTGAATCCTCGGTATATTGAGCCATTCAAGATCTTAAATCATGTAGGAGATGTTACTTCTCAATTAGCATTAGCTCCAGAATTACCAGGGCTTCATAATGTCTTCCACGTGTCAATGTTGAGGAGGTACCATCCAGATTCCTCTCACGTAATTCAACACGAGCCGTTGGAGATCAGGGAGGATATGAGTCACGTGGAGAGACTTATTCGAATTTTGGATAAGAAGGATAAAGTATTACAGTCTAAGGCGATTCCATTGGTGAAAGTACTTTGGCAGTACCATTCAGAGGAGGAGGCTACATGGGAATTAGAACGCTTGATGCGAAAAAAAATATCCAAAGCTATTTTAGTGACTGGTCTGATCAATTTGGAGGACCAAATTTTCTAATGTGGAGAGGATGTAAGAACCTTGAATTCTAGTACTGTGGTACATGGAGGGATACTCACCATTGTTCAGTTCTTGTGTATTTCGCAAGTACGAACCAGTATAATAAGGTAGGCCCCACAGGCTCTACTGTGCCCCGGATGGACGTGAGACCATACCGATATTATTCGGAGGGTCCAATAAGCCTACGATAAGAATCCAAACCTTAAAATCTCTTATTGAGATTATTTTTGGGAAGCATGAAAACAAATTTGAAAATGATGATTAAGTACATAGCCTGATGGCATTTTTGTAAATTGTGGTCAAACTAAATGGAATTTTGATATATTGATTAAAGCATGATATTCTAAATGGGAAAAAGTTCTAGGCTATGTCAACAGATGAATTGAATCATTGTTAGAATTAGAAAATAACGTAATTTACCCGATAGGGGTAATTTCATAATTTCACCTTCATGGTAGGTCAAACCCTAACCAAACTACCTTTATTCATCAAAATATGTCTAATAATAATTTTTGGTGATGGAATATGAATTTTTGGAGTTCAGTTATATAATTATAAAAATTACGGAAGCTTAAAGAGCAAAATTGTACGAAAATCTCATAACCAAGGGTAAAATGGTCATTTTGCCATAACTAGAAGCTTCTTAATAATTCATTAAGCTGCAGCCAGCACTATTCCTCCATTTTCTTCCTCTCTTTCAAGTGGCCACCATAGCAAAGAGAAAAGAAAGAAAAGAAAAGCTTATAAAAACTCCATTAAAATCACCTTATTTCACCAAATCACCTTCTACAATCTTGTTCTACTCATCAAGCTCTATCTACCCATACCCATAGCCCTTTGTAAAAGTGAAAAAATGAAGAGGAAAGTAGGCACAAGGAATTTGGCCAAGGTACCCATTCTTTATGCACTTTAGTTCTTTGAATTTTAATGGTAGATTATGACATTTTTAAGCTTCCTAAGCATGATTTAAGCATTTGTTTTAATTGAATTCCATTAAATCATGCTCAAGCACTCCCTACGGTTTTCAGCCATGCATGGAACTAAGGGAAACCGTGTGGTTTAATGCATAAAAATGAAGCTAGAATGATGAAGCATGAGAAAGCATGAATGTGTGATTAAATTGTTGAATTTCCATAAATTTAGCCATAGGAGGAATTCGGCCAAGCCAAAAGGGAAGGGGTTTTGTGGCTGAATTTGATGAATTTAGGATGCCATAATACTGTAGAAATTATGAGGAGTCCACCGGTGAAATCGAAATTAAAATCGGAGTTGTGTAGGAGAAGTTGTGTTTTACTACCAGTGTAATTTAGACTGGATTAATATTTTCTACCAATAAAGTATAGAATTTAATGAAGAAAAAATTATTAAAAATTTAATTATGGTGAATAATGGTGTTTGGTATAATATTTTGCAACCTGGGAGCTGTGAATTTCGAGTGGTGCTATCGGGTGCATTGATTTAGTCGGATAGGTAAGGGATGAGTGTGTAGACTGTAGGGATACTGTGAATACATTATTTAATTCACTTTAATTTTATGTAGTGATTTGGAAGTCAAATACTTTGAAATTGGTGAAATTGTGGATTCTGGTTGGTGTATAAACTATATTTTCCGTGCAAGAAGGCTAGGTTAGAACATAATCGTTACTCTGCCGAAAATCATAGGAATTGTATGAAATTATTTCTAATATTTTTGAAGGATAGAAATAAGTAGAATTTCAAGTGATTTCCATGGTTTTTATTAAAATTACGTTATATTATTATTATTTACTGAAAAATAATATTTAAATATTCATGTTAATGAATTTCAATTACATGAAGGTTCCAGCAAATGCCTCTTACTGTTCTATAGATAAATAGGACATTTTCAAAAAAGAATATTGAAGTATGAATATTTTATGAATTTTTATTTATAATCTGAATATATTTTCAATATATTTATTTATGGACTGACTGAAGATGTTATCAGTGAAATTGATTTCATAAATGTTGTTTCTACTGGATATACTCTGTTTTGAGACTGTTAGGCCCCGTATCATGCTCATGTGTTACGTGCTACTGTTACTATACTGTTTCTGATAAATATTGATTCTGTTATCAGCATCCCCGTGTCACTTGATTAGTGCACACTGTGGACCCCATAGACTATGGCCATATGTCTCATGTGTTATTATTTCTCCCTTTTTGTGATTTTATTATAGCATGATATACCTTAGGTGTTGCCTAGTCTTCACTATACTGCTAATGTTTACCATAATATTTACTGAATTGTTTGTTGGTATTGAGTTGCTTTACTGATATCGAGCTTTATACCTAATGTTTACAAAACTGTTTGCCATACTGTGTTTATCAATATCAAAATGAATATTATCATGGTGAAAAGGAATATTTAATGATTTCTTAAATTATTTTGCTATGGGATTTTGCTATGTAGTTCATGTGGTTATGATATCAATTCAACCAATTACTACCTATAGTCGCTTCTAGGGGCCAGGACACGACAGTTATTCTAAAATACCTTCCGTACTCCATTCAGTTTCCTAGCCTACTATAGTATCCTTCCTTATTTGTACCTTAGTACACTCTAGGATCCAAATGTTTTAAACATATAGATTTCATAGTATCAGTTTTACATACGATTTTCTTACTGAGCACGTTAGCTCACCCTTATTTTTCCATTCCACAGATTACCTACAATGATACCATTCTATGGATTTCGGCTGTGTTATCGATTCCTAAGGCAACTTGAGTGGATCTTGGAGGAATTTTGATTTCTTTTATATGTTCATGCGTTTATGTACATTACTACTGTTATGTAAATTATATTCAGCGAATGTAAATTCTAAAGAATTACTATTTGTGTAAATATTTTCTATCTAGTAAATAAATAAATTACTTTCGTAATGTGATAATTGTTTAGAGTAAATGAGTGATAAAGGCATCGTAGACAGCCCAACCATCACTATGTGTGTGGAAATATGGAAATTACTGTATATTACGAGATGTGACAAGCAAAAATACTTAATTGTTTAGCAATGTTTTTAACATAATATGTTATGAAAATTAATTTATTGAAACAAACAAATACTTTAATAAATATTGCAATAAAATAAATTAATAAATTTAATTATGAAATTACATTAATTAATTATGCTTAAGATAATAAAATTTTATAAATCTTGAAAACAAAGTATTGAGAACTTAAGGTACAATTATCAATTTTTTACATATATGATACTTTAATGTAAGATACCATATGATATTTTTTATTATAATGTATAAAATATAAATATATTGTATTATACTAATAAAAGATTGTATAATTATTTAATTATTTTATATTATGGACATTGTATCATATAATATTGATAAGAAATTAAGATTTTACACTTTATAGAATTACATTATTCAGTATACTAAGAGATTTTATAGTTTATTGATTTATTCTATATCAATTATCACATTATAGAAAATTAAAATAACATAATACTAACATACAAATTATTATAGTAAGAATAATATATTAATATACTTATTAATGATTTATTTTATATATTTAATCTTAAATCATAGTCATATGATGACAATGAATTGATGATATTATTATTATATATAACAAGAATAGTAAAATTGGTGATATTATTCCATATCAATTATCATACTATAGAAAATTAAAGTAACATAATACTAACATACAAATTATTATAATAAGAATAAGATATTAAAACAAAGTAACAAACGTAATAATAATATTAACATACAAATCATAGTCATATGATGACGATAAATTGATGATATTATATATAATAAGATTAGGAGACTTAGACTTAGAGTTAAGAACTTAAGATCATAGTTTTGAAATTTATACTAAAACATTTACTTCAAATGACTTGTATAATAATAATAATAATAATAATAATAATAATAATAATAATAACAATTTATAGCATTTATATAAATTAAAAAATATACATGATTTTTTTTAAATCATACAAAAAATTTATAGCTTATAAGAAATTATTTTAGGTAGACATAAATTAATTTAAATAAACATATAAAATATGTTTATTTAAAATTTATTTAAAGGTATTAACTATTAATAATATATTTCAAAATTTGTAATAATTTTTAAATTTATTTAAAAGATTAATAAAATAAAATTTAAAAAAATATTTTTTTTCATTGTTAAAACAAATATTTGTAACCTAAATAAATAATAAATTATTAAAAAAATTAAAAACATAAACCGAGGGCCGAGGCCAGCCTAACCTGAGTGCCTAACAGTATTACAAATTATAATAACGTAATGGGTGGGAGAATAAATAAAACAACTTCTTTATTTTTTAAAAAGAATTTGTTAAATATGAAATAAAGTTACAAATTATAATAACACTCAAGCCATTTTATCAAAAAAAATTATTTACACAAGTATTGCAAATGAAGAGAAAAGAAGCCTAAGTAAGATCTGGAGATTCTTCAAGCTTCAATATTTATTTTCTTCAAGCTTCTTTAGTTGATCCATGGGTAGTCCCAAGGTTTTAAATCATGGTCGCGGTCACGTTTTTGGCCACATTGCGTTTATTGCGTTTGCAGACATAATGGATAAGAAAATGATTATTGCGTTAATCGCGGTTGTGAATTTTTTTAAATTTGCAAAACTTGCTATAAAATGAAATAAATTATAATTGTAATCACATAAAAACTCTTATCTTATAATATTTTAAAAAAAATTGAACATTTATTTTTTTTTACAAATATAATAAATGAAATTATTAACATTTTTTTATATCATTTCTAAAATGTTAAATGCATATTAAGTTGTTCAAATATATCCATCAATATTATGAAATATGCAATGGTAACTATATTAGAGTGACATATATGTGAAATTAAGTGTTTCCTAAACTCATAAATTATTTTAGTTAGAAAATACTAGAAATTTTTTTAATATATTATAGTTCACAAAATTAAATTAACAGTTAGCAATCAAACGATTTAATTAAATACAAAAGAAAAACAATTAACTAACATTAAGTAATAAAATTTTAATCATTTAAAATTTATTATTTTTATATCATATTAATACATAAAAAAACCTCATAAAAATAAATTAACTTTCAATCATTTCTTTCCCGTTCAATTTCAATTTTCAAAGTTAAAATCATTAAAAAAATTGTCAGATTCCCATTTCCCACCACTTAATTGCCTGCCAAACATATGTGTGAAAAAAAACCAATTTTAAATTAAATTTTACATGTGCCAAAGAGTAAAGTCCCAATGGCAAGCCTGAAAATCCCTCTCCCACCCAATTCTCTTCTGATTTTCCTCTTCTTAGTCTCCCAACCTCCTAAGTCCCATGCTATCCGGCTTTAACTCCATTTTCTAATTTTCTTCTCTAACCTACTGTAAGAATCACAATTTTATAAGTATACGAATAATATGGATTAAGAAAACAATGAAAAAGACGTTTAATCGAAAAATTTCGGTTTTAGGTGACTATAGTTTGAATTTTCGTACAAGTAAGCTGGTGGGCGCCACAAGAGTGCGCACCTAGCCAAAGACATATGAATTATCATATGTTGATGATTTATGGTCTCAAGTAAGTCAAGTTAAAGCTTTTACAGCTATTTGAGCTTAATTCGTAATTTTAGCAAGCGAAAAGATCGAAAAAGGCTAAATTGGGCCATAAATCCTATAAAGCATTATCATGGCCAACCAAAATATTTATTTTGTCATATATGAATAGAACTTGTGTGGAATTTATTTAATTCTCACCTACCATGCAAAAGGAACCAATGAGAAAATAGAGAAATAAAGGATATTTGAGAAACAAGTAGAAAAGTCAAATAAAGGGGCCTTAGTCTTTACCATAAGAGATAAGCATGAAAAAATTTCAATTAGTTGTTTTCACCGCTCAACTAGCCGGCTAACCCCCTGTTGAACAAGAAAAAGGAAGCAAAGTCAAAGAAAGAAGGAGATGTAAGAAAGAAATGTGGTTAGCTAAGATAGGTTGGTTGCAAAGCTTATGGAATAAGCTTCAACCTTCTCCAAATTATTTATTTATTTCTTCCCCTCATTAAGTGACCGGCCAAATCATTATTCCAGCCCCATTTCTCAGCCATTTGAAAGCCAAGATAGAAAGAAAAGAAAGAAAGAAAAAAAATGTGAGAGATTGGAAGAAAAGAGGAAAACCCGTAAGTTATTGTACAAGCAGATTTTGTTTCCATTTTTCCTACTACTTCCAATCAGTTTTAGCCTTTCCTCCCTTCATGAAAGTTTTTCCAAATCCTCTCCTCTAAAACATATCCAAAATTAATCTCAAAAAGAGTTCGTTTGGCTGGTGAGAAGTTTGCTGGAAGTCAGATCTGTCAAGCTGCCCTGTTTCGACGAGATTGAGAGAATCATTTTGTAGGGCAAAAATGATCAGGAAGATCATTTTTTCTTGAAATGGTCAAGAAGGATCAATTGAAGATCTACCTCTTCTCTACCACATACCCAAAAATCAACTCAAACAGACCAATTTTGATAGGGGAAATCTGTTCTGAAAATTTCTGTTGCACAGTTGTTAACAACGCAGTTCGGTTGAGTACAATACGCGGATTGCCAAGCTTGAACGAACGAGCTTAGTCTTTGCTTTCGGTAAGTTGCTATGCAAGTTACGAGTAGTAGCTTACAGGGTAAGTGCCCTACATGAGCTACACGTAATGATTTATAAAATAAATGAAAGGTTTATAAAGTAAAGGAATTGATTGGGATGTGAATTTCAAGATGTGCTGCCATTGGAGCTATAAATTGATTTTCCTTTGCAGGCTGGTTAATAACACATCCTAACCCTGTCTTATTGCAAAAATTTTGCAAAATTATTATTTTTATTTTTGAAAAATTGTTAAAAGTTGGATGTAGATCTCCATGTCTACATCAAGTTATTGCATCTTTATGCATAATTGTTTTACACGAAGGTTATATGAAACGTATGAAAGCTTTTACATCTCAATTACATCATGTTTTGAAGTATGTGAATGATATGACTTGATAGCATATTCATATGAGTTTTTGAATTGAGCATGCATTGCTTGTACATCCTATTGATGTAAGACTTCAAAACATGAGATGATGACTAGTTTACAGACTTTTACGGCATCCCATTGTACTATGAGACTGATAGAGCATATGGAACATGCCCAAGTAGCTGATACTCTTATATGGGCAATACGAGGCTTGTTCGACATTGTCGTTGATAGGTTCTAATTCTGGCTGATCACTGAGATTAGAGATGACGAGGATCTATGGCCATAGGTAACACCCTAGTATCGGGGTAACGAGGACTGCTTGCTGATAGCTATAGTAGGCTAAGACTTTATTAGTTGAATTACTGGGTTTGCCTAACAAGAAATGTTTTATGAACATGATATATGAGATTACATGATATGTGATTGAACTTTACGAAGCATTGTTTTTATGATAACTACATGATTTGACAAAATCGACTTTGCATTGTTTTACGTGCATTGCATTGGTTTTACCATAAAGGCATGGTAATATTGAGTTACATGAAATATGAAGTTAAATGAGTTAATGATATGTGATTTTATACGTGACTTTATATGAAACACGTGTTGCATGTATTAGTGGTGCTATATCCTGTTTGTTACTATCTCTGGCCTTATGTAGTGGCTTACTGAGCTTTTCCCCAAAAGCTCACCCCTTCATTCTCCTCCACAGGTTAAGCTGAGATAGTAACATTTGATAAGAGTCGTTCCTCGTTTTGCTGTTTCAAGCTAGACGTCAGACCTTAGTTCATAACTCTGTATATATGTTTACTATTCCTATGTACTTAGAATTTGATAATTTTGTACAGTAATGTAGTGTGAGATGTGATAAGTATAAATATCTGATTACTTTAAAAAAATCGAGTTAAAACGCGATGTAAACGAGTGTTGGTTGATTGTTGATGTGAATAGTATTTTGCGTTGTGGTTTGAATTATAGTGCAGGGGGTTTTCCGTAGTTGAGCAGAAATGATGCCAAAATTTAGTCTTGAGTAATTTTAAGTTGAGAAATGAACTGGGACTAAGGAAATCAACCTTGCATTGTGATCAGGTGAATAGTAAATCGAAATTGAAAGAGTAAGACTACTCGCTACACAAACCGTAGTTAAAGGAAAAGACAAGAGTTAGCCCCAAAATCCCTTCTTCCGCTAATCCGTTATTGAAAATGTCTCGTATTTTCGGGGTATGACACCTACCCTCTCCTTTCCTCATCAATCATCACAGGTAGACTATGAGACTCATATATTTTGGTATTGTTATATATGTTAGACTTCTCACCACCATCCAATTCCTGTGTATTTCATAGGTAAAAAGTAAAACAGTGTAGTGGGCCCCACCGACTCTACAATGCTCGGATGAAGGTGAGACTGACCAGACATGGAATGGGAGGCCAAATAAACCTAATGTAAGAATATCAAACCCAAAATCATTTATTTTGATTATTTTTGAGAAGTAGGAAAACAATTTAGGAAATGACGATTAAGGATATAGTCCGATAGCATTTTTGTAAATTATGGTCAAACTAAATTGACTTTTGACCAAGTGATTAAAGAATGATAATCTACATAAAAATAAAACCTATACTATGTCAATAGATAGATCGAATCGATGCTTAAACTAGAGTTTTACATGATTGGCTCGATAGGGGTATTTTTGTAATTTCACTTTTATGGTAGGTCAAACCCAAACCAAACCACCTTTATTCATCAAAATATATTTAATAATAATTTTCAATGATGAAATATAAATTTTTGGAGTTTAACTGGATAGTTATAAAAATTACGAAAATTTAAGAGCATTTTTGTCCAAAAATCTCATAATCAAGGGCAAAATAGTCATTTTACAATTGTGTAGAGAATTCTATAATTTTTCACATAACCAGCCGGCCACCTTTTTCCATCTTCTTCTTCCTCACATGAATTCCACCATAGCGAAATGCTTAGAAAAACAAAAACCTAATAAAATCATCCTTAAAACTACCTTAAAATTAAAAGTTTGATTCTACAAAATTACTCCAAATTAAATTCTCTACTCACCCGTACCAATATTTCATTGTAGAATTGAGAAAATCAAGGGGAAAGGAAGCCCAAGGAATTCGGCCAAGAAGAGGTAAAATTATACTTGGAATTTCTTTCAATTTTAAGAGTATTTAATGATAAATCCAAGTATGTTGAGCATGATTTTGAGGTTGGTTTTGATTGAATCTCTCTAAATCTTTCCTTGGGGTTTTCGGCAAATGAAGGAAGTGTGAGAATTCATGTTGTTTGATGCATGAAATTAAACTAGATGAATGTAAAAACATGTAAAAGCATGAAATTAAAGAGAAAATGTTGAAATTCCATAAATTTCTCAACATGCAGATTTCAGCTATGGCTAAGGGGAGATGTTATTGTGCTTTAATTGATGAATTTAGGGAGCTATTAGACTGTAGAAATTTTAAGGAGACTATAGGTGAAGTCGGAATTAAAATCAAACTTAAAACGGTGAAGTTATGTTTTAGCACTGGTAGAATTTATATTGGTTCAACATTTTCAGTGTACAATGTGGTTGCTATTAGAAGTGAAAAATAGATCAAAATTTTAAGTGAAGTGAACTAATATTGTTGGTGAAATGTTTTGCAGCTCGGGAGGATTAAATTACGTATGGTGCTAACGGATAAGTCACTAACGTTAGACAGATAAGGGATGAGTGTGGAAGCCTTAGGGATATTATGAATGCATGATTTTATTGAAAATAATTTATGGAATTATGGAAATTGTGAGTTTTGCAGCCCAAAAGGATTAAATTACGTGTGGTGCTAACGGATAAGTAATTAACGTCAGACAGATAAGGGATGAGTGTGGAAGCCTTAGGGATATTATGAATACATGATTTTATTGAAAATAATTTATGGAATTGTGGAAATTGTGGCTTTTGGCTGGTATATTGAACTGTGTTTGAAGTGCAGGAAGGTTAGGTAAATAGTAGCCGCTATGCTGCTAAAATTTCTTGAAAATTTTATAAAAATATCATGAAATATTTTAATTGCATGATTTAAATGAATTTCATAACTTTTGGCACTTTATTTAATATTTTTCATAAAATGGTGATTTATCGAAAAACAATATTTAAATATTCATGTTGTCGAATTTAATTAAAGTGAAGCTACCGATATATTCCTATAAGTGTTTTACAGTGTAATAGAATGTTTATAAAAATTATCACTAAGATATGAATATTTTATAAATTGTTTTCATTGTATTGTTCGTTGTGTTACTTAAATAGATTAACTGAGGATTTTATTGATATTTATCAGATTCCTTAAAGGTATTTAGATTGTTTATAAACTATTTTGAGACTGTTAGATCCCATATCATGCTCACGTGTTACTGTACTATTACAGTTACTTTTGCTGATTGATATTGATCATATCATCAGCATCCTAGTTGTCACCTGATTAATGCACACTGAGGACATCTATAGACTATGGCCATATGTTTCACGTGTTACTATTTCCTACGAGGATGTCACGACCTGAAGGCCGCGACTTTCACTCATTACTCATACTTTTTCTCACTTACAAATTTATGGGCTAAATTTTTCTTTTTTATTTTAAGGTTTGTATTCGATGTCAGTGTAGTTACTATACTATCTAGGTGACCTATAGTTATTTCATTTAAATATTAAACTAGCGACGAAACAATTCTAAGTTACATTCTGACTTGTTTAACAGAATATGTACGGTGCATCAATTAAAGTTTACATATATACAAGCGTTTTATAAAGAAAATATACCTCAGAAGATCGGTACCAAGCCCAGATACCGTATCCGGAGGCCCACTCAAAAGCCCTGATGGCAGAGTTTAACTCAATTATCTGAAAAGAGATGAAATTAAGTAGGGTGAGCAAAACCACTGCTCAGTAAGATACTAATATAAATGCAGGAGTAGAATTATACTGTCTTAATCGCAATGCTTAAAACCTGCATGTTTGCAATTACAGTTCACATTTTTCATCGATAACATCTCGTTATCTCAATTCCTGTCATCTGTCTATCACTTAGACCTTTAAATAGATCAACTTAATCATTTTCGATCTTCTTGTCCTTATACTACATTGCATCGCACAACAATGCATCATGCATTATTTGAATATCATATACTATTAGTCCATACTCACATCAATCTCATAGTACATCATGTCCAATTGAGATATCATATCAAGTCGCTTTACGTTTCATAATCATACTCCTGTATTCTATCATCTCATATCACTTTCCATATGGAGAATCATGATCACGGTGGTACGAAGTCATAATTCTCTTCGTATAAATTCTATATTCATGTATCGTATCATGTCATGACATCATGTAGATGGAATATTGTTAATACCGAGTCATGACACTCCTCATATAATTCTCATGTTTGTATACAATATAAGATCATGACATCTCTTGTAAAAAGCATATTGTTATGTCATGATTTAGTATGCAGATTATGTAACTTTACTGTATAAACCGCTATCATTTCAAATCATATCATATATACTTTTAGAGCATGCTCAAACCTGTAAATATTCAATTCATTTCATATTTACTTTTAAAACATGGTCAGAGCATGTACAATTTGCAAATCATATATTCACTTTTAGAGCATGTCTAAAACATGTGTGGTTTCAAAACATTTTTCATATATTGTAAAGTCATATCAGGTCTAGAGTTCATATAAGATAAAACCATACTCTAGACCGCATATCATATCATGTTATGTTAAAACATGTCTTTTCATATCATTTCAAATCAAAATGTGCACAGTTCTCTTTTCATATCATTTCAAATCACAACGTGCACAGTTCTCTTTTCATATCATTTCAAATCAAAACGTGGACAGTTCTCTTTCCATATCATGTGTAATTGAGTACAGTATTGAAACACATTTCATATATAGTAAAATCATATCAGTTTACAGTTCATATCAATTTAAAAACATACTCTAAACTGCATATCATATCGGTTGAGACTACGCTAGATCCCTAATACTCTATCAATAAAGACTTAGATCACTGTAGCTAGCAGTGAAATCATATCATCATCCCCTGAAAACCAAATAGGGCGCTATCTATGGCCATAGACCTCATCTCTTTCAGCCCCACTGATCAGGCGTGACTGAGACCTGTCCACGACTATTGTCGGACAAGCATCTCTGCCTAATGAGTAATCTCCAATTATGCAATTTTCACTATGCTTTATTGAGTTTAATTCTTTTAGGGTGCATACAGTCTCATAAAACATTCAAATCTTTAACTTTTCATGTCAAAATCATGTAAGGCATATGGTACAATTCTTTAAGATGATTCATATATAAAAATATATACCATATACTTTCCTTTCAAAACTAATCAATAATTCATAGTATTCATATAAACATTTTTATATCAATTCAAGTTGTAAACAAGGTAATGCCTAAGGGCGATGCAAAATTAAACCATGAGTTCAAACAATGAACTATCATTTTCATAAGATATATAAATTTTGGATTTTTCATTTCCATCATTTTGATTTCAATCGTATCATACCTAATAGGTAAGTTTGATATTCATTGTGGTCCCTCAATGTTCAATATCATTTCTCGGTGACCATTGACTATAACAATCACTTGTACATTTCATCATCAATACTACGATCACAATCGTCAATATGAGTCCTCTTAGCATTTATGAATATTTAAATATGTGACGTCCTCGTCACTAACCAAATAGTAACTAACTTTTACTTCAAATAACAAATAAATTGACTAGTTTATCCGATGTCAATCTTCCTTACTCTTATGCTTTAGGCGTTTTTATCAGAGTATAATATCCATTTTCACATGCATAAAATTTTTCATTTATAAACATGTGCCATGTACATCAGGATCTCAAATATTCAGACAACCTAATCCCCCACATATACAAAACTGTAGTATCGTACTGTACATTAGCCGAAGTAACGGCCAACTAAATATACCTTCAAGGGATAAGTAGGAAGCGTGTCCCGAAGGTATCTCAAAATCCCGAAATGAGCTCCTCTATCCGGAGCGGAATTACTTCAAGTAATCTATATGAAAAATGTTTGTAAAGGAGTGAGTTTACGCTCAGTAAGAAGCTTATGTAAAAGAGCGTACTATATCACTATATACAATTTTCCTGTTTGGCTCTATAATGTCATGTAAAATCATTATAAAGCATATGTCGTATATTTCTTTCGCAAATATCAAATACAAGTAAATCATGCTTTCAAATATTTCCACGGATCTCAAATCACGTGAAATCAAATAGGCAAATACAAATACTTTCAAATAGACGGGAGACAATTATATCCGACAGATTCATGCACCAAGTAATTCTCATCATGGATACAGCAAATATATCCCATAGGGATAATCCAAAGAGATAATGGATACAGCAAATATATCCCGTAAGGGATAATCCAATATAAGGATCTCATGAGGATACCGTAAATATATCTCGTAAGGGATAATCCTGAGAGATATCAAATAAATGGCGTACCCACGTATGGGTCAGGGATCCTCCCCAAAGCCAAATCAAGTAAGAGACTCATGGCCATTGTCTATAGCCCACAGTTTCACTAGTCAGGTGCCGTACTGCGGGTCTGAGGGATGGACTAGAGCTCCTCAGTCAAGTACAAGTAACAAATAATGTGCATGCTCTTTCGAGAGATTCATAGTCTCCAAAACCTTATTCATATAAGTTTTAAACAAGTACGAATATCCTTTCTTAAAACAGGTTCTCGAAACCTTTCTTTCAAATAGGCAGTCGACTGGTCATATATGGCAGTCGACTGCTACACCACGTTTTGCCTTACTGAATTTCTTTCCCTTTTTGAAATTCAATTTTTTTATTTTTCAAAATACAAATAGGGCAGTCGACTGGTCCTAAATAGCAGTCGACCGGTTTTGAAACAAAATGTTCTCCGAGAATTAGCAGTCGACTGGAACCCTTGGCAGTCGGCTGGTTTTGAAACAGAATGTTTCTGGACAAATAGCAGTCGACCGGTCCCCTTGGCAGTCGACTGGTTTGAAACAGAATGGTTCTAGGTAAATAGTAGTCGACTGGCTTACATAGAGCAGTCGACTGGTTTGAGTCGGTTTTCGAAAAATGGCGTTTTGGTTGTCTCTAGGCAGTCGACTTCCCTTCAAGGCAGTCGGCTGCCCCTAGCCTAATTGGTACTAGGAGACAAGTCCGAAAATGTCATTTTTCCTGCATGAAATCAGCTGGTGTTTCTTTCCAAACCACATACAAACATCATAAAACATGCGGACATAGCCGCCTTACGTCCGTTACATAAATTTCTTACCTCGATTGAGATTGATTCACAAGCTTGGTAGCCAATCTACACTTGTCCTTTTTCACTTCTTCAAGCTGTAAACATCATGATAATTTAAACCTCAATAAATCTACTATGCCAACTCCATACAATCCTAAACCATCAAAATATCAACATAAAACCATCTACCTCCCTTACCTTTGCAATTCACCAAATCTTTGGATTTCTAGATCTCCTTATTCACTTGGATTCATTCTCTCATATTAAAGGCATAGGTTAAGCTATCGACAAGGATCGTTTTTCTTTAGAGAAGCTTAACGAATCGATGACATGAGATGGTGGTTTGTCAAGGTGAGAAACTTGGACACTTAGGAGGAAAATGGAAGCAACAAGAGGGAGAGGGAGATGGGCTGGTACCGTGGGGTGAAAAGGATGATGATGATAAGTCATGGCTCTCATTAATTGCCCATAAATGCATTCTAATCCCCTCATCATCCTATCTCAGCCATTGACCATCCATTGACCCTTTTGACCATTGATTCTTTGACCATTCAATTGCCTTAATTCCTCTTATGTCCCATACACCATATATATATATATATCAGAAAATTCATATTTATTTCATTAATCCAAGTTGGAAAACTGTACAAGTATAGGAAAATTACAGAAAATTGAGGATTTCACAAAATATCATATTTCTATATAACCATCAAGATACTGGAATCATGCAAATACCAATATCATCATTCAATATCTATTCCATGGTCGACATCGAGGATAACAGAACCACGAGATCAATAGTCACCTATCAAATCCATCTATGGTTTGACCTATTAGCACACATTCATAATTTTTGAACTTGAGTTTCAATTTCATTCACTATCAAAAATTCAAACCATAGTTTTCAATCAATTTTTATATGGCATGCGCAATGTAATACCATGCTAGAATTGTCTATACAGTATTATCAATTCAATTTTTTGTTAACAGTTTACTCACTTAAGAGGATTGGCCAATTTCCACTATCAACAATGTTTCAATCATTTAAGTCGCCTTATGACCATCCATTTCATTACAAAAATCCCAGTTCACATCTACTTAATATAGACATGTACAAGCATACCTTTACGTAGATGTGTGTTCTATCAAATGTCCACAAGGCATCACAATCCACTTTTTAGTCTCATCATCTCAAACACATTATTAAGTTGAACCATTCATCACATCCTACAATTTCTCCAAGTCACTCAAATATGGGAGAGTATTTTTCAATACCTATTTCAAACTATAATCGAAGCCATATAATCACATTGTATGACACTCATCTATTTGAATCCATCAATGATTAGATTATATCGGAGATTCAACCTTGATTTCAATAAGATTATACATGCTCGAGTCATACATTTGTCATAACTCGACACCATAATTATCCATCGTGTACCATAATATTGGCATTAGGACCTCTACCACAAGTGTAGGTCTGTCTATTATCTCACGCATATTCAGCATCACAACGTAATACAATAAAACCGTCTCCACATCGATCTCTTGAAATGTCCGTGTTATCACATTCGAAACTACTCCAAAATCAAGAAATCGAAATTTATTAATTTCCAAATTCATCACTCCGTCAATAATTCCACAATTCAATTGTTCAACCATTTACCTCCTCAAATTATTCCAAAAAAATTAAATTTTTCTGAAAATACAACAAGGTCCTTTCAAGGCTTATCTTTTGATAATTCTTTCCAAGATTCCATTTACATGAGGAAGCCTTAACCTTTTTTTTATCAATTATTTTTATATAAATTTTAGCAGCATAACAGTTTAATTTTATCAAAACCTCCTGCAAGAAAATACAATATATAACCACAGCCATTGATTCTCACAATTTCTTTAACTCTTACTAAAACCTCAGCCACCAGTTGTGGGTCCTCTTAGCATTTTAATATCATTCTATCCATCAATGGTTAATATCAACAATCACAATTTCAACCATACAATATAATGCTACTAATTCTTTATAAAAATATCTTACATGGTGCTGAAACTTAGCGCTTTGATGAGCTCCAAGCTTCATTGAGCACCAATTCACATCTTTGTCACTTCCACTACAATTTCAACAACACCAAATTTACTTACACAATTATATATTGATAAAATTATTCAATAAATATTAATCAATTTATTTTCCTTAACTTTCCTTACCATTTCTTTCTTTTCTTTCCTTCCTTTTCTTCTCTTTCTTCTTTCTTTCCTTCTTTTTCTTTTTCTTTTCTTTTTTTCTTTTTTTCTTTTCTTTTTTTTTCTGGTTTGAACTGGTTCGGTCGAGTCAAACTAATTCAGTCTTTGTTGGCCGGTTCAGCCACCAGCGACCACCCATTCCGATAGTTCAGCTACTCCACAGCATCCTGGGGTTGCCACGAAGCCAGATCTGGCATCCTTTCCTGAGTGGCGACGGCGGCAGTGATAGATCTGGAGGTGGATTTTTTGTCTCTTTTTCTTCTCTTTTCTCCTCCTTTTTTCGGTTTTCCTCTTTTTCTGTGGCCTCCTTTTCTTTCCTTTTCCTTTGCTATTGGCGCAGATGGCGTGGCGGTGGCCAGATCGGCGGCACCGCCACTTTTCTCGTTTCCTTTCCTTTCTCGTTTTTCTTCCTTTTCCTCTCTGTTTCCGTTTCGTTTTTCTCCTCTCCTTCACTGCCTTCACCGTCGTCAGCCCTTTCTCTCTCTTGCCCCGCTGGCGACGGTCTTTTTCCTGATCTCTCTCCTCTGGCATTGCCGAAGACGTCGACCTCCTTTGTTCCTCCTCTCTTTGACAAACAGAAGAGAAAGCAAGGGAATTGGGTTTGTATCCCGATTCCCATTTCCATTTTCTTTTTTCTTGAATTTATTTATTATTTATTTATTTATATATATTTATATTTATAAATATATATAAATACAAAATATAATTATATTCATATATATAAATATACTATATTTCCATGTACATAGATATATATATTTTTGTATTCAAAATATATATATATATATCTATACACTTTAATTTTAAAATAATAATGATATTTTCATATGTATATATATTTATATATACATACATGTATAATAATGTACATATGTACTTTATTTGAAATATAAAATACTATATATCAATATATAGTAATATTTCATTATTTTTTACATATGTACTTGTATAAAAACATATTTATATATTACTAATATATAAATATACACATTTTTTTCTTCAGTTTTGGATTTCTTAATATCCAATTTAATTTCCTCAATGCATTTCTCTATACACATTTTTCGATCCGTTACTTCATCCATTTCTGCAATTCCGACATATTCCTATTTTCGTAAATAAATTTATTTATTTATTTTTGCTTATCTATTTACATAAAAATTAAATTTTCAGATATTTAATCTCAAATTAGGAAAATTTGCGGTTATCACAGAGGATTACTATTATAGCATGATATATTTTGGGTGTTGCCTGATCTCTACTCATGTGTTACTGTTTATTGTACTGTTTTACTGAACTGTCACTATTATTGAAGTGATTATTATTTACTGAACTGTTTATCGTACTATTTACTAAACCGTATACCTTACTGTTTACTGAACTGTTATTATACTGGGTTTAGTGATTTTAATTATTTTATGGAAATGTTTAATATTTGTTTCTTATGGAAAATGTGATTATTCTAATTTCATATACAAAAATTCAATTATTACTCCTTATAGTTGCTACTAGGTTCCGGGACACGACATGTATTCTAAAATACCTCTCATACTCTATCCGGATTCCTAACCGACTATAGTAACCTTCCTTTTATCGTTCCTAGTGCACCGATAGGAAAGTAAACGATTTTATGCATATAGATTTTACAATATCAGTCTTGCATACGATTCTCATACTGAGCACGTTTCGCTCACCCTTTTATTTTTCACTCCACAGATTATTTGCAGTGATTGCCTTGATATATCGTTTTGAGGACTAGGTTGCATTTTATTACCCCGAGGTAGCTTCTAGTGGATCCTGAAGGTATATTGATTTTACTTTTATATGTTCAGACGTATTTGTATAGTACTATAGTTATGTAAATTATATTCAAGGGATGTAAATTCTAAAGGTTTACTGTTTATGTAAGTACTTTGTAGTTCGAAATCAAATAAACTACTTTTGTAAATTGGTTACTGTTTAAAGTAAATATGTGATAAAGGCATCGCAAACAGCCTAACCATTACTGTATGTGTGTAATTGTGTTAAATACTGTGAATTACAAACTATGACATAAACCTATCCACAACCCAACCCAACCGACCAACTTCATGGCCTCTTTCAAATTTTCTACTCACAGACACAGTCGACTACCTCTCTCAAGAAGAATCAATAGTTGTTCCATTGATAAGAGTTTTTGGATTTCTTTCTTTTCCTTTGATTGAAAGTATAAAATTGTTGGAGTTTAATTGCTGTGATTAGGTATGGATTTTGTCTTTGTTTTGCTGCATATTGAAATGTGGATTTAACCAAAAAAAATGACAAAATGCGGATGATAGCGGCAATAGCAGCCGCTATTTACTATTCCTTTGCTATTAGTGGCCGCTAACAGCTGCAATTAGTGTGATTACTCTCTCGCATCTCAATTCCAGTGAATAGCGGTATTGGGTGGAGCTGCTATCGCGAAATAGCGGATGCTACATCGCTATTCGAATACTATTTAAAACCCTGGGTAATCCTGTTTTCCATGAACATTTTTTTTAAGTTATGGTTTCAAACAAGATTCGAAGTTATTGTGTATGATTTTGATTGCTTTGGAATATACTTATTTGTTATTATTTTTCTATTTTGTATTTTTATTTTGATAAAAATTTAAAGAAATTCAAGAAGTCAAGTTACTTATTTTAGCAGTAGCTGGTATTGAACCTCAAACATGAGGCAACGTACCTTTACAAACGTCCAAGTGTTCAAAGGCGCTTGCTAGAATGATTGCTCTTAGCAATCGTTAATTTGAAATGCACTGGATCTCCAGTCCATTGCAATTCCCATATACTAGGGTGCCGACGTGCCGTGGGCACCGGTTTGGGCAACAAACCCACGGCACGTTCGAGCCACATTTGGATAACAAAAGAAAGCATGTTTCAACCCATAAAACTAGTTCTTTTTACCATTTTATCCTAACTAAATATTATGATTTCCTACCTTCAACAGTTCAACGCTCACTATTACACTACCCACTTTTCCAGTTTCTTATTTTTTATCTATTATTAATTTTTATTATAATCAAAAGTATATTTTTTATTGAGTTGGTGTCAGATACGTTAAATTTATTATTATTCAAGTCATATGTTATTCTATTTTTTATCAAATAAATTTTTTAAAAATTTCTTCTTTTTTTTAAAATCAATTAAAATTTTTAATGTTAAATTACATTAAAAATTTACATACAAATATTTTTGAAATATTTATTTTCATAAATTATTATTTGATATATTAAATAATTTTAATAATTTTTAATTACTCATCAACTTCTTAAATATATATCAATTTTAAAATATATAAATTTTAGTCTAATGTCTTGTGTCATTTTTTATTCCCATCGCACTTTATTTCACCATTATTTCTTCCCACCACTAATTTTAATTTCACCACTACAGTATCCAATCTCACCACTATATTAATAATTCTTACTGCTTCATCTGTTTTTAATTTTACCAAAACCAATCACACCATCCATCCAAATTAACCATTAATTATAAATTGTAAGTCACAAATTTATCAGATTTCCCGCTCTTATATATACTGTACCAAGAAGGCAATAACGTATAGGATATAAATATCCTTTTTTGTAGACACTACGTTTTACTGCATAATCTAGGAAACTCAATCCATCATATGCAGAATGGTTCACTGTATGATCTAGGAAACACAATCCATCATATATAGAATGATTTACTGCATGATCTGGGAAACAGGACACATTACATAGAATGATTTAACACTACACGATTTACTGCATAATCTAGGAAACGCAATCCATCATATATAGAACGATTTACTGCATAATCTAGAAAACACAATCCATCAAAGATGATTTACTGCATAATATCAATAAACTAAGCTGGAATAGTTAACTTTATTTATGCCGTTCTGTATATATGTAAGTAAAAAGAGCCCCTTAACTTCGGATGAGAGCAGCGAAGAGCAGTTCGTTCCATGTATCAGGAACGCCAGGGAGACACCAATGTGTACAATCTGTGCCGTGGCGGCCTCCGTCACGGTATCAAATAGCGGCCGCTAATCGGAATAGCGGCCGCTATATCGCGGTAGCGGCGGTGGCCGCTACCGCTATCCACCGATTCGCGACTGTGATTAAAAATCACGTTTGTAACGGCCGCTATTGGCCGTTACAAAACGGCATAACGGTGGATAGCGGCGATAACGGGCCGTTATCGCCGCTATCTCCGTTCTGTTGAATAAACTAAAGGTCTAAAAAAATAAAGAATAAAACTTTTCAGAGTTCAGACTGAGATTGTGAGAGTGAGAGTCTGAGACAGTCGAATCTTACTGAGCATGAGGAAGGAATAAAATCAGAGCCAATATCACTATATCAAACCCGTGAGGCCGTGCCCGTGACTGCTACTCTGCTAGTGCTTGCTTTATCAGCATACACCACCACGGCACCACCACACAACACAAGTTCACAGTCACACACAGAACAGAACCACACAACACAACACACAGAACAGATCAACAGAGACACTCAGAGTCTCAGACACAGAGTCACAGAGAGCAGCATCAAGCGATTCAAGCAGCCATCAACAACAAACAAAGCAGCAGGAAGACAACAACCAACATCAACAGGTAAGCAAGATGATGAAAGTATGAAACATGAAATGAAAATATAGTTAAAAACTTTAAAAATTTCCACAAGATTTTGGATTGGCGTCGGGAAAGGGAGGTGATTTGTGAGTGTGAGGGGCGACATGGGTCGGCTGAGCGACGGGTTGCCTGAGATGCTGCCGGTTCGCAAGCAGATGGCTTCCGGCAACTGTGGGCCTGTGGCTTCTTGACGTATTTCAGATTTCAGGGCAGTGTCGGTGAGCGATGGGACCGACGACGACGACGGGTGCTATGAGTCTGTCACTCCTGTGAGAGGGATCTTGGTCGGATCGGAACGGTCGGATCGGAACGGTCAGAATCATGCCTGAGTGGGTGACTATGAGAGATTCGCGAGAAGGGGGCAAGGGGCTGCGACTGCGAGAGAGACTGAGAGGCCAGAGAGGGTTTCGATTGTGAGCCGTGAAAGATGAAAATCAACTTCAATGGGCACTTGGGCAGAGACGATGGGTTGGGTCTGGGTGGGTTTGGCCGTTGGGAATTGGATTGGGATATGGTGAATTTTTGGGTGGGTAGGCTAGGCCGGTCGGGTGGGTGGGTGGGTGGGTTTTTATAAATATTCTATTTACTTTTTTTTTGCTAAAGAATTTTAATATTTTAATTTTTAGGAATTAATATTTGGTAATTTTTTAAATAATATTAGGTAATGATAAATTTAAATTATTAATGTAATTTTTTTAGTAAAATCTGTAATGTAATTTAATATATGGTATTAAATATTATTATAACTTAAGAAAAAATAATATTGATATTTGATTAGGTTTAAGTTAATTGATAGTAGCAAATTAGTATTCAAACATGATTAATTTTTTAATAAGTTAATTGATAATGTAAATATCATCAATTAAATTATTTTTACTTATTAAAGTAAGTAAATTAAATGAATTATTTTTACTTATTAAAGTAATGAATTGAGTAATCAAATGTGCAATAGGACAAATATTCTGAGCTATGCATTGTAGTATATTTGTATATCATATTTGTTGTCTATGAGTTTTCTTTTATCAAAAATAACAAAAGTAGTTTTCTTTGGCAAAAAAAAAAGTAATGAATTAAGTAAATGTAATGAATTAAATTATATTTACTTATTAAAAGTAAATTATTTTTACTTATTAAGTTAATTAATAATGTAAATGTAAAATAAATAAATTAATGTTACTTATTAGAGGGATGAATATGTGATTGATTAATTGTTCAAATTCAATTTTTATTTATATATGAAAAATGTGATGACTCTATCACATTTTTTGTATTATTATTTGTTTAACAGAAAATGTCAAACATGTCACAACATGAGGAGTTTCCAAGTAAAGGACTAGAAGGTGCGCCAAGTGATGATATTGGTTGGCATTTCGGAATCCCTGTACCAAATACAAGAGGAAATGTGTCTTGTAAACTTTGCGGGAAAGTTATAAAAGGAGGAATAACACGCTTCAAGGAGCATATTGCTCATAAGACTGGCAATGTTGCACCATGCCCCAATGTTACCGGTATGTTATAAATATTATGTTAATTTTTCAATAAAGATTATAAAATTACGTTAACATGTACAACTAATTTTTTTTATTTTTCTTAACTGTATTGTTGAAAGGTATTGTTAGAGAAAGTATGATGAAACTCCTCCAAGAAAGTAAAAAAAAAAATTGATAACAAAAAGAGAAAAGATGAATTCCTTTCTCAATTAAGAGGAGAGGAAGATTATGGTTACGAAGGATTCATAGATGAAGATACTGCTATAAGACGAGCCATGCAAGAAAGTGTTCAATCACAACATGAGTGGCATATGAGGCAAGAATTTAGGCAAAGAACTGGTGGTTTCAGTAATACTTATGAAGAGGGACGAAGCTCTCATGGCTCAGCTGCTGACTATTTTGATCAAAGAACAAGAAAATCCACTCCAAGTGACTCTGAATTTTCATTAAGAGGAGCTATACCTGAATTGGTTAGAAGCAAGAGTTTAAAGCAACCGAAGTTAAGTGATTCTTTTCTGAAGACATTAAGAAAGAAGCTGGGTGAATTAGTATCCAAATTTTTGATATACAATCGACTTCCTTTTAGTTATCAAACTCTCCATGGTTGCACAATTTAGTTTCTGTAGCAGCAGAAATTGGGCAAAATGTAAAGCTTCCAACACCTTATGAGGTTTCTGAAGTATATTTGGAATCAGAGTATCAACAAATCAAAGAATGGGTTGATGGATTAAAGGTTCATTGGAAAGAATTAAGTGCTACCTTAATGTGTGATGGGTGGACCAACAGCCTGAATCATATGCATATAATAAATTTTCTAGTTTATTGTAGTAAAGGGACCATTTTTTGGAAATTTGTGGATGTCTCTAGTGTTTCTACTAGAGATACTAATTTTTACTACAAATTATTAGATCAAGCTGTGGAAGAAATCGGAGAGCAATATATTGTTCAGATAGTTACCGATAATGAGGCAGCACTTAAGGCTGCTGGAAAAAAATTAATGTTGAAAAGAAAACATTTGTTTTGGACTGCCTGTTCCGCTCATTGCTTGGATTTATGCCTTGAAGATATTGGGAAGAAGCAAAGCGTGGAAAAAGTGTTAGAGGAGGCGAAGAAAGTCACATGTTTCATATACAATCATATTTGGACAGTTAACTTGATGAAGAAATATACTCAAGGAAAGCAAATACTTCGTCCTGCTCTCACCCGATTTGCCACTCATTTCATCCAATTACAAGAAATAACAAAGCATAAACAAGGTTTGAGAGAAATGTTCAATTCAAAGGTTAGTACTTAATAATTAGTACAATTATTTAAATCTAGTTTTTTTTATATCTTGTTTAAATTTTAATTTAAAATATACAGGAATTTAAAGAATCTAAATGGGGGAAACAAAAGTCGGGACCCGCTTATGAAGCAAAAAAAATTATTTTGGGAAAAGATTTTTGGAGAAAAGCAAGTGAAATAATAAAAGTTTATGAGCCTTTAGTAAAAGTATTGCGCCTTGTGGATGGTGATGAAAAACCAACAATGGGCTTTATTTATGAGGCAGTGGATAGAGCTAAACGGGCAATTGCACAAAAATGTCGATACTTCACTGAATATGAAAGGATTATCGACAATAGATGGACATTTATGCATTCTCACTTGCATTCAGCTGGTAAGTAAACTAAAAATGTGGATTGTAATTAAAATAACAATTTTATGTTATATGCTTAAATTGCTTATATATTTATTTTTTATTGCTTATTTTTTTTATTGTTATGAACTATGTTTAGGTTATTATCTTAATCCCCAATTTCAATATGGTGTGAAATCTTCGTCGGATGTGTTAATAGAAACAAGAGAAGGTATAAAAGCAGTGATAGAAAGACTAGAACCTTCTTTGGATAATCAAATCCAGATGACTAATCAGGTTAGTGTTTACCACTATTTTATACTTGAAAAATTTACTCTATGTATCAGAAATCTAATTACCTTTTTGCATTTATTTAATAATTGCAATGTTTTATCAATGTAGTTGTTTGTATTTCAAGATAAAAGAGAAACATTCGGTACGCCACAAGCACAGAGAGCTTGGAAGCAAATGAATCCAGGTAAATAATTAATTAAATAGTTTTAATTTCTTTAATATTATTTAATTATATTGGTATTAAATTTATTTTAAATTATTTTATGCAGCTGAATGGTGGATTATATATGGCACATGTGTTCCTGAATTGCAAAGAATAGCAGTTAAAAGTGCTTAGTCAGACAACTTCTGCATCTAATTGTGAAAGAAATTGGAGCACATTTAGCTATATACATACCAAGATAAGAAACAGGTTGAAATATGAAAGACTTCATAAGATGGTATACACTTATTACAATATGAGGCTAAGGATGAGACATCAAAAAAGGAGGAGTATTGATGAGATAAATGATAGTTTCAATCCTATTAGCCTAGACCATATCTTTGAAGAAGATAATCCACTTTCAGAATGGCTACAAGAGAAAGAAAATCCTTTGTTAGATGGGCAAAACTCTGATTGGTTGCCTCCTGATAATTCTGATGATGAAATGAATGTTGAACAATCATATCAATCAGGAGAACAAAATCTGCCTCATTCAAGTTCAAGCCGATCACCAACTCAGAGTGATGATGATGAGGGTTCATGTCCAACTGGTGGTCATGGTAGTGGTGCTGATTATAGCGGTGGTGCAAATGAAAATAGGCCTTTTAGTCCACTTGGAGGAGAATTTGGGCTTGCTGCTACCGGTGGATTATTCCTTGATTTGTCAGAATATGGAGTACGTCCATCTATTGAATCTAGTGGGGATAGAAGTAGAGATAGAGCTCGATCAAAGGGTAAAGCCAAGAAGCACCAACATGATACTTCTGGAGGCTCTTCATCTCGAAGATCAGCTTCTAGTAATGAATCATTTAGTAATCAAGGCTATTATCCATCAGGACCACCTTTACATTTTCAACCTCCTTATGGTTACTATCCACCTCCACAAGGTTATTATCCACCCCAGCCATATTCTAATTATCCTATGCCCTATTATCCCCAAATGTATCCACCACTACCCCAAATGTATCCACCACCCCAAATGTATCCACCACCGTCACAAATGTATCAAGAACAAGGATATGGTTCGAATTCTGGACAAAGGTCACGAAGATCAAGTCGTCATGGTTCTGAAAGTGAAGAGGGAGAATTTGATGCTCCTCGTCATTCCACTATATGGTAATCGGTAAGATTTAAAGTGTACTTTTTTTAGTTTCCTTGAATTGAATTTAACGAGTTCTATTTGTTAATTATTAATATTCGTAGAAATTCATGTGGAAGAGGAAAAAAAAAGAAAAATATTGACATAATTAATTTAGATGAAAAAAGATTTGACAAAATTTAGATGAAAAAATTCCTCAATAATTTAGATAAAAAATAATTAATGTTAATTAATTAGTACATAATTATTTATCTCTATTTTGAATATTTGTTATTTTTTAATTATCATAAGTAATTTTTTAAATATGAATGTTTTATTATAATTGAAAAAATTATAAATAAACTTTTTTTCACATAAATAATAGACTTGAGGTATTATAAATTATTTTAAAAACTATAAAATAAGACTTTACATGATTATAATTAAAGTTACTACACTTTATATAGAATTGTGCGAAATTAAAAAAAATTCACGACCGCGATGACCGTGATGACCGCAATTACCGCCGCTATGTCCGTAACCGCGATAAACGCAACGCGACCGAAAACGCGACCGCGACCGCGATTTAAAACCATGGCCTCCGTAGCCAAAGGCTGCAGGGTGTCCGTCTGTTCTTAGTTGCGACAAGCCTGTTATATCTAGCAAATGAACTGGCTTTGACACACTTCGCTACACTTTCTTTAAAACAACTTGAGCAGGATGCGGACCTCCCGGATAGTCCATGCTAAACAATGGCTGCGTCTCCCCTCTGCAAGTCTTTGCTGTCTTATCCCCCCAATCCCTCGAACTAGCGCATAAAGAACAAGACCAAGTCAATCTAATATACGGACATCTTAACTTTGCTTATAAAGTAAAGAAATTTTACTTACAGTATATTCGATAATTACCCTTAAAATATATAAATTACTTACTCCATATGATCGCGGGAGACGCCTTGGAAGAACACCTCGGTTTTAGCAGGATCTACACTGAGGTTCACCCATCTGGCCCATGTCCTCAACGCTTTCTCATAAGCATCAATGCAATTCATGTCTTTGTGAGTTATCTTATTGTCTTGGATATAATCCCATCTGCAATAGTATGCCCAAAAATTCACCCAAAAAATTCTAAGCAAGGAAGTTAAAAGGAAGGTTAGTTGAGGACTCACGGCTGCTTTCGACCGGTGTGAAGCCACCAATGCCAAGTGTCAAAGATCAACACATCAGCTCCTTTCCAAAGTTGTCCACTCGCGATTGAGTTGAGTTTTAGAACTCGCCCGTGTTTTTCATTAATAATGTCAACAAGAAATGCATTCCGCGAGAACATAATTGCAACTCCATATCCCTGCAAATCAAGATTATCATATCAGCAAATTCTACCTACAATTTTATGCATATAATTATAACAATAATTTTCAAACATGAAATTAGAAATCAAGCAGTTATAACTCCTCTTAGTTGAGAAAAAGAAGGGAAAAGACTACGGGGAAACTGATGGTGGAGAGGCCTCCGATTCTTTGCGTGGTGTATTTGGCTGCAGGTACAGCTGTATGAAGCAAGCATGAGAGTGACTGCCATTGATTTGAGCTCAATGAGTCACCGACAAACATGATCCGCTTCCCTCTAAATCTTCGTAAAAAGTCTCTACCATTGAACCTGCTTAAGTCAAAATCAATTTAAAAGGATTTGCCATGATTTGGCAGCATAATACAAATACAATAGAGGTTTTAGGCTTCCGTTTAGACTCTTACCTATTACATTTTTTTCCTAATAATTTACATAGTTTTATTATTTATACATATAAGGGTTACGTAATTTATGTTTCATTCTTAAAAATATGAACTGTGTGATGATGACAAATGCATTCAAAGTTACAATCGATAAAAAAAATAACGGAAAACAACTAAAACCTTAATCTTTTATTTCAAAAATAGTAAATGTTTAAAAAACAACAACAACAAAGCTAATAACCTATGTACTATACGTTCTTTCTTCATTGATGATGACGTGCGATATTTCCCTAACCAAACAAATTAAAGCCACATCCAAGTCTCAAGTAAAAATTTAAATGATTAAAGCATCTACCATTAACTTCAAAATAGAGGGATAATATTGAACACATCTTAAGCCGGTGAGCAATGGTGCAGCAATAAGTACACCACTATAACGTCATTGATCGAGCACTAAGAACAAACCCCATTACTATACCACTTACCTTAGGCTAAAATTGATTTTTTTAATATAAACAAACGTTCCAATTTATGTAAATTGAAATAAGAATACTAAATTAAAGCCACATCCAAGTCTAAAGTCCAAAATTTAAATGATTAAAGCATCTACCATTAACTTCAAAATAGATGGAAAATATTGAACACATCTTAAGCCGGTGAGCAATGGTGCAGCAATAAGTACACCATTATAAGGCCATTGATCGAGCACTAAGAACAAACCCAATTACTATACCACTTACCTTAGGCTAAAATTAATTTTTTTTTAATATAAACAAATGTTCCCATTTATGTAAATTGAAATAAGAATACTAAATTAAAGCCACATCCAAGTCTAAGTCCAAATTTAAATAAGTAAAGCATCTACCATTAACTTCAAAATAGAGGGATAATATTGAACACATCTTAAGCCGGTGAGCAATGGTGCAGCAATAAGTACACCACGACAAGGCCATTGATCGAGCACTAAGAACAAACCCCATTACTATACCACTAACCTAAGGCTAAAATTAATTTTTTTTAATATAAACAAATGCTCCCATTTATGTAAATTGAAATAAGAATATTAAATTAAAGCCACATCCAAGTCTAAAGTCCAAATTTAAATGATTAAAGCATCTACCATTAACTTCAAAATAGAGGGAAAATATTGAACACATCTTAAGCCGGTGAGCAATGGTGCAGCAATAAGTACACCACTATAAGGACATTGATCGAGCACTAAGAACAAACACCATTACTATACCACTTACCTTAGGCTAAAATTATTTTTTTTTAATATAAACAAATGTTCCCAATTATGTAAATTGAAATAAGAATACTAAATTAAAGCCACATCCAACTCTAAAGTCCAAATTTAAATGATTAAAGCATCTACCACTAACTTCAAAATAGAGGGATAATATTGAACACATCTTAAGCCGATGAGCAATGGTGCAGCAATAAGTACACCACTATAAGGCCATTGATCGAGCACTAAGAACAAACCCCATTACTATACCACTTACCTTAGGCTAAAATTAATTATTTTTTTAATATAAACAAATGTTCCCATTTATGTAAATTGAAATAAGAATACTAAATTAAAGCCACATTCAAGTCTAAAGTCCAAATTTAAATGATTAAAGCATCTACCATTAACTTCAAAATAGAGGGATAATATTGAACACATCTTAAGCCGGTGAGCAATGGTGCAGCAATAAGTACACCACTATAAGGACATTGATCGAGCACTAAGAACAAACCCCATTACTATACCACTTACCTTAGGCTAAAATTAATTTTTTTAATATAAACAAATGTTCCCAATTATGTAAATTGAAATAAGAATACTAAATTAAAGCCACATTCAAGTCTAAAGTCCAAATTTAAATGATTAAAGCATCTACCATTAACTTCAAAATAGAGGGATAATATTGAACACATCTTAAGCCGGTGAGCAATGGTGCAGCAATAAGTACACCACTATAAGGC
Organism: Heritiera fomes; assembly: GCA_032173925.1. Lineage (NCBI taxonomy): Eukaryota > Viridiplantae > Streptophyta > Magnoliopsida > Malvales > Malvaceae > Heritiera > Heritiera fomes. The sequence continues at coordinate 2,244,000 of JAPDPM010000017.1, forward strand.
CATTGATCAAGCACTTAGAACAAACCCCATTACTATACCACTTACCTTAGGCTAAAATTAATTATTTTTTTAATATAAACAAATGTTCCCATTTATGTAAATTGAAATAAAAATACTAAATTAAAGCCACATCCAAGTCTAAAGTCCAAATTTAAATGATTAAAGCATCTACCATTAACTTCAAACACTACAAAAAAATAAAGCATTAGAGACGGAATTTGTAACCGAATTTCTGTCACAAATTTTCAATTTCCGTCACTAATTGTAATTAGTGACGAATTTGAGACGGAATATTCCGTCTCAAATTCTGTCTCTAAATTTGAGGTGGCTAAAAGTCTATTTGTCACAAAAAAAAATTTTCCGTTGCAAAATCCATTGCAAATTTGAGACGGATATTTGCTACTAAAATCCGTTTCTAAAACTATATTTTCCATCAAAAAAATTGTAATGAAACAAAAAAAAATTGGTTTTTTCTACGACTTTTGCATCGAATTTTGCAACTGATTTTTTCCGTTACAAAATTTTGTAACGGGAAATTCCGATATAATTTCCATCACAAAAAAGTTAATTTATTTAAATTAGAAAAAAAATCAAATTCTATAGTTTGTGACAAAATTTTGGTAGAAAATTTCGTTTCAAAATAAGTTACAACGGAATTAGTAACTAAAAATTCCGTCTGTAATTCCATTTTTTTTCACAACAAATATATTATTAAAACACTATAAAAATTAAAATTATAATGTAACAAAATTCTGTCACAAATTCCGTCAGAAAACTGTGACAAAAAAAATCAACATTTAAATTATTATTTCATAGCTATTGAAATTGTTGAATTTCATTAAAAAACAATTAATTTTATAAGCTAAAATCTAATTTCCAAGTACACCTAAAATTGAATCCAATTAATTTACAATAAAAATAGTTTAACAAAAAGATATACATTTAATATATACATAATTAAACAAAAACCTTAAATATATATACATCTAATATTCACAAAATATGTACCGACATCCATAAACAGTATATTAAATTCGAAAATATATACTATATTGAAATACAAAAGCATGAAGTCGTATAACATCGTAGCGCTTCATGAAGATGGTTTTTGCTTCAAAAAGTGATCGAACACCTATAACAAAATAAATTGTTTTGTTAAATACGATTTAACAAAAATTCATACAATTAATATATACTAGATAACACTCGTCCGTTGGTGCGGGTAGTTAAATCAAAAAGATTGACATTGAGATAAGCAACATAGCATTTGTATGAGTTAAAAAGGCAAAGAAAATGTTCAGGCATAGTAGCATGTAATTGAAGGAGCCCACAGGAAATGCAATAATGGAGGAAATAAAAACAATAATAATCAATTAAAATTTATATATTAAAATTAAAACAAAAAAATCTAATATAACTATAATATACTTTGGACAAACTAATCTCATCACACCAAACAAAAAACATCATTTTTTAATAATCTTACATCCAAGATTACAAAAAAAGTTTATAAAGTACCCGAAATTTTATATTGAAAACCCAATTCTACACTTACAAAAGATCACAAACAATTCGAATATTAACCTAAAGACAACAACAATCTACAAACAAACTAAAATAGGAATCAAATAAAAAATTACAAAAACAATAGAAAATAAAAACAAAAGGAAAAACGCAAATCAAAGATTGGATTCCAAAAATACATGATCACCATATATGCATTGAATTATTATATTGGAAAAAAAATGAAAACTAAAAAAGAAATGAATGAATTAAAACAATAATTGAAATTATCCTCATTCAATTAACTATTCATATCTAAAGTACACCAATCACTCAGCTTTTACTAATCAACTCAATAGCACAATAGAAACACAATCAAAATTTTACACATCCAGCCAATAAACCATTTTGAACAGAAATAAAACATCTGAATAACACCTGAAAGCATTAAAGAAAATAATTTTTTTAATTAAAAAACTCGAATATATACTAAAAATATATATACACATCATATAAATAACCCAGTTAAAAGAAAGAATAGTTATCAAGACTACAAAAGCAATGTAAATGAAGAAAAATCAAATGCATATAAGATATGTACATCAGAGAGTGATAATATATCAAGTTTGGCTATAGGATATTAAAGTATCTTCTCACATGGTTGCTTGCTTAAACTATACAACTGCACATTTGCTTGGCTTGTGATTATTTCTTCAGTTTGTAGTTGTTAAGCTTTTCAAGTTATCTAAATGAAACCTTATTGCCCCCAATGGAACATGGACAATTTGTGCCAAACTTAAATAACATGCTTTCATTTCGAGAAAAGAATTTAAAAACATTGCCAAATAATTTTTATTAGTTTTCACATTTCCCCTGATTCTTTATTAGCATGACATCCAAGAGCAACTTTAATGTCAAACCATAAAGTTAATGACTAAACCATAAGTCATTTCTTGCTATGGCAATGTAAAACAAAAAACATCTAGACTTCCAAAACATTAAGTTCATTAGAATACAAAATTTACATAACAGATCAAAAATTAATTAATGTGCATAATGTTCAAACTAAATCCGCTATAAACTAATAATAGAGCATAATTTCAAAGGGTAAGTTAACATAAACAGAGTAGGAAGATCATGTGGCAAATTGTTATGAATTAGCAGCACTATCAGGCATTAGAAGGAAGATAATGATGCAAAAGAAGATTATTTTATAATACAATTTTCCATTGTTTAATAGTCATACCGTCATGCATTCAGGCAAATCATTATCTTTGGTTCTCATATGAATCTGCAAAAACAGATAGAGTAGTGAGATTCTAGGTGACTTTATACTGAGAAAATCAGTATATAGATCAGTGAAAGCCAATACAGAGACCTTGTGAAGAAAGGAACAAAAAATTCTAACAAAAAATTTACATTTGCCAAGTATATTAACTTCTCTGATTTTCAATATTTTAAAGGCTGCTAAAACAGAAATGAAGGAAGACCAATCCTCAATGATAGATACCAAAAAATCAAAGATTATGTGGCAACGGTAATCTTCTTCATAACCAAAACATTTGATCCTTGCTCAAAGATAAAAACCCAGAACTTCTATCAAAACTAAAATGCAAAAAGGTTGATTATTATCTTACGTTGTTTGACTTTAGTCATGAAGCCAATTTACAAATCAAGGTTGTTTGTATAGATTTGATGATTATCTTACGTTATTTGTACCATTCGAAAATACCAAATCAATTTACAAAATCTTTACCATAAACAACATAGATAGCACTAGCGCTCTCCACAAATATGGGTGAAAAGCTCAACATGGCTGTACTTAATGCAGTAAAAAATGATTCAAAAAAATATGGAAATTGCAAATTAAAAACCTAATCTCTACGACTTGTTTCTCTAAACTCAGAAAATCCTAACTATGCAAATCAGCAGAAAATCTGAACTATGCAAATCAGTGCTATCCTGCAGCTGGTGCACCACTAGCTGCTGTCCCGTGGCAGCGGGTCCAGTAGCTGGTGGTGCACTTGAGTGCTGTCTTGCAGCTGGTGCACCACAGCTGCTGCCCTGCAGCAGCAGATCCAGCAGCTGGTGGTGCACTTGCTGCCACAGGACAGCAGCTGGTGGTGCACCACAACAAGAGGATTTAACCAGTTCAGGTCTAAATGCAATCCATGTTCATGCCTCTTTAGTAGAAGACTTGAGGCCAGGCGACCTAATTTATTAACTCTTTTATGCATTTGTTGGGTCGTATTCCTTACCTTCATAATGCACTTCTATGTGGCTAGTTAACAATGTTGTACTATTGATTTGTAGATCACCTATCACTTCTCTTAGCAAAAGAATGTTCTCATGCTTAGACTTACCTTGGATGCATGAAATAGTATTTACTGATCCTAAGCTGAAATGTTTAGTATTGTTATTTATTATTTTAATCTAAGGTTTAGATATCTATATTAACTGCTTTTAGGCTTCATGTTTTGTGTGAATGTTTCTTTTTAGTTGACTGGAGTGCCTTTATCTGTATATTAGTATAAGAGATGATAGTTTGCTATCTTTGATTGATGTTAGCAATTCAGTTGAGAAGGAGAACAGAAGTAAAGGTCTGGTTCAATGGCATCTACTAATATCACAATATTTAAGGAAAAGTCTAGAAAGCAGCTTCTTGTATTTGTTTTAAGGCCATGATAGTAGAAAAAGACCATTTACAACTATTAAGAATTCGATACTGGAACATCAAACTGGCTATTAATATGTTTACTGAATGCTGCATCTATAACTTCTCAAGCCAGATTTAGATAATGTTTTTAAAAGAAAAAGCATAATGGTTTTTTATTTTCTTGGATTAACAACGAATGCCCATATCAGAGAAGAAAGCATTAATCCGTGGAGGCAAAAAAGGCTTGAAATTTTGAGAAAGAGTGAAACCGAAAAGAGTCAAAATAAAGAAAAGTGAAACTTACAGATTTGCAAGCGAAAAGAGAAGCAGAGTGAAGCTCACAGTGTTATAAAGCATGTCGGAGAACTAAAGTAGCTAGAAGAAGAGCAAAATGCTGAATCCTTTCGAAGACCTGAACATAAAAAAAGTATGAATTTTTAACAATATAATCAATGTTTCAACATGAAAATTTAATTTAAAAAGAAAATTAATTACCAAAGATTTGAGATACTTATCGATATAAAACACTTCCTCTTCGATTGCAAGAAGCACTAGCACAGCAACAACAAAAAAACAGTAATTACCGATCACCACTCCTTGCAATTGCCTCTGATATATATATCGCATCAACGTGAAGAAGCTCAAGCTGCTTTTCATTCAGAAACAACATGATTCAAGCTCAAAAAAAATATAAAATAAAAAAAATTAAGAACACAAAGACATAAACAAAAGGAAGGACCTTATGGAAGCGATTAAGAGCAAAGAAGAGCAGCTTGGAGAGGCAAGGCTGTTGAGGGACAGAGATAAGATAGAGGAGACTGGCAAATGCCAAAGGTTGATGATTCAGAATAAGCAAACCAGGTTGCTTCTCTTCCTCTTTCTTACTCTCTCATATTTTTTCTTTTGTCATTTTCAAAGCTGACAAACAAAAACCAAAATAACTCATTTTAAAAGAATTTTTGAAAGAAATTGCTGCAGCAGCAGCTGCTGGTGCACCACCAGCTGCTGGTGCAATAAAATAAAGCCAACCACACTACTAGGCAAGAAAATGAATCATCAACTCATTTGTTTCAGCTAAATTCACACAACCATATGATATTGATACCAGAAGCATAGAATATGTAGTCTTATTTTTTAGCAACAAGACAAGAATTAAAGCAGAGATCTCAGATCTAAATGGTATCCAAAACTGAATCCTAACTGTTCAAATAATGGAGGACTATTCAAGGTCCTGAAACCAATTTAGTAGTGGCCTATTGAATTCAAGGCAGTAGAACCAAAATTGAAGTCAAATTGAAGGAGTTTTTTACTTAAGTAAGATAGTTTAAAATCTTTATTCTTAAAATAAGGTACTTTTAAACTTATTTCTATAATCAAGGTATTTTAGCCAACTAGATGCTATGTCATTTTATTAAAAAGGAAAATAAAAATTTAGACATCTTGCTAATTTCTCTTACATGACTGATGCAAATCAATAAATAAACATCTTGCTAATTTCTCTTACATCAAAACAAAATAGAAATAGAAATAGCTTAAAAGATGCACTTAGCCACTATTGAATTAATAAGAATAATTCTATTTTTCTCTTCCATATTCCTTAAAAAAGTTTAAGGTTTCAACATATTTACCTATAAAGAGCTTGCAATAGGCACCCTTCTTTGCTAAATAACCCAAGGGCAATGCTTCTGATAAATGTTAAAAAAAGAATTAACTCAATAATAGTTACAAAGTAAAGACTGACGCAGTAAAAAAATGAAATGCAAAAGTAAAAAAAATAAAAAAATCCTAGCTTACCTTAAACTTTACTATGAGCTCAATGATATTAATAGATAAGTGAAATAGAAATGGAAAATCACAAAAATGCTAATTACCTGTTTGATGATGCTTCCAATATCATTTCTATCAAACATTCCAGCATCAAATGTTCTTAATAGTCGAAACAACTGCTTCAAACATTCCAGCATCAAATGTTCAACTTTTCACTAATTAAATTCAAATGTCAAATTACTTGTACTTAATTTGATTAGCAAAATGAAGAGCAGGTAAAATAAAATCACCTTGTAAATGGTTCTAAAACCTCCAATTCCTCTTTAATTGCTTGAACAAAAATCCTTTGTGGCTGATCATAATTGATCGTATAAGAAATGGTTGATTCCCCGTATTAATTGCTCTGCCAACATGCAAAAATAAATAAATAAATTTTGCAAAAAAGCCAAAGTACATTACTTGAAACATGTAATAAATTCAACTCCAATGACATTCTAAACTTTACCCCAAAATCTCTCGCAACATCTTCAGTCCACAATTAATAAGCATATTTAACTTAATCTATATGAAGCTTTCAGGTAGACAATAAATTAAAGATTTAGGTTAAAGTCATTCACAATCTTGAGATGTCAAAAGAAAAAAAAAACCTTAACCCAATGAATATGTCCAGATTTATAATGCTTGAATAAGAAAAAGATATCAAGTTATTAAAGAAAGAGAAGAACATATTAACTAATCATAAAATGAACATGCCAGATAATTGTGGAAACAGAACAGAGATTCTAAATTATTCATTTGTACTCTAATCAGTGTCTTATTTTCATAGTCATATTGTTTTAGTCCTAAGATTTTCATATTCCAGAATATATCAGCTAACATTTTTATTTTTCTTGTAAAGGGATGCCAAAGTTTCTCTCGTTTAACCAACATTACATTAGATTCAATTTTATATTAATTGAACCTAGATGTGATCGCTAACATGTGTTTTCTTTTTTCAGAAATTAAGCAAACCTACAAAAGCATCTGAAAAAATGCTAAAATTAAGCAAAGCAAACAAACTCAATAGTAAGTCAAAATTAAGCAAACCTGCACATGTATCTAAAGTGCGAGCACTTGAGCCTTTTGAGGAGGTTTCGATTTTAGAAATTAAAATATTAATATTTCACAAAAAATCTAAACTTTGAAAAATAGTATCAAAGTTTCAAGGGAAAATAAACCCCAATTTTCAAGTCCAAAGAAAATGGAATGATACTAAATATACAAAAATAAAGCACAAATTCGACAATGAAGCCCAATTTTAAGAAGATATAATTAAAAACCCTAATTTAAAATCTAGATTCAGAATTTTTTTTAAAAAAATCTGGAAAAAAAATAAATTTTCCTTGCAGAGACTGACAGAATTCCTACTTCCATTACTATATTTTGCAGGCTTAAACTATTTTCCTTTTTATTTGCTCCTAGTATGTTTCCTTTAGACACCTATCCGGAAATAGGATATAAAGCAGCTCAAAACTAAATCCATTTATACAAAAAAAAAGTAATATACAAAATAAATAAAAAACATTTAAACCCAAATGAGGATTGGGGAAGCGGGTAGACTTTCGGTGTTGGATCTGGTTAGTAAGGGTACCAGCGGCAGCAGCTTAGTCAAGAGAGGCGCAGGGGACAGCTGGCGACAACTTGGCAGTGGAGAGGAGGACAGGGGAGAGGAGAGGCGCACGTAGGGGGGAGGAGAGGAGAGGCGAGGCTAAGAGCTCGCAGCGGAGAGGAGAGGCGAGGCACGCAAGGCGGCTGGGCTAGACGTCGGTGCCAGATTTGGGTGGGTAAGGCCGAAGGGAGGAGTCGGGGTGAAGGAGTGGTGGGTGAGGATCGAGCGTTCCTTTAGAGTTTCTTTCTTTTTTTTTAGCTAAGCCAGACGTGAAAAGGGCGGTAAGGTAAAGTAAATTTTTTGTCCAAGTAGAATGGTTATTTAGGGCGGGAATTGATAAATAATTTTGAGACGGATTTGCGGTAGCAAAATCCGTCTCAAAATTTTAGTTTACTTTTTATATAAATTTAATAATATTATTTCAGTTAATTGTAAAAATTTTATTATACTTATTTTATATCTAAATGATATTATTTATAATTTATATATTCTAAAAATTATTATACAACATTAAACTAAAAAAAATATTATATTATATTTTATATTACTATATTAGTTTATATTCGGTCTTTAAATTTTGAGACAAATTTTGTAACAAAAATATTGTCTCAAAACTTTAGATATTTATTTTTTTATTTCTTGGAAGATTTTGAGATGGAATTTCCGTTACAAAATTCCGTCTCTAATTTTTGAGACGAAATTTGCAACGGAAAATTCCGTCTCAAACCCCTTGAAAATAGAAAAGAAATAAATAGGATTTTGAGACGGAATTTTCCGTTGCAAATTCCATCTCAAACTGTAGAGACGGATTTTGCAACGGAAAAGTCCGTCTCAAACCCCTTGAAAAATAGAAAAAAATAAACATGGTTTTGAGACAGAATTTTTCGTTGCAAATTCCGTCTCAAACTTTAGAGACGGATTTTGCAACGGAAAATTCCGTCTCAAACCCCTTGAAAAATAGAAAAAAAATAAATAGGGTTTTGAGACGGAATTTTCCGTTGCAAATTCCGTCTCAAAACCCTTGAAAAATAGAAAAGAAATAGGGTTTTGAAACGGAATTTTCCGTTGCAAATTCCGTCTCAAAACCCTTGAAAAATAGAAAAGAAAATACATAGGATTTTGAGACGAAATTTTCCGTCCCAAATTCCGTCTCAAATATTTGAGACGGATTTTGAGACGGAAAATTCTGTCTCAAAACCTTATTTTTGGAAAGGGTTTGAGACGGAATTTTCCGTCTCAAATTCCGTCTCTAATATTTGAGACGGATTTTGAGACGGAAAATTCCGTCTCAAAACCTTATTTTTGGAAAGGGTTTGAGACGGAATTTTCCGTCTCAAATTCTGTCTCAAAACCTTTCTATTCCTTTAGTTTTTTTTGGAAAGGGTTTGAGACAGAATTTTCCGTCTCAAATTCCGTCTCAAACCCTTTCTATTCCTTTTTAATTCTTGAAAAGGCTTTGAGACGGAATTTTCCGTCTCAAATTCCGTCTCTAATATTTGAGACGGAAAATTCCGTCTCAAAGCCTTTTCAAGAAATAAAAAGGAATAGAAAGGGTTTGAGACGGAATTTTCCGTCTCAAATTCCGTCTCTAATATTTGAGACGGATTTTGAGACAGAAAATTTCGTCTCAAAACCTTTCTATTCCTTTTGTTATTTTTGGAAAGGGTTTGAGACGGAATTTTCCGTCTCAAATTCCGTCTCAAACCCTTTCTATTCCTTTTTATTTCTTGAAAAGGCTTTGAGACGGAATTTTCCATCTCAAATTCCGTCTCTAATATTAGAGACGGAATTTGAGACGGAAAATTCCGTCTCAAACCCTTTTCAAGAAATAAAAAGGAATAGAAAGGGTTTGAGACGGAATTTTCCGTCTCAAATTCCGTCTCTAATATTTGAGACGGAATTTTCCGTCTCAAATTCCGTCTCAAACCCTTTTCAAGAAATAAAAAGGATAGAAAGGTTTTGAGACGGAATTTTCCGTCTCAAAATCCGTCTCAAATATTAGAGACGGAATTTGAGACGAAAAATTCCGTCTCAAACCATTTTCAAGAAATAAAAAGGAATATAAAGGTTTTGAGACGGAATTTTCCGTCTCAAATTCCGTCTCAAAATACCTCAGCAAAATAGAAAAAGCAATATAGTGGTTTTGAGATGGAATTTTCCGTTGCAAAATTCCGTCTCAAACTTTAGAGACGGAATTTGCAACGAAAATTCCGTCTCAAAATCCGTCAAAAATTTGGCGGGAATATACACTATTTGCACGCGCCTTTTTAGCTTCGGAATTTGTAACGGAATTTATTCCGTTGCAAATTTGCAACGATTTTCTGTCGAAAATCCGTAGCTAAATTTGTCGCTAAAACTTTTCTTTGTTCCGTCACTAATCCGTTGCTAATCCGTTGCACATCCGCATGAACTTGTGACTGAAATTTCCGTTTCAAAAATTCCGTCACTGAAAGTATAATTTCTTGTAGTGAAAATAGAGGGACAATATTGAACACATCTTAAGCCGGTGAGCAATGGTACAACAATAAGTACACCACTATAAGGACATTGATCGAGCACTAAGAACAAACCCCATTACTATACCACTTACCTTAGGCTAAAATTAATTTTTTTAATATAAACAAATGTTCCCAATTATGTAAATTGAAATAAGAATACTAAATTAAAGCCACATTCAAGTCTAAAGTCGAAATTTAAATGATTAAAGCATCTACCATTAACTTCAAAATAGAGGAATAATATTGAACACATCTTAAGCCGGTGAGCAATGGTGCAGCAATAAGTACACCACTATAAGGCCATTGATCGAGCACTAAGAACAAACCCCATTACTATACCACTTACCTTAGGCTAAAATTATTTTTTTAACATAAACAAATGTTCCCATTTATGTAAATTGAAATAAGAATACTAAATTAAAGCCACATCCAAGTCTAAAGTCGAAATTTAAATGATTAAAGTATCTACCATTAACTTCAAAATAGAGGGATAATATGGAACACATATTAAGCCGGTGAGCAATGGTGCAGCAATAAGTACACCACTATAAGGCCATTGATCGGGCACTAAGAACAAACCCCATTACTATACCACTTACCTTAGGCTAAAATTATTTTTTTTAATATAAACAAATATTCCCATTTATGTAAATTGAAATAAGAATACTAAATTAAAGCCACATTTAAGTCTAAAGTCCAAATTTAAATGATTAAAGCATTTACCATTAACTTCAAAATAGAGGGATAATATTGAACACATCTTAAGCCGGTGAGCAATGGTGCAGCAATAAGTACACCACTATAAGGCCATTGATCGAGCACTAAGAACAAACCCCATTACTATACCACTTACCTTAGGCTAAAATTAATTTTTTTTAATATAAACAAATGTTCCCATTTATGTAAATTGAAATAAGAATACTAAATTAAAGCCACATCCAAGTCTAAAGTCCAAATTTAAATGATTAAAGCATCTACCATTAACTTCAAAATAGAGGGATAATATTGAACACATCTTAAGCCGGTGAGCAATGGTGCAGCAATAAGTACACCACTATAAGGCCATCGATCGAGCACTAAGAAGAAAGCCCATTACTATACCACTTACCTTAGGCTAAAATTAATTTTTTTAATATAAACAAATGTTCCCATTTATGTAAATTGAAATAAGAATACTAAATTAAAGCCATATCTAAGTCTAAAGTCCAAATTTAAATGAGTAAAGGATCTACCATTAACGTTAAAATAGAGGGATAATATTGAACACATCTTAAGCCGGTGAGCAATGGTGCAGCAATAAGTACGCCACTATAAGGCCATTGATCGAGCACTAAGTACAAACCCCATTACTATACCACTTAGCTTAGGCTAAAATTATTTTTAATATAAATAAATGTTCCCATTTATGTAAATTGAAATAAGAATAATAAATTAAAGCCACATCCAAGTGCAAAGTCCAAATTTAAATGATTAAAGCATCTACCATTAACTTCAAAATAGAGGGATAATATTGAACACATCTTAAGCCGGTGAGCAATGGTGCAGCAATAAGTACACCACTATAAGGAAATTGATCGAGCACTAAGAACAAACCCCATTACTATACCACTTACCTTAGGCAAAAATTAATTTTTTTAATATAAACAAATGTTCCCATTTTTGTAAATTGAAGTAAGAATGCTAAATTAAAGCCACATCCAAGTCTAAAGTCCAAATTTAAATGATTAAAGCATCTACCATTAACTTCAAAATAGAGGGATAATATTGAACACATCTTAAGCCTGTGAGCAATGGTGCAGCAATAAGTACACCACTATAAGGCCATTGATCAAGCACTAAGAACAAACCCCATTACTATACCACTTACCTTAGGGTAAAATTATTTTTTTGTTAATATAAACAATTGTTCCCATTTATGCAAATTGAAATAAGAATACTAAAATATAAAAAAAGACCCATAGGTAAAAGAAAATTTTTTCTCAAAAAAAAAACCTATATAATTAGTGAAACACATGATATCGACTTAAATTAATGGTTATGAGATAGATCAAAATCGAAGAATAAGTTGTAATATGACACAATTAATGGGAAAATATAGAAAAGAAAAAAGTTATACCTTGGCAAGTTGCATGAAGCGGGTTGCCATCTATAGTTTGCATAGAGGTGGTCTGGTCGACCATTGCCTTGGCAATTGAATTCTTGCAGTATGAAGGGGCAAGCAGTTGAATTGTAAAGAGGATAAGAAGCATCATACACCCATTTTCCTTTGTAAAGATCACATCTGCTTCCATGCACATGCTGCCAAAGTTCAAAAACAAACAAAAATGCTGCAAAAGCAAAAGGACCCATCGTATATTTATTAGAGAAAAGAAAGAGAGAGGAGAATCTGTTGTTTAGAGCTCACAAATTCTGTGTGTTGGCTCTACCGAGAGGGGGGTGAATCGGTTTTTCTAGTTATTTCTAATTTTCCTAACTCTTAATGCACAATCAAAGTCAAATAAGCAACAATGAAATAAATGCAGTAAATAAGAGTAAGGGAAAGAGAAGCAAACACAAGTTTTATAGAGGTTCAGCCAATCTCTTGCCTACGTCCTCTCTCCTTGAACTCTTTGTCAAGGTTTTGATTCACCTCTTCCATGAGAATGCTTAAAAACCACTTGAAGGTGTGGCAAGACCTCTTACAATTTCTCTTGAGACTTTAGAAATCTCCTTCTAATCCTCTACCCTTGTAGTATTCCCACACTCAACAATATCAGACCTTACAAGGATAGCTCACCCCTTTGAATATCAGATTTTTCAGTGAATGGGTGAAGAACACAGAAAACAATCTCACAAAATGGAGTTACAACAAAGATTTTCAGATTTTAGTTTCTCTCTTGAAGCTTGAATACTTTGGAATGCTTGTTCTGCCTCCAAACTTCATAAATACCTCTATTTATAACCCACCAAACGGATAGAACAGTTGGTGAAGCATTTAATGCAAATACTCCCATTGAAACCCTCAAAAACTAGCCGTTATTGTCAGGTCTCGGGCAAAGGGATCGATCCCTTTTCTGGGGGGATCGATCCCTTTTCTCCAGAATGCTTTCCAAACTTCTCCTGGGTGGCTTCTAAAGTATTCTGCCAATTTGGGATCGATCCCTTTTCAGTAGGGATCGATCCCTTTTGTCCAGTATGCCCTCCTGCACTTAACTTGCTGCAAAGTTTATAGCTTTTGTGATTTTAAATCAATTCAAAATCTTCTAACACTTTTCTAAAAGTATTTACTGACTTTTTCAGTTGAAATCTCAATCCAAGACTTTGTTAAAATAGTTTTAATCATTTAGTTCATTCAAAGCAAATTTACTTGTATAAACATCATTTCTAAGCTTGCTTGAGTTTTGTCATTTTCAAAATACTTGTCAATTTAAAGCTAACAATCTCCCCCTTTTTGATATGACAAAACTTAAGGTAAATTTGCTTATGTGTTTGAAATTTGAGGTTACTTGATTTTAGAAAGATATTACTCCCCCTCAACATATTACTCCCCCTCAATGTTAGCTTCCCTTTTAAAGTACCAAGATGAATTTATCACATTAATTCTCCCACTTTTTGTCATAGCAAACAATAAAAAATGATATACTCCCCCTCAACAGGAATAAGAAACAGGGAGAATTGGTTAGTTAATTTAAAGCAATATGGCGATGAAAGATATTGAAGAACAGAGACAAACCATGGCAGAATGATAGAATAACAAGAAATATATAACATGCCATATCACAGAGGTTCAAACATCTAATAAAGTTTACAAAGATAAAAACAAAATCTGACAGTGAAGTTCAACAAGCAGAGCACAGAGGTTCAAACATCTAAGTAGAACAGGGAAAATGCACACCCTACACACAAGGAACAAAATCAACGCCTGGGAAATGTCTTATGATACTGATCCACGAAGTCCTCATGCTGCATGCGAATGTCTTGGACTTCATCAAATAAGGCAGCCTGTGTAGCCTCCATGGTGGCAAGGCGAGCGTCGACATGATCAAAGCGTTGAGTAACGGTGGCCTGGAGGTTTTAAAGCGATAGCATGATCTGGTCAAGAGATGCCGAGGTCGAGGCGGATGGGGCTGAGGATGTGGCTGCGGCAGGAGCTGCCTCTTCGTCGTCACCTTCATTACCGCCTTCTTCCGGATCATGGCTGGGAGATGCTGGAGCACCATAGGCCTTTTCCCAAACGATGGTATCACCTTGCTCACGAGAGTACCAGCCAAGATTATGCAAAGTAGCAAGGTTGATGGTGTGGCCTGCCTCTGGAAGGACGCCAGGCTCACACGAACAGTCGATACCGTGGTCGAGTAGGTAGAAGGCAAGTTGTTGTGGGAAGACAATTGTCTGAACTTTGCCAAGAGCAATCTTGATCCAATCGTGGAGAATGAAATGGAGAAGATCCGGTCGATCGCCATCAGGTGAGTGAATGTGATGAAGCCAAAACCGATCAAGTCTCCGAAGTTGGGAATATTTGGTGCCAAGTGGGCGAAGATTCCAAGAGATGATGATATGGAGAAGACGAGCAAAGACAGGAAGGTCACCTGCACGGTCATTGACGATATTGAATTCTAAGGGGACGTTGACATTTTCACGTGCAAGTCTATGCTCCGGAATTCGAAAGGCATGGGAAAAGGAATCTTTAGTGATTTCAACATCCCGACCCATAACAAATGATTGAATTCCCACTACCTTACATGGGTTATTAGGCGAATAGATAACTTTGGCATTGGAAAAGAAAGCTCGAATGATGCTCATAGGAACCAGAGTGTTGATTTTGAGAAAGTATGTCCAATGGAAGGCGTCAAATTTGGCCAAGTAGGGAAAGTTAATCAATTCCAAAAAACCGAAGTCAATTAGGCGGCAGTGCTTGACGCGCATATGGGCAAAGAGGGCATGGTAACGGTTTTTCTCTTCCGCATTCCTAAAGCAGCGATTAAAGGCGGTTGGAACGGAGGCGGAGGAAGAGGAGGGATGAGATCTTTTTTGAGAGACAGCATGTTTGACGTTGGGAGCCATGTTAAGAAAGGATGATGAGGGAAAGTTCAAAGAGGCGTTTTGTCGAGCAGGTGATGGGCACAGATTTGGGGAACTGTGGGTGAATGTGTGTGAGAAATATGATCTAATCAACAGCGGAGAGCCACAACCCAATATGCATTTAACAATTATGATAAAGAATTTCTTATGAATAACTACAACTAGGCTAAGGAAAATTCCTAGAAAAGACTAGTGCCAAATGAAGTGAAAACCTAGATAGAGAGGAAATTAATGCAAGATATGCAAATGGGTAGACAAGATATGAGCAAATAAACGTGAAATGCAAGAGAAATAGATGAAAATGAGTAAGAAATACTTACTATGAGATGTAGGGCATGAATAGTGACAAAGACAAGAGGGAAGAGAGGAAATCGAGAGTCTTGAGGATTTGGTGAGAAAAGATGATGAGAGGTGAAAGAGAAGGAGAAAAGATGAAGAATGGAGAAGAAAGGAAGCGATTTGGTGAAGAAAAGGAGTAGATCTTGAAGATTTTGTGAAGAGGAATGGAGAAGGGGGAAGGCGTGCGGATGATGGGGAAGAGGAATAGTGAAAATGAGTTGAAATCCCGATTTTAAAAGGGATTTTCGTGAATCTGGAGACGAAGGGATCGATCCCTTTATGGGACGGATCGATCCCTTTTTGGCAGTGACAAGTCTTTACCATTCGGGAATAAACGGATCGATCCCATGGAAAAAGGGATCGATCCCTCATATTCAAACCCAGAATTTTAGGCCTCAATGACCCGGAAATCAATCCAATTTGAAGAAGTATTGACTCCGTAGTCACTTGCCTCATTAGTGATGCATAAACATGATTTGAAAACAATGAAACTTATGCATTTTTACCATCTTAAAATCAAAATTTGATTGTTTTCACTTGAAATGCAGGAAATGAGATTGAAAAATGCAGAAAAAGTGCAGAAAATTGCATAAGTATGTAGAACCAATAGGTGGACATGGCTGTGATAGTGTCTTAACATTAGAAATGTGTGTTGGCAAGGGAAAGAAGTCTAACATGAGCAAAACACACAGAATTCAACATTTCAGTCTCAAGGAGCTATGAACATGAACAGTAACTCAGTAAGTTAAGGTCATGAATTGCAAGTGTAATTATATTCTTCAAATTGCTGTCTTGCAATCATCACAAGCCACCCATAAGACATTCATGCAACATCAAATTACTTCAAGGAGCATTCATAATGCCTAATTCACTTCTAAGAGTGCTAAATCTCTCCTTGTCCAAGGGTTTTGTGAAGATATCAGCTAATTGGTGCAAGGTGTCCACATACTCTAGAATTATGTCTCCTTTTTGCACATGATCTCGTATAAAATGATGTCTAATCTCAATGTGCTTGGTTCTAGAGTGTTGGATGGGATTTTTTGTAAGATTGATGGCACTAGTGTTGTCACACCTAATGGGAACTTGGTTCATTTCTATTCCATAGTCTCTCATTTGTTGCTTAATCCACAAAACTTGAGCACAGCAACTTCCGGAAGCTATATATTCAGCCTCGGTTGTGGATTGAGCTACACTATTTTGTTTCTTAGAGAACCATGAGATGAGCCTACTTCCTAAGAATTGGCATGTTCCCGATGTGCTTTTCCTATCCACTTTGCATCTACCAAAATCCGCATCGGAATAAGCATGGAGATCTAGTGTAGAATCTTTAGGATACCAAAGTCCTAAGGAGGAAGTGTCTTTGAGGTATCTAAGGATTCTTTTTACTGCTTGTAGGTGTGATTCTCTAGGGGATGACTGAAATCTAGCACACAAGCATACACTAAACATTATATCGGGTCTACTAGCAGTTAAATAAAGCAATGAGCCAATCATAGACCTATATAGTTTAGTGTCTACACATTTTCCTCCTTCATCCTTATCAAGCTTAATATTTGTGCTCATAGGTGTAGAGAAAGGTTTAGATTCATCCATTCCAAATCTTTTGAGCAAATCTTTAGTGTACTTAGCTTGATTTATGAAAATACCTTCTTTACATTGTTTAACTTGAAGTCCTAGAAAGAAGGTTAATTCTCCCATCATACTCATTTCAAATTCACCTTGCATTAGCTTTGAAAAATTTTTGCACAGTGACTCATTTGTAGAACCAAAAATGATATCATCTACATAAATTTGAACTACTAATAAGTCATGACCCTTAGATTGAATAAACAAGGTTGTGTCTACCTTTCCTCTTGTAAAACCTTTTTCGATTAAAAACTTTGAAAGTCTTTCATACCAAGCTCTAGGAGCTTGGTATAATCCATATAAGGCTTTTGAAAGTTTGAAAACATGGTTAGGAAATTTTGGATTTTCAAAACCGGGATGTTGCTCAACATAAACCTCTTCATTTATATAACCATTTAAGAAAGCACTTTTCACATCCATTTGATACAACTTAAAATCCTTATAGCATGCAAAAGCAAGTAGCATACTAATGGCTTCTAATCTAGCTACCGGAGCATAGGTTTCATCATAGTCTATTCCTTCTTTTTGTCTATAACCTTGAGCCACTAACCTAGCCTTGTTTCTAACAATAATGCTATTTTCATCCATCTTATTCTTGAATATCCATTTGGTTCCAATGATGGGATAATCTTTAGGTCTTTCTACTAATGTCCACACTTTGCTTCTCTCAAATTGATTTAATTCTTCTTGCATGGCCATAATCCAATTTTCATCATTCAAGGCCTCATCCACTTTCTTTGGCTCAAATTGTGACACAAAGGCTACATGTTGACATATGTTTCTATAGGTTGACCTAGTCCTAACTCCAATGGTTGGATCTCCAACAACGTCATTATCTTTCACATATCCAAGTTCTCTAGGACACCTAGATTCCTTCTCAATAATTTCTTGTTCCATGGATTCCTCATTTTTGTTAATAGTAAGATCTTCTAATTGTTCCCTAACATCCTTATCTTGAGAAGGGTCAACTATAGGTTCATAAAAAATCTCTACTTCATCATCAAGATTGGTTCTACTAGAAATATTTGATTCATCAAAGATTACATGTATTGACTCTTCTACAACAAGTGTTCTTTTATTGAAAACTCTATAAGCCTTAGAATTTAAAGAATAACCAAGAAAAATACCTTCATCACTTTTAGCATCAAATTTTCCTAGGTTATCTTTACCATTGTTTAAAACAAAACATTTACATCCAAATGGGTGAAAATAACTTATGTTAGGCCTTTTTCCTTTGTAAAGCTCATATGGAGTTTTCTTTAAAATAGGCCTTACCATTGCTCTATTTATGACATAGCAAGAAGTATTTATTGCTTTAGCCCAAAAATATTTAGGTAAGTTGTTTTCACAAAGCATGCTTCTAGCCATTTCTTCTAAGGTTCTATTTCTCCTTTCAACTACCCTATTTTGTTGAGGAGTTCTAGGAGCTGAAAAATTATGGCTAATGCCATTTTCATTGCAAAACATATCAAAACCAAGATTTTCAAATTATTTTCCATGATCACTTCTAATACTTGAAATGGAATAACCTTTTTCATTTTGAACAAGTTTTGAGAAAACAATGAATTTATCTAAGGCCTCATTCTTCACACTTAAAAAGAACACCCAAGTGAACCTAGTGTAATCATCAACTATCACAAATCCATAGTGTTTACCTCCTAAGCTAGTTGTCCTAGTTGGTCCAAAGAGATCTAAGTGAAGAAGTTGAAGTGATCTAGAGGTAGTGACACACTTTTTAGATTTAAATGAATTTCTTTTGTGTTTTCCTCTTACACATGCTTCACAAACTTTATCATTTTCAAATTGAAGCTTAGGTAATCCTACAACTAGGTCTCTTTTGGCTAATTTAGACAAAACATGCATGCTAGCATGGCCTAGTCTTCTATGCCATAACCAAGGTTCATATTCTCTAGTGGCCATAAAACATACATTTTTGCTATTAAGTTCATTTAAATCCACAATATAGATATTTCCTTGTCTATGTCCAATAAAAACAATTTGATTAGTTTTGGCATTAACAACATTGCAACACAAATCATCAAACATAACTTTAAATCCCTTATCACACAATTGACTAATACTAAGCAAATTATGTTTCAAGCCTCTAACATACAACGCATTCTCAATAGTTGAGAAAGAGTTACCAATGGAGCCAATTCCTTCAATTTGTCCTTTGGAGTTGTCTCCAAATGTGACTTCTCCACCGCTTTTATGCTTTAGGAACTTGAATTGACTCTTGTCACCCGTCATGTGTCTTGAGCATCCACTATCAAAGTACCAATGCTCCTTGGACTTAGCCTTGTAGCAATACTCTTCCTCCTACAAACACATCAAGCTTTCATCTTAGGTACCCAAATTTTCTTGGGTCCTTGAGAGTTAGTACTTATAATTTTAGATCCTTTAGGGATCCATTTCATCTTTAATGACTCATCACTTGAATTTAAAACATGTTTAGGTACCCAAATCTTGCAGCCATTTTTCCTCTAATCATGGTCTTCCTAGAGGTGCATGCTTGTGAAGAGTGTCCTAGTTTATTACACAATGTGCACAAAAAAAATTTTCTATCTTTAACTAGGAAGTTTTTAAGATGAGTCTCTTTGTTAGATGCATTATAACCTAACCCTTCTCTATCAAAGAATGCTCTTTGGGTCTTTAGCATTTGATCAAGTTTTTGTTGACCCATGTAAAATCTAGAAAAGGAGTTTTGCAAATTAATGCTCTTTCTATTTAATTCTTCTATTTCTAGATTTGCATTCTCTAATTTCTTTTCACATTCTAATTTAACATTCATAAGCATTTCATTCTCTTTTTTCAACTTAGAGTTCATTTTCTTATATTTTAAATTCATGCATTCAAATTCATTGGCTAACTCATCAAATGCATCTTGCAATTCATCAAAAGTATATTCATTAGTATCTAACAAGTTAGAAGTTACCTTCTCATCTTCAAAAGCCATGAAACAAAGGTTGGCTACTTCATCTTCCACATTCTCTTCATCGGAGCAATCACTATCACTCCAAGTAGCCACCATTGCCGTCTTCTTTTGTTTCTTCTCATTTTGCTTTCTATACAAAGGATAATCAAATTTAATATGACCAGGTTTTTTGCATTCATAACAAATAATTTGGTCCTTTTCTTTCCTACTAGTTTCTCCTCTATTAAAGTCTCTCCTAGGGGGTCTCCTAGAGTTACCACTAGTTCTCATCCTCATGAATTTATTAAACCTCTTAACAAACATGGCCATTTCTAAGTCCTCATCATCACCACTCTCATCATGATCTTTTGATTCCTCAATAGTGGTGGATTTTAAAGCTACTCCAACTTTCTTAGGAGGATCTTGATTTCTCTTGATTTTCATCTCATAGGTGAGTAGAGATCCCATAAGTTCATCTAATGAGAGTGTATGAGGATCCTTGGATTCCTCAATAGCAGTGACTTTAGCCTCCCATGATTTAGGTAAGCTATTGAATATCTTTTTCACCATTTCTACATTAGAATATGTCTTGCCTAAGGCTTTAAGACCATTTATGATGTTAGTAAACCTAGTAAACATGTCACTAATTGATTCATCATTCTTCATTCTAAATAATTCATAGTCTTGTGTGAGCATGCCTACTTTGGTTTCTTTGACTTGTGTGGTTCCCTCATGTGTGATAGCTAGTTTATCCCAAACTTGTTTAGCATTCTCACATTGTGACACTCGATTATACTCATTTGGTCCTAATGCACAAAAGAGTGTGTGCATTGCTTTAACATTAAGTTGTGTCATCCTAATATCATTAGTATCCCATTCATCTTCTTTCTTAGGCACATCCGTCCCATCTATTTTCTTAATAGGGATAAGGGGACCTTTAACAATAATTCTTCATACTTCATAATCATTGGATTGAATAAATAGCATCATTCTAGTCTTCCAATAAGCATAGTTTTCACCATTAAAGAGTGGAGGTCTAACCGTAGAGTGTCCCTCTCCTACCAAGGGTGTAGACAAACTAGTTTGAGCCATTAGTGATCGTTTATACTCGATAGATGTTAATCTAAGTCAATCTCGAGCCCAAGCTCTGATACCAATTGTTGGCTCTACCGAGAGGGGGGTGAATCGGTTTTTCTAGTTATTTCTAATTTTCCTAACTCTTAATGCACAATCAAAGTCAAATAAGCAACAATGAAATAAATGCAGTAAATAAGAGTAAGGGAAAGAGAAGCAAACACAAGTTTTATAGAGGTTCGGCCAATCTCTTGCCTACGTCCTCTCTCCTTGAACTCCTTGTCAAGGTTTTGATTCACCTCTTCCTTGAGAATGCTTACAAACCACTTGAAGGTGTGGCAAGACCTTTTACAATTTCTCTTGAGACTTTAGAAATCTCCTTCTAATCCTCTACCCTTGTAGTATTCCCACACTCAACAATATCAGACCTTACAAGGATAGCTCACCCCTTTGAATATCAGATTTTTCAGTGAATGGGTGAAGAACATAGAAAACAATCTCACAAAATGGAGTTACAACAAAGATTTTCAGATTTCAGTTTCTCTCTTGAAGCTTGAATACTTTGGAATGCTTGTTCTGCCTCCAAACTTCATAAATACCTCTATTTATAACCCACCAAACGGATAGAACAGTTGGTGAAGCATTTAATGCAAATCCTCCCGTTGAAACCCTAAAAAACTAGCCGTTATTGTCAGGTCTCGGGCAAAGGGATCGATCCCTTTTCTGGGGGGATCGATCCCTTTTCTCCAGAATGCTTTCCAAACTTCTCCCGGGTGGCTTCTAAAGTATTCTGCCAATTTGGGATCGATCCCTTTTGTCCAGTATGCCCTTCTGCACTTAACTTGCTGCAAAGTTTATAGTTTTTGTGATTTTAAGTCAGTTCAAAATCTTCTAATACTTTTCTAAGAGTATTTACTGACTTTTTCAGTTGAAATCTCAATCCAAGACTTTGTTAAAATAGTTTTAATCATTTAGTTCATTCAAAGCAAATTTACTTGTATAAACATCATTTCTAAGCTTGCTTGAGTTTTGTCATTTTCAAAATACTTGTCAATTTAAAGCTAACACTGTGATTCTGGGTTTATAAGAAAAAAACAAGGTACAAAGATACGAAGAAACTTCGAATTGGATGCTGTAATTCGTAAAAGCAATGGCAACGCAACAGAGATATTGCAAATGTCACAAACAAATTAGCATTACTAGGGAGAGATAGAGGAGATAGGCAAAAGAAAGTTGTGAGAAATTGGTTTATTGTTCGTCTTTTTATAGGGGATGGGCTCACTAAGAAAACGTAGTTGAAGCTAACATTAATAAAGAAGAATCAGTCACTCTCTTTGAGTCTCGCCCTTGCCCCAAGTTTGGGCTGACTCAGATGAAAACCAAATCAGAACAAAATCAAAAAAGAAAAATCAAGCCACATGCTTATAGAGATTTATAGAAGTAATTAACGTCAATCAATTCCATAATTGAATGAAACTTAATGCAAATTACAAATTTGAAGCGGTCAATGGGTTTACATAGAAAGTAAACTAATCGTATAAATCATAAATGTATACTAATCGTATTCAGCCTTAATTTTGGTAATCTTGTTTTTAGGTGCACATATATGTAACCAAGTTATTGTTAGGGGTGTAAAACGGGCCTAAGCCCGCGGGTCAACTCGTTAAACCTGCGGGCTTTTAAGGGCTGGTTTTGTTTTTTTAGGCCCGTTTTCGCGCGGGCCGGTTCACAAGCCCGCGGGCCTCCATTTAGGCCGCTTTTTTTTATTTTTTATATAATTTGTTTTTTAATCAAATTATTAATGTATTTTTATTTCTTACAATTACAAAATAATACATGACATGATTTTAATATATTCTAACAAAAAAATGAATTCATGTAATTTTATTTTGAATTCAAACCATGACATTATATGTATGATAGTGAAAAAAAATAAGTTGGAAGAGTTTAATATTTAATAGATATTTATGTTTTTTCAAAATTGTATTTATATATGAATTTTAATATTTTTAAATTTTATTTTTATTATTTTTATTTAAAAATACGTAGCCCGCGGGCCAACCCGGTCTGTATTAAAAACGGACCGAGCATATACAATTTGGCCCGTTTAAAAACGGGCCTAAATGGGCTTGACCCGTTTAAGCCCGCATCCGTGTAGCCCGCCCCGCGCCCGCACCGGCCCGCCCGTTTTACACCCTTAGTTATTGTTTTAGGCTTATCATCACCTCTTAGTTGTACTATTGGGCTTTTTCTGTGGGCATGCATGCTTGTTGAGAGCTGCTATTCATACCCACCTTTTTACTCATTTTACCCTATTTCCTTTGTTGTGTTACTGTTCATTTAGAGATAAATGAGGTATGAAGAGCAAAAAAAGGTAGATTTAGTCATTCTCATGCCTGCTAGGTCACTGTCGTTATATTATTCATCAACAATACAAAACAATTTGTTGTTGATGTGTAGTTTTATTTCCTCTTTGTTTATTTTTATATTTCTAATTTAATTTTTTATATTGCTTTGTCTTTCTGTTTTTTGAATTGGTTTTTCATTTTTATTGTTCTTTTTCTATTTTTTATAATTATTAATTTTTTTATTATTTTATGTAATTTTAGGGATAATAATGCAATTTTAATTTCTATAAAATATTATCAATGTATTTTTTTACTGAAAAATGTAATTTTTTGTATATTAATATTAGTTATTCAATTTCATTTGGGCTGTTCCACATCTAGATTTCACAGGTGAGCTATTTTAGTAAGCCATAATTTATTGTAAGCCATGTAGTAATTACCAAATATATTATAAATGGTGAAAAATAATTTTAATATAATTTTTTATTTTTATCAAGACACATAAGCCAGTTGCAATTACCAAATATATCTGAAATCATATCTTATAGTTGACTTAATTTATTGTAATAAAATATGCACTTGTATTATTGGCAAAATTATAGTAACGTTAATGCTTTGGAATAAATGTAAAATTCAAAATTGACTACCAATTAATTTAAATAGGTATTTAATTGATAATAAATACATACTATAAAATTAATTACAATTAAAATATACTCAATATATTTTCGATTAATATCCAATACACCATCAGTAGAGTTTTTTGATTCCACAAGCGAAGTTAGAATAATAACACACGTCTTTTAAAAATATTAAAAAAATAAAAATAAATAAAATAGAGCATGTCATTATCCTTACCCCACGTGTAGAGTCAATAAACTCTACTGTCGGTATATTGGATAATTATCAACATATTTTTAATATTTAGTTGTCGTGAAACATTATAATATTGTAATATTATTTTTTATAAAATATTATTAATGTAATTTTTTTTGTATATTAATGTTAGTTATTAACATTTGCAATTTCATTCGTGCTAGTCCACATCTGGAATTCGAGGTGCAAAATGAGTTCACGCCATAGTTGTTAATACCATTTCGGTTTCGGTCACACCGGTTGGTACACGTCAATTTTCATAAAATTCGATACACTTGAGTTGATTTTTCGTACCAATTTTGGCACCAGGTAATATCAGCTGGTTTCGGTCAATTTTGGTGAAATTTACTGTTTCTTTTGGTACACAAAAATTAAAAGAAAATTGAATTTTTGTTGTTTTATTATATTTTTTGTTATTGAAATAAAATTAATAAATACATAAATAATGAATTAAGTAAATGCATTAACAAATTTAATTATTTTAAAAATAATTATTATTTGTTGTACAAGTAACTTTATTAATTTTATACTTGTCGTTATCAATGTTAAATGTTTTATATGTTTATTTTGCTTATTATTAATAATATTATTACATGCATGAAAAGTTTATAAAGATTATTAAATTAAACTAAAAAATCCAAAATAATATAACAAAACAAATGCTACTGATATATCTCATTGTAAAAAGAAAAAAACAAAACACTTTCCGATACGAAATTTACAACCTTGGTTCATGCTTGTGTGGCAACATTATCAACTTAGTTTGAAGTGATACATTAAATAAAAAGTTACAATTATAATCAAATATTACATTTCTAGAACTTGTAACCGTATGTAATTCACTTAATAATTTGACTGACTGAATAATATATAACTAGACTAAATAATTAAATTCACATTCACACACATAACTGACTTAGTTGAATCTTGATAATGTTGGAAACATAATTAACATCAAGATTTAGAGGAAATTTTCGGAGAATCAAAAAGAGTTTGAGACTTTATGGTTTTTCGAATTTGTGATATTATAAGTTATAGGGAGGTAGTTTTGGGTGACAGAACTGTAAGGTTTTGTTGTCTCTGTTTGTCATGTCATACACGAAAATAAGCAGTGGATTAGAAAAACAACGAAACCAAAATCACTAGGATCATTCAACAAGATTGTTTTTGGAATAGAATCTAATCTTTTTGGTGTGACTCGTGTAGGAATGTTCAACTTTTGAATTTGGCAACCCACGAACAGCCCTCGATTTATCGTTAACTCAAGACTCCTAGCTGAGAGAAGCCCTCTAACGTTATCCACACGAGTAGGATGCAAAACAAGACTTTTGCCTGAGACAAGGTGCGATCGAAAGCAAAAGGAATGAGGAAGGGAATTGTTTTCTGAGAGTGTTAGCTCCAAGAGGTAGAGCAGCTATCAAAATATTCTCTCTAACTTTTAGACTTAATGTTGTTTTTATAGTACCTCTTAACAAAACCTTAAAAAGGCCTTAGCCTTAGTCCAATTAAATTGGGTCTTTTGGGCCTTTTAAAATTACTTAATCCAAATCCAATTGATTCTAGGACATACTCTAACAATCTCTTACTTGCACTACAACCAATTGGTTATGCATTTGGATTAATAATTTAGTATGCATATGAATTATTAAATTAATAATTTATAATTATAATCTCATTATAATTAAAAAAACCAAAATACCCTTTAGTAATCTCGGGCTAAAACTATCATTAATTAAATCTCGAATTCTAATTAGAACAGGATTCTAGTCACACTAGGAATCCTATTTGTACTAGGATTCATCACATAGATCCAACTTCAATTACCTTGTTTTGGTCATACTTTTATTGCGTGTGACCCTTTAGGTTTCATTATGTTGGCAGTGATTCAGAATCTCATTCATAAATCACAAGCCAAGATTGGCATCTAGCAAAGCATCATGGCTACCCAAGTAATGAAAATGTCGGTGAGTTGAAGACAACCTTTCAATGAGCAATTACCGTATAATTTGATCCTTTCGTCACCTAATATCTCAGTTCAACTACATTGTTTCTCAATTTTAAGATAAATGATTTAATCAAATCAATTCAAGATCTCATCTTAAATCTCATTTGTACTGTGGCCATAGATTTTCAATCATTAATCTTTATTGAAAGACCTTGAGATATAGACTCTTGTTACCAAGAGGGACAAATCCTATCTTGATCACTCACAACCCTCATATGATTCATGATGTACCCAATTCTGTCTTACTTGCAACCCTCATTGAGCTACGTTTACCAACATCAAAGTACACCAATCCACACATAGGATACCATGGTGATCTCAAGTTTAAAAATCACATATACTATTACCATTTGAGAACATCTAATGACACTCAATGTAACTGTTAGCTTTAAATTGCCATATATATTTTGAAATGACAAAAACTTAAGTAAGCTTTAATGTTTTAATTCATATTGTAAATTTGCCTTATCAGACATGATTTTCTCAATCCATTTTTAAGTGTTCATATCAAACATTAAGACCATGATTAATGATATATTCTTATAGGTCTTAATACTTTATAAAATGGTTTTCAATATTAAGTAATTTTCTCAAGAATTATTGAACATGAGTTTAGAAAATTAATTATAAGTTTTTGGACAATATTTTCATTTGAGAAAGTCAAGGAAAACTCCCTTAAAGCTTATAAATGTTTTGGGTTGAATTAAAATCAAAAGCCATATCATTTCTAACCCAAAAGTGCAGGAAAAACTCATTCTGGAAGCATGGGATCGATCCCCTAAGGAAAGGGATCGATCCCTTTTTGGCAGAATGCCCTGGAAGCCTAGAATGAAGCATGGGATCGATCCCTTTTGCAAAAGGATCGATCCCTTTATGTCAGAAAGTCCCCAACGGCTAGTTTCTGTTTTGGCTCCAACCAACGTCCACAAACCACCCAATGGACTATAAAGAGAGGCTTAGAAGCTAAAGGAAGGAAGATGAACTACTCAATCAAGTCCAATACTCATTTTCATCAAATCCTCAAGCCTCAAACAAAAAATCAAGAGCTATAAAGTCTTCATCTTCCATCATTCACATATTTCTTGTATAGCTTAGTACAAATCTTGTATAGGCTTTTTCTTGTGCTTAATCTCTATAATCATTTGCCTATCTAGAGGCCCTTCTTTGATTACACAATTTGTAAACCAATCCATTCCTTGTAAAAGGGGAGGTTTCTCTTTAGCCTAAGAAAAAGATGGAGGTTTCTCTTTAGCCTAAGAAAAAGAGGGAGGTTCCTCTTGAGAGGGAGGTTTCTCTTGAGCCTTGAAAAAGAGAGAGGTTTCTCTTGAGCCTAGAAAAAGAGAAAGGTTTCTCTTTAGCCTAGAAAAAGAGGGAGTGTAATACAAATTCAAAGATAGTGAATTTGGGGAAAATCCTTGGGAGCGTCTCAAGGTAGAGGACGTAGGCAAGGTTGTCGAACCTCTATAAATCACTTGCGTAAACTTCTCTATCCTTACTCTCTTTACTTATTTGCAATTATATTTGTGCTTATTGTATTGAATCTATATTGCATAATTGAGCAGTCTAGAGAACTTAAAAGATATCAATATAGGCTAGAGAATTTACAAGAATCGAAAAACGAGCTTAAGGTTAGCGAAAAACCGATTCACCCCCCTCTCGGTATAGCCTATAGAGCCAACAATTGGTATCAGAGCTTAGGCTCGAGATTGATTTAGACTAACCTCTATTGAGCAAAACGATCATAAATGGCTCAGTTGAATGTAGGCACACCCTTAGGAGAAGAGGGACAATCATTAGTTAGACCTCCACTCTTCAATGGTGAGAATTATTCATATTGAAAAATTAGAATGATGTTATTTGTACAATCAAATGATTATGAAGTGTGGAGAATTATAGTGAATGGTCCTAGAATTTTCATGAAGAAAGTAGATGGAAAAGATGTCCCTAAGAGTGAGGATGAGTGGGACACAAATGACATGAGATTGGCACAAATGAATGCCAAGGCTATGCACACCCTCTTTTGTGCTTTAGGTCTCAATGAGTATAATAGAGTCTCCTTATGTGAAAATGCTAAGCAAATATGGGACAAATTGGCCATCACACATGAAGGGACCAATCAAGTGAAAGAAACCAAAGTAGATATGCTCACAAATGATTATGAGCTTTTTAGAATGAAAGAAAATGAGTCCATGAGTGAAATGTACACTAGGTTCAATAACATAATTAATGGACTTAAGGCATTAGGCAAGAGCTATTCCAATGTAGAAATGGTTAAGAAAATTTTGAATAGCTTGCCAAAATCTTGGGAGGCAAAGGTGACTGCAATAGAAGAATCTAAGAATCCTAACACCTTGTCTCTAGATGAACTTATGGGCTCCCTACTTACATATGAAATGAAATTAAAAAGAAATGAAGAGCCTTCAAAGAAAGTAGGGGTAGCACTTAAGTCTTCCACTCATAAGGACATTAAAGATGATAGTGATGAGAGTGGAAATGAGGAAGAAAAGGAAACGGCAATGTTTGCCAAAAGATTCAATAGGTTCATGAGAATGAATGAGAGAGAGCAAAATAGGAGACATCATAGGGGAGAGTCAAGTAGAAGAGGAAAAGACCCCTTAGTGTGTTATGAGTGTAATGAACCTGGTCATACTAAGTTAGATTGCCCCTTACTTAGGAAGGACAAGGATAGGAAACCTAAGAAGAAAGCATTTGTGGCTGCATGGAGTGATAGTGATAGCTCCGATGAGGAAAATGTAGATGAAGAGGTAGCCTACTCATGCTTTATGGCCATTAGTGATGATGAGGCTAGTAGTAGCTTTAGTGAAAATAATGATTTTACATTTAATGAGCTACAAAATGCCTTTAATGATTTAGCAAATGAATTTCAATGCATGAACTCCAAATATAAGAAAATCATTACTAAGTTAAAAATAGAAAATGAAGCCTTGATAAGTACTAAGCTAGAATTTGAAAAGAAATTAGAAGAGGCTAACTTAGAGATAAATGAGTTAAATAAAAAGAATACAAATTTGCATAACTCATTTACTAGGTTTTATATGGGTCAACAAAAACTAGATCATATGTTAGAGACCCAAAGAGCTTTCTTTGATAAAGATGGGTTAGGTTATAATGCAATACAAAAAGAAACTCATCTAAAGAATTTCCTTGTGAGCAAAAATACTATGCATGATTTATCTCTTACATGCTCACTATCCAATAGAATAGGACACTCTTCACAAGCATGCACATATAGAAAAACCACATTTAGAGGAAGAGTAGTTAGAAAAAATGTGGGTGCCAAAGCATGCAATAAATAACGATGAATTTTGCTTGAAATGGATCCCAAAAAGATCAAAAATTATTTGCACTAACTCTCATGGACCCAAGAAAATTTGGGTACCAAAACATGCTTAAATTGTTTGTTTTAGGAGTGTTAGAGCATGGAGTTACAAAGAAACAATGGGGTTTGAATGCTCTACACATCTCTATGGAGATTGCTTGTACCAATGAGAAAAAGGAAAAGCTTGAGGATCCATCCTTAGGAAAAATCACAACAATTTTTCAAAGAAAGGCCTAAGGTGGATTCAACAATTCAAGGCAAAGCATTCTCTAGCAAAGGAGTATTGTAAGCTTAATTCCTTACTCCTTAACCTCTTTATTGTTTATGCCTTGATGATATGGTTTGTTAATGATCCTTGGTGCATTGTGAGTTGAATGAATAAAGAAAAGGCATGTTGAATGATTTTTGATTGGTTAATGGATAGTTCTTGAGGCATTGGATGATTGGATGAAAAGAATGTTTAGTTATTTTGAAATGATTATTATATTTCTGCATTTTGAGCAAGTTTTCTATGTGTTGATAATGTATTTACTTGCCTCAAATTGCCAAATATGTCATATATGCAAAATGTCATGTCATGTGCATTAATGAAGAACTTGTATGTTGGAAATCATGGCATAATGTTCACAAGTATGATGATTTGATGTTATATGTGCTTAAAACCTATGTGAACAAGTTTGTTTTGACATATTTATGAAATTCAATGCATTGGTTTTGCCAAAACAAGCATAAATCTCCAAATGACCTCCTTTGAGGCCAAAAATGCATTTTTTGGTAAAAATCCTTCCAATATTGCAAAATCTATTGTTAAATGGTTTTTCATTCATGTTTTACAAATGTTTAAACCCTTACTTAGACTTAAAATACTCAAAAACGAAGTTTTGGCACCTCAAAGGTTGGATTTTCTGTCAAAAACTGTAGAAATAGGATGAGGGATCGATCCCTCAACAAGCAGGATCGATCCCCCTTGAGCAGAATGCAGAATTTGTGCATTCTGGAACTAAGGGATTGATCCCCCTCCTAAAGGGATCGATCCCCCCAAGCCCAAATGGCTTTTCTGCATGTTTTCAACCGAAATTGAGAAGAACTTTTCATTGTTTTGATACTTTCTCTCTTCTCAACTTAAAAATTCATTATTTTAACTTCTTTTTGATGATCTTTAAACTATGAAAATTCATTTTTCATTGATATCATGCCTCAACTCCATCAATTTGTATCATTTCCAACAAATAGTATCACTTTCAACGATAAATATCATTTTTCTTGAGCTCACAAGTGCAAAACCAGTTTTCTCATTAAAGATGGTCCTGAATTACGTAAATCTTGAAATAATCCTGAAATATACTTTCAATGAATGCTTAAACATAATTTTGAGATTTATTTCAATGATTTGAGAATTTGATGAACTTGTGCATAATGAATATTCTTCATTCCTTTTGCTCATCTTAGTCAAGCATGCATATAGGATTATGTCTCTTAGCTTGACTCATCAATTCCACACTAGGTTTCATGATAATTATACATCTAGTGGATTGATTCCAAATGTAAATTCAACAATTGGTAATGGTCATTGGCCTATAATTTGTGATGGTAAATGGATCCTAAATGTTCAAATGCATGAAACTTTATCATCCATGTACTTAAATTTTTCTTATGGCCAAATTAGTAAAGAACTTGGGCTTTAATGACAACACCAACAATTGATATACATGCATTGTATCTTGATTGTTTTGATGTTGAACATGCATGTTTACTTTAGTTGAATCAATAATCATGCCTATGAGATGAGAATAGTTGTTTTCATGATATTATGTGCTTAACCTCACTCATAGTTTATGGATTTTAATGATAAATATATTTTAGCTTGATAATATTGATTCACTTAGGTGAAGCCATTTTAGTTAAAATAGCATATACCCTCTAGAACGTTAAATGATGATAACAACTAGGGATATGGCTCATAATTGATTAAAATGGTAATTTTGAATCTTTCCTTGCTCATAATTGGTTAAGGACTTGAATTGGAAAATGGGCATAGGATATTTGTACTTGAAACCATGGAAGAAAATGTGTTTGCTTGAATACCTTGTTTGTTTGAATCTTCAATATGGTATAATTTTGTGAATATGAATATGGATTAATGCTTTATGATAGTGTGCTAATGATTAATTAATCATTATGCATATTTGATGATATGTGTTGTGTTCTTGCATATTTAGAATGACTATTTTCTTGACATGAACACACTACACATAAATATTGGATTCATGCAAAATGACTAAGTCAATCATTAGTAACAATTGGTATTTAGATTGAAATAACAATTAGTATCATTGGCAACCATAGTTTCAACAATTGGTAAGCCAAAACTAAATTGCCAATTGGTATGAGCTTTAAATTGACAATTCTTCTCATGCTCTTTAGATTGAAATGACAAATAGGGAAGAATACATATAAGACACTTTTGCATGAAACACTTTTTTGCTAGAATTTGTGATTAGTTGATATATGATTTAATTCTAAGCACATTCTTTCTTGAAAATGATTTATGAGCTCATGTATTCATATGTTATATAATGTTAGCTCATAATCATGATGTATTGCCATGCACCTTAGTTGGACCTTAAAAGATCAATTGATATACTTAGGTGCCCACAATATTTCTTACCAATTGAGAACTTATTGCGAAATTATTTATAAACAATTGGTATAGGATCATAAGTCATATTCTTTGAAATAATATTTCATACTCTTGGAGAATATTGACTTATTTATTTGTGCTATGAGTCCCATGTACTAACATGTTTCTTGTTGGATGGAACATATTTATCTCTTCTCACATAGCCATGATTTTAGGGGGAGCATATTTTTTATTATTTTTCTTTCTTTTTGCTATGACAAAAAGGGAGAGAGATAGATATTAAAAGGGCGAGATATTAAGGGGGAGAGATAATAGGGGAGAAATAGTTTGAAAATTCATTTTCAAAACCCATGCTTATATTAAGGGGGAGCTTTATAAAATCCTGCTTTATTTGAGGGGGAGTATTTTATGAAAGAATTTTCAAAGCAAATTTACATTAAGTTTTGTCATATCAAAAAGGGGGAGATTGTTAGCTTTAAATTGCCATATATATTTTGAAATGACAAAACCTTAAGTAAGCTTTAATGTTTTAATTCATATTGTAAATTTGCCTTATCACACATGATTTTCTCAATCCATTTTTAAGTGTTCATATCAAACATTAAGACCATGATTTAATGATATATTCTTATGGGTCTTAATACTTTATAAAATGGTTTTCAATATTAAGTAATTTTCTCAAGAATTATTGAACATAAGTTTAGAAAATTACTTATAAGTTTTTGGACAATATTTTCATTTGAGAAAGTCAAGAAAAACTCCCTTAAAGCTTATAAATGTTTTGGGTTGAATTAAAATCAAAAGCTATATCATTTCTAACCCAAAAGTGCAGGAAAAACTCAATCTGGAAGCATGGGATCGATCCCCTAAGGAAAGGGATCGATCCCTTTTTGGCAGAATGCCCTGGAAGCCTAGAATGAAGCATGGGATCGATCCCTTTTGCAAAAGGATCGATCCCTTTATGTCAGAAAGTCCCCAACGGCTAGTTTCTGTTTTGGCTCCAACCAACGTCCATAAACCATCCAAGGGACTAGAAATAGAGGCTTAGAAGCTAAAGGAAGGAAGAGGAACTACTCAATCAACTCCAATATTCATTTTCCTCAAATCCTCAAGCCTCAAACAACAAATCAAGAGCTATAAAGTCTTTATCTTCCATCATTCACATATTTCTTGTATAGCTTAGCACAAATCTTGTATAGGCTTTTTCTTGTGCTTAATCTCTGTAATCATTTGCCTATCTAGAGGCCCTTCTTTGATTACACAATTTGTAAACCAATCCATTCCTTGTAAAAGGGGAGGTTTCTCTTTAGCCTAAGAAAAAGAGGGAGGTTTCTCTTGAGCCTTGAAAAAGAGAGAGGTTTCTCTTGAGCCTAGAAAAAGAGAGAGGTTTCTCTTGAGCCTAGAAAAAGAGAGAGGTTTCTCTTTAGCCTAGAAAAAAAGGGAGTGTAATACAAATTCAAAGATAGTGAATTTGGGGAAAATCCTTGGGAGCGTCTCAAGGTAGAGAACGTAGGCAAGGTTGCCGAACCTCTATAAATCACTTGCGTAAACTTCTCTATCCTTACTCTCTTTACTTATTTGCAATTATATTTGTTCTTATTGTATTGAATCTATATTGCATAATTGAGTAGTCTAGAGAACTTAGAAAATATCAATATAGGCTAGAGAATTTACAAGAATCGAAAAACAAACTTAAGGTTAGCGAAAAACCGATTCACCCCCCCTTTCGGTATAGCCTATAGAGCCAACAGTAACAATCCACATAGAGTTCTCAAGATGGTCAATCCAATGTATTCATTCACAATGATCCCCCATGTGTTGATTTGGATATCACCATATCCATGACTTATGAGATCAGTCACCCAAAGGAATCTAACACATTTTAGTCTTACCGTATCACTAATGTCCCTTCTCAGTGATATTATGATTAAGGATATTGAAGAATAGTATTCTTTGTATCATAAGGATCTCATTATCAAAGTCACTACATTGATTCCTTTGATACAAATTCACTATTCTTGGGACTTTATCATTTGATTATGACTTGATCAAATTAAATATAGTCAACAATGATAAATAACTGCCATGTATTATTAAATAACAGAAACAATCACAATGTCATAAGTGTAATACAAGTCCAAATCTAATTGGCTCATAGTGCATATACTAACAAGAAGATTTACAGATGTTGAGTTGTTTTTTTTAGGGGGTGGGTGGGTGGGGGGGATGTGGAGGGGGCTTTTAAATTGTAATAGCTGAAGTTAAGTTGGTAAGTTCGAGTATTGGCATGGCACCTTATGAGGCCTTGTATGGCAGACGATACAAATCCTAGATAGCATGGGAAGGAGTGGGGGACCGTAAATTGTTAGCTCCCGATTTGGTCGAGCAGGCTTCTCGTGATGCATGGATGATCTGTGAGAGGCTCAGAACGGATCAAAGTTGGTAGAAGAGTTATGCACATACCAGATGCCGACCATTAGAATTTGTAGCGGGTGATTATGTATTTTTAAAGGTCTCACCGTCCAAAGGTATAATGAGATTCAGGAAGAGAGGAAAGTTGAGTCCCCGATACATTGGGCCTTATGAGATCTTAGATCGCATAGGAGATGTGGCATATCGGTTAGCACTACCACCAGAGTTGTCAGGAGTGCATAACGTATTCCAAGTCTCAATGTTGAGAAAGTACCATCCAGATCCTTCCACGTGATTCAACATGAGCCATTGGAGATCAGAGAGGACATGAGTTACGTTGAGAAATCGGTACGGATCCTGGATAGGAAGGATAAAGTACTGCGATCTAAGACGATTCCTTTGGTTAAAATGCTCTGGCAGTATCATAACGAGGAGGAGGCTACTTGGGAGTTAGAGAGCCTTATGCGTGAGAGGTATCCAGAGCTCTTCCAGTGACAGGTCCAAGTTAAATTTGGAAGACCAAATTTCTTAAGGTGGGGAGAAATGTAAAACCCGAATTTTATTATACTATATACTATAATTGTAAATGATTGATAGTGGAAATAAATATTGAAGGTGAAATTCCACTTTCTATTATGAAGGTTATTAGAACTATAATTTATAATATAATGCACAAGAATTGAAAAGAGAATTGATTAGTGTAAATGTTTTATTTTAATGGCAGAGAAATTAAAGACAAGTATGAAAATAAGTCAATGCCAGCAGAAAATTTGCTGCTGCACGCCACCTTCTAATTAGAGAGGAAGTTGGCTGTGTTGGACGAAATGAGAAGGGAGAAATGTTAAGTCAATATGAGATGTGTTTTAATTGGACAAGGAATAAGACAAAGGTGTAATAAGTCAAGAAAACTTGAAGAAAAAATGAAAGATATTTGCTGCATGCCGTTCCTTTTGGCTGGAATCTTCTTCACCATTTAATGAAAGTAGAAAATTGCACCAACCATTTCCTTAGATTGCCATATTTTCTTCACCATTTAATGAGATATAAGACAAGGTAATGATGAAGAAAGGGATAAGAAGTTACGAGACTTTGATGATAGAACATATATAGATGACTAAGTGAAACAAACTCAAACATAATTCTTCTTCATGATCGACAATACTCAGGTTGTCTTATAACTCATTTCTGCTGTGTTTCACTCTTATATCTCCCACGTTTAGTTAGCAAAACTACAACCTCTTGCTATCTAATTATCTAACACTCCTCTATACACTTTCCTTCACCCTCAAACCATCCAAGAAACCAAGAAAGGAAGGACGACGAGGGAGGAAACAACAACAACTTGGAGTTGTGCTGGTTCGGGTAAACAAAGGTAAAGGAATTTCCAGCCAACGTTGTTTGTATTTAATCCTTGGTTTATAGTGATGATATGCTAAGTAGGAGACGTGTAGGTATATTACTTGGCATGAAAGTATGTAGTAAGTTAACATGGCTAAATTCTTAATGGTTGGGGACGTTAATGGTTGAACATAAGCTGCTGTGTTATGCATATGTAATGTGAGTAGAGGAAACACAATGGGCGAATGTGATATCCAACTGCTAGACAAATAGGCGAGCAAAGAAATTAGGATACTCGCCCAAAGGATGAGGCGAGCTTAATGAAATGAATGAATCGGCGATATACATGTTCGCCAACATTTTTGGATAATCAGAATGATCGCCCAAATGGGCGAGGGCGTATGATCGCCCAAAATACATGGAAATTGTGACCACCCGAAAGGGCGAGAATGACTACTATTATGATCGCCCATGTGAAACTTTAGTCATCGCCAATGAGGCGAGTAGGAAATAAAAAACTCAAATGCATAGGCATGGCGAGTTGAAATGATTGGGCGAGGTCCCACAAATAAGCCAATATATGAATGGTGAGTAACGTTGGGCGAGCTCCCATGTGTAAGTCAAATAACGAATGGCGAGCTCAGTTGGGCGAATGGCGAGCTCAGTTGGGCGAGCTGTAGATTAGTCTCAAATCTCACCAAAGTGATTGGAAATATTTGAAAAGAAATATTAATAGTTTTAGGAAATATTCGAAAAGAAAATATTAATAGTTTTAATAAATTATTTTGCAGTCGGGAATTAAGTACTTGGTAAAAGCGATCGGGAAGGTGATCAGGAAGCAAGGCTACGTAAGACTAGGTAAGGGAGATGTGTGTGAAGTGAATGCATGTCCTGTAGAGTTAAATTTTATGAAAGTATTGAGAAATTGTTTTGGTTTATGACATGCATTAATTTGATAAATCGTTTTGATTTGGGCGAACCGGTAAAGGGCGGGCGAGCCAAAGTGGGCGAACCCTTTTATGATGTATTGGGCAGGCGACCCAGTTTTAATAAAAATGGGCGAGTTGACCATGGGCAATGTCATAATGGGCGAATTGACTATGGGCAATGCCACAATAGGCGAATTGGCCATGGGCGAATCGCTATGGGTGAGCCAGTTTAACTTGTTTTTAAATTCTAAAGTTGGCGGGCGAACACAAGTTCACCGCAATGGGCGAACGGACCATGGGTGAGCCGCTATGGATGAGTTGACCATGGGCGAGCTAATTTAACTCATATTTTCTCAGGCGTAATTTTTTATGAAAATTTGTGCTGTTTTTATTATGTTTGTAAATAGAAAATATAAAACCTTTTTGGAAAGCAAATCATTTTGAAAAAATGATGAAATTATGAAATATTCCTTAAAGGTTAGTTGTGAGATATAAAGTGATTTTTGAGACTTTAGGCCCCGAGTTCATGCATTAATATTCACGTAACTGAGTGACTCGCCTGAGGCGATGGCTCGGGTCGATAGACCAACGGGTGCACCCCAGGGCATCATAAGGCTGATGGACCCGCCAAGTCATCAGAGGTCTTGAGGTCAATTGGCAAGTAGACCCGAGGACCATCTATATATTATGGCCATAGATCTAGCCGAGATAGCCGTGAAGGGCGATGGCCTATGGGTGCACCCTAAAAGCGGACGACTTGTGTTCCTGGGGGAACAATGAGAGCATGATTTGTTTGTTGTCTAGTCTCAACTTATTGATTTCTGTTTACTGGAAGGATCTATTGAATCCTGTTTACTATTTACTATATCCAATGTTTTCCTACTAGGTTTATTGTTAAGAAAAATAAATGTATTTGGGGGATATAGTTTTATTTGCATAAAGCAGTATACACCTTCCTTACTGAGCACATTGTCGCTCACTCCTTATTTTTCACTCCACAGATTATTGATTTCGGACTAAGAGAATTACTTTCCAAAGATTATCGACTGCTAGA
This sequence comes from Heritiera fomes, assembly GCA_032173925.1. Taxonomy (NCBI): domain Eukaryota; kingdom Viridiplantae; phylum Streptophyta; class Magnoliopsida; order Malvales; family Malvaceae; genus Heritiera; species Heritiera fomes. The sequence goes on from JAPDPM010000017.1 coordinate 2,282,029, forward strand.
GTCGGCAGATATTCGATATCAAAAGTTCAATATTTTCTTTTATATATTCAATGAAATTGTACGGTACTACATTAAATAGAAGGGAATGTATATACATCTTAAGGAAATAATGTAACAATTCATATTTCTATATTAGTACGAGGAATAAAAGTACTAATTCTTATTAAAGTGTTAGGAGTTGTTAGGCATCACAGACAACCCAACCGGTAAGTAAGTGTGCTTTATAAGTTAATATTATGTTATATTATAGATTTGGGATGTTACAGATTTAATGGTATCAGAGCAGGGTTGGTCGGATGTCTAATGATGCTTAAAATGAAAAATGAATGGTAAACATTCCCTGTAGTACTATATAATTTGAATATATAATTGATATATTAATGATAAGTAATAAATGATCCCTGTGGTATAGATATGAGTGGAAGAAGAAGGGTGACACGCTCAGCTAGAGATATAGGCCCAAGAAGGGCAGCACAGATTCCGAAGCCGCAGATACCAGAAACTGCCCCAAGACCTCCATGTCCTATACAGTTGGAGAGCATTGATACTCGTGTGAGCCGAGTAGAGAGGTTAGTAGCCGATTTTATGGCTATGTATCAGGTGGATAGAGCTGTGGATAGGGCAGAGAGAGAGAGCCGCAGCTCCCGCAGCCCCAGTAGAGGCACCAGCACCGCCACAGCCGGCACCAGTTATACCCGAGCCCAGAGTATTCCACCACCGGCACCTCAGCCACAGGTAGCTCCACCACAGCCATTTATTCAGCCGCCTAGAGATGTGGAGTCATATTGTGATGTGGCATTGGTGAAATCATTTAAGAAGTTGGATCCACCTAAGTTTAAAGATACTAGGAATCCATTGGCGGCAGAGCAGTGGGTTATTGAGGTCGATAGATTACTTAGGATTATGAGATGTTCAGAGATAGAGAAGGTAGGCCTAGCAGTATTCCAGTTGTCAGATGATGCGAGACATTGGTGGAAGGCCACTCAGATCGTATTATTTGCTTAGCATCAGGATCTGTGCTGGGATATTTTTGTGGATGCTTTTCGGAGGTAGTATATTCCTGACACTGCTCAGCAGAAATTACAGCAGGAATTCATGGATTTAGTTTAGAGCAGTACGTCAGTGGACGAGTATGAGGCCAAATTTACTTCCTTGAGCCGTTTTGATCCACAGACTAGTGCGAATGCCAGATATAAGATTGAGAGATTTAGGGCTGGTTTGAGGCCATCTATCAGAATGAAGCTAGCCCAATTTGATATACAGACTTATGATGAGATAGTTCGACGGGCTCAGCTATGTAAGAGGGATTATGAGCAATTCCAGCTCGATTTCAGTAGTAAAAGTAAAGGGAAAGTAAAGGGAAAGGTTAAGAGGTTTATGGAGGACAGATCAGGTAGAGAGCAGCCTAAGAGGAGTAGACCTACGGGCATACAGATTACAGAGGGTAGATTTAATAGACCAGCATTCTCTACTCCTGCTAGTGGCCCCACCACTACTCAAAGAAGTGTTGCGCCTTTATGTAGACATTGTGGAAGGTCACATGGGTCACGTCTTTGTCCTTTAATGTCTAGGGCATGTTTTAAATGTGGACAGACGGAGCACTTTATCAAGAATTGCCCGATGCTCAGAGAGTCAGCTGCTTCTAGTATTCCTCCTGCATTACCTCAGATAGTGACACTGACAGCTCAGAGTGAGCCAGAGAAAGCGACACCCTCACAGCCTAGGTAGGCGACAACCGCAGAGAAGGGTAAAAAGGTTGTGACTCAGGGTCGGGTGTATGCGATGGATCAGGAGACTGCCAACGCCTCTATTGATGTGATTAAAGGTAAGGTTTATCTCTTTGATATCCCTGTAGTTGCCTTATTTGATCCAAGTTCTACCCATTCGTTCTTATCGCCTACATGTGCTAACAGGGCCCCAGTAGAGTCGGAGTTGTTAGGGTATATATTGCAAGTGAATATCCCTTTTAAAAATTTCCAAAGAACAGATATTGTATATAAGAATTGTAAATCGACTATAGGAGAGAAGGTTATGACAGCTAACCTAATTTTGTTGGATATATATGATTTTGATATCATTCTGGGTATGGATTGGTTAGTTGCGAACTATGTTAGTTTGGATTGTAATAATAAGTTTATTACCTTCTCTCGTCTCGAAAAGTGCATTGTAAAGTTATTGTAAATTAATAAAATGTATGTGAATATATGTTTGTGAAATGACATGTGTACTGAAATTATGGTTGTGTATGAATGTTTATGAAGGATATATTGCTAGTGTGGAGGATGTAGAGAGGAAACATCTAGAGATTCAAGAGATTCTTGTGGTTAAGGATTTTTCGGATGTATTTCCAAAGGATTTACCATGGTTACCACCGGATCGAGAGACAGAGTTCATGATCGAGTTTGTACCTGGTACGGAGCTGATTTCTAGACCCCCATATTGGATGGCACTGACTGAGTTGGATGAGCTTAAGAAGCAGCTCCAAGAGTTATTAGATAAGGGATTTATACGTCCCAGTGTGTTATCGTGGGGAGTTACGGTATTATTTGTTCGGAAGAAGGATGGTAGCCTCCGGTTGTGTATAGACTGTCGGGTGTTGAATCGGGCTACCGTTAAGAATAAGTATCCACTACCCAGGATCGATGACTTATTTGATCAACTCAGGGGTGCACAGGTATTTTCCAAAATAGATCTCCGATCGGGCTATCACCAGTTAGAAATTAAGGAGTTGGATGTGCATAAGACAGCATTTCGAACTCGCTATGGTCACTATGATTTCTTGGTGATGCCTTTTGGGTTGACAAATGCCCCTGCAGCTTTTATGAGTTTGATGAATGAGGTGTTTCATCCCTTTTTGGATAAGTTTATCATAGTATTTATAGATGACATCCTGATTTATTCTAAGACTCCGGAGGAGCACAATTCCATTTGCAGATTGTTTTACAGACCCTCAGGGACCGAAAATTGTATGCTAAGCTTAGTAAACGCAAGTTCTGGCTTGATCATATTATATTTCTCGGACATGTAGTGTCGAAGGACGGGGTGTCAGTTGATCCGTCCAAGATAGAGGCCATTGTTCAGTGGGAAAGGCCTAACACGGTTATTGAGATACGGAGTTTCTTAGGTCTTGTCGGATATTATCGCAGGTTTGTAGAGGGATTTTCTAGACTTGCTGCTCCATTGACAAGACTCACACGTAAGGATGTAAAGTTTGAGTGGAATGATGCGTGTGAGCGTAGTTTTCTCGAGCTTAAGAAGAGATTGACTATTGCCCCCATATTAGCACTTCCTAGCGGATCAGGCGGATTTATGGTGTATACTGATGCATCAGCTTAAGGTTTAGGGTGTGTGCTCGTGCAGCATGGTCGGGTTATAGCCTATGGTTCTCAACAGTTGAACGATCATGAGAAGAATTACCCGACACATGATTTAGAACTAGCTGCAGTAGTGTTTGCATTGAAGATATGGCGGCATTACTTGTACGAGGACAAATTTCAGATATATACAGACCATAAGAGTCTGAAGTATATATTATCGCAGCGAGAGTTGAACTTGAGGCAATGACGGTGGATGGAATTGTTAAAGGATTATGATTGTGAGATTTTGTATCACCCAGGTAAAGCTAATGTAGTAGCAAACGCATTGAGCCATAAACATGTTGGCATGGTATCTTATATGATGATCAGGGAGCATGATTTGATAGAGCAGTTCTCTAGCCTCAGCATGATAGTTGTTTCCTCTGACCAGTATGGATTTACTGCTAGTTTCCATATAGAGCCAGATTTGATAGATTGAATCAGAGAAGCTCAAAGGAGTGATGATTATTGCATTGGGATTGCCAATCAGATTCAGATGGGAGTTGAGTTAGATTTTGAGATTGGCACCAATGAGATACTGAGGTTTAGAGGTCGGATATGTGTTCCTGGTGATCAGCCGATTAGAGATTTGATTTTATCAGATGCCCATACCTCTAGATATACATTACATCCGGGTAGTACTAAGATGTACCAAAATCTCCAGAGAGTGTATTGGTGGCCTAAGATGAAAAAGGACATTGCTGATTTTGTTGCTAGATGTCTAACATGGCAACAGATTAAGATTGAACATCAGAAGCCGGTAGGTATGCTTCGATCATTATTGATTCCTACGTGGAAATGGGAGCATGTTACCATAGATTTTATTATAGGAGTACCACAGACCCGGAAGGGGTATGATGCTATTTAGATGATAGTAGACAGATTGACTAAGTCTGCTCATTTCCTGGCCATGAGATCTACAGATTTAGTTAGTGCCTTAGCCGATTTGTATGTCAGGGAGATAGTGAGGTCACATGGTGTTCTGGTGAGTATCACCTCTGATAGGGACTCTCGCTTCACCTCTCATTTTTGGGAGAGATTTCAGGAAGCTATGGGATCCCAGCTAAATTTTAGCACCACTTTTCATCCACAGACTGATGGACAGTCCGAGCGTACGATACAGACGCTCGAGGATATGTTGAGAGCGTGTGCACTGGATTTTGGGGGCTCATGTGACAATCACTTACCCCTGGCAGAGTTTTCTTATAATAATAGCTTTCATTCGAGTATTGGCATGGCACCTTATGAGGCATTGTATGGCAGACGATGCAGATCCCCGATAGCATGAGAAGAAGTGGGGGACCGTAAACTGTTAGCTCCCGATTTGGTTGAGCAGGCTTTTCGTGATGTACGGATGATCTCTGAGAGGCTCAGAACGGCTCAGAGTCGGCAGAAGAGTTATGCAGATACCAGACGCCGACCATTAGAATTTGTAGCTGGTGATTATGTATTTTTAAAGGTCTCACCGTCCATAGGTATAATGAGATTCGAGAAGAGAGGAAAGTTGAGTCCCCGATACATTGGGCCTTATGAGATCTTAGATCGCGTAGGAGATGTGGCATATTGGTTAGCACTACCACTAGAGTTGTCAGGAGTGCATAACATATTTCAGGTCTCGATGTTAAGAAAGTACCATCCAGATCCTTCTCACGTGATTCGACATGAGCCACTGGAGATTAGAGAGGACATGAGTTACGTTGAGAAATCGGTACGGATCCTGGATAGGAAGGATAAAGTATTGCGATCTAAGACGATTCCTTTGGTTAAAGTGCTCTGGCAATATCATAACGAGGAGGAGGCTACTTGGGAGTTAGAGAGCCTTATGCATGAGAGGTATCCAGAGCTCTTCCAGTGACAGGTCCAAGTTAAATTTGGAGGACCAAATTTCTTAAGGTGGGGAGAAATGTAAGACCCGAATTTTATTATACTATATACTATAATTGCACATGATTGATAGTGGAAATAAATATTGAAGGTGAGATTCCACTTTCTATTATGAAAGTTATTAGAACTATAATTTATAATATGGTGTACATGAATTGGAAAGAGAATTGATTAGTGTAAATGTTTTATTTTAATGGCAGAGAAATTAAAGACAAGTATGAAAATAAGTCAATGGCAGCAGAAAATTTGTTGCTGCACGCCACTTCTAATTAGAGAGGAAGTTGGCTGTGTTGGACGAATGAGAAGGGAGAAATGTTAAGTCAATATGATATGTGTTTTAATTGGACAAGGAATAAGACAAAGGTGCAATAAGTCAAGAAAACGTGAAGAAAAAATGAAACATATTTGCTGCATGCCGTTCCTTTTGGCTGGAATCTTCTTCACCATTTAATGAAAGTAGAAAATTGCACCACGCCATTTCCTTAGATTGCCATATTTTCTTCACCATTTAATGAGCTATAAGACAAGGTAATGATGAAGAAAGGGATAAGAAGTTACAAGACTTTGATGATAGAACATATATAGATGACTAAGTGAAACAAACTCAAACATAATTCTTCTTCATGTTCGACAATACTCAGGTTGTCTTGCTACTCATTTTTGTTGTGTTTCACTCTTATTTCTCCCACGTTTAATTAGCAAAACTACAACCTCGTGCTATCTAATCATCTAACACTCCTCTATACACTTTCCTTCACCTTCAAACCATCCAAGAAACCAAGAAAGGAAGGACTGACAAGGGAGGAAACAACAATAACTTTGAGTTGTGCTGGTTCGGGTAAACAAAGGTAAAGGAATTTCCAACCAACGTTGTATGTATTTAATCCTTGGTTTATAGTGATGATATGCTAAGTAGGAGATGTGTAGGTATATTACTTGGCATGAAAGCATGTAGTAAGTTAACATGGCTAAATTCTTAATGGTTGGGGACGTTAATGGTTGAACATAAGCTGCTGTGTTATGCATATGTAACGTGAATAGAGAAAACACAATGGGCAAACGTGATATCCAACTGCTAGCCAAATAGGCGAGCAAAGAAATTAGGATGCTCGCCCAAAGCATGAGGCGAGCTTAATGAAATGCATGAATCGACGATATACATGTTCGCCAACATTTTTGGATAATCAGAATGATCGTCTGAATGGGTTAGGGCGTATGATCACCCAAAATACATGGAAATTGTGATCGCCCAAAAGGGCGAGAATGGCTACTATTATGATCGCCCATGTGAAACTTTAGTCATCGCCAATGAGGCGAGTAGGAAAAAAAAACTCAAATGCATAGGCATGGCGAGTTGAAATGATTGGGCGAGCTCTCACAAATAAGCCAATATATGAATGGCGAGTAACGTTGGGCGAGCTCCCACGTGTAAGTCAATTAACGAATGGCGAGCTCTGTTGGGCGAATGGCGAGCTCTGTTGGGCGAATGGTGAGCTCTGTTGGGCGAATGGGGAGCTCTGTTAGGCAAGCTGTAGATTAGTCTCAAATCTCGCCAAAGTGATTGGAAATATTCGAAAAGAAATATTAATAGTTTTAGTAAATATTTGAAAAGAAAATATTAATAGTTTTAATAAATTATTTTGCAGCCAGGAATTAAAGACTTGGTAAAAGCGATCGGGAAGGCGATCAGGAAGTAAGGCTACGTAAGACCAGGTAAGGGATATGTGTGTGAAGTGAGTGAATGCATGTCCTGTGGAGTTAAATTTTATGAATGTATTGAGAAATTGTTTTGGTTTATGACATGGATTAATTTGATAAATCGTTTTGATTTGGGCGAACTGGTAAAGGGCGGGCGAGCCAAAGTGGGTGAACCCTGTTATGATGTTTTGGGCAGGCGACCCTGTTTTAATAAAAATGGGAGAGTTGACCATGGAAGTGCTGCAATGGGCGAGTTGACCATGGAAGTGCCGCATTGGGCGAGTTGACCATGGAAGTGCCGCATTGGGCGAGTTGACCATGGGCAATCCGTATTAGGCGAGCTAAACATGGGCAACGTCATAATTGGCGAACTGACTATGGGCAATGCCACAATGGGCGAACTGGCCATGGGCGAGCGGCTATGGGCGAGCCAATTTAACTTGTTTTTAAATTATAAAGTTGGCGGGCGAACACAAGTTCACCTCAATGGGCGAACAGACCATGGGCGAGTTGACTATGGGCGAGCTGACCATGGGCGAGCTGACCATGGGCGAGCCGACCATGGGTGAGCCAATTTAACTCATATTTTCTCAGGCGTAAATTTTTATGAAAATTTGGGCTGTTTTTATTATGTTTGTAAACAGGAAATATAAAACCTTTTTGGAAAGCAAATCATTTTGAGAAAATGATAAAATTATGAAATATTCCTTAAAGGTTAGTTATGAGATATAAAGTGATTTTTGAGACTTTAGGCCCCGAGTTCATGCATTAATATTCACGTAATTGAGTGACCCGCCTGGTGTGATGGCTCAGGTCGATAGACCAACGGGTGCACCCCAGGGCATCACAAGGCTGATGGACCTGCCAAGTCATCAGAGGTCTCGAGGTCACCTGGCAAGTGGACCCGAGGACCACCTATAGATTATGGCCATAGATCTAGCCGAGATAGCCGTGAAGGGCGATGGCTTATGGGTGCACCCCAAAAGCGGACGACTTGTGATCCTGGGGGAACAATGAGAGCATAATTTATTTGTTGCCTAGTCTCAACTTATTGATTTCTATTTACTGAAAGGATCTATTGAATCCTGTTTACTGTTTACTGTTTACTATATCCATTGCTTTCCTACTGGGTTTATTGTTAAGAAAAATAAACGTATTTGGGGGATATAGTTTTATTTGTATAAAGCAGCATAGACCTTCCTTACTGAGCACGTTGTCGCTCACTCCTTATTTTCCACTCCATAGATTATTGATTTCAGACTAAGAGAATTACCTTCCAGAGATTATCGACTGCTAGAGTCAACAGATATTCGATATCGAAGGTACAATATTTTCTTTTATATATTCAATGAAATTGTACGGTACTACATTAAATATAAGGGAATATATATACATCTTAATGAAATAATGTAACAATTCATATTTCTATATTAGTTGAGGAAAAAAGTACTAATTCTTATTAAAGTGTTAGGAGTTGTTAAGCATCACATACATCCCAACCGGTAAGTAAGTGTGATTTATAAGTTAATATTATGTTATACTGTACAAACATAACTTTTAAACAAGCAACAGACTATAAAGAATAATTGTATAGTAGGCTTCCTATCAATCAAACAATATAAGTATATTCATATATTGTAGTAGAATATAAGATACTCAGTATATATAATTGACAAAAAATCAAACACAATTAAATCTCACAATAATCATATAAGGATTTCAAACTCCCTTTAATCGAAAATAAAAGAACTAGCAATACATGCTTTGGAACAATCAACAATCAAATATAAAAAATTTGCATTAATTGCTTTTGGTTCCGGCCCCTAATAAGCCTATTTGAAACCTAAAATTACAAGAATTATGTTTAGAATAGAACTCTTTTGTTGGCGTTCCTCATATTTATAAATCTTTTTGGCCAATTCCTCCATTATCTTATTTTGGAGTGTTTAAATCCCATCCATACTCTTTTTCATTGCCTACCATTAAAAGCCCTTTTTCCATTAACTTCTTTCCCTTTTAACTTGTCACAACTTGAAGTCTTTTTAAAACTCTAAATTCCACTTTGACTAGAACTCTTTAATTTGCTCCTATTTTTTAAGAAATCAATTTGACAGCCTAAATAAATTTGGGTTTGTGCCAACAAATACATTCTAAAAAGCTTAGGACATCCACTTTAACTCTCATGAAGACTTCTTCCTCGTCTAGCATCTCTAAGAAAGTAAGATTACCAAAATACCGTCCATAGATTGAAAAAACTTAAATTTGCTACTTGAAGCTCCAATTACTCCAATGCCTCAATTTGCTACCTAAAACATAAAATAAACATTAATAAGCTTATTTAGCCAGAAAACATACTTAAAAGATTAAATATGTAGGCTAAACATAACGCATTTTTTATTTCTAGCAGTTAGGTCAAAAAATTGTAGAGAGAATAGGGAAAACCTTTTAAAAAGAGAAGGAAACCGGTCAAACTAGAAAACAAGAAAAATTTTGGAATAGGAGTAAAACGACAGCATTTTAAGATTAAGCGTAGAACTCCAACTGAGGGTCTGCGCGGGTATCCATGGAGGTAACTCTACCTGATAGTTTGATATCGTTTTCTTTTTTCCTATGATTTTTCTGTTTAATTTATGAGTTTGTATATGATGCATTGATAGTATATAGTTTCTATACACTATCAATACATCAGAGGTTGATAACTCATCAATAGACCCTTATAGGCAAATTAAAAAAATTTATTTATATTTGCATGTAAGGGCCTATTGATGAAGTGTCAACCTCTGGTGCATTGATAGTGTATAGAAACTATATACTGTCAGTGCATCATATATAAATCCTTATATATATATATATATATATATATATATATATATATATATGCATGTATGTATTATGTTTTGATAATTAATTTATTTAATTAACCATTAATGTAAGAATTGATTTTATTAGTTTAATAAATTTGAACATGCATTAAAATTTAATTTAATTAAATTAAAAAGGTTCAAGATAGTTGATGCATGTACAACAATAATAGTTTGAATGATTAATTTATATAATTGTATGAATTAAATGCATGTACAACAATAATAGTTTGAATGATTAATTTATATAATTGTATGAATTAATTTACATGATTGAAATTAGTTTTGCATGTTTAATTTAACTGAATTTTTTACGAAGACTATGTATGTGTTTATTGACTCAACTATTTTAGAATTAGAAATGATTAATGTCTTTTCAAATTAATTTATTTATAATAGAAAGTCATTTGTTTATGTAGTTTATAGTCTTGATCCATTTAGGAAATTGTAGTTAAAATTCATTAATTTTTTAAAAAATGTAAATTAAAAATAAAATAAAAATAGTTAAATGAAATATGTGTATAAAAAATAGTTAAATGAAAATGTGTATAAAAAATAAATAAATAAAGGGGATGAATGTGAATTATTCTAAAGGTGAAATTACTAGAAAGTGAAACCATACTCTTTGAAATTTTCTTGGTGAGAATTTTTTTTAAATTAAACTAGATTGATGGAAGGTTTTGTCACGACCCGAAGGCCGCGACTTTCACTTAATACTTGTACTTTTCTTAGTCTACAAATTTATGGACTAAATTTTTTTTTTCATTTTAAGGTTTGTATTCGGTGTCAGTGTAGTTACTACTTTGATTTCACTGATTCTCTATACAATACTTTATCACACTTTTAAGTTACATCCCGAATCATTGGACAATGTACGTACTGTGTATTAATTAAAATCTGTACATGTAAACAAGAGATTTACAAAAATGTATACCTCAAAGTAACGAAGTGGATTCGCAGGATAATGGCCAGTGCCAAACCTGTATACCGTCTCCGAAGGCCCACTTAAAAGCTCTCATAGCAGATTGTAACTTTAATAATCTGGAAAGAGATGAAATTTAGTGGGGTGAGCAAAACCACGGCTCAGTAAGATACTAATATAAATACAAGAGTATAATTATACTGTCTTAAACTGCAATGCTTAAAACTTGCAAGTTTGCAACTACAGTTCACTTTTTTCATCAATAACATTTCATTATCTCAATTCCTGTCATCTGTCTATCACTCAGACTTCTAAATAAATCATCATAATCACTTTTCAATCTTCTCATTCTTATACTATAGTGCATCGCACAACAATATGTCGTGTCCAATTTGAATTTCATATACTATTAGTCCATACTTTCCTCAATCTCAGAGTACATCATGTCCAATTGAGATATCGTATTAAGTCACTTTATGTTTCATAATCGTACTCCTGTATTCTATCATCTCATGTCACCTTCCATATAGAGAAATCATGATCACGGTGGTACGAAGTCATAATTCTCTTCGTATAAATTCTATATTCATGTATCTTCTATATTCATGTATCATACCATATCATAACATCTTGTAGATGAAATATCATTACCACCGAGTCATGATACTCCTCATATACTCTTCTTTGTTTTTGTACAATATAAAGTCATGACATATCTTATGAAAAAGCATACTATTATGTCATGATTTAGTAGGCAACTTGTGTAATTTCACTGTATGAACCGCTATCATTTCAAATCATATCATATTTACTTTAGAACATGCTCAACATATGAATTTTCAATTCATTTCATATTTAAGGTTGAAAGCATGCACAATTCTCCTTTTATATCATGTCAATTCAAAATATGTCTTTTTGCTTTTCATATCATGTTAATTCAAAACATGTCTTTTCATATCATTTCAAATCAAAACGTGCACATTTCTCTTTTCATATCATATCAATTCAAAACATGTCTTTTCATATCATTTCAAATCAAAACGTGCACATTTCTCTTTTCATATCATGTCAATTCAAAACATGTCAATTCAAAACATGTCTTTTCATATCATTTCAAATCAAAACGTGCACATTTCTTTTTTCATATCATGTCAATTCAAAACATTTTTCATATACTGTAAGTCATATCAGGTCTAGAGTTCGTATCAAATCAATCTATACTCTAGACCGCATATCATTTCAAGTTTGACACAAAATCATATATAAATCATATAAGTATCGAAGTCATATCACATGTACTTTTAAAACATGTTTAAAACATGTACTGTTTCAAACTATATTTCATTTCAAACATGTCTCATGTGCTGTATAATTTATATCAAGTCTAGAGTTCATATCAATAAAATCATACTCTAAACTTCATATCATATCGATTAGAGACTAGGTTAGATCCCTAACACTCTATCAATAAAGACTTAAATCACTGTAGCTAGCAGTGAAAATCATGTCATTGTCTCCTGAAAACCAACTAGGGCACTATCTATGGCCATAGACCTCATCTCTCTTAGCCCCATTGATCAAGCGTGACAGAGACCTGTCCACGACTATTGTCGGACAAGCATCTCTACCTAATGAGCAAAGCTCCAATTAGGCGGTTTCCACTATACTTTATTGAATTTAAATTCTTTCAGGGTGCCTACAGTCTCATAAAACATTTAAATCTTTATCTTTTCATGTCAAAATCATGTAAAGCATATGGTAAAATTCTTTAAGATGCTTCATATATAAAAATGTGTATCTACCATATACTTTCCTTTTTAAAACTAATTTATACTTTATAGCATTCATATAAGTGTTAGTATAACGTCTCAAGTTGTAATAAGTTATACTTAAAAGCGATGCTATAAAACATTTCAATATGCAACTTCGGTAATATTTTCATCAAATATAGTGAAGCGATTCATTTAGCTTTATCACCATCAATTATTCGATTTCAAGACTTTCTTTCTGTCCAATCAGTAAATCACTATTCAAATAATTCAATATTCATTTCGTTTAGTATTCAAATTGTTCAGTACTCCAATTATTCAATAATCAAATCACTTGGTATTCAAACCATTCGGTATTCAATATCTTTTTTCGATAATTATCGACTATGACAATCATTTGTACATTTCATTATCGATACTAAAACCACATCATCAGTGTGAATTCTCTTAGTATCTATGAGCATGTAAATACCACGTTTCCATATAGCCATCATGATACTGAAATTATGTTATACCAATATCCTCATTCGGTATCTATTCCAGAGTTGATATCGAGGATCATAGAACCACAAGATCAATAGTCGCTTATCAAATCCATTTATGGTTTGACATATTGGCACACATTCAAAATTTTCGACTTGAGGTTCAATTTCATTCACTATCATAAAATCAGATCACAATCCTCAATTCACTTTTCACATGGCCTGTAGAGTATAATATCATGCTAGAATTATCTATAAAACATTATCAATTCAACTCTTGGTTGGCAATTTACCCACTTAAAAGAATTCACCAATTTCCACTATCAACAGCTTTTCAATCATTTAAGTCGCCTTACGACTATCCATGTTATTGCAAAAATCTCTGTTTAAAATCTATTTAATATCGATATGTACAAGTACATTTTTATGTAGACGTATGCTCTATCATTGTACATAAGACATCACAATCTACTTTCTTATTATCATCATCTCAATCATACCACTAAGACGGGCTATTCATCATGTACTCCAAATTTCTCTAAGTCACTCAGATGTGAAAGAATATTTTTCGAGACCTATTCCAAGGTAATAATCAAATCTATACAATCACATATTTGATGTCCATTTATTTGAATCTATCAATTCTATAATCATCACTTGATTGATAATTCCGCAATTCAGTCATTCGACCATCTAAATTACAACTTCGATTTTTTCTCTTTTAAGTGCTATCATATAATCATCGTCACTTTTATCCGTGGTCCGTCTAGTAAATAATTCCACCTCAATCTCATACCATTTATGATATTAAGATGACTTGATTTATCGATTCTATAAGGTTTAAACCATATAATTCGTCACATTATTATGTTCAACGATCTAATTTTCTCATCAATTTCAATATCAAACTTTTTCGGTAATACCATAAAGTCCTTTCAATGTTTATTTTTTTTCTAATAATTATTTCCAAGATTCCATTTACGTGAGAAACTTAAATCTTTTTCCTCAACGTTTTCCTAAGAATTTTGGCAGCATAACGGCTTAATTTTCACTAAACCTCCTGCAAGGAAAACACAATTTATAGCTCAGCCATTGATTCTCACAATTTATTTATCTTTTACTAAGACCCCCACCATCAGTTGTGGGTCCTCTTAGCCTTTTAATATCAATTCATCAATGCATCATATTAAAATCATAATTCCAAATATACGATATAATGCTACTGATGCTTTATAAAAGTATCTTATCAATTCGCCTCAAGCTTAGCGTGTTCCCAATTTCCGAGCCTAGCCGAACTCCACCATTTGTTTCATTTCCGTTTTGCTACAATTCCAATAATTTACACATATTTTCATTTAGAAAATAATCCAACAATTTCTAATAATTTCATAGAAATATGCAAAATCTTTCAATTTTCCTTACCCATTTCTTCTTTTTCTTCTTCTTCTTCTTCTTCTTTTTCTTTTTTTCTTTTTTTCTTTTTCTTTTCTTTTTTCTGTCCCCTTTCCTTCTTTTTCTTTCTCCTTTTTTTCTTCTTTCTCTTTTTTTTCTTTTTTCTTCTTTTTCTTTTTCCCTTTTTTTTTCTGGTCTGAACCGGTTTGGACCGATTCAAACTGGTTCGGACTGGTTCAGGCCGGTTCACCTCTGTTTGGCCGGTTCAACACCGACGGCCACCCATTCCGGCAGTTCGGCCACCCTATCGCATCCCGCGGTTGCCACGAAGCCGGATCTGCCTTCCTTTCCCCCCCATCCCAGGTGACGGCGCCGGATATGGGAATGGGGGTTCGGTTTCTTTCTTCTCCTCTTTCCTCCTTTCTCAGCCGTTTTCCTCTTCGCCGGTGGCCAGCTTCCCTTTCCCCTCACTCTTGCCGACGTCGGGGTTGCGGTGGCGGTGCCTGGATTGACCGGCATTGCCGTTTCCCCTTTTCTTTTTCCTCTCGGGTTTTTCGCTTCGCTTCCCGCCTTTCCTTTTTCCCGTCGCTGGTCGGCTTCTCCCTTCACACTTCTCGGCTTGCCGACGACGTCCTCTCCTCCCTCGTCTCTCCTTTCTCTTGACCAGCCGGCTGACAGGGGGTCGGCAGCCTCCTTTTGTTTTCTCTTTTGTTTTACCAAAACAGAAGAGAAACATGGGAATCGGTTTTTTCCCAATTCCCATTTCATTTTTATTTTTTTTATTTTATTTTTTTTAATTATATTTATAAATAAATATTTATAAATATATTTATTAATTTATATATATCTATATATAAATACACATTTTTACTTTTCTTAAATTGTTGGATTTCCTATTATCCAAAATAATTATACTCATTTCCATCTCTTTAATATTTGGATCTCTTAATATCCAGAAATTATTTAAAATAATTTCCTCAATTTCATCACTTCATCAAATTCGAGAATTCCAACAATTTTTCCATCTCGTAGTTAAATTTATTTATTTACTTTCGCTTATTTATTTGCATAAATTAAATTCCTAAGTAATTTAACACCAAAAATAGGAAAAATTCTCAGTTATCACAGGTTTAAAAAAAATCTTCAATATTTGATAAGTTGCATTAATTTTCTAAATAAATAGAAAATTAAAAATCAAAGAATTAAATTAAATTATATTAAGTTCAAATAAGGAAAATCAATTTCAAATAAGTAAAAAATTAAAGAAATAGATGTGTGTCATTCTGATGATGAAATTACAAGAAAGTTAATCAGTGCTCCTTAAAAATTTCTAGTTTAGAAGGTTTTCCTTAAACTGAACTAGATCGATGAAAAGTCTAAGGAGGATCCTTATTATTCAATGGCAAACATTCATATTCTACATTAATAAAAAAGAATAAAAACAAATAATAAGAACAAAAATGATAAAAATCAAATTAAATTTAAAATAAAATATGATAGATAAAATAATAAATAATTGAGTAGAGAGTCAACGATATAATTCTTTGTAAGATATTTAAATGACCCAATGACAAAGTCTTTTCAAAAAAGTCAAATCATATCACTTGAATACTCTTGAGATGAGAAAAGTTATCTATTATTTGAACTAAATTGATGAAAAGATTTTAGAAATATTTCTAATATATAAGCAGACTGAAATTAATACAAACTAAAGGCAAATTTAAAATGACCTAGAATAGTTGGAACCATTAACACTACAAAAAAATTGACTTTTACCAGCACTTATAAGTGCAGGAAAAAGACCAATGAATCACCGGTAAAAACCTTACTGGTAGTTAGTTGATCGCTGACTGACTGTCAGCCAAGTGAATGCAGGTGAAGGTCTGCCAGCGGTGATGTACTCCAATGCTGGCAAAGGTCTGACAAATTAGGGCATAACTTTTTCCGGCGCTTTTAAATGCCTTTAAAAGCAAAAGGGTTTTATGGACACTTTAAAGTGTCGGCAAAAATCTTATTTTAAATTTTTATATTTATTGAGCTTTATCTTAAGTTTAAAAGCTTAAAAGTGCCAGTAAAAGTCTTATTTGAAATTTTTACATTTACTAAATTTTATTTTAAATTTAAAAGCTTGATTAATTCTTTGTGTTTTCATGATAGATAACACAATTATTAATGCCATTTTTAAGTGATAGTTTAATAATATGATTTTAACTCTTAATTCAAATAATAAAATAATTGTTAATGCATGAATGGTATCTATGGAGGCATTGGCAGCAGGCCTTATTTAGTAATTCAATTAATTCATGTCCATTACGCTAATGAAAAGAGAAAGTTAGAATTACTTGCACTATAACACTCACATGTATTAACAATTTCCTAATAATTGTAACTTTCATTTGTTGAAAGTTCAATTCAAAGTGCTTATAACCAAAAAGTTATCAAAATACCAATTATTATTCTTAAAGCAACAATTAACTTCACAAAGTAACCAATAATGTCCTTAAGAACCAATTAAAGTAGCCACAAAGTTTTCTAACTTCCTAGAAGTCTAATACAAGCATAAAATTTCTAGCTAGATTGTATACAGATTATCATCCTTGAAGCTTCCATCATCACTTAAGTATTTGCATGTAGTAACCCCTACGAACTAGATGCGTTTGAAACCTACAATAAGAGAATGAAACCTCTTAATTGTTATCACCAGGCTATAAACAATATATATATATAAACCTACAATAAATTCTACTTTCCACCATGCTTTCAAGACAAGTCATAAACACTCTTCTACAACAAGCACATATTTCTAGCACATATTCCTAAAGTTAGAAAAAAAAAACACAATGAGGTAAATCTATTCATACCAAATCCATGAGGATCTGAATTCGCATTGTTATATCCTTTGAACTCTGGGTCACTTTTAGTACCCCAATTGCTGTAGGAAGCATTAAACTCTTAAACATGCTAAGGCACAAGAATGATGACTTTGTAAACAAAAAAGAAAGATTAAATATAAAAATAATAATGTATTCTTACTGTGTTAGTTCAACTGTCACTAGTCTTTTAAAGGTCCAAACTATTCTATCAACTGGTTCACTTGGAGCTGTGAAACATCCCACATCAAAGGAAATATGCATCTAGAATCAACATCATTATTATTTGCAAACTGGTGACACTTAAAATGAAAAAATGGATACCGAGATGCTACAATAAGTCACTATGAGCGAACATTAATACAAGATCACTTCTTGTAGAGTAATTAGATGGATTTTACCTCATAGCCCAAAAAGTACAAGGTAAACTTCAATTTTGGAGCATCCACCCTCTTAAGCAACCTGAAAAAAGGTAAAGGAAAAAGAATGTTAGTTATGTTAAACCTTAATAGATTTCATGAGCAACTAAAACTCAAATAAAAGAGGCAATTCGAATATGCTAAAAGAAATGAAAGCTCCAGTCACAACAATAAGATACTTCAAACAAAAAGAAAAAGCCTTGATTCATCAATAAATAACCAACTAATTAATCAAATAAGGAAAACAAAAGATGGCAAATAACCAGTAGACTTTACTAAATTAAAAACAAAACCAAAAAATAGAAAACTGAAGTGTTACTTACGACATCACGAATACACAAAAGTAAAAAATCAAGACTAACTTTTGAATCCTTAATTCAAAGCATCTGCAACAAAGGGTTAAAGACATTAACATCAACTTCTTAGAAACATATATTTACATATATACACAAAAAAAGGCTTTTAGTTTTCTGCATAAAGTATCCTTTGGTGGCTTCATCAAGGTAACTATCAAGTGAATTGGATTAATAAGGGCCCTGATATCTAAAGTCAATTGATTGTTCAGCTAACTGATTTAAGCAACTTTGACTTATACATTTATATTTTGCAATTGCATCTTTAAATATTAGAAAAGATCCGTGGTTGTAGCACTATCAAATTTCAGTGAATATTGACTGTAGACATACTAATATTAAAACAATATTTTCAAATGGAAAAAAAATGTTTTCGTGGCTACAAAGAAATTCTATATTGTGTTTATTCTATTGTTCTCGAGTATAAGTGACCGAAGGAGATAAAAAAATGACCAGAGTAGCAACACCGTGACCAGCTCAGTCAAATCTCTTGTTCACAAACAACATCCTTTCCTTAGTTTATTCGATCCTTACAATCTGAATTGAAGAAAATTTCTGATTATTTACCTAGTTTTTTTAGTCTAATTATTTATTTAAACTGTATTTGTAGGTTAATGCAATACATAGTGTAATTCATGAGTGATAATAAGAAAACTGTATTTGTAGTATCCTTTTGGAGGTGTGATGGATAAAATTAACAAGAGATATCAAATTTGGATCTAATTATTTGAAAAGATAGAAAAAAACAATATAGTACTAGTTCCTGGCCGGGCCGGGCCAGTTTTCACCGGTTCTGGCCCTAATCAAAAGAGAACCGGTCCGGCCTTTTAAGAGGCGAACCGACTCGGTTAGTTGGACCGGTTCGTCCAAAAACCGGACTGAACCGGTTTAAATCGGTTCAGTCCATTTTTTTTTACATTTAAAATTTTATTTTTTTAAAATTTATATTAATTTATTTTAATATATATTAATATATATTAATAATTTAATCTAATAAATTTAATTTTATAATAAATAATGTTAATAGTTTAATTTAACAATAATTTATTATAAAGTTATATTATAATTTATTTAATTAATGTAACAATAATGTAAAAATAAACTACTATAAAATTATCTAATAAAATTATTGTTATAATAAAATAAAGTTATATTATGAATATAATATTATAATAAAGTTATTACGATAAAATGATATTTAATTCAAAATATAAATAATGATATTATGAATATTATTATTATATTCATTTTGCAATATCATTTTGCATATCTGTATTTATATTCATTTTGCATTGAAAATAATTTATTATATTTGAAATATCATTTACTTAATATTTATTCATTTATTTAATATGTTTTTAAAATATTAATTCATTTTGTATTTTAAATATTTATTTATTTTAAACATAGATAAGTATAACATTAATTAATTTGGTATGTAGTAGTAGTAATAGTAATAATAATAATAATAATAATAATAATAATAATAATAACAACAACAACAACAACAACAACAACAACAACAACAACAAAGGAGAAAAAGGAGAGAGTAGGAGACCAAAGATTTTTTACGTGGAAAATCCCTTCAAAAGTTAGAAGGGTAAAAACCATGGGACCGTACTCCATAAAAATATTCACTATGACTAAACTTATTTACAATTTTGCATACAATTTACCAAAAAAAAAGATTATTCTCTACTCTTCATAATTTATAGGATTGTCTTGGAAATTTCTTCTTCCTCTTCTGAGTTATTATCAGCAAATTCATTGGCCATTCCAAGTTCGACATTGCGCGATTCCGCATCAAACCAATCTTTAAGGCATGTTAACATGCACAATGAATCCGGATTGAGAGTGGTTCAATGGTCTCTAATAATTCTTCCATATGTCGAGAATGCGGATTCCGAAGCAACAGAAGAAACTTGCACCGCAAAAACATCTCGGGCCATGGAAGCTAAAATTGGAAATTGTTTTTGGTTTTCTTTCCACCATTGGAGAAGATCAAAGTTTTCAACTACAGAAAATCTTGACTTAAGAAAAATCCTAGCTCATTGAAGCTAGAACTTCGTCAAGTTGTTGATCCCGATCCCGATCCGCTCGCTTTTCCTTTTAGCTTCATTCTCTTCTTTGCTGCTTCCTTAATTGCGTTTAAAATTCCTTTTCCTTTTTTGCTACTTTCGGTTTCTTCTTATGAATCTTCTTCTCCTCAATTAAAGTTGAATTGCTCCCTTTTTGTTTCATAAACATTAAACAATTCTCGAAAAAGATTGTTAATTGAGGACTTTTGATCCTCAATAGAATCAAGACCAAGAAATTCTTTATAACAATCAAAAAAATTTCTATATTTACCTCACCTTGACTAGGATCTAGTAAAGTTACAATACAATAAATAGAAGGAATTATTTCCCAATATTTTTTAAATTTTCCTCCATATCATATACAAAAGAACTTAAAGTTTCATGATTCCTAAATTTTACAAATTTGTCAAACATTGTGTAGATAATAAGAACAAAATACGATGTAGTTAGATAAAATTGAGTTGAAAATCTTTGGTTGCATCTTTAAAAGTAGATAATAAATCAACACAATATTCAATAAAAGTCCAATCTTCTTCAAAAAGTACTAAATGTGTGCTACTTATATAATTGTTATAAAAAGGAGTAACAAGTTCTTTAGAAGGTAAAATAGAAGAAAGCAAACGATGAAGTGAATTCCCTCTTGTTTCCACGGGAAGTGGAAACGCTTTAACAGGTATATTATTTGCTAGAAAAATTTGATTCCATTCACATTTATTTCTTGGTGTGCGAATCCATTTTGCTAAATTTTAATTTTATCAATTGGACCTATGCCACTACAAGTACCACTAGAACTAAAACCACTTTGAACACATAAATTTATAATATGACATGCACATCTTGCATGAAAAAATATGCCTTGCATAACAGAGTTTAAACTTTTAATTGAATGAGGAATAGCTGTAGTATTACTCGAAATATTATCAAAAGTAATAACAAAAACTCTATTATTTTCTAGTCCATATAATTTACAAACTTTAGTAATATATTTATGAATAGTATATGAATTATGTGCTTCTTCTATTACATCTAAAGATAAAATTCGTTTTTGCATGGACCAATCTTCATCTATCCAATGACAAGTTATAACAAGATAACTTATACCATTAGTACTAATCCATATATCACTAGTTAAACTAACCCTAGATGAAATATTACTAAGTTTATCAATTAAAGCTTGTCTATATTCTTTAAACATATTCAAGCAATCTCTTTTTAATGTATGTCTAGAAACAGATTTATATGCGGGTTACAAATATTTACAAACAAATTCTAAATATCCTGTTTTTTCACAAATTGTGAATGGTTGTTTAGTCCTAACTACAAATCTAACTAAATCACGTCTAGCTTGAACATTATCAAAATTAAAATTTTTTCCACCATCATGCGTATTAATTTGAGATTGTTTACCTTCTAAAATTTCATTTTCTTTGGCATTAGGATTAATTTTATGTATAGTAATTAAATGTCTTTTATACGTACCTATACCGCCACCACCTCCACCGGAGTTATAATAGTAAACGCCTTTGCACAATTTACAGATGGCACAATATTTATTCGTCTCACCTTCTTTTGCTAAAATGTTGAAATACTCCCATACCCTGCTTGTTTTTTTTCGACTAAACTTCGGTCTTGATGATGTAGCAGTAGCAGCAGTGGTGGCAGCTAATTATTGTGTTTGAGCATGACCTCCTCCACGACCATGACCTCCTCCACGACCATGACCAAACAATAGTGCCAAAGGAAGCTCCTCCTTCGGATGAATATCGGATTCGATTTCATTAAATGATCCGTCACCCAAATTAGGAATTTCAGTGGAACCAAAAGGTCGAGAAATAGAGCATGAACGATGAAAGAAATTTGACAATTTTTATATTTTTTTTGAAAATAAATAATGTTAAGAATTAAAAAAAATAAATGTATGATATATATAATATATTGGAATTTGGAAATTGAAACTTGAAAATTAAAAGTAAAATTTGCAAAATTATAAAATAAAAAGAAAAATGAAATTTAGAAAGAAAATGATGATATTATAAATTTGGAATAAGGGATATATAATATATTAGAATTTGAAAATTAAAAGTAAAATTTGCAAAATTATAAAATAAAAAGAAAAATGAAATTTAGAAAGGAAATGATGATATTATAAATTTGGAATAAGGGAATTTAAGTGAATTTGAGAGAGTTTAAGTGAATATTGAGAGAGTATGTGAGTGAAGAGAATAAAAGTAGATGAATATAGATAGTAGATTTGAGAGAAAATATAGAAGAAATGTAAAGAAAAATAGAAGATAGAATAGAGGTATTTATAAGAAAAAAATTAAAAAAAAGATTGATAGGCAATGGCCAAATGGTTGTTGCCTATCAAAATGAGGCAAGTCGCTTTGTGACTTGCCTCTTTGAGCTGCGCAGTGGCAGCCTTGATTTTATTTTATTTTTATTTTTTTTTGAACCGGACCAGACCATCCCGGTCCTTAATGGGCCAAGCCCTTAGCGGGCCCGGTTCCAATTATTTAAAACCAGCCCAGCCCGGTAACATACCGGGCTAGGCCAGTTCCGAACTGGTACAGTACCGATTCAGATATTGGGCCTGGTTGGCCCGATCCGGTTGCGAACTGGGTCGAGCCAACCCGGCCCAATAAGCAGCTCTAGCAGAAACTTGATAATCAATCATTAAAAATGACCAAAAAGGAGAAAGTTAACAGTAGTACAACAGAAATATCTTATAGATATTTACCAATCACTCCTCTTCCATTGAACCTTCAAAGAAACAACTTGGCTTTAACCTCTTCATTGTAACATCAAACTCGTTCCATTTTTCGTATAACACCTTTCCATATGCACCTGCACCAAGTTCTTTTATGTATTTTAGGTCAGAACTCCTAATAGTCTACATAGCAAGACAGAAATATGCACTCAAATCACACCCATTGTCTAAGCATTTGGACACTGTTAAGACTTACTATAATATCTAAACATTTGTATACTGTAAATTGATGAAAAAATAGACACCTCATTATGCTTGATATAGTAAATATAGGATATAAGCAATCAAAAAGTTACAAAAATTTGAGTGACAGAGGATAATCATTAGGAGTTAATTATATGGCAAATCTTTTGTCAATATGATAATGTAAATTTAGAAAACAGACTCAAATTAAGCATGAATGATTCAAAACCCATTTCATCTAATAACATCTATAATTGCTTTTCCATCCTTGTAGTTAATTTGAAATTTGAATCCTCATCACAACCTAGCAAAGAGAGAGAGAGAGAGAGAGAGAGAGAGAGAGAGAGAGAGAGAGAGAGAGAGAGAGAGAGAGAACACAATTTCAATAACTAAAATACCTTAATGGCAGTAGCAAGGACATCTAGTAGATTCCTATCTGAACTAATAACGAGGCTATCTAGTAGAGCAACTGAGAGTTCTGTGGACAACTCGTCACCCCCTCTACCTTATGAAAAATAAAATAAAAGAATTTAACATATAAAACAAATTGAACGACAGATTATGAATAACATAATGGAGGACTAAAGACAGACAAGCCTCAGCTATAATTACATAGTAATATTTACAAAAAGTTAAGATAGAACATACAAGAATAGAGTTAGTCCCTTCAACAGCACAAATACCCATTTACTTGATAAATGCATCCCATTCTTCCAACTCACCCCCTTTATTACTTTTTGAGTAAACAAAATTGCAATATTACCTTAACCAACATTAACAAAGAAATAAATGAAGATAAAAATATCCATCTAAATTCAACCAATCCAACCAACAAGGAAAGATTTAGCTGTAAAGCAAAACTGATGCGCACGGACAAGAGAAAACGTAGCTTAGAATTTGAAGGAGCTAAAACGCAACAGGAAAAACTTCTGAAACCTAGACCCGAAGCCTAAAGAGACTCGAACCCAAAGGTATTGGACCTTGACCCTACGAATAAGAATTCGAGAACCTAAGGTATAGCAATGGTGGATGGTGAAGAAGGAGGCGCCACAAGGAAGAAGACCCTGATAAGCCTAGTAGAGAGGGAACCCAAGAGAAAGGCACACTCAAATTCTGAAAATTCAATTTTACTGATCTGTTCATCAATAGCGTTTACAAGGTATTTATAATAATACCTAGCACTTAAGCCCATAAACAAGTGGGCTGGAATTAACACCAACAGAAAACAAGACTAAATCCAAATTCATGCCTAAACCTAGTTACATAAAATAAATAGTCCAAGACACAACATGACTCAAACGTGGGCTATCCAAACACTTAGCCCATCTTATTGTTAAGCTAAAATAAGATAGTAAACCATGCTCATGTCGTTTGGGCTTCCAAGCAAGTATAGATGTTTTGGGACTCTTCATGGAAGCTTCCTTGACACTTCAATGATGCCAGAGCTTGTTGCATTAATGAGGCCAGGGCTTGTTGCGTCTTCTTAGCTCGAGCTCGGGTAATTGGACCTCCTTGGATGACCAATGGATCCTTAGCATCACGAACATCATGAGCAAGTGGATCTCCAACATTCCCCCTCTCCTCAAAAGGATTTGTCCTCAAATCGCATATACCTTCATCAAAAGAAAAGGGAGAAAGATTAGAAACATTAAAAGTAGCAGATACACCATACTCACCAGGAAGATCCAATTTGTAGGCATTATCGTTGATCTTCTCTATGACTTGGAATGGTCCATCTCCTCGGGGATGCAGCTTGGTTCGTCGCTGAACAGGAAACCTCTCCTTTCTCATATGCATCCAAACCCAATCACCAGGCTCAAAGACTACTTTCTTTCGATGCTTATTTGCTTGGGTGGTATACTACTCAGTCTTCTTTTCAATAGCTTGACGTACTCTCTCATGGAGTTGCTTCACAATCTTAGCTTTCTGTTCTCCATCCAAGTTACTTTGTGATAACTCTATGAAAATAGAGTTATTTAGTACTTTATTTATTAATAATTATTTAATTCCCCCATTATTTTATTAATTATTCTCCTAATTTTATTAAATTCCTCATGTTTTGTAGAAAAATAAATTTTAGATGAATTTCAGTCTTTTCGGTAGAAAATAGACTGAAAATGGGCAAGAAAGGAGACTGGACCACTACAAGACAAGGGAGCATGACTCTTCATTTTCTCTTTCATGTTTTGACATCTAGCATGTCACATGTCATCATCTTACTCACTCTTAGTGGATAAGAACAAAAGATACATGCCAACACATGGAAGACACATGCCTTTGCCACCTTGCATGCTTATGTGGATTAGAAGACAAAAAGGAAGGTGCTAGAAGGGATGAGATGTCCATGGATGATGTGAGCACTTAAATGACATGGAAATATCTACTTTGAAGAGCCAAGGACATGAAGACAAGTGGCAATTAATGCCAACTCATCTAGGATAGGAATTACCATTGTATCCCTAGGTTAAATGACTATATAAGCAACTTTATGAGACCTAACCTTAAGGGGGCTGCCTAGGGTTTCTTAGATTTACTTTTCCAGCAGATTTTTATGTCTTTACAAGTTTAGATCAGCCACCATTTTTATTTCCTTAATGTTCTTTACATTTTTGCAAGTTAAATACAAGTTTTCATGATGTTTTCCTTTACTCTTTACTACATTCTTGCACTCTTTACTTAAGATTTTTGTTTCTTTAAATTTCCAGAAGCTATATTCATCTTCTACTCTTTCTTTTTATGTATTTTGGTTCATGATTGAGTCCCATGATCATGGGAGCTTAAGAGGTTGAAAAACTACCTGCATAGCTCTTGTGAGGGAGCTTGGTCCATAGCTTCATTTTGCAATTTTTATTTTATGCTTTTAAACGTCTAAATGATTTTTTAGTATTTTTATTCTACTGTTTTAGGGGTCTAGTTTAATGGGTTAAAGCAGTTTTTAAAAATATTTTAAAACAAAAATAAAAAAATGTTTAAATTAGGATATGTAGGAAGTTGATCTTATTTTAGGCTAGTCTAGAGTAGGTATTTTTATATTCCGTTTTTAAAATTTAAAATGATTTATTTTTATTTTTATTCTACTGAGTTAGGAGTCTAGATTATTGGGTTAAAACAGTTTTTAAATATCTTGCAAAACAAAAATACAATAAATGATCAAAGTAGGATAGGTTAGCTTAGGCATTACTTGTGACTGTTTTTGATTCTTCATTTTGTAACTGCTGATTGGTTCGATTTTAGGGTCCCTTTAGGTTCTGTTTCTGGTCCTTTTCAGTGTCTTTTAAGTTCTATATTGGTTGGTATTAATTTCATGCAATTAGGTTAGGGTTTACTAAGTGTTTGATACATGTTATAGGCATTAGTTTAGGTGTTTCATAAATTATTTCAATTCTGTCTAAGTTTTATATTCACATTAATTCTATGCATTTAGGTATTGTTTTAGGTATATTTTAAGTGCCTTAGGGTAGTATTCATATAGTTCTTTGATTAAGTAAAGTTTGGTTTAATTTCAAGTTCATTTACTTAGGCATTTTCATTCATTAGTTTGGGAACTTCATGCATTAATTCATTTTTTTTTCAATTGCATTAGTTTTGATTTAATTTTTTTTTAACATGTTCATGCATTTTTATTTTCATTTTATGATTTTCGTGCATATTTTTATTATTTGCATTTTAGACCCATATAGTTAGAAAATTACATTTTTACCCTTCTATTTTATTAATTTGCATTTTTGTTTCTTTTCTCTTACAGTTATTTTATTTTCATCATTTCCATTGTAGGTATTTCTTATTTTCTTTTCAATTTCAATTACTTTTATTTACTTTTATTTTAATGTTGGTATTTTCATTTATTTTATTTTATTTTATTTTATTTTGCTTTGTTAGCCTTTGTAGATCACCATATAATCAAACCTTTATAATTTGCTTAGATATACCTTAGGTAATAGTATCCAATACTTAGCTAGGCTTCGCAACACCAGTCTCTGTGGAACGATATTTCTGGACTCACCTCTGTTTTACTTGAAGACCACGTGCACTTGCGTGTAGATACCTTTTAAGGTCGACAAGTTTTTGGCGCTGTTGCCGGGGACTGGGCGTAGATTTAGTTAATATTGGAGAATTTATGCTTAGGTATAATCTTAGCTTGTACATACTTAGTTTGTAAATACATAGAGCCTTAAAAGCCTTAGGTTAGATTAGTAAAACCCTTAGTTAGATTTTCTCTTTTCTTTTCTTTTCTTTTCTTCTCTTTTATTTTCTTTCTAGAGACACACCATTGGGACTCTGTTGATATTTGCATGTGTAGAGCCAAGAGCTGTGAATTCTTTCCCTTAGATCTTGAAATTGAGAAAACACTTAGGAAAATTAGAAGGGAATCCAAAAAACAAATTGCTCCGTTGCAATATCCAATGGCAGATAATAGAGAGTTTAGGACAATATGGGATTACATTGTCCCAACCATAGGGGAATATTACACTGGTATTAGGAGGCCAACAATTCCTGTGAATAACTTTGAGATCAAGCCAGCCATCATTCAGATGATCCAGAGATCAGTGCAATTCAATGAGTTGCCACATGATGATCCACATGCACACTTGGGCAGTTTCCTTGAGATATGTGACACCTTCAAGCACAATGGAGTCTCTGATGATGCGATTAGGCTTAGGTTATTTCCCTTCTCTCTTAGGGATAGAGCGAAGAGTTGGTTAACCTCCTTACCCCTAGGATCTATCAGTACATGGGATGAGCTAGCCCAGCAGTTCTTAGCCAAATTCTTCCCTTCCTCCAAAATGGCCAAGCTAAGAAATGATATCTCCTCCTTCACCCAGTTTGATAGTGAGTCCCTATATGAAGCTTGGGAGAGATATAAGGACCTACTTAGGAAGTGTCCACACCATGGCCTACCCCTATGGCTACAGGTGTAGACCTTTTACAACGGTCTAACTAGCCAGAATAGGACGATCATCGATGCTGCGGCAGGAGGAGCACTTATGTGCAAGACATAGGATGAAGCTTATAATCTTTTGGACAAGATGGCCACTAATAATTATCAGTGGTCAGCTGAGCGACATGCACCTAGGAAGGCAGCTGGTATCTACGAGCTTGATGCACTTTCTACCTTGACTTCGCAAATTGACACATTGACAAAGATGGTAGAGTCCCTAAGTACCCAGTCCTCTCCTAGCCCTAATCCTGTCCTTTCAGTACAGAGTCCTTTCAATCTGTGTAATCTACGCATTCGATAGATAGGTGCCCACTAAATTTAGAGTCCGTTCAATATGTTGCCCTACCCAAGAGGCAGCAGAACAACCCTTTTTCGAGCACTTACAATCCAGGGTGGAGGAATCACCCTAATTTCTCTTGGAGTCAAAATCAAGGGCAATCATCCACTTCCAAACCTTTAGAACCCCCAAGTCTTCAACCTCCACCCACTTATGTGCCATCACACCAGCATCAGTTACCACCCCATACTTCTCATCCACCCTATTAGCACCCACCTCAGCAGTTTCATCACCCACCACCTGTTCAGCCTCACCCTGAACCCAAAAAGAAGCCTTCGCTTGAAGAGATGTTCGCTCAAATCATTCAGAATCAAGTAAGTTCCATTAAGAACTTAGAGATTCAAATGGGGAAAATAGCAAAGTCACTTAGTCAACGCCCTCAAGGATCCTTTCCTAGTAACACTGAGACTAATCCTGTTAAGAGACCAGGTAAGGAGCATTGTAGCATAGTTCAGAAAGATGGAAAGTTAGGAGATGTTGAGGAGCAGTTGATTGAAGAGGTGGAGTTAGGCCATGAGGTGGAGCCTACTGCTTCTGATGTGGTGAGTTCAGTTGAGCCAGCTCCTGCTCACCCAATATTTCTGATATTTCGGGCTTAGCCCTTGTGATAGCTCCAGAGCCCATTCCTATTGATCTAGTGAAGACAGTTGAGCCTAGCTCCTATCAGCCTATCACTTGTAAGCCTTACATACCCTTTCCTCAAAGATTTGTAAAGCCTACTTTTAATGAGCCTCTTCCTACACCTGAGCCTGTAGCACTACCTGAGAAGTGCAAAGCTATCATAGAAAATCAGGTCATACCTAAGACAGAGGATCCAGGTAGCTTCACTATCCCTTGCAGTATCATTAATTATTTCTTTCATAATGCCTTTTGTGACCTAGGATCTAGTGTCAACCTTATGCGTTATGTGGTATATGAGAGGCTAGGATTAAGGGAAGTTAAGCCTACTAAAACTACACTTCAAATAGCAGATAGGTCTATTAGATACCTCAGAGGAGTGGCAGAGGATGTTCCTATCCAGATAGATAGTTTTGTCATTCTAGCAGACTTTCTGATATTGGATATGAAGGAGGACACTAATGTCCCATTTATTTTAGGAAGACCATTCCTAGCTTCAGGGAAAGCACTTATAGATGTAGATAATGGAGAGCTTACTCTTAGGCTTCAAGGTAAGGAAGTTAGGTTTAGGATGGGTAGTAGAGTTGATGTAGAGGGTTACCCTAAAGGATTTCAAAAGGACTTGGTGGCAGAGAAGGACGTTAATGAGAGATTTTTAAAGGATGATAATGCCAAGTCCTACAAGGTGACCTCTATTGATTTTGTGATACCTGATAATGAGAGTAAGGGGCTTCTAAATGCTAAAGGCGATGTTTTTTTTCTAATATGTGTCTAATGAGAAGGACGTTAATAAGAGATTTGGTAAAGATTGTCTTGAAAATGATATGTCACCATTTGAGGCACTGTTGGAAAGATTACCATCCACGGTGAAGAGTTCCCTGCTAAAAAGGGATTCTGCTAATCCCATCGAACTTGAGCCTGATTGATGTTTCTGCTATACAGCTTCATGAGAGTCCTGCTAAGGACTATAAACTTAGCCTAGCTTCATGATTTCATTGTTATTTTCTTTTCTTTTCTTTTCTTTTCTTTTCATTTTTGTACGGTTCTTTTTTCTATTTGATGTTTGCTTCTCTTTGTTTGCTTTTGTAGGTACTCTCTATAGCAGCAACCCTTTTCGAGCTTCACTTTGATCATCCATGGGATGTTAGGGGAGTTTCCTATTCTGTGCTTCATTTCTTTATTTTATCTACACACTGAGGACATTGTGCACTTAAACTTTAGGGGAGGGGATTAACTTAAGCATTTTAAAAAAAAGTGCAAAATTGAAAAATACTTCAAAATTTTTTGAAAATTTGGGCTTAAATGAAATGTTTTGAGATGATTTGAGTAATTAGCATGTTGTTTTCTCATAATCCTATGAAATTACCCCTTGATTTGTTCTGATTCTAATTGACTAAGAAGCATAATTGTGGTGAAAGCATGAAGTTAAATTCTTTGAATTTGTCTTGATTCTAATTGCGATATCCTCATCTTTATACACATGTCATGATCATGGATTAGTATGCACATTTAGAGAAGGCTTATGTGGACATAGGATTGCATTGGTTCATTTGACTTTGTCTATCATATTCTAGAATTTGCTTGATCTTCTCTTGAGGCGAAATTATTAGATCACACTTGATTAGGAAAGTGATTTAGGCCATCATTGGATCGTTTGAGCCTTTCTAACTAACCTTGTACATATTTTATCCTTAGTCACCCTTTTGAGCCAAATTAGCTTTTCTCTGTTTATACACCTGCAAGTTAATTTCCTTTAGCCAAATAAATACACTTTCCTATCTCTTACCTTGAAAGCATGTGTTTTACTAGGATATATCATGAGTTATGTACATATTTGGGTAGATAAATAGGATATAAAAAAAAGAAGAAAAAAAAAGAAAAATGGAAAATTCAAAAAAAATTAAAAAAAATGAAAAAAAAAGAAAAAGAAAATAAAGTGTATAGCAAAAGAACTAAGTTTAGGGGGAGATGGTTAGAGCTCTAAACATCATAGATCCTAGTGAGTAATGCATGATTAGGGGATGAGCCTAAATTTCCTTTATCATACCTTAGCCCTAGCCTTACATTACAAGCTTAATAAAGACCTATTGATTCTTGGTTAAGTGTGACTACATTAGTGGAAAGAGAAGTGAAAGACAAACATATGGAAGTGATCACTTGTCATTGACTTTTCATCTTTACGTTTGCATAATCTGATCTGAATTGTGTACTTTGGAGTGACATTGACATTACACACACATACGAGGATTCCAATTTGGGTTAAGACTTATGAATGAATGATACTTAGTGTTTGATCTATGATTGTGAGTCTTTGAGATTGGAATTTATACTTTATCTTTGAGGATGATTGAGAAAATAAAATATGCTTCGTACTTGTCATTTCCTACTTATGTTTTGTTTTGCTTGAGGACAAGCAAAAGCTCAAGTTTGGAGGTGCGATAACTCTATGAAAATAGAGTTATTTAGTACTTTATTTATTAATAATTATTTATTTCCCCCGTTCTTTTATTAATTATTCTCCTAATTTTATTAAATTCCTCATGTTTTGTAGAAAAATAAATTTTAGATGAATTTCAGTCTTTTCGGTAGAAAATAGACTGAAAATGGGCAAGAAAGGAGACTGGACCACTACAAGACAAGGGAGCATGACTTTTCATTTTCTCTTTCATGTTTTGACATCTAGCATGCCACATGTCATCATCTTACTCACTCTTAGTGGATAAGAACAAAAGACACATGCCTTTGCCACCTTGCATGCTTATGTGGATTAGAAGACAAAAAGGAAGGTGCTAGAAGGGATGAGATGTCCATGGCTGATGTGAGCACTTAAATGACATGGAAATATCTACTTTGAAGAGCCAAGGAATTGAAGCAAGTGGCAATTAATGCCAACTCATCTAGGATAGGAATTACCATTGTATCCCTAGGTTAAATGACTATATAAGCAACTTTATGAGACCTAACCTAAAGGGGACTGCCTAGGGTTTCTTAGATTTACTTTTCCAGCAGATTTTTATGTCTTTACAAGTTTAGAGCAGCCACCATTTTTATTTCCTTAATGTTCTTTACATTTTTGCAAGTTAAATACAAGTTTTCATGATGTTTTCCTTTACTCTTTACTACATTCTTACACTCTTTACTTAAGATTTTTGTTTCTTTAAATTTCCAGCAGCTATATTCATCTTCTACTCTTTCTTTTTATGTATTTTGGTTCATGATTGAGTCCCATGATCATGGGAGCTTAAGAGGTTGAAAAACTACCTCCATAGCTCTTGTGAGGGAGCTTGGTCCATAGCTTCATTTTGCAATTTTTATTTTATGCTTTTAAACGTCTAAATGATTTTTTAGTATTTTTATTCTACTGTTTTAGGGGTCTAGTTTAATGGGTTAAAGCAGTTTTTAAAAATATTTTAAAAAAAATAAAAAAATGTTTAAATTAGGATATGTAGGAAGTTGATCTTATTTTAGGCTAGTCTAGAGTAGGTATTTTTATATTCGGTTTTTAAAATTAAAAATGATTTATTTTTATTTTTATTCTACTGACTTAGGAGTCTAGATTATTGGGTTAAAACAGTTTTTAAATATCTTGCAAAACAAAAATACAAAAAATGATCAAAGTAGGATAGGTTAGCTTAGGCATTACTTGTGACTGTTTTTGGTTCTTCATTTTGTAGCTGCTGATTGGTTCGGTTTTAGGGTCCCTTTAGGTTCTGTTTCTGGTCCTTTTCAGTCTTTTAAGTTTTATATTGGTTGGTATTAATTTCATGCAATTAGGTTAGGGTTTACTAAGTGTTTGATACATGTTCTAGGCATTAGTTTAGGTGTTTCATACATTATTTCAATTCTGTCCAAGTTTTATATTCACATTAATTCTATGCATTTAGGTATTGTTTTAGGTATATTTTAAGTGTCTTAGGGTAGTATTCATATAGTTCTTTGATTAAGTAAAGTTTGGTTTAATTTCAAGTTCATTTACTTAGGCATTTTCATTCATTAGTTTAGGAACTTCATGCATTAATTCATTTTTTTTTCAATTGCATTAGTTTTGATTTAATTTTTTTAACATGTTCATGCATTTTTGTTTTCATTTTATGATTTTCCTGCATATTTTTATTATTTGCATTTTAGACCCATATAGTTAGAAAATTACATTTTTACCTTTCTATTTTATTAATTTGCATTTTTGTTTCTTTTCTCTTACAGTTATTTTATTTTCATCATTTCCATTGTAAGTATTTCTTATTAGCTTTTCAATTGCAATTACTTTTATTTTCTTTTATTTTAATGTTGTTATTTTCATTTATTTTATTTTATTTTATTTTATTTTGCTTTGTTAGCCTTTGTAGATCACCATATAATCAAACCTTTATAATTTGCTAGGATATACCTTAGGTAATAGTATCCAATACTTAGCTAGGCTTTGCGACACCAGTCTCTGTGGGACGATATTTCCAGACTC
Organism: Heritiera fomes; assembly: GCA_032173925.1. Lineage (NCBI taxonomy): Eukaryota > Viridiplantae > Streptophyta > Magnoliopsida > Malvales > Malvaceae > Heritiera > Heritiera fomes. The sequence continues at coordinate 2,315,416 of JAPDPM010000017.1, forward strand.
ACCTCCGTATTACTTGAAAACCACGTGCACTTGCGTGTAGATACTTTTTTAGGGTCGACACTTTGTTCAGCACAAGGTAATGGCAACAAATTCAAGGGAGTAAGAGGATTGAAGCCATAAACAACTTCGAATGGAGAGCAACTCGTAGTGGAGTGAATACTGTGGTTATATGTAAACTCCACATGTGGCAATCAATCTTCCCAATTCTTCAAATTCTTCTGAATAATGAACCTCAATAATGTAGATAGGGTTCGGTTGACGACCTCAGTCTGTCCATCAGTCTGGGGGTGACAAGTGGTGGAGAATAACAATTTAGTTCCCAACTTTCCCCATAACTTCTTCCAAAAGTAACTAAGGAACTTAGCATCTCGATTAGAAACAATGGTCCTTGGTACACCATGTAGACGTACGATCTCTTTGAATAAAAGGTCAGCAACGTTGCTCGCATCATCCGTCTTGTGGCAAGCGATGAAATGAGCCATCTTAGAGAACCTGTCAACCACAACAAAAATAGAATCTCTACCGCGTTTTGTTTTAAGGAAGCCCAAAACAAAATCCATAGAGATATCAGTCCATGGAGTAGTAGGAATGGGTAAAGGAGTATATAAACCATGATTATGAACTCTAGATTTAGCTTGCCTACATGAAATGCATCTATCACATAATCTCTCTACATCTCTCCTCATGTTAGGCCAAAAGAAATGTTCTTGCAAAACAGCTAGAGTTTTCCTAACCCCAAAGTGACCCATTAATCCTCCACTATGGGCTTCTCTAACTAACAGCTCGCGCAATGAACTCCTAGGCACACATAATTTATTTTCTCTAAATAAGAACCCATCGTGCCTAAAGAACTTGCCAAAGCCAAATGTAGCACATGCATCATAAACATTACCAAAATCAACATCATTAGCATACTGTTCCTTGATATACTCAAATCCTAAAAGTTTAGCATCATGAGTACTGATAAGAGTATACCTACGAGATAACGCATCAGCTACGACATTCTCTTTACCTTGTTTGTACTTGATCATGTACGGGAACATCTCAATGAACTCTATCCACTTGGCATGACGCTTATGTAGCTTACTCTGTCCTTTCAAATGCTTTAAGGACTCATGATCAGTGTGGATGACAAATTCTTTGGGCCACAAGTAATGTTGCCATGTCTCCAAGGCCCTCACTAACGCGTACATCTCCTTGTCATATGTGGGATAGTTAAGTGTTGCTCCACTTAACTTCTCACTAAAGAAAGCAATTGGGCGTTTTTCCTGCATAAGCACAACTCCAATACCTACACCTGAGGTATCGCACTCAATCTTAAAAGTTTTAGTAAAGTCAGGTAGAGATAACAAAGGAGCAAAACAAAGTTTATCCTTAAGCAAAATAAAAGCATGCTTTTGTGCGGGACCCCAATGAAATGCAACATTCTTTTTGACCACTTTCGATCAAAGGTGCATCTATAGTGCTAAAATCTCTAACGAATCGACGATAGAAACTAGCTAAACCATGGAAACTACGCACCTCAGAAACAGACTTAAGTACAGGCCAATCTTTAATTGCCTTTACCTTCTCATTATCAACAGAAATGCCTTGTGAAGAAACGACATACCAAAGAAAAACAATCTTATCAGTGCAGAATGTACATTTCTTAAAATTGGCATACAAACTTGCATTCCTCAAAACAGTAAGAACATTCCTAAGATGCTCAACATGCTAATGCTGGCTCTTACTGTATATCAAAATATCATCAAAATAGACAACCACATACTTACCAATGAAATCACGTAAAACATGGTTCATTAAACGCATGAATGTACTGGGTACATTAGTCAAGCCAAAAGGCATAACTAACCACTCATAGAGACCATGTTTAGTCTTGAATGCGGTTTTCCATTCATCACCTTCTCTCATACGAATTTGGTGATATCCGCTCTTTAAATCAATTTTAGAAAACATGCATGCACCATGCAACTCATCAAGCATGTCATCTAGCCTAGGAATAGGATAGCGGTACTTTACAGTGATTTTGTTGACAGCTCGGCAGTCAACACACATCCTCCACGTCCCATCTTTTTTTGGCACAAGCAGTACGGGCACGACGCATGGACTCATGCTCTCTCTCACATAACCTTTCCTCATGAGCTCCTCAACTTGCCTTTGAAGCTCCTTCGTCTCCTCGGGATTACTTCTGTAGGCTGGACGGTTAGGAATGGTACCTTCTATAACCATGGTACCTTCTATGATGTCTATCTATCCCAGACTCTTTGTTCGAATCATACCCAACATTATCATCATACTCGTCATTGGCAACAACCTTACTTTTAAGATGAGAAGTATCACCTTGCTGGATCTTTGCAAACTGAACTTCATGTTGGTTCAACTTATCATGAATGTCATTGAATTTCACGTCCATCCGTTGGAACTGTTGTTGCATTGCCTGAAGCATGAATTCAATCTTTTTAAAGTCGGACTTATCACCTTCAGAAGACATTTTCAACAAAGATATGCTCACGTGTTTACACTCGTGTTTCACTCAAGGAATTTGAATTTTCTCTACTAATGTCTCTCACATACTCATGCCTTTTTCCCTTACTCTACCTTAACTCTATAGGTTCACAATCGCACTAGAGACTCAGTCAAAGATTCAACCTCGTAGAATCAACTAATTCACCAAGTATTGTTACCAAGAAATTTTTTTTTGAATTTTTTTTGTTTTTTTTTCACAGAAAGGTGTGGCTAGGGTGACTCAAAGAAAGAAAAAAAAGAAAAATAGAAGAAAAAACACTAGAAGGACCAAAAATATGAAAAAATGCCTAAAACTATAGGAAAATGATGGAATTTGGCCAAGATAAGGTATGACCCGTAAAGCTAAGCTTAACGGGTTCGGTTTCTTTCGTCGTTTTCTTTAAAACGGGTACTCGTACACCTCTTAACTCAACCAAAATTTTCTGTTTGAACAGTACCGCAACAATTTTTTTTAATTCATCTTTTTTTTCGAATTCTCTTTTTTTTTCTTCCTTTTTTTTAACTCTAAATGTTACGGTTTCCTTGAAAAGAGTAGGAGTGCGGCTAGGGTTTTTTTTAGGGGTGCAGCTAGGGTTTTTTTTCTTGAGGGGTGCGGCTAGGGTTTCTTTTGAGGGGTGCGGCTAGGGTTTTTTTTGAAGGGGTGCGACAGGTTTTTTTTTGAAGGAGTGGGGCTAGGGTTTTTTTTAAGGGGTGCAACTAGGGTTTTTTTTGAAGGGGTGCGACAGGGTTTGGAGGAATTGCGACTAGGGTTTTTTTTTGAAGGAAGGGGTGCAGCTAGGGTTTTGAGGAATTGCGGCTAGGGTTATGAATTCAACTCAAACACAATAACTAAGGTGGCAGAATTCAACTCAAACACGACAACAAACCAGAAATCGAAACCAACAAGAGAGAAAAGAAAAAAAATCGAAACCAACAAACCAAAAATCGAAAAGTGAGTGAAGCACAAACAAACTAGAAATCGAAACTTGAGCTCTGAATACCAACTGATGCGCACAGACAAGAGAAAACGTAGCTTGGAATTTGAAGGAGCTAAAATGCAACAGGACAAACTTCTAAAACCTAGACCTGAAGCCTAAAGAGACTCAAACCCAAGGTATTGGACATTGACCCTACGAATAAGAATTCGAGAACCTAAGGTATAGCAATGGTGGATGGTGAAGAAGGAGGCGCCACAAGGAAGAAGACCCTGATAAGCCTAGTAGAGAGGGAACCCAAGAGAAAGGCACACTCAAATTCTGAAAATTCAATTTTACTGATCTGTTCATCAATAGCGTTTACAAGGTATTTATAATAATACCTAGCACTTAAGCCCATAAACAAGTGGGCTGGAATTAACACCAACAGAAAATAAGACTAAATCCAAATTCATGCCTAAGCCTAGTTACATAAAATAAATAGTCCAAGATACAACAAGACTCAAATGTAGGCTATCCAAACACTTAACCCATCTTATTGTTAAGCTAAAATAAGACAGTAAACCATGCTCATGTTGTTTCGGCTTCCAAGTAAGTATGATGTCTTGGGACTCTTCATGGAAGCTTCCTTGACACTTCAATGATGCCAGAGCTTGTTGCATTAATGAGGCCAGGGCTTGTTGCGTCTTCTTAGCTCGAGCTCGAGTAATTGGACCTCCTTGGATGACCAATGGATCCTTAGCATCACGAACATCACGAGCAAGTGGATCTCCATCAAAAACCACCTCAAACATTAGTGCCACTGTTGGACTACAACCAAAACTACAATATAAAAAAGCCTACATGACTTATATTAGATCATGGCATAGAACATTCTAGGTTTGGAAAGATACAGTAGTCAAGCAAACCAAAATCCTAGAAAGAGGCAAAATTACTTCAAGCAGGCGAAATCAAATGACGACAGATGTACAACCAAGTTATAGGTGACAAGCAAAATCTTTAAGTAATAAAGATTAACTAGGAGTTAAAGGATTAGATAAAATAGTTAAAAGGTCAAAGCTTACCAACATATTCCCATTTTTAGACCTTATAAGCCATATACATATATACTATACTTATGTAGTTCTATTTAAGCAAAACCAATAGTTAACAAACATAAAGTTAACAAATAAAACTAAGATTAAAAATGTAAGTTCGCTAAATTAAAGTGGTTGTTACAACTAATAAATTATAAAAAATAAAAATAAGCCAAAAATAACATAAATTAAAAAAAAGTGTTACCTCTCTTAAGCGAGCTAGATTGCAACCATTCTCCCCATAAACTGAGTCAATAACATTCTCAGGAACTCTAATATTTACAGTTGTATTTGTCAAAATAGCAGATTTGGTTCCATTGCAAACTTGAGTTTAAGGGTCATTAGCTATGAGATATTGTCTAATGAGTCCTTACGGTTCAAATTGAAGCAAACATTAGAAGACGAGCAATCATTCAATCAAGGAATAACTTACAAATCAAAGAGAACATGAAGAAATATTAAAAAAAATTATAGTGAAAATATAACCTGAGATTTGGAACTGATGAAGTAGAGATCTGAACAATGACTTGAGATTTAGAGCTGATGAAGTTACTAGAGCTTATGTTTTGAAAACTCTATTTGTTAACTAATGAAAACATAAACCTACAACCTAATGACCTAAGATTTGGAGCTGATATAACATAAACAGTCAATATGAGAGAGATGAGGAAATTAGTAGAATGAGATCAATTATTGATTAGTCCATTACCATTGAACAAGAGTAAGCAGAATGGTGGTGTCACTGGTTTTGAACAAGAGCGAGATTGATCAATGATGTAGAGACTTTTCCTGCAATCGGATGTTGAAGACACCACAAGTATCCTCTATGAGCCAACCTTCGAATTGTCACCCTTATAATGTTTTGAATGTTATCCTAGAGCACCTTCTTGTGCCTCTTGGCTCCTCCCTTCCTCAATTCCTTGCCTCACCTTCAACATGCCAAATTTTCACTAATTGAAAGTGTTTCTCAACTAACAAATGAGAGGTAAGGGTTGGTAGAGTTGAGATGATCGATGGAAAGAAGAGAAAAATGTGAGAGGTGAGAGGAAAAGCTAGCGTTTGGTTTCTAAATTAGGGGAAATTTGATTTGAGATGAAGAAAAATGAATTCATAGAGTAGCTAGCTAAGGAGAAAATATTCAAATTAGGCAATGAGAAGAGTAAACGGTTTGGGTCTCGTAAAGCAACTAGCTAAGGAGAAAAATGAAAATCTTTAGATTAGGCAAGGAGAAGAGTAAAGCAGTTGGGTCATAGACTCACAGTGCTGTTTAAAACATGGTAACCAATGGCACTTGTTTTTATGCCAGGAAAAGCAATATAAAAAAAAATTGCTTGTGGTTTTCAAAACCGCAATCATAAAAGCACCTTTAAAAGTTCCTTTTTTTTAGTGATTTTAGTATGGGCGTTATAAGAGTGCTAATCATTTCTTATACGTAACTGTACACTCGAATAAAAAATTTTTAATGTAAATCAAGCCTTGTCTTTAGATGTGAATAGGTGACCAATCGCACCTTAGGTTTGAATAATTACTAATGATTCCTAGATTTATATCTAGCGAGCTAGGATCTAGATTTTAACATGTTTAACAGTGTGAAGAATAAAAAATACTAATATTTTTTATACAATGAAAACAAGATTGAAGACATGAATTTGTGTTATTATGATAGTCTTTTTTATTTATTATTCTTATTAATTCACACTTTATATCTTATCTATATGAACTCTAAAAATACTTTATTTGTTTTTCCTACAAAGTTATTACATGTGTATGTGTATAGATATATATGTATGTAAGGACATTTATTATAATGAAATTGGTTTCCTCTCTAAGTGAAAATGTTTAATTTCTCTATAAACAATAAAATTATTTTGACATGCAATTACTTACCACGCAAAGTGAAAATATTTAACTACTTGATAAACAATATAATTTAATTTTGTATGAGTCCAAATTTGAAGGGACAAATATGATAAAAATAATTTTCAATAAGGACAAAACTACAAATTTCTAAAAGCTTGTGAAAGTTTTTTATAATAAGGTTAAAAGAATTTTAGCAACTCAATGGGGCAATTGCCCCACTCCTCTACTTGGATCCTTCTATCCCAGTCTATTTTTTTTAAAAATATTCTAACTAGATTTGTTCAAGGGGTGGACAACTCAAAAGTTCATCCATTTTTTTAGCGGCTTTGAACAAGAATATCAAATTCGTTAAATGGGTTTGGGTTTGAAAATCTAGGCCTGTTAAAAAATAAGTGGAGGTTGGGTTTACTGGTATCAAGCCAAGCACAGTTTGACCTGTTTTTTTTAATTGTTATTTTATTAATGTATTTTTAATTATTTTTACTTCCTTTGTGCAATTTATTTTAAGCTTGTATTTTTTATATTTTAATTTTAATTTTCATGTTTATTTCAACATTTCTATAAAAGTTTATTTAAGATTATTGTGTTATACTTATTAACTATCGTATGTTTTAATAATTTTTTATATTTTGTTATAATTTTTTAAGAAATAAATAGTATATGGGCAAGCTTAGATGGACTTGAGCTTATACATTATATGTAAAATAGGGCTTAGACAAAAAATTAGACTTGAAAAATGAGTCGGGCCAAGCTTGGGTTCACATTCACTTCCTTAATATCTTGTAAGACCTATTTCTACTGTACTGTACCTAATTTTATAATTATTTATTTAATGAAATATAATATAATTTGTAATTTTAAGTGAATTTGTAATGTGGGCACCACTTTAATTTTTTTGGTTTTGATGGATTCAAGACTGATAATATAGTGTACAGTGGGTGAAATAAATATATATATAATGATTTGAGGCATAAAAATAATTTTTATATTAATTAGAATTATTTTGTAAATTTTGGAAAACAAATTGGAAAATGACGGCTACGTCTCGAGGGCATATTCGTAAATTACGCTCAAACTAAAATGAGTTGGGACAAATTAAAAATACCATGATAATCTACATGAAGAGGAGAATAACATAGTGCCAAGCGATTTATTGAAACGATGATTTAATCAAAAAACTTCGCTGGCGGTCCACTAGGGGTAAGATCGTAATTTCTCATTATCAGTGCATTATGCATCAAAAAAACTACTTCCAATCATCAAGATACGTTAAATGTGATTGATTGTACTAGAATCCAAATGTTTGGAGCCCAATTACATGGTTTAAATTGTCCGAAAATTTAAATAACCAAGGGCAAAATGGTAGTTTTGCCCTCTCTACAAAGTTAATAAGTCAACAAAGGGGGATGGCCGGCCACTATTCAGCTTCTTCAACCCACACCCCATGGCACCAAGAGAGAAAAAGAAAGAAAAAGAAAAGAAAAATCAACAAAAACAACTCAAGCTTGACTTTTCTCACAATAGTTGTTTCTAGGAAATTTCTTTACATAATTCCCTCTCTCCATTGACACCAAGATCTTATCACACAAAGAAGAAAATAGGGAGAAAAGTGAAGAGGAAGGTGGCGGCAAAGGTGAGTTTTATGGTGATTCTTCATTTCTTTACAAACTAAGGTTGAATTTATATGTTTTTCAACATGATAAGCATAGATCTAGCCTTGTTTTTGCTTAAATCTCATTAGAACATGAAGAAAAGGCATATTAGGGTTTCAGTGTGGACAAGAACAAGAGGCAACCATGCTAAGATTTACATGAAATTAGTGCTAAATTGCATAATCGAATTAGTTAACCATTTGGTAAGCTTAGATTGAACAAAAGCTTCAAGAATGGCTATGGGTACCTCTCGGCCATGGGGTTTTGTGCAACCTTGTTTTTGCTTAAGAGAAGAAGACTGGTGAAATCGGATTAGGGATGAGTGTGTAGGCTATAGGGATATATTGAATGCATGATTTTGATGAGTATAATTTATGAAATTATTTGGTGTTGAATTGCCTTTGAAAATCATGCAAATATGTGATTTACGGTTGGCAAAAATACTGTGTTTAAGTGCAGGGGGTTAGAGTATTCACAGTTGTTATGTTGCCGAAAATTCCTCCAAAAATTTTAAAATATCATAAAATATTTTATCAGCATAAAATGAGTGAAATTGTGTAATTTGGAGCTTATTTCCAATATTTTTCATAAATTGGAATTTTAGCGAAAAATTTTATTTGAATATTCATGTAATTAAATTTTATTAAAATGAGATGTCAAATATGTTCTTTGAGATATTTTGCAATTATTTAGAACGTTTATAAATTTTCTCACTGAAGCATGAATATTTTATTGACTATTTTTATTGGACTGTTAAATGTGAATTTAATATACCTTTTTGGAAATTTTATTAAATTTTAATATTAATTGTTTAGATTACTTAAAGATATTTTTTACTATGAATAAATTGATTTTGAGACTTTAGGCCCCATTATCATGCTCACTATTACTGTACTGTTACTGTGGCTGATTGACCTGCCAAGTCATCAGTAGTCCTAGGGTCATTTGGCAAGTGTACTCTACGGACACCTCATAGACTATGGCCATAGATCTTACTATATACTATATACTATTATTATTTCCCTTAGGGGATAATTATAGCATGATTATATAGGGTGTTGCCTAGTCTCAACCTACTGTTAAATGATTACTGAACTGTATTAAAACATACTATTTACTGTTACTGAACTACAGTTTACTATTTTATTGAATTGTGAGTTACTGTAAACTGTTTTACTGAACTATAGATTACTGGTTACTATTTACTGAACCGTAATGAATCATCAATGTTTTACTGAATCGTGAAATATTGTTTACTGTTTATTGAACTGTACTGGATTATTACTATTTATTGAATTGAAAACATTTAATGAAAATTATTACTGATTTTTAAAACGTTTATTATACTATTACTGCACTAAGAAACTCAAGTGTTTACCGTACTGAACTGTTTCTACACTATTTACTTAACTTTATCATGCTAATACTGAATTGTTTAGTGTTACTGCAAAGAGTACTATACTGAATTGTTACTAAGGTGTTTTACTGAACTGTTAATGTTTCAAAAAGGAACATTTTATTATCTCTAAACATATACAGTTTACTGAAATCACTATTGTTTACTGAAAACTATTATTGTTACTAAATTGTTACAAATAAAAGCGTTACCAAATTAATCACTGTTAAGGTGAAGCTGTAAAAACTACAAATTTTGTACCATGTTAGTGAATAAATAAGAGACACAGATAAGCTTGGTACTATAATGCACCTTGTAGTTAGTATTATCTCAAGTAATGAAAATGAAATTGGCAAGTTTGGTGAATTTGACAACAAATGATCCTTGAGATAATTTAGAAATCTTATATGAGTTCAAAAATTTTATGAGAACAAATAAGTGCTTGTATTCCATATTATAGAAGTGTATTTATTTTAAATGAAATAAGGACACAAGTATACTAAAAGAAATGTAGTATACTTGAATATTAAAATCATTAAAATAAACTAAAATAAAATATGTTATACACATATACAAGATGTTAACAATAATAAAGAAAATACATGAATAAATAAATAAACCATATACTAATATTAACAATATAAAAAGGAAATAAACAAAAATATAATTTTGCAATTGATGGAAATCTTCCATCAAAACATCCAATCTCGTCAGACAACCTCTCCCACTTTTAGAATTGTTGAAATTTTTAATTTTCATCTTCCTCTTAAGCCGACCCCCTTTCTTTCATTACCTAAGTCTGCTACTGTTGCTCTCAAAACTCACCCATTTCATCGAAACTAGCAGCTCCACATTGTGCCTCTTTGCCTCACACGAGAGCCCTTTTTCCCTTCATTGAATGCAGCCTCCTTACCTCATTTCCCTTATTTGCTAAACGAACCTTAGTGGGAAGAAGAACTAAAGCCGACGGGAAAGAGGAGGCTCGGGTGGAACCGAGAAAGAGGGAAAAGAGACTGTAGCCGAGAGGGAAGGAAAGAAAAAAAAAAGGAGGAAGACAAGGCTGAGGAAAACCGATCAAGGAAAGAAGCAAAGGAAAAGGGGACGGAAGGAAAGGAAGAGAGGAGAAAGGAATTGGGCTGTCGGTTATGAAGACTTTGCAAATTGATAAGTGAAGGAAATTTGTGAAGGGAAAGCTGCTGGATTGAGAAATCCTAAGGCTGGAGGCAGTTTCTGTTGGGTTAAAAGTTGTTGCTGGAAATTGGGTAAGTGGGCTAAGACTTTACCTTTGTATTGCTTGAATATTGAGTATGAATATGGAATATGAGAATTTATCTATGATAATGTGCATGACTAAATAGGGTAGGGATGAATAATGAATGAAATGGTGATGATGTGAGAATCTGTTTGAGTATCCTATTCTGAATCTTGTGTTTAAACGATCCGTTTAATTGTTCTACATGCAAAAAAATTCTGAAAAAATTATGATTAATAGCCTTTTAAGTTACAAGAAAGCCGGTTTTGGAATTTATTGATTTGGATTTCTATAACTTGAGATATGTACAAGTAAGTGCAGGATACTCTGTCCAGAAACGTGAATCATGAATCTGACTTTAAAAAAATTGTAGAAGATAACCTACAATGAATTAGGTTGCAAGCATTACATTTCTAGAAAGGTAATTAAGTTAGGATGGTGATGGTTCTGGGTTTGCACCAACTGGACATGTGTATAATTAAATATGAAGTATTTTGTGCAAGTAGGTCAGTGTAATCCTGTGCTTGAATACTGCTAGAAGATAGTGCAATTTTGGAAAATTGCTAATGTTGACATAGGAAGAATTAAATCATGAACCTTATAATTCTAGATAGGGAAATGAGTTAGCTTTCATTTAGTTTTGGAATTTGTGGATTTGGAATTATGTAGCTTAAGCTATATACATATGAATGCAGGACACTCACTGCAAGGTACAAACAACCTAGTGTCAACTTCAAAAATTTCTAGAAAATAATTCAGATGGAGTTTGATTTCAAACTTTACATTTTCAGAAAGGTAAATGAGACAGAATTGATATGGTTTTGGCTTTGTACAAATTGCATATCCCTACAATTAGTAATCTAAATTTTAATGAACAGAGGTCAGGAAATTATCTTACTTGATGTGCCACATTTAGACCAAAGTTTGGAAAATTATTGGAAATGACACAAGATGAATTAATAAGTAAGCCTTATACTTCCGAATAAGGAACTGAGTTAGAAGTAATGTAAAAATTTACGGCTTGACGATTGAATTTTGAAATTTTTACAAAAGGCTAACAAAGATGCTTAAAACATATAGATATGTATATAAGGACTTGTATCCATGAATACGTTGTAATTGACGACAAGGAGGTAGCTTTAAATTAATAGTTACTCGAAATTAATAGCGTTTAAGATCCTTATTTTAAATACGTGATTAAGCATGATGATGTAAACTTATCGAAATATTAATGGATTAATGGATTATGTGTAGCGAAGCGGAATAGTGTAGAAGTTTGAGTATAGACTTGGAAGCGCGAGGAGGATAATTACTAAGTGTCGACCCTAAAAGGTATCTACACGCAAGTGCACGTGGTCTTCAAATAATACGGAGGTGAGTCCGGAAATATCGTCCCACAGAGACTAGTGTCGCGAAGCTTAGCTAAGTACCAGATACTATTACCTATGATATATCTTAGCAAATTATGAAATTAGTTGAATGTGTGATCTATAAAGGCTAATAAAATAAGATAAAATAAATAGAAATACTAAAATAAAATAAAAGAAAATAAGAAATACTTACAGTGAAGATGATAAAAATAAAATAACTGCAAAACAAAATAAAATCTTAAATTAGTAAACCATAAGGATAAAATGTAATTTCTAAAAAAATGCAATTAATAAAATTATGCATGAAATTCCTAATATGAAACTAGTAATGCAAAAACTAATTAAAAATCTATTAAAAAAAAACTAATTGAAGAGGGAAAATGATGTATCAATTTATAACCCTAATGTAAACCCTAAGAATCCTAGATGAAAACTAAATCAACCCTAAACCTAATTATGTCCCAAAATACAATCCCAAACTACAAGCTAATCTAAATGAAGCCTAAGTTACTTAAATGCATGAATAACTAATATACCTTAATTTAACTAATGCGTAAAAGAAAATGTATTTTTTTTTGGATGAATGAAACTAATAAGACCTAAGCTTAACCCTAACTCTAACTGCACCCTAATGCATGAATTAACCCTAAACTAATGCACTTAATAACTAAAACAATAAATAAAATGCATCTAAAACAGCCCTAAATTTCCCTAAAACAGTCCACTAAAATTATTAAATGAAAATGCAAGTTAAACCTAAATTAATGCATCTTAATGATTAAGTAAATGATTTAGAAATTAATCCAAACTTTTCCTAATTTAAGACCTATATGAATACTATCCTAAGACATCTAAAACTACCCTAAAACAGTACCTAAATGCATGGAATTAATGGAGAAATAAAATCTGGACAGCAAGCAAATTTAATGCTAAATGATGCCTAAAATGCAATCAACATGCTAAGAACATTTAATTAAACAACTCCTAATATATAACCCCTAATTGAATGATATAAATATGACTTAAAAGCTATATGAAATGCACTTAATAACTAACCAAAACAGAATTTATACTCCACCCTACAGGTAACGCCTATCTTACTCAACAAGTAGAAAATGATAGCCAAAATGTCATGAATGCTAATTTAATCAAATCTTAAAAATTACCTAATTATAACCTAACCTTAATGTGACTTGAAGACCACTTAAATGACTCTTTAAACAACTCAAAACAGCAGCTAATCTACTCCAGCAGTAACGCCTAAGTGGCCTAAAATAGTGCAGTAATATGCTGGAAAAATTTAGAAAAAATGCTATGAAATGCTATGTAAATAATCCTCAAAATTATCCCTAATTTGTATGACCTAAACCTAACTTAACCTTAATAAAATATAGCCTAATCTAGTCCAAATCAGCCATGGAAACTGACCAAACAGATTTCACAAAACTGATCAGGAAATTGCAAATAACATGAATACATGAGAAGAAATGACTAAGCATACTATGCCAATTAAATTCTAAAAATTTCCTAAAAATAATATGACCCTAATATGCCAAAAAGCTACTGTAAATGCACTGAAAACAACTTAAAATCAGCCCCTAAAAATTCTTACAAGTCACTCCAAAAACTGAGCAGAAAGAAACAAGTGCCTGTCATCAATACTGCTAACCTATGCCATTCAACACACATGTAATAAATATGATTCTAACGAAATGCATGCACAACTACAAGACACTTAAAAGACCATGAATGTACTCCAAAACAGTAGCCAAACTCACTCAAAATTGGAATAAAAGGAACTGAAGACGTGAAAAGCAAAAAAAAAAAAAAACAAACCAAGAGAGGCATTCATGCCAACCTCATTGCACTACTCCATTGTGAGATTTTTTTTTGTATTTTCTCTTAAAAGAACACTTAAAACCAAAAATATGACATTAAAGTGGACATACGAAACAGTAAAAAAAATATAAACTACAGAAATAATGCTTGAAAACAGTAAATAAAATATCACTAAAGAAAAGTGTAGATAAAGTTCTAGAACAAGAACTATGGAGGTATTGTTTCAACCTTTTTAATTCCCATTCTCATAGAACCTCATCAATAACCAAAATATAACAAAAAGAAATAGTAGAAGAAGGTATCATTGCGAGAAATATAAATGAACACTAAGATAAAAAAAAGAACTTGAAAGAACTTTACTCAACTTAAATGAAATATCAACAAAGTAAGTAACTTGCATAAAAAATGAAAGAGCTTGAAAAAACGTGAAAGATGGCTGCTTCTAAATTTCTTAAGACTTAAAAATGCTGGAAAGTAAATAAAAATTAAACCCTAGGCAGCCCCCCCTTAGGTTAGGTCTCATAAAGTTGCTTATTTAGTAACTTAACCTAGGGATACAATGGTAATTCTTATCCTAGATGAGTTGGCATTAATTGCCACTTGTCTTCATGTCCTTGGCTCTTCAAAATAGATATTTCCATGTCACTTAAGTGCCCACATCAGCCATAGACACCTCTCTCTTTCTAGCACCTTCCTCTTTGTCTTCTAGTCCATATAAGCATGCAAGGTGGCAATGGCATGTGTCCTCCATGTGTTGGCATGTGTCTTTTGTTCTTATCTACTAAGAATGAGTAGGATGATGACATGTGGCATGCTAGATGTCAAAAGATGAGAGAGAAAATGAAGAGTCATGCTCCATTGTCTTATAGTGGTCCAGTCTCCTTTCTTGCTCATTTTGAGTCTATTTTCTATCGAAAAGACTGAAATTCATCTAGAATTTATTTTTCTGCACAATATGAGGAATTTAATAAAATTAGGGGAATAATTAATAAAATCATGGAGGATTTAAATAATTATTAATCAATAAAATACTAAAATAACTCTATTTTCATAGAGTTATCACACCCCCAAACTTGAGCTTTTGCTTGTCCTCAAGCAAAGCAAAACAAAACATAAGTAGGAAATGACAAGTACGAAGCATATTTTATTTTCTCAATCATCCTCAAAGATAAAGTACAAATTCCAATAACAAAGACTCACAATCATAGATCAAACACTAAGTATCATTCATTCATAAGTCTTAACCCAAATTGGAATCCTCGTATGTGTGTGTGTAATGTCAATCTCACTTCAAAGTACACAATCCAGATCAGATTATGCAAACATAAAGATGAAAAGTCAATGACAAGTGATCACTTCCATATGTTTGTCTTTCACTTCTCTCTCCACTAATGTAGTCACACTTAACCAAGAATCAATAGGTCTTTATTAAGCTTGTAATGTAAGGCTAGGGCTAAGGTATGATAAAGGAAATTTAGGCTCATCCCCTAATCATGCATTACTTACTAGGATCTATGATGTTTAGAGCTCTAACCAGCCCCCCCAAACTTAGTTCCTTTGCTATACACTTTATTTTCTTTTTCTTTTTCTTCTTTTTTTTCACTTTTTTTTTCAATTTTTTTTGAATTTTTTTTCTTCTTCTTTTTTTCCTTTTTTTTTGCTTTTGAATTTTCCTTTTTTCTATATATTTTTTTTCAATTATTTTTTTTATATCCTATCTATCTACCCAAATATGTACATAGCTCATGATATATCCTAGTAAAACACATGCTTTTAGGGTAAGGGATAGGAAAGTGTATTTATTTGGCTAAAGGAAATTAACTTGTAGGTGTATAAACAGAGAAAAGCTAATTTGGCTCAAGGGGGTGACTAAAGAGAAAATATGTACAATGTTAGCTAGAAAGGCTCAAACGATCCAAGGATGGCCTAAATCACTTTCTTAATTAAGTGTGATCTAATAATTTCGCCTCAAGAGAAGATCAAGCAAATTCTAGAATATGATACACAAAGTCAAATGAACTAATGCAATCCTATGTCCACATAAGCCTTCTCTAAATGTGCATACTAATCCATGATCATGACATGTGTATAAAGATGAGGATATCGCAATTAGAATCAAGACAAATTCAAAGAATTTAACTTCATGCTTTCACCACAATCATGCTTCTTAGTCAATCAGAATTAGACTAAATCCAGGGGTAATATCATAGGATTATGAGAAAATAACATGCTAAGTATTCAAATCATCTCAAAACATTCTATTTAAGCCCAAATTTTCAAAACTTTTGAAATATTTTTTTCAATTTTTCACAAAATTTAAAAAAAAAACGCTCAAGTTAATCCCCTCCCCCAAAGTTAAAGTGCACAGTGTCCTCAGTGTGCAGAATAAATAAAGAACTTAAGAACAGAATAGGAAACTCCCTTAGTATCCTAAGGATGATCATTATGAAGCTTAAAGAAGGGTGCTGCTATAGAGAGCACCTACAGAAGCAAACAAAGAAAAACAAGCATCACACGGAAAAAAAGAACTATACAAAAATAAAAAGAAAGGAAAAGAAAAGAAAATAACAATTAAATGCTGAAGCTGGGCTAAGTTTATAGTCTTCAGCAAGACTTTCAATCACTCTGCATCAATATGGATCTGGAGTAATAGTAGGGGGACTAGGATCAGCTAATACAGTGACCGAATCTTGCCTATCATATCCTCCCTTAAAATACAACTTAAGCCTCTGCCCATTAACCTTAAAGGGTTGCCTAATGGTCTCATCCATGATCTCTACTGTCCCGTGTGGAAAGACTTGTGTAATGGTGAAAGGCCCTGACCACCTAGACTTAAGCTTGCCTGGAAACAACTGCAAGCGTGAATTAAATAGCAAAACTTGTTGCCCCGACTCGAAGTGTTTCTCCTTGAGCTTTCTATCATGCCACAGCTTAGTCTTTTCCTTATAGAGCTTGGCATTCTCATATGCTTGTAACCTGAATTCATCTAACTCATTTAACTGCAACAGCCTCTTCTTACCAACTACTTTAAGATCAAAGTTTAGGTTCTTAATAGCCCAATAAGCTCTATGTTCTAACTCTACAGGTAAATGGCAAGCCTTTCCATAGACCAATTTATATGGTGACATCCCTATAGGTGTTTTGAATGCAGTCCTATAAGCCCACAATGCATCATCTAGCCTAAGAGACCAATCTTTCCTATTGGGATTCACAGTCTTTTCCAAAATTCCCTTAATCTCCCTATTGGAAATCTCTGCTTGGCCACTAGTCTGAGGGTGATAAGCAGTAGCTGCCTTATGCTTGACCCCATACTTCTTTAAAAGTGCCTCTAAAGTTCTATTACAAAAATGGGATCCCTCATCACTAATGATTGCCTTAGGTGTACCAAATCTAGAAAAGATATTTCTTCTAAGAAACTTCATCACTACCCGAGCATCATTAGTGGGTACTGCTATTGCTTCAACCCACTTAGAAACATAATCTACTGCCAGCAGAATGTACAAATTCCCATAGGAAGGAATAAAGGGTCCCATAAAGTCAATGCCCCACACATCAAATAGTTCCACTTCTAAAATGTTTGTCAGAGGCATCTCATTTCTTCTATATATATTGCCTGTCCTCTGGCACCTATCACACCTCGAAGCAAATAAATGGGCATCCTTAAATATGGTAGGCCAGTAGTATCCACATTGAAGTACCTTGGCAGCTGTCCTACTACCACCAAAATGTCCCCCATACTCAGAAGAATGACAATGTCTAAGTATACTCTCTATCTCCTCATTAGGGACACACCTCCTCAAAATGTGATCTCCACACTGCTTGTACAGATAAGGCTCGTCCCAAACATAACTCTTGACATCATTCAAAAACTTCTTCTTTTGTTGGGTAGACAAATCAGGTGGTAACACGTTACTAACCAAGAAATTAACATAGTCAGCATACCATGGTAAACTTAAATGACCATAAGCAAATAACTGCTCATCTGGGAAGGATTCATTAATCTCTATCCTATCCTTCACTGCTCTACTCTCTAACCTTGAAAGATGATCAGCCACCTGGTTTTCTGTGCCTTTCTTATCCATAATCTCTAGGTCAAACTCCTGAAGAAGGAGGATCCACCTAATCAACCTAGGCTTAGCATCTTTCTTAGCAATAAGGTATTTAATAGCAGAGTGATCAGTGTATACCACCACTTTAGTCCCTATAAGATAGGAGCGAAACTTATCGAATGCAAACAGTACTGCTAGCAACTCCTTCTCAGTGGTGGCATAGTTTAGCTGAGCATCTGTCAGAGTCTTACTTGCATAATAGATGGCATGGAAGACCTTTCCTTTCCTCTGTCCAAGGACTGCACCCATAGCATAATCGCTCGCATCACACATAAGCTCAAATGAAAGATTCCAATCTGGAACGACAATAATTGGGGCAGTCACTAACTTTTCTTTTAAGGTCTTAAATGCCTCTAAACAATGCTCATCAAAATAAAACTTTGCATCCTTCTCAAGAAGATTACATAAAGGCTTAGAGATCTGAGAGAAGTCCTTAATGAATCTCCTATAGAAGCCTGCATGTCCTAAGAAGCTACGGATGCCCTTAACAGAAGAAGGGGGAGGTAGTTTCTCAATGGCCTCTATCTTAGCTTTATCTACCTCAATCCCCTTAGAAGAAATCTTATGCCCTAGCATTACTCCTTCTTTTACCATAAAATGGCACTTCTCCCAATTAAGCACTAGGTTAGTTTCTTCACACCTTTTTAGCACTAGAGAAAGATTATGTAAACGGAGATCAAAGCTATCCCCAAATACTGAAAAATCATCCATAAAAACCTCAAGAAAATTCTCCACCATATTGGAGAAAATAGCCATCATACATCTCTAAAAAGTAGTAGGTGCATTACATAGTCCGAATGGCATTCTCCTAAAAGCAAAGGTCCCATAGGGACAGGTGAAAGCGGTTTTTTCTTGGTCCTCTGGGGCTATAGCTATCTGATTGTATCCTGAGTACCCATCCAGCAAGCAATAAAACTCATGACCAGCTAGCCTATCCAACATTTGGTCAATGAAAGGCAAAGGGAAGTGGTCTTTTCTGGTGGCTTTGTTTAACTTCCTGTAATCCATACATACTCGCCAACCAGTGACAGTCCTAGTGGGGATGAGTTCATTGTTCTCATTTTCTATAACGGTCATCCCTCCCTTTTTAGGGACACACTGAATTGGACTCACCCAGGCACTGTCTGAGATGGGGTATATAATTCCTGCATCTAACCACTTAATTATCTCTTTCTTGACCACTTCTTTCATTACCGGATTCAGTCTACGCTGGTGCTCTATGGAAGACCTATACCCCTCCTCTAGAAGTATCTTGTGCATACAAATTGAGGGACTAATACCCTTTATATTAGAAATGGACCAGCCTATGGCCTTCTGATGCTCTCTCAATACCTTTAACAACTTCTCCTCCTGATCAGAAGTGAGAGCAGCAAAAATAATGACTGGTCGAGTAGAGGACTCACCTAGATAAGCATATCTAAGGTGTGGAGGTAAAGGTTTCAGCTCTAAAGCTGGAGGGTCACTAATAGATGGATGGATACCTAAAGTTGGGGAGGATGCTATGTCAATAGCCTCAAATTGAGCTAACTCCATCAGTGGGGAAGCCTCTAATAATTGCAAAGCCTCAATTACATCATCATCCTCCTCCTCATACTCCTCTAAATGAACAGACTTAACTAAGGAAGCCTCTAAAGGGTACACAGGGTGTGATCTAAAAAACTCCTTAATAATGTCTCTGTCCACTACATCCATACGGAAATAGTCTTGAGAGTCATCAGGATACTTCATAGATTTAAAGACATTAAATGTAACCTCCTGATCCTGAACTCTCATAGTAAGCTCCCCCTTTTGCACATCAATAAGGGTCCTACCAGTAGCTAGAAAAGGTCTGCCTAGAATGATGGGAACTTCCCTATCTTCCTCCATGTCAAGCACTATAAAATCAGCAAGGAAGATAAACTTATCCACCTTCACTAAGACATCCTCAATGATCCCTTTTAGATACTTAATGGATCTATCTGCTAACTGTAGGGTCACTGTAGTAGGCTTTGCAGCACCTACTCTAGCTTTTGGTATATAGACCATGGCATCAAGTTAATACTAGCTCCTAGATCACATAAAGCTCTATTAAAGAACTGATCACCTATGGTGCAAGGAATGGTAAAGCTACCTGGATATTTGAGCTTAGGGGGTAATCTCCTCTGAATAATGGCACTACATCCCTCTGTCAGTGCCACAGTCTCATAATCCTCCAATCTTCGCTTCTTCGAGAGGATATCCTTCATGAATTTCACATAACTAGGCATCTGCTCTAAAGCATCAGCGAATGGAATGTTAATGTGAAGCTTCTTAAATACCTCTAAGAATTTGGAGAATTGCTGATCTGACTTTTGATTTTGAAAACGCTGAGGAAAAGGTATCGGTGGCCTAGAAACAGAAGGTGTAGTGCTAACAGGTGTAGAACTAGAGGGTGAAGAACTACATAAAGAAGAAGAAGTGCCAGCCTGAAGCTTCCCTGCAACTGTATCATTCTTTACCTGCTCTTTCCTAGCTGCCTCACTAGAACTTAGGGGCTCTGCCACTATGGGCTCAACAGGAATGGACCTAGCATCTGAATCACCTAACTCTCTACCACTCCTTAAGGTCACTGCCTTAACATGCTCTTTACCCTCCCTTCCTATATGATTAGCTTCAGTGTTACTAGGAAGGGTTCCTTGCGGACGTTGGTTGAGAGCATTAGCTATTTGTCTAATATGGACTTCCAAGTTCTTGATGGAAGCAGCTTGATTTTGTAGGATAGTCGTAAACATCTCCTCGAGTGAGGGTTTCTTCTCAGCTGCAGGTGCATGAATGTGCTGGGGCTGAATAGGTGGTGGTGGTGGTGGTTGATGGTGAGACTGATAAGGTGGATGAGAAGCATGAGGTGGTAACTGATGCTGGTGTGGTGAAATATGAGTGGGTGGAGGTTGAAAACCTAGGGGTCCTAAAGGTCTGGAAGTGGATGGTTGCCCCTGATTTTGACTCCAAGAGAAATTAGGGTGATTCCTCCAACCTGGATTGTAAGTGCTCGAAAAAGGGTTGTTCTGCTGCCTCTGGGGTGGGGTAACATACTGAACAGACTCTAGATTTAGTGGGCACTTATCTATCGAATGCGTGCCACCACATAGATTACACAGATTGAAAGGACTCTGTATTGAAAGGCCAAGATTAGGGCTAGGAGAGGACTGGGTACTAAGAGACTCTACCTTCTTTGTTAATGTGGTAATTTGTGAAGTCAAGGTAGAAAGAGCATCAAGCTCATAGATACCAGCTGTTTTCCTAAGTGCATGTCGCTCAGCTGACCACTGATAATTATTAGTGGCCATCTTGTCCAAAAGATTATAAGCTTCCTCCTCCGTTTTGCATATATGTGCTCCTCCTGCCACAGCATCGATGATCGTCCTATTCTGGCTAGTTAGACCGTTGTAGAAGGTCTGCACCTGTAGCCATAGGGGTAGGCCATGGTGTGGACACTTCCTAAGTAAGTCCTTGTATCTCTCCCAAGCTTCATATAAGGACTCACTATCAAACTGGGTGAAGTAGGAGATATCATTTCTTAGCTTGGCCATTTTGGAGGGAGGGAAGAATTTGGCTAAGAACTGCTGGGCTAGCTCATCCCATGTACTGATAGATCCTGGGGGTAAGGAGGTTAACCAACTCTTCGCTCTATCCCTAAGAGAGAAGGGAAATAATCTAAGCCTAATTGCATCTTCAGAGACTCCATTGTGCTTGAAGGTGTCACATATCTCAAGGAAACTGCCCAAGTGTGCATGTGGATCATCATGTGGCAACCCATTGAACTGCACTGATGTCTGGATCATCTGAATGATGGCTGGCTTGATCTCAAAGTTATTCGCAGGAATTGCTGGCCTCGTAATACCAGTGTAGTATCCCCCTATGGTTGGGACAGCGTAATCCCCTATTGTCCTAAGCTCTCTATTATCTGCCATTGGATATTGCAACGGAGCAATTTGTTTTCTAGATTCCCTTTTAATTTTCCGAAGTGTTTTCTCAATTTCAAGATCTAAGGGAAAGAATTCACAGCTCTTGGCTCTACGCATGCAAATATCAACAGACTCTTAATGGTGTGTCTTTAGAAAGAAAATAAAAAAAAAGAAGAAAAAAAAAGAAAAGAGAAAATCTAACAAAGGGTTTTACTAATCTAACCTAAGGCTCTAAGTATTTACAAGCTAAGCATGTACAAGGTAAGACTATACCTAAGCATAAGTTCTCCAATATTAAGTAAATCTACAGCCAGTCCCCGGCAACGGCGCCAAAAACTTGTCGACCCTAAAAGGTATCTACACGCAAGTGCACGTGGTCTTCAAGTAATACGGAGGTGAGTCCGAAAATATCGTCCCACAGAGACTAGTGTCGCGAAGCTTAGCTAAGTACCAGATACTATTACCTATGATATATCTTAGCAAATTATGAAATTAGTTGAATGTGTGATCTACAAAGGCTAATAAAATAAGATAAAATAAATAGAAATACTAAAATAAAATAAAAGAAAATAAGAAATACTTACAGTGAAGATGATAAAAATAAAATAACTGCAAAACAAAATAAAATCTTAAATTAGTAAACCATAAGGATAAAATGTAATTTCTAAAAAAATGCAATTAATAAAATTATGCATGAAATTCCTAATATGAAACTAGTAATGCAAAAACTAATTAAAAATCTATTAAAAAAAACTAAATCAACCCTAAACCTAATTATGTCCCAAAATACAATCCCAAACTACAAGCTAATCTAAATGAAGCCTAAGTTACTTAAATGCATGAATAACTAATATACCTTAATTTAACTAATGCGTAAAAGAAAATGTATTTTTTTTTTTGGATGAATGAAACTAATAAGACCTAAGCTTAACCCTAACTCTAACTACACCCTAATGCATGAATTAACCCTAAACTAATGCACTTAATAACTAAAACAGTAAATAAAATGCATCTAAAACAGCCCTAAATTTCCCTAAAACAGTCCACTAAAATTATTAAATGAAAATGCAAGTTAAACCTAAATTAATGCATCTTAATGATTAAGTAAATGATTTAGAAATTAATCCAAAATTTTCCTAATTTAAGACCTATATGAATACTATCCTAAGACATCTAAAACTACCCTAAAACAGTACCTAAATGCATGGAATTAATGGAGAAATAAAATCTGGACAGCAAGCAAATTTAATGCTAAATGATGCCTAAAATGCAATCAACATGCTAAGAACATTTAATTAAACAACTCCTAATATATAACCCTTAATTCAAAGTTATAAATATGACTTAAAAGCTATATGAAATGCACTTAATAACTAACCAAAACAGAATTTATACTCCACCCTACAAGTAACGCCTATCTTACTCAACAAGTAGAAAATGATAGCCAAAATGTCATGAATGCTAATTTAATCAAATCTTAAAAATTACCTAATTATAACCTAACCTTAATGTGACCTGAAGACCACTTAAATGACTCTTTAAACAACTCAAAACAGCAGCTAATCTACTCCAGCAGTAACGCCTAAGTGGCCTAAAATAGTGCAGTAATATGCTGGAAAAATTTAGAAAAAATGCTATGAAATGCTATCTAAATAATCCTCAAAATTATCCCTAATTTGTATGACCTAAACCTAACTTAACCTTAATAAAATATAGCCTAATCTAGTCCAAATCAGCCATGGAAACTGACCAAACAGATTTCACAAAACTGATCAGGAAATTGCAAATAACATGAATACATGAGAAGAAATGACTAAGCATACTATGCCAATTAAATTCTAAAAATTTCCTAAAAATAATATGACCCTAATATGACAAAATGCTACTGTAAATGCACTGAAAACAACTTAAAATCAGCCCCTAAAAATTTTTACAAGTCACGCCAAAAACTGAGCAGAAAGAAACAAGTGCCTGTCATCAATACTGCTAACCTATGCCATTCAACACACATGTAATAAATATGATTCTAACGAAATGCATGCACAACTACAAGACACTTAAAAGACCATGAATGTACTCCAAAACAGTAGCCAAACTCACTCAAAATCGGAATAAAAGGAACTGAAGACGTGAAAAGCAAAAAAAAAAAACAAACCAAGAGAGGCATTCATGCCAACCTCATTGCACTACTCCATTGTGAGATTTTTTTTTTGTATTTTCTCTTAAAAGAACACTTAAAACCAAAAATATGACATTAAAGTGGACATACGAAACAGTAAAAAAAAATATAAACTACAGAAATAATGCTGGAAAACAGTAAATAAAATATCACTAAAGAAAAGTGTAGATAAAGTTCTAGAACAAGAACTATGGAGGTATTGTTTCAACCTTTTTAATTCCCATTCTCATAGAACCTCATCAATAACCAAAATATAACAAAAAGAAATAGTAGAAGAAGGTATCATTGCAAGAAATATAAATGAACACTAAGATAAAAAAAAAGAACTTGAAAGAACTTTACTCAACTTAAATGAAATATCAACAAAGTAAGTAACTTGCATAAAAAATGAAAGAGTTTGAAAAAACATGAAAGATGGCTGCTTCTAAATTTCTTAAGACTTAAAAATGCTGGAAAGTAAATAAAAATTAAACCCTAGGCAGCCCCCCCTTAGGTTAGGTCTCATAAAGTTGCTTTTATAGTAACTTAACCTAGGGATACAATGGTAATTCCTATCCTAGATGAGTTGGCATTAATTGCCACTTGTCTTCATGTCCTTGGCTCTTCAAAATAGATATTTCCATGTCACTTAAGTGTCCACATCAGCCATAGACACCTCTCTCTTTCTAGCACATTCCTCTTTGTCTTCTAGTCCATATAAGCATGCAAGGTGGCAAGGGCATGTGTCCTCCATGTGTTGGCATGTGTCTTTTGTTTTTATCTACTAAGAATGAGTAGGATGATGACATGTGGCATGCTAGATGTCAAAAGATGAGAGAGAAAATGAAGAGTCATGCTCCATTGCCTTGTAGTGGTCCAGTCTCCTTTCTTGCTCATTTTCAGTCTATTTTCTATCGAAAAGACTAAAATTCATCTAGAATTTATTTTTCTGCACAATATGAGCAATTTGATCAAATATGAATAGATTATCAGGTTTGATTAACCACCACTTGATTGCATTCACTTTTTTTCTTTGTAGCAAAATTTGACATCTCATGATAATCATGAAACTAGGAATTATAACAATCAAGATATTTTTCAGCTTCTTGGAAATTTTTTTTTTATCTATCAAAATGAAACCGTTACTAGTGTTGTTTTGAATTATGGATAGGAAAATTTTATAATAATTTTAAATTATGAAAACTCATAGAACATGTAATTTTCATTATAAATAAAATAGTTTTGATGTTTTTTAATAAACTAAATGGGAATTTTATAGTAAGGTCACAAAATATCGACCTTACTGTAAGGTCATGATATCTCATGAGATATTTGATATTTCATGAGAAATTGAATAAAATTTTAAAGTTAAATAAATAAGTTAATAATGGCTTAACAGGTTAACAAGTAAACTTAAATTTAATTAAAAAGATTTAAATTACATTTCTATCCTTTTAAAAGATAAGAAAATATTTTAATTACATCTTTAACCATTAAAAAAGATTAAATTACAATATTATCCATTAATATTTTTAAGAGAACTATTCAACGACATAATGTAATTGCCCAGAAAAGTTTAGAAAGTGGACTGCCTGTTTATGGATGTTGACTTCCCCAGTTATTTTACTCGACAAATTGATTCTATCATATAGGTAGTCGATTTCTTAAATATAGCAGTCAACTGCCATATTCAATATGAGATTTATTTTACCTTTAATTATTATTTATTTAAGCTCTTTATAGTGTTTTATAATTATTTACATAAAATTTATGTTGAATTACATTAATTTTACTGTTAATTATTATAAATTTTATTAATATAATAAAATTTAAGATGTCTTATATATTTTATGATAAATGACATAAATTTTATGATCAATTAAATAAATTTTATGATCAATATATTACTATGAATCTAATAAATTTTACGATGAATCTCATAGATTTTACGATGAATGAATAAAATTTTACGTGAATCACATGAATTACGAGAATCTAATATTAATTTACGATGAATCTCATAAAATTTATGATGAATTTCATTGAATTTATGGTGAATCTCATAAAATTTACGATGAATCTTATAGATTTTACGATTAGTCTCATAAATTTTACGATGATTCTAATAGTTTTAAGTTAATTCTAATAACTTTACACTTATTCTCATATGTTTACAATAAATATAATAATTTCATGATTAATAGTCATAATTTTACCATTATTCTAGTATAATTTACACTTTCGTTTTACGATGAATCTCATAAATTTACAATTAATTATCATAATTCTAGTATTTTTACACTTATTTTTTATCAATTTTAAGGTCATTTATCGTTTTTTTATACTTATTCTAGTAATTTTACACTTATTCTCATCAATTTTACGGTTAGTTATCGTATTTTTATGTTTATTCTAGTACTTTTATACTTATTCTCATAAATTTTACGATTAATGTCATAAATTTTGCGATGAGTTTGCTAGAAAATTTTCAAAATAAAGTGGAAATGATTAATTAAAATGATGATTAATCAATGGGCAAGTAAAACTAGTGTTTGGTTTGATTCCGGGTTGAGTAAAATCATTATAAAACGATTTTTACTAAAAGTATAAGGCAGTCAACTGCCCTTGTACAGTATATATTCTGTCCAAAAATTGCACTTAGGCAGTTGGATGCCCTAGGAGAGCAGTTGACTGCCTATAAAGGGCAGTCAACCACCCATACGAAATGCATTTTGGATTTTAAATTACTTTAAGGCAGTCGATTGCCTTGAAAAGGTAGTCGACTACCCTGCTTGGATGTTGTATTCTGTTTCAAAATTACACTAGGGCATTTGACTACCATTTTCGGGCATTCGACTGCTTTAGTATAAAAGTGAATAAAAAGCTAATTTTTGTCTAAAGAGTTACAAACTTTTCCTAAAGTTATTCTTTCACTTTAAATGGTTAAGAAACATGACCATTGGATTCCAAAAGATTTGATCTTGTTAAACAATTGTGTTGTTGAATCAAACAACACAAATGAAAAATCATATCACTTGATTGAAAGATTATACCATTTGGAATTATTCTTTATAAATAGAGATGTCAAGTTCGAGATCAAGTTTAAGTTGTTTCATCTTCATCAAGCCCCAGAAGTGACTTTATTCTTATACAACAAAGACTAATAAAGTTTACAATGAATTTCATAAATTTTACGAGAAATCTCATAAATTTTACAATGAATACTATACATTTTTATGATAGATCTGATAAGTTTTACGATGGATTTCATAAATTTTACAATAAATCTTGTAAATTTTACGATCATAGATTTTACAATAAATCTAATAAAATTTATGATAAATCACATAGATTTTATGACTAGTCAAATAAATTTTACGATTAATCTTATAAAATTTACGATAAATCTCATAAATTTTAAGATGAGTTTAATAAATTTTACGATGAATATCATAAATTTTACAATTAATCTTATAAATTTTACGATGAGTCTAGCAATTTTTACATTGAAATCATAAATTTTACAATGAATGTCATAAAATTTACGATGAATCTCATAAATTTTATAATTAGTCTAATAAATTTTATGATTAATCTTATAAAATTTACGATAAATTTAATAAAATTTACGATGAATATCATAAATTTTATGATGAATCTAATAATTTTTAAAATAAATATAATACATTTTACAATGAATGTTATAAACTTTATGATGAATCTCATAAATTTTACGATTAATCGAATAGATTTTACGATGAATCGCATAAATTTTATGATTAGTTATCATATTTTTTTCATTACAAAATTAATATTTTTTCATAAGTAGGCTGTAAGCAGAACATTAATGAGAGTTGCAAAATATACATGGTAGTCGACTGCTATACAATGACAATCAACTGCTTTATTATAGCATTCGATTACCTATGAGAAAATTCTTAACATAACATTATTGGGTCAGTAGGCAGTTGACTGGATTATTTAGCAGTCAACTGCTTATGTCATTATAACGTTCTATTACAAATTTTCTCATAGGTAGTTGAATGCTATAATCGAGCAGTCAACTGCCCAAATAAATTTTGTCATGTGCTCGATAAATATTGAATTTTCATTGTTTTAGCATTATAGTTATAAAACCAGGCAGTCAACTGCCTGCAAACATGTAAATAATTAAAAATCTTACTGGTAAAAAATATAACGATTCCTAGGTCGCTTTAGAAGATGTTGTTTGTAAATCATTGGTTCTTCGTACTTTTCATCGCAATTTCCTTCATTTATGCAATTCTCTTCCAAAAACTTACCCATTGTTAAAAATATAAGTGGAGAACAAAGAAAAACAACTATTTGATTGATGTTAGGTTTAAGGTTTAGGATTTATAAAATATTGAAACGCTACAAATTGGATTAAAGGTGAAACAAAAAAAAAATTGGAATAAAGGGATTTATGATTTAGAATATAGGGTTTATGATTTAGGAATTAGGGTTTAAAAATAGTAAAAATGTTTATATAAGAAGAAGAATACTACTGCAATTATAACAAGGTTATATTTGTAATATAATATTATAATTTTAATAATATTTAGTAAATAATGTTAATTTTAATAACTGGTTTAGTAGGTTATTAGTGTCATAACGTACTAAGTTTTGGAGAAAACCTAATAGCTAGACACAAAAACTAAGGAGTCGCCACCAACCATTCTAACCTAGGTGTGATTGGTCACCTATTCAAACTAAGGATAAGGTTTGGTCTACGTTAAAAGTTCTGAGTTCGGGAGTACGGTTACGTGTGGGAAGGATTAGCACCCTCACAACGCCCATCCTAAAATGGTACCACTTAGTTTTAGGTCATTTGCTAAATTTGCTTATGTTGATCTTTAATCTCGATATAATTATTATTGAAAAAATATTTCTAAGTGTCTGTTGGCTCTATAGGCTATATCGAGAGGGGGGGTGAATCGGTTTTTAACTAATCTTAAGCTCGTTTTTCGATTCTTCTAAATTCTCTAGCCTATATGAATATTTTCTATGTTCTCTAGACTATTCAATCATGCAATATAAATTCAATTCAATAAGCACAATATAATTGCAAGTAAAGAAAGTAGGGAAAGAGATTTACACAATCGATTTATAGAGGTTCGGCTACCTTGCCTACGTCCTCTACCTTGAGACGCTCCCAAGGATTTTCCCAAATTCACTATACTTGAATTTGTCTTTACAATCCCTATTTTTGAAGGCTCAAGAGAAACCTCTCTTTTTCTAGACTCAAGAGAAACCTCCCTCTTTTTCTAAGGCTCAAGAGAAACCTCCCTCTTTTTCTAAGGCTAAAGAGAAACCTCCCCTTTACAAGGAATGATGGGTTACAAATAATGTAATCAAAGAAAGGCCTCTAGGTAGGCAAGGGATTACAGAAATTAAGCACAATGAAAACCTATACAAGATTTGTGATAAGCACTACAAGGAATAAGAGAATGATAGATGCTGAAGACTTTGTAGCTCTTGATTTGTTGTTTGAGGCTTGTGGATTTGAGAAAAATGAGTTTTGGAGTTGCTGAGTAGTTCCTCTTGCTTCCTTTAGCTTCTAAGCCTCTATTTACAGTCCCTTGGATGGTTTGTGGACGTTGGTTGGAGCCAAAACAGAAGCTAGCCGTTGTATCTCACATAAACTAGCCGTTGGGGACTTTCTGACATAAAGGGATCGATCCTTTCACCAAAGGGATCGACCTTTCCTTCATTTCACGCATTGGAGTGCTTCTGCCAAAAAGAGATTGATCCCTTTCCCTATGGGATCGATCCCATGCTTCCAGAGGGCATTTTTCCTGCACTTTTGGGTTAGAAATGATATAATCTTTGATCCTAATTCAACCCAATATTTTGTGGGAGTTTTTCTTGACTTTCTCAAATGAAAACATAGTCCAAAAATTCATTAAGTGATTTTCTAAAATATTCAAAACATTTACAAAGTATTAAAACCAATAAGAGTATGTAATTAAATCATGATCTTAATATTTGATATGATCACTTGAAAATGGATTGAGAAAATCATATGTGGTAAAGCAAATTTACAATATGAATTAAAACATTAAAGTTTACTTAAGTTTTTGTCATTTCAAAATATATATGGCAATTTAAAGCTAACAATCTCCCCTTTTTTGATATGACAAAACTTAATGTAAATTTGCTTTGAAAATTCTTTAATAAAATACTCTCCCTCAAATAAAGCTGGATTTTATAAAGCTCCCCCTTAATATAAGCATGGGTTTTGAAAATGAATTTTCAAACTATTTCTCCCCCATTATCTCTCCTTTTTAATATCTATCTCTCCCCCTTTTTGTCATAGCAAAAAGAAGGAAAAATAATAAAAAATATGCTCCCCCTAAAATCATGGTTATGTGAGAAGAGATAAAAGAATATGCTCCATCCAACAAGAAACATGTTAGTACATGGGACTTATAGAACAAATAAATAAGTCAATTGTTCATAAAGCGTATGAAATATTCATGCAAAGAACAGGACTTATGATCCTATACCAATTGTTTATAAATAATTTTGCAAGAAGTTCACAATTGGTAATTAATGAAGCAAGTTGTGTATAAATATCTAATAAGGTCTATGACTTGCTCATTTCAATCCTATTAAGCACCTAAGTACATCAATTGTTCACTTAAGTCTAACTAAGGTGCATGGCAATACATCATGATTATGAGCTAAAATTAGATGACATATCATATGCAAGAGCTCATAAATCACGTTCAAGCAAAAGTGTGCATAGAATCAAGATATATAGCAATTAACTACAAATTCTAGCACACAAGAGTTTCATGCAAAAATATCCTAAATGAATTCTTCTCTATTTGTCATTTCAAACTAAAGAGTATGAGAGGAATTGTCAATTTAAAGCTCATACCAATTGGCAATTTAGATTTGGCTTACCAATTCTTGAAAATATGGTTGCCAATGATACTAATTGTTATTTCAATTTAAATACCAATTGTTACTAACGGTTAACTTAGGCATTTTGCATGAATCCAATATCTATGTGTAGTGCGTTCTTGTCAAGAAAATAGTCATTCTAAATATGCAAGAACACAATCACACATCATCAAATATGCATATGGATTAATTAAACTTAAGCATACTATCATAAAGTATTAATCCATATTCATATTCACAAAGTTATACCATATGGAAGATTCATAAAACAAAAGTATTCAAGCAAACACATTTTCTTCCATGTTTTCAAGCACAAAAATCCTATGCTCATTTTCTAATTCAAGTCCCTAACCAATTATGAGCAAGGAAAGATTCAAATAATAAATGCATGAACATTAATCAAGGTACATATGTTCAAATTTGCATTTATCTTTGAATGTTGGTGTTGTCATTAAAGCCCAAGTTCTTTAATAATTTGGCCAAAAGAAAGATTTAAGTACAAGGATGATAAAGTTTCATGCATTTGAACATTTAGCATCCATTTACCATCACAAATTATAAGCCAATGACCATTACCAATTGTTGAATTTACATTTGAAATCAATCCACTAGATGTATAATTATCTTGAAACCTAGTGTGAAATTGATAAGTCAAGCTAAGAGACATAATCCTATAAACATGCTTGACTAAGATGAACAAAAAGGAATGAAGAATATTCATTATGCACAAGTTCATCAAATTCTCAAATATATCCATAAGTTCTTGAAATAATTCTTCAAAATTATGTTTAAGCATTCATTGAAAATATATTTCAAGATTATTTCAAGATTTATGCAATTCATGACCATTTTCAATGAGAAAACTGATTTTGCACTTGTGAGCTCAAGAAAAATGATATTGATTGTTGAAAGTGATACCATTTGTTGGAAATGATACAAATTGATGGAGTTGAGGCATGATATTAATCAATAATGGGTTTTCATGTTGTAAAGATCATCAAAAAGAAGTTAAAACAATGAATTTTAAGTTGAGAAGAAAGAAAGATATCAAGAGAATTAAGAAAACTTCTCAACTAAGGTTAAAAAATGCAAAAAAGGGCATAAATTGCCTAGAGGGATCGATCCTATGAGCAAAGGGATCGATCCCTAAACTCCAAAATCAAGTTTCCTGCATGTTTTTCCAAAGGGATCGATCCTGTATGTAGAGGGATCGATCCCTCATCCTGGTTCTGCAGATTTTTGACAGAAAATCCAACTTGTGAGGTGCCAAAACTTCGTTTTTGAGTATTTTAAGTCCAAGTAAGGGTTTAAACATTTGTAAAACGTGATTTTGGACTTGTATGAATGAAAAACATGAATGAAAAATCATTTTACAAAAGATTTTGCAATTTTGAAAGAATTTACACAAATAAAATGCATTTTTGATCTCAAAGGATGTCATTTTGAGAGTTAAGCACATTTTGACAAAACCAAAGCATTAGAAACCACAAATATGCCAAAACGAACTTGTTCACATAGATTTTAAGCACATATAACATCAAATCATCATACTTGTAAACATTATGCCATGATTTCCAACATACAAGTTCTTCATTAATGCACATGACATGGCATTTTGCATATATGACATATTTGGCAATTTGAGGCAAGTAAATACATTATTAACACATAGAAGACTTGCTCAAAATGTAGGAATCCAATAATCATTTCAAAATCATAAATCATGCTTTTCATTTAATGCATCAAGTACTATTCATCAATCATTCAAAGATCATTGTCATGCCTTTTTGTTCAATCATTCAACTCACAATGCATCAAGAATCATTAACCAAATTTCTCATCAAAGCACAAATAATCAAATAATAGTTTTAAGGAGTAAGGAATTAAGCTTACAAAACTCTTTTGCTTGAGAATGCTTTTCCTTGAATTGTTGAATCCACCTTAGGCCTTTCTTGAAGGATTGTTGTGACCTTGCCAAGGATGGATTTCCAAGCTCTTCCTCTTTCTCATTGGCATAAGCAATCTCCATGAGGGGGTGTGTAGAGCATTTGATCTCCATTGTTTCAATGTATTCACATGCTCTAAAACTCCTACAATAAACAAATTCAAGCATGCTTTGGTACCCAAATTTTCTTGGGTCCATGAGAGTTAGTACAAATAGTTGTTGATCCTTTGGGGATCCATTTCAAGCTCAATTCATCATTATTCATAGCATGTTTTGGCACCCACATTTTTCTAACTACTCTTCCTCTAAATGTGGTTTTTCTATATGTGCATGCTTGTGAAGAGTGTCCTATTCTATTGCATAGTGAGCATGTAAGAGATAAATCATGCATAGTATTTTTGCTCACTAGGAAATTCCTAAGATGAGTTTCTTTTTGTTTTTCATTATAGCCTAACCCATCTTTGTCAAAGAAAGCTCTTTGGGTCTCTAACATATGATCTAGCTTTTGTTGACCCATTTAGAATCTAGAAAATGAATTATGCAAATTTATGTTCTTTTTATTTAACTCATTTATTTCTAAGTTGGTCTCTTCTAGTTTCTTCTCTAATTCTAGCTTAACATTGGTCAAGGTTTCCTTTTCTATTTTCAAATTAGTAATGATTTTCTTATATTTAGAATTCATGCATTGAAATTCATTTGCTAATTCATTAAAAGCATTTTATAACTCATCAAATGTAAAATCATTATTTTCACTAGAACTAGAGCTAGCCTCATCATCACTAATAGCCATAAAGCATGTGTAGGCTACCTCATTATTTACGTTTTCCTCATCGGAGCTATCACTATCACTCCATGCAGCCACAAATGCTTTCTTCCTAGGTTTCCTATCCTTTTCTTTCCTAAGTAAGGGGCAATCTAACTTATTATGACCCGGTTCATTACACTCATAACACACTAAAGGGTCCTTTTCTCTTCTACTTGACTCCCCTCTTTGATGTCTCTTATTATTTTCATTTTCTTTCATTCTCATGAACCTATTAAATCTTTTGGCAAACATTGCCATTTCCTTCTCTTCCTCATTTCCACTCTCATCACTATCATCTTCAAGGACCTCATGAGTGGAAGACTTAAGTGCTACCCCTACTTTCTTTGAAGGCACTTCATTTCTTTTCATTTTCATTTCATATGCAAGTAGGGAGCCATAAGCTTGTCTAGAGACAAGGTATTTGGATCCTTAGACTCTTCTATTGCGGTTACCTTTGCCTCCCATGACTTAGGCAAGCTATTCAAAATTTTCTTTACCATTTCAACATTGGAATAAGCCTTGCCTTAAGTCCATTAATTATATCATTAAACCTAGTGAACATTTCGCTAATGGACTCATTTTCTTTCATCCTAAATAGCTCATAATCAGGTGTGAGCATTCCTACTTTGGTCTCTCTAACTTGATTTGTCCATTCATGTGTGATGGCTAGTTTATCCCATATTTGTTTAGCATTCTCACATAAGGAGACTCTATTATACTCATTTGGACCTAAAGCACAAAGAGGGTATGCATAACCTTGGCATTCATTTGTGCCAATCTCATGTCATTTGTGTCCCACTCATCCTCACTCTTAGGGACATCTTTTCCATCTACTTTCTTCATGGGAATTCTAGGACCATTTACTATAATTCTCCACACTTTATAATCACTTGATTGTATAAATAATATCATTCTAGATTTCCAATATGAATAATTCTCACCATTGAAGAGTAGAAGTCTAACTAATGAGTGTCCCTCTTCTCATAGGGGTGTGCCTACATTCAAGTGAGCCATTTAAGATCATTTTGCTCAATAGAGGTTAGTCTAAATCAATCTCGAGCCCAAGCTCTGATACCAATTGTTGGCTCTATAAGCTATACCGAGAGGGGGGTGAATCGGTTTGTAACTAACCTTAAGCTCGTTTTTCGATTATTCTAAATTCTCTAGCCTATATGAATATTTTCTATGTTCTCTAGACTATTCAATCATGCAATATAAATTCAATTCAATAAGCACAATATAATTGCAAGTAAAGAGAGTAGGGAAAGAGAGATTTACACAATCGATTTATAGAGGTCCGGCTACCTTGCCTACGTCCTCTACCTTGAGACGCTCCCAAGGATTTTCCTAAATTCACTATACTTGAATTTGTCTTTACAATCCTTATTTTTAAAGGCTCAAGAGAAACCTCTTTCTTTTTCTAAGCTCAAGAGAAACCTCTCTCTTTTTCTAAGGCTGAAGAGAAACCTCCCTCTTTTTCTAAGGCTAAAGAGAAACCTCCCCTTTACAAGGAATGATGAGTTACAAATAATGTAATCAAAGAAAGGCCTCTAGGTAGGCAAGTGATTACAGAAATTAAGCACAATGAAAACCTATACAAGATTTGTGCTAAGCACTACAAGGAATAAGAGAATGATAGATGCTGAAGACTTTGAAGCTTTTGATTTGTTGTTTGAGGCTTGTGGATTTGAGGAAAATGAGTTTTGGATTTGCTGAGTAGTTCCTCTTGCTTCCTTTAGCTTCTAAGCCTCTATTTATAGTCCCTTGGATGGTTTGTCGACGTTGGTTGGAGCCAAAACAGAAGCTAGCCGTTGTATCTCACAGAAACTAGCCATTGGGGACTTTCTGACATAAAGGGATCGATCCTTTCACCAAAGGGATCGATCTTTTCCTTCATTTCACGCATTGGAGTGCTTCTACCAAAAAGGGATCGATCCCTTTCCCTATGGGATCGATCCCATGCTTCCATAGGGCATTTTTCCTGCACTTTTGGGTTAGAAATGATATAGTCTTTGATCCTAATTCAACCCAATATTTTGTGGGAGTTTTTCTTGACTTTCTCAAATGAAAACATAGTCCAAAAATTCATTAATTGATTTTCTTAAATATTCAAAACATTTACAAAGTATTAAGACCAATAAGAGTATGTAATTAAATCATGGTTTTAATATTTGATATGATCACTTGAAAATGGATTGAGAAAATCATATGTGGTAAAGCAAATTTACAATATAAATTAAAACATTAAAGTTTACTTAAGTTTTTGTCATTTCAAAATATATATGGCAATTTAAAGCTAACAGTGTCCTCCATTAAGCTGGTGGGACAACTCAAAAATCTTTCTCACCTCAAGAGTATTCAAGTAGTACTATGCGACTTGCTTGAAGAGGCTCCGTCGTCGAATTCATTTTAATATTTTATGAGAAATTCCTAACTTTGATTCCTTCTACCCAATTTATTCTTACCATTCTATTGTTTTATTAATTCTTAATTTTATTTGTTTATTTTTATGCGAAAATGAATATGAATTATTTTTATCAAAAAATTCCTTTTAGATTTTCCATTAAGCTGGTGAGACCCAAAAGAAATTTTCTTACCTAAAGATTTCCAAATCATTACTTGAGCGTAAATCTACTTGGAATCTCATCATAGGAACAATCAATATTCATTCTCAATAACTCCTATTCATTATTATCATTTTATTATTTCATCAAATTTCATTACTATTTATTATTGTTATTTTATTATTATAGTTAACATGAATTATTGAAATTTTTTATCTTCTTAATTCACCACTTTGATTTTAATTTAATAATATTTTTTAGATATAAATAACTTATTTTATAGTTTTAAAAGATGAATCAAAATCACTTATTATTGAAAACTATCTTTAGGTCATCCATTAAGTTGGTGAGGCCTTGAAAATAATCTTCTCACCTAGAAAATTTCAAGAAAATCACTTATGCGTAATCCTCTCGATATTTCATCAATGGAGTAATTCGTATTCATCTTTATTATAATTTTCATATCTAATTTTTATTCTATTCCATTCCTTATTTTGTGACTCATTATTATTTCTATTATATTATCATGGATTATTAATATCGTTTTTAATTAATCTTGTTTTAATTCAATGACAAATCTACTAATTATTCATATTTTAATTTTAAAAAAATGAATATAAATTACTTTTTATTGAAGACCCTATTTAGATCTTCCATTAAACTGGTGAGGCCTTGAATAGAACTTTCTCATTTAGAAATCTTTGAGAAAATTACTTAAGCGTAATCCTCTTAATATTTCATCATCGAAGCAAATTATATTCATTTTCATTATTATTTTAATATCCAACTCTAGTTATTTTATTTATTTCCTTCGTTATTTTATTATTTGCTATTACTATTTTTATCATATTATTACTAATCATTAACATCTTTTCTAATTTTGTAAATAATTATTTTTATTGTTATTTTATGATAAACTTATTTTATTTTATTTTTAAAAAAATGAATATGAATTATTTATTATCAAAAATCCTATTTAGACCCTCCATTAAGCTGATGAGGCCTTGGATAGAATTTTTTTACCTCAAGATCTCTAAAAGAACCACTTGAGCGCGATGCCTCTAGAGTTCCATCGTCGGAATAACTCATATTTATTATATTTAAAATGCTTATTATTATATTCTTCTAAGGCATTGCAATTCTAAACCACATAAATTTTGACAATACTTTAATCATACACTAAATTGAGCATATCATATAAATTTTATTTGAAAAATTAAAGAAGTCATACCAATGAATCATTCTAATTAAATTAATCATTCTAATTAAATTAAACTAGACAATTGAGCCAATAAAAACAAATTACATCAATTTAAATACACAAACCACATTACACCAATTAGATCTTACAAATATTCATTAAATTATACTATCCACATATCCAATTAAATTTGTTAACCTACTGTTAGTGAGATTAATCAAATTAATTATTTAAATCATATTATCACACAAATTTTTTAATTGAATTATCGCATTAACAAAAATCATCAAAAAAAATAAATATATATAAATAAAAAATAAAAAAAATATCAGATAATGAAAAAAAAAAACTTGCGACTCGGGTCGAGTCGGATACGAGTCGAGCGCAGTCTAGGCGCGGATCACGGTTGCTCAAAACGGCGTCGTTCCAAGCCTGGTATTTAAACCCTATTTCCAAATTTTTCGGAGAAAAACTTTACTTTCCAAAAAAAAATCTTCAAAACTCTCTCGACCCAGGCGATTTTCGATGGCCGGAAACTTCAAACTGTCGCCAGAAAGCTCAAACGGTCGTCGGAAACCTCTTGATTTTCCAGATTCCGACGATCTTCCTACCGTAAACCAACGTAAACCACCATATCTATGCCTATAAATGCCCAAAAATCCTCACCGACAGTCCCTCATGCCAGGTCTATAGATCCCAATTACTCAAACCCTCCAGAAATCCACAGATTTAACTCATCAAAATCAAAAAACCTACACTGCCTCAACTCAAAAACCTTCGACTATCCCCTTCTGCTTGTTTTTTTGTTTTTGTGGTTGCGGTTTTTTTTTTGGTTGTGGTCACTGTTGTTATCTCCCCCTCTTTATATAGCTGTTGTGTCCCTTTATAAAAATTCAAATCTGAATATTTTGGAAGTTTGGAGATCTGATTGTGATTATATCTTTAATGTCTGATTTTAAATTCCTTTTTTTATTTCCTTGCAGATCTTTGAGGAAAAAAATCTTTCCTTTTGTGTTTCTGACGGCTAAAGTTGGATTTAGGGTTAGGTTTAAAGTCTTGGTTTGGGGCTCTGTTTGGGGTTAGGTTTCAAATTAGGGTTTAGGGTGGAGTCTCTGTTTGGGGTTTCGATCAGGGTTAGGGTTTCAAATCATTTTAGGGTTAGGGGTTTTGGGTCTCGGTGAGGGTTTGGGTTTAGGGTTTCGTGGGGTTTTGGTTTTGGATTCCTGTTTCCATTTCTCATCAATGAAATAAAAAATAATAGAATAAAAATAAAAAATAAAAAAATAAAATAAAAAGATAATAATAACAAAAGTGAAAATAATGAAAAAGAAAAGAAAAGAAAAGGATAAAAATAAAAATAAAAATAAAGAATAAAGAATAATAAAAGAGGAAAATGAGAAGGAAAAAGAAAATCAAAATCAAAATGAATTCATCACTTATCATCAATTTTAAAAAAATACATCGAGTGCATCTGGGATTTACAATTTCGAACTAATTAGATCCGGACAAAAATTGATGTCTACAGCTGCCACTCTTTGCACATTACTGAGCATCAGGAATAGGGCAAAGACTTTAGACACCAATTTTGCCTCTCTCTCTCTCTCTCTCTCTCTCTCTCTCTCTCTCTCTCTCTTTTGCATTCTAAAAGAAATCGATTCTCACCAAGAAAAGGCTCCTATAAACAGCGAGACCCTTAAAATTTTAAATTTTCCCTTTTTTTTTTAATCTTTCACCTAAAATGTTCCTTCAACTAAGAAGGCCCTGAGACTTTTGTTTTTTAGAATTTTTCATCTCTAAAATGCTCCTTCGACTAGGAAGGCCCTGACACTTTAAACTTTCTAATTTTCTAATATCTTAAATGCTCCTTCG
This sequence comes from Heritiera fomes, assembly GCA_032173925.1. Lineage (NCBI taxonomy): Eukaryota > Viridiplantae > Streptophyta > Magnoliopsida > Malvales > Malvaceae > Heritiera > Heritiera fomes. The sequence continues at coordinate 2,354,805 of JAPDPM010000017.1, forward strand.
ACTAGGAAGGCCCTGAAACTTTAAATTTTCTCATCTCTTAAATGCTCCTTCGACTAGGAAGGCCCTGAAACTTTAAATTTCTCATCTCTTAATTGCTCCTTCGACTAGGAAGGCCCTGAAACTTTAAATTTCTCATCTCTAAAATGCTCCTTCGACTAGGAAGGCCCTGAAACTTTAAATTTTCTCATCTCCAAAATGCTCCTTCGACTAGGAAGGCCATGAAACTTTAAATTTTCTCATTTCTTAAATGCTCCTTCGACTAGGAAGGCCCTGAAACTTTAAATTTCTCATCTCTAAAATGCTCCTTCGACTAGGAAGGCCCTGAAACATTAAATTTTCTCATCTCCAAAATGCTCCTTCGACTAGGAAGGCCCTGAAACTTTAAATTTTCTCATTTCTTAAATGCTCCTTCGACTAGGAAGGCCTTGAAACTTGAAATTTCTCATCTCCAAAATGCTCCTTCAACTAGGAAGGCCCTAAAACTTTAAATTTTCTCCTCTCTAAAATGCTCCTTCGACTAGGAAGGACCTGAAACTTTAAATTTTCTCATCTTTAAAAATGTCTTTCTTCTTGAAATGAATGGGATGCATGCTAAAAATAATTTCATTATAATTATGATAACAAAGGCTCAAAACCCCCTTTTTTTGGACCAATCTTGTCTTAAATTAGTTAGCGACTTTCTCATATCATCACCTTTAATCTTCATTCTCCCCCCCCCCCCCTTTTTTTTTGTTTCTAAGCAGCTGGTGTATTCGACTTAGTTTACCAATCTTCTGATACTCCATTGTATTTCTATCCCTCTTCTTTCCTTTTTTAAGCAATTCAATTATCTTTTTCTCTCATTTTTTTATTTAAAAAAAATATTTGCCAATCATCTATTAATTACCATCATAATAATATGACTAACATAATGCAAATTTCGATTTTCCCAATCAAGGTAAGAAGGTAAATGGAAGTAGATACGAGATAAATCTGGAAGAGAAGTTACTTTATTTCAAATATCAAGCCAATTTGAACAGAGGAATATTACAAGGATAATTGCATTAACGAGACAATCAAATTCTCAACAATCAACATTCTGATAATTCTAATCAAATTAATTCAAATTTCTCTCTTGAAAAGCCTGCTCCATCAATTTATCTAATCATGCAGAGCTCTTTGGACTAAATCTTTTCCCTTGACATCACAAATTCTTCGATGCTGATCTTTCCCCTACACTTAAGCTGCCTTTTCAGGTTTTCAACCTAAGTGTCTCGCCCCTTGATTGAAACCGCCCTTTTCGGGTTTTCGATTTAAATCCTCCTTTTTATTTCTCTTTTTTTTGCCTCTTTTTTCCCTTTTTTTTTACATCTCTTCGCATCATCAACATAAACCGAACTCATCAAGTGTCATCAATGACTCTTCTAATGCATCTCCTCATACCTAAGCCGCCTTTTCAAGTTTTCAACTTAGGTATCCCCCATTAACTTAAACCGCCCTTTTCAGGTTTTCGGTTTGAGTCCTCCTTTTTTTTTAGGCATAATACCTCTTAACAGCATCAGAATTGATAGGGTTTGGCAGGTCCTCACCATCCATATTTGCCAATTTTAATGCCCCACCAAAGAAAGATCTTTTCACTACATATGGTCCCTCCCAATTTGGTGCCCATTTTCCCCTACTATCTTGTTGATTTGGGAGGATTTTCTTCAAAACTAGATCCCCATCTCGGAAATTCCTAAGCCGGACCTTCTTATCATGTGCTCTCATCATTCTTCTTTGGTACAACTGGCCATGGCATAACGCTACAAGCCTTTTCTCATCAATAAGATTCAATTGTTCATAGCGTTCCTGTACCCACTCTGCCTCTTCCAATTGCGTTTCCATTAAGACCCTTAATGATGGAATTTCTACTTCAATTGGTACCACGACCTCCATCCCATACACTAGTGAAAATGGGGTTGCCCAGTAGACGTGCGCATTGATGTTCTATATGCATGCAAGGCGAAAGGCAACTTTTCATTCCAATCCTTATAAGTTTCTGTCATTTTTTCCACTATTCTCTTGATATTTTTGTTTGCAGCTTCTACTGCCCCATTCATTTGTGGACGATACGACGCTGAATTGTGATGCTTGATTTTGAATTGTGCACAAACTTCTTCCATCACTGTGTTGTTCAAATTACGAGCATTATCTAAAATAATTCTTTCTGGAAGTCCATATCGGCATATGATATCTTTCTTTATGAATCTGCATATTGTCGTTCGTGTCACACTAGCAAAAGATGCTGCTTCTACCCACTTGGTAAAATAATCAATGATCACAAAAATAAACCGATGTCCATTTGAAGCTTTCGGTGTAATGGGTCCAATCACATCCATTCCCCACATAGAGAAAAGCCAAGGAGGGGCTAATACATGCAGAGCGTTTGGTGGAGCATGAATCTTGTCCGCATAAATCTTACATTTATGGCATTTTCTAGCGTAGTTAATACAGTCGTTTTCCATGGTTGACCAATAATAACCCGCTCTCATTATTTGTCTCACCATCATATGACCATTAGCATGTGCCCCACAAAATCCTTCATGTACCTCCTCTAATATTTGTTTAGCTTCTGCGATATTCACACATCTCAAAAGTACCTGGTCTCGACTTCTTTTGTACAAGACTTCCCCATCTAAAAAGAATCCCATTGCCATTCTCCTAATGATTCTTTTGTCATTCTTTGAAGCATGTTCTGGATACTGCTGGTCTTTTATGTATTGTAAGATGTCATAATACCAAGGCTTCCCATCGACTTCTTCTTCTAAACTTGCACAATACGCTGGTAAACTCTTCAAATTCATCTTGATGGGTTGGATTTTAGCATTACTGTCCAACTTGAACATTGCAGCTAAAGTGGCAAGAGCATCTGCCATCTGATTTTCTTCTCGAGGTAAATGCTCAAACTGAATACTTTTGAACTGATTAATTAAATCAACTATGTATTTTTGGTATTGGACCAACTTCGAATCCCTAGTTTCCCATTCTCCTCGTAACTGGTAGATGACCAGAGCCAAATCTCCATACACCTCAAGCACATCAATCTTCTTTTCAATGGCGGCTTGCAAACCCATGACACATGCTTCATATTCAGCTACATTGTTGGTACAGTTGAAATCCAACCTTGCAGTAATCGGGTAATGATTTCCTTCTGGGGATATCATGACCACTCCTACTCCTCGTCCAAAAGCATTGGATGCTCCATCAAAGAACATTTTCCACGACCTTTTAGCTGGCTTTTCTTCTTCTACCTGAAATACAGCCATTAGATCTTCATCTGGAAAATCGAGTTTCATAGGCACATAGTCATCGGCAACACGGTCTGCCAAGAAATCAGTGATCATGCTCCCCTTAATGGCTTTTTGGGTCACATATACAATATCATATTCAGAAAGCATAACTTGCCACCTTGCAATCCTACCAGACAAAGATGGTTTCTCGAAGACATACTTCAAAGGATCAAGTTTAGCAACCAACCAAGTCGTGTGATATAACATGTACTCTTTGAGTCTTTGGGCTGTCCAAGCTAAGGCGTAACACATCTTTTCCAATTGAGAATACTTTGATTCATAGTCAGTGAATTTCTTACTTAGGTAGTAGATGGCTTGTTCTTTCTTGCCACTCTTATCTCGTTGCCTTAGTACACATCCCATTGAACCCTCACAAACTGTCAGGTACAAAATCAAAGGTCTACCAGGAATAGGAGGTACTAACACAGGCGGGTTTGATAAGTACTCCTTGACTTTATTGAAGGCTTTTTGACATTCTGCATTCCATTCCCCAAAGTCATGTTTACAAAGAAGCTTGAAAATTGGATCACACTTTGAAGTAAATTGAGAGATGGACTGGATATGTAGTTTAGCCTCCCTAGGAAACCTCTTACTTCTTTTGTGGTACGAGGAGGGGACAAGTTCTGAATGGCACGTACTTTGTCCGAATCAACTTCTATTCCCCTTTCACTGACTACAAATCCTAACAATTTTCCAGATTTTGCCCCGAACGTGCACTTGGCTGGATTCAACTTCAATCGATACTTTCTCAACCTTTCAAAAAGCTTCTTAAGATTAGCCACATGATTTTCTCCCTCACGAGACTTTGCAATCATATCATCCACATGCACCTCAACTTCTTTATGCATCATGTCATGGAAAAGACTAACCATAGCCCTTTGATATGTGGCTCCGGCATTCTTCAATCCGAATGGCATGACTTTATAGCAAAATGTTCCCCACATTGTTACGAAAGTAGTCTTTTCCATGTCTTCTCTAGCCATCTTGATTTGATTATAGCCGGAAAAGCCATCCATAAATGAAAATATGGAATGTCTCGCTGTATTGTCCACAAGGGTGTCAATGTGAGGAAGCGAAAAATTGTCCTTAGGGCTAGCTCTGTTCAAATCCTGATAATCTACGCACATTCGCACCTTTCCATCCTTCTTAGGCACAGGAACAATATTAGCTACCCACTCCGGGTATTTGGCCACTTCAAGAAAACCTGCATCAAATTGCTTTTTAACTTCCTCTTTGATCTTTAACAACATTTCCGGCTTCATGCGTCTTAACTTTTGTTGTACCGGTTTGCATTCTGGTTTCAACGGCAGTCTATGCTCCACAATATCAGTATCAAGGCCAGGCATATCCTGATAAGACCAAGCAAACACATCTACATATTCACGAAGTAACTCCTCAAGGCCTTTTCTTTCGTCTGATGCTAGTGATGTTCTTATTTTGACTTCTTTCTTATTTTCTTCATTCCCCAGATTAATTATTTCAACCACTTCCTGATGAGGTTCAATTGGTTTCTTATCTTCTTCCATCGATCTCAATAAGTCATGGGGTAAAGGGTAGTCCGTAGAGACATCTTCATTATCAGATTCATCAAATTGAGCAGGGTTTTCAAAATTGATTTCTGAATTATTGACATTATTATCATCTTGTTTATTATTTTGATACCTGAAAATAGATGAAATGGGAAATTATGGGTATTTTCAGTGTTGGCATGCTAGAAAAAGACAAAAAATTGACTGGGAAAATGGAAATGCATAATGCTAATCATTTATTGAAATGGAAAATAACAAAGTTGGCCCATACATAAAAATTTATTTGGGTGCTTTTGGGCTAAAGCACAAAAATCCAACTTGCATTATTCAAAATATAAAAGAAAAAGACAACTGCAATATTACTTTTCAAAAGAAATCTCTGGGAACTCCAAAATCGTCCAATTCTTCAATTCAGCTCCTGGAGGGGTCAAGTACACGAACCGTCCAGCTACACCCTTCTCTGATATCTTTTCATCTATCATGTGAATGGACAAATCAGAAAAATCCCCTTCAAGTTGCATTACAAGTTTCCCTCCTTCATTGCCAGTCTGGTATCCACCAAAATAGAAGGTGTCATAAAGGTAAGGAATGACCAGCTTCCTAGATTCAAACTCGTCCCCTTTCAACTGTGCTATTCGCCTCTCCTTCTTCTCTTCCATCTTTTTTGCTTTATCTTTCCAAGTTGGTTTGTAACCTAACCCGAACCTATCCTTGCTTTCCAAAATTGTGATGGCCTTTCTAATCCCTTGGTGGTTTCTTCCTAATCCAACTCCTGGATACCAACCTTTGCCCATGGTTTGCTTCACCACCATCTCTGTAGCTGTTGACAGGTGAGGAGCATATAATTTCGAACCTTCTCCTATATAGGTTGCATTAACAAATTCAAAAGCCAGATATGAACATTCCCATGCATTCTCTGTTGCCTCAACATATGGAATGTTTAGAGATTGAGTGGCAAAGATGTCCTCTTCTCCAAAAACTGAGATTTGTTGGTTCCCCACAAAAAACTTCACCTTTTGATGGAGAGTGGAAGGGATAGCTCCTGTCGCGTGAATCCAAGGTCTTCCTAACAAAAGAGTGTATGAAGGCACAATATCCATGACTTGGAATTGTATATTGAAAGTACATGGACCAATCTCCACAAGTATTTCTATATCGCCCAACACTTCTCGACGGACTCCATCAAATGCCTTGACAATCATGTTGCTTTTCCGCATATACGATGAATCCACTGGTAGCCTTAACAAAGTGCTCATAGGCATCACATTGAGAGCCGAGCCATTATCGATGAGGACCCTGCCAATTGTGTGGCTCTTGCACCTAACTATGATGTGAAGGGCTTTAGTGCTTCCCCTTCCTTCCACAGGAATCTCATCATCACTGAAAGATATATAATTTGAAGCCACCAAATTACCGACTAGATTGTCCATCTTGTCCATTGATATATCAGGAGGTACATATGATTGATTCAACACTTTTAGTAAAGCATTTCTGTGAGACTCAGAATTCAAGAGTAGTGATAGGAGTGAAACCTTCGTCGGTGTCTTGTTCAACTGCTCGACAATACTGTATTCACTATGCTTAATCAAACTCAAAAACTCACTGGCGTCTTCTTTCGAAATAGGCTCTTGACATCTTGTCTCTTGAACCCCTATTGGGTTAGCCCTATCCCCTGCCACAATTCCTGCCTTCTCTTTTCTAGCCTTAGCTAACATTTCAGGACTATAGCAATGCCCACTTCGTGTCATTCCCCCAACTCCAGTGATATTCGTTGTTTCGAGACTTTTAAGGGACATATGCTCTCTTTCTCCATTCATTACTATATCATAGCCATATCTCCAAGGTACCACCTTGTTGTCTTTATATGGAAACGAAATAGGAGCTTTGATTGTTATCCCACTAGCTTGGCTTGATTTTACCTTAAGGCGGATTTTCAGAGGCTTTGACTTTAGGTCGTCATCAATCACACTAATCTTATTCCCCTTTCCTCTTCCTTCCCAAAATTCAATTTGATATAAGTCCATTAACTCCTGCAATTTGTAACGAAAAGCTTCACAGGACTGAATTGAATGACCTACTGCACCATTGTGGTATTGACAAACCAGATTGGGATCATACGAATCTATATATGTCTCTAAAATCAAGGTTTCTGGTTGCAACATGTCTGCCTTCACCAATACATCAAAGACCTGACTTAACGGAGTCTTTATTTCTGCAACAGCTCTTTTAATGTAATCCTTCTTTTCATTGCTTAACATATTCACTGCTGCTCTACCATGGTCTGGTAAAGGATTCCCATTCACAACTTGTTCTGCTTTCGGCTCCTCAAAACTTAACTGCCTAGCCTTCATCAACTCCTGCACTTTATACTTCAGTCCCAAGCAATTTTCTATAGAGTGACCCACATTGTCATTATGGTAAGCACATTTTGCGTTTGGATCATACCATTTGGGATACGGGGGTTTTAGGGGTTCAAGGTATACGGGGGCAATAAGACGATTTTGCACCAGTTTAGGATATAACTCCGCATAGGTTATGGGGTTTGGGGTGATAGGGGGTCTTTCTTGATTGAAGCATGGCCTTCTAGGGTTGTTCATTAGGTTTGTAGGTTGAGTAAAGGGTTGGGTTGGTCTCAGGGTTTATGAGCGAAAAATGGGCTGAGTATTTGTTGGTGGGTTTAGTTGATATGGGCAGGGTGAAACATAATTGATAGCATGAGGATAAGATTGGTATTGGTTGGATGGGCGTTGGTGAATATAACCTCCTGTAGAGATAGCTTGGACATCTCCTTCCTTTTTCTTAGGAAACCCTCCTTTCCTGGCCTCTACACCCTCAATCTTGCCATTTTTAATAGCATTTTCTATTGCCTCTCCTGAAAGCACCATGTTAGAAAAGTTCTTACTGACATTTCCTATCATCCTCTCATAATAAAGAGCTCTGAGAGTGTTTAAAAATAACATTGTCAACTCCTTTTCTGTCAGTGGAGGTTGAACTTCAGCAGCTGCATCTCTCCACCTCTGAGCATACTCTCTAAAACTCTCGTTTGTTTTGTTCTCCATGCTTTGGAGGGAGAGGCAATCGGGAGCCATATCACTTACGTGACGATATTGGGCTAGAAATGCCCTAGCTAGGTCTTTCCACGAATGTATACTGTTGGCTCTATAGGCTATACCGAGAGGGGGGTGAATCGGTTTTTAACTACCCTTAGGTTCGTTTTTCGGTTTCTCTAAATTCTCTAGCCTATTTGAGTGATTTCTAAGTTCTCTAGGCTATTTAATCAAGCAATCCAAATTCAATACAATAAGCACAAATATAATTGCAAGTAATTAAAGAGAGTAGGGAAAGAGAAATATACGCAAGCGATTTATAGAGGTTCGGCAACATTGCCTACGTCCTCTACCTTGAGATGCTCCCAAGGATTTTCTCCAAATCCACTATCTTGAATTTGTGATTACAATCCCTCTTTTTCTTAGGCTCAAGAGTAACCTCCCTCTTTTTCTAGGCTCAAGAGAAACCTCCCTCTTTTTCTAAGGCTAAAGAGAAACCTCCCTCTTTTTCTAGGCTTAAGAGAAACCTCCCCTTTACAAGGAATGATGGGATACAAATAATGTAATCAAAGAAAGGCCTCTAGGTAGGCAAGTGATTACAGAAATTAAGCACAATGAAAACCTATACAATATTTTGTGCTAAGCAATACAAGAAATAGATGAATGATAGATGATGAAGACTTTGGAGTTCTTGATTTGTTGTTTGAGGCTTGAGGATTTGAGGAATATGTGTTATGGAGTTGCTGAGTAGTTCCTCTTGCTTTCTTTAGCTTCTAAGCCTCTATTTATAGTTCCTTGGATGTATTCTAACCGTTGGGTGGAGCCAAATCTCGGATATTACCGTTGTCTCACAAAAACTAGCCGTTATAGGCTATTTTCGAGCAAAGGGATCGATCCCTTTCCATAGGGGATCGATCCCTTTTGTCCAGAATCTTGATTTTGGGCTTCAGGGACCTTGGGAAGACTTTCTGCCAAAAAGAGATCGATCCTGCTACAGTGGGGATCGATCCTTTTCTTCCAGAGGGCATTTTTCCTGCACTTTTGGGTTAGAAATGATATGACCTTTGATCCTAATTCAACCCAAAACATTTATAAGCTTTAAGGGAGTTTTTCTTGACTTTCTCAAATGAAAATATTGTCCAAGAAATCATCAAGTGATTTTCTAAAATATTCAAAACATTGATAAAGTGTTAAGACCAATAAGAATATGCATCATTAAATCATGGTCTTAATGTTTGATATGATCACTTAAAATGTATTGAGAAAATCATGTGTGATAAGGCAAATTTACAATATGAATTAAAACATTAAAGCTTACTTAAGTTTTTGTCATTTCAAAATATATATGTCAATTCAAAGCTAACAATCTCCCCCTTTTTGATATGACAAAACTTAATGTAAATTTGCTTTGAAAATTCTTTGATAGAATACTCCCCCTCAAATAAAGCAGGATTTTACAAAGCTCCCCCTTAATATAAGCATGGGTTTTGAAAATGAATTTTCAAACTATTTTCCCCCATTATCTCTCCCCCTTAATATCTCTCCCTTTTAATATTTATCTCTCCCCCTTTTTGTCATAGCAAAAAGAAGGAAAAATAATAAAAAATATGTTCCCTTTAAAATCGTGGCTATGTGAGAAGAGATAAAAGAATATGCTCCATCCAACAAGAAACATGTTAGTACATGGGACTCATAGCACAAATAAATAAGTCAACTGTTCATAAAGAGTATGAAATATTCATGCAAAGAACATGACTTATGATCCTATACCAATTGTTTATAAATAATTTTGATACCAATTGTTAATAAATAATTTTGCAAGAAGTTCCCAATTGGTAAATAATGAAGCAAGTTGTGTATAAATATCTACTAAGGTCTATAACTTGCTTATTTCAATCCTATTAAGCACCTAAGTATATCGATTGTTCTCTTAAGTCTAACTAAGGTGCATGGTAATACATCATGATTATGAGCTGAAATTAGATTACATATGAATACATGAGCTCATAAATCATTTTCAAGCAAGAGTGTGCATAGAATCAAGATATATTGCAATTAACTACAAATTCTAGCACACAAGAGTTTCATGCAAAAATATCCTAAATGAATTCTTCTTTATTTGGCATTTCAAACTAAAGAGCACAAGAAGAATTGTCAATTTAAAGCTCATACCAATTGGCAATTTAGTTTTGGCTTACCAATTATTGAAAATATGGTTGCCAATGATACTAATTGTTATTTCAATCTAAATACCAATTGTTACTAATAGTTGACTTAGACATTTTGCATGAATCCAATATTTATGTGTAGTGTGTTCATGTCAAGAAAATAATCATTCTAAAAATGCAAGAACACAATCACACACCATCCAATATGCATATGGATTAATTAAACATTAGCATACTATCATAAAGTATTAATCCATATTCATATGCACAAAGTTATACCATATGGAAGATTCAATAATAAGGTATTCAAGCAAACACATTTTCTTCCATGGTTTCAAGTACAAAAATCCTATGCTCATTTTCCAATTCAAATCCTTAACCAATTATGAGCAAGGAAAGATTCAAAATTACCATTTTAATCAATTATGTGCCATATCTCTAGTAGTTATCATCATTTAACGTTCTAGAGGGTATATGCTACTTTAACTAAAATGGCTTTGCCTAAGGGAATCAACATTATCAAGCTAAAATGTATTTTATCATTAAGATTTCCTATCTATGAGTGAAGTCAAGTATAATTTCATGAAAAACTAGTCTTTTCATCTCATAGATATGATCATTGATTCAACTTAAGCAAGTTCAACTTCAAGAATAAATGCATGGATATCAATCAAGGTACATTTGTTTAAGTTTGCATTTGTCTTTCAATGTTGGTGTTGTCATTAAAGCCCAAGTTCTTTAATAATTTGGCCATAAGAGAAGTTTAAGTTCATGGATGATAAAGTTTCATGCATTTGAACATTTAAGATTCCTTTATCATCACAAATTATAGGCCAAGGAAAACTATGACCTTATACCAATTTGTTAGCTTTAAATTGCCATATATATTTTGAAATGACAAAAACTTAAGTAAGCTTTAATGTTTTAATTCATATTGTAAATTTGCCTTATCACACATGATTTTCTCAATACATTTTAAGTGATCATATCAAACATTAAGACCATGATTTAATGATGCATATTCTTATTGGTCTTAACACTTTATAAATGTTTTGAATATTTTAGAAAATCACTTGATGATTTCTTGGACAATATTTTCATTTGAGAAAGTCAAGAAAAACTCCCTTAAAGCTTATAAATGTTTTGGGTTGAATTAGGATCAAAGGTCATATCACTTCTAACCCAAAAGTGCAGGAAAAATGCCCTCTGGAAGAAAAGGATCGATCCCCACTGTAGCAGGATCGATCCCTTTTTGGCAGAAAGTCTTCCCAAGGTCCCTGAAGCCCAGAATCAAGATTCTGGACAAAAGGGATCGATTCCCTATGGAAAGGGATCGATCCTTTTGCCCGAAAATAGCCTATAACAGCTAGTTTTTGTGAGACAACGGTAATATCCGAGATTTGGCTCCACCCAACGGCTAGAATACATCCAATGGACTATAAATAGAGGCTTAGAAGCTAAAGAAAGCAAGAGGAACCACTCAGCAACTCCAAATCTCATATTCCTCAAATCTACAAGCCTCAAACAACAAATCAAGAGCTACAAAGTCTCCATCATCTATCATTCTCTTATTTCTTGTATTGCTTAGCACAAAATATTGTATAGGTTTTCATTGAGCTTAATTTTTGTAATCAATTGCCTACCTAGAGGCTTTTTCTTTGATTACATTATTTGTATCCCATCATTCCTTGTAAAGGGGAGGTTTCTCTTAAGCCTTAGAAAAAGAGGGAGGTTACTCTTTAGCCTAAGAAAAAGAAGGAGGTTTCTCTTGAGCCTAGAAAAAGAGAGAGGTTTCTCTTGAGCCTTGAAAAGAGGGATTGTAAAGACAAATTCAAAGATAGTGAATTTGGGGAAAATCCTTGGGAGTGTCTCAAGGTAGAGGACGTAGGCAAGGTAGCCGAACCTCTATAAATCGATTGTGTAAATCTCTCTCTCTCTACTCTTTATTTACTTGCAATTGTATTGTGCTTATTGAATTGAATTTAAATTGCATTATTGAATAGCCTAGAGAACTTAGAAAATATTCATATAGGCTAGAGAATTTAGAAGAATCGCAAAACGAGCTTAAGGGTAGTTAAAAACCGATTCACCCCCCTCTCGGTATTGCCTATAAGAGCCAACAATTGATATCAGGGCTTGGGCTCGAGATTGAATTAGACTAACCTCTATCGAGCAAAACGATCTTAAATGGCTCATTTGAATGTAGGCACACCCCTAGGAGAAGAGGGACACTCATTAGTTAGACCTCCACTATTTAATGGTGAAAATTACTCTTATTGGAAAATTAGGATGATGTTATTTGTAGAATCTAATGACTATGAAGTGTGGAAAGTAATAGTTAATGGCCCTAGAATCCCAATAAAGAAAATAGATGGAAAAGATGTCCCTAAGAGTGAAGATGAATGGAACACCAATGACATGAGATTGGCACAATTGAATGCCAAGGCTATGCACACCCTCTTTTGTGCATTAGGTCCCAATGAGTATAATAGAGTGTCTCTATGTGAAAATTCTAAGCAAATATGAGACAAACTAACCATCACACATGAAAGGACAAATCAACTTAGAGAGACCAAAGTAGGAATGCTCACACATGATTATGAGCTATTTAGGATGAAAAAAATGAGTCCATTAGCGAAATGTTCACTAGGTTTAATGATATAATTAATGGACTTAAGGCTCTAGGCAAGACTTATTCCAATGTTGAAATGGTAAGAAAATTTTGAATAGTTTGCCTAAATCTTAGGAGGCTAAGGTAACCGCTATAGAAGAATATAAGGATCCAAACACCTTGCCTCTAGATGAACTTATGGGGTCTCTACTTACTCATGAAATGAAATTAAAAAGAAATGTAGAGCCTTCAAAGAAAGTAGCGGTAGCACTTAAGTCTTCCACTCATGAGATTCTTAAAGATGATAGTGATGAGAGTGGAAATGAGGAAGAAAAGGAAATGGCAATGTTTGCCAAAAGATTTGATAGGTTCATGAGAATGAAAGAAAAAGAAAATAATAGGAGACATCAAAGAGGGGAGTCAAGTAGAAGAGAAAAAGATCACTTAGTGTGTTATGAATGTAATGAACCGGGTCACACTAAGTTAGATTGCCCCTTACTTAGGAAGGAAAAGGATAGGAAGCCTAGGAAGAAAGCATTTGTGGCTACATGGAGCGATAGTGATAGCTCCGATGATGAAAACATAGATGATGAGGTAGCCTACACATGCTTTATGGCTATTAGTGATGATGAGGCTAGTTGTAGTTCTAGTGAAGATGATGATTATACATTTGATGAACTACAAAATGCTTTTAATGAATTAGCAAATGATTTTCAATGCATGAACTCCAAATATAAGAAAATCATTGCTAAATTAAAAATAGAAAATGAAATGCTATTAAATGCCAAACTTGAATTTGAGAAGAAGTTAGAAGAAGCAAATCTAGAAATAAATGAGTTGAATAAAAAGAACTTAAATTTACATAACTCATTTACTAGGTTTTATATGGGTCAACAAAAGCTAGATCATATGTTAGAGACCCAAAGAGCTTTCTTTGACAAAGATGGGTTAGGTTATAATGAAAAACAAAAAGAAACTCATCTTAGGAATTTCTTAGTGAGCAAAAATACTATGCATGATTTATCTCTTACATGCTCACTATGCAATAGAATAGGCCACTCTTCACAAGCATGCACATATAGAAAAACCACATTTAGAGGAAGAGTAGTTAGAAAAATGTGGGTGCCAAAGCATGCAATAAATAATGATTATTTGTGCTTGAAATGGATCCCAAAAGGATCAAAAATTATTTGCACTAATTCTCAAGGACCCAAGAAAATTTAGGTGCCAAAGCATGCATGAATTTGTTTGTTGTAGAAGTGTTAGAGCATGGGAATACAATGAAACAATGAAGTTCAAATGCTCTACACGTCCCTTGGAGTTTGCTTGTGCCAATGAGAGAGAGGAAGAGCTTGAAGATCCAACTTTGGCAAGGTCACAAAAATTCTTCAAAGGACAGCTCAAGGTGGACTCAACAACTCAAGGCAAAGCATACTCAAGCAAAGGAGTTTTGTAAGCTTATATTCTATCTTTTCAAAACTCATATATTTGTTTGATTTAATGAGGCACTTGGTTGATGATTCTTGATGCATTGTGATTGAGCAAAAAGAATGATTGTTGAATGTTTGATGGACAAATCTTGATGATTGAATGAAAGGCATGATTTATGATTTTGAAATGTTTATTGGATTTCTGCAGTTTGAGCAAGTTTGATATGTCTAGATAATATACTTAGTTGCTCAAAAGCTGTCAAATATGTCATATATGCAAAATGCCTTGTTATGAGCCTTAATGAAGAATATGCATGTTAGAAATCATGACATGTTGTTCACAAGATGTATGTTTTAATGATATATATGCTTAAAATCTATGTGAACAAGTTTGTTTTGACATATTTGTGTAATTCAATGCATTGGTTTGGTCAAAATATACTTAAATCTCAAAATGACCTCCTTTGGGGCCAAAAATGCATTTTATTGTGTAAATTCTTCCAAAATTGCAATATCTTTTGTAAAATGGTTTTTCATTCATGTTTTTCATTCACACAAGTCCAAAATCATGTTTTACAAATGTTTAAACCCTTACTTGGACTTAAAATACTCAAAAACAAAGTTTTGGTACCTCAAAGGTTGGATTTTCTGTCAAAAATCTGCAGAAACAGGATGAGGGATCGATCCCTCAACAAGCAGGATCGATCCCCTTGTGCAGAAAACAGAATTGGTGTATTCTGGAGTTAAGGGATCGATCCCCCTCCTATAGGGATCGATCCCCCCAAGCCAAAAAGGCTTTTCTGCATGTTTTCAACCGAAATTGAGAAGAACTTTTCATTGTTTTGATACTTTCTCTCTTCTCAACTTAAAATTCATTGTTTTAACTTTTTTTTGATGATCTTTACATCATAAAAATTAATTTTTGATTAATATCATGCCTCAACTCCATCAATTTGTATCATTTCCAACAAATGGTATCACTTTCAACAATCAATATTACTTCTCTTGAGCTCACAAGTGCAAAATCATTGTTCTGTTGAAAACATTCATGAATTGCATAAATCTTGAAAAAATCTTGAAATATATTTTCAATGAATGCTTAAACATAATTTTGAGAATTATTTCAAGAATTTATGGATATATTTGAGAAATTGATGATATGCATAATGAATATTCTTCATTCCTTTTGTTTATCTTAGTCAAGCATGCTTATAGGATTATGTCTCTTAGCTTGACTTATCTATTCCACACTAGGTTTCATGATAATTATACATCTAGTGGAAGAAAAATTAAAAATTGACCTTAAGGATTGATTTCAAATGTAAATTCAACAATTGGTATAAGGTCATAATTTTCCTTGGCTTATAATTAGTGATGATAAATGAATCCTAAATGTTAAGTTACTTGAAAATTTATCATCCATGTCCTTAAATTTTTCTTATGGCCAAACTATTAAAGAACTTGAGCTTTAATGACAACACCAATAATTGATATACATGCATTGAATATTGATTGTTTTGATGTTGAACATGCATGTTTACTTAAGTTGAATCAATAATCATGCCTATGAGATGAGAATAGTTGTTTTTTCATGATATTATGTGTTTAACCTCACTCATAGCTTATGGATTTTAATGATAAAATATATTTTAGCTTGATAATATTGATTCACTTAAGAGAAGCCATTTTAGTTAAAATAGCATATACCCTCTAGAACGTTAAATGATGATAACAGCTAGGGATATGGCTCTTAATTGATTAAAATGGTAATTTTGAATTTTTCCTTGCTCATAATTGGTTAAGGACTTGAATTGGAAAATGAGCATAGGATTTTTGTGCTTGAAACCATGGAAGAAAATGTGTTTACTTGAATTCCTTGATTTTTTGAATCTTACATATGGTATAACTTTGTGAATATGAATATGGATTAATACTTTATGATAGTGTGCTAATGTTTAATTAATCCATATGCATATTTGATGATGTGTGATTGTGTTCTTGCATATTTAGAATGATTATTTTCTTGACATGATCACACTATACACAAATATTGGATTCATGCAAAATGACTAAGTCAACCATTAGTAACAATTGGTATTTAGATTGAAATAACAATTAGTATCATTGGCAACCATATTTTCAATAATTGGTAAGTCAAATCTAAATTGCCAATTGGTATGAGCTTTAAATTGACAATTCTTCTCATGCTCTTTAGTTTGAAATGCCAAATAGAGAAGAATTCATTTAGGATATTTTTGCATGAAACTCTTGTGTGCTAGAATTTGTAGTTAATTGCTATATATCTTAATTCTAGGCACAATATTTCTTGAAAATGATTTATGAGCACATGCATATGATATGTTATCTAATTTTAGCTCATAATCATGATGTATTACCATGCACCTTAGTTGGACTTTAGAAGAACAATTGATATACTTAGGTGCCTAATAGGATTGAAATAAGCAAGTTATAGACCTTAGTAAATATTTATACACAACTTGCTTCATTATTTACCAATTGGGAACTTCTTGCAAAATTACTTATTAACAATTGGTATCAAAATTATTTATAAACATTTGGTATAGGATCATAAGTCATGTTCTTTGCATGAACATTTCATACTCTTTATGAACAGTTGACTTATTTATTTGTGCTATGAGTCCCATATACTAACATGTTTCTTGTTGGATGGAGCATATTCTTTTCTTTATTCTCACATAGCCATAATTTTAGGGGGAGTATATTTTTTATTATTTTTCCTTCTTTTTGCTATGACAAAAAGGGGGAGAGATAAATATTAAAAGGGAGAGATATTAAGGGGGAGAAATAATGGGGGAGAAATAGTTTGAAAATTCTTTTTCAAAACCCATGCTTACATTAAGGGGGAGCTTTATAAAATCCTGCTTTATTTGAAGGGGAGTATTTTATTAAAGAATTTTCAAAACAAATTTACATTAAGTTTTGTCATATCAAAAAGGGGGAGATTGTTAGCTTTAAATTGCCATATATATTTTGAAATGACAAAAACTTAAGTAAGCTTTAATGTTTTAATTCATATTGTAAATTTGCCTTATCACACATGATTTTCTCAATACATTTTAAGTGATCATATCAAACATTAAGACCATGATTTAATAATGCATATTCTTATTGGTCTTAACACTTTATAAATATTTTGAATATTTTAGAAAATCACTTGATGATTTCTTGGACAATATTTTCATTTGAGAAAGTCAAGAAAAACTCCCTTAAAGATTATAAATGTTTTGGGTTGAATTAGGATCAAAGGTCATATCATTTCTAACCCAAAAGTGTAGGAAAAATGCCCTCTGGAAGAAAAGGATCGATCCCACTATAGCAGGATCGATCCCTTTTTGGCAGAAAGTCTTCCCAAGGTCCCTGAAGCCCAGAATCAAGATTCTGGACAAAAGGGATCAATTCCCTATGGAAAGGGATCGATCCCTTTGCCCGAAAATAGCCTATAACGGCTAGTTTTTGTGAGACAACGGTAATATCCGAGATTTAGCTCCACCCAACGGCTAGAATACATCCAAGGGACTATAAATAGAGGCTTAGAAGCTAAAGAAAGCAAGAGGAACCACTCAGCAACTCCAAATCTCATATTCCTCAAATCTACAAGCCTCAAACAATAAATCAAGAGCTACAAAGTCTCCATCATCTATCATTCTCTTATTTCTTGTATTGCTTAGCACAAAATATTGTATAGGTTTTCATTGAGCTTAATTTTTGTAATCAATTGCCTACCTAGAGGCCTTTTCTTTGATTACATTATTTGTATCCCATCATTCCTTGTAAAGGGGAGGTTTCTCTTAAGCCTTAGAAAAAGAGGGAGGTTACTCTTTAGCCTAAGAAAAAGAAGGAGGTTTCTCTTGAGCCTAGAAAAAGAGAGAGGTTTCTCTTGAGCCTTGAAAAGATGGATTGTAAAGACAAATTCAAAGATAGTGAATTTGGGGAAAATCCTTGGGAGCATCTCAAGGTAGAGGACGTAGGCAAGGTAGCCGAACCTCTATAAATCGATTGTGTAAATCTCTCTCTCCCTACTCTTTATTTACTTGCAATTGTATTGTGCTTATTGAATTGAATTTATATTGCATTATTGAATAGCCTAGAGAACTTAGAAAATATTCATATAGGCTAGAGAATTTAGAAGAATCGCAAAACGAGCTTAAGGGTAGTTAAAAACCGATTCACCCCCTTCTCGGTATTGCGTATAAGAGCCAACACAATTGTTGAATTTAAATTTCAAATCAATCCTTAAGGTCAAGTTTTAATTATTCTTCCACTAGATGTGTAATTATCATGAAACCTAGTGTGAAGTAGTTGAGTCAAGCTAAGAAACATAATCCTATAAGCATGCTTGACTAAGATGAACAAAAGGAATGAAGAAGATTGATTATGCACTAGTTAATCAATTTCTCAAATATATCCATAAATCATTGAAATAAATCTTAAAAATTATGTTTAAGCATTCATTGAAAATATATTTCAAGATTATTTCAAGTTTTATATAATTCAGGACCATCTTTAATGAGAAAACTGGTTTTGCACTTGTCAGCTCAAGAAAAATGATATTGATTGTTGAAAGTGATACCATTTGTTGGAAATAATACAAATTGATAGAGTTGAGGCATGATATTAATGAAAAATGGATTTCATAGTTTAAAGATCATCAAAAAGAAGTTAAAACAATGAATTTTAAGTTGAGATGAGAGAAAGTATCAAAACAATGAAAAGTTCTTCACAATTTCGGTTGAAAACATGCAGGAAAGCCCTTACTGGCCTGGGGGGATCGATCCCTTTAGGAGGGGGATTGATCCCTTAGTTCCAGAATGCACAAATTCTGCATTCTGCTCAAGGGGGATCGATCCTGCTTGTCAAGGGATCGATCCCTCATCCTGTTTCTGTAGATTTTTGACAGAAAATCCAACCTTTGAGGTGCCCAAACTTCGTTTTTGAGTAATTTAAGTCCAAGTAAAGGTTTAAACATTTGTAAAACATGATTTTGGACTTGTATGAATGAAAAACATGATTGAAAAACCATTTAACAATAGACTTTGCAATTTTGGAAGAATTTTCACAATAAAATGCATTTTTGGCCTCAAAGGATGTTATTTTGAGAGTTAAGCATATTTTGACAAAACCAAAGCTTTGGAAACCACAAATATGTCATAACAAACTTGTTCACATAGGTTTTAAGTACATATATCATTAAAGCATACATCTTGTGAACAACATGCCATAATTTCCAACATACAAGTTCTTCATTCTTGCTCATGACATGACATTTTGTATAAACGACATATTTGATCATTTGATGCAAGTAAATACATTATCAACACATATAAAACTTGCTCAAAATACATAAATCCAATAATCATTTTAAAACCATAAATCATGCCTTTCATTCATCCATCAAGAATTGTCCATCAAACACTCAACAATCATTTATCATGCCTTTTGCTCATTCACAATGCATCATTAATCATTAACCAATTTTCTCATCAAAGCACAAAAAGTTTAAGGAGTAAGGAATTAAGCTTACAATACTCCTTTGCTAGAGAATACTTTGCCTTGAATAGTTGAATCCATCTTGAGCCATTTTTTTTTGAAGAATTGTTGTGATGGTTCCTCAAGCTTTTCCTTTTTCTCATTGGCACAAGCAATCTTCATAGAGGTGTGTAGAGCATTTGATCTCTATTGCTTCTTTGTATTCCCATGCTCTAACACTCTTACAATAAACAAATTTATGCATGCTTTGGTACCCAAATTTTCTTGGGTCCTTTAGAATTAGTGCAAATAATTTTTGATCCTTTTGGGATCCATTTCAAGCACAAATCATCATTATTTATTGCATGCTTTGGCACCCATATTTTTCTAACTACTCTTCCTCTAAATGTAGTTTTTCTATAAGTGCATGCTTGTGAAGAATGTCCTATTCTATTGCATAGTGAGCATGTGAGAGATGTATCATGCATAGTATTTTTGCTCACAAGGAAATTCTTTAGATGAGTTTCTTTTTGTATTGCATTGTAACCTAACCCATCTTTGTCAAAGAAAGCTCTTTGGGTCTCAAGCATATGATCTAATTTTTGTTGACCCATATAAAACCTAGAAAATGAGTTATGCAAATTTATATTCTTTTCATTCAACTCATTTATCTCTAAGTTAGCCTTTTCTAATTTCTTTTCAAATTCTAGCTTAGCATTTGTCAAGGCTTCATTCTCTATTTTTAATTTAGCAATGATTTTCTTATATTTAGAGTTCATACATTGAAATTCATTTGCTAAATCATTAAAGGCATTTTGTAGTTCACTAAAGGTATAATCATTATCTTCACTAGAACTACTACTAGCCTCATCATCACTAATCGCCATAAAGCATGAGTAGGCTACCTCTTCATCTACATTTTCCTCATCGGAGCTATCACTATCGCTCCATGTAGCCACAAATGCTTTCTTCCTAGGCTTCCTATATTTTTCCTTCCTAAGTAAAGGGCAATCTAATTTAGTATGACCCGGTTCATTGTACTCATAACATACTAAGGGGTCCTTTTCTCTTCTACTTAACTCTCCCCTTTGATGTCTCCTATTACTCTCTCTCTCTTTCATTCTCATAAATCTATTAAATCTTTTGGCAAACATTGCCATTTCTTTTTCTTCCTCATTTCCACTCTAATCACTATCATCTTCAATGACCTCATGAGTGGAAGACTTAAGTGCTACCCCTACTTTCCTTGAAGGCACTTCATTTCTTTTCATTTTCATTTCATATGTAAGTAGGGAGCCCATAAGCTCATCTAGAGACAAGGTATTTGGATCCTTAGACTTTTCTATTGCGGTTACCTTTGCCTCCCATGATTTAGGCAAGCTATTCAAAATTTTCTTTACCATTTCAACATTAGAATAAACCTTGCCTAGAGCCTTCAGTCTATTAATTATATCATTAAACCTAGTGAACATTTCACTAATGGACTCATTTTCTTTCATCCTAAATAGCTCATAATCATGTGTGAGCATTCCTACTTTGGTCTCTTTCACTTGATTGGTCCCTTCATGTGTGATGGCTAATTTGTCCCATATTTGCTTGGCATTCTCACATAGAGAGACTCTATTGTATTCATTAGGACCTAATGCACAAAAAAGAGTGTGCATAGCCTTGGCATTCAATTGTGCCACTTTCATGTCATTTGCGTCCCCCTCATCTTCTAGCTTAGGGACATCTTTTCCATCTACTTTCTTCATGGGAATTCTAGGACCATTCACTATAATTCTCCACACTTCATAATCATTTGATTGTAAAAATAACATCATTCTAGTTTTCCAATATGAATAATTCTCACCATTGAAGAGTGGAGGTCTAACTAATGATTGTCCTTATTCTCCTAGGGGTGTGCCTATATTCAAGTGAGCCATTTAAGATCGTTTTGCTCGATAGAGGTTAGTCTAAATAGATCTCGAGCCCAAGCTCTGATACCAATTGTTGGCTCTATAGGCTGTACCGAGAGGGAGGGTGAATCAGTTTTTAACTACCCTTAGGTTCGTTTTTCGGTTTCTCTAAATTCTCTAGCCTATTTGAGTGATTTCTAAGTTCTCTAGGCTATTTAATCAAGCAATCTAAATTCAATACAATAAGCATAAATATAATTGCAAGTAATTAAAGAGAGTAGGGAAAGAGAAATATACGCAAGCGATTTATAGAGGTTCGGCAACCTTGCTTACGTCCTCTACCTTGAGACGCTCCCAAGGATTTTCTCCAAATCCACTATCTTGAATTTGTGATTACAATCCCTCTTTTTCTTAGGCTCAAGAGTAACCTCCCTCTTTTTCTAGGCTCAAGAGTAACCTCCCTCTTTTTCTAGGCTCAAGAGAAACCTCCCTCTTTTTCTAGGCTTAAGAGAAACCTCCCCTTTACAAGGAATGATGGGATACAAATAATGTAATCAAAGAAAGGCCTCTAGGTAGGCAAGTGATTACAGAAATTAAGCACAATGAAAACCTATACAATATTTTGTGCTAAGCAATACAAGAAATAGATGAATGATAGATGATGAAGACTTTGGAGCTCTTGATTTGTTGTTTGAGGCTTGAGGATTTGAGGAATATGTGTTATGGAGTTGCTGAGTAGTTCCTCTTGCTTTCTTTAGCTTCTAAGCCTCTATTTATAGTCCCTTGGATGTATTCTAGCCGTTGGGTGGAGCCAAATCTCGGATATTACCGTTGTCTCACAAAAACTAGCCGTTATAGGCTATTTTCGAGCAAAGGGATCGATCCCTTTCCATAGGGGATCGATCCCTTTTGTCCAGAATCTTGACTCTGGGCTTCAGGGACCTTGGGAAGACTTTCTGCTAAAAAGGGATCGATCCTGCTACAGTGGGGATCGATCCTTTTCTTCCAGAGAGCATTTTTCCTGCACTTTTGGGTTAGAAATGATATGACCTTTGATCCTAATTCAACCCAAAACATTTATAAGCTTTAAGGGAGTTTTTCTTGACTTTCTCAAATGAAAATATTGTCCAAGAAATCATCAAGTGATTTTCTAAAATATTCAAAACATTTATAAAGTGTTAAGACCAATAAGAATATGCATCATTAAATCATGGTCTTAATGTTTGATATGATCACTTAAAATGTATTGAGAAAATCGTGTGTGATAAGGCAAATTTACAATATGAATTAAAACATTAAAGCTTACTTAAGTTTTTGTCATTTCAAAATATATATGTCAATTCAAAGCTCACATATACGACTCCTGTCCAACTGAACATACCACCTTGCAGCAGATCCTGTAAGGCTATCTTGAAAACAGTGAATGAGCAACTTTTCATTACGAGCATATCCTGCCATCTTTCTGCAAAACATCGTAACATGGGTTGTCGGGCATTTAGTTTCGTCATATTTCTCGAAATCCGGAACCTTGAACTTTGTGGGCAACACCAAATCGGGAACTAGGCTCAACTCTTCTGCATCAACATTCCCAAAGGAGTCGTTTCCTTCGATGGCTTTCAACCTTTCCTCCAACATGTCACATTTCTGTTGTATCCCTACAGCCAGATTGTCAACTGCTTCTCTCTTCAACTTCTCTTGTTCAACAGGATCATCCAAGTTTGGGACAAAAATAGGGTCAACAAGACTAGACCCTACACCAGGTTGATTTTGGCCTATAATACGACCTTGTCCTCCCATTGAAGGTGTTGCATGAGCATAAACCTTTGGAGACATTTTGGCTTGATGGGTGAACCCTGGAGGGTATGGTGGGTCATCATTAGGATAGTCCTCTGCTGTTAGGTCTTGCACAACTCCTTTCCCCTTAGCCATACTTATCATCAACTCCATCATCTTGGTCATCTGCTCTCGAGTTTCCTCTTGAGCTTTGACAATCTCTTGTTGCACTTTTTCCATCCTGTCAATCCGTGCTAATTGCTCATTTTCCATTGCTCTAGTTCGTGCACGAGTTTGGTATGGATGATTTGGAAGGGCTATTTTTGTACCTTTGTTATCACAATTAGATAAAATTATTTTTATTAAATGCTCATGAAGGAAAAGCAAAAGTAAGAAAAATTTTCGTGAGAAATTTATTGCATAACAAAAATTGTCTCATAACAAAAATTTATAAAAACTTGTCTCATAACAATTGTTGAACAAAGTTAAAGACCCATTACATCCAAAAAGAACATCTAAGGCGTTCACCTAAGTCTCTTCAACAAACTGTAGTGACCTTAGATCTCGTCCAATAGTAGTAGCAGATTCTCCCCATGCTCAGTAAGTGGCTGACTCCGAGCTTCAAATCCCTTATTCTGTCATCCATATCCCTTGCTCTATGAGCCATGACATTGATCTGTTCAATCATGGAAACCAGAAGATGTGAATCACGAGCTCTCCTTAAGGTGGCATACTTCTCCTTTAGGTCATTCAACTCATTAACAACCTTTTGTAAGATCTGCAAGTATTCTTGGGATCGATTGAGGGCACCTTGCAAACTCATCTGCTCGTTTATGACCTTACCTTCAAGTTCTTCACATTTGGTCCCCTTCTTCTGTATCTTAGCTTTGAGTTATTCATTCTCTTCCCGCAAACGCTTATTTTCAGACCTTGAGAGCTGCTCCTTCAAGTATCTAATTTCATCCATCAACTTGTACTTCTCTTAATGGACCCTTGTATATGCTGGCTCCCTTATCCCCAACCTTTCCTCCGTTTCACGTTTGAGTTTTTTAATTTCTCTCTCTAAGTCCTTTTTCTCTTCATCTAATTTCCTTTTGGCAATCTCCAGATCTATCATAGGGTCCCGAGGTATAGGCTCTTCATGGATCTCTTCATCTTCGGGAGAAACCTTGATATCTTTGGCTCGCCTAGCATGCCAGACTGAGTATTCCGGAGCAACTTTATCAATAAATATCCCGAGGTCTACTCTAAGGGTAGTCTTCCAAGCTTTGACATCTTCTTCAATTTTCTTCATAGACCCTTCTTCATGATAAGCATATTCACGCTAATTAAGACCATGTGTCATTGGGATGAACTGTTCGTACCCTAATTGCCTTCGCACCATGAGAGGAGCATAAGTGACCGTTCCCCATACACCCAATAAGATCATCCATGGATGTCCTTCACAACTATATAGCATGGGTTGTCTCGTCATCCAAGGTGCCACCCAAACTACATCTTTGCAAGTGAGTCCATGTAAAAGTGACACCCATTCCTTTTTTGTCCTCGACCCAAGCCATTTGCTCTCACAAAATTCCTTAATAGGGATATTCTTTTTGAATAAGACCGATCGAAACTTCAGCTCTTCTCATTTAAAGTGACTCTTCATCCAAATGTACAACAAAGGCAAACATCCTGTAAAGTGTCCCCCTCCAGTTTGTCAACAGTAATTCAGTGACCTAATAGTCTTAGCTAAAATAGCAGGAACTACCGCCACTTCATGCTCAATTTGATCCACAAAGTCTACCAATGTAATTTCAACATATAGCAAGGATTTTGGGAAAATCACCATTCCATAGATTGCTAAAGACATCAATTTCATACCATACTCATCTTTTCGATGCCTACTGATGCAACTTTTCAAAAACTCCCAAGGTATATAAGTGCATTCTCCCTTATTCTTTATTTGACGGTCAACCTCTTGCACATCAGTACATGTCATAACGGCTAGCTTTTTGCGATAACTCAACTTCTTCCTTCTCTAGTACACCTTATCTGATTCTTTAGGGTCAAAATGCAATAATACCGAGTACTCTTCTATGGTGGGAACCATGTCTACCTCGTTGAAGACAAAACACCCATACGACGGATCCCAAAAATGCAACATGGCTCGAATTAAATTAAGGTCCACTGATACTGTCAAGAGTCGTGATATACCTCCATACTTTTCCTCAAATGTCTCTCTTATTGCATTATCCCAAGATCTCCAAATGTCCACTAATTCGGTGAGATCATTTTGCTTAAGGTCAGGGCGAGTCTTCTCTGGGAGGTCCGAAATGAAACCCGATGGTAAACAATCACCATTCTTTTGTTGGGCTTCTTCAGATATAACTTTCACTTCAATAGATGACTTGCAAAGAGGTTTGGCTCGAGGTGCTTTCTCCATGGATGTAATGGACTTCAATCCTATCACCAATTGTTATGAGAAAAACAAAAAAATGAGAAAAAAATGAAAAGATAGGAAAGAAAACAAAAAGAGTATTTTATGGTTTATTCCTTCATATGTCCTATAGTGTAAGGTTTTATCTATATTAGGGTTTGACCTGGTTTTATCCTAGGTTGGTCTCCTAGGCTTCATTATATGCATGGTTTGGATAAGTTGAATTCTAAAGGTTCTCAAATTGTTCCTCACTATCGTCCACATAGGACTAGTAAGGCACCCAATCCTCACCCATCACAGGTTACAAACAGAAAGGTTCAATTTGAGTGGGAGTATTTCGCTAGCCATTGCGGAGGTATTACCTCACGAGAGCGTAGATACTTTACTCCCTCCCAAAAAGGACCGAGCCCGGGTCGAGGGCTTATGTATGCTAATGCAAAGTGATGTGTGTGTATGAAGGAATAATGTTTTATTTAATGTTCGCTTTCTATTAAGATCTTTTAAGCAAATTCTGAGATAACCTAAAACTAAGTATTGGCCTAACTCTCTGAAGTCCCCAGTGGAGTCGCCAAACTGTCATAATGTACTAAGTGTTAGAGAAAACCTAATAGCTAGACACAAAAACTAAGGAGTCGCCACCAACCATTCTAACCTAGGTGTGATTGGTCACCTATTCAAACTAAGGATAAGGTTTGGTCTACGTTAAAAGTTCTGAGTTCGGGAGTACGGTAACGTGTGAGGAACGATTAGCACCCTCACAATGCCCATCCTAAAATGGTACTACTTAGTTTTAGGTCATTTCTAAATTTGCTTATGTTGATCTTTAATCTCAATATAATTATTATTGAAAAAAATATTTCTAGGTGTCCTCCATTAAGCTGGTGGGACAACTCAAAAATCTTTCTCGCCTCAAGAGTATTCAAGTAGTACTATGCGACTTGCTTGAAGAGGCTCCGTCGTCGGATTCATTTTAATATTTTATGAGAAATTCCTAACTTTGATTCCTTCTACCCAATTTATTCTTACCATTCTATTGTTTTATTAATTCTTAATTTTATTTGTTTATTTTTATGAGAAAATGAATATAATTATTTTTATCAAAAAATTCCCTTTAGATCTTCCATTAAGCTGGTGAGACTCAAAAGAAATTTTCTTACCTAAAGATTTCCAAATCATTACTTGAGCGTAAATTTACTTGGAATCTCATCATAGGAACAATCAATATTCATTCTCAATAACTCCTATTCATTATTATCATTTTCTTATTGCATCAAATTTCATTACTATTTATTATTGTTATTTTATTATTATAGTTAACATGAATTATTGAAATTTTTTATCTTCTTAATTCACCATTTTCATTTTAATTTAATAATATTTTTTAGATATAAATAACTTATTTTATACTTTTAAAAAATGAATAAAAATCACTTATTATTGAAAACTATCTCTAGGCCATCTATTAAGCTGGTAAGGCCTCGAAAATAATCTTCTCACCTAAAAAATTTCAAGAAAATCACTTATGCGTAATCCTCTCGATATTTCATCATTGGAGTAATTCGTATTCATCTTCATTATAATTTTCATATCTAATTTTTATTCCATTCCATTCTTTATTTTGTGACTCATTATTATTTCTATTATATTATCATGGATTATTAATATCGTTTCTAATTAATCTTGTTTTAATTCAATGAAAAATCTACTAATTATTCATATTTTAATTTTAAAAAATGAAGATAAATTAATTTTTATTGAAGACCCTCTTCAGACTTTCCATTAAGCTGGTGAGGCCTTGAATAGAATTTTTTTACCTCAAGATCTCGAAAAGAACCACTTGAGCGCGATGCCTCTAATGTTCCACCGTCGGAATAACTCATATTTATTATATTTAAAATGCTTATTGTTATATTCTTCTAAGGCATTGCAATTCTAAGCCACATAAATTTTGACAATACTTTAATCATACACTAAATTGAGCATATCATATAAATTTTATTCGAAAAATTAAAGAAGTCATACCAATGAATCATTCTAATTAAATTAATCATACTAATTAAATTAAACTAAGCAATTGAGCCAATAAAAAAAATTACATCAATTTAAATACACAAACCACATTACACCAATTAGATCTTACAAATATTCATTAAATTATACTATTCACATATCCAATTAAATTTGTTAACCTACTGTTAGTGAGATTAATCAAATTAATTATTTAAATCATATTATCACATAAATTTTTTAATTGAATTATTGCATTAATAAAAATCATCAAACAAAATAAATATATATAAATAAACAATAAAAAAAAGAATCATCAAAAATGAAAAAAAAACCTGTGACTCGGGTCGGGTCGTATACGGGTCGAGCGCAGTCCAGGCGCGGATCACGGTTGCTCAAAATGGCGTCGTTCCAAGCTTGATATTTAAACCCTATTTCCAAATTTTTCGGACAAAAACTTCACTTTCCAAAAAAAAAATCTTCAAAACTCTCTCGACCCAAGCGATTTTCGGTGGCCGGAAACTTCAAACTGTCGCCGGAAAACTCAAACGGTCGCATGAAACCTCTAGAGTTTCCAGATTTCGACGATCTTCCTACTGTAAACCAACGTAAACCACCAGATCTATGCCTATAAACGCCCAAAAATCCTCACCGACAGTCCCTCACGCCAGGTCTATAGATCCCGATTACTCAAACCCTCCAGAAATCCACAGATCTAACTCCTCAAAATCAAAAAAC
Organism: Heritiera fomes; assembly: GCA_032173925.1. Lineage (NCBI taxonomy): Eukaryota > Viridiplantae > Streptophyta > Magnoliopsida > Malvales > Malvaceae > Heritiera > Heritiera fomes. Next base: position 2,383,241 of record JAPDPM010000017.1, read on the forward strand.
CTACACTGCCTCAACTCAAAAACCCTCGACTATCCCCTTCTGCTTGTTTTTTGTTTTTGTGGTTGCGGTTTTTTTTTGTTGTGGTCACTGTTGTTGTCTTCCCCTCTTTTGTGTAGCTGTTGTGCCCCTTTATAAAAATTCAGATCTGAATATTTTGGAAGTTTGGAGATCCGATTGTGATTATATCTTTAATGTTTGATTTTAAATTCCTTTTTTTTATTTCCTTATAGATCTTCGAGGAAAAAAATCTTTCCTTTTGTGTTTCTGACGGCTAAAGTTGGATTTAGGGTTAGGTTTAAAGTCTTGGTTTGGGGCTCTGTTTGGGGTTAGGTTTCAGATTAGGGTTTGGAGTGGAGTCTCTGTTTGGGGTTTCTATCAGGATTAAGGTTTCAAATCAGTTTGGGGTTAGGGGTTTTGGGTCTCGATGAGGGTTTGTGTTTAGGGTTTCGTGGGGTTTTGGTTTTGGATTCCTGTTTCCTTTTCTCATCAATGAAATAAAAAATAATAGAATAAAGTAAAAAATAAAAACAATAAAAAAACAAAATAAAATAAAAAGATAATAATAACAAAAGTGAAAATAATGAAAAAGAAAAGAAAAGAAAAGGATAAAAATAAAAATAAAAATAAAATAAAGAATAATAAAAGAGGAAAATGAGAAGGAAAAAGAAAATCAAAATCAAAATGAATTCATCACTTATCATCAATTTTAAGAAAATACATCGAGTGCATCTAGGATTTACAATTTCGAACTAATTAGATCCGGAAAAAAATTGGTGTCTACAGCTGTCCCTTTTTGCACATTACTGAGCATCAGGAATAGCGCAAAGACTTTAGACACCAATTTTGCCTCTCTCTCTCTCTCTCTCTCTCTCTCTCTCTCTCTCTCCTTTTTGCATTCTAAAAGAAATCGATTCTCACCAAGAAAAGGCTCCTCTAAACAGCGAGACCCTTAAAATTTTAAATTTTCCCTTTTTTTTAATCTTTCACCTAAAGTGTTCCTTCAACTAAAAAGGCCCTGACACTTTAAACTTTCTAATTTTCTCATCTCTTAAATGCTCCTTCAATTAGGAAGGCCCTGAAACTTTAAATTTTCTCATCTCTTAAATGCTCCTTCGACTAGGAAGGCCCTGAAACTTTAAATTTCTCATCTCTTAAGTGCTCCTTCGACTAGGAAGGCCCTGAAACTTTAAATTTCTCATCTCTAAAATGCTCCTTCGACTAGGAAGGCCCTGAAACTTTAAATTTTCTCATCTCCAAAATGCTCTTTCGACTAGGAAGGCCCTGAAATTTTAAATTTTCTCATTTCTTAAATGCTCCTTTGACTAGGAAGGCCTTGAAACTTTAATATTCTCATCTCGAAAATGCTCCTTCGACTAGGAAGGCCCTGAAACTTTAAATTTTCTCATTTCTTAAATGCTCCTTCGACTAGGAAGGCCCTGAAACTTTAAATTTCTCATCTCCAAAATGCTCCTTCGACTAGGAAGGCCCTGAAACTTTAAATTTCTCATCTCCAAAATGCTCCTTCGATTAGGAAGGCCCTGAAACTTTAAATTTTCTCATCTCCAAAATGCTCCTTCGATTAGGAAGGCCCTGAAACTTTAAATTTTCTCCTCTCTAAAATGCTCCTTCGACTAGGAAGACCCTGAAACTTTAAATTTTCTTATCTTTAAAAATATCTTTCTTCTTGAAATGAATGGGATGCATGCTAAAAATAATTTCATTATAATTGTGATAACAAAGGCTCAAAACCCCCTTTTTTTTGGACAAATCTTGTCTTAAATCAGTTAGCGACTTTCTCATATCATCACCTTCAATCTTCATTCTCCCCCCCCTTTTTTTTTGGTTCTAAGCAGCTGGTGTATTCAACTTAGTTTACCAATCTTCTAATATTCCACTATATTTCTGTCCCTCTTCTTTCCTTTTTTAAGCAATGCAATTATTTTTTTCTCTCATTTTTTTATTTAAAAAAAATATTTGCCAATCATCTATTAATTACCACCATAATAATATGACTAACATAATGCAAATTTCGATTTTTCCAATCAAGGTAAGAAGGTAAATGGAAGTAGATACGAGATAAATCTGGAAGAGAAGTTATTTTATTTCAAACATCAAGCCAATTTGAACAGAGGAATATTACAAGGATAATTGCATTAACGAGACAATCAAATTCTCAACAATCAACATTCTGATAATTCTAATCAAATTAATTCAAATTTCTCTCTTGAAAAGCCTGCTCCATCAATTTATCTAATCATGCAGAGCTCTTTGGACTAAATCTTTTCCCTTGACATCACAAATTCTTCGATGCTGATCTTTCCCCTACACTTAAGCTGCCTTTTCAGGTTTTCAACCTAAGTGTCTCGCCCCTTGATTTAAACCGCCCTTTTCAGATTTTCGATTTAAATCCTCCTTTTTTTCCTCTTTTTTTTGCCTCTTTTTTTCTCCCCTTTTTTTTTTACATCTCTTCGCATCATCAACATAAACCGAACTCATCAAGTGTCATCAATGACTCTTCTATGAATCTAATTTCTGTATTACTATCTTGTTTATTATTAAAAATAAATAAATAAATAAAATGAAAAGAAAATAAAAAAATATAAAAAGAACAAAAAAATAAAATGATCAATGAAGGGAAACTTGAAAAAAAATAATAAAAAAATAAAAAAATAACAAATTAAATTTTGAGTTAGGAAACTTGAAAGAAAATCAAAATCAATAAATGAATCAAGTGAGAATCAATTAAGATACAAATCAAACTCAAATCTGTGGATGGATGGAAAGGAAATCAAATTGATTTAATAACTGTATCAAGAAAAGGAAGAAAAACAAAATAAAAAAAAAAAGGCAAACACACAGGCAAAAGGGGGAAACCCTAGAAAACTTGGAAAAAAAGATTATAAAGGGTGGCTGGCTAGGTTTAGGGGGGGATAGAGGCGGCAATTAAAAAAAGAGAGAGAGGTCTTGGGGACTGGGGATTTTGGCCGAAACCCTGCTTCATTCATTCACTGCCACCACCTAGCACCACCATCACCATCATCGTCGCTACTGGCCATTACAACCTGAGTTCTGCTAGCATATTCACGTCATCATCATCATTATCTTTGTTTCTTCTAGCCATAATCCCAGCAACCATTGCTGATTGCTCCTTGCTACTTGAACCGCATCAAAGCAGCCCGTCACCACTCATATAGCCATCAAACCTTGTCCGCCACCTAATCACTTTTGTGGCCACGCATATTTGCTGCATCGCACCACAAGCAACCGGTCTCTCCACTTCAGCATCAACCACGTCTTCCATATTGCACCATTCCCCCTCTGTATCCTCACTCTTCTCCAAGTGCTTTCAGCCCCTGCCATGCGCACGATCCTAGCCTACTCATACCATCACTACTGCATCTTCTAAACGGCCAAACCCGAACCATCTTCCTTACTGTGTAACTTGTATTGTTGGCTGCTGCGTAGAGCTTTGCCCTGTTGTACCCTTGCTGCGTCCCGTTCCCCGCTGACTTCCCTACATTGCCAGTCGCTACTTTTAGCTTGATCCCATAGTTGGCTCCAGGCTTCTATCTACGTCATGCCCATGCTCTATTTTGAGTGACGTAAAGAAATAAAAAAGAAGAAAGCTGACTGTAAACGTCACAGCTTGGGTTTCAAGTCAGTTGAGCAAGCCATGTGAAACCAAGGTAAAGGAAAGAAAAGGCGTGAACTGCAGTTAATAAAAAAAAGACAACAAAGAAGCAAGGCTAGCAAAGAAAGAGATTACGTGGGAAAAAATTCCCTTTAGATCTTCCATTAAGCTGGTGAGACCCAAAAGAAATTTTCTTACCTAAAGATTTCTAAATCATTACTTGAGCGTAAATCTACTTGGAATCTCATCATAGGAACAATCAATATTCATTCTCAATAACTCCTATTCATTATTATCATTATTATTTCATCAAATTTCATTACTATTTATTATTGTTAACATGAATTATTTAAATTTTTTATCTTCTTAATTCACCACTTTGATTTTAATTTAATAATATTTTTTAGATATAAATAACTTATTTTATACTTTTAAAAGATGAATAAAAATCACTTATTATTGAAAACTATCTCTAGGCCATCCATTATCCATTAAGCTGGTGAGGCCTCGAAAATAATCTTCTCACCTAGAAAATTTCAAGAAAATCACCTATGCGTAATCCTCTCGATATTTCATCATTGGAGTAATTCGTATTCATCTTCATTACAATTTTCATATCTAATTTTTATTCTATTCCATTCCTTGTTTTGTGACTCATTATTATTTCTATTATATTATCATGGATTATTAATATCGTTTCTAATTAATCTTGTTTTAATTCAATGACAAATCTGCTAATTATTCATATTTTAATTTTAAAAAAATGAATATAAATTACTTTTTATTGAAGACCCTATTTAAACCTTCCATTAAACTGGTGAGGCCTTGAATAGAACTTTCTCATCTAGAAATCTTTAAGAAAATTACTTAAGCGTAATCCTCTTAATATTTCATCATCGAAGCAAACTATATTCATTTTCATTATTATTTTAATATCCAACTCTAGTTATTTTATTTATTTCCTTCGTTATTTTATTATTTGCTACTACTATTTCTATCATATTATTATTACTAATCATTAACATCTTTTCTAATTTTGTAAATAATTATTTTTATTGTTATTTTATGATAAACTTATTTTATTTTTAAAAAAATGAATATGAATTATTTATTATCAAAAATCCTATTCAGACCCTCCATTAAGCTGGTGAGGCCTTGGATAGAATTTTTTTACCTCAAGATCTCTAAAAGAACCACTTAAGCGCGATGCCTCTAGAGTTCCATCGTCAGAATAACTCATATTTATTATATTTAAAATGCTTATTATTATATTCTTCTAAGTCATTGCAATTCTAAACCACATAAATTTGGACAATACTTTAATCATACACTAAATTGAGCATATCATATAAATTTTATTCGAAAAATTAAAGAAGTCATACCAATGAATCATTCTAATTAAATTAAACTAAACAATTGAGCCAATAAAAACAAATTACGTCAATTTAAATACACAAACCACATTACACCAATTAGATCTTACAAATATTCATTAAATTATACTATTCACATATCCAATTAAATCTGTTAACCTACTGTTGGTGAGATTAATCAAATTAATTATTTAAATCATATTATCACATAAATTTTTTAATTGAATTATCGCATTAACAAAAATCATCAAACAAAATAAATATATATAAATAAAAAATAAAAAAAATAAAATCATTAGAAAATGAAAAAAAAACCTACGACTCGGGTCGGGTCGGATACGGGTCGAGCGCAGTCCAAGCGTGGATCACAGTTGCTCAAAACGGCGTCGTTCCAAGCCTGGTATTTAAACCCTATTTCCTTGCAGATCTTCGAGGAAAAAAATCTTTCCTTTTGTGTTTCTGACGGCTAAAGTTGGATTTAGGGTTAGGTTTAAAGTCTTGGTTTGGGGCTCTGTTTGGGGTTAGGTTTCAGATTAGGGTTTGAGGTGGAGTCTCTATTTGGGGTTTCGATCAGGGTTAGGGTTTCAAATCAATTTGGGGTTAGGGGTTTTGGGTCTCGGTGAGGGTTTGGGTTTAGGTTTCGTGGGGTTTTGGTTTTGGATTCCTATTTCCTTTTCTCATCAATGAAATAAAAAACAATAGAATAAAACTAAAAAATAAAAAAATTTAAAAAAATTAAGAAAAATAAAATAAAAAGATAATAATAACAAAAGTGAAAATAATGAAAAAGAAAAGAAAAGAAAAGGATAAAAATAAAAATAAAATAAAGAATAAAGAATAATAAAAGAGGAAAATGAGAAGGAAAAAGAAAATCAAAATCAAAATGAATTCATCACTTATCATCAATTTTAAGAAAATACATCGAGTGCATTTGGGATTTACAATTTCGAACTAATTAGATCCGGACAAAAATTGGTGTCTACAATTAGGTTAAGGAGTTTTTTTAATTTTATAAATTTAATCAACGGTTTAAATTAGATTTGACTAATCCAATGGTTCTAATTCAATGACCTTACAATAAGGTCAATTTTTGTGACCTTATTGTAGAATTTGCCTAAACTAAACTTGTATTTAATATTATATATAGTAATTTGCTCTTACCATATATAAATTTTGGATCCGTTCCCGAGCATAAAAAAAGAGTACTAACATGCATATACATTTTGCATAAAATAATGAACAACATACAAATCATGGAATATATAAATGGTAATGATAGCTCATAAATTTTTACATATTATTCTACGATCATTGGTGTTGCACCAGGACAGTAAAGGGTACACGTTAAGAAACAAAATCCTTCATGCTTTCTTGGTAGGACGCACCAACAATATCAATAACAGCAACGGATCCTTCTTATAGAAACTGGCTCCATTTATACCAATATAGTGCATAAGTTGGTGTAAATGTTTTAAGGTGCTGCTCTCCATATATGTGCATGTATGCTTCCACCACCAGTTGGTCTCAAAGTTAGGGAATAACAATACGTAGAAATCCATCCTTGCATCAAAAGAAGCAAAGGAAGCCAGCTGCATAAGTATCTGTTGGTATTTGCAAGTTTTTAAAAGCTTGGACAAGAATACAAAAGTTTATAAAAATTAGAACAATAGTAAAGGATATTAATTCTATACAATGAACATGCTTAATCTGGAATTATATTTTTCTAAGGAATATAATTTAAGATTCAAAATTTGCTTTAAGCCAGAAGCAAATACCTAGCTAAGGAGATTAAGGTGCCACTACTTAACCTGGTCCAATTAATTAAGGAACTTAAGTACTTATTTAACATAACATAGAGGCATATTCCGCTAAACCAAGAGATTAAAAAATTTTTCTGTTTCAACAAGACAATTCCACAGTTTAACATTCCTGAATCTATGCTTATTATATATATGTAATGCGCTCGGAAGCTAAAATTTTCGGGCTAACTTTTTCCTTTACTTACTATGTTTGTCACTCGCATCAATGTATCTAAAACCTAACAAGTAGAGTACTACTTGTTTATTTGTTTAAGATTAATTGTCTAAGGTCCCATTCAGTTGCCTCGTAATGCGTGCCAAAAATCGAAACTGAAAAACTCTATCCTTTATATATACCTATTGTCCAACTACACTTTGTAACACAACAATAATCCAACCTATGGCACATTTATCATCTCAAGAAACCATCTAGAGTATCACATTTTCATCAAGATATCATATCGAGATACTATTCATTACCAGGCACAATTATATATAATTCTCAATACAGTCCTAGTACTTACATCCCAATCCATGTACATTGTGTATACCAAAAATAATCTTATCATCTGGAATATAAACAAAAGTAATGAAAGGTTATACCTCAATATAAAAAGCAGTAACTTAGCAACACGTTAGTCGAGCTCTTAGTGTAGCACTCGAACCTATTTGAATTAACATGTGAGGTGGAAGAGGGGGGTGAGCTAATGCCCAGTAAAAAAATATACGCTAAATGATGTTAGGTTCCTACTATGTTTAATGCATGTGTATGCGTAAATAAATGCGCCAAAACTCATGCTTAAATATGTTTTATTGAAAATAATACAAATATGATAAGCCATTGTTTATAAGCTATAAAACGCTATATCGAGTAATTTCCAAACATATTAGTGCTCACGCATTCACAAAATCAAGATACAATAGAAATAGAAATGATGCATTCGTTCATCTTTGTAACAGTACCGAGACATACATTTAAAAACATTTTCATGAGATGAGCATTATGAGATTCGATAACGTAACCGGGATCTTTGGAAATATAACCAAGAAGCTTTCCATGAAAGCATCCACTATAGCTAGCAGTGGTCATAGTCCCATGTCAGGGCTCTATCCATGATCATGAATCATACCAGCACCAGTGATCATCTAGTAGCTGAGGTACAAGTCACGACTAGTTGTCAGACAATTATACGTAATTACCGCTACCCATTTGCCACACAGGCGGGATCCATGACGCAAGTACTTATACGGCGCCTCAATGCCACACAAGCTCAATAATTGCCACACAGGCTTACTAAATACCACACAAGCATAATTAAACGCGCTGAAATACAAGTCACGACTAGTTATCGGAAAATATACGTAATTACCACTACCCATTTGCCACACAGGCAAGATCCATGACGCAATTACGTATACAGTTCTTCAATACCACACAAGCTTAACACTTGCCACGTAGGCAAGTGCCACATAGGCGTAATAAACGCCACACAGGCAAGTTAAATGCCACACAGGCATTATACATCTTCACGTATCTCATGAGCCAACACTCGTTTAGAAATAGAACTTACAATATGGGTCGAGTATTGAAAGCATGAATTGTTTCACATAATTATAGTTTTGAAAATCCCATCGTACGAAGTCAGGCTTAAAAACCATTTTCTCGATAATAAGTAACAATGCTTAATATGCATGAGGTTTTAAAGGCATTTTATAAATCTAATTTAATACCAAGAAATTTACTTAAATAATTTCTAACGAAATTTCGGCATTATGACGGCATAGGTAGAACACTACCCAGCATCATAACCACAATCAAATACCTGTGAAAAATGCAATCAAGCAATATATTTTTTAATACATCAATTCCAACACAAATCTTATAACGACCCGTTACCACATTTTTCACCTTATTTTACACAATTTATACGGTTGGGCTGTTTGTGATACTTCACTTGATTTCTTATGTTAAACAATTTCATAAAATATTGTTTGTATTACATACATCCCCTATCTTACTTAATAAGCAAATAGTACTGTATACATGACTAAATACAGAAAATAAATGATCGTACCTCATATAAATCAGTCGGTCTGTCACATTGTCCTTTATGTGCAGCTGTAATCCACAACCATTGGATCTCACAATCATTAAAAACCTGAAATGTTTAAAATTAGGGAGTGAGCAAACCACGGCTCAGTAAGAGAGTTATATGTCACACTTGATATTCAGCTATCTATATGCTGAAAATAATTTTTCATTTTCTTTAAAATCTTCCTAGCTGGCTCTAGCCACATAGGTAGGAAGGATACTACAGTCGGCTAGGGATCCAGATAGAGTAAGGTAGGTATTTTAGAATACCATACTTGTTCCGAAACCTAGAAGCAACTGTAGAGAGTACTAAATCCATTTTTTCTCAAAACGATATGATTCTTATTTTTCACAAAGTAAACCACTTATTTCTTTTCACTTCACTGTCCTTTAAAACACGTGACAGTTCAATAGTAAAACAGTGGTTTACTTCTCTTCTCTTCAGTACAGTGATTTGTGAATATCCAATCATTGGATAAGCACTTCTTCGATTATTTCTATCTTAGAAATAATTCTTATGTTATTCTTTTAGAATAAACATTTATTTCTCTTTTCAAATCAGTAACCGTATCGTACAGTTCAGTAAAACAGTATCTCGATACGGTTCAGTCAGTAACAGTAAACGGTAGCTACCAATTCAGTAAATAGTATACGGTAGCTTTCAGTTCAGTAAACAATAAATGGTAGCTTTCAGTTTAGTAAAATAGTAATCAGTGGCTACCATTTCAGTGCACAATACAGTTCTGTAAACACAGTATTTTGGTACGATTTTTTTTTCATCAATAAACAGTAACCAGTTATCAGTACAGTAAACAGTACAGTACAACAAATAGGATTCCGTAAATCCTTTCAATACACAGTAATCATTGTGTGAGACCAGGCATCAAATAAATCATGCTATCATCGTTCCCCCTCCCCTTTGCGAGAATGGAATTTACCGCTATTGGAGTGCACCCGTAGGCCATCGCCCCTCACGGCTATTTCTGCTAGATCTATGGCCATAATCTATAGGTGGTCCTCGGGTCCACTTGCCAAGTGACCTCGAGACCGCTGATGACTTGGCGGGTCCATCAGCCCTGTGACGCCCTGAGGTGCACCCGTTGGTCCATCGACCCAAGCCACCGCCCCAGGTGGGTCACGCAATTATATGGATAATAATGCATGAACTCAAGGCCTATAGTCTCAAAATAGTATAAATCGTACCATAACCTTTATGGATTTTAAACATCATAAATCAAATATCCATAAGGCTCACATGTAAACATAATCACCTTTATGAAATTTATAAAATAAATAACATTTTTCAAATTATTTCATAAAGGTATATATCATGTTTTTCATACGATGAAGACAGTTTGCAAAATCATTAGTGAAAGTATAGAAGGGCAAAACTATCTTTTTTTCACAGTAAAATAGATATGCACGCTTTTCCCTGCATTCAATAGAAAACATGGTTTTATAATTATCGAAATTTCAAACAAATCATTTTTATAATTTACGAATATAAATTATTTATTTTCTAACTTTAAATTCTCATCACCATGTTTTCTTCTAAAACACGTGTAGAGACCTCCAGTCTCGAAATCATAGTTTTTCTTCATTTCTTAACCTTTATGGAATTTTTATAATTAATTATTTCCATAATTAAAACCATAAAGGTTTTATGTAAAATCAAGTGAATATTTAAGAATATTTATAAAAATATTCACTTCAGTCTTTTTTTTCATTTTCATCTAGTTTCACGTCAAATATCACCTACCGGGTGAATTTTCGGTGATTTCCTTTTCACCATTTTAAAAAACATGAATATTTTAAAATTAAATATCACTATATTCATGTTTTATGAAATTATTTAATTTCTCGATTTTCGTACTCGAAAATCGATTCACGTGAAATCAAATCTTTTATTTTAGTTTTCAGTGATTTTCGGTAAATTTCAGTAATTTTTCGATAATTTTTCGGCAGTATAACGACTGCCGATTTGGCTAGCCTCCTGCACGGTAAATACAGTTTATATTTTTCAGCTGGTATTTCACCACAATTTGAAATCGATAAATCACCACAATTCTCAAAACTAATCATTATAAATTGCATTTATAAATTAAATGCATAATTTAAAACATGTGACCGAATATCCTTACAGGCGGCACATGTCTCCCTTACCTGTTTCAGGTCGGCGACTGCCTCTCGAAGGTCGCGCCTGTGTTCATCTCGCCCGATTCCGTCGGCTCGGTCATCGAGGGAATTTTCTGGAACTTAAATTCTAAATTTTAGAATTTTTCCATAATTATTTAAATAATTTAACACTTTTCGGGATTTCTTACCGCTTTCCGTAATTCTCGGGATTTCCCGTAATTTCTGAATTCTCGGGAATTCTCCAAATTCCCGGAATTCCTTTTCTCTTTCTCTTCTTTCTCTTTTCTTCCTTCTTTCTTTTTCTTTTTTCTTTTCTTTTCTTTTTCTTTTTCCTTTTTCCTTTCTTTTTCTTTTTCCTTTTCCTTTTCTTTTTCTTTCTTCCCAGCCGGTTCGATCACCTCCCTCACCGCCGGTTCTCCTCCGGTGCCCGGTTCTCCGGCGGTTCGACGGCTCCTCAGCTTGCGGACGGCTCCTCAGCTTGCCGACGGCACGATGAAGCTACCGGTGGCCTCCGTTTGCCCTGGATCGATGGCACGGCGGCAGATCTGGCGACGTGGGTCTCGATTTCTTCTTCCTCTTTACCGGCCTACCTCCGCCGTCGTTGGCCTCACCGGTGGCTCTCTTCTCCTTCCCCTCACCTCCGTCGAGGTCGAGGTGGTCGTGGCGATGCCAAGACCGGCCGGCACCGCCGTTTCCTTTCTCCTTTCTTCTCTTTCGGTTTCCTGTTTTTCCCGTTTCTGTTTCCGCCGTTTTCTTTCCTTTTCCGTCGCCAGTCGTCTTCTCTTCCTCTCCTCGGCTCACCGGCGACGTCGCTCTCCCTCGTCTCTCTTTCTTTCTCCGGCGACAGTGGCAGGCAGCCACTTGGGGAGGAAGAATCGGGAGACTTCCCGATTCTTTCTTCTCTGTTTTCCTTTTTTTTTGTTTTATTTAATTCCTTTAGTTATATATACATATATATACATATATTATATATACATAATACATATATTATTATTATTATATATATTATATAGTACTATGTATATTTTAAGTATATAAAGATATATATTTTGTGTATAAAAAAATATATCTCTAGTATAAATATATATGTATATATTTATATACTTTAAAATAAATAACATTTATATATATCTATATAAATGTAATAATAAAATATATATTGTATTTACAATATATATTTTCTTCCTCATTTTCTTATTTAATTTGGATTTCCATTTATCCAAATTAAATTTCCTCTATTCCTTATTTTATTTCCAACTTAATTTCCTTCACTCGAATTTCCCGATCCGTCACTTCCTCAATTCTCGAGATTTTCACCAATATTTATTTTCAATATTTATAATTTCTAATAAATGAAAAATTTACGGCTATCACAAATCTAAATCTCAAACATTATGCACTTTAAGCTCAATCCAACATACTTTGAAATTTAACCAAAATGCATTTAAATCCAAAAATATTAAATAACATTAATTTAGACATACATAAACATAGTAGACTAACAAGCATTTACCGTATATTCCCTTATCTTTTCAGTACCCGCTTAGCGTTTTAGCCACCCTTATCAAAGTTTAATGTTTCCTCTTCACTCCTTAATTAAATTGTCGATCCAAAATTGCTATCCATATTTTCGTAACTAGTTGGCTAATGTAATACTTCCAATAACGATTCCTCAAGCTTCTTCAACCACAAACACCCTACAATATCCTAACATTAATATTCATATTATTTTCACTAAACTAAATCTACTAAAATAGATCTTACACTAACAAGCCATACTTAATATCACTCTCTTTACGTACAAAGCAAATGTCTCAATTCACCACAATTCCAAATGCTTCTTGTGATTATATATAGTAATATACATTACGCCCAGAGAATCAAGAATGATAACATTTAAACTTGGATTGCAGTAATAACTCATGTCATTTGGTAATAAGACACCAATGTTACTCCCATTTGTTACTTATCTATCCTTCCTTTATATAAAATTGAATTAAATTTATAAACATATACATTTCTCAAAGACCAAGTTAATATACTTCTTATATGCCATTCTCTAAGCAATGATATCATTAAACTTAATCACTAACCAAATTATTCATGTACATCTTAAAACAACACCAATAAACAATTATGTAAATTATTCACAATAAGCTTACCCCTCATCATAGTTACTTTATCATGCTCACTAACAAAATGGCAGTAGCCATATATATGTAAATCAATTACTCATATCCATTTATTTATCATTTTATACACCTTTCCAAGCTTCACAACACAATCAATACTCCATCAATAACACACATCTTATTACACAATATAAACATAACATCAATTTGTATATAAAATTCTTAGCATCGAATTACCATGTTAACTGAACCTTTACTCCGCATTTTTCCTCAATGGTTACACAAATCCCTCAATCTCCAAGAATGCCAAACCTCCTATTTAGAATTCCTTCACGATTATTAAATTGTTCCCTTAAAATCATTTAAGAACGTTGCTCAGCCCTTAATTCAGTCACAAAACCCACTGCTTCATCCTTATTTTCAGCTTACAAAGATCTCCTAATTCAGTAACTGTTCGTAGCTCCAAAACAGTCTCCTAAATTAACGCAACCATCAGCCCCATTTTTGTGTCGAAACTAGCAGCTTCCGTATGTTTCAAATGCCTTTTTTCCTCCACTTAGCTGCTTGAGTCGAGGACTCTTAAAGACTCCAAATGCCTCTCAATTTTACTCCAGCAAATACCTATTGGTTGCTGCCTGATGAATGCCAAGAAGGAGACTTTGATCATGCCTTGCTTTAGCCTACATTCTTGGCCTGATCAGCAGCTAACTCCTGTCTTTTTACCCTTCAATACCCTTCGATTTTAAGCTCACTTCCACCCCTGTACTCTACTGTTTTACCCAAGAAAAGCCACCTCTTTCAAACCAAAATTCCATCTTTACCAGTAGACATCATCTCCTCCTTCCCTGCTTCTTTCCCTTCTCTTTTACCTCTCTGCTTTCTTTCGGTTGAAGTCCTATTTCTTAAAGCAAGAATGGGTCCCCTGTTCTGCTAGCTTAATCGAGGAAGAGAGCTTCACCATTATAATTTTGAAGACTCCTATGTTAGTGGGAGTAGGTGAGGGAAGGTTGGCTTCTTCAAGAAGCCAATCTTATATTTCATTTGTTTTATATTATTATTTAATATATATATATATGTTTATTTCAAAAAGTTATTATTTATATTTTTATTCTTTTTTTATATATACATATATGAAATACATTTATATATTAATTTCCTTCATATCTTATTATTTATTAGTATACATCCCAAATCAAATCCCTAGGATATTTTATTTATTTATTTATTTATTTTCTTATCTTTCATTTCTTTTTGTCCAATTATTATCATTCTTGATATTTCTATCCACTAAACTCTTATGTTCACTTAATCCTCATAAATTCTTAAATTTCTTCCAATAATACACTTGTCTATATACCAAGGTGATAAAATTTGCGGATATCACATTCTTTCCTCTTTAAAGAATTTGGTCATCCAAATTCGATGGAAGTACTCTTAAAATTGATGGTGATACTTATCTCTATCTTGTCCTTATTTTGAAATTAAAAATCATAAACTAACCTTAATTTCAAATCAAGATTTGACTTTATCGACAAATCCATCACCTAGGAATCCTTTCCTAGTAATACTCCTATGCATTATATATATAGCTCAAATGCTCCATTCTTAAACAAATTTCTTAGCAAGCATAGGGTATAGCCCTAAACATGTTTAGCTAGGATCATTCAAAATAAAAGTCGAGAAGGCATTTACAACATATTTTCTTGTTCTTATCACCTAAATTGTCAAACAATCTAAGATATTCCAACAATTACCACAATCACATTAAATCAATAATTCAATTTATTATGCACCAAGTTCTAACAAAATCCAACTAGATTTAATCCGTATTCTAAGTGTATTTTAACAACATGGTAAGAATATCTCTCATAATATTTCACATCATTCCAACAATGTTTCACGATATCCCAACACATTACAACAACCATCAAAATATTTTAACAACCCTTCAAACTCATTCACACAACCTTTTGACCATACTCTGTCATTGTTTCATCATTATTTCATTATCAATCCTCGATTATACTCAACATTTTGTTCCCACTAATATTATTCATTCATAACATTTTAGAACTTTCCAATAAAATGCTAAACCAATCCAATATATTACAATATAATACTAACGCAATCTTATAAATGTATCTTTCATAGTTAGTCTCCATCTCAAATTTTCAATTTCCAACCATTTCCAATAGCATTCCGCACTATTCAAACAATTTCCCAACGACAACTTCAACAACATTCAAATCAATATCACACCAAGTTTCAACAATATTTCAATGATGTTATATCAAGTTTCTAATGATATTCTAGCAACATCGAAGTAATGCTTGAATAGCGTTCCACAACATCAAAACAATTTCCAATTGCAAATCATAATATCTAAAATAAACTCATACCTATAACAATATAATTCTAGCTTTTACCTTATGTAAGTATCTTACCATGCCATTTTTCCTAATGTTCACATCTTTTTGTCATATCCAAAGAGTCTTCAAAATTATTTTCGAAGATTCATTTTCTATAGTGTGTCATATTGAATTTCAACTCTATTAAAGGGAAGTTAGGAGTCCTTATTTCCCACATTTTCTTTACAAGCACGTAACACCGAATTTATCATCTATAATTCCTTTAAGGGAGTGTTAACCTACCAGAGATAATTTAAAGGTTCAGACTCTAAGTTTAATCCTTCTAGCATTTAGAGATGACATGGGCGGATGCATAAAGCAAGAATTTAATTAGTGCAAGGCCTCATTATAAAAATCAGGAGTTCATCTTTCCAAATAAGTGCCTGCCTTTCGGTAGTTGTGAAGACCGAGAATTTTCTAAATAAATATAAGGTATCCGAAAAATTTAATTTGGACAAATTGAGATCCAAATTAAATAAGAATGAAATTTGGAGAAAAATAAATTTGGATATCAAGAAATCAAAATTTAATCCGAAATAAAGATATGTAATTTTATATATATTTATATAAGGTTATTATATAAATATATTTTTAAATAAATATATACATTCGTATATGAAATATATGTATAGTATTTTAAATTAAGGTATATATATGGTTTATACAAATTTTATATATATATATCAATTATAGTAATTATATATATAATTATATGAATATAATTATATATATAATAAATATATATATAAAAACAAAAGAGAAGTGGGAATCGGGTTCCCCGATTCCCACATTCCTCTTCTGTTAACAAAACAAAAGAGGAAAACCAAAGTAAAAGCCGGACGACGCCGGCCACCGAAAAAAAGAGGAGCGAGGGGGGGCGTCGCCGGTGAGCCAAGGAGAAGTGAGAAGTGACCGGCGACGACCCAAATGGAAAAGAGAAGAAATGGAAAACAGGGAGAGAAGTGAAGAAACTGAGAAGAAAAGGAAGAGGAGATCGGCGGTGTCGGCAGATCCGGGCACCGCCACTCCCCCCACGAGACCGGCGGAGACCAGGGGAAGGTGAGAGGAGCCGCCAGAGAAGAGGAAACCGGCGGAGGAAGGAGAAAAGAGGAAGAGAAGAGCCGTCGGCGTCTCTTCCAGATCCGGCACCGTCGCCGATAATGGGGCGAAACCGAGGCCAGATCCGGCTTCGTGGCAACCTCGGCAAGCTGTGGAGTGGCTGAACCGCCGGAATGGGTGGCCGTCGGTGACCGAACCGGTCAGCCAAAGTTGAACCGGCCAAGCTAAGCTCTGAACCGGCCCGAACCGACTCGGTTCAGAAAAGAAAAAAAAGAAAAGAAAAAGAAAGAAAGGAAAAAGAAGAAAAGAAAAGAAAAAGAGAAAGAAGGAGAAAGAAAAAGAAAAAGAAAAAAAGAAGAAAAGAAAAGAAAAAGAAAAAGGAAAAGAAAAAGAAAAAGGAAGAAGAAGAAGAAGAAGAAGAAATAGGTAAGGAAAATTAAAAGTTTTGCTATATTTCTATGGAATTTATTAGAAGTTGTTGGATTATTTTCTAAATGAAAATGTGTCAATTATTGAAATTGTAGCAAAACGGAAATGAGACAAAAGGTGGAGTTCGGTAAGGCTCGAAAATCGGAAAGTGCGCTAAGCTTGGCGAACAAGTAAGATACTTTTATAAAGCATTAGTAGCTTTATATTGTATGTGGGAATCATGATTTTTATATATGATGCATTTATTTAATTGATTTTAAAAATGCTAAGAGGACCCACAACTGATGGTGGGGGTCTTAGTAAGAGATAAAGAAAATGTGAGAATCAATGGCTGTAATTATAAACTGTTTTTCAATGCAGGAGGTTTAGTAAAAAAATTAAGCCGTTATGCTGCCGAAATTTTTAGGAAAATATCTGAGGAAAAAGATTAAGTTTCTCACATAAATGGAATCTTGGAGATAATTATTGAAAATAAATATTAATAGGAATTTTATGGTATTACCGAAAGAGTTTGATATTGAAATCAATGAGAAGATAGATCGTTGAAAACGATAATGTGATGAATTATATGGTTTAAACCTTATAGAATTGATAAATCAAGTAATTTTAATATCACAAATAGTATCAAGTTGAGATTGAGGTGAAATCATTTATTAGACGGATCACTATAAAAGTGACGATGATTATAGGATACAACTTAAGAGAGAAAAATTTGAAGTTGTGATTTAGACGGTCAAATGATAGAAGTGCGGAATTATCAATCGAGTGATGATTATGGAATTGATAGATTCAAATAAATGAACCGTCTTAGTGGTATGAACTAAGATTTTTGCAATAATATGGATAGTCGCAAGACGACTTAAATGATTGAAACATTGTTGATAGTGAAAATTGGCAAATCCTTTTAAGTGATAAATTGCCAATCAAAGAATTGAATTGAGGACGTTTTATAGATAATTCTAGTATGATATTACATTCTACAGGCCATATGAAAAGTGAATTGAGGATTGTGATATGATTTTATGATAGTGAATGAAATTGAACCGCAGGTCGAAATTTCAGAATATGTACCAATAGGTCAAACCATAAATGAATTTGATAAGCGATTATTGATCTTGTGGTTCTATGATCCTCGATGTCGACTCTGAAATAGATATCAAATAAGGATATTAGTAATTCATAATTTCAGTATTTTGATGGCTATATGGAAACATGATATTTAGATGCTTATAGATACTAAGAGGATTCACACTGATGATGTGGTTCTAGTATCGATAATAAAATGTATAAATGATTATTATAGTCGATAATTATCGAAAAAGATATTAAATACCGAATGGTTTGAATACCAAGTGATCTGGTTATTAAATAATTAGAGTATTTGTTAGCTTTAAATTGCCATATATATTTTGAAATGACAAAAACTTAAGTAAGCTTTAATGTTTTAATTCATATTGTAAATTTGCCTTATCACACATGATTTTCTTAATACATTTTAAGTGATCATATCAAACATTAAGACCATGATTTAATGATGCATATTGGTCTTAACACTTTATAAATGTTTTGAATATTTTAGAAAATCACTTGATGATTTCTTGGACAATATTTTCATTTGAGAAAGTCAAGAAAAACTCCCTTAAAGCTTATAAATGTTTTGGGTTGAATTAGGATCAAAGGTCATATCATTTCTAACCCAAAAGTGCAGGAAAAATGCCCTTTCAAAGAAAAGGATCGATCCCCATTGTAGCAGGATCGATCCCTTTTTAGCAGAAAGTCTTCCCAAGGTCCCTGAAGCCCAGAGTCAAGATTCTGGACAAAAGGGATCGATCCCCTATGGAAAGGGATCGATCCCTTTGCTCGAAAATAGCCTATAACGGCTAGTTTTAGTGAGACAATGGTAATATCCGAGATTTGGCTCCACCCAACGGCTAGAATACATCCAAGGGACTATAAATAGAGGCTTAGAAGCTAAAGAAAGCAAGAAGAACAACCAAGCAACATCTTTCATCATTTTATTCATCTTCCTCAAGCCTCAACAACAAATCAAGAGCTCCAAAGTCTACATCTTCTATCATTCACTTATCTCTTGTATTGTTTAGCACAAATATTGTATAGGCTTTTCATTGTGCTTAATTTCTGTAATCACTTGCCTACCTAGAGGCATTTCTTTGATTACATTATTTGTAACCCATCATTCCTTGTAAAGGGGAGGTTTCTCTTAAGCCTAGAAAAAGAGGGGGGTTTCTCTTTAGCCTTAGAAAAAGAGGGAGGTTTCTCTTTGGCCTTAGAAAAAAGAGGTAGAAGAGGTTTCTCTTGAGCCTAGAAAAAGAGAGAGGTTTCTCTTGAGCCTTGAAAAGAGGGAGTGTAATACAAATTCAAAGATAGTGAATTTGGGGAAAATCCTTGGGAGCGTCTCAAGGTAGAGGACGTAGGCAAGGTAGCCGAACCTCTATAAATCGCTTGTGTAAATCTCTCTTTCCCTACTCTCTTTACTTGCAATTATATTATGCTTATTGAATTGAATTTATATTGCATGCTTGAGTAGCTTAGAGAACTTAGAAAATATTCATATAGGCTAGAGAATTTAGAAGAATCGAAAAACGGGCTTAAGGCTAGCTAAGAACCGATTCACCTCCTCTCGGTATTGCCTATAGGAGCCAACAATTGGTATCAGAGCTTAGGCTCGAGATTGATTTAGACTAACCTCTATCGAGCAAAACGATCTTAAATGGCTCACTTGAATGTAGGCACACCCCTAGGAAAAGAGGGACAATCATTAGTTAGACCTCTACTCTTCAATGGTGAGAATTATTCATATTGAAAAACTAGAATGATGTTATTTGTACAATCAAATGATTATGAAGTGTGGAGAATTATAGTAAATGGTCCTAGAATTCCCATGAAGAAAGTATATGGAAAAGATGTCCCTAAGAGTGAGGATAAGTGGGACACAAATGACATGAGATTGGCACAAATGAATGCCAAGGCTATGCACACCTTCTTTTGTGCATTAGGTCCCAATGAATATAATAGAGTCTCCCTATGTGAGAATGCCAAGCAAATTTGGGATAAATTAGCCATCACACATGAAGGGACCAATCAAGTGAAAGAGACCAAAGTAGGAATGCTCACACATGATTATGAGCTATTTAGAATGAAAGAAAATGAGTCCATTAGCGAAATGTTCACTAGGTTTAATGATATAATTAATGGACTTAAGGCATTAGGCAAGAGCTATTCCAATGTAGAAATGGTCAAGAAAATCTTGAATAGCTTGCCAAAATCTTGGGAGGCAAAGGTGATTGCTATAGAAGAATCTAAGGATCCTAACACCTTGTCTCTAGATGAACTTATGGGCTCCCTACTTACATATGAAATGAAATTAAAAAGAAATGAAGTGCCTTCAAAGAAAGTAGGGATAGCACTTAAGTCTTCCACTCATGAGGTCATTGAAGATGATAGTGATGAGAGTGGAAATGAGGAAGAAAAAGAAATGGCAATGTTTGCCAAAAGATTTAATAGATTTATGAGAATGAAAAAGAGAGAGAGAGAGTAATAGGAGACATCAAAGGGGAGAGTCAAGTAGAAGAGAAAAGGACCCCTTAGTATGTTATGAGTGCAATGAACCGGGTCATACTAAATTAGATTGCCCTTTACTTAGGAAAGAAAAAGATAGGAAGCCTAGGAAGAAAGCATTTGTGGCTGCATGGAGTGATAGTGATAGCTCCGATGAGAAAAATGTAGATGAAGAGGTAGCCTACTCATGCTTTATGGCTATTAGTGATGATGAGGCTAGTAGTAGTTCTAGTGAAGATAATGATTATACCTTTAGTGAACTACAAAATGCCTTTAATGATTTAGCAAATGAATTTCAATGTATGAACTCCAAATATAAAAAAATCATTGCTAAATTAAAAATAGAGAATGAAGCCTTGAAAAATGCTAAGCTGGAATTTGAAAAGAAATTAGAAAAGGCTAACTTAGAGATAAATGAGTTGAATGAAAAGAATACAAATTTGCATAACTCATTTTCTAGGTTTTATATGGGTCAACAAAAATTAGATCATATGCTTGAGACCCAAAGAGCTTTCTTTGACAAAGATGGGTTAGGTTACAATGCAATACAAAAAGAAACTCATCTAAAGAATTTCCTTGTGAGCAAAAATACTATGCATGATACATCTCTCACATGCTCACTATGCAATAGAATAGGACACTCTTCACAAGCATGCACATATAGAAAAACCACATTTAGAGGAAGAGTTGTTAGAAAGATGTGGGTGCCAAAGCATGCTATGAATAATGATGAATTGTGCTTGAAATGGATCCCAAAAGGATCAAAAATTATTTGCACTAACTTTCAAGGACCCAAGAAAATTTGGGTAATTTGTTTGTTGTAGGAGTGTTAGAGCATAGGAATACAATGGAACAATAGAGTCTAAATGCTCAACACATCCTCATGGAGTTTGCTTGTGCCAATGAAAAAAAAAAGGAAAAACTTGAGGATCCATCTTTGACAAGATCACAACAATTCTTCAAAGGATAGCTCAAGGTGGACTCAAAAATTCAAGGCAAAGCATACTCAAGCAAAGGAGTTTTGTAAGTTTAATTCTTAAAACCTTATTTGTTTATTTGTGCTTTGATGAGAAAGTTGGTTGATGATTCTTGATGCATTGTGGGTTGAATGATTGAACAAAAGGCATGATAAATGATTTTTGAGTGTTTGATGAATAGTACTTGATGCATTGAATGAAAAGCATGATTTGTGATTTTGAAATGATTATTGGTTTTCTACATCTTGAGCAAGTTTGATATGTCTAGATAATATGATTTGACAGAAAGAAAGTCTTGAAATCGAATAATTGATGGTGATAAGTTAAATGAATCGCTTCAGCGTATTTGATGAAAATATTACCGAAGCTGCATACTGAAATGTTTTATAGCATCGCATTTAAGCATGCCTTCTTATAACTTGAAGCATTATAATAATGTTTATATGAATACTGAAAAGTATTGATTTGTTTTGAAATGAAAGTATATGGTAGATATATATATATTTTGATATATGAAATCTCATACAGAATTTTACCATATGTTTTACATGATATAGAAAAGAAAGTTAAAGATTTAAATGTTTTATGAGACTGTAGGCACCCTAAAAGAATTAAACTCAATAAAGCATAGTGGAAACCTCCTAATTGGAGCTTTGCTCATTAGGCAGAGAGATGCTTGTCCGACAATAGTCGTGGACAGGTCTCAGTCACGCCTGATCAGTAGGGCTGAGAGAGATGAGGTCTATGGCCATAGATAGCGCCCTAGTTGGTTTCCAGGGGATGATGACATGATTTTCACTGCTAGCTACAGTGATTTAAGTTTTTATTGATAGAGAGATGATAGGGATCTAGCCTAGTCTCTAACCGATATGATATGAAGTCTAGAGTATGATTTTATTGATATGAACTCTAGACTTGACATGATTTATACTGTGCATGAAATAGATTTGATATGAAATATGTTTTGAAACAGTACATGTTTTAAACATGTTTTAAAAGTCCATGAGATATGAATTCGACACTTATATGATTTATATGTGATTTTGTGTCGAACATGGCATAATATGCGGTCTAGAGTATAGTTTGATTTGATATGATTTACAGTAAATGTTTTAAAAATATATGATAAATGATTTTGACACTTACATGATTTATATACAATTTTGTGTCGAATTTGAAACGACATGCGGTTTAGAGTATAGATTGATTTGATATGAACTCTAAACCTAATATGATTTATAGTATATGAAAAAATGTTTTAAAACCACATATGTTTTAGACATGCTCTGAAAACGAATACATGAACTGAAATTGAATATGTTTCCATTATGCCTTAAAGGCAAACTTGAAATGAATTGAAAATTCATATGTTGAGCATGTCCTAAAGTATATATGATATGATTTGAAATGATAGCGGTTTATACAGAAAAATTACATGAATTGCATATTAAACCCTGATATGATAATATGCTTAGTATATGAGAATTCCATGAGGAATGTCATGACTCGACGTTAATGATGTTTCATCTATACGATGACATGATATGATATGATATATGAATATAAGATTGATATGAAGAGAATTCTGATCTTACTCTATCGTGATCATAAATTCCCATATGATAAGTGATATGAATTGATATAAGACGGGAATATGATTGTTATATGTAAAGTGACTCAATAGGATATCTCAATTAAACATGAAGAATATATGAGGAGTACCATGACTCGGTGGTAACGATATTTCATCTATATGATGTCATGATATGATATGAAACATGAATATAGAAATACACGAAGAGAATTATGACTTCGTACCACCGTGATCATGATCCACAATATGAGAATGGATAAGAGATGATATGAGAATTGATAAGAGATGATAAAATACAGAAATATGATTATGAAATGAAAAGTAAATATAAGAATTGATATGAGATGATAGCATACCAAAGTATGATTATGAAATGAGAAGTGAAAATGAAAAGTGATAATGAGATGTATCGATGAGAAAGGATTAACTGTAATTGTATCCTTACAAGTTTTAAGCATTGCAGTTTAAGACAGTGTAATCCTACTCATGTATTTATATTAGTATCTTACTGAGCCGTGGTTTTGCTCACCCCACTAAATTTCATCTCTTTCAGATTATTGAAGTTAACATCTGCCATGTGAGCTGCTCAGTGGGCATCGGAGACTGTATATGGACTTGGTACTAGTCTTCTGAGGTATATGTTTCTTATAAAATACTTGTTTACATGTAAGACTTAAATTGATGCACAGTACATATTCTGTTTAACAAGTCGGGATGTAACTAAGAACCATTTCTGTGTTTGTTTAATATTTAAATGGAATGACTATAGGTCACCTAGATAGTATAGTAACTACACTGACACCGAATACAAACCTTAAAAGGAAAAAGAAAAATTTAGTCCATAAATTTGTAGACTAGGAAAAGCATAAGAATCAAGTGAAAGTCGCGGTCTTCGGGTCGTGACAGTAGTAGGGCTTAGTCCCATGGTATTTACCACAACACGGGTAGGGTTTAGATCCTGATGTGGTAGAAGGCTTAAAACTCTTAAGTTGTGGCATTCCAACTTCTTCCTCCTTGGACCTTAACCTAAATAAGCTTTCTCTTCTTCACTCCTTATCCTTCACTTTGCCTTCAGTTAGCCGCAGCCTTGGCTTGTGGCTAGGATACGACTTGCAGTTGTTAGAAAGTCTAAGGCTAAGGAACATTTGAAGGAAAAAGGTTGTGATGGTAAAAGTGCTCGTGATTGACGTGTTGTGACTTAGATGCTAAATAGGTTTAGCATCAACAGTGTTAACGTCATTTTCCATATTGATCAAATGGATTTAAAAGTGGAGACGAGGTCCACCAATTTCATTTATCTTAGCTCAGGTTTTCCCTTACCAAAACAAGCATCTTAGCATGTTTTCATGCTCTATTCACAGTTTATATCCAGACAATACACAGTGACATAGGATGAAAGTCCAATTCTAACCTACCTACACTGACACGAGACTAGACAAATTATGCTCTTATACCATTCTGTAACGCCCTCGAAAGCTGAAATTTTCGGGCTAATTTTTTCCTTTACTTACTATGTTTGTCACTCGCATCAATGTAGCTAAAACCTAAAATGTAGAGTACTACTTGTTTATTTGTTTAAGACTAATTGTCTAAGGTCTCATTCAGTTACCTCGTAATGCATGCCAAAAATCAAAACTAAAAAACTCTATCCTTTATATATACTTACTGTCCAACCACACTCTATAACACAACAATAATCTAACCTATGGCACATTTATCATCTCAAGAAACCATTTAGAGTATCACATTTTCATCAAGATATCCTATCGAGATACTATTCATTACCAGGCACAATTATATATAACTCTCAACAGTCCTAGTACTTACATCCCAATCCATGTACACTGTGTATACCAAAAATAATCTTATCGTCTGGAATATAAACAAAAGTAATGAAAGGTTATACCTTAATATAAAAAGCAGTAACTTAGCAACACATAAGTCGAGCTCTTAGTGCAGCACTTGAACCTATCTGAATTAACTTGTGAGGTGGAAGAAGGGGGGGGGGGGGGGGAGCTAATGCCCAGTAAGAAAATATACGCTAAATGATGTTAGGTTCCTACTATGTTTAATGCATGTGTATGCGTAAATAAATACGCCAAAACTCATGCTTAAATATGTTTTATTGAAAATAATACAAAGTTGATAAGCCATTGTTTATAAGTTATAAAACGCTATACCGAGTAATTTCCAAACATATTAGTGCTCACGCATTCACAAAATCAAGATACAATAGAAATAGAAATGATGCATTCGTTCATCTTTGTAACAGTATCGAGACATGCATTTAAAAACATTTTCATGAGACGAGCATTATGAGATTCGGTAACGTAACCGGGATCTTTGGAAATATAACCAAAAAGCATTCCATGAAAGCATCCACTATAGCTAGCAATGGTCATAGTCCCATGTCAGGGCTCTATCCATCATCATGAATCATCCCAGCACCAATGATCATCTAGTAGTTGAGGTACAAGTCACGACTAGTTGTCGGACAATTATACGTAATTACCACTACCCATTTGCCACACAGGCAGGATCCATGACGCAATTACATATACGATGCCTCAATGCCACATAGGCTTACTAAATGCCACACAGGCATAATTAAACGCGTTGAAATACAAGTCACGACTAGTTGTCAGACAATATACGTAATTACCGCTACCCATTTGCCACACAGATGAGATCCATGAGACAATTACGTATACAGCGCTTCAATACCACACAGGCTTAATACTTGCCACGCAGGCAAGTGCCACACAGGCATAATAAATGCCACATAGGTGAGTGCCACACAGGCATTATACATCATCACGTATCTCATGAGCCAAAACTCGTTTAGAAATAGAACTTACAATATGGGTTGCGTACTGAAAGCATGCATCGTTTCACATAATTATAATTTTGAAAATCCCATCGTACGAAGTCAGGCTTAAAAACCATATTCTCGATAACAAGTAACAATGCTTAATACGCATGAGGTTTTAAAGGCATTTTATAAATCTAATTTAATACCAAGAAATTTACTTAAATAATTTCTGACAAAATTTCGGCATTATGACGGCATAGTTAGAACACTACCCAGCGTCATAACCACAATCAAATACCCGTGGAAAACTCAATCAAGCAATATATTTTTTAATAAACCAATTCCAACACAAATCTAAATCTCAAACATTATGCACTTTAAGCTCAATATAACATACTTTGAAATTTAACCAAAATGCATTTACATCCAAAAATATTGAATAACAATAATTTAGACATAAATAAACATAGTAGACTAACAAGCATTTACCATATATTCCCTTACCTTTTTGGTACCCGCTTCGCGTTTTAGCCATCCTTACCAAAGTTTAATGTTTCCTCTTCACTCCTTAATTAAAATTGTCGATCCAAAATTGCTATCCTTGTTTTCGTAACTGGTTGGCTAATGTATTACTTCTAATAACGATTCCTCAAGCTTCTTCAACCACAAACACCCTACAATATCCTAACATTAATATCCATATTATTTTCACTAAACTAAATCTACTAAAATAGATCTTACACTAACAAGCCATACTTAATATCACTCTCTTTACGTACAAAACAAATGTCTCAATTCACCACAATTCCAAATGCTTCTTCTGATTATATATAAAAAATATATATTACGCCTAGAGAATCAAGAATGACAACATTTAAACTTGGATTGCAACAATAACTCGTGTCATTTGGCAATAAGACACCAATGTTAATCCCATTTGTTACTTATCTATCATTCCTTTAAATAAAATTGAATAAAATTTATAAACATATACAATTCTCAATGACCAAGTTAATATACTTCTTATATGCCATTCTCTAAGCAATGATATCATTAAACTTAATCACTAACCAAATTATTCATGTACATCTTAAAACAACACCAATAAATAATTATGTAAATTATTCACAATACGATTACCCCTCATCATAGTTACTTTATCATGCTCACTAACAAAATGGCACTAGCCACATATATGTAAATCAATTACTCATATCCATTTATTTATCATTTTATACACCTTTCCAAGCTTCACAACACAATCAATACTCCATCAATAACACACATCTTATTACACAATATAAACATAACATCAATTTATATATAAAATTCTTAACATCGAATTACCATGTTAACTGAACCTTTACTCTGCATTTTTCCTCAATGGTTACACAAATCCCTCAATCTCCAAGAATGCCAAACCTCCTATTTAGAATTCCTTCACGATTATTAAATCGTTCGCTTAAAATCACTTAAGAACGTTGCTCAACCCTTAATTCAGTCACGAAACCCACTGCTTCTTCCTTATTTTCAACTTACAAAGATCTCTAATTGAGTAATTATTCATAGATCCAAAATAGCCTCCTAAATTAACTCAACCATCAACCCTATTTTTGTGCCGAAACTAGCAGCTTTTGTATGTTTCAAATGCCCTTTTTCCTCCACTTAGCTGCTTGATTCGAGGACTCTTCAAGACCCCAAATGCCTCTCGATTTTACTCCAGCAAATACCTACTGGTTGCTGCTTGATGAATGCCGAGAAGGAGACTTTGATCATGCCTTGCTTTAGCTTACATTCTTGGCCTGATCAGCAGTTAACTCCTCTCTTTTTACCCTTCAATACCCCTCGATTTTAAGCTCACTTCCACCCCTGTACTCTACTGTTTTCCCCGAGAAAAGCCACTTGTTTTAAACCAAAATTCTAGCTTTACCAGCAGACATCATCTCCTCCTTCCCTGCTTCTTTCCCTTTTCTTTTACCTCTCCACTTTCTCTCGGTTGAAGCCCTATTTGTTAAAGCAAAAATGGGTTCCCTGTTTTGCTGGCTTAACCGAGGAAGAGAGCTCCTCCATTATAATTTTGAAGACTCCCACGTTAGTAGGAGTAGGTGAGGGAAGGAAGAAGCCAATCTTATATTTCATTTGTTTTATATTATTATTTAATATATATATGTTTATTTCAAAAAGGTATTATTTATATTTTTATTCTTTTTTTATATATACATATATGGAATAAATTTATATATTAATTTCCTTCATATCCTATTATTTATTAGTATAAATCCCAAATTAAATCTCTGGGATATTTTATTTTATTTTATTTATTTATTTTCTTATCTTTCATTTCTCTTTATCCAATTATTATCATTCTTGATATTTCTATCTACTAAACTCTTATGATCACTTAATCCTCATAAATTATTAAATTTCTTCCAATAATACACTTGTCTATATACCAAGGCGATGAAATTTGCGGATATCACAATATCCAACAACACTAACGGATTTGGAACATAATATCACAATTGAAAGATTTCGTTGACTGAACCTTGAAACCTTTAGAGATGAAAGTTGTCTAAATCAACTGGCTTTTGGTTGTGTTTACATGAATATTTAGAACACACTTCTTTAATCAATATATTCTAATTCTAGCAGTGCATTTACAGATTTACTCATATACACGCACACACACACATTTACAAACAAAGGTAAGGGGAATACTAAGGACAGTCATTTTTAGCAATTTCATTTTTATTAGGCCACATCACTTCTTAGTTTTAGGTAAGATGGGTTACCCATGTGAGAAGTAAAATGTAAGATCTGATTCAACACTATTGTTGACCCAAACTTAATAAAATTTGAGAATGTAAATGAAGTAAATATTGAATATTGAGTTTCATTTGGATGAAAAACTCCTTAACTTGAGATGTGCATGGAAGAATGTCGGTGAAATAATGTCTGGGCGAGGACGTCGAGCAACTCGCCAATGGGCGAGCAAGGAAGGCTGCTCGCTAATGGGCGAGCTAAATTGGCGAACAAAACGCCAATGATGGTGCCGAGGGCGAGTAGGGAGTTCGCCCAAACGGGGCGAGGGCTCCTGATCGCCCATATGGAATAAGAGAAACTAAAAGCATTAAATGAAAGTGTGAAAAGGATTAATGGCAATAGGACAAACAAGGGCCAGTCGAAGTCTTGTGTTGAGAAATTCTTCAGGAATTAATATACTACAAGACAAAAGAAAAGAATGAGATGAAAGTCTATAATAGTGGCTGGAAGTGGATTGGCATGGATAGGAAGAGAGAAAAGTCAATGTAAGAAGTTATAAGTGGGCTACACGCCACCTTACTTTTTGTACAAATTAGGTGAGACATTTAATGGCAAAGAGGAGCAAGTCAATAATACTGGCTGCTGGAAGTGGCGTAGAGGAGAAGGAGAAGAGAAAAGAGGAGAAAATTAGTCAAAAGTGTGTAGAGAATTTGTCACGACCAGTGACCACATTTCTCACCTTATTGTACACAACTTAACCGGTTGGGCTGTCTGTGATACTTCACTTGTACTGACTGTTAAACAATTTTACATAACATTGTTTATATTATACACATCCCTCATCGTAATTAATCAAATAAGTAGTACTATTGACATGTCTAAATACAGAGAATAAATGATCATACCTCAAATAACTCAGTCGGTCTGTCACATTTTTCTTCGTGTACAGCTGGGATCCACAATCCACAGAACTCACAAGCATCAAAACCTGAAATGTTTAATATTAAGGGGTGAGCAAAACCACGGCTCAGTAAGAGAATTATATGCCTCACTTGATACTCAGCTTCCTATATGCTGAAAATCTTTTCTTTTTTTTTCCTATGGGCTCTAGGCTCGCATGTAGGAAGGATACTACAGTCGGCTAAGGATCCAAATGGAGTAAGGTTGGTATTTTAGAATACCATACTTGTTACAGAACCTAGAAGCAACTGTAGAGAGAAATTTTCATTTCGTTTGAATTAATAAATCCTTTTCCTTTTTAATTTTCATAACCTTTTCATATTCTTTTCAATATGATGCTTTTATGAAATAAAGCATTTAAATAAAATGATTAGTATTCGTATATTCCTTGAAAAGAATATTAGTTAAATCATCATCTTATTTCTTTAAAACTCATTTCATGTTTTAGTGTACTCTCTTAATTAGTACCGTACTTTAAAGAGCAAAATAAGCTATTAAAATTTCTTCCAATATAACCGATTACTTAATCACTTTAGGTGTAAGCCCCAATTCATTGATTCAGTTACGACATCCATTTTAACTAACAATGGAGTTAAGTGTCATATCGAAACTTGTGTAGCACTTAGTTCTCGAAGGACTCTAGAGGTGGCTCCCACGGTACAGAAATTTCTCACTAACACATCGAAACTCATGTAGCACTTAGTTCCCGAAGGACTCTAGAGGTGGCTCCCATGGTTCGGAATTCAAGTCTTTGCTCGGTTTGGCCTTTAGTTTTCCTAGCTTTCGACAAATATAACTAGGTGCTGATTAAGGTCCATTGACTCAACATCGGGAGCGATATGTATATTTAGTACTCAAATCACATGTCTTAGGAAAGTCATCCCACAGTACTATAATCAGTACCGAAACGAGCATTTTGTAAAAAGGCTATAAATCAATTGATTTTCTCCTCATATCATATAAACATATTCTTTTCACATGTCACGCATCATATTTCACATTTTCCATTTGACATATTCCACATCATGTAAAACGCTTTCCTTTTTAACATGTCACCTATCATTTATGGAGTCTAAGATAGACATCAATCTTATCATACTATAACCCCGGAGAGTAAAGAAATAAACCGGTCAAATCTATGACCATAATCTATATTGTCCTCGGTAGGTCACTGATCAAGTGTCGACCGGAACTAAACTTATCACATATCATGCATCAGCATGATAAGATGCTGACGAGTCACAAAACCATATTTTTGATCATAATATAAACCTTTATGGAATTTATATAAATATATAATTCCATAATTTAAATCCATAAAGGTTAAAATTCTTTTAGTGAATATTTATAAAAATATTCATAAAAATATTCACTGTATTTCACTTCATCTTCCGTCTCGTATTACGTGTAATTTATTTATTCCGAGAATTTTTGGTGGTTTCATTATCACCATTCCCGAATACATGAATATTTTAAAATTCTATCTCATTATATTCATGTTTTATGAGATTTAGTAATTTCCTCATGTTTCGTGATTTAATATCGACTTTCGGAAATATAATCATCAAAATCATTTAATTTGATTTTACGAAGTTTTTTTTTCTAAAATTTTCGGCAGCATAACGGCTGCCGATTTACTAACCTCCTGCACGAAAATACAGTAATAAATTTGCAGCCCGTACTTCATCTCAAAATTTTCAGCAATTCAT
The DNA here is from genome assembly GCA_032173925.1 of Heritiera fomes. Lineage (NCBI taxonomy): Eukaryota > Viridiplantae > Streptophyta > Magnoliopsida > Malvales > Malvaceae > Heritiera > Heritiera fomes. Next base: position 2,414,694 of record JAPDPM010000017.1, read on the forward strand.
GCATCATAATAATTTTCATAAAATATTTTCATAAAATATTTCAATTTAAAATATGCAGACTGAGTATCCTTACAGTGCTGCACATGCATCCCTTACCTTTTTCGGGTCGACGACTTCTTCTTATCGATCGCGCCCGTACTCCTTTTCTCCCGATTCCTTATCCCAATCGCTAAAAATAATTTCTGGAAATAAAAATTCTAATTTTTAGAATTTTTTCATAATTTATTTAATTTTTTTCTGAAATTAAATTTTCGGGAATTTCTTACCGAATTTTCGTAAATTCCGAGTTGTCGAATTTCCGAGAATTTTTCAAATTCCTGAAATTCTCCTTTTTTTCCTCTTTTTCTTCCTTTTTCCTCTTTTCTTTTTCTTTCCTTTCTTTTTCTTTTCTTTCTCTTTCTTTTTCTTTTCTTTTTCTTTTTCCTTTTTCTTTTCTTTTTCTTTTCTTTTTTCCTTCCTTTCCCGGTCAGGCCGGTTCAGACCGGTCCAGTGCTTTTCCTCGCCGGTTCCTCACCGACGGCCGGTTCTCCGAGGGTTCAGGCGTCCCTCCGCTGGCCAGCAGCACGACGAACTTGCCGGTGCCCTCCGTTTGCCCTGGATCGGCGGCACGGCGGCGGATCTACTCAGTTTTGCCTCGGTTTCTTCTCCTCCTCCATCGGCCCTCCTCCTCCATTCATTGCGCCTCTGGTGGCCTCCATCGGCTTCCTCTTCTTCCACCGGTGCTTCAGTGGTAGTGGCGGCGACCGATTTGGCTGACACCGCCAGATCTGGTTTTCTCTTCCCTCGGCTTCCACCGCATTTTCTGCCTCCGTTTCTTTCTTTCTTCCGCCGCCGGTGGTTTCCTTGACTTCTCCTTTGGCAGGCGACGACATCCCCTCCATTTTCCCTCACCGACGGTGGCATCTCCGCCACCGACGGCTCTGGTTGGGAGGGTCGGGGTTCCTTCCCCGATCTTGCCTTTTTCCTTTTCTTTGGTTTTCTGTTTTATTTCCTCTTTTGGTTTTTATCCTCTTTCTATATTTAGTATATGTTTTACTATATACTATATACTATATCATATAATTTATACACATAATATTTATATATTACACATATAATATTATTTCATATATATTATAATACAATATATATTATATATAGATTATATATATTGTACATTACAAAATATATATATCTAGTATATATATATATTTATATTTATATACTTTAGAATAAATAACATTTATATATAGAATTATATAAAAGTTATAATACAATATATATATATATATGCCTATAAACTTTAATATAAAATAACATTTACATTTTCTATATATGTATGTATATATATAATTATATATGTATGTATATATTAGGTTTATATACATATGAATTATTTTAATTTATGAAGTAATATATATTTCCATATATATACCAACGTATATACAAAATACTATATAGTATTTTTCAATACATATGTATTTGTATAAAATACATTTATAAAATTTGTAATTATACAAACATACTTTATTTTCATTTCTCGTTTTCCTTATTTAAATTTGGATTTTAATTTATCCAATTTAATTATTTTTCCTCTCTCTATTATTTTTATTTTTACTTCCAATTTAATTTCCTTTATACGAATTTTTCGATTTCTCACTTCCTCGATTCTCGGGATTTTCACCAATATCCCGTTCTCGCAAAATTTTATTTATTTCCTCTTATTCAATTTCTCCAATATTTATTTTCAATATTTATAATTTCCAATAAATGGAAAATTTACGGTCTATACGTGGGCTACACGCCACCTTACTTTTTGTACAAATTAGGTGAGACATTTAATGGCAAAGAGGAGCAAGTCAATAATACTGGCTGCTAGAAGTGGCGTGGAGGAGAAGGAGAAGAGAAAAGAGGAGAAAATTAGTCAAACGTGTGTAAAGAATTCTTTCCATAACCGTTCCATTTGCTACAGTTTTTCCACAAGTTTTAATGCATGAAAGACAAGGTAATGATGAAGAGAACGGGATAAAGAAACAGGTGGTAGAATTTGAGTGGATTTGAGTGAGTATATAAGAAGAATATAACTGAAGAAAACCAACTTAGCCAACTTCATCTTCCTCAAAATCCTTCTCGCCATTCTGTTTTCACCACAGGCTCAAAATTAGTTCTTCCATTTTTCTCATATATGAACCATGAAAACTTCATTTTTAGTTAGCCAAACCTTTCCTCCATTGTTGAAGAACTAAGAAACAAACAAACTAAAGCTAAGAGAGGCAGAAAAGCACTCTGCTCCAGGAAGAAGAATTCAGTTGAGGTGAGCTCCCATATTACTATGGTTATCTTGATAAATTGATGGATATTTCTATGTTTATAACGTAATGAACACTTAGTTTTAAGTAAATCTTGTTAGAATATATAGGAAGACTAGAATCAGATGTAGTCTGGAAACAAATGGTGAATGAAAATAAAAACACTAAAAATGACGGTATGGTGGGCGAGCACAGTTGGCATGGGCGAGCTAAAAATCTGGAATGTGGAAATGGGCAAGGTCGCCACACACTAGTCAAATTTCTTGGCGAGCCCACCTCTGAATAAAAGCGGTGTAGGGCGAGTTGAGTTGATGTGTGGGCGAACTCACACATTAGCCATGTTGGGCGAACTCCCGCAAATAAGCCATATGAATGGTGAGAATGATTGGGCGAGCTCCCAAGAGTAGATCGATTATTGAATGGCGAACTCAATCTCGCCAAAGTGTCCCAAATATTAGGAAAATATAAATAGCTTAGAAAATATTCGAAAAAGGAACATTAATAGTTTTAATAAATTCTTGCAGACGGAAATTGAGAAAGGCGAGAGCAAGGTTTTATCAGACGAGGTAAGGGAGTTGTGTGTGAAAAGAATGCATGTTCTGTGGAGTTAAATTTATGAAATTACTGAGAAATGGTTTTAGTTGATGACATGCATATTATTTTGATAAATTGCTTTGTCGTGGGCGAACTAAAAGCCGACCCAATACTGTTTGTTGAGGCAAACTAGTAAGGGCGGGCGAACTAATTCTTTTATTATGTTTTGGGCGAAGAACCCATCTTGTGATGTTTTGGCGGGCGAATGACCTGGTTTTAAATAAATCTGGGCGAACCAAATTTTTATGATTTTCGGGCCACTGACCCTGTTTTAAATAGAAAATTCGGGCGAGCCATTGTGGGCAGACCCTTTTTAATGTTGTTTTGGGGCGGGCGACCCAGGTTTTCATGAAATGGGCGAGTTGACCATGGCAATTCCGCCTTGGGCGAGTTGACCATGGGCAATGCCAGATGGGCGAATTGACATGGGCAAGCCATTGAGGGCGAGCCAGTTTTACTTGTTTTTAAAACCAATTGTTGGCGGGCGAACACAAGTTCACCGCACTGAAAGAGTTGACCATGGGCGAGCCAGATTGGGCGAGCTGACCATGGGCGAATAGATTTCAATTTACATTTTCTATGAAAATGAGAATAATACCTTTTTGAAATTATTATGAATTAAATATGTTCCTTTAAAGGTCTTTGAGCTATAAATATGATTTTGAGACTTAGGCCCTTAGTTTTCATGCATTCTCATGAGTTATGAGGCTGATGGACCCGCCAAGTCATCAGCGGTCTCGAGGTCACTTGGCAAGTGAACCCGAAGACCACCTAGAGATTGTGGCCATAGATCTACTGTATCCCTATTGGAATAATTATTCCGTTCTCGCAAGGGGGAGGGGGAACGATGATAGCATGATTTATTTATAGGGTGATGCCTAGTCTCGACTTGATGATTTCTGAGAGGATTTGTTGAATCCTTTTCATTGTTTATTGTAACTGTTTAGCAAAATATTTGACTATCTCAAATTGTATTACAATATCCCTTGTTTTTCCTTATTGGGTTTATTGTGGGAGAAATAAATTTAAATAAAGCGTATGGTTTACTGGTATAATGCAGTATACACTTTCCTTACTGAGCACGTTATCGCTCACCCCTTATTTTCCACTCCACAGATTGTTGATCTTGGGTTAAGAGAATTACCTTCCAGAAATTATCGACTGCTAGCGGATATTCGATATCGAAGGTATATTATTTCTTTTATATATTCAGAAAAATTGTACAGTACTACTTTAAATAGAAGGGAATGTATATACATCTTAGATTATTAATGTAACAAGTCATATTTGCACAAGTAATAAGAGTTTTAATTCTTATTTAAAATGGTAGGAGTTGTTAAGCATCACAGACAGCCCAACCAGTAAGTAAGTGGAGTTTATAAGTAAATATTAGTTATATAGTGGATTTGGGATGTTACATAAAAAGCGAAAATGTGGATGCTAAAAAATACTTTTTAAGTAGCCTATAATTATAGGTAATCAATTTTTACTTAAAACTAGAAAAAGACGTGGCTTAATAAAAGTGATAGTATTAAAATTGACTTTAAAAAATGACTGTCATGATCATTTCTCCGAAGGTAATTTTGGAAAGTGAAAACTAGAATACTTTTAGAATAATTTTAGCAGATGCCAAGGTGCCATAACTCATAGGAAGTTATGCTGCTATGAGTTTTATGAAATATATGTTAGATGATATATTGAAAAGCAGAAGGATAAACTCAAGAAGATACCAAGATATGTGATGCTTAGACTTACAGAAACTCAGCTGAGACGCTGTTCCTGTTCGCATTAGTAGGAAATAGCCACACAACCTGGTACGGCCCTCGTGATATCTCTCTCTAGTGATGTGAAGTGATTGAGTCTTTAGAGCAACCAGCTGCTCGTTCCCAACACTGACTGCAGCGTTGACCAGTTACTGTTAAACTGCCAGGAAAACAATGTTCTTATCAGATCAAATGTGAAGATTAATTTTACTAGTGACGGGAGGACAAGGCAACATACCAAAGTGAAAATTAAAACGAATAAAACGTGCTTCACATGTATGTCTAAATCTTAGCTAAATTAAGTATCCTCTAGAAATGAATAAGAGAATATTCTGTCAAGATCATTGCAAATATGCATAATTCGGCTCCAACTTCACCTTCCCTTCTATTATTTGGTCTACGAGTAAGACAAATATGAAATGAAAAACCATGTAACAGTGTAAGAACATAAATAATGACATATTAGCCTTTCGGTCATCGACCTCCACTCTAATGTCACCAATGCTGACTCCTGGAATTTCTAGCATAATAACATAATTGCGTCCAGATTCTGCAACATCCATCCTAGGGAACCATTCATTGCCTGCATGAAATATTAAAAAAAATACCATTAACCTATATCAGAATCCAATTTTTTAGAAAGATGAAACCAGATTCTTAGTCACCCTTAAATGTTAGTTGTTTCTTTTTTTTTCTCGGGGAAGGGGGCTGGAGTATGATGTTGTTTCTCTTTCCATGCAAGAAAAGGTGGTTGCTGTCCTTTCTTCATAACAATTTATAAATCATTAAAAAATAATATGGTACTGAAATTTGCCCCTACTTGCACTTCTTTTCAGATCTAATCTTGCGTTCTGGGGTAATTGTTCGACCATTTTACCAGATTGTGAAATCAATCTAGCCTAGATGATTTACTTATTTTCTGCAAATCACAGATTGAAATAAAAATGAATTTTCAGCTTTCTATATAGCTTGGCATGTAAGAATTATGTACTCATTATCAACAAAACTACTTAAGTTTTAATAAAAAGCTAAGCCTAAAATATATAAAAAACAAATACATCAAGAATGTTTTGTTAGAAAACAAAATTACTTACCGTTAGATCTTGAACATGTTTTCTTCTAAGACTATAAAGGCATCTCTTGACTTGTGCTCTTATTTGGTCTAGCAAACTTAGGAGGGTCAGAGACATGGATAATCTCCACTCTAGTCCCAGAGGTTGGATTGCCGCCAAATTTAAGAAGTTTGGCGCAATCATTGTAGGCCTAGAAAATAATGGTGCTTCAGAAGCATTAGAACTCTCCATTGGAGTACAAGAGGACTTGGGGGGTGCAGCACACTGAGATGCAGTTCTCTTGAGCAAAGCAACACAGAATGGTTGAATCAGTTTCTAGTAAATGATAGAAACAAGAAATACACTTTGAGTGGAAAGGTAAGCGCCTCTTCTCTTGAAACCTGTCTCATGAAATAAGCTTCATATGCAGATGCCTGACGTGCAAAATACATCCTATTACCAGACCTACGGAACTCCCACTGCAGTTCTGTGATGCAAAATACAGGAAATATGAATCAACTTTGTATTGCAATTCAACAGGAAGAAAGAAAGGAGATGGAAAATAAAATCAGAAACATAAGGCAAAAATAAATGTAACAGAGAAACATTGATAAATTTATCTTTGTAAGAATAAATGTTACAATCAAGTTTTACTGCTGTGTCTATTGTTTCATTCACAGAAAACAGAATAAAAGTTTCTTCTCTAGCCTAAAGGCAAAAGTAGCTCATTAAAATAAAGTGCGTTGACTTAATTACGAACGATACAGAAAATTTGCTCACTTCTAAGATGAAGTAAATATAAATCAAGTCAGCTGTAAATTAATCCGAAATTACAACAAATGATTGATTCCGATAAGCCTGGTTTGCAAGGGTTTTATCTTTTAAATGACCATTTACACACTCAAATGGTACAATTACTTCCATATTATAAAACAAACCCATGATACAATAAGCATAAAAGGTTAATATATTGCAAACATCTCGAGTCTTGGCTTAAGTTTTGCATTCCCTAGTCAATATATCATGCTTTAGTCCTAAAAGGCAGATAGAAAAGATTGCCTGAGAGCCAAGTTTCAGCTAAGAACCATCTTTAATTCTTGTAATTGAATTTTTATTCAGATTAAGAGAAGCAAAAGCAGTAAATAACTAAGCCAATTAAGCTTTTATACTTTGCTACATGTTCAGATGATAGTAGCTTAAAAACTGATGATGAGTCCGTTGCAATTTCTCGGGAAAGAAATAGAGAAATGGGAACTTTTACCATAGGGAGAAGGTGGGTGGCGGATAAAATATCGTCATTGGGTGAAAAATGGCCTGCAATGGTGCTGATTCTGCGTCTTGCAGCTTCGCTTTCCATTTTCAGTTTTCTAAAGATATCAACAGCAAAGAGTAGAGATAGTGAAGATGCATGGCTTTGCACTTTCTGCAAAATTTGAGGATTTTTAAGCTTGGCTCATGTATGTCAGTAATCTAATCTGAGTAAGAGGTATTTTGTGGTGGGACCCTGCAGATTCAAATATCTAATGAAAAGAGATTGCATGATAAAATATCAAATGTTCATACGCTTGGATTTCTGTTTTCTATGGGCATTAATTCCTCAACACTACTTTATTCATTTTGATGATGTTGAAAATAATAGTGACAATAAAAATAATTATAGCTAATATTATACTCACCTCACTATCATTACTGCAATTGCATTAAAATATCTATATAACCGTTTCAATGCCCATCTTACTCTTATAGCTAGTAAGGGCTGTTTTAGTTTAACTAAAGGTCTCGAGTTTGAGTCCTATGTATGTAGTTGTGTTAAAACTCTTAAGAGAGAACTCTACCGTCCTTTGGGTCCTACTTGACTCGAATCCAAATTAATCCTATACCATAATGGTGTAAGAATACCAAGTGGTTTCGACCAAAAAAATAAAAATAATTACTATAAGAGTAAGATGGGCATTGAAACGGTTATATAGATATTTTAATGCAATTGCAGTAATGATAGTGAGGTGAGTATAATATTAAAATTTATACATAACAAAATTTATAATATGTATTTTATATTTATAAAACTAATAAAATAATTAAAAATTAAAAAAAAATTTAAGTCAAAAAACTACTTTTGTAATAAAAATAATAAAATTATATTACATCAATTAATGTTTTATATCATCCATGGCAGATTTCTTATTTGAGGCATCCACTGCCCCATCAAAGTTAACTTTGTAAAGGCCAAATGTTGGAGCGATCCATGCAGTACTTAGTTCTGCTTGAAAACCAAGGCTTCTCTGCTTTGCATTATCAAACTCTCCCAAATATTTTCTTATAAACTCTACTGACGCTGATACCATGCTCCTTCTTGTTGATCATTCCAAACTATCCATGTAGTGAACAAAAACAATTGGCATCTTTCTGTAGTTGGATTAATTCCCTTTATTTCTTATAAAGGGAAGCATTTATCATTTTATCTTTAAATAAATGGGTTCTATTTTTTTAGGTAAATTCAAATTTATCACTGTACAAATAATAATGAAATGAATTTATCATTTAACTTTGAATGAGCGAAAATAAAAATAAAAATTTCAATATTATGTAAAAAATGAATTGATAGCAAAATATTCTTTTATTATTGACATTTGATTATTTTTAAATTAAATTAAAAATTAAAATAATAAAATTACACATGTTTAAAAATAAATAAAAAATTGAAAATTTATAACCACAAAGAGAGTGATAAATTTAAACTTATGTCAACTTTCTTTTTCTTTCTGGTCTACGTCAGCGAAGAATATAAGAATGGTTAGACTTTGAACCTTAATTTGTCAGTGCCCGTGCTGTATAAATGAAAAACAAGTATGAGAAACAATGCACAATATCACTAGTTGCTAATTTTAGGTTTCTAATTTTGTAAACGAAAGGCCAATAATTTTTTATCAAGTGAATGAAAACGAGTAGTGATACATTGTAAGCACTAAACTTAAATTCAAATAAATTCAACTCTATTTTTAATTAAAAAATATTTTTAATTAAATTTTAATTTAAAAATATTAAATTATTAATATAAAATAATACATAAATGGATGATCTAAATTAAGCTCAAACTGAAGAAGAATATAATATTAATCATAAGTATGATTTGTATCAAAGCCATATTGAAATAGATCAATTAGAATTATGCTACATGTTTAAAATGGAATGAAAAGTTAAATATACTCTTGCTTCAATGATTAATTTATCCATGCATGTTTGATGATTTTGCTTAGAAGTTTTCTTGCATAAAATGCTGATATAGTATGCTTAATGATCATAGTATCGATACACTTATGAATATGTATCGATACCTTATTATTTAAATATTGGCAAATCTAATAGATGTATCGATGCCTCATCGTTACCATTAAATAGAAGCTTCATGCTTTATGCTGGTATTGATACAACTAGATTTTGTATCGATATACATTTGTTCAAGTGTGAAGGATTTCCTCACAAAGTATCAATAAGTAGAAGGAACATATCGATACTTTTAAGTCTAATAGCACCTAACTAACGAAAATTTGAGTTTGCCAATGGGAAGAAAATAAAATTTTCTTCACCAATAGTCAAGAACTTAAGAGAAGCTATAAAAGGAAGAAGCTAAGAGCTCAAAGGACAAGAGCTAAAGTTTCATATCTTTTGTTATACCTGTCTCAAAGCTTTATTCAAGAACAAAAAGAGAAGAGACAATGTTTTCATGATACCAACCTTTTGTCTCATTGGTAATTTCTTCTTTGTGCCAAGTCTATTTTCATCCTACCTTGTAGATGTCTTAAGAATATACTTTGTAAACACATCCTATCATTGTAAAGAGATTGTTCCCTAGAGAGCTTAATTTGTAAGGGAGGATTAGGTAGTGCTAAGGTTTTCTTCTTGATCGATAAAAATGAGACATTGTTAAAGGTTTCATCCTTATGACTACAAATACAAAAGGGTAAGTTTTCTCATTGAGACTATGAAAAAGAAGATCTGTAAAGGTTATCCTTGAGCTTTGGGAAAAAGGAATGTTTTCTCCTCGACCTTACAAAAGGAAAAAGTCTATTATAAACCATTTTCAGTGGTAGATTTGGTGGAAATTCTTAAGAGGTGCTTAAGGTAGAAGACATAGGCAAAGGTGTCAAATCTTTATAAATCACTTATGTACATTTTCTATTCCCTACACTTTTACTTTATTTATTGCATATTTATCTTGCTTATTTAAGTCTGTTGAAATAAAATAGATAGTATAGAAAGTCTTAGAGTTAGAAAGCAAAATTTAGAAATAACTCAAAACCGATTTACCAGCTCCCTCTCTATCACGCTCCAATTCACTAAAATACAAACTAACTTTTTTCTTTCATTACATTGAGTTAGGCTATGTGCAGTGTCACATTTATCGATTTAAGCTTAAAATTACTCAGCTTACATTGTTAATCAACATCATACAGGTCCTATTTTAGTTTCATTAAACATGATCATCATATTTACAAATCTATACTATTCAACAAAACTATAATTAACATTTAGTACCTTATGATTTTACATCCCGATATACCAAATAAATATACAAATAACACTGTACACATGCTATCTGAATACACAAATATTGAATATAAGTACACCTCCGAGGTAAAATCAACAGTCTCGAAGAATACTCCAAAGTTCCACCTGATTCGGTATCAACTTACTTCAGGTAATTTGTGAGAGTAAAGAGGGGGAGTGAGTTTTATGCCCAATAAGAAACATATATAAAAGAACGAATATTATGCGAACTATAAGCATGAATCTTATATACGTTTCTATACATGACAGTACAAAATCAATGAAAATCTTTCGTTCAATAAACACTCAAACATTAAACAATAGCAAATAACTTAGAGGAAGGAATTACTATAATCAGTTACAGATACCAAGCTAAATATGAAAGATGCTTTGAAGCACCTCACTTGTCCCAGTCCCTAGGTTCGACTATAGGGTCCTACGAAAAGTTTACCAAGAAGCATTTCATATGTGTTTCAATATCGATAACAAAACGCTCTTAAGGTCTTAAGACTCATGTCAAAATCAATTCATGTAGATTAGACATTTAAATTTCAAAATTAGTAAACTTTCATTTCAAAATCAGTAAGCAGTACAAACGATATGATTTTGATTCAATATCAGTACATTTCAAATATGTTTCAAAAAGAATAGTATCAAAACCAATATCAAATTCAATCATTCAGAAACAGTGTCAATAACAGATTCAATAGTTCAAATTTAGTATTAAAACCAATATTGGATTCAAAATTAGTATATTTCAAATATGTTTTAGTGCTTCAAATTCACTGTCAAACCAATATCAGATTCAATCATTCAGAATTAGTGTCAAAATCAATATCAGATTCAGAATCAGAGTCGATACAACAGAGACCTGGCAACATCCCATCTCGAGTCAAATCATGCAAAAATCCCATGTAGGGAATAATTAGAATCAAAGCACATATAACCATAGTCATAAAAAAGCCCACAATGTATACTGATTAAGTGACAACTATGGATGCTGATGGCTGGGTCAGAGTTAAACAGCATTCAGAGCCAAGACTAAAACCAGAGCTAGATAGCATGATTACCACAAGGGTAATGTAAGGAGCCGATAATCTCAAAATGGTTCATAAACATTTCGAAATCAGACAGTTCATAAAATAGTCTCAAAACAGTTCGTAAATAGTCAGAGTCATTTACAGTAATTAATTCAATTCAAAACCTTTCATTTAGACATTTCATAAACCTTCAGAATTAATAATAGTTATGTTCAAAACAATAACATTCGATAAAAGCATATACGATATAATATATTCTCAAAGTCATAAATAGTAGTCAAAATATTTTATTTATGTATAAGAATAATATTGAAACATATCGGTTTCATGAAAAATATTAAATTTAGTTTTAAACCTTTTCAAAACAGAGTTACAAATTTATGCAGACTAACATGCATAATGTCACTCAAACAAATCCTTACTTTTCTATTATCCTCTCCTACACCAATTGGTTTTCAATAACAATTTTTGGTCTATGAATTCATTTTACGAAATTTTGACAGCATAACAGTATGATCTAACCTAGCCCTCTTGCAAGTCAAACACAGTTCAAATACCTAAAGCTGGTTGATTTTTACGAAGTCATGGTATTTCCATCTTAAAACCTCAATCATTGCAAAGCCACAGACAATTAAAAATCCAACTTTAGAAACCTCAATCAATCAAAAACATAAATTCTTCTTTTAAATCATAAACGATCAATGTTATTATTTTCCATAAAACTAGAATCATTTAAATTAGACCACGATATCACCTACGTCTTCCATATATGTCCCTTACCAATCCAAATCACAATGTAGTTTAGTATGGTTAAAACAATAGCAAAAGCATAAGTAAGCGAGCATATATTTGCTTACTCTTCCAACACCCTTCACTTTCCGAAGCTGCAGAACAGTATTCAAACACAATCAAACTTCAGTACTTCAGTTATAAAGATTACATAACTCTTTAAGATCTATCATATTTTCTAATACAATAGCAAAACTGGTCTACTTCCTACCGATGCCTGTAATTGCAACTAGTGTCAAAACATTTTCTTTTTCAATTTTGATTTCACCAACAATTTTATACCCATATATACAGTATTCTATAACCATTAATTTATCAAATTAAGTATTGTAACCTTACTAACTCATCTTGGCTGAAAACATAGCATCATCCTACATTAGGTATTTTGCAAATTTAACAGCATATACATACTACTCATACTATGTACACCATTTCTACATCAGTTTTACATGAAGCCATGCAACATATACTCATAAACCTTCTTGGCTAAAACTAAAGGAGTGTGATTTAACTGTTTTTGTTTCAATTTAATACCATACACATGCTTAAACATCGAAGAACAATCGTTTGGAATAAACATAATTGAAAACAAAGCACTCATTCTCTTACCTCCTTAGTGGCTAAAACTTCAAGCTGATTTTTCTCCCATCAAATGGCCATTCTCATGGCTGATTTTTGAGGTATGTTATAGAGGTCAATGAGAGGAACAACTTTTGTTTAGTGTGTTTTTTGATTCGAGGCTTGTACACTAGGGTTTTATGACTTTCTCTCTCTAAAACCAAACTTTTTCAGCCTTTCTCTCTCTTTTCCTTTAATGGCCACCAACTTATGGAGAAAGATGAAATTTTTATGCATTTTAAAAATATCTCATGGCAAATTGACCATTTTACCCCTTACCAAATTTAAAAATTTCCTTTATGTCCCAACTACTTCAATATTCAATTAAATATTCAGTTTAATTTAAACTATTTTTATTGCAATGCCAAATATACCTATTTGACATTTCAGTCAAAACATTGACTTTTAATGGGGTTTGAGTACTAATCAAATTGGTAAAATTATTAAAATACTCCTATCGGTATATTAGCATTATTTTTAGCGTTTTCGTGTGATTCAGTTTATGGGTTGGAATCATCTAAGACTTCTTCACACTTGACTATAACTGTCTGTTGTCAAAACTCAAACCAAGTTAACTGTTATTTAGAAATATTTTTTGGCTTATGGACACAACCGTCATTTTTAAATTTATTGCACACTTACTAAGACTTACACAAACAAAGAAATTTTTAGATGCAGATTCTTGCAATCTCAATATTTCACTCCAAATATCATTACTCTATGGTCTCATTTCGATCTGAACAGTAAAAGTCCTTTTGAGGCCCACATTGGGGACTTCCTTGATCATTACCAAATAGACCCTATATTTAAAAATCTTAGCAATCAACTCTCATTTTTCGATTTCTACACTGTTTAACTTATGAAATATATCAAAAAACTGGGATTGTCACACTCTCAATTTGTTTGTGAGCTAATAGATTAACTGAACCAAATGTGGGAACCTAATCTTATCGAGATTGTGCTAAGTAATCTTATTAGGAAAGAACTAGACTATTAAGGGGATGTTTGGTTTGTGAAAAATTAAATTATCTTTGGAAATTTGATTACAGCCAAAATCTGTACATATGGGAATCTTCAGAATATTAGGTTCCTACGTTTGGTTTGATTGGAAGAAAAATAAGATTATTGTGTTTGGTTGAGGGAATGTAAGATTACCAACTTATATATTTTATTATATTGTCTTTATATATTAGTAATTATGTCGAGTGAATAAATAATGACAAAAAATTATATTTAAATTACTTATTTATTTAACATATTAAATTATTTAGTATTAATTATGGAATTTATTAATTTTAACATGTAAATAATATTTAAAAAAATTATACTTAAACAGTTTTTTTTATCATTTATGCTAAATCAATTTAAATATAATTGGTATTAGAACTTTTCAATATAGAAGAAAATCATGTATAATTGTTTATGTATTTAACATGTAATTATTTATTTATTTAACATGTAAATTGTTTGTTTATTTAACCTGTAAATTATATATTAATTTATTCGACATTTAAATTATTTATATATTTATCTAACATATAAATTGTTTGTTTATTTAACATGTAAATTATATATTAATTTACTTAACATTTAAATTATTTATTTATTTTTTAACATATAATTTGCCTATTTATATTCTTTAATATGGAAATTGTTTATTTATTTAACATATAAATAATATTTAATGGTTGGGTTGAAAATATTGCTCAACAGTATAAGAGAGATGTAAGATTCTGAAATAATAAAATATCTTTATTGTAATTCTAAGTGACTAAAAAGGATAATGTGGTCCAAAAATATAATTAAGTGAGGACAAAATGGGAAAAAATTGCCTTCCCCAAGAATTCCAAAATATCTTAGGAGATGAAGGTTATTTGACTCCCCTTTATTTTTCTCCCTTTTTGGTATTGTTGGGAATATTAGATTACTGATATGGGAAAAATATGGTAACCAAACAAGGTAATCGTATTACAAAAAAAAATTACTGGTTGGAATCTAAAATTCATTGAACCAAATGCCCCTTAAAGGTAATCTTACTTCACGCAAACCACACGTTTCATGAATCTAAAATTACTTACTTCTTATATTCCATTAAAAAACTTGTTTTTAATGATTCTATTTTAGCTTCTAATTTTAATTTTTTAGAGACAATATATGGCCTAATAAGTTATAAATCTTAACCATATCAACAAACCTAAGATTGTTTTTTCAATATTGATAATTGTATTGTCATTGACGAAAAAGAGTTTCTCAATATTATATATATTCTCTTACTCTTCTCTTTACCTCAATATATAACTTAAAGAAGACAAATGGAAAAATTAAATTCATGACTTTTTTATTAAAAATAATCAAATAAATATTTAAAAATAAAATTTTAAATCATTGATAAATGGAAAAAATTATTAACAAGGCTTAAAAATCCCAAATAATAGGACCTAGCTATCTCAACCAATGAAAACCAAGGACAACATAACAACCTAACAGTGGTAAGACCAAGAAATCTATAACTTGCTTTAAACCACAGGCTTCCCATTGCACATCCTTATAGCACTCTTGCACTAGCATCTTAGCACCATTAGCTACTATCACCTTATATCCCCTCACTAGTTGAGTCATTAATGCTAGGTTCTTAACTAAGGATAAACCAAAGAAATTGTGTGTACTGCTAGAGTCAAGTAACAGTATCACCCCAAAATTTTAATAATGCCTTGGATTCTCATTGTTTGAGAATCAGAAATTCCAAATAAAGCATGCAAAGAGATCACTGGTTGAAATTCACCAAGATTTTCAAGAGTTACATCTTCTAAAGTATCAACACAATTGGTAAACTCCTCTGGTATATCAGGCACCTTTGTACCTTCCTCAACAAGCATTTGATAGAGTTAGGACCTAGTACAAGTATACCCTACAACATACTTATGACTACACCACATACACAAGCCCTTCGTCCTCCTATCCTCCCTTTCCTCCTTGGCAAGCATTCAAGTAGGTTTAAGACCACTGAGATTAGTTTGAACAAGTTGTATTCGATTGGCTGGAAATGGTTTAGGTGGCTGATAAGTTAGAAAAGGTATCTTAGGTGTCAATAACAAAGGAGGTAAGTCTTTTCTAGGAGGCAACATGGAATAAGATTGATGTGTATTGGTGTAAGGTTTTGGAGGAATGAAAGTTTTTCTATGTGTAGAGAACACAAGAGATTCAAGCTGTTTGGCCAAATTAAGGGCATGACTAAGAGATTTTGGTAAAAATATTCTCATAGGTTTAGCTATTTCTTGTTTAAGATTACTAATGAAAATGCTTAAGGCATAGTTTTTAGGTAGATTCAAAAATTCAACAAACACTCAAATTTTTCATAATATTCATCTACTGACAGAGTTTCCCTCAAACTTTCCAAATCAAGCATAGGATCTGTATACTCTATGTCATTAAATTTGATCTGCATCTCCTCCAAATACTGATGCCATTTGATCTCAGTTAATGCTTTTTGATTCTTCAAGAATCACTGATGCCATTGTAAAGCTTTTCCATCCAAATGTAGCATCACCATTCACACCTTATTTATTAGCTTTCTTAGTGCCAAAAGCTTCAAAAAATTGTTCCATCTTCAGCAACTAACCTTTGAAATCCTTACCAGCAAAACGACGACATTCAATCTTGGAATATCATGCCACAGATCTGTAATTTTCTGTAATTTTTACAGGATCAACTATAACAGGATCAAAAGTAGTAATAACCATTTAAAAAAACACTTTTAACATCCATTTGGTATAGTTTAAAATCTTTGTAATATGCAAAGGCAAGTAGCATCCTAATAGCTTCTAGTCTAGCTATTAGAGCATAAGTTTCATTATAGTCTATTCCTTATTCTTGCCTATATCCTTATGCTACTAACCTAGCCTTGTTTCTAACTATTACACTATTCTCATTCATTTTATTCTTGAATATCCATTTAGTTCCTATAATTGGATGATCCTTAGGTCTTTCCACTAGAGTCCAAACTTTACTTCTTTCAAATTGATTTAATTCCTCTTGCATAGCCATAATCCAAATTTCATCTTTTAAAGCCTCATGCACATTTTTTTGTTCAAATTGTGATACAAAAGCTACATGTTGGCATATATTTCTATATGATGATCTAGTTCTAACACAATATTTGGATCTTCAACAATGTCATTATTTTTCACATAACTAAGTTCTCTAAGACATCTTGATTCTTTCTCAATTATTTTTTGATCTAATGACTCCTCATTATTATTTATATTAAGATATTCTAATTAATCCCTAACATCTCTATCTTAAGATGGATCAATTATTGATTCATCAAATATTTCCACTTCATCATTAAGATTGGTTCTACTAGAGGAGCTTGACTCATCAAAAATCACATGAATTGACTCTTCTACAACAAGTGTTCTTTTGTTGAAAACTTTATATGCCTTAGAATTTAAAGAATAGCCAAGGACAATACTTTCATCACTTTTTGCATCAAATTTTCCTAAATTATCTTTTCCATTGTTCAAAACAAAGCGTTTGCAACCAAATGGATGAAAATGGCTAATGTTAGGTCTTTTTCCTTTATAAAGCTCATAAGGAGTTTTCTTTAAAATAGGAATAACCATAGCTCTATTTATAACAAAACATGTATTATTAATAGCTTCAGCCCAAAAATATTTTAGAAAATTGTTTTCACAAAGCATGGTTCTAGCCATTTCTTCTAAAGTTCTATTTCTCCTTTCAACTACCCCATTTTGTTGAGGAATTCTAGGAGCTAAAAAATTATGGCTAATTCCATTTTCATTACAATAATTGTCAAAACCAAGATTTTCAAATTGTTTTCCGTGATCACTCCTAATGCTACTAATAGAATAACCTTTTTTTCATTTTGAACAAGTTTTGAAAAAGTGATGAATTTGTCTAGGGCTTTATTTTTCACACCTAAGAAGAACACTCAAATGAACCTAGTATAATCATCAACTAGGACAAAACCATAGTGTTTCCCTCCTAAACTAGTGGTTCTAGTTGGTCCAAAAAGATCTAAATGGAGGAGTTGGAGTGACCTAGAGGTTATAACGCACTTCTTAGATGTAAATGATACTCTCTTGTGCTTTCCTCATATATAAGCATCACACACCTTATCGTTTTCAAATTGAAGTTTAGGCAAACCTATGACTAATTCTCTTTTAGCTAATTTAGATAAAACATGCATGCTAGCATGATCTAGTCTCTTATGCCATAACCAAAGTTCATCTTCTTTTGTGGCCATAAAACATATATTTTTTATTTAGCTCATCTAAGTATACAACGTAAATATTTCCTTGTCTATGTCCTATGAAAAGGATTTGATTAGTTTTAGCATTAACAACATGACAACAAAAAGCATCAAACATAACTTAAAAACCTTTATCACACAATTGACTAATACTAAGCAAGTTGTGTTTTAATCCTCTAACATACAAGACATTTTCAATAGTTGAGGAGTTACTCATGGAGCCAATTCTTTCAATTTGTCCTTTAGAGTTGTCTCCAAATGTGACTTTTCCACCACTTTTTGGCTCTTGTCATCGGTCATGTGTCATGAGCATCTACTATCAAGGTACCAATGCTCCTTAGACTTAGCTTTGTAGCAATGCTCTTCCTCCTACACACAAATACATCAAACTTTTATCTTAGGTACCTAAATTTTTTTGGGTCCTTGAGAGTTAGTACTTATAATTTTTGATCCTTTAGGGATCCATTTCATTCTCAATAATTCATCATTTGAATTCAAAACATGCTTAGGCACCCAAATCTTCATAGCTATTTTGTCTCTAATAGTGGTCTTCCTAGATGTGCATGTTTGCGAAGAGTGTCCTAATTATTACATAAAGTGCACAACATAAATTTTTCATCTTTAGCAAGAAAATTTTTTAAGTGCGTTTCTTTATTTGAAGCATTATAACCTACTCCTTTATCAAAGAATGCTCTTTGGGTCTCTAACATGTGATCAAGTTTTTATTGACCCATATAAAATCTAGAAAATGAATTTTGCAAATTAATGTTCTTTTTATTTAACTCTTCTATTTATAGATTTGCATTTTTTAATTTCTTTTCACATTCCAATTTGGCATTCATGAGCATCTCATTTTCCTTTTTCAATTTTGAAATCATTTGCTTATATTTTATATTCATGCATTCAAATTCATTTACTAAATCATCAAATGCATCTTGCAACTCATCAAATGTGTATTCATTAGTATCAAATGAGTTGGATTGCACCTTTTCATCTTCAAAGGCCATGAAGCAAAGGTTAGCTATTTCATCTTCAACATTTTCTTTGTCGAAGCAATCACTATCACTCTATGTAGCCATCATTTCCTTCTTCTTTGGTTTCTTCTCACTTTGTTTTCTATAAATAAGACAATCAAATTTAATATAACCCGGTTTTTTACATTCATAACAAATAATTGGATCCTTTTCTTTCCTACTTGTTTCTCCTTTGCTAGAGTCTCTCCTAGGAGGTTTCCTAGAGTTTCCACTAGCTCTCATCCTCATGAATTTGTTGAACCTCTTTGCAAACATAGTCATCTCAAAATCCTCATCATCACCACTATCATCATGACTATCTTTGGATTCCTCATTTGTGGTGGATTTTAAGGCAACTCCAACTTTCTTAGGAGGTTCTTGATTTCTTTTGAGTTTCATCTCATAGGTGAGTAAAGATCCCATAAATTCATCTAAAGAAAGGGTATGAGGATACTTTGATTCCTCAATAACTGTAACTTTAGCTTCCTATGATTTAGGGGAGCTATTAGGAATCTTCTTCACCATTTCAACATTGGAGTATGTCTTTCCTAAGGATTTGAGACCATTTATAATATCAGTAAATCTAGTAACATGTCACTAATGGTTTCATCACTCTTCATTTTGAATAGCTCATAATCTTAAGTGAGCATGCCTGCTTTGGTCTCATTAACTTGTGTAGTTCCTTCATGAGTAATTACTAACTTATCTCAAATTTGTTTTGCATTTTCACATTAAGAGACTCTATTATACTCATTAGGTCCTAATGCATAAAAGAGTGTGTTCATTGCCTTAGCATTTAATTGTGCCATTCTAAAATTATTTGTGTCCCATTCATCCTCTTTCTTTAGCACTTCCTCCCCGTCAACTTTTTGAATTGGAGCTAGAAGACCTTTGACAATAAATCTCCACACTTCGTAGTCATTGGCTTGAATGAATAACATCATCTTAGTCTTCCAATATGCATAATTTTCACCATTGAAGAGTGGTGGCCTAACTATATAATGTCTCTCTCCTACTATGGGTGTAGCTACACTACTTTGAGCCATCTAGATCGTTTATACTTGATGAAAATTACTCCAAATCAATCTCGACCCAAGCTCTGATACCAATTATTGGCTCTACTTAGAGGAGGTGAATCGGTTAAACTATTAAATTCAAGTTTTTAAGGACTTAGCTAACAAATAAAACAATTTATGCAATAATATAACAAATGCAGTAAATAAAAGTGAGGGAGAAGAAGCAAACTTAATATTTATATAGGTTCAACCAATCTCTTCTTTGTGAATTACTACAAGCCACTTCAAGGTGTGGAGAGACCTTTTACACTTCCTTTTGTAGGCTTATAATAACCTTCTTAACCTATCCCCTTGCAAAACTACCCACACTCCTACAAGATAACCGTACAAAGCTTACACACCCCTTTGAATCACAGAGATTAATATGAATGGGTTGTGTACAAGATATAACCTCTTGAAGGTAAGAACACAAATCAAGTACAAAGAATGGATTTTGAGATTTGATGTCTTTCTTGAGGCTTAGAGAAGTTGCTGAGTGTTTGTTCTGCCTTTAATCTTTATAAATACATGTATTTATAGTCCACCAAGAGTTGAGGATGGTTGTTGAAGCATTTAATGCAATTCTTCTCGTTGAAACCCTAAAAAACTAGTCATTGGGCACTGTGCTCGTGATAGGGGATCAATCTTTAGCCATAAGAGATCGATCGCATAGCTCAAGAATCAATTTGGAACACGTTTTGCCAAATGTGGATTGATCCCTTCCCTAAGGGGATCGATCCTCTCCTTGTTTTTGACCCTTGGAAGCTTTTTGCCTAATGGGGATTGATCCCATCCATGGGGATGGATGGGATCAATCCTCTCTTTGATTTTTGGTTCTAGAAGCATTTTGCCAATATAAGATCAATCCCTCAACATGAAGGATTGATCCCTCAAGTCTTTCTTGCACTTTTATGAGTTGTTTTGGGATAGAAATGATGTATTTTCTGATTTTAGTTCAATTCAAAATGTTCTCTCAACTTTATAAGGACATTTCGTAACTTTCTTAGTTGAAAACTTAGTCAAACAAACTTGTCAAGTAATTTTCTAACATTGTGTCCAAAATATATTTTTCAGAAAGCATTCAAAGCCATTTTAAAGACCAGTAATGATAATCAATTAAATTATGGTCTTAATTCTGATAAGCAAATTTACAATATAGAGTTAGACATTTAACATCACTTAAGTTTTTGTCATTTCAAAATACATGTCAATTTAAAGCTAACCGGAAACACCTCCTTTTCTTCATCAACTCACTTAGGTTCCTTCATAAGAATTGTTTCCCACCTCGAGAGCTTCCTAAGCATCCCAATAGCTTAGCCAAAATCAACCAAAAGAGGGTTGTTCTAGTTACAGGCAGATTCGGTACTATGCAGGTAAAAAAAAATATGGTTCCAAGTAATATTACTTATGGTTTATGATTGTATTGGACTAGTAGAATGTGTTTATGGTTATGGCTTGAAGTAAAAATATGTGTAGGACAATGTGAGGGTTTCAGCCATAGTGGTTTTATGGGGAGATCATGGTGTTTGGATGGTGTGAAAGATGGAAAATGAAGGTTGGTAATGAGATAAGTATAGCCATGAATTTAAATTAACAAAAACATGAGTTTAGTGTAGTAGGGTGTATTCGGCCATGAAGAAAGGAAAAGGATGGTAAATTTTATGTATGGGTGATGGTAAATGATAGTAGGCGATGAGATGTTAATGGCCATGATGATAATTCAACAAAATTGGAAGTGTAGGAACCATAGGAATATTTGGCCATGGCTTGTGCATGGAGGAATCATGAGGGTTTTAATGCATGAAGGGTAGAAAACAATAATAAATAATGTGATAAACATGGCCATGGCCATGAGCTAGCCAAAGCAAAGGCTTGGCTCAAGGAGGCATGTTCAGCCATTGTAAGGGTTTCAAGGTAGGAAAGGAATTTTAATGTATGGTGGCTATAAAATAAATGTAAGAGATGAATAATGACAATTACATGAAGTTGAAATGAGAAAAGAATAAGTATAATGAAAAGGCCATAACCAGCCAAATGGAATTTATGAAAATTCAATGTTATGTTCCTAAGTGAAAATCAGTTAAAATGGGAGTTTAGAAGAAGTATAGAGAATTTATAAATTTGAGTAATAAGATTTAATTATTTTAATACTATTTTTGCAACTATTAATTTCAAAAAATAAGTGGCGAGTGGTGTTATTGGATTGCTATCCCACACTGTAATTAAGGTAAGGAGCAATTATGAAGTAATGTAGGAAAGCACTGTGTTTGCATGTGGGATATTGGCTAGTTTGAAAGAATTAAATATATGATTACGTTAGTGACAATACCGATATATTACTGAAATATCCAGAACTCAACTTTAATCAATGGTCCAAATTTTACCTTAATTTGAGATTTAAAATATAATATTATATTCTATATGTTATCATGAATTTAAATTATGATTTAATTACCTACAAATTTATTCAATTGATTATTTTAATTATTTAATTTACTAGCCTATAATTTTAAATACTTTGCATGCATAAAAAGCATTGGAAATGTGATTGATTTTTCATTAAAAGTATTTATTGAATTATTTATCCTCAATTATAATGTTCACTATTTTATAGTTATGGATTGACTGAAGATAATTGCTTATTGAAATTATTTGCTTATTACAAATGAAATTGTTTTGAGATTATTACTCCCTGATGATCATGCACCTATTAAGTGTAATGGTTACGAGACTCTAGTCAAGTCCATAACACCCACAATAGGCACAGGACTAGTGAGCACTGTGGATTTATTTCACAATGGCCATTGTAGGATTTAGTAGGAATGTCTTAAGGATGGACATTGGCCCGTATGCGAGTACACTAATTCCTATAGTGATATTGGCATGTGAATCTTGGATGTTAGCTTTCTATAGCGAGTGTTTTAAAGTAAAATGGCTTACTAGAATGATTGATTTTAAATTGAAAATAGTTTTTAATGATTGTTTTAATTGAATTTGAAATACTACTTGTTGAAATGACATTGTTTTAAACGAATGTTTTGCATGAAACAAGTGTTTAAATTTTTTATAAATATTGTAAATAAATGTTTTATTGTATATAGTGGCATAGTACCACTCTTTCATAATTGTTTCCTTACTAAGCGTAAATTCACTCCTCTATTTTCTCTCCCAGACTATTTGTAGTGACATTTCGCTCATTTCAAAGGAGCACAGCTTTTGGGTTCACACAGCATTCCTTTGAGGCTGATATTGAGTCCGTAGAAGGTATATTGTATTTTACATAAGTGTTATAGACATATTTTGTACAGTATTGTATTAGTTTGGGAATGTTAATAATAAGAATTGTCATGTAGTAATGGCTAGAGAAACCGAATCATATGTGTATAGAGTTTATGAATTAAATAATTACATTGCATGTTGGAAATTGATATCCATGAAATTGAATGATATTTTCTTTTTCTGTAAAGTTAAAAATAAAGATACCTGAAATAAGGTATGAGAAGAAAAGATATTGACACAAGCAAACAACCTAACTACTATAAGAAATTAGTAAAGTAAATTGAGAAATTGTACAGAAATCGAGTGTTACAATTGAACC
Organism: Heritiera fomes; assembly: GCA_032173925.1. NCBI lineage: Eukaryota > Viridiplantae > Streptophyta > Magnoliopsida > Malvales > Malvaceae > Heritiera > Heritiera fomes. The sequence goes on from JAPDPM010000017.1 coordinate 2,438,324, forward strand.
ACGCACTTTCAATAGAAATTCCTCTAGTCGGATTTAGATGCCAGGACAAGTGAGGTGCTCTAAAACATCCTTCTATACTCAGCCTAGTTATCTAACAGATTATAGTATCTTTTTCGACACTGTACCTAATTTATGTAATTCATGTTTTTTATGTAAAATAGTATATTTTCGATACCTACACATAGTTTTGTATAGTATCAACTCTTTTATACGAATCTCTTACTAGGCATAAGCTCACCCCCCCCCCCTTCTACCTTATAGATTTACCTGCAGTAGTAGCCAATTGATAAGAAAAGATTCTGATCGGATGCCAATTAGGTTTTGATGTCGTACCTTACAAGTATGGTATTTAGACATTTATTGTACTGTACTTTAGTATGTAAAGGGATGTAAATAGTAACGTGAAGAAGTTCAAATGTCAATCATAGTTTTGTAATTAGGCATTTGTACAGAAAAACGAACGCATATTGTAATTTAGTGTACTAGGACCGATCTGAACTATCAAATGTTGAGTTAGCTAAGTAAGTTTTAGCGTAATGTCAAAGTGAAGACACTGAGCACAACTCAACTGATCAAGTGAAAATGGAAAAATTTAGGTCCAATTTTCAGTAAGCGGACCGTGACGATATCTTAGGCCAAAAGTTTGCGGAAGAAATGGACTCTAATCTTAAGGTTAATAATGCCTCAATGTTAGATTGCTTGATAATTCCAAATGTGCTATAGGTACAAATATACTAGATGCTAATGGATCAACTGATATGGAATAGAAATGGGACCTTAGTGAAAATTTTATTGCTTAAATTAAACCGTAATAAATGCTACAATTTAGTAATCTACATGGTCACTAACAAATGAGTAAGTGAAGTAAAGGAGAAGAAAAATTTGCATGCAAATTTGAGGCTTCGGTAAGTTACGACGTGTCATTTTAGCGACATTACAAATGCCGTTAAAGTATAAAAAACTATGCTGATAATGACCTACTTTTGTCGTGTATACTCCTCTTATCCTTTGTAATAAAGGGGCTGTTTAACAACAATTTTTTCTATTTGTATTTTTGTTATTAGTTGTTTGGAAACAAAATAAAGAAAATATATTTGGCAACCTAGTTTTGTTTCAAAATTAGGAAACAAAAATATAATTTTAAAAATTGCTGAAAATAAAAAATTTGAAAAAGAGTTTTATTTTTAGGCTCTATTTGTTTCTTAGAAATTGACTTTCAGAAAATAATCTCTAGAAAATAATTTTCATTTTCTAAAAAACTAAAGATTTTCCGTTATTTGGTTGAATTGATGAAAAATATTTTTTGTTATTTCTTCGATTCATTGTTTTTTGAATTTTTTTAATTATAATGATTTAACTATTAAAATATTAAAAATTATATATTATTAAAATATTTAAATATTTATTAATATTTCTAAAATAATTATATTTTAATAATAATATTTAATATTAAAATATATCATTATTAAACACATAATAGAAACTATTTCTTATTATTTAAATTAATTTTTTAAAATATTTAACATAATATTACTTCTATAAAAATATTATTTATATTAATTTAATAAGAATAATAACATTTATTGGTAAAACATTAAAATTATTTACACTATTTAAATAATTATATTTTATATTGAAAGTTTTTTTATTAAATTATAACAAAAGTTTATTTATTTATATTTATTATTAAAATGGTAACGTAAATACATTTGTCTATAAAATATAAAAACAATATATCTCTTAAATTAAAAATATTAAGAAATGATTAAAAATATTTGTTTTATACAAATAATCATAATTTTACTGTAATAAATAATATTAATTATTTAAATAATAAAAATATTAGTTATTCTGTTAATATTTATTATTAAATTAATAATATAATACTATATATTATTGAATATTTTGATGTTTAATAATACAAAATTAAAATATTTAAAATTATTATATTAAAAAACTTTGAATGTTAAATTTTTGTATTTTTAAATTTTTAATTAAAATTAAATCACTAATATTTTTATTAATATAATAATATTTTAGGAAGAGATAAATTGAATCTGAGCTTAAAAATTATCCAAGGTCCGGTGAAAGTATGTGAGAACCCTATTTTCCCAATAAATTCCATAAGTTAAAGATTATAGAAATCGAAAAGTAAAAGTTAATCGCTAAGATTTCCAAATAGTAGTGATGCAATTGGAAAATTGGGCGCAGGGCCTACAGAAATTGTTAAGACCTAGAATGACCTCGAAAGAGTAGATTATTGATATTTGAAGATTGATTTACCAATGGTATTAAACTCGTCTCGATTAGAATTTAATTTGAAGTACCAAAGAGAGTTATAGATAATAATGCGCTTTGCAAGGACTGGAGAAAATCGTGACACGGGCCCTACGGGAATTGTTATAATTCGAATTGGAGCAAAATTGTAGATTATCAATATTGAGAGCAAAACTCAAAGATGGTAAGAAAATATCTCAATATTCACCTGTTTGAGCATACTTAAGTTTACGTGCAACAATTTCAAAAATAACGGTTGTGTCCATAACCCGAATAAATATTTTTAAATATTAGCCAACATGGTTTGACTTTTAACCTGTAGACTATTATAGTCAAACCCATGAGTGAAGATGTTACATCTTTTTTCTAATCTGATTAACAAATTCACTTGAAAATGCCAAAAACGACGTGAATGAGCATTGAGGGTGTTTTGGTAATTTCACACTCATGGCAGTCCATCATTGTGATAACTGAAAATTTTCTATTTTTGGTACTAATTATTCGAAAATTTAATTTAATGTAAAGAGATAAGCTAAAGTAAATTAATAAAGTTATTTACGAATATTGGAATATGTTGAATTTCAGTAATTGATAAAGTAATGGATTTGAGAAAGTGTATTGAGGAAATTATTTTGGATATTAAGAGATCCAAATTATAAGAAATAAAAATGAGTATATTTATATACATATATTAATATATTTATGTTATATAAATATATTTTTATATAAGTACATATGTATATTATTATACATTTATGTATATATATATAAATATATATATGAAATATATATTATTATTTTAAATTAAAGTGTATAGATATATATATAAATTATAAATACCAAATATATATCTATATATATGGAAAATATAGTATATTTATATATATAATTATAGTTTGTATTTATATATATATTTATAAATATAAATATATATAAATAATTATTTAAAAAAATGGAAAAAGGAAAACGGGATCAGGATATACTTGATCACCGTTTCTCCTCTGTTACAAACAAAGGAGAAACACAGATGCAGCCGACCCCAATCGGCAATGGGAGAGAAGAGGGAGGAGGGCGAGGGCTACCGCCAGTCAACGAGAAGAGAAGAAGCTACCGACGACAGCAAGAAGGAAAGGAAGAAACGAAGCGGACACATGAAAAGAGAAAGGAAAAAGGAAAAGGGGCAGTGTTGGCCGATTCGGGCATCACCACTGCACCTTCGTCACCAGCGAAGGTAAAAGAAGAGAAGATGGTGACCGACGGCGAAGGGGAAAGGAGAAAAAAGAGGAAGAAAAGGGAGAAAGGAACCAAGCCTACTGCTCTCAGATCCGCTGCAACCGTCGCCGATCTGGAGAGGAGGAGACCGAAAATGGCTTCAGCGCAACCTCGGCTAGCTGTGGAGGGGCTGAACCGGCGGTGATGGAGGCCGATGGAGGCTGAACCGGTGGGAGGATGGTGAATTGGCTGAACCGGCCAAACTGGTTTAAAACGGTCCGAACTAGTTCAGACCAGAAAAGAAAAAGAAAAAAAAGAAAAGGAAAAAGAAAAGAAAAAGAAAAAGAAGGAAAAAAGAAGAAGAAGGAAAAAGAAGAAGAAAAAGAAGAAGAAGAAGAAGAGGGTAAGAAAAATTTATGATAATTTTATTATTATTATTTTGTTGAATAATTTTATAGATTTCTAAATGTGAGTATGGGTTTGAAATTGTAAAAATTATACAAGAACGATTGGAGCATGAACAAATTTGAGAGAGATTTAATCGTCAACTTTGATACTAGGTAAGATACTTTTATAAGATTACGTTAGTATTATATTGTATAGTTTAGAGTTATAATTCTTGATGTTGGATAATTGTTAAAACGTTATGAAAATGATGTCATGATATTGTTAGAATATTGATGAGTTGATATTAGAGTATAGATAAGTGATTACTGGAATTTTGATGAAATGAGTGCTGACGTAATTGATAATTGTCGAACTAGTTGTGGTTTAAGAGTTGAACTACAAGTGGATTTTGTGGATTTAAATGCTTTGGACTATTGTGGGTTATTGGAATTGTTTGCAGGAGATTCCAATTCCTTAAACGTTATGCTGCCGAATTTTAAATAAAAAAAATTGACTCCCTGGTAAATAGAGATTTAGAAAGAACGATTAAAATGATTCACTAAGAAAGATTCTAAAGTACATGGTTGAATTTGAATCTATGCTATAGAGACAAATGAGGTAAATATGAGACACTAGTATTAGCATAACGTTGGGATTATGTACATGTGAGTTGGGATAATTGCCTCACGATGGAAATGGATATTATCCTTGGAGTCATAATTTCAATTTTTGGTCTAATAAGACGATTATGAAATATGACTTACGGTATCTTGTGGAAATGAAATAGATAATAAATGTTGTATAATTAGTGATATGGAATATGAATTGTATTTTATTAAGTAAACTGCTACTTATATATGACATGGTGATTGAGATTGAAGAGAATTGTTTTATGGTAATGTGTGACTGTGGATGATATTAAAATGTAGAAGTTATTGACTTTCTCGTAAATGGAGATTTAGAAAGAACTATTAAATGATTTATTGAGAAAGATTTTAAAGTACATGGTTGAATTTGAATCTATACTATAGAGGCAATTGAGGCAGTTATGAGATGATAGTATTAGCGTAACGTTGGGAATGTATATATGAATTGGGATAATTGTCTCACGATGAAAATGGATATTATTGTTAAAGTCATAGTTTCAATTTTTGGTCTGTTAAGACAATTATGAAATATGATTTACAGTATCTTGGGGATGATATAAAATTATAGATACTATGGATTGATGCAACATTATGATCTTGACAAGAAATGTATTTTTAACGTTCGGTGATTTTATCGAAATTATATAGATATGTATACGTGAGTATGGATAGATATGCATTTTGTTTCAATAGACTATGAATTGATGATAAAAAAGGAAAGTGAATTGATATCTTGGGTGGATGATATTTGGATATGAAAGATGTATTTACACAATATTGTAAGCAAGATGAGAGATCTATGATCTAGTAACATGTGGATGTTATTGAAATACATCTAAATAAATATATACACAAACGCATTGTGAACTCTTAATGACTTGTGAGGACTTGATAGCCTTGCGGTGTTTGTGGTATAAGTTGATGTATAAATACTTTTGAAGAGTGATAGATTATATGTAAATGCATAATGATTAACAAGTTATAATAGTATGAAGGTTACGCGTGAATGACAAATCATGGTTACTGTGGATATAACCAACCTATTTACCTAAACATGTACAATTATATTGAATAAAGGATGAACTATATCTTGGTGTACTCAGTTTCATTCATGCATAGTATATGACTTTCGAAAAATATGTGTTGTTTCAAAAGTGAAAGTATTGTCTTTCAAAGAGATGCATCGAAATCTTTTAAGTAAAAGTAAATGTTTGAAATGAATAGACAGCCACAGACCTTAATGTTTAACACTTGTTTGACATCACTCATGACATGAATAAATTGAGCATAAGATTTAATTATACATTGATTTGAGAAATGATTCTGTTTTAAATGTTTTATTATGTGGACTGTCTTGAAAGATCTGAAAAGAAATTTAAAGCAAAGATTTCAATTTAGAGACGACAGGTACCCTATGGAATGTCTGTGTGGCATATGCCTTTATGGCACAGAGTATGTATATATTGTGTGGTTCTGCCTGTGTGGCATGGAACCCCATTTATACATATTGTGATATGTACATGTAAATGTTGCCTCATGAGACATTTCAGGCTATCCGACAATATTCGTGGACATATTCCTCAATTTCCAGCTGATCAATGGGACTGCGAGGATCTATGATCATAAATAAAGAACCCCTCGAGGGAAACTATCCCATTAATAGCTACAATGGGTTAGAGATGATATGATAACAAAATAAGGATTCATGCCTAGTCTCTCACTAAATGTTAAACGATGTCTAGAGTATGATTTATTATATATGAAACTCTAGACATCATATGTTTTTACAGTATACGTGAAATGATTGAAACTGAATGGTTTAAACATGATTTATATTACGTATTATATGATTTGAGACTTTATATGTTTTAAACCATGTTTATTTGACATGATTGAGATGAAATGATGTACACATGGTTTTATACTACACATGATATGACTTGAGATTATATATGTTTTGAAATGTGTTTTAAAGCATATGTCAAATGATTCTAAACTACATGACTTTCGTACATGATTATGTACTACATGAAACATCATTTGAAATGGATGTTTTATACAGTAAAAATTTTACACGTTACATATTGAATCATGTGATGACAGTACACGTATTGATGTATGATTTGCAGTGATACAAGAATACTTAGTATCATTAGGGCATGATCTAATAAATATTCAAAGAATATTGACTTCTAAATGATACTAGGAGATACACTTGCAGGATTTCATGCATTGCATTAGGGACAGTATAATCCTAATTCAATTATTATATTAGTATCTTACTGAGCCGTAGATTTGCTCACTCCCTTAATTTCACATCTTTTCAGACTATTAGAGTTAAACACCGCCATGAGAGCTTTTGAGTGGGCCTATGGAGATGGTATGTAAACTTGGTACTGGCCCTTGTCTTTCGAACCTACTTTGTCGCTTTTGAGGTATACGCTCTTTATAAATCGCTTGTTTACATGTAAGACTTTAAATTGATGCACAGTACGTATTTAGTTCAAAGAGTCAGGATGTAACTTAGGATCGTGATAAATTATTATATAGGTTCATATAATCATCGAATGCTATTTGAGATGTGATTATGTTGGTTGACTGTATGTTTAAGTTATCAAGGCTAGAGTATAAAGAAAGGATCAGTGAAATTAGTGTAGTGACTACACTGACACTGAATACAAATCTTAAAATGAAAAGGAAAATTTTAGTCTATAAATTTGTAAGAAGAAAAAGTATGAGTATCAAGTGAACATTACTGCCTGCGTGTGACATCCTCGTCACTATCCAAATAACAATTAACTTCTTCTTCAATTAACAAATAAATTGACTAGTTTATCAATATCAATCTTCCTTTTTCTTCAATGCTTTAGGCATTATTATCAAAGTATAATATCTATTTTCACATGAATATAAAATTTTCATATATAAACATGTGTCACATACACCAGGATCTCAAATATTTACATAACATAGTTCCCCAATTATACACAAATGTGATATCGTACTGTACAATAGCCAAAGTAACGACCTACTGATTCTACCTTCAATGACTAGTGGGAAGCGTGTCTCAAAGATATATCAAAAGAAACCCAAAATATGCTCCTCTATCCGGAGCGAGGATTTACTTCAAGTAATCAGTATAAAAATATTTGTAAAGGAGTGAGTTTACGCTCAGTAAGAAATAAATGTAAAGGAGCATACTATGTCACTATATGCAGTTTTCCTGCTTGGTTCTATAATGTCATGTAAAAACCATTGTAAAGCGTATATCAAGTAAATTCTTCAAATATCAAATACTCGTAAAATTAAGTAAATCAATTACTTTCAAATAAAAGTAATTCCATGCTTTTTCAAATAAGCGAGAGACGATTTCTTCCAATTAGATTCATGCACGAAGAAATTCTCGTAATGGAAACCGCAAATATATCCCATAAAGGGATAATCCATGAGAGATATCATAAGAATACCACAAATATATCCCGTAAGGGATAATCTTGAGAGATATCAACTAAATGGCATACCCACGTATAAGCCAGGGATCCTCCCCAAAGCCGAACAAGTAAGAGATGTATGGTCATTGTCTATAGCCCACAGTGCTCACTAGTCAGGTGCCTTATTGCGGGTCTGAGGGCTGGACTAGAGCTCCTCAATCAAGTACAAGTACAAATAATATGCATGCTCTTTCAAGAGATTCATAGTCTCCAAAACATTATTCATATAACCCTTGGCAAATACCATTTTCCTTTCTTGAAATAGGTTTTCAAAACCTTCTTTTCAAATGGGCAGTCGACTAGTCTTTGAGGCAGTCAGCTGCTATACCACATTTTGCTTTATTGAATTTCTTTTCCCTTTTGAAATTCAAATAATTTATTTTTCAAAATACACATAAGGTAGCCGACTGGTCCCAAATAGCAGTCGACTAGTTTTGAAACAGAATGTTTCCCGAGAAAAGGCAGTCGACTAGCCCCCTGGGCAGTTGACTGTTTTTGAAATAGAATGCTTTTGAAAGCATAGCAGTCGATTGGCCCCCTAGGCAGTCGGCTAGTTTTGAAATAGAATCTTTTTCAATAAAAGCAGTCGACTGTCCCATATAGCAGTCGACTGGCTTGTCTCGATTTTCGAAAAACTTCGCTTTGGTTGTCTCTAGGCAGTCGGCTGCTACTTAAGGCAGTCGACTGCTCCTAGCCTAATTGGTACTAGGAGTAGGACCCGAAATGTCACTTTTTCAGCACTAAAACCAACTTGTACTTCCTCCCAAGACAGTTAAAACATATAAAAAGATGCGGACATAGTCACCCTACGTCCGTTACATAAATTCCTTACCTCGATTGCAATTAATCCACAAGCTTGGTTGCACCAACACTTGTCCTTTTTCACTTCTTCAAAGCTGCATAATTCATAAAATTCAACCTTAATAAATATACTCTACTAACTCTATACAACTCCAAACCATCACCAAAATCAACTTAAACCATCTAAATCTTTTACCTTTGCAATTCACTAAAATTTCAGGATTTTACATCTCCTTAATCAGTTGGATTCAACTCTTCATATTACAGACCTGGCTAGAGCTAGTGACAAGGGTCATTTTTCATCAAGTGAGCTTAACGATTTGGTGACGTGAGATGGTGGGTTGTCAATTTGAGAAAATTGAGACTTAGAGGAATTTTTGGAAGGAACGAGAGGGAAGGGCTGGAAAGGGGTTGCCGATTGGGAGAAGATGATGATGAGTCATGGCTTCATTAATTGCATGCTAATCCTCTTTTTCTCATCTCGGCCATTGACCATCTCTTTTGACTCTTGACCGTTTGACCATTCATTTGTTTAAATTCCATTCATATCCCATATCTCATTTATACTTCAAGTTACAACTTTATTTAATTTTTTCAGCTGGAATTCTTCACAAATATGGGAAAAATTATAGGAATTTGGGGATTTCACATTCTCCCCACCTTAGAGAATTTGGTTCTCCAAATTCAAATAAGGATAAGTCTCAAATAATTCTGGATACTTCTCTTTCATCAAGCTCTCTAGCTCCCATATAGCTCCTTCTGTAGTATGGTATTGCGAAAGAGCTTTGACTAATGGGATTATCTTAGAACTTAGCACCTTATCTTTTCTATCCAAAATCTGAATCGGTTTCTCCATAAAACTCATGTCTTCCCGAATCTCCAAGGGCTCATACTCAATAACATGAGATGGATCCGGATTATACTTCTGAAGCATTGACACATGAAAGACATTGTGTACTCCCGATAACTCCGGAGGTAGTGCCAACCTATAGGCCACCTCTCCAACACGATCTAGAATCTCAAATGGTTCAATGTAGCGAGAACTCAGCTTACCTCGCCGGCCAAATCTCATGATCCCTTTGGATGAAGAAACTTTCAAAAACACATAGTCTCCAACCAAAAACTCAAGTGGTCTCCGTCGAGCATTCACATAGCTCTTTTGTCGACTCTGGGCCGTATTAAGCCTTTGACAAATCAACTTAACATCCTCATAGGCTTGCTCGACCAAATCTGGAGCCAATAACCTACACTTGCCCACTTCTTCCCACCCAATTGGAGATCGACACCTTCTACCATATATGGCCTCATATGGTGCCATCCCGATGCTTGCATGGTAGCTATTGTTATACGTAAACTCAGCTAATGGCAGATGGTCGTCCCATGAGCCTTTAAAATTCAAAGCACAAACTCTTAACATATCCTTAAGCGGCTGAATAGTGTGCTCGGACTGCCCATTAGTCTGCGGATGAAAAGTTGTGCTAAAATTCAATTGAGATCCCATGGCCTCCTGAAAATGCTCCCAAAAATGAGAAGTAAACCTAGAATCTCTATAAGACGTAATGCTTACTGGAACTCCATGTAGTCTTACAACTTCTCTTACATACAAGTCTGCCAAATTACTAAGTGTGTCTGTAGACTTCATAGGTAGGAAGTGAGCTGACTTTGTTAACTTATCCGTGATCACCCAAATACCGTCATGATTCCTCTTGGTCCTGGGCAATCCCATAATAAAATCCATCATAATGTGCTCCCATTTCCACATAGGTATAGGTAGAGGATGTAGCAATCCTGCTGGTCTTTGGTGTTCTACCTTAACTTGTTGGTATATGAGACACTTTGCCACAAACTCAGCTATGTCTCTCTTCTTCCCAATCTACCAATACACATTGCGAAGATTGTGATACATCTTCATATTTTTCGGGTGTAATGTGTACTTAGTGGAGTGTGCTTCTGTCAAGATTAGCTTCCCCAACTCATCATCAGTAGGAACACATATACGATTATTAAATCTCAAAATCCCAACATGACCCATATTGAACTCTGATGGTATACCAGACTGAATCTGATTCATAACCTCAATACATTGATCGTCTTCCTTTTGAGCAATCTGAATTCTGTCCATGAGCTCCGACTCAATCATCAAACTAGCCATCATTCCAAATTGCTCATAAGGCATAACATTTAAATTGAGGCTTGCAAACTATTCTAACAGCTCATATTCTCTTACCATCATGTAAGACAGCACACTTACATGCTTTCGACTCAAGGCATCCGCCACCACATTGGCTTTCCCTAGGTGGTACAAGATCTCACAATCATAATCCTTCAGAAGCTCGAGCCATCTTCTTTGCCTCATGTTCAACTCCCTTTAAGAGAACAGATACTTCAGACTATTATGATCCGTAAAAATCTGAAATCTCTCACTATACAAGTAATGCCTCCAAATCCTTAGAGCAAATACTATTATAGCTAACTCCAAGTCATGAGTTGGGTAGTTCTTCTCATGGTCCTTTAATTGTCGCGAACCATAGGCAACTACCTTACTATCCTGCATTAGTACACATCCCAAACCTTACCTTGATGCATCACTATACACCAAAAATCCTCTAGATCCACTAGTAATGGCGAAGATAGGTGCAGTCGTCAGCCTACGCTTCAACTCTTGGAAACTTTGCTCACAGGCATCATTCCATTCAAACTTTATTTCCTTGCGTGTCAAGTGCGTCAATAGAGCAGCTAATCTTGAAAAACCCTCTACAAATCTTCGATAGTAGCCAGCTAAACCCAAGAAACTCCTAATCTCTGTCACTATCTTCGGTCTCTCCTATTGAACCACAACTTCAATCTTTGATGGATCGACCGAAACTCCATCTTTACTAATTATATGACCCAAAAAGGAGAAATGATCTAGCTAGAAATCACACTTAGTTAGCTTCGCATACAATCTTCGATCTCTGAGGGTTTCTAAAACTATCCTCAAGTGCTGCTTATGCTCTTCCCGAGACCTCGAATACACCAAGATGTTATCGATAAAGACAATGACAAACTGGTCCAAGTACGACTTGAACACATCATTCATCAGGTTCATAAAAGCTACGGGTGCATTGGTTAGGCCAAATGGCATCACCAAAAACTTATAATGGCCATACCGTGTCTTGAATGTTGTCTTAGGGATATCTTCACTCCGAATCTTCAATTGGTGATATCCTGACCTCAAGTCTATTTTGGAAAAGACTTGTGCCCCCTTGAGCTGATCAAATAGATCATCAATTCTGGGAAGATGATACTTATTCTTGATTGTCACCTTATTCAACCATCGGTAGTCTATGCATAGTCTCATACTGCCATCTTTCTTCCAGACAAATAGCAAAGGAGCACCCCAAAGGGATACGCTGGGTCATATGAGTCCCTTATCTAGTAACTCCTGAAGCTGCTTCTTCAATTCGTCCAATTCCATTAACGCCATCCAATAGGGTGATCTCGAAATGGGCTCGGTCCCCTGCACCAAATCGATAGTGAACTCCACTTCCCTATCCGGAGGAAGTCCTGGAAGATCGTCTGAAAACACCTCGAAAAATTCCTTGACTATCGAAATTTCATCAAGTTCAAGACGTTTCTGATCTACGTGCACCACATATGCTATAAACCCTTCGCATCACAAGTATATTCTATTACTTCAATTTCAAATAATTAAATCAATAAACATACTTTTGTATTAAGTATTGGCAAAATTTACAACATAGCTAACGGGAGAAGAGAAGATCACACTCTTAGCATGACAATCTAGCATTACATGATTCTTAGCTAACCAATCAATTCCCAAAATAACATCAAACCCATACATATTCAATAGGATTAGGTTAGCTATTGATTCTCTTTCTCCTACCCGTAGCTTACAATTACTATATACTTTGTCCGTCATTTGAGATTCCCTAAATGGAGTACTTATTTGCAGTAATTGTCCTAAAGGTTCAGGCTCAATAATTAATCTCATAGCAACCACAGGAGAAATAAAAGAGTGCGTAGAGCCTGGATCAAATAAAGCAAGGACATATGTATCATTAAGGTAAATCTTACCCTGAATCATCTTAAATGAAGCATCAGCGGATTCCTTATCAATGGCAAACACCCGACCCTGAGTCACGGGTGCCTTTCCTTTTTCTGCCGCTGTGGCCTTACGTTGGGGTTGGGTGGTCTTAAACTGTGGTTGAGGGGCCTTCTCTGATCCTTCGGACGCCCTCTGATTTATCTTGGAACAATCCTTAATCCGATGTCCCTGTTCATCACACCAATAGCAAGCCCCACTCGCAAACCAACAAGGCTATAACCCATGGAATTTCTCGCAATGCTCACACCTCGGCATTGTACTCTTCAGTGAGCTAGCACTACTGCTAGCTGGATGTCGAGATCTCTCATCACTTATCTTGATCTCGGTGGGTCTAGGAGTTCCTGTACCATAATCATCATAACTCCTTATTTAGCATAATTCCATATAACCATTTAATGAAGACAAAGGTCATTTTCTTATAGTTTATTTGCTTACCTATTGAGGCTCTATCATAAGGCCTACTTCTCCTAGATGGATATCAATCACTCAAGGCTATTTCATCTGACTTCCGTTTCATCGGTTCTTTACCTTTATTTCTAGCTCGAAAGTCAGCCTGATGAAACTCATAGTCTTGCTCACACAGTTGAGCCTTACGGACTGCCTCTCTATATGTAGTGATATCCAAGGGATATAACTTAGACCTAATGGAAGGTCTCAATCCCTCCATAAATATGTAGGTCTTATGCTCCTCTCTTCACAGCACCTCTGGATCAAACCTGCTCTGTGTAATAAACTTAGACTCGTACTGACTGACCGTCATGTTTCCTTGAGTCAATTTCAGAAATTCAACTTGCAATCTCTTCTAAGTAGTATGTGGGACGTATTGTTCATTGAATGCTTCCACAAACATATCCCACGTTACCTCTGAATGTCTAGCCTCTAACACTGTCTGGGTGGCCTGCCACCAAGGTTTTGCCTCATCCACTAACATATAGGCAGCCAATCCCACCTTTTCTTTCTCCGTACATGTCATATACCCAAATGACCTGGTGACCGCTTTCATCCAATTTTTCGCAGCCAACGGATCACTATCTCCCTTAAACTTGGGCGGATCCAGCTTCTTAAACTCTTTGATCAAAGTCACACTGCAGTAAGCTATGGGATCCCGCCTCTCATTAACTGGGGCTGGTGGGGGTTGTACCGTAGAAGTAGGAGGTACAGTAGGTGGAGCTGTCGGTACACTTGTGGCCATGTTCGGGAAGTTAGACATAAACTGCATGAACATCACAACCATGTTCTCCATGTGTTTCTCCATTTTCGCTAGCCTTGTATTCGGGCTATGCAGTAGAGATGGAGGAAAAGACTATGTTGGGGGCAGTTCAGCACGACCCCGTCCTCGTCCTCGTCCTCGTCTAGTACCCCTCCTTCGAGCACTCATTCTGTTAGTATTACCACCAAATAACAAGATTTAGTATACCCTTAAACCGTTATACTATACATAATCATGTAGACTAGTACAGTACATTGGGGAAATACTCTAATTCTAGTTTATTGACATCAATAAACTTCAGTCAAATCAGCTCTGATACCAATCTGTGACATCCTTGTCACTATCCAAATAACAATTAACTTCTTCTTCAATTAACAAATAAATTGACTAGTTTATCAATGTCAATCTTCCTTCTTCTTCAATGCTTTAGGCATTATTATCAAAGTATAATATCTATTTTCACATGAATATAAAATTTTCATATATAAACATGTGTCACATACACCAGGATCTCAAATATTTGCATAACCTAGTTCCCCAATTATACACAAATGTGATATCGTACTGTACAATAGCCAAAGTAACGGCCAACTGATTCTACCTTCAATGACTAGTGGGAAGCATGTCTCAAAGGTATATCAAAAGAAACCCAAAATGTGCTCCTCTATCCGGAGCGGAGATTTACTTCAAGTAATCTGTATAAAAATATTTGTAAAGAAGTGAGTTTACGCTCAGTAAGAAATAAATGTAAAGGAGCGTACTATGTCACTATATGCAGTTTTCCTGCTTGGTTATATAATGTCATGTAAAAACCATTATAAAGCATATATCAAGTAAATTCTTCAAATATCAAATACTCGTAAAATTAAGTAAATCAATTACTTTCAAATACAAGTAATTCCATGCTTTTCAAATAAGTGGGAGACGATTTCTTCCAATTAGATTCATGCACTAAGAAATTCTCATAATAGATACCGCAAATATATCCTGTAATGGATAATCCATGAGAGATGTCATAAAGATACCACAAATATATCCCGTAAGGGAGAATCCTAAGAGATATCAACTAAATGGCGTACACACGTATGGGCTAGAGATCCTCCCCAATGCCAAACAAGTAAGAGACGTATGGCCATTGTCTATAGCCCACAGTGCTCACTAGTCAGGTGCCTTACTGCGAGTCTGAGGGCTGGACTAGAGCTCCTCAGTGAAGTACAAGTACAAATAATGTGCATTCTCTTTCAAGAGATTCATATTCTCCAAAACATTATTCATATAACCCTTGGCAAATACCATTTTTCCTTTCTTGAAATAGGTTTTCAAAACCTTCTTTTCAAATGGGTAGTCGACTGGTCTTTAGGGCAGTCGACTGGTCTTTAGGGCAGTCGACTGGTCTTTAGGGCAGTCGGCTGCTATACCACATTTTGCTTTATTGAATCTCTTTTCCCTTTTGAAATTCAAATAATTTATTTTTCAAAATACAGATAGGGCAGTCGACTGGTTTTGAAACAGAATGTTTCACGAGAAAAGGCAGTCAATTGGTGTCACAGCCTGTGACCCTATTTTTCACCTTATTCTATATATCTTATTTGGTTGGGCTGTCTGCGATACTTTACTTTTCTTTTACATATAAACAATTACATATTAAATTATAATATGAATTACATCCCCTATTTTAATTCATAAGGAAGTAGTACTGTAGATAAGTCTAAATACAGAAAATAAATAACATACCTTATTAAATAAATCAAGCTGTCACATCGTCCCCAAATGCACAGTCGAAGTCCTTTAGATGTCAGACTCTTAGTCCTCAAAAACTTGAAATGTTAATATTAAGGGGTGAGCAAACCACGGCTCAGTAAGGGAATTATATGCCTCACTTGATACTCAGCTATCTATATGCTGAAAAACTTTTTCATTTTTTTCCTATGGGCTCTAGGCTCGCATGTAGGAAGGATACTACAATCGGCTAGGGATCAGGATGGAGTAAGGTAGGTATTTTGAAATACCTATCTTGTCCCGGAACCTAGAAGCAACTGTAAAGAATAATTTCCTTTTCGTTTGGAATTTTAATCCTTTTTTACCTTTTTATTCCATAACATTTTCATATTCCTTTCAAAATAATGCTTTTATAAAATAAAGCATTTAAATAAAGTAACTAATATTCATATATTTTTTGAAAAGAATATTAGTTAAATTCTCATCATTCTCATTTAAAACTTATTTCATGTTTTACTGTACAACCATAATTAGTACAATACTTTAAATAGCAAAATCAGCTATTAAATCCTTTTTGTATAACATATATATCATTTAAATCTAATATTCAATTTAAAAATTAAAATAAGAATATTAGATTTATTTTCCTCCTCTTTCCTTTTTGAAAACATATTACATGTTCATATCACATGTCATATGAAGATCATCTCGTAGTACTAAAATCAATACTAAAATAAGCATTATGTAAAATGCTGTAAATCACTTTCGTTTAGCTTATCACATATCATGTAAAACGTTTACATTTAACATATAACATATCATATAAAACATTTCTCATATATGGAGACTTAGGCACGCACGCCCAACCCGTCCACTGGGTCGTTACTCATATCATGCTAAAGACCTCGAAGGGTATAAATAATCATGTCAGATCTATGGCCATAGTTTATAATTGTTCTCGGCGGATCACTGATCAGGTGTCGACCGGGACTACATATCACATATCACATATTACATATCATATGTCACATATCAGCATGATAGGATGCTATCTAGTCCCAAAACCGTATTTCTCATCATAAAATAACCTTTATGGAATTTATAAAAATATATAATTTCATAATTTAAAACCATAAAAGTTATAAAATCATTTAGTGAATATTTAAGAAATATATAAAAAAATATTCACTTTATGTCTTTTCATTTTCCATCTCATATTACGTGTAATTTACATATCAGAAGAATTTTCGGTGATTTCATTATCACCATTCTCGAAAACATGAATATTTTAAAATCACTTTCATTTTATTCATGTTTTTATGGAAAATATTCATTTTCTCGAGTTTCGTGGTTGAAAATCATTTCTCGTGAAATAAAATCATTTATTATGATTTTATGAAATTTTCTAGAAATTTTCAATAATTTTCAATAATTTTTCGGCAGTATAACGGCTGCCGATTGGCTAGCCTCCTGCACGGAAAATACAGTTTATAATTTCAACCGGTACTTCACCACAATTTTCCAACCAATCATTCATCGCAATATTTTCATAAATATTTTCATAAAATACTTCATAATTAAAATCATGCAGACTGAATATCCTTACAGTGCTGCACATGCATCCCTTACCTGTTTCGGGTCGACGACTTCCCTGTTACGCCAAACGAAATCCGATTATTTATGCTGTAAAATAATTTTATCAAAAATTGCTGTTAATTATTCTCATAATTTCTACAGTAATTTCCATGTTCAACCCATAAAATTGCAGCATAATAATAATAGTCTAAAATGCTGATGGCTGAATGCCTTCATAAACCCCTTTCTTATGGTGATTCATCTATTCATCCTCAATCTCATTTATGCATGTCTATTATTTCTTTTATTTCCCTTCTCAATTAATTTAGGAAATATTTCTACTCATCCTTAACTATTTTTCTTTAATCATCAATCATACCATTGATATGAGAATCTCTCTTAAATAATACCTTATCCAATTTTTCATATCTTATACTATGAAAATTACATATCTATCTATATATATATATATATATATATATATATATATTCTTCCAACATATACATTATCATGAATCAACACTTCTTCCTTGTCGTTATAACTAGATCCCTTAAAATAAGAAATTTATTGTTATTAATTTTTTTACTTTCCTTTTCCCTTTTTTTTTTAGCTCCATTTCTTTTCCTTTCTTTTCTTTTCCTTTACTGCCGTAGCTCCCTTTGTATTTCTTTGTTGCCGTGAGTTTTCCAATTACCGAGTTTTCATGGCTTTTCATCCTTTTTTTTCCTTTATATTTATCATTTAATCACTTAGAAATTTAAGTAAACATCATTTATGCAGAAAAAATTCATCACCATTATTCCATCCATGACTTGGCCGAAATACCCACTTCACACCACTTCTAATTTTCTGCAATTTGTCACTAGAATCACAATTAAATCAAGTTCTTCTCATTATCTACTGTCAATTTCTACCCAAATCATAACAAAATCACAACAACTTCCCCTACGCCTAGACCATTGCCGAACCTCCCTGTTTCTTCTACCTCAAATTTCATTTCAATCAAAGCTCATAAGCCAACTTCCCATGCATGAATAAATCTTAAACCATAGTTAAGATCAATTAAAACATCTTCAACCCATCTTACCTTAATTAACCGAGCAACACAGCCCCCAAACCAGTGCAAATCGTTTCATGTCAGCCCTTCCAATTCTAGCCATATGATGATCTTAAGGTGAGGGAGAGGTTTAGTGAAGAAGATGGGATGATCAAATGAAGAGAAAATGAGGTTGGCATATGAAATCAAAATAAAAAATTCATGGAGAACGAAAGGAAAATTCGTGGAGCAGAACTGGGCAGAGGAAATCGGTGGATGGATTCAAAAAATGGCTAAGCTTTGGTCTTATATTATTGTTATTTCATCCAATGGGAAATAGCCACTTGTCTCACTAATTAAATTTCCTTTTTACAATCATTTATTTACATTTATACCACAATCATATCAATAAATTTTCAATTTCAGAATTTAAGTTTTATTTTAAGTAGATTTGATTTATCTAAGTCTATAATGGTCAAATATTGACCATTTGGCCAATCCTCCCACGTTAAATAATCATTTTGCTCTTAGTGAACCACAACATTAACGGTTTTGCCATTAAGCTTCCGTTTTCGTAAAAACCGTGCAAACGAATTCCAAAAACTATGATTCTAGCACCAGTAAATCACATTTAATGTAACTTAATGAATGAAGGTGGTTTCGTTGCGGCGTGGTGCACCAATAATGAAAAATTATGGTTTTACACTTACGAACCGCCAGCGAAATTTTTCGATTAAACCACCTTTTTCAATCAATCTTTTCACACTATAAAATTTCCTTTTTTTAAATAAATTATCATGATATTTTTACTTTGTCCCAACTCATTTCCTTGTGGGCGTAATTTACGAAAATCCTCTTGAGACATAACCGTCATTTTCCAATTTGTTTTTCAAAATTCTCAAAATAATTTCAAATGATCCCAAAATTATTTTTATGCCTCCAGATATTTATTTAATATTTATTTCACCTTCTAAACATCGTATTTCATTTATATTCTCAATAAAACAGTAAAATTCAAGGTGGGGCCCACATACCTAATTCACTTAATTTCACCAAATAAACTTTATTTTAATAATTAAATAATTACAATTATCTTGTACAATGTAGTAGAATCAGGTTTTACAACTGGCCTCGTGGGCAGTCGGCTGTTTTGAAACAGAATGCTTTTGAAAGTGTAGCAGTCGACTGGCCATCTGGACAGTCGGCTGGTTTTGAAACAAAATGCTTTTTTAATAAAAGCAGTCGACTATCCCATATAGCAGTCGACTGGTTTGAAACAGAATACATTCTGGGAAAATGGAAGTCGACTGGCTTATATAGCAGTCGACTGGTTTGTCTCGATTTTCGAAAAACTTCGCTTTGGTTGTCTCTAGGCAGTCGGTTGCTACTTAAGGCAGTCGGCTACTCCTAGCCTAATTGGTACTAGGAGTAGGACCCGAAATGTCACTTTTCCTGCACTAAAACCAACTCGTACTTCCTCCCAAGACAGTTAAAACATATAAAGACATGCGGACATAGTCACCCTACGTCCGTTACATAAATTCTTTACCTTAATTGTAATTAATCCACAAGTTTGGTTGCACCAACACTTGTCCTTTTTCACTTCTTCAAAGCTGCATAATTCATAAAATTCAACCTTAATAAATATACTCTACTAACTCTATACAACTCCAAACTATCACCAAAATCAGCTAAAACCATCTAAATCTCTTACCTTTGCAATTCACCAAAAATTCAGGATTTTAGATCTCCTTAATCACTTGCATTCAACTCTTCATATTACAAACCTAGCTAGAGCTAGTGACAAGGGTCATTTTTCGTTAAGTGAGCTTAACGATTTGGTGACGTGAGATGGTGGGTTGTCAAGATGAGAAAATGGAGACTTAGAGGAGTTTTTGGAAGGAACGAGAGGGAAGGGCTGGAAAGAGGCTGCCGATGGGGAGAAGATGATGATGAGTCATGGCTTCATTAATTGGATGCTAATCCTCTTTTTCTCATCTTTTGACTCTTGACCATCTCTTTTGACTCTTGACCATTCATTTGTTTAAATTCCATTCATATTCCATATCTCATTTATACTTCAAGATACAACTTTATTTAATTCTTTCAGTTGGAATACTTTACAAATATGGGAAAAATTACAGGAATTTGGGGATTTCACACTGCGAGTCGTGACAATCATGCATTAAAAATCAAAGATTTGACTATTTTTAGTTATATAAATATAATATCCATGATAATAAAAATAATTAAAATTATTTTGAATAGTTTAGAAATGTGTTATATAGTTTAGGTCATAAAGGGTATTATGAAAATTTTTAAGGAGCAAACTTGTAATTTGGCTTATAAGATATTTAAATATATTAAATATATTTAAAACAAAAATATCATCCCTCCCAATTAATTTAGCCGGCCATGGTTAGTTAGGAGAGAGAAAGCTTTATTGTTTTAAGGTTTTAGAGAGGGAAAGCTCGTAAAACCCTAGTATACAAGCCCCAAACTGAAAAGTGACCTAAAGCAAAGTTGTTCAGCTTGACGAGCTCTACAACATACTTTAATTTGGTGTGTTGGAGTAACCATTTGAAGGGTGAAAAGCAAGCTCAAAATTCAGCCACAAGGAAGGTAATAGAGAGAAATTTTAGTTCTTGTTCAATTTAACTTATGTGATAGATCTATAGTTGTTTAGCATGTTTGTGGTGTTAGATTGAAACAAATCTATGTGTAAAGCTTCCTAGTGAATTTGGTTAAGTTGGGGTTTAATGGCTAACTGATTTGTTTACTACCAAAATGACAAAGATTAATGTTTAGAGCATAAGAAACAATATGATAAATTCAAATTCAAAAAAGGAAGTATTTTTACACTAGTTGTAGCTTTGGATCCAGTAGAAAGTAGACCAGAAAAGCCATCGTATTAGAAAATATGGAAGATCTTTAAGTGTACTAAATTTTTAGTAAAAGGAATATGGACAATTAACTATGTTTAAACTGTTTTCTGTAGCTTTAAAGTAGATTGGGTTGAGATTAGAGAATAGGCAAATATATGCTTGCCTATTAGCATTGTGCTACTATTTTGACTATATGAGTGGCATTAACACTGTATTAGTAAGGAATATATATAGATGTAAGAAGGTATCATGATTGCATTTGACTAGTTTTGGTTTATTTAAAAAAAATGAAATGAAGTGTGTTGATTTAATGTTTTAAGGTAGGATAGGTGCAAGTATGGTATATGTAGGAAGATATACTGATTTCATATTCTTGAATTTTATGGTTTTAATGCAAGAATGATGTCTTAATATGATCGGCATTTGAAAGATGGCGTTTAAATGATGATTTGATTTGGTTAGTATAGGAAGGTATATAGAAAATGAGACATTTTGTAAATGAATTGGATTGGGAAAATATTGATTGTATTGTTTTGAACCTATAGGAGGTCTCAATTTTAGAAAGCTTATGCTGCCAAAATTTGAAAAATGGTTTTAAAAGGAAAGTAATTGTTTTGAAAAAGATCATGATTTGAAAAGAAGTATTTGAACGATAGATTTAATATTGGTTTCAATGAATAAATTTTAAAAGTATTGGATCTGGTTTAAGTGAGTTAAGTATACATATGGAATACAAAGGCTTTGTAATGATAAAAGTTATTTAAGGTATTAGATTTATGGCAATGAAATGCTTTGAAAGTATATGATGGGTTTTGTAGGAAATGATTGGAAGTTACATTAAATTCCAAAGGTTTAAAGAGGTTTATAAGACATTACTTAAAAAGTGAAAGGCAACGTAATGTTTTAAGTAATTGATCACTCATAAAAGTATTGTCTCTCATGCATGAGAGTTTTCGAATCTGCATGATTTCATGAGCTTTGGTTTTAAAATGATGTTTCAATGTTTTACGATAACTCAATTTATGTTATCAAATGCATTCCTGTTTGTAAAGTACATAATTGAAGGATTTAATCGCTTCGGAAGAAATTGATATTTTGAAAGATTTTAATTAATTTGAAACTTGATTTCCAAATTATTTGTACTTAGAATGTGTCATTGTTCTATGTTTGAAAAAGAATATATATATATATATATTATTGGAAATGGAAATCAAGCAAAATGATTTTGAGACATTGTACTTTTCTTTAACTGCCTGTTGGAAATCATGCCGTAATGAACTGTATCATTTGCTCTATGACCTTGTGCAAGTTTGCAGCCACCCCTATATCACCTGCTTCGTGGTACCATGGGGTATATCGTTTGCTTATTGACCCTCATCACATCATTATCCATCCCAAATGTCACTTGATGAGTGTACACTATAGACCCCTATTGACTATGGCCATATGTTTGATTATTTACTCCTTACTTGGGATAATGAAACCACATGATTCCATTGGGATGTTACCTTGTCTCTATATTTATTATTTAATAGAAATATGATTGCTATCGATTTGAATTATATTGTCTATTGAACTGTATCACTTTAATTGTTATCGATTTGAGTTATATTGTCTATTGGACTGTATTGTTTTAATCGTTATCGATTTGAAATATAATGTCTATTAAACTTTATCGCTTGATCATTATCGATTTGAATTGCCTATTGAACTTTATCGCTTTGGTTGCTATCAATTTGAACACTAGGTTATGGATTTGAAATGAAATGTTTACTAATTGAATTGCCATGGTTTTTGATTGAATTTCAAACTTCATTGTTTTAAAGACGCATGAATGCATTCTTAGTCAACCACCCTTAGGATCTTTATAGTCTAAGTGTTAGGAAACTGGGACATAGAGGTGTTCCTAAGCATCCTTCCTAAAATACCCTTGAATTCCTAATGGACTATGGAGGACACTTGCCCCGAGTCTATGAAAACCGAGAATTTTCTAAATAAGTATAAGGTATCCGAAAAATTTAATTTCGACAAATTGAAATCCAAATTAAATAAGAAATAAAAAGGAAAATTAAATTGGAAATAATAAATGAAGGAGAAAATTTAATTTGGATAAATGGAAATCCAAATCAAATAAGAAAATGGAGAAATTTATTTGGATATTGAGAAATCCAAAAATTTGAGAAAAATAAAAATGTGTATATACGTTATTATTAATTAATAATTATATTTATAAATATATAAATATAATTATTTAAAAAAATGAAAAAAAATGAAACAGAAGTGGGAATCGGGGAACATGATTCCCACATTTCTCTTCTGTTAACTAAAACAGAAGAGAAGCAAATAGAGAAACAATGGAGAGCCGACCGATGCGGGGAGGAGGGAGAGGCAGCGACGCCGTCGGCAAGCCAAGGAAAGGAAACCGACGCCGCTAACGACGGTGGGAAAGGAAAAAAAAAGAAAACAGAAGTGAAGCAAAAATAGGGAAGAATCGAAGAGAAAGGAAAAGGGAAATCGACGGTGTCGGCCGATCCAGGCACCGCCACCGACGCCACCGACGAGGGCTAACGAAGGAAAGAGAGGCCACCGGCGGTGAAAGAAACGGCGGAGGAAGGAAGAAACGGAGAAGAAAGGAGTCGAAACCCACGTCGCCAGATCCGACGCCGTCGCCGGTGATGGGGCGAAGCCAAGGCCAGATCCGATGTCCCTGCAACCGTGGCTAGCTGTTGGGTGGCCGAACTGCCGGAATAGGTGACCGCCGGTGACCGAACCGGCCAGCAAGAGTTGAACCGACCAAGCCAAGCTGAACCAGCGAACCCAACCCGAATCGACTCGACCCGGCCCGGTTCAAAAAAAAAAAGAAAAAGAAGAAAAGAAAAGAAAAGAAAGAAAGGAAAAAGAAGAAAACAAAAGAAAAAGAAAAAGGAAAAGGAAAAATAAAAGGAAGGAGAAGAAGAAAGAAAAGGTAAGAAAAATTGAGGAAAAATAAATTATTGATGTTATTGAATAATTTTATTGTCACATGTTCACGTAAGTGCATTGGTGTTGTGAAAACTGTAGCAAAAGTGACAGCCGCGATTGGTGTTCGACGATGCTGGTAGCTCTTCAAGGCACTAAGCTTCAACACCAAGTAAGATACTATTATAAAGCATTAGTAGCATTATATTATATAAGGGATATGATTTTATATAATGCATTAATGGAACAATTCTAATGGAATTGTGATTTTTTTCTGATGCATTGATGTAATTGATGTTAAAAAAATGCTAAGAGGACCCACAACTGATGGTGGGGGTCTTAGTAAGAGATAAAGAAAATGTGAGAATCAACGGCTGTAGTTATAAACTGTGTTTTCCGTGCAGGAGGTTTAGTAAAAACTAAGCCGTTATGCTGCTGAAATTTTAGGAAAATATTTGAGGAAAAAGATTAAGTTTCTCACATAAATGGAATCTTGAAAATAATTATTGAAAATAAACATTAAAAGGACTTTATGGTATTACCGGAAAAGTCTGATATTTAAATCGATGAGAAGATAGATCGTTGAAAACGATAATGTGATGAATTATATGGTTTAAACCTTATAGAATCGATAAATCAAGTAATTTTAATATCACAAATGGTATCAAGTTGAGATTGAAGTGAAATGATTTATTAGACGGATCACAGATAAAAGTGATGATAATTATATGATATAGCTTGGAAGAGAAGATCACAGTTGAAATTTTGATGGTCGAGTGATTGAATTATGAAACTATTAATGGAGAATGATTCTAGAATTTATCGAATTGATCTCTTGATCTTGAAATAGTTCCGAATGTGATGATTTGATTAATTCAAAAGGTCGATGCTGAAAGGATTTCACAGTATCACACCATATTGTTGGATATATGTGAGATAATCAACGAACCTATACTAGTGGTATGGGTCTTAGTATTACTACCGTGGTACAATATGGATAGTTATTATACTGAGTCATAACGAATGTATAATGTATGCAGACATAATTCTATTGAAATTGAGGTTGAATTACGACACAATCCGATCATTTATAGATTTAAATAAATGAGTGATGAAATATGCGAATATATGGTTTACTTATAACCATAGAATAGGCCTTGAATAATAATATTTGACAATTTCATAATTTCAATATTAAATTATACAGGCCATATGAAGAATTGATTGGAGGATTGTGATCTGATTTTGTGATAGTGAATGAAATTGAACCTCAAGTCGATAATTATGAAAAAGGATATTGAATACCGAATGGTTTGAATATCAAGTGAATTGATTATTGAATAATTGGAGTACTAAGCAATTTGAATCTCGAATGAAATGAATATTGAATGATTTGAATATTGATTTATTGATTTGACAGAGAGAAAGTTTTAAAAGAATAATTGATGGTGATAAAGTTAGACAAATTGCTTCACCGTATTAGATGAAAATATTACTTATATCGATATTGGAAAATAATATCAAATTTACCTATTAGGTATGATCTGATTGAAATCAAAAGGATGGAAATGAGAGAATTGGATTATAGTTAACACTATAATTAAACAATATGTTTTACGAAGATGATAGTTCATTATTTGAAAACTCATGATTGAATCTGCATCGCATTTAAGCGTGCCTTCTTATAACTTGAAACATTATAATAATGTTTATATGAATACTGTAAAGTATTGTTTTGTTTTGAAATGAAAGTATATGATATATATATATATTGATATATGAAGTCTCATACAGAATTTTACCATATGCTTTACATTATATTGAAAAGAAAGCTATATATTTAAATGTTTTATGAGACTGTAGGCACCCTAAAAGAATTAAATTCAATAAAGCATAGTAGAAACCGCCTAATTGGAGCTTTGCTCATTAGGCAGAGAGATGCTTGTTCGACAATAGTCGTGGACAAGTCTCAGTCACGCCTGATCAGTGGGGCTGAGAGAGATGAGGTCTATGACCATAGATAGCGCCCTAGTAGGTTTCTAGGGGACGATGACATGATTTTCACTGCTAGCTATAGTGATTTAAGTCTTTATTGATAGAGAGATGATAGGGATCTAGCCTAGTCTCTAACCGATATGATATGAAGTCTAGAGTATGATTTTATTGATATGAATTCTAGACTTGACATGATTTATACTGTACATGAAACAAGTTTGAAATGAAATATGTCTTGAAACAGTACATGTTTTAAACATATTTTAAAAAGCCCATGAGATATTATTTCGACACTTATATGATTTATATCTGATTTTGTGTCGAACATGGCATGATATGCGGTCTAGAGTGTAGTTTGATTTGATATGATACGAACTCTAGACCTGATATGATTTACAGTATATGTTTTAAAAGTACATGATAAATGATTTCGACACTTACATGATTTACATACGATTTTGTGTCGAATTTAAAATGATATACAGTCTAGAGTATAGATTGATTTGATATGAACTCTAGACTGATATAACTTATAGTAAATGAAAATGTTTTAAAACCGCACATGTTTTAGACATGCTCTGAAAACGAATACATGAATTGAAATTGAACATGTTTCTATCATGCCTTAAAGGCAAATTTGAAATGAATTGAAAATTCATATATTGAGCATGTTCTAAAGTATATATGATATGATTTGAAATGATAGCGATTTATACAGTAAAATTACAAACATTGCATATTAAACCCTGACATGATAATATGCTTAGTACATGAGAATTCCATGAGGAATGTTGTGACTCGACGTTAATGATGTTTCATCTATACGATGACATGATATGATATGATATATGAACATAAGATTGATATGAAGAGAATTCTGATCTCACTCTATCGTGATCATAAATTCCTAGACGATAAGTGATATGAATTGATGTAATACGGGAATATGGTTGTTAAATGTAAAGTGAATTCGATAGGATATCTGCATTAAACATGGAGAATATATGAGGAGTGTCATGACTCGGTGGTTGCGATATTTCATCGATATGATGTCATGATATGATATGATATGAAACATGAATATAGAAATACACGAAGAGAATTATGACTTCGTACCACCGTGATCATGATCCACAATATGAGACTTGATAAGAGATGATAGATTACAGAAGTATGATTATGAAATGAAAAGTAAATATGAGAATTGATATGAGATGATAGAATACAAAAGTATGATTATGAAATGAAAAGTGAATATGAAAAGTGATAATGAGATGTTATTGATGAGCAAGGACTAACTGTAATTGCAAACTTGCAAGTTTTAAGCATTGCAGTTTTAAGACAGTATAATCCTACTCTTGTATTTATATTAGTATCTTACTGAGCCATGTTTTTGGTCACCCCACTAAATTTCATCTCTTTCATACTATTGAAGTTAACATCTGCCGTGTGAGCTGCTAAGTGGGCATCGAAGATGGTGTATGGACTTGGTACTAGACTTCTGAGGTATATGTTTCTTATAAAATACTTGTTTACATGTAAGACTTAAATTGATGCATAGTACATATTCTGTTTAACAAGTCAGGATGTAACTAAGAACTGTTTCCGTTTTAGTTTAATATTTAAATGAAATGACTATAAGTCACCTAGATAGTATAGTAACTACACTGACACCGAATACAAACCTTAAAATGAAAAAGAAAATTTTAGTCTATAAATTTGCAAACTAAGAAAAGTATAAGAATCAAGTGAAAGTTGCGGTATTCAGGTCATGACAGATTTAATGGTATCAGAGCACGGTTTGTCTAGTACGTGTCGGTGTAGTTGAGACAGTGATAGTGTTACATCCCATGTATTGTGTAGTGTCTACATGTAAACTTGTTGATTTTCAATCTGTACCAAGATTAGTCAGCTATTGGTATGGGTGATACCAGTCGATGACCTATTGAAACAGGCTGGGCTTTGACATAAAGATGCCAATCGATGACCTATTAAAACGGACTAGAAACCGTTAATTAATGGTATCGATATGGTTTAGAAGAATTGTGTATCACCTTAAAGGAATAGGATATGAATGATCGAGAATGATTGATTGTGGCAATTTATATGGAAGATAATGGAATGATTGTATAGAATATGATCGATATGTGAATTGAAAAGGATTGAAAGAAGTAAAGAAATAGCCAACGAAAAACGATCGAACCCAAACATATGGCTCTGTTGAAAGTACAATTCCACCTTAATTATGAGGACTATTGAAAATTGAAAACTATGATTTCGCGTTATAAGGGAACACGAATATGAAGCAGTTTTCGAATTTAAGACTGGAAGTGATTTCACTTTGGTTATCACATCGAGATGTAATAAGAATACTACATGAAAAGAGATATAGAGAGAAAATGATACATGAAAAGAGATATAGAGAGAAAATGATTGATAAATGTTGCATTTATGGGAAGAGATAATTAACAGTAAAGTCTGCAATGAGGAGCAGCCTTGATT
Organism: Heritiera fomes; assembly: GCA_032173925.1. Lineage (NCBI taxonomy): Eukaryota > Viridiplantae > Streptophyta > Magnoliopsida > Malvales > Malvaceae > Heritiera > Heritiera fomes. The sequence goes on from JAPDPM010000017.1 coordinate 2,467,128, forward strand.
TATCAATGTGACAATGAGTGTTGTGGGATAATACGAAACCCAAAAGAAATATGATATTATGGAAGTGATTATAGACTGGTTGATCAAATTGAATCACTTTTCCATTTTCAGACTTTTATATTTCTCTAATGTCTTAGTCGAAGTATAAATATGAAACGGAGAGAATGTATGTGAAGTTCCAGTGAGCATTACATGTGATGGAATCTTGGATTGCCATATGTTTATGGAAAATAGTAAAAGGCTTTGGGATTCCAAATTTATTGACGGCATCGCTCCATACTGATATGAAAATTCGAGCGTAATGTGGAAACGCTCGAAGATATGTTTAGAGAGCGGATGCACGAGATTTAAAAGCTACTGGGACAATTACATGCTACTGATTAAATTGGTAAATGATAGTTACCAAATTATATCGACTTGGCACCAAATGAGAGAAACGAATGATAAATGGTGTGAAACAGCTATTATGTGAAGAGAGATGAAAGTGATAACTCCCAAGGTGATAAGAAAATTTAACAGGTATGAATATGTGGTGGAAAAATGACATGTAATGGTATAAAAGGTGATTCTAATGATGAAGGTATGCTGGCAGTATCATTTAAAACATGATTGAAAGGACAAAAAAGATAAGAGTACCGGAAGGTGCCACTTTTTAATTTAAGTTCAATTCGGAGGACCGAATTTCTTAAGGTGGGGAGAATGTGAAGACCGAGAATTTTCTAAGTAAATATAAGGTATCCGAAAAATTTAATTTGGACAAATTGAAATCCAAATTAAATAAGAAATAAAAAGGAAAATTAAATTGGAAATAAGAAATGAAGGAGAAAATTTAATTTGGATAAATGGAAATCCAAATTAAATAAGAAAATGGAGAAATTTATTTGGATATTGAGAAATCCAAAAATTTGAGAAAAATAAAAATGTATATACACGTTATTATTTATTAATAATTATATTTATAAATATATAAATATAATTATTAAAAAAATGAAACAGAAGTGGGAATCGGGGAACCCGATTCCCACATTTCTCTTTTGTTAACTAAAACAGAAGAGAAGCAAATAGAGAATCAATGGAGAGCCGACCGACGCGGGGAGGAGGGAGTGGCAGCGATGCCGCCGGCGAGCCCAGGAGAGGAAACCGACGCCGCTACCGACTGTGGGAAAGGAAAAAAAAAGAAAACAGAAGCGAAGCGAAAATGGGGAAGAACCGAAGAGAAAGGAAAAGGGAAATCGGCAGTGCCGGCCGATCCAGGCACCGCCACTGCCACCAACGCCACCGGCGAGGGCCAACGAAGGAGAAGGAGGCCACCGGTGGTGAAGGAAACGACGAAGGAAGGAAGAAATGGAGGAGAAAGGAGCCGAAACCCACGCCGCCAGATCCGGCGCCGTCGCCGGTGATGGGGCGAAGCCAAGGCCAGATCCGGCGTCCTTGCAACCGTGGCTAGCTGTTGGGTGGCCGAACCGCCGGAATGGGTGACCGTCGGTGATCGAACTGGCCAGCAAGAGTTGAACCAGCCAAGCCAAGCTGAACCGACCAACCCGACCCGACCCGAACTGACCCGTCCCGACCCGGTTCAAGAAAAAAAAGGAAAAAGAAGAAAAGAAAAGAAAAAGAAAGAAAGGAAAAAGAAGAAAAGAAAAGAAAAGAAAAAGAAAAAGAAAAAGAAAAAGAAAAGAAAAAGGAAAAGAAAAAGAAAAAGGAAAAAGAAAAGGAAAAGGAAGGAGAAGAAGAAAGAAAAGGTAAGGAAAATTGAGGAAAAATAAATTATTGATGTTATTGAATAATTTTATTGTCACATATTCACGTAAGTGCATTGGTGTTGTAAAAATTGTAGTGGAAGTGACAGGCGCGATTGGTGTTCGACGATGCTGAGAGCTCGTCAAGGCACTAAGCTTCAGCACCAAGTAAGATACTTTTACAAACCATTAATAGCATTATATTGTATGAGGGATATGATTTTATATAATGCATTAATGGAACAATTCTAATGGAATTGTGATTTTTTTATGATGCATTGATTTAATTGATGTTAAAAAAAATGCTAAGAGGACCTACAACTGATGGTGGGGGTCTTAGTAAGAGATAAAGAAAATGTGAGAATCAACGGGTGTAGTTATCAACTGTGTTTTCCGTGCAGGAGGTTTAGTAAAAACTAAGCCGTTATGCTGCCGAAATTTTAGGAAAATATTTGAGGAAAAAGATTAAGTTTCTCACATAAATGGAATCTTGAAAATAATTATTGAAAATAAACATTGAAAGGACTTTATGGTATTACCGGAAAAGTCTGATATTGAAATCGATGAGAAGATAAATCGTTGAAAATGATAATGTGATGAATTATATGGTTTAAACCTTATAGAATCAATAAATCAAGTAATTTTAATATCACAAATGGTATCAAGTTGAGATTGAGGTGGAATGCTTTATTAGACGGATCACGGATAAAAGTGATGATAATTATATGATATAGCTTGGAAGAGAAGATCATAGTTGAAATTTTGATGGTCGAGTGATTGAATTATGAAACTATTAATGGAGAATGATTCTAGAATTTATCGAATTGATCTCTTGATCTTGAAGTAGTTCCGAATGTGATGATATGATTAATTCAAGAGGTCGGTGCTGAAAGGATTTCACAGTATCACACCATATTGTTGGATATATGTGAGATAATCAACGAACCTATACTAGTGGTATGGGTCTTAGTATTACTACTGTGGTACACGACGGATAGTTATTATACTGAGTCATAACGAATGTATAATGTATGCAAACATAATTCTATTGAAATTGAGGTTGAATTACAACACAATCCGATCATTTATAGATTTAAATAAATGAGTGATGAAATATGCGAATATATGGTTTACTTATAACCATAGAATAGGCCTCGAATAATAAGATTTGACAATTTCATAATTTCAATATTAAATTATAGAGGCCATATGAAGAATTGATTGGAGGATTGTGATCTGATTTTGTGATAGTGAATGAAATTGAACCTCAAGTCGATAAGTATGAAAAAGGATATTGAATACCGAATGGTTTGAATATCAAGTGAATTGATTGTTGAATAATTGGAGTACTGAGCAATTTGAATCCCGAATGAAATGAATATTGAATGATTTGAATATTGATTTATTGATTTGACAGAGAGAACGTTTTAAAAGAATAATTGATGGTGATAAAGTTAGACGAATTGCTTCATCGTATTAGATGAAAATATTACTTATATCGATATTGGAAAATAATATCGAATTTACCTATTAGGTATGATCTGATTGAAATCAAAAGGATGGAAATGAGAGAATTGGATTATAGTTAACACTATAATTAAACAATATGTTTTACGAAGATGATAGTTCATTATTTGAAAACTCATGATTGAATCTGCATCGCATTTAAGTGTGCCTTCTTATAACTTGAAACATTATAATAATGTTTATATGAATATTGTAAAGTATTGTTTTATTTTGAAATGAAAGTATATGGTATATATATATTTTGATATATGAAGTCTCATACAGAATTTTACCATATGCTTTACATGATATTGAAAAGAAAGCTATATATTTAAATGTTTTATGAGACTGTAGGCACCCTAAAAGAATTAAATTCAATAAAGTATAGTTGAAACCGCCTAATTGGAGCTTTGCTCATTAGATAGAGAGATGCTTGTCCGACAATAATCGTGGACAGGTCTCAGTCACGCTTGATCAGTGGGGCTGAGAGAGATGAGGTATATTGCCATAGATAGCGCCCTAGTTGGTTTCCAGGGGACGATGACATGATTTTCACTGCTAGCTACAGTGATTTAAGTCTTTATTGATAGAGAGATGATAGGGATCTAGCCTAGTCTCTAACCGATATGATATGAAGTCTAGAGTATGATTTTATTGATATGAACTCTAGACTTGACATGATTTATACTGTACATGAAACAAGTTTGAAATGAAATATGTTTTGAAACAGTAAATGTTTTAAACATGTTTTAAAAAGCTCATGAGATATGATTTCGACACTTATATGATTTATATCTGATTTTGTGTCGAACATGGGATGATATGCGGTCTAGAGTATAGTTTGATTTGATATGAACTCTAGACCTGATATGATTTACAGTATATGTTTTAAAAGTACATGATAAATGATTTCGACACTTACATGATTTACATATGATTTTGTGTCGAATTTAAAATGATATGCAGTCTAGAGTATAGATTGATTTGATATGAACTCTAGACCTGATATAACTTATAATAAATGAAAATATTTTAAAACTGCACATGTTTTAGACATGCTCTGAAAACGAATACCTGAATTGAAATTGAACATGTTTCTATCATGCCTTAAAGGCAAATTTGAAATGAATTGAAAATTCATATATTGAGCATGTTCTAAAGTATATATGATATGATTTCAAATGATAGCGGTTTATACAGTAAAATTACATACATTGCATATTAAACCCTGCATGATAATATGCTTAGTACATGAGAATTTCATGAGGAATATCGTGACTCGACGTTAATGATGTTTCATCTATACTGTTAGCTTTAAATTGCCATATATATTTTGAAATGACAAAAACTTAAGTAAGCTTTAATGTTTTAATTCATGTTGTAAATTTGCCTTATCACACATGATTTTCTCAATCCATTTTTAAGTGTTCATATCAAACATTAAGACCATGATTTAATGATATATTCTTATGGGTCTTAATACTTTATAAAATGGTTTTCGATATTAAGTAATTTTCTCAAAAATTATTGAACATAAGTTTAGAAAATTACTTATAAGTTTTTTGACAATATTTTCATTTGAGAAAATCAAGAAAAACTCCCTTAAAGCTTATAAATGTTTAGGGTTATATTAAATTCAATTCTACATCATTTCTAACCCAAAAAGTGCAGGAAAATGGCTCTCTGGAAGAAAAGGATCGATCCCCTAAGGAAAGGGATCGATCCCTTTTTGGCAGAATGCCCTGGAAGCCTAGAATGAAGAAAAGGATTGATCCCTTTGGTAAAAGGATCGATCCCTTTATGTCAAAAAGTCCCCAACGTCTAGTTTCTGTGAGATACAACGGCTAGTTTCTGTTTTGGCTCCAACCAACATCCAAAAACCATCCAATGGACTATAAATAGAGGCTAAGAAGCTAAAGGAAGTAAGAGGAACTAATCAATCAACTCCAATACTCATTTTCCTCAAATCCTCAAGCCTCAACAATAAATCAAGAGCTACAAAGTCTTCATCTTCAATCACTCTCATATTCCTTGTATAGAATAGCACAAATATTGTATAGGCTTTTTCCTTGTGCTTAATCTTTGTAATCATTTGCCTACTTAAAGGCCTTCTTTGATTACACCCATTGTAAACCAATTCATTCCTTGTAAAAAGGGGAGGTTTCTCTTTAGCCTGAGAAAAAGAGGGAGGTTTCTCTTTAGCCTAGAAAAAGAGGGAGGTTTCTCTTGAGCCTAGAAAAAGAGAGAGGTTTCTCTTGAGCCTTGAAAAAGAGGGATTGTAAAGACAAATTCAAAGATAGTGAATTTGGGGAAAATCCTTGGGAGCGTCTCAAGGTAGAGGACGTAGGTAAGGTTGCCGAACATCTATAAATTACTTGAGTACATTTCTCTTTCCCTACTGTCTTTAATTACTTGCAATTATATTTGTGCTTATTGTATTGAATTTGAATTGCATGCTTGCCTAGCTTAGAGAACTTAGAAAATATCATATAGGCTAGAGAATTTAGAAGAATCGCAAAACGAGCTTAAAGGTAGTTAAAAACCGATTCACCCCCCTCTCAGTATTGCCTATAAGAGCCAACAATTGGTATCAGAGCTTGGACTTGAGATTAATTTAGACTTACCTCTATCGAGCAAAACGATCATAAATGGCTCTAGGTGATGATTTTGAGACTAGCTCACAAACTTTAGAAGAATATTCATTTGATGAGCTTCAAGATGCATTTAATGAGCTAAGTGATGAATATAAATCAATGCATGCAAAATATAACAAAAAGTTAAATAAATTTAGAAAAGAGAATGAAATTTTGATGAATACTAATGTCGAATTAGAGGAGAAAATAAAAGATCTAGGCTCAAAGAATGATGAAGTCACCAAGGTGAAATTAGAGCTAGAAAAGAAATTAGAAGACATTAAAGATAAATTGGCAAATCCTAGCTCTTTGACTATTGAGGATGAAAAGGAGAAACCTAGCTCTAGTGAATGCAATGACCATTCTTATGATGATTTACAAAATGCATTTGATGAACTAGCTAGTGAATTTGAATGCATGAATTCAAAATACAAGACAATGATTACAAAACTAGAAATGGAAAATGATGAGTAATTGAATGCCAAGCTTGGTTTTGAAAAGAAATTAGTAGAAGCAATTCTAGAAATTAATGAAGTAAATAAAAAGAACTTAAATTTGCATAATTCATTTTCTAGATTCTACATGGGTCAACAAAAGCTAGATCATATGTTAGAGACCCAAAGAGCTTTATTTGACAAAGATGGGTTAGGATATAATGCAATACAAAAAGAAACTCATCTAAAGAATTTCCTTATGAGCAAAAATACTATGCATGATTTATCTCTTACATGCTCACTATGCAATAGAATAGGACACTCTTCACAAGCATGCACATATAGAAAAACCTCATTTAGAGGAAGAGTAGTTAGAAAAATGTGGGTGCCACAGCATGCTGTAAATAATGATGAATTGTGCTTGAAATGGATCCCAAAAGGATCAGAAATTATTTGCAATAACTCTCATGGACCCAAGAAAATTTGGGTACCAAAGCGTGTTTGAAATTGTTTGATGTAGGAGTGTTAGAGCTTGAGAATATAAAGAAACAATGGAGTTCAAATGCTCTACACACCCCCTATGGAGATTGCTTATGCCAATGAGAAAGAGGAAGAGCTTAAGAATCCATCCTTAGCAAGGTGACAACAACTTCTCAAAGAATGGCTAATGGTGGATCCAACACATCAAGGCAAAGCACTCTCAAGCAAAGGAGTTTTGTAAGCTTAATTCCTTACTCCTTAAAACCTTTATTTGATTAAATTATTTGTGCTTTGATGAGAAAATTGGTTAATGATTCATGTTGCATTGTGATTGAAAAAAAAAGGCATGATAATTGATTGTTGAGTGTTTGATGGACAATTCTTGATGAATGAATGAAAGGCATGATTTATGATTTTGAAATGATTATAGGATTTATACATTTTGAGCAAGTTTTCTATGTGTTGATAATGTATTTACTTGTCTCAAAATACCAAATATGTCATATATGCAAAATGTCATGTCATGAGCAATAATGAAGAACTAGTATGTTGGAAATCATGACATGTTGTTCACAAGATGTATGATTTGATGATATATGTACTCAAAACCTATGTAAACAAGTTTGTTTTGACATATTTATGGTATCCAATGCTTTGGTTTTGTCAAAATATGTTTAACACTCAAAATGACCTCCATTGAGGCCAAAAATGCATTTTAGTGTGTAAATTCTTCCACAATTGCAAAATCTTTTGTAAAATGGTTTTTCATTCATGTTTTTCATTCAATTCTTCCACAATTGCAAAATCTTTTGTAAAATGGTTTTTCATTCATGTTTTTCATTCATACAAGTCCAAAATCATGTTTTACAAATGTTTAAACTCTTACTTGGACTTAAAATACTCAAAAACGAAGTTTTGGCACCTCACAAGTTGGATTTTCTGTCAAAAATCTACAGAACCAGGATGAGGGATCGATCCCTCTACATACAGGATCGATCCCTTTGGAAAAACATGCAGGAAACTTGGTTTTGGAGTTTAGGGATCGATCCCTTTGCTCATATGATCGATCCCTCTAGGCAATTTATGCCCTTTTCTGCATTTTTAAGCCTTAGTTGAGAAGTTTTCTTAATTCTCTTGATATCTTCTTTCTTCTCAACTTAAAATTCAATATTTTAACTTCCTTTGATGATATTTAGAATATTAAAAATCATTTTTCATTGATATCATGCCTCAACTCCATCAACTTGTGTTATTTCCAACAAATGGTATCACTTTCAACAATTAATATCATTTTTCTTGAGCTCACAAGTGCAAAATCATTTTTCTTGTTGAAAACATTCATGAACCTTGAAATAATCTTGAAATATACTTTCAATGAATGCTTAAACATAATTTTGAGAAATATTTCAAGAATTTAGGGATATATTTAAGAATTTGATGAACTTGTGCATAATGAATAATTTTCATTCTTTTTGTTCATCTTAGTCAAGCATGCTTATAGGATTATGTCTCCTAGCTTGACTTATCTATTCCACACTAGGTTTCATGATAATTATACATCTAGTGAAAGAATAATTAAAACTTGACCTTAAGGGTTGATTTCAAATGTAAATTCAACAATTGGTATAAGGTCATAATTTTCCTTAGCCTATAATGTGTGATGATAAATGGATCCTAAATGTTCAAATGCATGAAACTTTATCATCCATGTACTTAAATTTTTCTTATGGCCAAATTAGTAAAGAACTTGGTCTTAATGACAACACCAACAATTGATACACATGCAGTGAATCTTGAGTGTTTTGATGTTGAACATGCATGTTTACTTAAGTTGAATCAATAATCATGCCTATCAGATGAGAATAGTTGTTTTCATGATATTATGTGCTTAACCTCACTCATAGTTTATGGATTTTAATGATAAAATATATTTTAGCTTGATAATATTGATTCACTTAGGTGAAGCCATTTTAGTTAAAATAGCATATACCCTCTAGAACGTTAAATGATGATAACAACTAGGGATATGGCTCTTAATTGATTAAAATGGTAATTTTGAATTTTTCCTTGCTCATAATTGGTTAAGGACTTGAATTTAAAAATGAGCATAGGATTTTTGTGCTTGAAACCATGGAAGAAAATGTGTTTGCTTGAATACTTTATTGTTGAATCTTCCATATGGTATAACTTTGTGAATATGAAAATGGATTAATATTTTATGATAGTATGCTTATGTTTAATTAATCCATATGTATATTTGATGATGTGTGATTGTGTTCTTGCATATTTAGAATGATTATTTTCTTGACATGATCACACTACACACAAATATTGGATTCATGCAAAATGCCTAAGTCAACCATTAGTAACAACTGGTATTTAGATTGAAATAACAATTAGTATCATTGGCAACCATATTTTCAACAATCGGTAAGCCAAAACTAAATTGCCAATTGCTATGAGCTTTAAATTGACAACTCTTCTCATGCTCTTTAGGTTGAAATGACAAATAAAGAAGAATTCTCTTAGGATATTTTTGCATGAAACTCTTGTGTACTAGAATTTGTAATTAATTGCTATATATCTTTATTCTAGGCACAATATTTCTTGAAAATGATTTATGAGCACATGCATATGATATGTTATATAATTTTAGCTCATAATCATGATGTATTGACATGCACCTTAGTTGGACTTTAGAGAACAATTGATACATTTAGGTGCTTAATAGGATTGAAATAAGCAAGTCATAGACCTTAATAGATATTTATACTCAACTTGCTTCATTTCTTACCAATTGAGAACTTTTTGCAAAATTATTTATAAACAATTGGTATAGGAATATGTAAGACCCGAATTTTATTATACTATATACCATATTTGTACATGAATGATGGTGGAAATAAATTGTTTTAGTAAAATTAAAGAAAACAATTGAATATGAATTTCCACTTTTCATTTTAAGTTATGATGTATAATATATTGTATATGCATTTGGTTGAAAAGAAATGCAAAAAAAAAAAAAAAGAAAACCTTATTGGTTGAAATGTGGAAGCATTAAATGAAGTGTTAAAAGAAAATGAAGAAAACATATGAGATAAGACAAAGTTAATAATTGTGGCTGGTACTGGCGTGGGAAAGAAGAAGAATAAAAGGAGAAATTGTAGTCAAAACGTGCAGAGATTTCTTTCACCCCCGTTCTTTTTTTTTGACTGCAAGTCGTTCCTTTTGGCTGGAAATTTCTTCAACATTTAATGGGCTGTAAAAAATTTCACCACGCCATGCCCTTGAACGGTTATTTTTCTTCACCAATTAATGAGTTATAAGACAAGGTAATGATGAAAGAAAACATGATAAGAACTTGCAGTAGACTTTGAGGAGATTTAAGTGATTATATGTTGAGATTGCAGGCTGTTTTACTGTTTTATAAGACCTTTTGGAAATCAGACCATTTTGTGGAAATAATAACATAATATATAACTTGATTTTGAGACGTTAGGCCATGAGTTCATGCATTGTTATTCATGTAGCTGCGTGACCTGCCTGGGGCGGTGGCTCGGGTCGATGGACCTACGGGCGCACTTCAGGGTGTCACAGGGCTGATAGACCCGCCAAGTCATCAGCGGTCTGAGGTCACTTGGCAAGTGGACCCGAGGACCATCTATAGATTATGGCCATACATCTAGTTGAGATAACCGTGATGGGCGATGGCCTACGAGTGCACCCCAAAAGCAGATGACTTGTGTTCCTTGCATGATTTAAATTGTTGCCTAGTCTCAATAATATGATTTCTGAAAGGACCAATTAAATCATGTTTAATGTTAACTATATTCACTGTTTTCCTAATGGGTTTGATCGTTAAGATAATTAAGTGGTTTTGAGAATATAGTTCTTCTATTTATAAAGCAGCATACACCTTCCTTACTGAGCACGTTGCCGCTCACTCCTTATTTTTCCACTCCACAGATAACTAATTTGGACTAAGAGACTTATCTTCCTGGGAGTTGATATCGAAGGTATGTTGTATTCTTTTATATATTCAGTAAAGTTGTACAGTACTACTTTAAATAGAAAGGAATGTATATACATCTTAAGGAAAAGACTTTAATAATTCATATTTACATATTGGTACGTGAAGTAAAAGTACCAATTTTTCAATAAAGTAGTAGAAGTTGTTAAGCATTACAGACAGCCCAACCGGTAATTAAGTGTAAGTTATGAGTAAGTATCATGATATACAGTAGCTTTGGGATGTTACAGAATATAAGTCTTGTCCTTTGCATGCCTAAATATTTCATACTCTTTATGGACATTGACTTATTTATTTATGCTATAAGTCCCTTATACTAACACGTTTCTTGTTGGATGGAGCATCTTTATCTCTTCTCACATAACCATAATTTTAGGGGGAGCATATTTTTTCTTATTGTTTTTTCTTCTTTTTGCTATGACAAAAAGGGGGAGAGATAGATATTAAAAGGGAAAGATATTAAGGGGGAGAGATAATGGGGGAGAAATAGTTTGAAAATTCATTTTCAAAACCCATGCTTATATTAAGGGGGAATTTTATAAAATCCTTCTTTATTTGAGGGGGAGTATTTTATTAAAGAATTTTGAAAGCAAATTTACATTAAGTTTTGTAATGTCAAAAAGGGGGAGATTGTTAGTTTTAAATTGCCATATATATTTTGAAATGACAAAAACTTAAGTAAGCTTTAATGTTTTAATTCATGTTGTAAATTTGCCTTATCACACATGATTTTCTCAATCCATTTTTAAGTGTTCATATCAAACATTAAGATAATGATTTAATGATATATTCTTATGGGTCTTAATACTTTACAAAATGGTTTTCAATATTAAGTAATTTTCTCAAGAATTATTGAACATAAGTTTAGAAAATTACTTATAAGTTTTTGGACAATATTTTCATTTGAGAAAGTCAAGAAAACTCCCTTAAAGCTTATAAATGTTTTGGGTTATATTAAATTCAAGTCTACATCATTTCTAACCCAAAAAGTGCAGGAAAATGGCTCTCTGGAAGAAAAGGATCGATCCCCTAAAGAAAGGGATCGATCCCTTTTTGGCAGAATGCCCTGGAAGCCTAGAATGAAGAAAAGGATCGATCCCTTTGGTAAAAGGATCGATCCTTTTATGTCAAAAAGTCCCCAACAGCTAGTTTCTGTGAGATACAACGGCTAGTTTCTGTTTTGGCTCCAACCAACATCCAAAAACCATCCAAGGGACTATAAATAGAGGCTTAGAAGCTAAAGGAAGTAAGAGGAACTACTCAATCAACTCCAATACTCATTTTCCTCAAATCCTCAAGCCTCAACAACAAATCAAGAGCTACAAAGTCTTCATCTTCCATCACTCTCATATTCCTTGTATAGAATAGCACAAATATTGTATAGGCTTTTTCCTTGTGCTTAATCTTTGTAATCATTTGCCTACTTAGAGGCCTTCTTTGATTACACCCATTGTAAACCAATTCATTCCTTGTAAAAAGGGGAGGTTTCTCTTTAGCCTGAGAAAAAGAGGGAGGTTTCTATTGAGCCTAGAAAAGAGAGAGGTTTTTCTTGAGCCTTGAAAAAGAGGGATTGTAAAGATAAATTCAAAGATATTGAATTTGGGGAAAATCCTTGGGAGCGTCTCAAGGTAGAGGACGTAGGCAAGGTTGCCGAACCTCTATAAATTACTTGCGTACATTTCTCTTTCCCTACTCTCTTTAATTACTTGCAATTATATTTGTGCTTATTGTATTGAATTTGAATTGCATGCTTGCTTAGCTTAGAGAACTTAGAAAATATCACATAGGCTAGAGAATTTAGAAGAATCGCAAAAAGAGCTTAAGGGTAGTTAAAAACCGATTCACCCCCCCTCTCGGTATTGCCTATAAGAGCCAACATATACGATGACATGATATGATATGATATATGAACATAAGATTGATATGAAGAGAATTCTGATCTCACTCTATCGTGATGATAAATTCCCAGACGATAAGTGATATGAATTGATGTAATACGGAATATGATTGTTAAATGTAATGTGAATTCGATAGCATATCTGCATTAAACATGGAGAATATATGAGGAGTGTCATGACTCGATGGTAGCGATATTTCATCGATATGATGTCATGATATGATATGAAACATGAATATAGAAATACACGAAGAGAATTATGACTTCGTAACACCATGATCATGATCCACAATACGAGACTTGATAAGAGATGATAGAATACAGAAGTATGATTATGAAATGAAAAGTAAATATGGGAATTAATATGAGATGATAGAATACAAAAGTATGATTATGAAATGAAAAATGAATATGAAAAGTGATAATAAGATGTTATTGATGAGCAAGGACTAACTGTAATTGCAAACTTGCAAGTTTTAAGCATTGCAGTTTTAAGACAGTATAATCCTACTCTTGTATTTATATTAGTATCTTACTGAGCCGTGGTTTTGGTCACCTCACTAAATTTCATCTCTTTCAGACTATTGAAGTTAACATCTGCCGTGTGAGCTGCTAAGTGGGCATCGAAGACGGTGTATGGACTTGGTACTAGACTTCTGAGATATATGTTTCTTATAAAATACTTGTTTACATGTAAGACTTAAATTGATGCACAGTACATATTCTGTTTAACAAGTCAGGATGTAACTAAGAACCGTTTCCGTGTTAGTTTAATATTTAAATGAAATGACTATGGGTCATCTAGATAGTATACTAACTACACTGACACCAAATACAAACCTTAAAATGAAAAAGAAGAATTTAGTCTATAAATTTGTAGACTAAGAAAAGTATAAGAATCAAGTGAAAGTTGCGGTCTTCGGCTCGTGATAGAGTCAATAGGGATTTCATATTGTTATTGATTACACATTGTCACTTAGGAACACGTATAGGGTATTTGCATATAGTTTACATGATATTCATTGTTTTATATGTGTTTCTTATTGAGCATAAAGCTCACCCCCTTACTCATCCTTTCAACTTCACGTCAGTAGATACAGTTGCTACTACTTTTGAGGCTAGCTAGAGGAAGTACCATTAGGAGCTTACTGTATAGAAAGAAGGTATATGATATGTTATGCTTTTGTATCTAGACAGTTTGTGCACAACTAATGTATTTATATCTTAGGATGTAAATTATATAGTGTTTAATGTCGAGAATGTTATAACGACAATAGTGTGATGTATTTGAATTAAGTTTAATATAATTATATGTCAAAACATTATGATTTACACCTCGTAGGTTATATTTGGTAATTTTAATTACATAGCTTATGGGAATGAAACAGGCTTAATGGATGATGATATTGGAAGTAAACAGATAAAGTGTTTTGTAACATCACACAATTGGACTGGGGCCATAGATTAAGTTACTGAATTACAAGGAGCTAAGTAAGTCATAGCCTACTAAATGGAATGAGCTTACACTCATACCGAACACCAACCAAATGGTAATTAATGTATTGGAAATGTAACGTAAATAAAAAAAAGTCAATAAAAAATTTCACGATTTTGAGCATGACAAAGTATGACTATGCTCACGAGCTTAGTAAATAACTCTATACATAAACAACTCTTTTTCGGAAAATGTCTTCCTCTTTTCAAAGTAAAGACAATTTTTAGAATCAGAAAGTCATTTTTTGTTAATCAGATAATTTCTTGTCAAATAAATACAAAAAAATTAAAAAAATATCATTTTTCAAAAATCATTTTCTGTGAAACAAATGAAGCCTTAATATTGTTCTTAAGTAAGGCATTGTACATAAGTAATTGTGTAGTATATATATGTAAAAAAAATAATATTATATATTTATAAATAAATAAATAAATTTATAAATAAAAACGAAAAACATATTTAATTAAAAAATATTTTTTCAAAATTAACATTTAAATGTATTTTATTATAAAAAATTTTAAAAAATATATAAATTAAAGTATTAAATATAAATTACATAAAATAAAATATTTTAAACTTACAATATTATTTAAATTTTCAAAATTACATTAATATTTTCATTATATTATATATGCTTCAAATAATAGCATTTAATATAATTTTAAAATGACATTAATTATTAATCAATAATTAGGGGTGTAAATAAACAGAACGTTCGATAAACCGTTCTTGAACCCATTCGATTTTCGTTCATTTATATTCATTTATTAAGCTTAAAGAACAAACTCGAATAATATTTTAGTGTTTATTTGTTAAACGAAACGAACATAAACAGAGGTGTAGTTCATTTTTTTTTTGTTTGCAAATAGGCTCGTTTATGTTCGTTGATTTAAAGTGTCATTTGTTATTTGTTTGTTTATATTTGTTTATGACTTGTTAATTTAAAGTGTTCATTGTTGTTTGTTTGTTATTTATTAAAAACTAAAATTACTTATATAAGTTATATAATATGTACCCTATTTTTAAGACATTAACTTAAAAAATTAATACCTAATTGTTAAACATATTTATACAATATAATTTTGTTAGCGTAAAAAATTAATAAAATATAATAATAAAATAATTATAAAACTGAATTAGTTAATTATGCTAAAAATATTTTTTTAAAAATTTTAAATATGATGTTGTGAAATCAAATTAATAAAAGTTTTATAATAAGTTAAGATCTTATTCTTATCAATTGACCATTTATATATACAATACACATATATGTGTACACACACAAACTCTTATATATGTGATACTTTAATATATGTATACCAATATATGTACATGTATATGATACAAATTGTACTTAAAATTGTAATTATCAATTTTAATAAACTATTGCTAACTCAAGTTGTGTCATATTTAAGATTTCATGTTGGATAATTTCAATTTGCATGTGAAATTTAATCTTTATGTAGAATTTTTAATATTTAATATTTAGTTTGTTCTCATAAATACTTATTTATGAACATATGTTTGTGAACTTGTATTCATGAGCGTGTTTGTTTAATGGTTTATGAACACTTGTTCGTGAATGCATTCATTGAGGATAAACGAGCTTGTTCGCAAAAATTTAACTAATAATCCCTACCAAACAAACGAATGAAGTCAAATGTAAAAATCAAATTCCTTAACGAGTACAAATGAACATGAACGACACTAAAAAAACAAATGAACGAATAGAGACATCAGTTCGTTCGTTCGTTCGTGTTTAATTCGTTTATAGTAATATCATTGGTACAACTATTTAATATAATTAACTATTAAAGCATTGTAACAACTACAATTTTTCTACATGTTAAATAATGATAAATAACCCTTAGAGGGTGTTTGGAGGCCTAATTGTAATATTTCGAGTTTTTGATGTAGGAGTGCAGCCTTTTGTACGGTCATGCTGGAGGTCCCCACATGAGCGTGCACTCACCCAAAAACCATGTAAGTACCCTAAAGTTGTCATAAATAGTTTTGGATAAGACAATTTGGTTCATGTGGTTTCGATTTGGGCCTAATCTGAAAATTTGACAATAAACAAAAAATTTCAGTCTTTTGCTCATGACCAATCTGCCTTGTTTCCATCATATCACTTGATCGAAGCACCGAAACAATAAATCGTAAAATTCATATGAAAGATAACTCAAAGGTCTTTCAGCTATAAAAATCTCATAATTTAATTACCTACAAATTAATACCAGAAAATTTCCAAAGTTGAACCATGTGCAACAAAATCTATTAGTCCACACCTCTGTAAAAAATCAAGCATATCTCTTAGTAAGAAACTCCGATTGAGCCAAATCAAGATTTGATGAAAATCTAACTCAATAAGGTTTTCAGCCATACAAGTTTTGTCTTCTAATTCCATGTGGATCAATGGCAATAAAGTTTTAAAATCATGTGATAATCAAGAAATTCTAATTGTGAGCAATTGATAGAGATATGGGCATAACTTTTGATAGAGAACTTCGATTTAGGTGATTCAAATTGCATTGAAAAGCTAATTTAGAAACCTTTCTATTGCATTGAAAAGCTTATTTAGAAACCTTTCTAGTCATGTATGGTATGTCATTAAAATCCTCATAGATTAATAAATTAAATTACCAAATTCAAACTTGAAATTTAGCAATTTGGGAGTTTATTGAAAGATTATGACTAAAATGAAAAGTTTAAGGGAAATTTGGATTATTGTTGATTTAAAAAAAAAAGAATCAAGAGGGGTTTAAATGGAATGGGAATAAATTAAGAGGGTCCATACATGATAAAAGCAAACTACCCATTGAGAATTAGGAAGAAAATTGAAATTTGAGGTTTAAAATAGGATTTTCTATTTGAAAATCCACTCAACCGTAACCCACCCACCCCTTCCATCAGAATTTCTTGTGGCCATTTCACATTATTTTTGTCCTTTCTCAAACAAGCAATTGAATTAAAAAAAAAATTGAAAGCTACCCAAAGTCCCTTAGAGAACCCAACATCCCTTGGTATTTGGCAAACCAATTCTTCCTCCTTGCTCACTTCTTACAAGTGCAAAAAAATTCAAATCACTTCTCCATTTTTTTTTCTTAGCAAAAATCGAACTATTTTAGGAGAAAAGGAAGAGTTGAAGCCTCCATACATACAGCAACTAAAGAACCCCCTTCATCTTTTCAATTTAACTGAACATAATCGGGAAATTCATTGCTCCTTGGACGGATTTTGTTTTCCTCTCCAAAGCTGCCTTCCTCTTACACGTAACCTATTCATTTTTCCCTTCCCTCAATTTTGTCCATTTTGGTTTTGAAAGGAAGTTTCCAGTGTTAGCTAGGGTTTGAAGGGAAATTGGTGGGAAGGAAGAAAATCTATGTTAAGGTGAAGTTTAAATTGTTGTTGCAGGGTGAATGGGTGAAAGGAAAACGTGAATCGATTGGGAGAAAGACCTTGAAGCTAAGGAAAGCTTAAAATGAAAGGTGAAGAGGTTTGGGCATTTAGTCTTAGGTGTTTAAGGAATGAGGATGCACCTTGAAGGCCACGGTTCATGGGTTAGTGGTGGAAGAAATTGAAGAGAAGGGTGCAAACGCTCTCGGCAGTGGAAGAATTTTGTGAGCTAACTCACAATTTCCTTTAGTTTCTGAATTGTGTTTCATGAATTTGTCCTTAATTGGCTTGGCATGTTGGATAGGTGAAGGAATTTGTTAAAACCGAGAGGTGGGAGAGACTTGGGGCATTCCGCCATTGGCGTTCATTTTTTAGAAGGTCTATTGAATGTCGAAAGTGAAGGGAAGAAAATTCTCAACCTTGTGAAATTATGCTAGGTGAGCTTTCGAAAATTGTGTAGTGAATTTGCACAATGATATATTATAAACTAATGGTGTGTGCATGATTTAGCAGGATAACAACTTGGTCGAGAATCCTCTTTAAATCTCTCGGCCAAGCCACTATTTGTAAAATTCCGAATCTTGCTTTCTTAAATTGATGAGCAAAGTTCTACTACTGATTTGAAGGATTAAATTTCTTGCACTGCTATGGATAGGAATCACCATTATACAAGAGAGGAGCTTGATCTTGGTGAATTAGGAAATTCTGCTAAGTTGTTGGTATGTTCCAATGGTACAATTTATGATCAAGTGAATGTGTTTGTTAACATTAAACAATTTGGTTATAATTTACTAGGTGGTGAATCCAAATAATAATTAAAACTGGGTGTGGAATTTTCTAATTAGCCAAGGAATATTCGGCCAAGTGTGCAAGTAGGAGAACTGTAAGTGGAATATTTATATACATATGTAGTCTTTGTATCATGCCCAAGGTTTCTTTTATTTATTTTGATTAATTTGGCATGTTTTGAAATCTGGTTTGAATATTGTCCCTTGTGCAATTGCATAAGAAACTACGATTTAGTTTAATTGGCTCTCGACCAAGAATGCCTATTACTAATGTTTTCGAATTTAAATGCATTTCATGATTTCCAATACCTTGTTTTTCTTAAAAGACATTACTTACTTTAATTAAATCGTTTTGGAGCTTAATAATTTAAAAAAAAAGATTTAAATATGATTTTAAAGCTTAAAAGGGTAATAAGGCATGTTTGAAAATTGTTTTTCGTGCACTTGAGATTTTGAAAAGTTGGGCTATGGCACCTCACACCATTTTGTTTTGTTAGAGCCGTGAAACTTTTAGGCAACTATTGAACCACTAGATCTCTTTATACTCCTTTTGCATTCACGAAGTATTTTGGCTTGTCCCAAAATGCGTGGACAAGTATTGGTCCCATCTGAACATATAAAAGAAAATAAAAATGCTTCCAAGATTGACAATATGCAGACTCGGATAACCGAAATCGCAGCCAATAATTTCGAGATGGTATGTTACTTATCCAAAGATAGTATCCTGTGGAGTGGAAAGTAAAGGGGTGAGCGAAATATGCTCAGTAAAAGAGTCTTATGCAAGACTGATATAACGAAAACTATATGCTGGAAAATATTTATTTTCCTAACGGTTCACTAGGCATAGTAAACGGAAGGATACTATAGTCGACCGGAAAATCTAAATGGGGCATGCAAGGTGTTTTGAATTACCTGTTTTGTCCAGAAAACCCAAAGCAACTATAGCGAATATTTCATAAATTGCTGATATAAAACAATTTATTAATGATTTTTCCATAAATAATAAATGGTAAATAAACCATTTAATTTAATCACTTCAGTAACACTTTCAAAACACGTGACAGTAACAGTAGTAAAACAATACAGTAAATCAATTGAATTTAAACAGCGGAAACAGTATACCAGTCGATTCAATAACAGTACGATAAAATGCTTCAATAAACAGTGAATAAAATAATTTAGTGCAGTAAACACTTAAGTCTCACTTTTCAGTAACAGTTCAGTAATTATTTCAAAATTAGAAATAATATTATAAATACCTTCAATTCAATAATCTGTAGATTTTAGTATAGTTCAGTAAATAGTATTCAGTAAATCACAGTTTAGTAAACAGTATATTTCAGTACAGTTCAATAAACAGTAATCAGTAAATCACAGTTCAGTAAACAGTATGTTTCAGTACATTTCAATAATCATTTAACAGTAGGCTGAGACTAGGCAACATCCTAAATAATCATGCTATAATTATACTCGTAGGGAAACAGTAACAGTATGCAGTAAGATCTATGGCCATAGTCTATAGGGTGTCCATAGAGTACACTTGCCAGGTGACCCTAGGACTGCTGATAACTTGGCAGGTCAATCAGCCACAGTAACAGTGAGCATGATAATAGGGCCTAAAATCTCAAAAATCAATTTATTAATAGTAGAAAATACCTTTAAGAAATTTAAACAATTATCATTAAATTTAATAAAATTCCAAAAGGTATTTAAAATTCATATTTAACAGTACAGTGAAAACAGTCGATAAAATATTCATGTTTTAGTGAGAAAATATATAAATGTTCAATTTAATATAAAATATTTTAAAGAACGTATTTATAATCTCACTTTAATAAAATTTAATAACATGAATATTTAATTAATATTTTTCGATAAAATTTCAATATATGGAAAATATTGGAAATATATTCTAAATTTCATAATTCACTCAATTTATGCATCTAAAATATTTCATGCTATATTAGAATATTTTTGAGAAATTTTCGGTAGCATAACAGTTGCGATTTCCTTAACCACCTGCGCTTGTGATACAGTTTATAAAACAGTCGTAATACCACAATTTGCATGATTTCAAGGCAATTCAACACCCAAATAATTTCATAAAATTATGCAAATAAAATCATGCAATTCATTATATCCCTACAGCTTCCACAGTTCTCCCTTACCTGTCTCATATTACCGACTCTTTCGGTAGCACCACTCAATATCCGTGTATCCCGAATACAAAACAATTTCACCAAAAATTTTCATTAATTATCCTCTTATTTTTAAGCTAATAACTTTCACTAAATGCAGCAACATTGGATACTGCCTATGCCTAACTAGTGTAAATTACACTGGTAGTAAAACATAACTTCTCTGTTTTAGCTCCGATTTCAAATCTGATTTCACCAGTCTTCTTCTCTTAATTTCTACAATAATTTGACATATCAAAACCATGAAATGCAGCATCTTAGGTTGTCCAAAACCCCTTGGCCGAATGCTCCCATGTATCAAACTTAATGATTTTCTTAAATTTAATGCTACCAAACACTAAATCCATGTTCATTCTCCATTTTCTACCATTTTTATGCAAGGATTTACACGGATTCCATGAGTTCTCAAGCACACCGAAATCCCCTTTCATGGTGGATTTTTATTTAGTTAACAAAAAGCAAATCTAATGGTATATTCATAAACTACACCTTTGATTTAGTCAAAATATAACTTTGAAATTCAATGAAACATTAAATCATGGAAATTCTTACCTTTGACTGAACCCCTTTGCTTCTCTTTTCTCCTATTTTCTTCATGATTTGATGAGATATTGGTGTCAATGGAGAGAGGAGAGTGTGTAGATAATTTTTCTAGAAGCAAGTTTGCTAAAAAAGTCAAATTTTAGTTAGTTTTGTTGACTTTTCTTTCTCTTCTTTTTTCATTCTTTTCTTTCTTTGTGTCGTGCAAACCAAATGAAGAAGAAAGTGAATAGTGGCCAGCACTTATGGGCTGAAGTGTCTTGATGTTTCTAGAGGGGGCAAAATTACCATTTTGCCCTTGGTTATGTAAATTTTGGACAATTTTGCCTTTAAGCTTCCGTAGTCATAAAAACCATGTAATTGGACTCCAAATTTTCGAATTCCTTCCCCAAATAATCATATTTAATGCATCTTGATGATTGGAAGTGGTTTTGTCAACGCACGGCACACAGATAGTGAGAAATTATGATTTTACCCTCACAACCCGCCGATGAATTTCTTTCACTTCATCACTGTTTCGATAAATCTCTTGACACTATCTTATTCTCCTTTTTATGTAGAATATCATGGTATTTTTACTTCATCCCAACTCATTTTAGTTTGAGAAAAATTTACGAAAATGCCTTCGGGACATAATCATCATTTTTCAATTTGTTTTCCAAACTTCACAAAATAATTCCAAATAATATAAAAATCATTTTTATACCTCAAAATCATTATGTTATATTTATTCCACCTACTATACACTGTATTATCAATTTGAATCCATCAAAAACATAAAAATTAAAGTGGGGCCCACATTACAAATTCACTTAAAATCACAAAATATATTATATTTCACTAATTAGATGATTACAAAATTAATGTACAGTACAATAGAAATAGGTTTCACATTTTCTCCCCACTTTTAGAAAATGTGGTCCTCCAAATTCCCTCTAGACCGATCACTGAAAAAGCTCTAGATACATTTCGCGCATAAGGCTCTCTAATTCCCAAGTAGCCTCCTCCTCTGAGTGATACTGCCAAAGTACTTTTACCAATGGAATAATCTTAGACCGCAGCACTTCATCTTTCCTATCCAAGATTCGTACCGGTCTAACTCATATCCTCTCTAATCTCTAGTGGCTCGTAT
Organism: Heritiera fomes; assembly: GCA_032173925.1. Lineage (NCBI taxonomy): Eukaryota > Viridiplantae > Streptophyta > Magnoliopsida > Malvales > Malvaceae > Heritiera > Heritiera fomes. Next base: position 2,489,396 of record JAPDPM010000017.1, read on the forward strand.
CGAATTACGTGAGAAGGATATAGATGATACTTTCTCAACATTAAGACACAGAACACATTATGCACTCTTGACAACTTTGGTGGTAGTGCCAACTTGTATGCCACATCTCTCATGCAATTTAAGATCTCAAACGGTCCAATATACCGAGGACTCAGCTTTCCCTTCTTACAGAATCTCATTATGCCTTTGGATGGTGAGACCTTCAAAAACACATAATCACCCATAGAAAATTCTAATGGTTGGCGTCTAGTATTCGCATAACTTTTTTGCCGACTCTGAGCCGCCTTTAACCTTTCACAAATTACCTGTACATCTCGGGAAGCCTACTTAACCAAATCAGGAGCTATTAACTTACAGTCTCCCACTTCTTTCCATGCTATTTGGGATCTACATCATCTACCATATAATGCCTCATAAGGTGCCATGCCGATGCTCGCCTGATAGCTATTATTATAGGCAAACTCTGCTAGAGGTAGATGATCGTCCCAGGAGCCTTTAAAATCCAGTGTACATGCTCTCAACATATCCTCGAGTGTCTGTATCATGCGCTCGAATTGTTCGTCAGTCTGCAGATGAAAAGCAATGCTAAAATTCAATTAGGATTCCATGGCCTCCTGAAATCTCTCCCAAAAATGAGATGTAAACCGAGAATCCCTATTAGAAGTGATGCTCGCTGGAACACCATGCAACCTCACTATCTCCCTGACATATAGATCGGCTAAGGCACTAACTGGATCAGTAGATTTAATGGCCAAGAAATGAGCAGACTTTGTCAATCTATCGAGAATCACCCAAATAGCATCATATCCTCTGCGGGTCCGTGGTAAACCCATAATAAAATCCATAGTCACGTGCTCACATTTCCACGTAGGAATCGGTAGAGTTCGTAACATACCTGCAGGCTTCTGATGTTTAATCTTAATCTGTTAGCATGTAATACATCTTGTAACATACCCTGCGATGTCTTTCTTCATTTTTGGCCACCAATATACCTTCCTTAAATTTTGGTACATTTTAGTACTACCAAGATGTAGAGTGTACTTGGAGGTATAGGCTTCTGATAAAATCAAATCCCTCAACTACTGATCACTGGGAACACAGATCCCGCCCTTAAACCTCAAAATACCATCAGTGCCAATCTCAAAATCTGATTGTACTCCCATCTGTATTTGACTGGCAACCCCGATGTAGTAAGTATCCTTCCTCTGAGCTTCTCTGATTCGATTCATCAAATCGGCACTATTCTGAAATTAGACATAAACCCATATCTGTCAGAGGAAATCACATTCAGACTGAAGTTCAAAAACTGCTCTAGAAGATCGTGCTCCCTGACCATCATATATGATACCATACCTACATCCTTGTGGCTCAGTGCATTTGCCACTACATTAGCCTTTCCCGGGTGATACAAAATCTCGCAGTCATAATCTTTTAACAACTCCATCCATCGTTGTTGTCTCATATTCAACTCTCGCTGAGAGAATAAATATTTCAGACTCTTATGGTCTATATATACCTAAAATTTCTCCCCATATAGATAATGCCTCCAAATCTTTAGTACAAATACCACTACGGCTAACTCTAAATCATGAGTCGAGTAATTCCTCTCATGATCTTTCAACTACCGAGAACCATAGGTAATAACCCGACCATTCTGCATGAGTAAAAATCCCAATACCTATGCAAAAGCATCAGTATACACTGTGAATCCACCAGATCTGCTGGGAAGGGCAAGTACGGGGGCAGTAGTAAGTCTCCTCTTTAACTCCTGAAAGCTACGCTCACACACATCAGTCCACTTGAACTTCACATCCTTACGTGTAAGTCATGTCAGTGGAGCAGCTAATCTAAAAAATCCCTCAATGAACCGACGATAGTATCCGGCTAGACCCAGAAACTCTGTATCTCTGTAACAGTCTTAGGTCTCTCCCATTGAACAATGGCCACTATCTTGGACGGATCAATAGACACCCCGTCCTTCAACACTACATGTCCCAGAAAGATAATATGATCTAACCAGAATTCACACTTACCGAACTTCGCATATAGCTTCCGGTCCTTGAGGGTCTGCAAAACTATATACAAGTGTTGCTCGTGCTCCTTTAGAGACTTAGAATAAACCAATATGTCATCTATAAACACTATAACAAATTTATCCAACTATGGCTTGAATACCTCATTCATCAAGCTCATAAAAGCTGCAGGGGCATTCGTCAATCCAAAAGTCATCACCAGGAACTCATAGTGTCCGTACCGAGTTCGAAATGCTATCTTATGAACATTCGACTCCCGAATTTTCAACTACTGATAGCCTGATTGGAGATCTATCTTAGAGAACACTTGTGCACCCCTGAGTTGATCAAATAAATCATCAATCTTAGGCAGAGGATATTTCTTTTTAATGGCAGCCCCATTCAACATCCTGTAGTCGATACACAATCTTAGGCTACTATACTTCTTCCAGACAAATAACACCAGAGCACCCTACGGAGACATGCTGGGACGTATGAATTCCTTTTATAATAGCTCCTGAAGTTGCTCCTTAAGCTCCTCTAACTCCATTAGTGCCATCTGATATAGGCGTCTAGAAATCGGCTCCATACTGGGTACCAAATCGATCGTAAACTCCGTCTCCCGATCCGGTAGTAACCCTACTAACTCCTTTGGAAATACATTCGAAAAATCCCTAACCACAGGAATCTCATGCAACTTTGGACATTTCTTTTCTACGTCCTCCACATAAGCAATAAAACCTTCAAACACATTTATACACAATCACATAATTCAGTAAACATATCATTCAGTAAATACATAACTGCAACACTTTTATTAGTTTACAAATAGTTTTACAAAGTATTTTTCAGGTTGAGAGAAGGTAATAAACTTAGTATAACAGTCCATGATTTGTAGCTAACCAATTTATTCCTAAGATTACATCAAAATCATACATATTTAACAAAATCAGGTAAACTGTCGTTTCCTTCTCTCCTACAGTCGCATTACAATTTCTATATATAATATCCGTCATCTGAGATTTTTTAAATGGGGTATTAAGTTGCAAAGTATACCCTAATAGCTCCGGTTCTACGGGGGTCCTGTTAGCACATGTAGGTGACAAAAATGAATGGGTAGAACCCGGATCAAATAACGCAAGTACTGAAATATCAAAGATATAGACTTTACCTTTAATCAAATCAACAGAAGCATCGGTAGTCTTCTGACCAAGGCATACACCCGTCCCTATGTCACAACCTTCTTCCCCTTTTCTGCCGCTGTCGCACGCCTCGGCTATAAGGGTGTAGCTTTCTCTGACTCACTCGGAGTTGTCGGTACTGGTGCCGGTGGAACTGTAGAGGGAACAGTGGAAGCAGCAGACTCTTTGAGCATCAGCCAATCCCTCACCGTATGCCCCATCTGTCCAAATCTAAATCGCGCCTTAGTCAGTAAATAACAAGGATGTGAACCATGCGACCGACCACAATGTCCATACCAGGTCGTTGTACTCCTTTGAGTATAGGTGGGGCTAGTAGCAGGGGCTGAAGCTGCTGATTTCGTAAATCACCCCTCAGAAATCTAAATGCCCGACCACATAGCCTTCTTAGCCTGCTCCCTACCCAATCTATCCTCCGAAGCTCTCTTAGCCTTGCCTTTTCCCTTCGCTTTACCCTTATGACTAATATCTATCTAAAACTGGTCAAAATCCCTCTCACATAATTGCGCCTGTCGTATAATGTGATAACCGTAAAATTTTCCATTTTTGGAAATTATTAATACTAGAAATTCAATTTTTAAATGCAAATAAATAAGTTAAAGAAAATAAATAAAGTAATTACGAAAATAGTAATTTTGTTGAATTCCCGAAATTGATGAAGTGATGAAATTAAGGAAATTAAATTTGGATATTAAAAAATTCAAAATTAAAGAAATAAAAATGAATATATTGATATATTTATATAATTATACTATATAAATATATTTTTACATAAATACATATGTACATATATAAAATTTATGTATATGATATATATATTTGATATATATATATTATTTTATACCATTACCTAGGTATATACGTATATTATAATATATTTATATGTATATAAATATATTTATGTATATATATGAAATATGAATATTATTTCATATTAAAGAGTATAAAATATAAAATATATATACATATACATATTTTAGTACAAACAATATGTATTTATATACATAATTTAAATAGTGTATTAGTCTATAATTATAATTATAATTATAATTATAAAAAAAATTTGCAGCAAGCTCACGTGGAAGTTTGCTACACTACTAAATAAAATAACAAGAAAAGAAAGCATGAATAAAGAAAAAGAGAAGAAAATGAGTTGTGAGCCGTGTGGCAATTTTTCATTGGCTGAAATAATAATAAAATAGGCAAATGAGATGAAATTTTCAACCATTTTCTGGTTTCAACACCGACTTACCTGCTTTGAGCTTTTGTTGCACCGAATTCTCCTCTTTTTCTTTTCATCACGTCGCCTTGTTCTCCATGTGAAATCCTCCCTTCAAGTTTTAAAATTTCTAAGCTTTCTTCCTCAGTTCTATCCTCCATTAGCATGGTTTCAAAAGCTGGAAGACAGTGGACAAAAGCCCATATAAGGAGGCTGAAAGGTGGCTGAACAGTTTTGGTTGAAATAGAAGAGGTGATGTGCTGTGGTTTCCTTTAAATTCTGTTATGGTTCTTGATTGATATATGGATAAGAAGTGTAATTATGGTCCTAGTTTGAAATAAAGTTTAATGTTAAATTTTTTAAAGTGGTCAGCCAGAACAAAAACAGCAAAGGAAACTGTTATAATTTTTATAAAATTTTTGTATAGTTTGGTAGAAATTAGTAGTGTAAGATGAAAAGAATATGGTTTAAATTATGGTTGCTGAGATGGGTTACAAGAAACAGCATGGTGGCGTGAAAGGGATGTCTTCCGGCCAAACATAAGCTGAAACGATGGTGATGACCTTTAATGAATAAAAACTGTTTGAAAGAAATCCTAAGTAAGTGTAAGATAGTTATTAGTTAGGGATTAAATGGATAATGAAAACCCATGAGAATTGGACTAAACAAGGGAAACTGTTGTGTGTGGCTGTGTAGGAAAAGAAGAAAGTATGAAGCTACCAGCCATGAAGAGGAAAAATACAAAGCTGCCGACAGAGAAAAGAAAAAAAAAGAAAGAAAAAAAAAGGAAAAAGAAGAAGAAGACTAACAATGGTAGGAAAATAATAATAATTTTATTATTATTATTTATTGAATAATTATGTAAAATTCTAAATTTACTATGGGTTTGGAATTGTAGAATTTTACGAGATGATTTGAGACGATGGAAATCGGGAGATGTGGAATACAGGTGCGACTGCAACGAGAAAGTCGCCAACCCGAAACAGGTAAGGGAGGCATGTGCAGCCTGTAAGGATATTCAGTCTGCATGATTTTAATTATGAACTATTTATGAAAATATTATGGTGATTCATCGGTTGGAAAATGTGGTGATTAACTGGCTGTAAATATAAATTGTCTTTTCTGTGCAGGGAGGCTAGTCAATCGGCAGCCGTTATGCTGCCGAAAAATTTTAGAAAATTACACAAAATCGTAATAAATTATTTAATTTCACAAGGAACGATTTCTAACCATTAAAATCGAGAAAATGATTATTTTTCATAAAAACATGAATATAACGAAATTCATTTTAAAATATTCATGTTTTCGAAATTGGTGATAATGAGATCACTGAAAATTCTCCTGATATATGAATTATATGTGATATGAAATGGAAAATGAAAAAGGGATAAAGAGAATATCTTATAAAGGTTTTTTAAATATTCTCTCGATATATGAATCATATGTGATATGAAATGAAAGATGAAAAAGGGATAAAGTGAATATTTTATAAATATTTTCTTAAATATTCACTTGATTTATTATATAACCTTTATGGTTTTAATTATGAAATTATTATTTTTATAAATTTCATAAAGGTTTGCTGATGATGAAAAAGATTGTTTTGAGACTTGTTGGCACTCTTATCATGCTGATATGTGATATGTGACATGTGATATGTGATATGTAGTCCCGGTCGATACTTGATCAGTGATCCATCGAGGACAATGATTAACTATGGCCATAGATCTGATATGTTTACTTCTTTACCCTCCGAGGTCTATAGCATGATATGAGTGATGATTATCTCAGTCTCCATATATGAAAATGTTTTATATGATACGTGACATGTAAAAGGGATATGTTTTGTACGTTATGAGGAAAAATCAAAATGTTTTACAGCATTTTACATAATGCTTATTACGGTACTGATTTCAATACTGCATGATGATTTTTCGAAATACATGTGATATGTTTTCAAAGAGGAAGAGTTTATAAATCTAATATTCTTACTATTATTTCAAATGGAATATTAGATTATATGTGACATGAAAATGTAATATGTTTTTAAAAAGGAAAGAGGAGGAAAATAAATCTAATATTCTTATTATAATTTCTTAAATTGAATATTAGATTTAAATGATGGATATGTTACACGAAAAGGATTTGATAGCTTATTTTGCTATTCAAAGTACTATACTAATTATGATTCATACAGTAAAACATGAAAAGAATTCAAATGAAAATGACATGCAATGAAAGGAAAAAGGATATAAATTTCAAATGAAATTTATTACCCTCTATAGTTGCTTCTAGGTTCCGGGACAAGACAGGTATTTCAAAATACCTACCTTACTCCATCCAGATCCCTAGCCGACTATAGTATCCTTCCTACATGCGAGCCTAGTATACTTCTAGGAAAACGAAAAAGTTTTTCAACATATAGATAGCTGAATATCAAGTGTTGCATATAACTCCGTTACTGAGCCGTGGTTTGCTCACTCCCCAATTTTAACATTTCAGATTTTCGAAGACTGAGAGTCTGACATCTGAGGATCACGACTGCGCATTTGGATATACCGCGACAGAATTGCCTGTATAAGGTAAAATCATTTATTTTCTGTATTTAGACTTATCTACAATACTACTTTCTTGTGAATTAAGATAAGGGATGTAAATGATATTATAATTTTATACGAAATTGTTTATATGTAAAAGAAAAGTAAAGTATCGCAAACAGCCCAACCAAATAAAATGTATAGAAAAAATGTGTAAAAATGTGGTCACGAGCTGTGACAGATTTAATGGTATCAGAGCAAGATTAGCCTGATGTCTGTCGATACTTTTAGAAAGAAAATGTGTCGAAAAAGGTTAACATCCCCTATAGTACTGTGTAGTCTAAATACATAAAGGAAATAAATGATTGTTAATTGAGTTAAATGTTGTGAAGGGAGTGAGAATTATGAATAGAGAAATGCTAAAAAGGAAAAACGACTCTGGAAGGTTACCTGAAATTGGTGATCTTATAATCTAAATGAGGGTCGGTTCGGTAATGAACAGAAATAGACTTGGTGAGGGCCCCACCAGTACTTTTCTGTCCAAATCGAATTGAGTCCTTAAAGTGATGATATAAAGGAAGGGAATAAAATATCGTCATTAAATAGACCTTAAGATCACCGATTGAATGTAATTTTGAAGAGAGAGAAAATTTTGACAAAATGACCAAAATACCCCTAAGTGGAAAAATTTTCTTCTAAGCCATGGTAGGCTAACAAAAGTTACAATTGACTGATTTGACAGAATAATTGATGGTGTAAGGATGCATTGAATGCAAATGATCTGTATATCAGTCCTATCAGGATTTTTATGTGTAAATCAGACAAGATTTTAAAATGATGATATAGTGTGAGAAGGGATATCATCATTCTATGGATAAGGAGATCAATGGTTTAAATGTATATGAGGATAAAGAAATAAATGTTGAAATGACAAAAACGTCCCTATGTTGGACTATGTCCCAAATAGTGATAAATCAACATCTTGAATTCTATGATAGTGATGAAGCCACTGATGACATAAGAAATGTAATATGAATATAATAGTTCTAATTATTAATCCCACCTACACTTAGATTGCTGATGTGACCTGAATGGTTATAAGAAAGTCGCAGGATGAGCGGCTCTATGATTAATTCTTAAGGGTCGGAGTTAAAAGTGTATTGATGGGATGTCAATTACAGGATTGTTGGATATGATAAAAAAAAGTGAAATGATTGCTGGAGATGATTGAGAAAGAGATCAGTATAGATTATGAAATCCATATCAGTACTGTTAATTATGGTTCTATACATTCATGCAGTTTCTGAATTATTAAATGAATAGTTATAGAACCGGAATATTTTGAAATATGTTTTACAAAAAAGTGTACTGTATGGAGTATATGAAATTGGAGAATATGCATAAAGACAGTAAGTGAAGATAAGAGATGAGGAAGATAACAGCTAACTTGAATTATTAAATGAAAATGATTTCGAAGTGAATTAAAGTAATGAATCGGTTAGCTGTAAAATGTATTAGTTAAAATGTTATACTTAATCCAGCATATAAATTAAGATGATTGATATGTTGTGAAGTATGAGTAAATAAATGAATTAAGGTGGAGTATATGTTAAAATGAAATGAATGTTAAATGTCTCTGCCTTGAGGATATACAGTAGAAATGATAGGACATAGAGATGAAATGTCCAAAATGATAAGAGATGTGTGGTTAAAGAAAGTATCGGATGTTATTCCCGATAAATTTATAGAGTAATATAGATGTGGGAGATCGGGTTAACATTTACTCGATCGTAGATATAAATTTATCTCTAAGCTTATATCGGAAAACATAGAAAGAGACTGAAAAGCTTAAGAAACAACTTTGGAAAAATATGTGAATAATGAAATTCACTTGTAAAGATGTAAATGAAGGAAATACAGATGATTTGATTTGAGGATGAATTAAAATGGTGTATTAAATTCTTATTATTAATAAAGTTCTTATGAAGAACAAATAATCATCTGCATGAAATGGACGCTTTATTTGATTTAATCAGAGATATATGAGGAGTTCATACGACCAGTCTCGGTACAAGGCGTCATCAGATGAAAAGTTGAAGACTGATGGTCATAAGATGATAATGATTAGAACTCGATAAAATTTTTCAAGTTTCTATTGAGGTTTACAAGGTTAATGAAATACCTTGTGATATATATATATATATATATATATATATATATATAAGCCTAATGAATGAGGCATCCATACAAGAATAAAGTGATGAGGTATCGAAATAGTCTAAGGCACAAATGGAATATGAGCAGCATTGTTATATAACCCCGTAGACTCTCAAAGACTGTCATCCATATTTTAAGATTGGCAGATAGGAGATGTGGCTAGGCAGTATCTCTTTCTAAGATATATGATCTCGAATGACAAAGCGACGTGGATCTGTCTGTGATGAAGAGATAATGACTGAGATACGAAATGTACTGGGTCTAGCTAAATATTTGTGAGACCCGATTCTATAACTCTGTACACCATATTTTTGTACACAATTTGTTATTGATTTGATAAATTTTTTTATTTAAAAATAATTGATGAATAATAAGAGATGAAGGGGAGTTATTTAATAGATATATGGTAAAATAATCTTGGCTGAATTAAACCTCAAAAGAGGCAAAGTAAGGTCAAGAAAGAGTAGCCAAGAAATCCTTTTTGTTACGCCATGCTTCCTGTTGCCATAATGGAGTTCGGTTGAACTCACTTAAAGACTATTGAAGTGTAGTTCTAATAGTATAAAAAATACAAACAAATGAGACTTAAATGGAGAGAAAATCTAGTACTTGGAATATTGACTAAATACTATTGGATGCAATTTTCAAAAGAAAGAAAAACAAGCACCAACGTACAACAAGAAATGGTGAACCACGCCACTTAGACTGCAGGTAATATTCGGTTAGTCATCAAAGAAGTGTGAAAGTAGAATTTTCAAGATAAGATTCTATGTAAATAATATTTAAAAGATGATAAATTAAATGTTTTCACATAGGATTAATTGTGATTGGCTGAAATGGTATGAAGGTGGTAAGAAAAGTCAAGAAAATATGGACAACACGCAAAGAAGATTTTCTTTTGCTGCTGTTACACGTTCTTTCCCATTTTTTTTGTTAAGGCTGGAAGATTAGGAATTTTATAGTATAAAGACAATATAAGAGATACTTAAGGAAGAAGAGTCAACAAAGTTCACATGGGAACAAATTTAATAGCTAAAAGCTCATTGGTTGAGGCTTTGAAAAAAGCGAGTGAAATAAGTCTACAAGTGTGCAGCCAAAGTGGACCTCAATGCCACTTTTTCTGCTGTTGATGGTACCACACGGCTTCACTCAATAAAAGTAAGTGAAATGCAGATTTTTATCTCATAAAATATAATATATGTTACTTAAGAGAAGAGAAGAAATTAATGCTTAGCAGGTGATCAAATCCTTGGATGGAGAATAAAAACAAAGACATCAAAATAAGTCAAATCAGGTGGAGAAAATGAACTCCCCGCTGTCTGTGTTGGATGCAGTTTTTCTATAAGATTTTAATTCACGAAAAGACAAAGGAATGATGAAATAGAATAGATAAGATGCTAGGTGATTAAGTGTTATGGTTGTCTTGAATATATGGAGACATAACAGAACAAAAACCTCAGCAAATTGCCTCCCTCACCATCGAACTTGTTGTTCTACGAGAGGCAAAAGTGATTCCATTTTCGGTTCTATTTCAACCTATATTCAACCAAGAAAAATTCAGCAAAAACATTAGACTTTGATACTTATCCTTGCTTACTAAATCCTTACCTATTTGGAGAACCCTCAAAGGATCAAGAAGATAGAAGGCTAACAGGAAGAAGGAACAAGTAGAAACAACTGGTTCTGTTTTGAAGTCCACCAATTAGTCAAGGTGAGCTTCCATGATTTTATACTTCTTGATATTAAGGATAAAATTTCATGTTTTATGACTTAGTTAATATGACTATAGGATTAGTCTTAGTTAAATCTTGTTAAAGTATGACATTAGAAGAAGTTAAAGTCTGGAGTTAGACAAAGAACAAAAGGAAATAGGTTAGAAATTTTAATAGGATGATAAGAAATAAAGTGTGGAGTATAAATAAAATGAAGAGTAAGCTTGGAAATTTGAAAAGATGAAGGATCCAAAATTTGACAAATTTTGGAAGGTTCGGTTGGCATGAAAAGATGAAAGAAAATTGTGGTTTCATGCAAGTAGAAGACAATGATGGTATACGTGAACCATAAAGGACCAAATGGAAAATAAGGAAACAAAAGAAATATTGAAAAGTCAATGACCATGGCCATTGAGAGATTCGGCCATGACAACTGCACAAGGAAATTTTGCTGAAAATTTATAAAATTTAAAAGAAGAGAATTGGTGAACTTAAAATCGAAAAAGAAGTTTAAGTGAACAAGTTGAATTTTAACACCAGTATAATTTATACTGGTTGTACTCATGACATAAAATTAGTGGCTGCATTTTATGAATATTATTGACTTAAAAATAAGTAGAAGAATATTAATAATTTTTGGTAAAATTATTTTTACAGCCCGAGTTGACCAAAATTTGGTAAAGGCGATCGGGAAGCTAGGCTTCGTAAGACCAAGTAAGGGAGTAGTATGTGAAGTGAAATGCATGTCCTGTGGAGAAAAATGTTATAAAAATATTGTGAAATGATTTGGTTTGAGACATGCATTAGTTTGATAAACTGTTTTGAATTTGGGTGAGCCAAAGATAGGTGACCCCTTTGATATAATTCTGGGCGAGCCAACAGTGGGTGATCCCTTGTTTTTTTTAAAGAGAAATATTTTGTGGGCGACCCCCAGTTCAGGTCGGTGTGAGAGCCACAGTGGGTGATGTTAGTTCGCCACATGGGCGAATGAAAACATGCGAGTTCAATCCACTACGATGGGCAAGCGTAATGGGCAAGTTTATAAAGGGCGAGCCTGTTTAACTTGTGTTTTTTTCACACGAAAAATGGTGAAATTACTGGCTATTTTTACTATGTTTTGTAAACAGAAAATATAATACCTTTTTGGAAAACAATCATTAAAGAAATGATGAAATATGTAAAATATTCCTTAAGGGTTCTTTATGAGATATAAATTGATTTTTGAGACTTTAAGCCCCGAGTTTCATGCATTACTATTCACATGGTTGATTGACCCGCCAAGTCATCAGAGGTCTCGAGGTCACCTGGCAAGTGTTCCCGATGACCACCTATAGATTATAGCCATAGATCTAGCTGTATCCCAGTGGGGACGATTACTGGGTTCCGTTGGGAACGATGTGTTCCGTCAGGAACGATGATAGCATGATTTAATTGTAAGGTGATGCCTAGTCTCAACTTACTGATTTCTGTTTACTGAAAGGATTTACTGAATCCTGTTTACTATTTACTATACTATATTGTAAACTTTTTAGCCAGTGATTTAAATATTAAAGACTGTTCACTATATCCATTGTTTTCCTACTGGTATGCTGTTAGGGAAAATAAAAGTTTTGTGGTATATAGTTTTTATTTTATAAAGCAACATACAACTCTTTTACTGAGCACATTGTCGCTCACGCCTTATTTTTCACTCCATAGATTGTTGATTTTGGACTAAGAGAATTACCTTCCAGAGATTATCGACTACTAGAGTCAGCAGATATTCGATATCGAAGGTATATTTTTTTTTATATATTCAGCAAATTCGTACAGTACTACTTTAAATAGAAGGGAATGTATATATCTTAAGGAAATAAAGTAAAAATTCATATTTCTATATTGGTACGATGAATAAGAGTACTAATTATTACTAAAGTGATTAATGGATTATTAAGCATCACAGACAACCCAACCGGTAAAAATGTGTAAATAAGAGTAAAATATGTGATTTACTGTAGATTCGGGATGTTACAATATTATTGTCAGTCTATAAAAGAGTTATTGGGTTAGCTGCTCTATAGATGTGACTGATAATTAAAGAAGTTAAAGTCGGTGGACGAATAAGTGTAAGATGATATTCAAAATGTTAAAAGATTTTAACAGTGAAGTACTATATCACTAAAGAAAAGCTGACCGAAATGATGAGAATGAAAAGATGAAAATGTAATAAGAAGATAAGTTACATGATGAGTAGGGAACATGAATATGAAGCAGTTCTCAAATCTAAGACTAAAAGTGATTTCTCTTTGACTGTCACGTGGTTATCGCTAGATGGAAGATCGAGCCAAATTTGACAGGTAAAATTAAATGATACTCAAAAGAGTAAATAAATGATTTACATTTTACTACCAGTAATGTAAATGGAAAATGTTTTATATATATCCACCTATTAAAATGGTGGAATTATATGGATAATGTGGTGACGAAATTGATGATTTTATTAGTCACCTATGGAATCTAAATTAAGAAAAGATTTCATGCTAAGGTATACTCTAAAACGTAAGTGATATAGAATATACCATAAGAATAAGAGATGTAATGATGAGATTACATGAAAAGACGATACGGAGAGAAAATGATTGTCTCCTGATTCAATTATGGTAAAAGATGGTAAATAGTAAAGTCTGCAAATAAGCTGTAGCATTTGTTAAAGTAAATGTGAAAAATGAGTATTGTGGATAATGAGGAACCCAATAAAGATATGATAATATGGAAGTGATTAAAGACTAATTGTCTAATATAATCACTCTTCCATTATCAAACTCTTAGATTCTTTAGTGCCATAGTCGAGATATGATTATGAATGATAAGAATGTATATGAAGTTTCAATGAGCCTTATATGTGATGGGAATCTCTAAGTAGCTATATGTTATGAGAAATAGCAAAAGGCTTTGAGATTCCAAATTTATTGACAGCATCGCTCCGTACTGATGTAATATATGAGCGTAGTATGGAAACGCTCTAAGATATGTTGAGAGAGCGGATGCACGAGATGTGAAAACTACTGGGACAATTACATACTACTGAATACAGTGTATAAATGATAATTATCGAAATATATCAACTTGGCACCAAATTAGAAAAATGGATGATGAACAGTATGAATCAGATATAATGTGAAAAGAGATGGAAATTGATAATTCCTAAATTGATAAGAAATTTTGGGGAGTATAAATATATGGTAAAAAAATGATACGTAGTGGTCTAAGAGTGATCCTGATTTTGAAAGTATGCTGGTAGTATTATTTAAAAGATGATTGAGAGGACAAGAATGATACACATACAGAATGGTACCATCTTATAATTTAAGTTAAATTCGGATGACCAAATTTCTTAAGGTGAGGAGAATGTGATAACCATAAAATTTTTCATTTTTGGAAACTATTAATACTAGAAATTCAATTTTTAAATGCAAATAAATAAGTTAAAGAAAATAAATAAAGCAATTATGAAGATAGGAATATTGTTGAATTCCCGAAATCGATGAAGTGATGAAATTGAGGAAATTAAATTTGGATATTAAGAAATCCAAAATAAAGAAATAAAAATGAATATATTAATATATTTATATAATTATATTATATAAATATATTTTTACATAAATAAATATGTACATATATAAAATATATGTACATGATATATATATATATATATTGATATATATATTATTTTACACTATTACCTAAGTATATATGTATATTATTATATATTTATATGTATATAAATATATTTATGTATATATATGAAATATGAATATTATTTCATATTAAAGAGTATAAAATATAAAATATATATATACATATATATATTTTAGTACAAAAAATATGTATTTATATACATTTAATTTAAATAGTGTATTAGTATATAATTATAATTATTTATATAATTATAATTATAAAAAAAATTTTGCAGCAAGCTCACGCGGAAGCTTGCTGCACTACTAAATAAAATAACAAGAAAAGTAAAGCATGAATAAAGAAAAAAGAGAAGAAGATGAGTTGTGAGCCATGTGGTTATTTTTCATTGGCTAAAATAATAATAAAATAGGCAAATGAGATGAAATTTTCAGCCATTTTCTGGTTTTAACACCGACTTACCTGCTTTGAGCTTTTGTTGCACCGAATTCTCCTCTTCTTCTTTTCATCACGTCGCCTTGTTCTCCATGTGAAATCCTCCCTTCAAGTTTTAAAATTTCTAAGCTTTCTTCCTCAGTTTTGTCCTCCATTAGCATGGTTGTCCAAAGCTAGAAGACAGTGGACGAAAACCCACATAAGGAGGCTGAAAGGTGGCGGAACAGTTTCGGTTGAAACAGGGCAGGTAATGTGCTGCAGTTTCCTTTAAATTCTGTTATGGTTCTTGATTGATATATGGAAAAGAAGTGTAATTATGGTCTTAGTTTGAAATAAAGTTTAATGTTAAATTTTTTAAAGTGGTCAGCAAGAACAAAAACAGCAAAGGAAACTGTTATAATTTTTATAAAATTTTTGTATAGTTTGGTAGAAATTAGTAGTGTAAGATGAAAAGAATATGGTTTAAATTATGGCTGCTGAGATGGGTTACAAGAAACAACATGGTGGCGTGAAAGGGATGTCTTTCGGCCAAACATAAGCTAAAACAATGGTGATGACCTTTAATGAATAAAAACTGTTTGAAAGAAATCCTAAGTGAGTGTAAGCTAGTTATTAGTTAGGGATTACATAGAGATTGAAAACTCATGAGAATTGGACTAAAAAAAGGGAAACTATCTTTTGGCGGCAATTAAAAAAGAAAAAGAAGAGAAAAGGTCTGGAGACTAAGCATTTTGGCCGGAACCCTGCGATCTGCTACTGCTTCATTCATTCACTGCCACCCCCTAGCACCAGCATCACCATCATCAAACCGAGTATCTGCACCTCAAGTTTCCTTCATGATCGTGCCTATCTTCACCCTCTGCCATTGTCTTTGTTCAGGCTATTAAACCAGTCAAAACCGAAAGCCATTTGCTTCTTGCCGCACTGTTTGTCATCATCTTTATCATCATGCGGTACAGCCATCAAACCTTGTCCGCCATCATTCAAGCTTGCACCGATCACAGCCTTATCACCGAGCCGCCATCACCCCTGCTGCTGTCGGCATCATCACCAGCTTTATTGTTGCTCCCGTTTCTTGATTGCCGCCAAACATCGTTTCACATCACCGCTGGATCACAAGCCTAGTCTTGCCTCTGCTCCCCACGTATGCCCCTGTTCTCGCATCATCATCACCATCGCATAGCTCCTTGAACTTCTGCCTTCACTGCTGCTCGCCTTGCAGTGCCGTTTACATCACTGCACAGCTCCATCGCCATTGCCGCACCGCCCCTGCGAGCTGCTATTGCGTGAGGTCCTGTCCTGCAAATAGGTCCGGGTGCTGCATTGCTATTTTTGTTTGCTTCCAGCTGTCTTGCCAAATTTGCTGCTCCGCCGATCTCTGCCACGGTTTCAATCTTCTTGTTCGGCGAAACAGAAGCATATCACCTTTCTTTCACCATCCACCTTCGAATCCTCTTATTTCCACCGAAAATATCTGCTGCACCACTAGAACGCCATCACCTTTGCTGTCGCTTCACTCATCATCTTCATCAATTGCTCTACTGCGGCTGCATCATCTCGCCACGCTCCCTTGCTGTTGCATTTCTGTTCGGTTTCATCACCATTACTGCTGGTTCTTGCTCATCCTTATTAAACCATGGGCTGCAGTTACTAAAGGGAAGGAAAGCCACGTGAAACCTGGGAAAAAACAAAAGGAAGGAACGTGTAGCAGGAAAATAAAGAAACAAGAAAAGAAAGAAAGCAATCGTTTGCCAGGTTTACATTTTATCTTTTTAAAGGGGCTGACAATAGTATTAGAATAACAATTAAAGTTTTGGTTCATACAAGGTAGTTTGCTATATTAATTACGTGCATGATTGATTGATTTTGTCATTTATATGTTAACTTAATTTAGTTTTTAATAATTTAGTGATTTTAATGTGCATGATAATTTGATAATAGTTTACATATCAATTTAATTTAATAATTACTTGTATGATATTTTAATATGAGTTTGCATGATAATTAATTTGAGTAGATAACTGCTCGTAAAAATATTAATTTGTATATTTGTGTTATTTAATTTGTTGTATGACTATAGTATAGTTCATTAATTTAGTTTGCACGTATAATTTTGATTTAATAATGTTGTATGATTTAGATGAGTATTCTAAGGTTAAAAAAATATATGAAAAATAAAAATATATATATATATATATAATTAAAATCAAATAAATAAATGTGGATTATACCGATAATGACATTTTGAGGAAGTCAATTGAGACACCTTGAAATTTCTAGGTGAGAAGATTCTCCCTTAAGTTGAGCCAAATTGATAGGATACTTTTGGGAGAATTTTCAATAAAATATAATTCATATGTATTTTAAGATTAAATAGATATAAAATAAATGGAAGGAATAAAAGTAAAGACAAAAATTAAATGAACATAAACAAGAATAATAAATAAATAAAAAGGATAATAAATAAGAAATAGGAATTAGGTTGAGAATTAGATTTTATAGAATGAATGTGAATTATACCGATGATGAAATTTCAAGAAAGTCAATTAAGACTCCTTGAAATTTCTAGGTGAGGGGATTCTCCCTTAAGTTGAGCCAAATTGATGGGATACTTTTGAGAGAATTTTCAATAAAATATAATTCATATTTATTTTAAGATTAAATAAATATAAATAAATAAAATGAATAAAATATAAATTAGATAAATATTAAGCTTAGATAAATATAAATACAAATTAGATAAATAAACAAATGAATAAATAAATAAATGTGACATAAAGACAAGAGTACAATGACAATAAAATAAGAAATAAGTATGAATTATGCCGATAATGAAATTTCAAGAAAGTCAATTGAGACTCTTTGGAAATTTCTAGGTGAGGAGGTTCCTTTTGAGCCGAGCCAAATTGATGGGACGCTTAAGAGTGAATTTTCAATAAAACATTATTCACGTTTATCTTTTAAAAATAAGATGAATGAGAATATAAAAATAATTAAAATATATAAAAAGTCCAAGAAATTTATAAAATGAATATAAAGTCAAAATTAGAGATAAGATTAAAAAAGGAACCTCATAAAATATTAAAATTTATCCGACGATGGAGTTCAAGAAAGTCAATTGAGACTCCTTAAACATCTTGAGGTGAGGGAGATTTTTAAGATTGGAGCCAAATTGATGGAAAAAATCTTAGAAATATTCCCAATATATAAGCATATCGAAATTAATATAAACACAAGGCAAATTGTAAAGATAACCTAAAACTAGTTGGTACCATTTTAGGATGGGCGTTGTGGGGATGCTAATCCTTCCCTACACATAACCGTACTCCCGAACCCTAGTATTTTTAAACGTAGACCAAGCCTTATCCTTAGTTTGAATAGGTGACCAATCACACCTAGGTTAGAATGGTTGGTGGCGACTCCTTTGATTTTAGTGTCTAGCTATTAAGTTTTACAAAACTTAATACGTTATGACAGTTTGGCGACTCCACTGGGGATGTTAGAGGGTCAAGCCAACAATTGGTTTTAGGTTATCTTAGATTCATCTTAAGAGTGTTAAATTTTATAAAAGAAAAAAAGACATTAATAATTACATGTTCCTTCAACACACACTTCACGTGCATTTGCATACATCAGCCCTCTACCCGGGCTCTATCCTTTTAGCAGGAAGTAAAGTAACTACGCTCTCATGAGGTAATACCTCCGCAATGGCTAGCGAAATACTCCCACTCAAATTGAACCTTTCCGTTTGTAACCTGTGATGGTGAGGATTGGGTGCCTTACTAGTCCCATAAGGACGGTAGTGAGGAACAATTTGAGAACCTTTAGAATATTGACTTATCCAAACCAAGCATATAGAGAAACCTAAACAGCCAACTTAAGTTAGAGCCATGCCATCTCATCTTGTAGAGATAACCAAGGATCAGGACACATGAAGGAAAATTTGTTCTTTTCAAAAAAATATAATAATAAAAAATCAAAATAAAGAAAATAAAGAGATGAAATGTGTCTATTCATCGCATGAGGTTTTCTTTTGATTTTGCGATGCATAACATGTCAATTTGAACATTGCACCTATACATCTAGACATTTTTGGTCATACATAAATTGAGCATGCATCTCATGCATAGGTTTGTAATTGCATATCATGGCATCTGGACTTAGACTATGGTAATAAAGGTGAGAAGATAGCTCGGCCATCAAAATTGCCAGTCACCTACACAATACTTGTTTGCAGACAAGAGTAATGGAGAATAAGCAATTGGCACGAATTGATGGAATAGAAAAGGTGCAACAGGAGATTGTCGGGGCCCAAGAAGAGTCTAAGGAACAACTGGCCAAGATGATGGAGATCATGATGAGCTTGGCAAAAGAGAAGGGAGTTGATGAAGACACTGCCGCTCAGGTTCAGCCTCCCATTACAGAGAAAGAGACGACAATTCTGTTAAGGCTCCATACTATGAGAGAATGATTGGTAATGTCGCCAAAAACTTTACAGATATGGTACTCTCTGGTGAGATAATCACATATATGCTATAAAAAGCGGGAAGATCGAATGGGAAAATACAATGAAAGGTGCAACATTCAATAACGAGAGTCAAGATGTTCAGGTTGTGACTAATGAAAAGCAATATGAAAGTTATACCCCATATTACACATACCCCATGCAACAAGCCCACCACCTTTGTCCATATTCTTATCAGTCAATTCCTCAAAATGTTTTTCAACCTAACTTTTGTCCTCAATCACTCTCCACCCTACCAAACAATCCAAGAAGGCCAAGAAACGGTGTAAAGAAATTGCCAATTCCAATTTCTAAACTATTGCCTTTTCTAATAAAGAACCAGTATCTAGTGCCAATGCCTTTGAAAACAACTCCAAACCCAACAGCAAAGAGTTATGAACCAAATAGCAAATGTGAATATCACATGAGGACAATTAGGCATTCAACAGAAAAGTGTAGGTTAAAGGAAAAGGTTGAAAAACTCATCAGTAGTGGTGTCTTGACTCAAGAGCTTATTGAACAATGGAAGTCTGCTTCTCCATAGGCCAAGTTTCCTATATGTAATTTACGGATGTGAGACGTTCTCAAGATTCTTGAAATTTGCATCAAGATGTTTTGAAAAGCTTTCCATATTTTTCTTTCCAAGTAGATGAAATAAAATAATTTTGAAAACATTGGTGATTGTTATTGAGAATGAATAAACCTAGCTATTACATTTCCAGTATACTTTCCAATTCAATGAAAACTTGGAATCCATAAAGAAACACAAGCTTGAAATTCATTCATTTTTGCCTACCCTTGTAAACTTTTGAAGTCAATGATCTTCGTTAAGGTAATGACCAATGAAATGACTAATGAATTTGCAAAACGTTTTGAACTGTTTTGAAGGACCAATTCACGAAGCATTCTCTTAAGGACTTTGTATTCGAAAATTTGATAGATGTTAAGGCCAAGCTAAGAGTCCCAAATACATCAACCCAAAATTCTTTCTCATAACTTGAATCATCCTTCGCTACACCTTGGGGCAAAATGATTGAAAGAGCCAAGCTTTTGATAACCTCAACATCTTTTAATGGCCATTCTTAATTTGATTGATATCCTTTTTCCTATTTTAAACCATGATAATGAAAATTGTTGCATATGGCCTTCATAAAATTGAGTTGATACATTCTGAGCATGAGTTGTGAAAAAAAAAAGTGAATAAAAAAGAAGTTAAAAAAGAAGAGAAAAAAAAAGAAAAAATTGATTGTGAAACCATGCACGAGGGATATTCAAATGATTTCAAAAGCCAAATTTTCATCTTAAGGATTGGTTTTCAATAGAAGTGTCAATATCTGATATGACAAATGCCCATCTTTCATATTCCTATTACTGAAATGAAATCATCCCTTTGTTACCCCTTTCGAGCTTATTGATTTCTTTCTAAATGAACCTTGACCAAGGATCACCCTTCACATTGGAGAGGCACAAACATCAAAGGAGTTTTAGAAGCATTAGTGATTGGTCTTATGTCAAATACAAGAAAATGATGCCCTTATTAAGGGGCAAATGTGAGAAGAAGGATATGTGAAGATAGGAATCAATATGAAAAAAAAAAACATGAAATTGAAAAAAATGAAAAAGGTAGATGTGAAAAAATAAAAAATAAAAAAGGAAATGAATGAGAATAAAAGGTTAGAAAAGAAAAGAAAAATGTTTCGAAGAGTGGGAAGGACAAATGTTCACAATCGAAGAAATGATCCTTGGTTCGATAAACCTTGAAAACACTTATTTTGGGCCTATTTATCCATTCTTTGAAAATCCTAAACCTTGGCCTACGGTACGTGCTTAAAAGTCCATTTTGATCAAATAAAGATGCTTGTATTGAAACGCTTTTCTTTGAGAAACCATCATCATTATTTTGTTTGGAATGAAATTTGAATTCTCAATTGCATGGTAGAATAATCAATAAAAAAAAGAAAAAAAAAGAATGAAGCTCTAAGGTGAAAACCCATGAAAGGGCAGTCTAGAGCAAATTTGAAACAACTCAAGGCCATTGTTTGTGACGATGCTAAGGCAATAACAAGAAAGAAGAAAAACCAGAGGAGTGATGCTTTCAGTCAAGACCTTTTGAGAAATTCAAAAACCATCACCTTGAAATTTTGACTTCAGATTTGTATCTTTGGTTTCCTTACCCCGAAATTTGAGCCACACAGCTAGTCTTAACATTTGTTAAAGTCCACGTATCAAGAAATTAAGAGAGTGCTAAAATGGATTGTGTTCTGTGAAAGTTGTTTTTACAAAAGGAATTTTGATTTTCAAGGAATTTGTTTCATTTGTGAGCCAAGATGAAGAGACATTGATCAATAGAACCTTTCTTGATAACCAAACATCCTTGATGCACCAAATCAGTACACTTATTCAGCTAGACCAAGTTGTGACTCATTCTATTTGTTCTCAATAGTAATCACCAATTTTTAAGAGATTTAAATGTCAAATGTTTTTATCTTGGAAAATTATTATATGGGGCAATTTTCTATTTTCAAAAAAAAAAGAAACTTGAAGAAGTGAAAAATGAGAGTTTTGTGATTTTATGGGGGCAAGCTCTTGTTTTAAAGAAATCAAGTGTGGTAATGGTGTTTTTAAGACAATTCTTGGGGCAATCTTTGGTTGTTATGAAAGCATGAATTTTGTTGAAGATATGAGAAGTGGTGAAGTTTTCTTGTGAATAGTTTGGAATGATTTTTTTGTTGTGATTTGGATAGATGAATTTTAATTTGATAAGAATTGTGGGACAAGAAGAAAACTAAATGAATGATGATGATGGGGCAATGGGAAGACTGAATGAGTTATGATTGCTAAATTTAAAGAAAGAAGAATTGTGGGGCAAGAAGAAGATTGAATGAACAATGATGATAGGGCAAATGATTTTAGGATTGCTAAATTTGAAGAAAGAGGAATGATGAGGCATTGAAAGATTCAATGATAAGGCAGAGAGAAGATTAAAGGATGACAAATTTTTGGAGGAATATGGTAGATTGATGATGTGACTTGGTAAGGCATTATTTATCATTTGCATTGCATTCATGACATGCATGACATTTCATTATATGCATTTTTACACCAAAAAAAGAAAAAAAAGTTTGAACTGTTTGTTAAGACAATATGATAAAAAGTTTTGAAAGATTAGATGACAAAAATTTTGAAAAATTTTATTAAAAAAAAAAAGAAGAAAAAGAAAATCAGAAAATGTGAGAAGGATTAGGAATAAGATGTGACGAAAAAGGTATGAAGTTTTAAAACAAAAATGTTAAAAATTTGGAAAGGAAGAGGAAACTAAAAAGGTATGGTTATGATGGGATAATGAAAAAGGGATTGAAAGATGTGATGAGATGGAAAAATGTGATAGAAAATAACAAAAAGGGATTGAAATGATGAGATAAGATCAAAGCCTCCAAGTACAATCTGTAAGACCTTCGGGCTTGATTCATTAAAACCTCCGGGTACAATCTATAAAACCTCCGGGCATGATTCATTAGAACCTCCGGGTACAATCTGTAAGACCTCCGAGCTTGATTCATTAAAACCCCTGGGTACAATCTATAAGATCTCCGGACATGATTCATTAGAACCTCTAGGTACAATCTGTAAGACCTCCGGACATGATTCATTAAAACCTTCGGGTACAATCTGTAAGAACTCCGGGCATGATTCACTAAAACCTCCGGGTACAATATGTAAGACCTTCAGGCATGATTCATTAGAACCTCTGGATACAATCTATAAGACCTCCGGGCATGATTCATCAAATCCTCTGGGTACAATCTGTAAAACCTCCGAGCATAATTGAACATATTTAGATGAGCAAATTTAAAGTTTTAGGGCCTTCCTAGTCGAAGGAGCATTTTAGAGATGAGAAAATTTAAAAGTTTCAGGGCCTTCCTAGTCGAAGGAGCATTTTAGAGATGAGAAATTTTTAAAGTTTCAGGGCCTTCCTAGTCGAAGGAGCATTTTAGAAATGAGAAATTTTTAAAGTTTCAGGGCCTTCCTAGTCGAAGGAGCATTTTAAAGATGAGAAAATTTAAAGTTTCAGGGCTTTCCTAGTCGAAGGAGCATTTAAGAGATGAGAAATTTAAAGTTTCAGGGCCTTCCTAGTCGAAGGATCATTTTAGAGATGAGAAAATTTTAAAGTTTTTGGGCCTTCCTAGTCGAAGGAGCATTTTAGAGATGAGAAATTTTTAAAGTTTCAAGGCCTTCCTAGTCGAAGGAGCATTTTAGAGATGAGAAAATTTTAAAGTTTCAGGGCCTTCCTAGTCGAAGGAGCATTTTAGAGATGAGAAATTTTTAAAGTTTCAGGGCCTTCCTAGTCGAAGGAGCATTTTAGAGATGAGAAATTTTTAAAGTTCCAGGGCCTTCCTAGTCGAAGGAGCATTTTAAAGATGAGAAAATTTAAAGTTCCAGGGCCTTCCTAGTCGAAGGAGCATTTAAGAGATGAGAAATTTAAAGTTCCAGGACCTTCCTAGTCGAAGGAGCATTTTAGAAATGAGAATATTTTAAAGTTTCAGGGCCTTCCTAATCGAAGGAGCATTTTAGAGATGAGAAATTTTTAAAGTTTCAGGGCCTTCCTAGTCGAAGGAGCATTTTAGAGATGAGAAATTTTTAAAGTTTCAAGGCCTTCCTAGTCGAAAGAGCATTTTAAAGATGAGAAAATTTAAAGTTTCAGGGCCTTCCTAGTCGAAGGAGCATTTTAAAGATGAGAAAATTTAAAGTTTCAGGGCCTTCCTAGTCGAAGGAGCATTTAAGAGATGAGAAATTTAAAGTTTCAGGGCCTTCCTAGTCGAAGGAGCATTTTAGAGATGAGAAAATTTTAAAGTTTCAGGGCCTTCCTAGTCGAAGGAGCATTTTAGAGAAGAGAAATTTTTAAAGTTTCAGGACCTTCCTAGTCGAAGGAGCATTTTAGAGATGAGAAATTTTTAAAGTTTCAGGGCCTTCCTAGTCGAAGGAGCATTTAAGAGATGAGAAAAATTTAAAGTTTCAGGGCCTTCCTAGTCGAAGGAGCATTTAAGAATGAAAAAATTTAAAGTTTCAGGGCCTTCCTAGTCGAAGGAGCATTTAAGAGATTAGAAAATTTAAAGTGTCAAGGCCTTCCTAGTCGAAGGAGCATTTTAGAGATGAAAAATTCTAAAAAAAAAAATCTCAGGGCCTTCCTAGTTGAAGTAGCACTTTAGGTGAAAGATTAAAAAAAATGGGAAAATTTAAAGTTTAGAGGAGCATTTTCATGATGAAAATCAATTTCTTTTAGAATGAGTAAATATCCACAAAAAAAAGGGAACAAAACAAAAAAATAAAAAAAAAAAGAAAAATAATAAAATAGATGCGGACAAAATGGATGTCTATGTCTTTGCACAATTACTATTTCATAGCAAATGTGCAAAGAGGGGCAACTATAGACATCCCATTTTTGTCCGGGGGATTTTAATGTTATTAGGCCTATTGGGTTTGATAATTAGAAGATGAATCTAATTTTTGTATTACTATCTTGTCTATTATTAAAAAAATAAAATAAAAAGAAAATAAAAAACAAAAAAAATAACAAAAATAAAGTGATCAAAGAAGGGAAACTTGAAAAAAAATCAGAATCTTAAAACAAAAGCAAAGTCAAAATTTTGAAAATTTTAGAAAAAAAATCAAAATCAATAAGTGAATCAAGTGAGAATCAATGAAGATACAAGTCAAACTCAAATTTGTGCATGGATGAAAAGAAAATAAAATTGGTTTAATACCCGTATCAAGAAAAAGAAAGGAAAATTAAATAAAAAGAGACAAATACATATATAAAAAGGAAGGAGAACTAGGGTTGAATTTGGGGGGGGGGAAAGGAGGGGGAGGCGGCAATTAAAAAATTTGACTGAGCATTTTGGCCGGAACCCTGCGATTTGCTATTGCTTCATTCATTCACCGCCACCCCCTAGCACCAGCATCACCATCATCAAACCGAGTATCTGCACCTCGAGTTTCCTTCATCATCGTGCCTATCTTCTCCCTCTGCCATTGTCTTTGTTCAGGCTATTAAACCAATCAAAACCGAAAGCCATTTGCTTCTTGCCGCGCTGTTTGTCATCATCTTTATCATCATGCAATACAGCCATCAAACCTTGTCCGCCATCGTTCAAGCTTGCACTGATCACAGCCTTATCACTGAGCCGCCATCACCCCTACTGCTGTCTGCATCATCACCAGCTTTATTGTTGCTCCCGTTTCTTGATTGCCGCCAAACATCGTTTCACATCACCGCTGGATCACAAGCCTGGTCTTGCCTCTGCTCGTCACGTATGCCCCTGTTCTCGCATCACCATCACCATCGCATAGCTCCTTGAACTTCTGCCTTCACTGCTGCTCGCCTTGCACTGCCGTTTACATTGCTGCACAGCTCCATCGCCATTGTCGTACCGCCCCTGCGAGCTGCTATTGCGTCAAGTCCTGTCCTGCAAATAGGTCCGGGTGCTGCACTGCTATTTTTGTTTGCTTCCAGCTGTCTTGCCAAATTTGCTGCTCCGCCGATCTCTGCCACGGTTTCAATCTTCTTGTCCGGCGAAACAGAAGCATATCACCTTTCTTTCACCATCCACCTTCGAATCCTCTTATTTCCACCGAAAATATCTGATGCACCACTAGAACGTCATCACCTTTGCTGTCGCTTCACTCATCATCTTCATCAATTGCTCTACTGCGGCTGCATCATCTCGCCGCGCTCCCTTGCTGTTGCGTTTCTGTTTGGTTTCATCACCATTGCTGCTGGTTCTTGCTCATCCTTAGTAAACCGTGGGCTGCAGTTACTAAAGGGAAAGAAAGCCACGTGAAACCTGGGAAAAAACAAAAGGAAGGAACGTGTAGCAGGAAAATAAAGAAACAAGAAAAGAAAGAAAGCAATCGTTTGCCAGGTTTACATTTTATCTTTTTAAAGGGGCTGACAATAGTATTAGAATAACAATTAAAGTTTTGGTTCATACAAGGTAGTTTGCTATATTAATTACGTGCATGATTGATTGATTTTGTCATTTATATGTTAATTTAGTTTTTAATAATTTAGTGATTTTAATGTGCATGATAATTTGATAATAGTTTACATATCAATTTAATTTAATAATTACTTGTATGATATTTTAATATGAGTTTGCATGATAATTAATTTGAGTAGATAACTGCTCGTAAAAATATTAATTTGTATATTTGTGTTATTTAATTTGTTGTATGACTATAGTATAGTTCATTAATTTAGTTTGCACGTATAATTTTGATTTAATAATGTTGTATGATTTAGATGAGTATTCTAAGGTTAAAAAAATATATGAACAATAAATATATATATATATAATTAAAATCAAATAAATAAATGTGGATTATACCGATAATGACATTTTGAGGAAGTCAATTGAGAGACCTTGAAATTTCTAGGTGAGAAGATTCTCCCTTAAGTTGAGCCAAATTGATAGGATACTTTTGGGAGAATTTTCAATAAAATATAATTCATATGTATTTTAAGATTAAATAGATATAAAATAAATGGAAGGAATAAAAGTAAAGACAAAAATTAAATGAACATAAACAAGAATAATAAATAAATAAAAAGGATAATAAATAAGAAATAGGAATTAGGTTGAGAATTAGATTTTATAGAATGAATGTGAATTATACCGATGATGAAATTTCAAGAAAGTCAATTGAGACTCCTTGAAATTTCTAGGTGAAGGGATTCTCCCTTAAGTTGAGCCAAATTGATGGGATACTTTTGGGAGAATTTTCAATAAAATATAATTCATATTTATTTTAAGATTAAATAAATATAAATAAATAAAATGAATAAAATATAAATTAGATAAAGATTAAGCTTAGATAAATATAAATACAAATTAGATAAATAAACGAATGAATAAATAAATAAATGTGACATGAAGACAAGAGTACAATAACAATAAAATAAGAAATAAGTATGAATTATGCCGATAATGAAATTTCAAGGAAATCAATTGAGACTCCTTGGAAATTTCTAGGTGAGGAGGTTCCTTTTGAGCCGAGCCAAATTGATGGGACGCTTACGAGTGAATTTTCAATAAAACATAATTCACGTTTATCTTTTAAAAATAAGATGAATGAGAATATAAAAATAATTAAAATAAATAAAAAGTCCAAGAAATTTATAAAATGAATATAAAGTCAAAATTAGAGATAAGATTAAAAAAGGAACCTCATAAAATGTTAAAATTTATCCGACGATGGAGTTCAAGAAAGTCAATCGAGACTCCTTGAACATCTTGAGGTGAGGGAGATTTTTAAGATTGGAGCCTAATTGATGGAAAAATCTTAGAAATATTTCCAATATATAAGCATATAGAAATTAATATAAACACAAGGCAAATTGTAAAGATAACCTAAAACTAGTTGGTACCATTTTAGGATGGGTGTTGTGGGGGTGCTAATCCTTCCCTACACGTAACCGTACTCCCGAACCCTAGTATCTTTGAACGTAGACCAAGCCTTATCCTTAGTTTGAATAGGTGACCAATCACACTTAGGTTAGAATGGTTGGTGGCGACTCCTTTGATTTTAGTGTCTAGCTATTAGGTTTTTCAAAACTTAATACGTTATGACACTAAATATTCTCTCGATATATGAATCATATGTGATATGAAATGAAAGATGAAAAAGGGATAAAGTGAATATTTTATAAATATTTTCTTAAATATTCACTTGATTTGTTATATAACCTTTATGGTTTTAATTATGAAATTATTATTTTTATAAATTTCATAAGGGTTTACTGATGATGAAAAACACTGTTTTGAGACTAGTTGGCACCCTTATCATGCTGATATTTGATATGTGACATGTGAAATGTGATATGTGATATGTAGTCTCGGTCGACACCTGATCAGTGATCCACCGAGGACAATGATAAACCATGGCCATAGATCTGATATGTTTACTTCTTTACCCTCCGAGGTCTATAGCATGATATGAGTGATGATTGCCTTAGTCTCCGTATATGAAAATGTTTTATATGATACGTGACATGTAAAAGGGATATGTTTTATACGTTATGAGGAAAAATCAAAATGTTTTACAGCATTTTACATAATGCTTATTACAGTACTGATTTCAGTACTGCATGATTATTTTTCAAAAGACATGTGATATGTTTTCAAAGAGGAAGAGTTTATAAATCTAATATTCTTACTATGATTTCAAATGGAATATTAGATTATATGTGACATAAAAATGTAATATGTTTTCAAAAAGGAAAGAGGAGGAAAATAAATCTAATATTCTTATTATAATTTCTTAAATTGAATATTAGATTTAAATGATGTATATGTTACACGAAAAGGATTTGATAGCTTATTTTGCTAGTCAAAGTACTGTACTAATTATGCTTTGTACAGTAAAACATGAAAAAAATTCAAATGAAAATGACATGCAATGAAAGGAAAAAGGATAAAAAATTCAAATGAAATTTATTACACTCTATATTTGCATCTAGGTTCCGAGACAAGACAGATATTTCAAAATACCTTGCTTACTCCATCCGGATCCCTAGCCGACTGTAGTATCCTTCCTACATGTGAGCCTACCATACTTATAGGAAAACGAAAAATTTTTTCAGCATATAGATAGCTGAATATCAAGTGTTGCATATAACTCCTTTACTGAGCCGTGGATTGCTCAATCCCCAATTTTAACATTTCAAATTTTCGAGGACTGAGAGTTTAACATCTGAGGATCACGACTGTGCATTTGGATAAACTGTGACAGCTTGAATTGCCTGTATAAGGTACAATCATTTATTTTCTGTATTTAGACTTATCTACAGTACTACTTTCTTGTGAATTAAGATAAGGGATGTAAATGATATTATAATTTTATATGAAATTGTTTATATGTAAAAGGAAAGTAAAGTATCACAGACAGCCCAACCAAATAAGATGTATAGAAAAACGTGTAAAAATGTGGTCACGGGCTGTGACATACAACCTCATCATAAGTACGAATATCGAACGGGACTAGCTTAGATCTGATAGAGGGTCTCAATCCAGCCTTAAACCCATCTATCTTATGTCTCTTATCAATCCGAGTCTGGGGATCAAATCCGCTCAAGGTGGTGAATCCAACCTCATACTTGTCAACAGACGTACTCCTTTGAACTAAATCCAAAAACTCCTATTGTAACCTCTTTTGAGCAATGTCAAGGATATACTGTCATCCAAAGGCCTCCACAAAATATCCCAAGTCACCACCTGATGCTGAGCAAGCAAAACTATCTGTGTAGCCTTCCACCAGTGCTTCGCATCATCCATCAACTGGAACATTGCTAGACCTACTTTCTCGGTCTTTGAACACCTCATGTACCTAAATAATTTTTCAACTGTGTTAATCCACTGTTCCGCCACCAACAAGTCCCCGGTACCCTTAAACTTCGACAGATCCAATTTCTTAAACGACTGCATCATATTCACATCACAGTATAACTCCATATCTTTGGGCAGCTTTACTGGTGGCTGTGGTGGAACTATCTGTGGCTGAGGTGTTGGTGGTGGAATAGGTTGAGGCTCGGGTGCTACTAGTGTTGGCTGAGGTAGGGGTGGTGCTTCTGTTGGAGCTGCAAGAGCTGCTCTCTCTCTCTCCACCTTATCCGCACTTGATCAACCTGATACATAGCCATAAATCAACTAGCATCCTCTCCATCCTTATCATACGGGTATTAGGACTCTCCGACTGCGGTGGGTGAGCATGTCCTGGGGTGGGCTCCAATACTAGCTCATGAGTATGGGGCTCTGGAGTCTGCTTCGCCCTACCTTTACCTCTGCCTCTGTACCTAACTGATCGCGTTACCCTTCTTCCACTCATATCTGCACCACATATACAATTTATTTCACTTCCCATTAGTTATTCTATTATACATTCAGACTATACAGTATAGACCAACATCGCTCCGATACTAATAAAACTGTAACAGTCCAAATATACAAAAATTCACACATTTTTACTCATAATTGACAGTTAGGCCGTCTGCGATGCCTTAATCACTTGAACAATAACAGTAGAAACAGTACATTGTAATTAATTTAGAAGATCGAAATATCACAATTATTAGTATTCTTAAACACTTTACATCCCTTGCATCTACTTTATAATTTAAGTAGTACTGTACAATTAATCTAAATATATAAAAGAAAATAAAAATACTTCCAAGATCGACAATATGCAGACTCGGGTAACCGAAATCGTAGTCGATAATCTCAGGATGGTATGTCACTTATCCAAAGATAGTATCCTGTGGAGTGGAAAGTAAAGGGGTGAGCAAAATGCGCTTAGTAAAAGAGTTGTATGGAAGACAGATATAACGAAAACTATATCTAGAAAATATTTATTTTCTTAACAGTTCACTAGGCACAGTAAATGGAAGGATACTATAGTCGACCGAGAAATCCAAATGGAGCATGGAAGGTATTTTGAATTACCTATTTTGTCCCTAAAACCCAAAGCAACTATAGGGAATATTTCATAAATTGTTGATATAAAACAATTTATTAATGATTTTTCCATAAATAATAAGTGGTAAATAAACCATTTAATTTAATCACTTTAATAACATTTTCAAAACACGTGACAGTAACAGTAGTAAAACAGTACAGTAAATCAGTTAAATTTAAACAGTGGAAACAATATACCAGTCAGTTCAATAACAGTACGATAAAACGCTTCAATAACAGTGAATAAATAGTTTAGTGCAGTAAACACTTAAGTTTCACCTTTCAGTAACAGTTCAGTAATTATTTCAAAATTAGAAATAATATTATAAATACCTTCAATTCAATAATCCGTAGATTTCAGTACAGTTCAGTAAATAGTATTCAGTAAATCACAATTCAATAAATAGTATATTTCAATATAGTTCAATAAACAGTAATCAGTAAATCACAGTTCAGTAAACTGTATATTTTAGTACTGTTCAATAATCATTTAACAGTAGGTCGAGACTAGGCAACACCCTAAATAATCATGCTATAATTATCCCCATAGGGAAACAGTAACAGTATGCAATAAGATCCATGGTCATAGTCTATAGGTTGTCCATAGAGTACACTTGCCAGGTGACCTTAGGACTGCTGATAACATGGCAAGTCAATTAGCCACAGTAACAGTACAGTAACAGTGAGCACGATAATGGGGCCTGCAGTATCAAAAATCAATGTATTCATAGTAGAAAATATATTCCAAATTTCATAATTCACTCGCTTTATGCATCTAAAATATTTCATGCTATTTTAGAATATTTTTGAGAAATTTTTGGCAGCATAACAGCTGCAATTTCCCTAACCCCCTACGCTTGTGATACAGTTTATAAAACAGTCGTAATACCGCAATTTGCATGATTTCAAGGCAATTCAACACCCAAATAATTTCATAAAATTATACAGATAAAATCATACAATTCATTATATCCTTACGGCTTCCACACTTCTCCCTTACCTGTCCGTATTACCGACTCTTTATGTAGCACCACTCGATATCCGTGTGTCCCGGCTACAAAACAATTTCATCAAAAAATTTCATTAATTATCCTCTTATTTTTTAAGTTAATAACTTTCACTAAATGCAGCCACATTGGATACTGCATATGCCTAACCAATGAAATTTACACCAGTAGTAAAACATAACTTCTTCGTTTTAGCTCCAATTTCAGATCCGATTTTACCAGTCTTCTTCTCTTAATTTTTACAGTAATTTGACATATCAAAACCATGAAATGCAGCATCTTAGGCTGTCCAAAACCCCTTGGCCGAATGCTCCCATGTATCCAGCTTAATGATTTTCTTAAATCTAATGCTATCAAACACTAAATCCATGTTCATTGTCTCATTTTCTACCATTTTTATGCAAGGATTTTCATGGATTCCATGAGTTCTCAAGCACACCAAAATCCCCTTTCATGGTGGATTTTTATTTAGTCAACAAAAGTCAAATCCAATGGTATATTCATAATCTACATTAAATCATTTAGTCAAAATGTAACTTTGAAATTTACTGAAACATTAAATCATGAAAATTCTTACCTTTGACCGAATCCCTTTGCCTCTCTTTTCTCCTTGTTTTCTTTGTGATTTGATGAGATATTGGTGTCAATGGAGAGAGGAGAGTGTGTAGATAATTTTTTTAGAACCATGTTTGGTATGAAAGTCAAGTTTTAGTTGGTTTTGTTGACTTTTCTTTCTCTTCTTTTTCTTTCTTTTCTTTCTTTGTGTCATGCAAACCAAATGAAGAAGAAAGTGAATAGTGGGTGGCACGTATGGGCAGAAGTGTCTTGATGTTTCTAGAAAAGGTCAAAATTACCATTTTGCCCTTGGTTATGTAAATTTTGAACAATTTTGCCCTTAAGCTTTCGTAGTTGTAAAAACCATGTAATTGGACTCCAAATTTTCGGATTCCTTCACCAAATAATCATATTTAATGTATCTTTATGATTGGAAGTGGTTTCGTTGACGCACGGTGCACGGATAGTGAGAAATTATTATTTTACCCCCGCAACCCACTGGCGAATTTCTCACTTCACCACTGTTTCGATAAATCTCTTGACATTATCTTATTCTCCTTTTTATGTAGAATATCATGGTATTTTTACTTCATCCCAACTCAATTTAGTTTGGGCAAAATTTACGAAAATGTCTTCGAAACGTAACCGTCATTTTCGAATTTGTTTTCAAAATTCATAAAATAATTCCAAATAATATAAAAATTATTTTTATACCTCAAAATCATTATGTTTTATTTATTCCACCCACTGTACATTGTATTACCAATTCGGAATCCATCAAAACATAACGTTTAATAGCCAAAAACACCCTCAACATTTTGCTCAAAATGGATATAAGCCCTTAACGTTTTATTGCATGGAAATCAATCCATAAAATTTTATTTTATTATATATAAACCCTCAATCTTTCAAAATTATACAATTAAGCTCAAATATGTTAAATGACACTAACTTCCGTTTGTATTGCATATGTGGCATGCCACGTGGCAGCCAACTAAGCTATCCATGTCAACTTTCACATTAGATGTCCAAACGACAGGTAATATCATTTAACAGATCTAGGCTTAATTGCATAATTTTAAAAGGTTAAGGGTTTATTTACAATGAAATAAAAGTTTATGGACTAATTTTTACGCGATAAAACGTTGAGGGCTTAATTCCATTTTATGCTAAAGGTTGAGGATATATTTGGCTATTATACCAAAACATAAAAATTAAAGTAGGGCCCACAATACAAATTCACTTAAAATCACAAAATATATTTATTTCACTAATTAGATGATTACAAAATTAATGTATAGTACAATAGAAATAGGTCTCACATAGCTACAATGAATAGTTGATTGCTTTCAATGATGAGAATAGTGTTATGCCTTCTCACTTTGTTTTTGTTTTGAACATGGTTTATTGTTTGACTTTAAGATTTGCCCTACAACCACTATGCTAGATTTAAACAAATGCATGGTTTTGATACTAGTTGATTGGTAAACCTGTTTGTATGCATGCCTTATTTGTTTTTTTTTTGTTGTATACTACTTGTTCTTTAAGTGTACCTCTTTGAAACTATGAGTTTTCACTCTCAGCATGCATAGTTTGATTTGATATTGGTATAGCTATTTTTGCACGTGGTTTTAAACTACTACTTGTGTGTGTGTATCCCTTACTTGGCATTCGTTCATCCCTTGCTCTCTTCCTGTAGGTTAGCTTCAGGGTGACTTGTTGCTAACTACAGGTCTCAATCAACTCCTCTAAGGCTATTGATACCCAGTTGAGGTATATTTTGCGTTTGTGGTTTGTATATAGACACAGCATTTTGTCTAGCACAATGTATAGGTTGTGTTTACTTAGGATGTAGACTAAGTTTGTAATTACAACATGTTTTTGAGATGATGTGTAATATAAATGCCTTGCCTAATGTGTTTATAGTGGAGGTCGTAAATGGCCATTTGGTAAGTTTTTTATGTTTGGCATTGATATTGGTGGTTTGTAAACATATTTGTAGTCGAATTGTTTACATGATGATCACAAGATGGGTTGAATTTAGCAAATAGGAATTTGATATTACTGCTATGATAATGGTTCACTTGAAAGTAGTATTACTGTCACTTGAAACTATGATTTGATAATGAGGTGTTGTCATGTCTCGTAATATACAGTAATTACCATATTTTACACACACAACAATAATTGGTTAGGCCATGTGTGATGTCTTTATCATTATTCACTTTCACTTATAACAATAAACACATTAGAAATAAAATTTACATTTATTTAATTTCAATATTTACATAACTGTACTATTTCTTTACATCCCTTGTACATTATTATACAACTGTAGTACTATATATAATAACGTCTGAACATATAAAGGAAAATAAATATACCTCCAGAATCTGATCATAGCTGCCTCAAGGAAACTATAACGCAGCCGAAATTAGTGGAACGGTATATAGACAATCACTGCAAGTAACTTATGGAGTGGAAAAATAAAGGGTGAGCTAACGTGCTCAGTAAGAGAATCGTATGTAAAGGCTAATACTATGAAATCTATATACTAAAAATATTTGTTTCTTAATAGTGCACTAAGGTACCAGATCAAGAAGGATACTATAGTTGACTAGGAAACTGGATGGAGTATGGGAGGTATTTTGGAATACCTTTCGTGTCCCGGCTCCTAGAAGCGACTATAGGGAGTAATACATTGAATTTGATATCAAAATAATATAAAAAGCTATTAAAATCATATAGCAAAACAATTTTTAATAAATAATTGAATACTTCTTTTCAACAATAATATTCAATTCAACACCTATAAACACAGTACGGTAAACAGTTAAGTAAACAATATGTAAACATTTCAATATAGGTAAACGATTTAGTACCAGCCAACCAATTTAGTAAAACAGTATAATAAACAGTAACAGTGTAGTTGAGACCAGGCAACACCCAAAATATATCATGCTATAATAAGATCTCAAAAAGAGAATAACAGTAAACACGTGAGACATATGGCCATAGTCTATAGGGTCCATTGTGTACACTTGCCAGGTACCACTAGTGGAGGCTGAAAACTTGGTAGGTCTATCAGCACAATATCAGTAATAACAGTAACAGTACACGTGACACGTGAGCATGATACGGGGTCTAACAGTCTCAAAACAGTATATATACAGTAGAAACAGCATTTATGAAATCGATTTCACTTATAATATCTTCTATCAGTCCATAAATAAATGTATTGAAAATATATTCAATTTATGAATAAAAATTTATAAAATATTCAAGTTTCAATATTATTTTCTGAAAATGTTCTATTCATCTATAGAACAGTAATAAACATATGACAGTACCTTCACGTGATTAAAATTCATTAACATGAATATTTAAATATTGTTTTTCGTAAATAATAAAATAGTGCAATTTAAATAAATTACATGGAAATCATTTGGAAATCTATTTAATTCTATCATTTAAAAATATTAGAATTTATTTCTTAAAATTTTCTATAAATTCCAGCAGAATAACGATTGTTTCTAACCTAACCTTCCTGCATGAAAAAAACAGTTTATAGCTAGCCAGTATCCACAATTTCATCAAATTCAATGCAATTAATTTCCAAATCACTTGATAAAATTTATTTGAGGTAAATCATGAATTCACTGTATCCTTACAGCTCACACACTCATCCCATACTTGTCTAATTCCTCCGACTTATTCGATAACACCACATGTAAATTAATTCTCCCGGGCTACAAAACATTACACTAATATTATTAATTCACCTCACTTTAATTTATAAAATATTTTTCTTCCCTAAATTCAGTCACATTATGTACAGTAAATATTGAACCAGTCTAAATTACACCGGTAGTAAAACATAACTTCATCTACATAGCTCCGATTTTAATTCCGATTGCACCGATAGATTCCTTATAATTTTTAAAATATTTTGGCACCTCAAATTCATCAAATGAAGCACAAAAATATCTCCCCTTAGCCATGGCCGAAATCACCAACATGCCAAACTTATGGAATTTCAACAATTTATCCTCACATTCATGTTTAATCATGTCTTCCCACTAATTTGGCACCATTTTTAAACATCAAAACACAAAATTCCCCTTGTTCTTCATCATGATCGAAACCCCAAGGTGAGAATTGGATGGGATTTAATCAAAACTAATGCTAAATACATGTTTAGGAGGCTTAAATCTATCAAGCTATACCATTAAAATTCAAAGAAACCAATTGCATAAAAATTCATACCTTGGCCGAATTCTTTATGCCCACTTTCCTCTTGGTTTTGTCAACTTTAGGATGAGCAATAGGTATAGATTTGTAGAGGATGATGTGTAGAATAATTTTGTAAAAGGAAGTTTTGTGATTTAAGTGAGTTTTAATGGTGATTTTGTTAAATTTTTAAGTTTTCTAAGCTTTGGCTATGGAGTTTGTGGGAAAAGAGGTTGAAGATGATGATATGGGCGGCCAAGGGAGTGTGTAGAATTATTTAGAAGCTGCCCAAACAGTAAAATAACTATTTTGCCCTTAGTTATGAAGATTTTAGGACAAAAATGCCCTTAAGCTTCCGAAATTTTTCTAACGATGTAGTTGAATTCCAAAAATTCATTTTTCATCATTAAATATTATTATGAAACATATTTTGATGAACAAAGGTGGTTGGGTTCGGGTTTGACCTACCGTAAAGGTGAAATTACGAAAATACGAATATCAGGTAAATCGCTTAAATTTTTTATTTAACCACCAATTCAATCTATCTATTGACATAGCCTAGAATTATTTTTCATGTAGAATATCATTCTTAAATCAGGAGATTAAAATTGCATTTAGTTTTATCACAATTTACAAAAATGCCACTGGGCTATGTCCTTAATTGTCATTTTCTAATTTGTTGGCACGCTTCTAAAAATAATCTAAATAAAGGGTTTTAAGTTTCGAATTCTTACCATAGGCTTATTGGACTCCTCGAATAATATGTGTCCAGTCTCACGTCCATCCGAGCACTGTAGAGCCTGTGGGACCCACCTCACTGTATTAGGTCATACTTGGGAAATACACAGGAAATGAACAGTGGTGAGTATCCCTACGTGTACAACAGTACCAGTATACACGGCTCTCTCATGATGCGACATTGATGTGTGATCGTGATGTGGAAGTTAGGTTATGCTTATGGATTGGAGTTTGACGACGTATAATCGTAATAGGATTATAGAAAATGAAATCTGAATTATATGCCAAATTGAGATTGTTAAACAGAAGTTGAGGAAATTGGGAATGTATATGTTATAGTGTATTTCTGCAAGTTCGGTTAGGTTATACTGCCGAAATTTTAGGTAATTTGAGAAAGGAATAAGTAGGGAAAAAAAAAGGTTGTTGAGCATGTGTAAAATGGAGAGGGTAAATGCATGACCATAGGTTTAAAATGAAGACTTGAATGTACACATCAGTATGCATGCAAATGATTGTTTGATATAGAAATGTTTCAGAGCAAGGTAAATTAGAATTTAAGCAACTTAAACCAATATCTTGAAGGAAACCGAAAACAAACATGCAGCGGAATTTAAATCATTCGGCCTCCACCAGGATCGATTCGGAGGGTTGCCTGATTAGGGTTTCGAGATTTTACCTAACGTTTTCTCAGATTTCTGTCGTTGGTCGAGTCACAAGCAACAACTTTTCGTTCCTGCCTCTATGGTATCCACACGAACGGATCTCACGACTCTTGGACGTCTCACGATCAGAAGCCTTAAAGAGCGTTTTTGATTCTTATACTCGATTTGCTAGCTTCGATTAAAAGAATACCTTTTCTGTTTTAATTGTTGTGCGGCTCTGTTTTAGAAAAAACACCCTTTTATAAGCAGTAAATTTTACCCTAAAATTTACTGTCAAATAGAACTCTAATCCTACTTAGAATAGGATTAAATATATCCTTAATCCAATTCAGAATAGGATTAGATATATCTTTAATCCAATTCAGAATAGGATTAATTAAGCTCCTCATTGATCCGTTCTAAGTGTGCGACCCAATAGGTTCTCAAAACAATGGCAATGACAAAATTGTCATAGGCAATGAGCGGTATCTAGCAACACATCATTGCTACCCATGTAACGAGAATGTCAATGACTCGACATAACCTTACTCGTGATAGATGTTACCGTGTAGTCTAATCCCTTTATCCTTTGATGTCTTGATTAGACACAAGTCATGGAATGTGTCACACTTGTATAGTCTAATCAGCGTTTCTTGATTCCTAAGTAGACTAATTAAACAAATAAAATCAATATCTCATATTGACTTATTCGAGCACGGCCATGCATTTCTTAGTCTCACTCTATCAAAGGGCCCAAGACATCACTCTTGTTATATAAGAGGGATAAATCCTATCTTGATCACTCAACATCCCACTACATAGATCAAGGCATACCCAATTACTACCTTTATAGTCCATCCTGTTACGAATGACATCTAGCAGCATTAAAGTATGCAATTCTCTATGTTGGGATCTCTGATGATCTCAAGTCAAGGGATCACATACACCATCATCACTATGAGAATCGCTTATGACACTCATATAACAATCCATATAGCGTTCTCATGGAGGGTCGATCCAATACATAGTTCTCTAACATGTACCTATGTGATGACTTAATATCCTATATCCATGACAATGGTCATCAGTCAACCACATACTAGTCTTATCGTATCATTGTTATCCTTGTTCACAATAATACTTGACTAGGGATATTTTAAGAATAGTATGTTATTACTATTCTAAGGACATTATCATATAAGATTACATTACGCAATTATAAAACAAATATAATAATGAACTATAATAAATAAAATGTCATGATACATAAAAAATGCCAAAGTCAACCATCTAATGAATGGTTCTAAGGGCATAATCCAACATATCTAGCATGTACAAAGAATGTTACGGAATTTAAAGCTAGCCTTAAAAACAAATAGTAATTTTGTCCTTATACTATGGTTAGAATTAGGACTTGGTGATCACTAGTATCCTTAAAGTCGACAATCAACAACGACAAAATGGTAACCTACGATGCACTAACAAACATAAAAGAAAAAAAAATTTATTCACCAATTTTAGCTTCGGTAGAAATTAGGGTGGGACATGCATATAATATTACTTAATATAACTTTAAAATATAGCTTTTGACATAATGTACTAAAAGTGTATAATCTTTATACTCTGTTAATGCACTACATGTTGACATTATCAATAAACAAACTAAAAAATATCAAACCCTTAAAAATAAATGTAAATAAATTTTTTTCAATTTACTCATAAAAATTTATTGATAAAGTATTAATTTCTTATATATTGACAATATATAAAAATTATAAACTATCACTGTATCACGTATAAATCCTTAAAATACATCCCTAGAAAAAAGAAAGTTGAGAGTAGTAGTGCAGGAGATTATTTTTAGGACAAAAACATGATCAGATCGTTTCCAAGATTCGGTGACAGTGATGATTATTTGCTCCACTGCAAGCATAGTGGAGCACCTACCAAAAGGACAAAGAAAATGCGCCTAACCAAAAGCCAACATCACAGGCGGCCACAATCGTAATCAGTGTGACTCTTCTGGTCTCCAAAGATAAGAATTAGGGCGATGACACCCAGAACTTTCTTCACCTTGGAGGTATTGTCAAGTGTGAATCCAATCAAGTACGTCTGCAAAGAAAGCCAGAAAACTCTCATCCTCCTCTCTTTGATGTACAGATCAAGGGCTTGCTCAACCGTCGCTTTTCGTCCTAGTTGCCTTCCACCAGCTGCCTGATTTAATTTCCCTGAGAGGCATCTGGCCAGCACGACTGCATCCTCGAGAGAGGCCCCTCCACCCTGTGAGATGAAAGGACACATCGCATGCATTGCATCTCCTGCCACAGCCACTGTCCCTTTTCTGAACTTGGCTCGCACCAGGTCCCATGGCGTAAGGTATCTCAGTTCTGTGAGGTACAATGCCTCGGATTCGCTGTTCTTTATCATTTCCACCGTATCTCCAGGAAAACCCTTCATTGCTTCCATGGATGCTTCTTTTATGTAAGCTACATCTTTCTTTGAAGCACTAGAGTCTGATGATTATCGTGCAAATTAATCAATAAAAATTAAATAGGCAATTGTAATAAATTTTACTAGATTTTTACCCGCACTTCTTTGCGGTTGCTATTATTAAATGAAAAAAAAAAAGTCATTTGATTAATATTGTGAAAATAATTTCATGTCACGTTCAAATCTTTTTTTCTAATAAATATATCCAATGGAAGGATATTATATTCAGAATCATTATTTCAATATTGGATAGATTATTGGATAGATTATGTGAATCGATATATGAACTTACGTTAAGTAAATATAAATAAAAAATAAAAACAAATTAAAGGGTTAATCTCTAAAAAATTTTGAAAAGTTAAAAAATTAAATTAAAAGATATAGCTAAAAAAATTAAATAAAAACAGATTAAATGATCTAAAGAAAAAAGTTAAAAGAGTTAGAAAGCAAAATTGATTACATGTCACGTTTAAATTTTTTCGATAAAAATTATGAAATAAAATCAAATTCGAGCATTTAACTAAAAAAAATTCATGAGTTAAAATTAAATTAAAGAGTATAATTGAAAAAAAATTAAATAAAAAGAATAATAGGTTTAATGAAGAAAGTTAAAAATAAAATAAAGAACATGGCTAAAACAAATATAAGAAGACTTAATTTAAAAAAAATTTTGAAAGACTAAAAATAAATTCGAGGGGTTTAATTGAGAAAAAACGTTTAAAAGAAAATGCAAGGATAAGTTGAAGGTAGAAAAAAAACACTGAAAAGCTGAAAAAAAAAAGAGGCTAATCAATGTTAAACAGATGGCAAAAAAATTGGGAGATGAAATTGTACAACATTATCTATAGATTACTTTAAATAAGTAGCATAAATACAAAGAGATTACCTTGAGGAGTTGATGATCGAGTCAAAAACCAATAGATAAGCTTGCTCGAGACCGGGAGCTGCCCTAGCTGAACATTTTCTGATTTATAGATACGAAACATATCGCCAAAATCGTGGCCTCTTTCGTAATATGTGAATCCTCGGGTTGCACATCGAGAAAATAGCTTTGGGGAACTTACGCCTAGAAATTTTGAAATTACAGAGTTCACACCGTCGCATCCAATCACAACCTGTCATGAATCACACGCTTTTTGTGAACGGTTTGATATTGACGATGGATTGAGAATTGTATTATTAGAAGAAATAAGGTTTTTGTTTTTTTAATGCTAAATGATGAAACCACATATAATCTAATATGAGAAACACATAGGAAAGGAAAACCACAGTATGTATATATTTTTTTAAACTACAAGCTGTTCTTTTATCATATTGTGTATGACATTTATTCTCATTCATACTGCTTAACTAGCGCTGATCCAAGAGAATTTAATTTGGTAAAGATTCGAACACGAATTCTCTCATTATGGATTATTTTCACTCAAGAATTCAATAAAACCTTACACTACTAAGCCAACTTTCTGGATTATGATATGTGCATGTTACACATTAAAGAATAGTTGATATTGAAAGATAATGGCAATATAAGTGTGACACAAGGTCAGCAATAGCACCAACTTCTAACCAGTAACAAATCATAAAGTTAGCATTTCGGAAATTTCGACCCAAAAAATGTAAAAAAAAAATAAAAAAGATCAATATCCAATTCACTGTCAGTGTAGTTTTTTTTACTTCACAAATAAAGTTAAGATCATTACACATGTTTTTTAAAAATATTAAATAAATATATAAAATAGGACATATGTAATCATTTTAGTTTCGCTTGTGAAATCAAAAATTTTACTGACAGTGTATTGGATAATTATTCATATAAAAATTACCTTGGGTTTAATAATATTTCCGTCTTGGAGTTGAAGTATGGGATCGGAAGTGACCGGATCAAGTATGATGGAGAGCACCTGGCATCCCAAATGGACACTGCCTTCTGGTAATGCCTCAAATAATGCCTTAATCAGATCTATCCGTTTCAAACAACGGAGTTCCCCTTTCCTGTAAAATTAAATAAATAATTCTCAATCAAATTAAGTAATTAATAGAAATATTGCAAAGAAATTAGAACTTACCCAAGAGATAATTCATGCCGCTTGCCGTCATCAACTGTGATAAATTGTCCCCTGCATACATTATATTTAACAACGTACATAAGATTGTATAAATATTGAATATAACAATGAATCCATATTTTCTTTTATTATCATTTTTTTAATTTAAAAAATACGTCTATAATAGACAACAAATAGCATGAAACATAAGCCATGAAGCAATAACAGAGAAGGCTTATGATAATTTGTAGAATTTTATCCTTACTAATCTTGCAACAATTTCTTGATTCATTCAAACAAATTAAAGATTATTTTTTGTAACACACATTCAATCATGGAATTGGATTTGAGATTTTCCATTTCGATAGATGGTGAGATTAGATTTCTTGAAATAAAAAAACAATAATAGCGATAAAATTGGATACTATAGTGGTGAGATTAAAAGCGATGGTAAGATCCGTGTTTGGATGTAATTAGTGGTGGTGGTGGTGAGATGAAATATAATGAAAAAACATTAAGATCAAGTTTAAAATTTATATATAATGAGTTAATTAAGGTTTGGTTTAGTGATTGTTATCTTTTTTTTGGAGGGATGATGTCTTGATTTCCAATAGAGCTCTCCATATTTTTTGATATAGTGAATGTTGAAAAATGTTATACTCAAT
Organism: Heritiera fomes; assembly: GCA_032173925.1. Taxonomy (NCBI): domain Eukaryota; kingdom Viridiplantae; phylum Streptophyta; class Magnoliopsida; order Malvales; family Malvaceae; genus Heritiera; species Heritiera fomes. The sequence continues at coordinate 2,532,784 of JAPDPM010000017.1, forward strand.
ACAATTTCTTCTCTCTAGTGTAGTCACCAAAAATGTAAATGAGTTCTTTGTTGAAAACAAAAAATATTGCAAATGAGTAAATGGGATGTGCTAGAAGATGACAGAGAAGAAGATTGAAGTTGATTTTAAAGCATTACGTGCGGCAACATGTGATAGTTTTATAGACACCTTATTTTGTCCGGGTATTAACTTATAAAAATAGAAATACTAATTAATTAAGTAGTCTTGTAATTAATATTAAGCTAGGAGAATTATCTAGTTAGATACTTTAGTTAGCATAAATATTAGAATTAATTTAGAATTAAGTTAGAATTAACTTAAGATTTTTTAGATTTAGAAATCACATTAATTACAATTAAATTAAAATTAAATATGGATTTTTTAGATTTAGAATTCACATTAATTAGAATAAATTTAAAATTAGGATAGAAATAGGGTTTAGGAATAATTAATAAATAAATAAAATAAAATAAAATTTGGAAAATAACAATTGGGATTAGATTAGGCTTCATTAATTAAAATAATTTTTAGACTTTTATTTAAGAGTTATTATTAGATTAAAATTGGATTAGAATTAGTATTAGATTAGACTTACAATAGGAATTGGTTAGGTAATTGGGATTAAAATAAAAAAAATAAAAAGATGAAGACTATGGTTAATTTAGTTGTATTTAAATTCTAATTTTTTTAATATAAAAAGGGTTAAACCCATTGGCTTGAGAGGGGGATGACATTGTCATTCTCGTTACAAAACACTCAAGCCTTTCACCTAACATCTCCATCACATAGCTCTATCATCATATCATCACCGGTTGCTGCCAAGCTAATCTGTTGTGCCACTATTAGAGTATGCCCTACCAATCAATCGGCTTTAGATTAAGTAATTTTAAAAGGCCCAAAAGACCCAATCTAGTTAGACTAAGACTAAGGCCTTTTTAGGGTTTTGTTAAGAGGCACTATATAAACAACATTAAGTCTAAAAGTTAGAGAATACGTTCTTTGATAGTCACTCTGCCTCTTAGAGCTAGCACTCATAAAACAATCCCCTTCCTCCTTCCTTTGTTGTCAGCCACTCCTTGTCCCAAGCAAAGGTTCCATTTTGCATCCTACTCATACAGATAATGTTAGAGGGCTTCTCTCAGCTAAGAGTCTCGAGTTAACGATAAACTAAAGATTGTTCATATTCATGGGTTATTATATTCAAAAGTTGAACTTTTCTACATGAGCGACACCAAAAAAGTTAGATTCTATCTTGAAAGTAATTTTATTGCATGATCCTAATGATTTTGGTTTGGTTGTTTTTTTAATTCGTTATTTATTTTTGTGTATGCAATGATAAACTGAGAGAGCAAAACCTCACAGTGGTATCTGATGCAGTGCACAAACGTATTTCGAGATAGCGAATTTGATTTGCAGTGATGCTATTTTTATTATAAGTTGTTACTAATTTGATTTTAATTTTCAAAATTAGTTTGGGTAACCTAAAATAATTATAAGACAATTATAGATTTAAAAAAACCTTGTAGAGATTTGTTTAATTAAGAGTTGCATGTTAGAATTCTTTTCAAACTTGTAATCAAAATTGTTTGACAGAAACCTTGCGAGCTTTTATATAATATAATTGATATTAGATTAATTATCAAAATTGTTCGACAAAACCTTGCATGCTCTTATCTAATATAATTGATATTTGAATAATTGTAAAAATTGTTTGACAGAAACCCTACAGTTGCCACCCTTGCCAAAAAAATAATTATTTTATTTATTTAGAATATATTTTAATTAAAATAAATTAGGATAAAAATTATCCTGATAAGATTTTTAAATTAAATATATTTTAAAGAAAGATATTTTTTAAAATAAAAATTGGATAAGAGTTACACAATGGTTTTTAGGATTTTAATAAGATTATAATTTCAAAAATGTTATCTTGATAAAATTTTGTTTTAAAATAAAATACTTTCTATATTAAAATGGATATGAGTTATCCAATGATTTTGAAATTTTAATGAGATTAAAATTTCAATTAAGCCCAAATTGAATTTTGAAAATTAAAACTAAATCAAAGCAACTCTTAATACCCATAATTAATTAAATTTTGATTAATTAAAATTAGATTTTAATTAGGAAGAATGCAAATTAATATGTGATATTGCTATGTATGCTTGATGCTTGATTCGTATGTGATATGGATGGTTGCATGGTGCATGGTTATGGGCTTAGGTTTACATGAGTTGTAATTTATTTAAATAGATTTAAATTGGGCTTACAAGCCTTGATTTTATTTGTAATTTATTTATATAATAGTTACGTAGATAAATTAGGATTATCTTGTAAAATGTACAGTATTTGGAGCCAAGACGGTTCGAAACCAAGGTGAACCAAAGTGATGCTTGAAGGGAAACCGAGGACAAGGCATTTAGAAAACAATGTATCCCTAGGTTCTCTTGCAATAGAAAGGCCATAACAATGTCATGTTTAATTTTATGCTTTTACTTATATATGTTGATATATATGTTAGAAAAGCATGCTAGATGAGACGGTAAAATTAAAAATCTCTCAAAATAAATATTAAGTCAGATACAACAAAGAAAGATACCTTCCAATACCGTGCATGCGAAAGAGACTTTATTGGGTATTGTGCTACTTTGGCTCACTCAAGGCCATACCTACCTTAGGAATTCACATTACATGAGATAAGAGTTATCTCCAAGTATATTGGGTCAAACTTAACTAAATCAAATTAGAACATTGGCTCTGTCAAACCTAATAAGATTAGAGGCATAGGTTGGGCTTTAACCATATGATGAGCTAGAACAAGAGTTGTTCACCCAACTATTTGCATGAGATGCAATTGATGGATCGTAGCCCACTAGGAAGTCTAGGCGAAAAGGCTTTGGAGTTGATAATGAGGGCTATTAACTTGAAGAAAATAGTGGGAGCAATTCATTTAATTAAAAGATCATAATTAAATGATTTTAATCACAACTTACCTACTTGCACATTTATATTTTATGATTGTAAAATTATCATGGCAAACAACAATTTATCCCTTTGTTCTATCCTTGAGAAGGATAACAAGTTGGTTAGGGCAAACTTCTTAGACTAGTATAGAAATTTAAGGATACTCCTTACTCAAGAAAAAAAAGTTATATGTTCTAGAACGTGCAATCCCTACTCAGCCCCGACATAATGCTTCTACTGCTGATAAGAAAGCTTATCAAAAGCATTTGGACGATGCCACGACGTACAGTGCCTAATGTTAGCTTCCATGAGTTCTCAACTCTAGAAGTAACATGATAATATGAAATCATTTGATATGATCAAACATCTCAAGGAAATGTTCCAAGAGCAAACACGGCACGAATGTTATAAGGTGTCTAAGGCGCTCTTCCAGAGCAAGATGTCTGAGGGAGCTCCGATGCCCACTCATGTACTTAATATGATTAAGTATATTGAGAGGCTAGAACCACTAGGCTTCACTATGCATAAAGAGCGCTATCAGTTGATCTCATCCTCCAATCCCTACCAGATAATTATAATTCGTTTGTGTTACACTACAACATGAAAAATATAGACAAGACATTGGCAAAATTGCTTAACATGTTGAGAACAGCTGAGCAGGACTTGAAGAAGTCAAGGCCTACTTCTGTTATGGTGATTGACAAGACTAAATCCAAAAGTAAGCAAGCCTAAGGGTTAGCCCAAGCCCAAGGGTGACAAAAAGGAAAAGGCTAAGAATCTTAAGCTATCTGGTGGAGTTGTTATGACAAGAAACTCTTCCACTATAGTAAGACTGATCATCGAAAGAGGAATTGAACTGTATATCTTCAAGAGCTAAAGAAAAAGAAAGGAAGTGAGACTTCCACCTTGAGCATATATGTGATTGAGATAAATTTGTCTACTTCTTCATCTTGGGTTTTAAATATTGGATGTGGTTCTCACATTTGCATAAATGTGCAGAGGCCAACAAAGAGTAGAAAACTTGTCAAGGGCGAGATGGTCCTACAAGTTGGAAATGAAGCAACGGTTGCTGCATTAGCTGTAGGAACGTTTAATTTATCGTTGCCTTCTAGCCTAATTCTAGAACTTGATAATTGTTATTATGTTCCAACAATTGCCAAGAATATTATTTCTGTTTCTTGTTTGGACAAGAAAGGTTTTTCTTTTAAAATAATGAACAATAGTTGTTCAATTTACTTTAATGATATTTTCTATGGCAATGCTTCCATTATGAATGGATTATATGTTCTAAACTTAAATAATCACATATACAGTGTTGATTCCAAAAGGTTAAAGGGTAATGAGATTAACTCTATAATTCCTTTGGCATTATAAAATTGGTCACATAAACAAGAAACGCATATCTAAGCTCCATAAAGATGGACGCTTAGATTCATTTGATTTTGAATCATATAATGCATACGAATCTTGTTTGTATGGTAAAATGACCAAGGCCCCTTTTACAAAAACAAGTGAAAGGGTTAATGTTTTACTAGAGCTCATACATATTGATGTATGTGGCCCATTAACCACACAGTCATTTACTGTGTATCTAATGAGACACAAGTCATTTATTGTGTATCTAGTGAAAGGGCTAGAGGAGGGTTCCAATCATATTTACTGATGACTACGGTAGATATGGCTATGTGTATCTAATGAGACATAAGTCATAATCCTTTGAAAAGTTCAAGGAATTCAAGAACGAAGTACCAAATCAACTAGGTAAGAATATCAAAACACTCCGATCAAATCGCAGTAGAGAGTATTTGAGCCTAGAATTTACAAATCATCTAAAGAAGTGCGGAATAGTTCCACAACTCACTCCACCTAGTACACTTGAATAGAATGGTGTATCTGAAAGGATGAATCAGACCTTGTTAAATATGATTCGATCCATGATGAGTATGGTTGACCTCCTTGTCTATTTTTGGGGTTATGCTTTAGAGACAATAGCATTTACACTAAACCAAGTTCCTACTAAAGTGATTGAAAAGACACCACATGAGATGTGGATTGGGAAAAATCCCAATCTATCTTTTCTAAAAACTTAAGGCTGTGAGGCCTATGTCAAAAGACAAGTTTAAGACAAATTAGGACCCAAATCTAATAAATGCATATTTGTGAGGTATCCTAAAGAGACAAAAAGATACTATTTCTACAATCTCGTAGAGCACAAAGCGTTTGTGGCTCAGTACGATGTCTTTCTAGAAAATGATTTCCTTTTTGAAGAACTGGTGGGAAAAAAATAAAGCTTGAAGAGGTTTAAGAACCACAAAATGTCAATGAATCTTTAGTGAAACAAGAGCAAGTCCCACAAGATGTTGTGAAATAGGAAGTAACTCCGAAAACACAAGATCCATGTAGGTCTAGTAGGATACATTGCTAGCTCGAGAAGCTTAGCCTTCTCACCACTTAGCACGACGACATATTGCTCATGGATAATGATAAGCCTACCACCTATAGAGAAGCACTTACGAGCACAGATTCTGAAAAATGGCTTGAAGCCATGAAATCCGAAATGGACTCCATGTATACAAACCAAGTCTAGACTTTGGTTGATCCACCTAAAGGGGTTAAACCCATAGGGTGCAAGAGGGTCTTCAAAAGAAGACTGACATGGATGGTAACATGCATACCTATAAGGGCTGATCAGCGGCCAAAGGTTTTAAAGAAAGGCATGGTATAGAATATGTTGAAACCTTTTTATCAGTTGCCATTCTCAAGTCCATTCAGATTTTGCTTACTATCGCTACATACCATGATTATGAGATACGGCAAATGGATATTAAAACCGTGTTTTTGAATGGAAACTTATCGGAGGATGTGTATATGGCACAATCTGACAATTTTATCACTCTTGAGAATGCCAACAAGGTATGCAAGCTTTAGAAATCCATTTATGGATTAAAGCAAGCTTCTCAGAGCTGGAACATTCATTTTGATGAGACAGTTAAAGAGTTTGGCTTCATCAAGAACAAAGATGAACCTTGTGTTTACAAAAAGTTTAGTGAGAATGTTGTCATATTCCTAATGTTCTATGTGGATGACATACTGCTCATAGGAAATGACATTCCTACTCTACAATATGTCAAAACTTGGCTAGGAAATTGCTTCTCCATGAAAGACTTAGGAGAAGCAGCTCATATCCTTGAGCTAAAGATCTATAGAGATAGATCAAGTAGGCTGCCTGGTCTAAGTCAAAGTATATATATTGACAAAGTGTTGAAAAGGTTCAGCATGGAAGAATCCAAGAAAAGATTCTTACCTATGTCACATGGCATTTATTTCTGAAAGGACATTTGTCCTAAAACACAAGATGAGAGATAAAATGGCTAAGATTCCATATGCTTCAGCTATTAGATCTATCATGTACACCATGTTATGCACTAGGCTTGATGTCTTGAATGCTTTCAGTATGGCGAGCAAATATCAGGTTGACCCAGGTAAGTGTCAATGGGTAGCAGTTAAGAACATCCTTAAGTACTTGAGAAGGACTAAGGATACTTTCTTAGTCTACGGAGGAGAGAATGAGCTCATTGTAAATGGTTACACCAATGCTAGTTTCCAATCAGATAAGGATGACTTTAAGTCATAATCTAGCTATGTGTTTTGCCTGAATGGTGGTGCTATAAATTGAAAGAGTTCAAAACAAGAGACAGTAGTGTATTTTATGATTGAGGCTGAATATATAGCGGCTTCAGATGCAACTAAGGAAGCTGTTTGAATCAAGAAGTTTGTCACAGAACTTGGAGAGGTCCCTACCATTACTGATCAGTAGCACTCTATTGTGACTACAATGGTGCCATTGCACAAGCTAAGGCACCCAAGTCTCACCAGCAGTCCAAACATATACTCAAGCTCTTCCAGTTGATATCATACAAAGAGGTAAGGTGAAGATATGCAAAATACACATTGATGATAATATTGCTGACCTGCTTACAAAGGCATTATCACAGTAGAAGCATGATGCGCATGTTAGGTCATTTGCTATTAGATACATGATTGATTAGCTGTAGTGCAAGTGGGAGATTATTAGTGTGTGCTCCATAAGCCAATCAGATTTAGATTTGTATTACACTTATGACATTATGATTGTTTATGTTATTTAATAATACACGGCAATTATTTATCATTATTGACTATGTTTAATTTGCTCAAGTCATATTGAAATGATAAAGTCCTTAGAATATTGGATTCGCATCAAAGGAACCAAATTAGTGACTTTGATAGTAAGATCCTTATGTGTAAGAACCTAGCGTACCCACCCTTTTGTGGGCTAGGGATCCACCCCCAATAGCCAGCCTTACTCACAACATATTGTCCACTTTTGGTACCCCACAGGTCCCTCACGGTTTTGTCCCAAGGTGCCTGGAGTACCTCCCAGGACATATATCACCTTGAGCGTGTCCAGAGCGACTTGAACCCTTAACCTCTTCAAAGTTCAAGTCACATCTAACCATTAGGCCTACTCACAACGTATTGTCTGCTTTGGATGCCTGTAGTACCTCCCAGGACATTTATCACCTTGAGCGCGTCCGGAGCGACTCGAACCCTTACAACCTCTTCCAAGTTCAAGTCACTCCTAACCATTAAGCCTTGGCTTAATGGTTAGGAGGCTTAATGGTTAGGAGTGAATTGAACTTGGAAGAGGTTAAGGGTTCGAGTCGCTCCAGACGCGCTCAAGGTGATAAATGTCCTGGGAGGTACTCCAGGCATCTTAGGACAAAACCGTGAGGGACCTACGGGATACCCAAAATGGACAATACGTTGTGAGTAAGGCTGGCTACTGGGGTGGAACCCTAGCCCACAAAAGGGAGGGTACGCCAAGTCCTTACATTATGATACAAAAAAATACTATTCTTAAATATCCTTAGTCATAATATCACTGAAAAGGGACATCAATGATATTATAAGAATAATAATTAAAATTTATAAACAATGGGATAGGAGTCAGAATAACTGTTTAAATTATTTGACGACGAAGCCTTTTTAAGAAATGCAATTGATCCTACTTGCATATTCTTGAGGTGAGAACTTTTAAAATGTCCAACCAGCTTGATGGAGAAGACTTAGAAGATTTTTCAACATTTAATCATTTTGAAATTAAAGCAAACAAAAAGGCAAAATTAAGATACCTTTAAACTATTTGGTACCATTTTAAGATGGGCATTGTGGGGTGCAAATCATTCCCTACATGTAACCATACTCTTGAACTTAGAATTTTTGAGCGTAGACAAGACCTTGTCCATAGTTATGAATAGGTGACCAATCACTTCTAGGTAGAATGTGTAATAACCAAGGATTTTCCCTACTTTAAGTAAGTTAATTATTTAATATTTCATGACAATTATTCAATAATTCAATAACTCAATGATAACAATTCGAAATGATGTATAGGGACTCGAACAAATGGTGATGCGATAAGCGAGCTTTTAATGTGAATCCCAAGGTAATAGTAACAAGCAAAACCCTAAAACATAAATCAAACCTTGGGATACCTACCTAAAGATATAAACCTTACCTTGTCTAGGTGGATTTAATCACATGACACGTGAAAAGAATATTTTCTAGCTAGGTAGGTAAAATCAATTTATTTAAATAAGTGTTTCACGTGGATAATTATGATAACATGTTAATTTAAATTTGCAAGTAAACAAGGGTAATTAAATTTATATTAATAATATAGAATTTTAATCTCAACATACATGAAAATTCATGTAAGTAGCAAGTGTATAAAATATCTATGTTAGTAAGAACTTAATTATTTTCTTAAGTTAACAATAAAAGTGAAACCACATACATAAGAAATATTAGGCTTGACTAACTAGTAAACATATGATTAATGTGTGCATATGTGTGTATATATACATACACATTATAAATACCTTATAATCATAAATAATGGATAAACATGTAGTAATATAGGTATATATAAATATATGTATATATGTCATTAAAATATATATATTAATATTTTTATATAGATCTAGCTAAGGATGATAAGTGGTATAAAGAATTTATTAAATAAATAGGCATGTGACTAAATAAAATATTAGAATAAGAGAAGCTAAGCAAAATCACCTACTACCACTAACCAAAGTGGCACTGTCGGCACAAAAGCAGGGGAGAAGAGAACAGTTTAAGGGTGGTAGCAAAGAGGCACAGTAAGGAAAGAGAGACGCGTGCAAAGGAAGCTTCATTGGGCATTAAAACTGAACAGCAGAAGCGTGGTTGTTGGCTGACAGATTTAAAGGTTCATACAAGGGATGTCAAGGGATTTGAGGGGTTAAAGAGGTAGCAAAACAGAGGCTGATTTATCGAGAAAAGCAAAACAGTAGAATGAAGGCAGCAATAAGCGGTGAGTTACGTTGAGGAGCAACCGAGCAAGAGTGATGGAAAGGGAAGGAAATAGCCATAGGGTAAAAGCTGCTAGTGTCGATTTTTAAAGAAGGGACAAGAAGTTTTGGAAAGGCTAAAACAGGGGAGCTGTCGGCCTCCCTATGCTGACTGTCCAGGGGTCTCCTTTCTTGGCAACGGCAGTACCACGGAAGGGAAGAAAACCGCTGTAACCGAGGGTGACATGTGCAGTACAGAGGAGCTGTTACCTTGGAGCATTATGGCCAAATAAGGACAACTACACTCAACTGAAAACAGGGCATCTGGAAGTGTTTAGTTAAAAGATTTGAAGCAGAAAAAAGACCGACCTGCAAAGAGTAGAATCGAGAACGTTAGGGACTTACGGTTGAAGCACATTGGAGCATCATCCTCGGCTGCATTGGACAAGACAAGGGCTCAAGTTGCAGCATGCACTGAGTCGAAACAGTGGCTGCTAGACCTTTGTTTTCCGTCAGTTAAGAGGCAAGCTATATGGTGAAAAAGTCCCGTGTTGGCTGGAACAGTCCGGCACTGCAAACAATCACATAATGTGACCCCCCAATGTGCACCCTCAGGCTACTACGTCGGGAGAGTCACTCAATCGTATTGTCTGTTCTGAAGTGCATCTTGAAGGATTATCGCTCCAATTCATATCCGGAGGGATTCAAACACTTAACCTCATGTAAGTGTTGTCCCCCCCCCCCCCCCCCCCCCCCCCCACATATATATGCATATATGCATGCTTGCATGCATGTTGAATGTAGTTGTCAGCACATGCGTGTGTACGTGAATATATATAGAATTTTCATATTTTATTCGTGTTGATTTAAAGTATATCACATGTACAACAATGGTGTACTTTTTACATCATTCACAACTTCTATTGAAGATTTCAATTTTATAGATTTGAAATATAATCGTACATTTTAAATCCCGAAATTGCATTATTATGCTAAACACGTTTACAAATCCTACATTGAGTACATTATTGAGCGAAGAAGAGTTGTGGATATCACCCAAAAGGGTTGGGAGTAAGGAAGCCACCAATGAGAAAAAGGACCAAAAAGAGACAAGGCACAAAACCATGAGGGTAAGATCCCTTTATAGTTGAATTTAAGACTATATGCATAGAGTACGGATGAGATTATCCACAGGTATATACATATATATATATATATGTGAATATATATAGGTGTATATATATATTAAGGTGCTTATATATAAATAGATATACATATATCAAAGTACTTGTATGAGGGTCGAGTGTGTGTCTATATATATATATATATATATATATATATATATATATGTTAAGGTACTTGTATTTATTATAAGAAGGTGCATGTGTATATATATATATATATATATATATATATATATATGTATATATATATATATATATATATTTATACTCCTGGTGCATACAAATACGTAGTGGTACATATATTCATGTATATTAATTATAGTACTTATATATATATATATATATATTATTTTGGGAACGTGGAGTATTGAATAGACAATCTTTTTAATGTAGGATTTTTGGAAAAACTAAGGTTAATGGGAAGTGAGGAATTTGCCCATTATAATGGACTCTAAAGCAAGTGTTGTTTTCTAGTATCAAGTGTCCGTACTACAGGTAAGGGAACATATATTTAGTTATGTTAATGTCGCTTCACTATGTTGTATAATTTAATTCTCACATAACTATATTGAGGCATGTGATTGTACAAGTATGTCTAAATGGTATTTTACATTGAGATTGTTGATACATTATAGAGTTGCTATACGGTCTTTGTGTCTTATGAACATATATAAATATATATATAAATACGTGAAATAATCTGGCTATGTGATCAAAGAGCTTTGGTATTTATATATGTATATATATGAAGGTATATTGCACAAGAGTAACAAATTTGTGATTGTTGGATGACTGTGTAAAAGTCCAACAACTAAGTGAATGTTGGACGACTGTGTGAAAGTTTAACAGCTGTGTGAATGTTGGACGACGGTCTGAAAGTCCAACAGTTGTGTGAATATTAGACGACTGTGTGAAAGTCCAACAGCTGTGTGAATGTCTGACAACTAGTCGAGACAACTACCTCAGTCACTAGATGATCACTGGAACTAGGATGATTCATGATCATGTATAGGTACTTAAATTGATCTAAGGATGGTTTGCTCTTATCGAGGTTTCATATGACACTTATTGTGTGAGTTGATTGATATAAATATATGTATTGCTTCATTTCTAGTAATTGATGCACGTGATAATGATTTGTGTTTGAGCATGCATACCCTTGCATATAGCATCATGAGAGCTAAACTTACTTTATATATATTTTCTTATTAGGCTTTAGTAATTATCAGTTCATAAAATGTAATATGTTAATTATAATTAGATGTGGCAAATGGGCAGGTCGGATCGAGTTCGAGTTGGTTTATTTTAGATCGGATCATTTTGAGTAAATGAAAAATCGAATCATTTCAAGTTTGGATCAAATTGGGTTTAGGTTAACGAAAAATCGGTTTATTTCGAATTCGAATAAGGTCGGATTTGGGTCAATTTGAATTTGAATTAATTCGGATACAAATCAATTCGGGTTTAGATTAAGTTGGGTTCAGGTCGTTCACTTTTTTAGTCAATTCAGGTTAGTTAGATTTAGATTCGGGTCAAGCAAACAGGTTTTTTAAGTTAAGCCTTGGTAATTTCGGTGTGATTTGTGGTATGAAAATGAATTGATACCATATTTTTAAGAATTACAAAACTCATGAAAATAAAATTTTCTTTTTACATGACCTATAATAAAATTGAGATGGAAATAATCAAAAATATTTAATAATCTTTATGATAGTTTTTTTTATAATATATTTATCAATATTCATAAATTAATTACATTTTTTCATTTTATTTCTATTATCTATAATAATTGATAACTCTATGAATTAAAGTGATTTAATAATCCTTGCTAAATATCATAATATACTATTATACATCTCTTTAATTTCTCTTACTTTGTATAGAATAATTGAAGACATTAAGTGTAAGTGATATATCTTCTGTATTCTATTATAGATTAGCCATTAAATAATTATACATTTGGTTCAAATGAATATAATATAAAAGTAAATATTTAAGTTCAACTAGATTCAAAAAAATATAACACTCGTATTATTTAAAAAAAGTTATATTTTTACTATAGCAAAATACTTTGATCATTAATTTTAACATTTAAATATTTATTGATAATATTAAATTTAAGTTTAAATATTTTGGGGTTTGAGTCAATTTGAGTTCGGATCAATTCAGATTCGGATCAATTCGGGTTTGGGTTAATCTAAATTCGGATGAATTTAGGTTCAAATCAATTCGGGTTTGAATCAAGTCGGATTTGGATCAATGTGAATTCGAATCAATTTAGTTTGTGATCAATTCGAATTCGGATCGAGTTAGATTTGAGTTGTTAATTTTTTTAATCAAATCGGATCGATCATGTTTGATCATGGGTTGATAGGATTCATTTTTCAGGTCAAGTCAATTTTGTCACCTCTAATTATAATTATAACTTTTAATAAGAATCTACTATTTTAAAATAATAATTTTAATATTTTAGTATTTTTTCAAAAAGGAAAAATGATTGTAACAAAAACAAAGAAAAGTAAAATTTATTAGTTTTATCTAACAAAAAAAAGTTAAATCATTCATAAAACATAACAATATAGGTCATACCATTTCAAAAAAAAAATCAAAATAGGTCATATTTTTATTAGTACCATAAATACTTTAATTTAGTTATTTATTAATTTAATTAGTTGTTTTATTTATTAATTATCTAATTTGAGTAGAATAATTATTATAATTACAAGTTCATAAAAATATAATATGTTGATTATGATTATAAATTTTTATGAAAATATATTATTAAAAAATAAATTTCCAATTTTAAATTTTATCAAAAAGGGAAATTTATTTTTTGGTGTAAATTGGTTTCATCTGATAAAAGTTAAATCATTCATTAAATGTTATATAAAATAGGACATATTTTTGTTGGTACAATAAATACTTCACCGAGAAGTAGTATTTGGTGACAATTATGATGTGTACCTGTGAATCTGAGAAGGGGAGTGTGGTAAGCTTACGATGGGATCTTAACGGCAGTCTCTCGAAGCTTGCAGGCAACACCCAACTGATCAAGTGCCCGCCACCCATTCGGTTGCATAATGATTCCGATGCCGGCGGTTCGCAGCGTTTCCGATCTCTCCAACACAATGCTCCTTATTCCTTTCCTGCGAAACACACATAATTTTCATTATTTCTAGGGTCATAAAACTGGCTGAGCCAGAAAATAATAAGGGGGAAACAACGGGGTATGAGCAGCAGCAGGGGCGAAGAAAGAAGAGAACCTGTGAAGAGCCAGGGCGGTGGCCAAGCCACAAATGCCACCGCCCACGATGACGATGTGCTGCTCCTCACTTATCTTCATCACAGCATCTCTTTCTTGCCATTCCATTTCTTTCGCTACTGTTTTCTTTCGTTTCCTTTTTCTCTCTCTCCCACTACAGAAAAGCTTGATTCACAAACACCAGGTGGGTCAGGGAGAAAGAGAAGATAGCAAGGTTTTGAGTACACTTTTCGATACACTTATTTAAGGGTGAGACACCGCATTGTCTGCAAAATTAGTTTCACTTACTAATGGGTTTGATAAAAATATCAAGTGTGATAAATGGATTTTGAATTTTACCTATCATAATACGTTGAAGTATAGATAATTGATTTTTTTTATTGATATCACATATATTTAAGTTAAAAAATTTAAAGAAATAAGTGGTATTATTTTATAAAATTAATATACATGAATAAATTAACTGAAAAAAATAAATATATATTGATTTTAATATATATAAATATATAGATATAGATGTTTTCTTTTAAAAAATAAAAAAAATAATTGATAAAAGTTATAGATTTTATATTTTGTAATATTAAAATGATACGTCATTTTTATTAATTTTAATCTATATATAGATATAAGTGTTTATCTTTTAAAATATTGAAATGGATAATAAATTTAAAAAGATAATTTTATCTATTTTTAACTTAAAAAAATAATTATTATTTAATTACAATAAATTACACTTGTTATAAATACAAACAATCCACATAGGAAGTTTTATTTTGAGTCAACTACTTTGGCTTATATATATATATATATATATATATATATATATATATATATATATATATATATATTATAAAAGATAATATTATCTTAATACATTAAAATTCATTTATTACATTTAATAAAAAATTATTATCAATAATCCTTAAATTTATCTTTTTTAAAATGATTATTATCTTATCCACCTTCAATAGAATTTTTTAACTCCACAAATGGGATTAAAATGATGTCACATGTCCAATTTAATTTATTTTTATTTTCTTAATATCTTTAAAAAACATATATCATCATTTTAATCATATTTGTGAAGTTAAAAAAAATTCACCGACAATAAATAGGATAATAATCATTTTACAAAATTACAATTTAAAACATGTAATATTAATTAAAAAAATTCAAAATTAAGCTTAATAATTCGTGTATATATTTGATGTCTGTGTTGTATAAAACATAAAAATTATCATATTATAAAATTTGTATACACACATCAAATATAAAATATTTTTAAATTTTTATAAAAGTAATATATAATTTATAACAAATTTTAACTTGTGTCATTGATTCTTTTATATATATATATATAAATATATATATTCTTATCATTTTATATCATACGAAGTTATCCAATTTAAAATTATCTGATTCATTAAAAAACCATAAGGTAGTTAACTTCCTTTTAAGAAAATGTAAAAAAAAAAGCCAGTGTTTAAAGTTATCTATTGATCACTCACAAAAAAAAAGTTATCTATTGATCAAATAAAGTTGATAAAAATAAGGCTTAATAGCCAAATAAGTCCTCAACCTTTAGCCCAAAATGGAATTCAGTCCTCAACGTTTTATTGCATGAAATTCAGTTCATAAACTTTTATTTCAATGGAAATAAACCCTTAACGTTTTACGATTATGCAATTAAGTCAAAATCTGTTAAATGACACTAACTGCCGTTAGTTTTACATACGTGGCAGCTGACGTGGATAGCTTAGTTAGCTGCCACGTGGCATGCCATGTATGCAAAACTAACGACAGTTAGTTCATTTAACAGATTTGGTCTATTTCCACTGAAATAAAAGTTTATGGACTGAATTTCATGTAATAAAACGTTGAGGGTTGAATTCCATTTTGGGCTAAAGGTTGAGGGCTTATTTGACTATTAAGCCTAAAAATAATTAGCATAACCAAAAGCGAATTCAGTCAGATTTTTTTTTAAATGAAAAAATATGAATTGACGCACTTCTCTACTTCAGTGTTTTGGTTGACTGATTGATGGGGGCAAGGAAATGTCATCATTGGGCGCACTTCTATACAACAAACAAAGTTGGATGTTTGTAAGCAACGATGCTGCTAGACCTGCTCCTTGAGCTAATCCGATCAGATTTAGATCGGATTGAAAGTACATAATAATTAGACCTGTTCAAATGTTAGATTATTCGTTCAAATTCGAAAGTTCATTTGAAATTTGATCAGATTTGGGTAAAAAAATTTAATGAAAAAACGAACTTGGACAAAATTTTTAGGCCCGTTTAAAAATCGGGTCGGGCCTCGGGCTTGACTTTCAGAGCCCGACCCGGCCCGACCTGAATGAAATATATTATATTATTTTTTATATATTTATTTAGCATAATATAATTTTTTATATATAAAAAAACATTATTGATTAATAAAACATGATTATAAATATTTAACATGAAAATTAACATATAAATTTTGACAAATTAAATTAAAATTTAAAGGAAATAAATAATAAAAAAATAAATAATTAAATAATTAAAATTTTTAAAAAATAAAAAAAATTATATTTGGGCGAGCTCGAGCTTATGGTACAAAAACGGGATCGGGCTTGGACAACAAAATCTGCCCAGATTACGGGCCAGGCCGGGCTTGGGTACCAATAACCATTCTTATTACCTGTCATGGGCTCGACCCGAACCCGGCCCGAGCCCGCCCATGACCAGGTCTAATAATAATATATTATGCTTAAGTCTAGGCTTGGTTCAGTTTGTAAATTTAGGTTTAGATTTTAGTCAATGCTCGTTTTTTATTTTATTATATAAGCTCGAGTCTTGTTCGATCAATTCGTATTTTCTTTTTGTATTTTATTTTTTTGTTTATTTGTTTTTTATTATTTTATTACCTTTAAAATTTAATTTGATTTGTCAAATTTTACATGTTAATTTTCATACATGTTTATTAATCAATAATATTTTATATACATATGATTATATTATACTTAGTAGATATTTTAACAAAAAAAACTTAATTAATATTATTTCGGGCCTGGCCTGGCCCATTTTTTGGTCGGACTTAAAAATTTTGTCTAGGCCCGATAAATGTATCTGATATTTTTGTCCAAACTTGATCAAATTTCGAGCGAACCTTCGAACTTAAGCAAATAACCCGACCCTTGAGCAGGTCTAGATACTGCTTACTGAAATCACACTATAATAATAATAATAATAATAATAATAATAATAATAATAATAATAGTAATATATCATCATCAGCATGTCATAATAATAATAATAATAATCATACTATCATCATCATCATAATCCATTTAATAAAAATATTGTTTATAAAAAAAACCATTCTATTAATATACATTAGAAACGGACGTCACGCGAGTGCTAGTTCATTTCTTCAAACGGATAAATATTCTTATTTTTTTTGTTACAAGAAAAATATTAAATAATGAGAGATGAGAATGTTTGGATTTGAATCCAAAATTTATAATATACTACAATTTATTCTTAATTATTAGATCAATAAGTTGTTTGCGATAAATATTCTTACTAACATAAAAGGAAAAGGAGAGTTATTATTTTATAAATATTATATAAGTTGAAAGTTATTTCAATTATACAATGTAAAAAATATTTTTTTAATGAAAAAAATATGAATTTGCGCACTTCTCTACTGTATATGGTTTGGTTAATTGAATCATGAGACCGAGGCAAAGTCCTCATTGGGCGCACTTCTCTACTCCCAGCATGACAGGCTGATGGCTCCACTTGGATTTTGTGCTGCTAAAGTAGGATATTGCAACCCACAGAAATCACACCAAACATGATTAAGTCAATAGCAATGTAGAGTGACAATCTATTCAAATCGAGTTTGAATTGGATTAAAAAAAATCTGATCATTTTACGTTTGGTTCATTTTAAGTTTGGATCAAATCGGATTTGATGAAAAAATAATCAATTTATTTTGAATTTGAATCAAGTTAGATTTGAATCAATTTAAATTCGAATAAATTTGAATTAAAATCAATTTTGATTCTAATTATGATTATGTCAAATTTGAGTTATTGGCTTTTTTTGTCAATTCAAATAGGTTGGATTTGAATTCGGATCGAGTAAACAAAAATTAAACTTTGATCATCTCAATGTGATTTTGTCACAATCTAAAAATTGTGACGTACACTTAACATTGTCACTTCATTACAATTTATTAATATTACGAATTAAATTTTTTTTCTACTTTTAGATTTATATTTGATGTCAATGTCAATATTAAATAATTTCTAACATTTGCTTCTTTATCATTTAACTACAATTTCAAATAACACCCGTATACATAGAAACAAATAATAAAAAATATATACCGACTTATTAAATAGAATTACATTTTTCTTACCCTTTTCAAGCTTAAAAATCTAAGAAAAGTTTTTTCCCAAAATTTTCTTTATCTCTCTTTTTTCTTTTCTTTTTTTTCTCTCTCCTCTTTCTCTCTCCTGACTGATCTCCGTCGCCGGCCTCACCGGTTCGCCAACCGTCCGACGCAACTCTCCTCCAGCGTTGTCTCTCTCTCTTCTTCCCTTCCTTCTTCTCTCCTTTCTCTTCTTTCCTTCTTCTCTTTCTTTTCTCTTCGCTTATCTGATTTAATAATTTTTTTTATAAGGTCTGCTAGTAGCAGACGTTTTGTGAGTGGGTAAAAACCCACTCACCTGACAAGCTACCTCTACCACCAAAAAAAACAAGCTACCTCGGCTCGTGAAGCTTGTCAAAATTTTTTAAATTTTTTTTATTAAAGTCTGTCAAAGCAGACTTTGGAGGTGGATTGAGTTTTGACCCCACTCCCACAAATTCACACAAATTCACGTGACAAGGTTCCTTTTGTTTTATATATATATATATATATATATATAGATAATGGCGTTGGTGAGAGGGTGAAAATCCACTCACCTGACAAGCTTTAAAAGCTTGTTTTATATTTATTTATTATTTTTTATTAATATAATATATAAAATGTTTTATATAATTTCTTTTTATATTATATATTATTTTATTTTTATACTATCATTTAAAATATAATATAATATATATTATATTTTAATCTAATTAATTGTATTATATATATAATACAATGTAATATATAATATATTTTCTTCAATACATACATATATATATATATATATATATTTGAGAATCCTTTAATATTTAATGCAATTAGATTCTTGGAGTTTTAATCCACCATTTAAATAAATTACTCCCATGTAATTTATTAAAATGCTTTAATCCTCCTTTTAAATGCTTAATTTAATTTTTTTTAATTCATTTTTTTTAACCTTTACTCTATAATTATTCTAAGTTTATCTTCTTCCAACTTAATAAAATCTTCATGCTCAATTAAGAATCCAAATAAGCCAAATTCATATATTTAATTTACTTGCAAAGTGTTGGAAGTCACAGTTATCACAGATTTGTCTGGTACGAAAATGATCTAAAACCATATTTCTAAAAATCACAAAACTCGTGAAAACAAAATTTTCTTCTTGCATGATTTATAATAAATTGGGATTGAAATATTTAAAATATGTAATAATCTATATGGTAGAGGTGGCAAAAATTGACCCGATCCGAAAAACCAACTCGATTAACCCGAAACTAAACTCGATCGATTCGATTTGACTAAAAAAGTTAACAGCCCAAATCCAACCCAATCCAAGTCTGAATTGATCCGAAACCAAATTTATCTGAATTCACATTGATCCAAACCCGACCTAATCCAAACCCGAATTGATTCAAACTCAAATTCATCCAAATTTAGATTAACCCAAACCCGATCTAATCCAAATTCAAATTAACTCGAACCCATATTGATCCAAATGCAAATTAACCCAAACCCGAAAAGCTTCAAACTTAAATTTAATATTTTCAATAAATATTTAAATGTTAAAATTAATTATCAAAGTATTTTAATATGGTATAAATATAATGTTTTCAATAAATGAGTGTTATATTTTTTTAATCTAATTAAATTTAAATATTCACTTTTATATTATATTCATTTCAACCTAATGTATAATTATTTAATGATTAATCTATATTAGAGTACAGAAGCTATATCACCTACACGTAATATCTCCAACTATTCTATAAAAAATCAAGAGAAATTAAAGAGATGTATAGTACTGTATTTGTGAACACCCGCAAATTTTTCGTACATAATTTGTAAGTAAATGAATGAATTAAATAACCTAAGTATTGAGATGTAATCTAAACTTTCATTATCATATCAAGATATGTTGAGACCACATTATGTTTAAAATACTTATGTGATATTACACTTAAAATGTTAGTCGATGATCGTCGTTGGGTTATATCCTATGCTATCAAGTTGATTGTTTTGTACATGTACATCTAAAGAAATTGTAAAATTGACTTTGTGTCAATGCGGGTATATCTCTGTAAATGATTGTCACGACCCGTGACCACATTTTTCATCTTCTTATACACAACTTAACCGGTTGGGCTGTCTGCGATACTTCACTTGTACTGACTATTAAACAATTTTACATAATATTGTTTATATTATACACATCCCCTATCGTAATTAATCAAATAAGTAGTACTGTTGACATGTCTAAATACAGAGAATAAATGATCATACCTCAAATAAACAGTTGGTCTGACACATTGTCCTTCATGTACAGCTAGGATCCACAATCCACTGAACTCACATTCATCAAACCTGAAATGTTGAAAATTAAAGGGTGAGCAAAACCACGGCTCATTAATAGAATTATATGCCTCACTTGATACTCAGCTTCCTATATGCTGAAAATCTTTTTCTTCTTTTTTTTTATTTTACTATGGGCTCTAGGCTCGCATGTAGGAAGGATACTACAGTCGGCTAGGGATTCGAATAGAGTAAGGTAGGTATTTTAGAATACCATACTTGTTACGGAACCTAAAAGCAACTGTAGAGAGAAATTTTCATTTCGTTTTGAATTAATCAATCCTCTTCCTTTTTCAAAACTTTCATAATTTTTTTCATATTCTTTTCAAAATAATGCTTCTACGAAACAAAGCATTTAAATGAAATAATTAATATTCGTATATTCCTTGGAAAGAATATTAGTTAAATCATCATCTTATTTCTTTAAAACTCATTTCATGTTTTAATGTACTCTTTTAATTAGTACCGTACTTTAAAAAGCAAAATAAGCTATTAAAATCTATTTCATTCTTAAGTTCACAAGGCATCATTCTTTTTATTAGTATGATTAAGTGTGAAAGAAACGAACTTATTGTAAGGACCGGGAGTGCCTAGATCTCTGTTAACCAGGGATTTACCACCTCAGTGCCTTACTCATCTGATATATCACACACATCATATGTCATATGCACCAGATCTATTTCATCCTTTGACATTTGTCGAATTCACGAATCACAATCACTTACTTATCATCACAATATCCTACAGAATTTCTTACTAACTCATCAGAACTCGTGTAGCACTTAGTTTCCGAAGGACTCTAGAGGTGGCTCCCACGGTACAGTCGCCGAGTCTCTGCTCGGTTTGGCCTTTACTAAAACATCGAAACACGTGTAGCACTTAGTTCCCGAAGGACTCTAAAGGTGGCTCCCACGGTTCAATCATCGAGTCTCTGCTCGGTATGGCCTGTACTGAAACATCAGAACACGTGTAGCACTTAGTTCCCGAAGGACTCTAGAGGTGGCTCCCACGGTTCAATCATCGAGTCTCTGCTCGGTATGGCCTGTACTGAAACATCAGAACACGTGTAGCACTTAGTTCCCGAAGGACTCTAGAGGTGGCTCCCACAGTTCAATCATCGAGTCTCTGCTCGGTATGGCCTGTACTGAAACATCAAAACACTTGTAGCACTTAGTTCCCGAAGGACTCTAGAGGTGGCTCCCACGGTTCAATCATCGAGTCTCTGCTCGGTATGGCCTTTATGCCATATGTATTTTCCACTGTCTTATCAGATCTCATGTAGTACTTATGATCCAATATTTCATTTGAGACCATAGAAAGAATATTAGAATTATCATTTCTTCCTTTTGAAAACATATTACCTATCATTTATGGAGTCTAAGATAGACATCAATCTTATCATACTATATACCTCGGAGGGTAAGGAAGTACACCGGTCAAATCTATGACCATAACCTATATTGTCCTCGGTGGATCACTGATTAGATGTCCACCAGGATGATCCACCGAGGACTAAACATATCACATATCATGCATCAGCATGATAGGAATACCAACCAGTCTCAAAACCATAATTCTCATCATAAAATAACCCTTTATGGAATTTATATAATTATATAATTCCATGATTTAAAACCATAAGGGTTATAATCCTTTAGTGAATACTGATAAAAATATTCATAAAAATATTCACTATATTTCACTTCATCTTTCGTATCGTAATTCGTGTAATTTATCTATTCCGAGAATTTTCGGTGATTTCATTATCACCATTCTCGAATACATGAATATTCTAAAGTTCCATCTCATTATATTCATATTTTATGAAATTTAGAAATTTCCTCATGTCTCGTGATTTACTATCGAAATTCGGAAATAAATCATTTAATATGATTTTATAAAGTTTTTCTAAAATTTTCGGCAGCATAACGGCTGCCGATTTACTAACCTCCTGCACGGAAAATACAGTTTAAAATCTTTCAGCCAGTACTTCTTCCCAAATTATTTTCAGCAAATCATGCATCATAATAATTTTCATAAAATAATTGCATAAAATATTTCAATTAAATTATGCAGACTGAGTATCCTTACAGTGCTGCACATGCATCCCTTACCTTTTTCCGGGTCGGCGAATTCCGCTTATCGATCACGCCCGCACTCCATTTCTCCCGATTCCTTATCCCGATTGCTGAAAATAATTTCTGGAATTAAAATTCTAATTTTTTAGAATTTTTCATAATTTATTTAATTTTTTTCTGAAATTAAATTCTCGGGGAATTTCTTACCGAATTTGTAAAATCCCGGGTTGTCGAATTTCCGGGAATTTTTCGAATTCTCGAAATTCTCCTTTTTTCCTCTTTTTCTTCCTTTTTCCTCTTTTTCTTTTCTTTCTTTCTTTTCTTTTTCTTTTTCTTTTTCTTTTTCCTTTTTCTTTTCTTTTTCTTTTCTTTTTTCTTCTTCCTTTCCTGGTCAGACCGGTTCAGACCGGTCCAGAACCCTTCCTCGCCGGTTCCTTGCCGGCGGCCAGTTCTCCGGCGGTTCAGGCGTCCCTCAACTGGCCGGCTGCACGACGAACTTGCCGGTACCCTCCGTTTGCCCTGGATCGGCGGCATGGCGGCGGATCGAGGCGGTTTTGCCTCGGTTCTTCTTCCTCTTCGCCGGCGTTCCTCCGCCGTCCATTACGTCTCCGGTGGCCTCCATCGGCTTCGTCTTCCTCCGGTGAAGCTTCGGTGGCAGTGCCGGCCACCGATTTGGCCGGCATCGCCGTCGGCCATTTTCTTTTCTCTTCCGGCGTTTGCTTCTGTTTCCCGTTCGATTTTCCTCCGTTTCTTCACGCCGGCGTTGGCGTCGGCTTCCTCTTCTCTTGCCGGCGTCGACGCTTCTTTTCCTTCTCCTCCTTTCCCTCTCCAGCGGCTGCTGACGGGGGCGGCGCTTCTTGGAGACAGAATCGGGTTCCTGATTCTGGTATGTTGTTTTCCTTTTATTTTCTTTCCTTTTTGGTTTATTTGGTTTTCCTTTTTAGTATGTAACCTACTATATATTATACAATATATTATATATATAATATCTACCATATATTACACATATAATATTATTTCATATAAATTGTAATACAATATATATTAGATATAAATTATATATTGTACATTACAAAATATATGTCTAGTATATATATATATGTATATTTATATATACTTAAAATTAAATAACATTTATATATATAAATTATATAAATGCTATAATAAAATATTTATACATATAAATTTTAATATAAAATAATATTTACATTTTCTATATATGTATGTATATATATATATATATATTTATATATACATAAAATATTATGTTTATATACATATGTATTATTTAAATTCATAGGATAGTATATATTTCTATATATAGACCAACGTATATTAAAATATACTATATAGTATTTTAATACATACGTATTTGTACAAAATACATTTATAAAATTTATAATTATATAACATACTTTATTTTATTTATTTTATTTTTTTCATTTTCCATAATAAATTTGGATTTTAATTTATCCTAATTAATTCTTTTTCCTCTCTCTATTATTTTTAATTTCACTTCCAATTTAGTTTCCTTTATACGAATTTTTCGATTCTTTCACTTCCCCGATTCTCGGGATTTTCACCAATATCCCGTTCTCGCAAATTTTATTTATTTCCTCTTATTTAATTTCTTCGATATTTATTTTCAATATTTCTAATTTCCAATAAATGGAAAAATTTACGGTTATCACAATGATACCATTTTACAACCTTGAGAACAGGGAAGAGACATACTAGCACATCCGGTTGACAAATAGATTAAGGAGAAATCGGATTTCTTGGTGAGTTAAGGATAAATCGAAGGACTGACAATGAAAGTAACACATTTGATCACTGTTGGGTGTTATTTTATTGCTACACAGCCACACTGAGATCCATTGTTGATGTGGTCACTAGTATTCGTAACTGTGGATTGGTCTTGTGTCAATAAAGGACACAATCGCCGCCATGATTCAGTATTGATGGTTATGTTGAATAAGATGTTGTTTTCAAGGACTAAATGGTTTTCAAAATCGTGGCCATGTCAAAAGTAAAGCAAATTAGTCAGGAGTCCTATTTTCTAAAAATAAGTTTCTTAAATTTAAAACCCTAATTAATATTGTCCAAGTGGAAGAATGTTAGCATTTTTCAATTAATGGACTGCTATTAATTGGTAGTTTTGAGTTTTAATAAAAAAGGCTGATATTATTTAGTCTTAGTGTGAAAACATGCAAATAAGCCCAAATTAATAATTGTAATCAGCATGTATGGGTTTTGCGCATCTTATTGGGTCAGTGTGGTGTAGTGATTTTGTAGGCCTGAAACTTAATAGTCTTGGATGTGGTGATTGTTAGGTTTAACTACAAGTGTAAGGCTAAGTCTCCTCTTCACTTCTTAATGTAGTGGTAACTACCCATTGAGAGCCACCCGTAAGAGAGAAGTAGAAGAGGAAGATTTGCCTAATCATAGTCCTAGTGATTATGCTTCCTTATGCTTCCTCTTTCGTTGATATTTGCCTCAAACATATACGCATAATTAAGGTCTTGTTTGGGAATGATTTTGTTTTATGTTTTTGTTTTCTTTTTTTGGCAACATAAAGCAGAAATTTTGTTTGGTAAACTCATTTTGTTTTATAATTCTAAAATTTGGCAATAAAGTTTCCAAAATTATAGAAAACACAAATTCTACATTTCCTGTTGTTTCCAAAACATTTTGGAAACAATTTGTTTTGTTAAAAACATGGGTGAATTGTAACTTTTTAATGAGGTCTTGACTTTGAATCCTACTACCGGCAAATTTATTTTATTTTTGTTTAAAACACAAAAAGTCCTAGCCCCACAACTAGCTTTTCCTTTTCCAGTTCTTTTCTACCCAGTCGTTCTTCATCCTCACTTCTCTGTGCTTCAAAGCTCCTCTTCCAAATCTTCATTTCTTCAAATTTTCTTCAAAGCGTGTCATCATCTTTAGTTTATATCTTCATTAGATCTATCATCTTTTTGGGCAACTAACAAACAAAGGTTAGTAAAATAATTATTTTGATAATTTAAGCATTGGGTGTTTGTAGATTAATTTGATAATTTTAAGCATTTGGTATTTGTATAATTTAGATTTTTTATCTAGTATTATTTAGATTAATTTGATTTCTCTTTGATTCTTGAAGAATCCCATCGTCCTGTTTAATTTGGTTTCTATTATTCTTGTTTTTTTGCTTGCTATAATCATCAGGCTTTTGGGTTTTGAGTTCTAGGATGGTAAAGAAAGATATTGGGTATTTTGATCTATGGTGAATCTTACAGAAATATATTGTTACCTAGAGTTGGTATAGCATAAAAATTCTTAGTTTGGAGGCAATTACTTGTCTTGGTCTGCCTTGGTAATAAGGTTTCCACAATTAAAATCTTAATTATTGGGTTTATTTATGTTTTACTTAAGCTAATGATGAAAGGAATTGGAATGAACTTCTTTAGCTTTATACTTATGCTTCATGAGTTTGTTGGAAATAATCTAAGGATTTTATGGCTAGGCCGATGGGAGGTGTGGGTATAGTAGCATCTGCATAACCTGTTTTACACTTCATAGACTATTATGTTGTTTTATCTCAACAGTTCATTTAGCAGGATTGGTACTTATTTAGCAGCATGATGATTTTCTTAAGTGCTTAGACACAATGCAGGTGCTAGCTTTTGCATTTTGTAGTTTATTCCTTGATGTAATTTGGCTCTGTAAAAAATTTGTATAGTTTCTACTGTAATGAAAATCTAATTATGATCCTATATTTGTCCTTGTTTTGCAAAAAAGATATTGGTAGCTTAAACAAAGTACATACTATGTTTTCATTAAGAAAAAAATTATATATAATGTTATAGTTGTTTTCATTATTATAGAAATAACTATGTACCATGGAAAAAAGCTTGGGTTTGGTATTAATTAAACTCTTGGGTATGCCTCTTTAACTTAGGTTTAAAAAAATTAATTATTATTGATAAATTTTGCATAAGTCAAAGAATTTAGTTCAATTTTTTTACTGCACACATGATTTCTATACCAACTATTATGGCCACCTATCACAATAATTTTAAATTGTTGCTCTTTTTTTTTTTGACAATGAACACTAAGAATTTTAAAGAAACTGACAATGACATGCTCATTTCGCCTAATTTGAATATTCCAAACCTAATTTAAATTGTTGCTCATTTGGCTTAATGGTTGATATGTGTTCTTTTGATCAATTACAGACATTCATCCTTACGTAATTGTATCGAGCGATGTTTTGGAGTACTAAAGGCTTGATTTCGCATTTTAAAAGGAATTCCACCGTGTAGTTTACATACTCAATGTTTTATTGTTACTGCTTGTTGTGCGGTGCATAATTTTATTAGAATAAATAGGATGCAAGAGAACATGTTCGAAGAATATGAGATAGACAATCTTATTGTTGATAACAATGAAAAAACTTCAGGAGCTAGTAGTTCACAAAAACATGTGGAGCTTGATGTAACACCAAGTCAATTATTATTTATGCATAAAGTTCGTGATGATATTGCTACTGAATTGTGGAATACATATCAAAATAATTGATTGTTGTAAATATATCATGACTTTAACTCTCCTTTTTGTATTTTGTATAATAAATTTAACTTTTTTATTTTTAGTTGTGTTTATATAATTTTACAGATAAAGTATAAAAATTTAGTTGTATTAAATTTAAATATTAATTGTGTATAGATATATAGAGTATGAAATAAATCTCAAATAGTTTTTAAAATCATAATTTTAAGTGAAATTTTATATAATAATAAGTGATATAAATTGATGCGTACGGACAAGAGGAAACGTAGCTTGGAATTTGAAGGAGCTGACACGCAAGAAGACAGAAGCAAAGTTGATGAATGTCAACTTCTGAAAACCTAGACCCGAAGCCTAAAGAGACTCGAACCCAAAGGTATTGGACCTTGACCCTACGAATAAGAATTCGAGAACCTAAGGTATAACAATGGTGGGTGGTGAAGAAGGAGGCGCCACAAGGAAAAAGACCTTGATAAGCCTAGTTGAGAGGGAACCCAAGAGAAAGGCACACTCAATTTCTGAAAATTCAATTAACTGATCTCCTCATCAATAGCGTTTACAAGGTATTTATAATAATACCTAGCACTTAAGCCCATAAACAAGTGGGCTGGAATTAACACCAATAGAAAATAAGACTAAACCCAAATTCATGCCTAAACCTAGTTACATAAAATAAATAGTCCAAAACACAACAAGACTCAATTGTGGGCTATCCAAACACTTAGCCCATCTTATTGTTAAGCTAAAATAAGACAGTAAACCATGCTCATGTCGTTTGGGCTTCCAAGTAAGTATAGATGTCTTGGGACTCTTCATGGAAGCTTCCTTGACACTTCAATGATGCCAGAGCTTGTTGCATTAATGAGGCCAAGGCTTGTTGCATCTTCTTAGCTCGAGCTCGGGTAATTGGACCTCCTTGGATGACCAATGGATCCTTAGCATCACGAACATCACGAGCAAGTGGATCTCCATCATAAATTCCACAATATATCAAAATTAAGAATAAAATAGCACATTATTAATCATATTATATAATTTTAATATAAATGTGTTCAACATTAAAAAATTATAAAATTAAAAAAAAATTGTTTTAAAACTTAATTGATGCCAAACATGTTTCCTGTTTTTAGTTTTTAAAATTATACAACAGCATTAGCTTACCAAACATGTTTTCCGTTTTCAAAATTTCTAAACAAAACAAAACAAAAACAAAATAAAATTTTCAAAAACAAAAAAAACATAAAACACAAAATTGACAATGATACCAAACGACCCCTAAATGTTTATATCTCTTGTGTTCTAATTATTACCTAAAAAAATTGAATAATTGATTTTACATGAGGTGTCAAGAGCTAGGTTTATGTAGAATTAGAACCACGAGAGAATTGGAAAGCATAATTTGCAATAAATCAAATTAATTCAAGTTAATTTAATGGAAATATTATTTACAATTAAAAAAATGTTAATAGCTAATTATGGGTATTAACAAATGCACGACATGTTTTAAGCCTTGAAGTGCATTCTTTAATTATTTACATTATGAATAATTGAAGAACATGTGTTGATTTATTATTGATAAAAAAAATTATAATCACGTTTTTCATGGGTTATGAAACCCCAAGAGGTTTTTATTATA
Organism: Heritiera fomes; assembly: GCA_032173925.1. NCBI lineage: Eukaryota > Viridiplantae > Streptophyta > Magnoliopsida > Malvales > Malvaceae > Heritiera > Heritiera fomes. Next base: position 2,561,562 of record JAPDPM010000017.1, read on the forward strand.
TTAGTGTTGTTGCTTTAATCAAAATTCATATATGGGTTTTGATATATTTGATTTTAAAATTTGTGTAAAATACTTTTGATACCAAGGATATTGTTTGAAGCAAGACAATTTTGAAGAAAAACTGTAATGGGTTGCACATGGGTTTGTGAATCAAAATTGTTTGATTGAATTGGTCATGATTTGTGCTATTTTGATGCAATTTGTGATATGGGTTTTTGTAAAATACTAGTTTATTTGAGTTTTAAAACCTTAATTTGATAAAAACACAAAGAAAAAGGCATGAAAAATCAAATTTTTCATCAAATAGACCCAAACGGGTCCGATTCTTCTTCTGTTGGGCCTGGTGACCTGGTTATGCGTTGAAGAAGATAAATCTCAGTACGCGAAGAGTGCGGCAAGTGTAGGCCTATCTGATAGTTGTTTTGAACTTCATTTTTTCTGACATACTTAAATTTTTTTTTATAATATTTTTCTAAATTTTTTGAAATTGTTAAATATTTATTATTTAATATTTATGATTATTTCGATAATTATGATATATTATGCACATGCATTTTGAAATTTTATTGCGTAATAAAATATTAGGCACTTTTTGAGTCTATTGGTAGTATGTACTCTCCCTAATATGAATAAAATATTTATGTACTCTCAGCCTATGTTTTTGAGCAAAATTAGTTAAATTTGTTTGAAATTGATTTTTATTAAGGTTATCACCCAAAGTTTCAATGCAACATACATAGTTATAAAGGATAAATAAGATTTAAACTCCATAAGAATTGGGTATTGCTAGTATCAAACTAGTAATTTTTTAATAATTAGATATTATTTGTTAATTAATTATTTGAATTAATTGGAGTTTAATATTTTGTCTGAATTGGTTTATTCCCATGACGATACATGTTATGTATCATTGTTAATTTTTTTTTAAATTTATATTTTTTGATAAATGATACATAAGTATGAATTGTGTTAAATGATGATTTATTAATAAATTTCAAGATACTTGGTTTTGAATGCAATAATTATTTTTTGATCGAAAGAGACATTTTTGGTTTTGAGTATCTCACAAGGATCTATAGAGATACATGATGGTTTATGTCTTGCAAGGAATGATCAACTCTTTAAAGACTTAATGAGATATATCTAGGTTTTATATCTTTGCTGGAATGGTTCACTGCATACATCGAGTTAAGTATGCATGTTAATAATTTTATCAAATTTTAGCTTTTTTGGATTGAGAAAATTTTTTAATCGATTGATGTAAATGCTTGGCTACCAAAGTGGCTCATTTATTGATATTAATAATTATTTTCTCAATCACAAGGATCTATAGAGATACATGATGGTTTATGTCTTGCAAGGAATGATCAACTCTTTAAAGACTTAATGAGATATATCTAGGTTTTATATTTTTGCTGGAATGGTTCACTGCATACATCGAGTTAAGTATGCATGTTAATAATTTTAGCAAATTTTAGCTTTTTTGGATTGAGAAAATTTTTTAATCGATTGATGTAAATGCTTGGCTACCAAAGTGGCTCATTTATTGATATTAATAATTATTTTCTCAATCACAAGGATTTGGGGTGATTCCAAGTTACCTTATACAATCGTCTGCCCAAAGGGGTTATTGTGTCTGGTAATTTGGAATGGGACATGGAGCACTGTAAGATCTGATTCTACCCTACTGTAAACTCTAATTTTATAAAATGGATAATGGAAATTAAATAAATAATGAATATTGATTTCACTTAAGTGAAAAGCTCCTTAATTTGAGATATGAACAGAGCAATTTATGTGAAATACTCGACGGGCGAGTAATACAAAGGACAGCTCGCCAATGGGCGAGCAAGGGTGATCGCCCAATGTGATGTGCCATCTGATCGCCCAAGGAATGAGTGTGGCGAGTTGATGATGGCGAGTTGATTGTTTGCCTCTTTGGTTTGGCGAATAGGTAAGTTCGCCAAGTTTAGTTGCTTAAGATGATAGCTTGAATTGGGCGAGAACTTGTGATCACCCGTTGGGATTGAGTGAGTTTTATGATAGCAAAGTGGCGAGTAGAGTGATAACAGGTGATCGCCCGAGTGATGAGAGGGCTTTGATCGCCCAAATGAACCATGTGGTGATCGCCCAAAGATCGAGTATGGCGAGTAATGTTATCGCCCATATAGAGTGGCAAATGATGGTCTAGTTGGTGAGAAAGGCAAAAGCTACTCGCCAAATTTCAACGTAATCGCCAAGAAAAGGAAATCAGCAAGTAAATTGTCCAATCTTAAGTTGGCGAACTGAAATTAAGTTGGCAAGCTGAGGTTTCTGGTTGAATAGGCGAACTGGAACTGGAATCAACACGTGACCATTGCATCCAAAATTGACTTTGTAAGTCATACTGTTGAAAGCAATTAATAGAGAGGATGCTAAAGTTAATAAGGAATTAACCTTATTGGTTGAGAAATAAAACAAAGTCAATAGGAGCTATTAAAAAGGAGTGTGGAAGGGATACTTTCACGCCAGCTTAAGCTTCAGTTTTTCTTCATGCATTAAATGCATGAAAGACGTGAAATTAATGAAAGAAGATGGGATAAGGCCAAGTGAGGGGTTCTAATTGGATAGCATGGCTATATAAGGAGAAACAATTGAGGAAGACCGGCTTAACAAACTTCATCTTCCTCCCGAAAACTATACAACTGCAAGTTTATGTTATTCCTTCCAATCCTGCCATGCTTGATTTATTGAGCTTTACTCTTCAGTTGGCTAAACAAATAAACCTGCCTGCAAAACCTTTAGTTGATGAGCTAAAGGAATAAGCAAAGAAAGGCCAACACGAGACAGAAAGTGATCTGTGCTGGAAGTGCAGTTGATTAAGGTGAGATTTAATTGTTTCTTGAGATTGAATAATATATTTCTATGATTTCAAGTATGAGAAGCATGATTTTAGTATTGCTTTTGATTTATCCTTGTTAGATCATAGAAATAGAATCAATTCATATCTTGAATGTAGATGAAGAATAAAATGTAGTAGAATGATGGGAAAATAATCGAGAATGAATAAGGAAAGCAATGGAAATGGTGTAAAAGTGATGAGAATGGCGACCATGGTGATCGCTCATGTGAAAGTTAGTAATCGCCAATGAGGCGAGTAGGAAATAAAGAACTCACCAAAGTTGTTGTTCAAATGGGCGAGGTCGCCCAACATTAGATTAATTCATGGGTGAGCCCATTTTTGAAATAGAAGCCGCATGGCGAACTCACATGCATAAGGCATTGGGCGAGTAGAATTGTGGGCGAACTCCCACATTTAAGCCAATGTAGGCCTGGTGAGTTGAATGTTGGGTGAGCTCACAAACATATGGCGAGTAATGGCGGGCGAGCTCCCACGTGTAAACCATTTATTGAATGGCGAGCTCGGTTAAGCTAGTTAGAGCTCTATTGGGTGAGTAGTCATTTGATATATCTCAATCTCGCCAAGTGATATAAAATGAAAATATTAATAGAATTTATAAATTATTTGCAACCGGGAATTATGAACTCGGTGATATTGATTTGGAAGGCGAGAAGGAAGCAAGGCTTCGTTGAACCAGGTAAGGGAGATGTGTGTGAAGTAAATGCATGTCCTGTGGAGTAAATATTATGAAAATATTGATAAATGTTTTGTTTTATGACATGCATTATTTGATAAAGTGTTTTGGATATTGGGCGAGCTACATAGCCGACCCTACGTTATTTTTGGGCGAACTGATAATGGCGGGCGAGCCAAATCTTTTCTGCTATTTTGGGCGAAGAACCCTTTCTATGAAATTTGGGCGAGTTAGCTAGTTTTAAATAGAATCCGGGTAAGCCACAGATGAGCGAACCCTTTTATAATGTTTAGGGGCGGGCGACCCCTTTGTTAAGAAAGTTTGGGTTGGGGCGGGTGACCCCTTTTGTTAAGAAAGCTATGGGCGAGCCGAAATGGGCGAGCCGGTGTTTTTGTTTTAAATGTAGAGAGTGGCGGGTGAACACTTGTTCACCCCACTTTCGAGTGACCATGGGCGAACCATGCTGGGCGAGCTGACCATGGCGAACAGATTTCGATGGTATTTTTTTAAGGAAAAATGAGCCATTTTAATATATTTGAAAATAGAAAATATAAACCCTTTTAAGCGAATTGACTAATGGGCGAGCCACTAAGGGCGAGCCAATTTTGCTTGCTGATTTTAAAAGCAGAGTGGGGCGGGCGAACAAAGTTCACCGCACTGGGCGAGCTGATCATGGGCGAGCAGGTTTTAAAGGTTGAGATTTTGAAATGTTTTCAAGTTGTTTAGTAAACAGAAAGCCTAAACCTTTTTGGGAATTAAATCATTTGAGTAAATGATAATGAGGGTGAGAAAATCCCTTAAAGGTTTTCATGAGATATAAAAGTGACTTTTGAGACTTTAGGCCTTGAGTTCATGCATTATTATTCATGTAGTTGCGTGACCCGCCTGGGGCGGTGGCTCGGGTCGATGGACCAACGGGTGCACCTCAGGGCATCACAAGGCTGATGGACCCGTCAAGTCATCAGCAGTCTCGAGGTCACTTGGCAAGTGGACCCGAGGACCACATATAGATTATGGCCATAGATCTGAGATAGCCGTGAGGGGCGGTGGCCTACGGGTGCACCCCAAAAGCGGACTTGTGTTCCTGGGGGAACAATGATAGCATGATTTGTTTGTTACCTAGTCTCAACTTATGGATTTCTGTTTATTGAGAGGATTTATCAAATCCTATTTACTGTTTACTACATTTCAAAGTAAACTGTTTAACCAGTGGTTTGAATGGTATATTGAGAGTGTTGCTTACTATATCCACTGTTTTCCTATTTGATATGATTTTAGGAAAAACAAATATTTGGTGGTATATAGTCTTTGTTTTTATAAAGCAGCATATGTCTCCTTTACTGAGCGTATAAATCGCTCAACCCTTTGTTTTAACTCCACAGATAAAAGACACAAAGTTAGAGAATTAGCTCTCATATGGGTATAGCTACGTTTAAAGCGCTGAGGCATGTTATGTTAAACGTGACAAGTACAGTCTCTTCTCTTTTACATTCCAGACATATGTATACAGTACTTTATTGAGACAAAGATAATAGGGGATGTCAGATATAAGGAATAATGAAAAGAAATTTCCTATTCCGTATTTGATAAATAAATATTATTATTTATCACTATCATTGTAGAATGTTATTGGCATCGCAGACAGCCTAACCGGTAAAGTTGTATGGAAATATGTAATAAATATGGTGACGAGCTGTTACAGATTTAATGGTATCAGAGCCTTGGGTTGGTCTGATATCTGTTGATGCCTTTAGCACAGAAAGTGTTGAAAAAGGTTAACATCCCCTGTAGTACTGTATAGTCTGGATGTATAGAGGAGTCAAGTGACTGTAAATTAAGTTAAGTGTTGAGATATGGTGAAAGTTGATGAATTATGGGTTACAAATAGAGATACTAATCCGAAAATTTTGCATGAGATAGGCGATCTTATCATCATAACGTCAGATCTATTCGGTAAGGTACAGTGAGGAATTTGGTGAGGCCCCACCAGGATTTTTCTGTCCATATCGAACTAAGATCCTGAAATGATGATATTGAAATGAAAAAGGAGTAAGTATTAGTGCATAAGCCCTAAGATCACATGATTGAAGGTATATCGAAGAGAGAGAATTAAAGGGGAATTTATGAATATACCCTATATTGAAATGCTTTATTTAAGTCATAAATGACTAAATTGATTTAAAATAGTATTTGATGGTGAAATAGTATGAGTATTTGATGGTGTAAAAGATGATTCCTATTGTAGACCCCACTGATATATTGACGAGTAAGGCGACCCGGAGTATATGCTATGAGAGGTCGCGAGATAGTCAGCCTGTTGTGGATTTTAGGGTCTGAATTTAAAGTGAAAATATGGGTTATATTGGTGAGAAATTATTGAGTATTATGAAAAGTGAAATTGTGTGAGAAATGATGTAAAATCGATGATGTTAATACTGGTTCTAGACACTCCTTATGATTTAGGAGAATAAATATTAGTAGTAACTTGACATTTGAGGAAGTCAAGTGTTCGAGTCACTGCTGATGCGAAAGAGAACCTTGAGATGGGCCTAAAAAAGGGTTGTCATGGCCGGTTGGGCTGGTCCGTTACAATATCCATAGAATCGAAATATTGTAAAATATTTGTAAAGTGACTTGAAAATTTATACATGTGTTTGGAGGATACATAGTGATTTGGTTGGATGTAAATAATGAGACATCCAAGATGATATGAGTTTGTGAATTTGAAATTACATGATGATGTTTTAAGTAAGCTTTTGGAGTAACGTGGATTCGAGAGATTGTTGACTCGATTCATAATATGAAATTTGTTTGTAAGCTCTTACGAGTGAATCGGGAGAGCTTGAGAAATTACTTAAGAAATTGATGAGTAGAGAACTAAACTGTTTTGATATAACTGGTAAAAATGAAAATTATATCGTTTTGATACAGTTGCTTCTAGGTTCCGGAACAAGTATGGTATTCTAAAATACCTAACTTATTCTATCTGGATCCCTAGCTGACTGTAGTATCCTTCCTATTTATGTGCCTAGAGCCAAATAGGAAGATTTTAAAGAGAATAAATATGTATATTGATATAGGCAATATTATTGAATAAGGTATGGAAAACCTTACTGTTAAGTCAGTGAACATGAGTTCTAATTGAACTATATATATTAGAGACGTGAGGTCTCAACTGATTAAGTAGACATTAAAATTGTCTGAGTAAAAGATTTTACTACTTAAGTGAGATCAAGGTGTGGTTATTGGGATATAAAATTTATGAGTTTTACCTGTATAGCATAAATGAATTGTTGAAGAGTTTGTGGAATTTGCTACCTTATTGATGCAGTACTTATTTGTGGTAAAAGTGAAAGTGAATGGGTATGTATGAATACAGTATTCGAAATGGTTACGAGATAGTAACAAATGATAGTGGTGATAAATGATATAGAATGGAAATATCTTAAGAGACAAGTCATATGATGACTAGGGAACACGAGTTATGAGATAGTTCCCAAGTACAAGAATAAATGTGATTTCCTCTGATCATTATGTAGTTATGGCTGAAATTAATGACAAGCCAAAATTAAAAAGATGAAATTGTCATACTTAGAGGAGCAGATACAAGAAGTACTGCTAATCCTGAAAAAGGATATACATATGTGTATATATGTACATATAGGGAATGTGAAATTGTATAAATAAACTGGTGATGAAAATCTGAAAGATAATAAATTTAAATTTCAGAAATTGATGTGAGGTAAAATATACTCTCGAGTATATTCTCCAAGTAGTGACATTACATGTACTAGGAGAATAGAAGAGATAAAAATGATAACTTGATATAAGAGAAGTTATCGAGGGGAAAATGATTACCTGAGACATAATCGGTGGCTAGTATTTAGGTCTGCAAAAGAAGGGCAGTCATAGTGTAACCATGAGGTTATAAAAGTGAATATGGATTCTGTAACCGAGTTAATTCACTTCATCATCATGTTTCGGGATGTCCTGAATGCCTTAGTCGATATATATCAGTGAAACAGAGAGAACGTATGTGAAGTTCCAGTGAGTGGGTACTTGTGATAGGGATCCCTGATTTGCCATATGCTTTGAGAAGATAGCAAGAAGCTTTGGGATTCCTAAATTTCGCTGTTAGCACCGCCTTTGATTGATATAGATATCCGAGCGCATTGTGTGGACGCTCCGGGATATATTGAGAGCGAGTGCGTTGTATTTGAGAGACTACTGGGACAATTACATACGATTGATTAAAACTATCTAAATGATAGTCATCAAATTATTATCGACTAAGCACTGAATGAGATGATAAGTGATAAATAGTATAAATGAATTACTGTGTAAAGGAAGTGAAAAATTTGCTAACTCCCAAGGACGATAAAAGATTTCAGGGAGTGTAAATTGGTTTTGAGAGAAGAAGCCCGAAATTCTTCAGGACCTTGAGCAAAATTCGGGATGGGCGACCCATGAGTGGGGCAATCGCCCAACAACGGATAACATGTTGTAAGATGTGGGCGAACTAGGTGGTCACCGACTCGCTTGAATGAGTAATCCTAGAGCGTAAGAGAGCGTCAAAGGGGTAATTGTCGATGGCCTGAAGAGGTGGGTAGGGCTCTTAAAGAAAAATTGGAGCATATTGAGAGGCTAGCGGTCTCATAGTAGAGACGAGATTTGCTAGAAGTGAAAATGTGATAAGGAAGAAAAAATACCTATATTGGTGGTACTTCCTATACTAAGTGAAAAATTGTAAAGAGTATAATGCTATCTAGATAGTTGTGGATGTATTGAATAACTCTACTTATTCCTTGATTATGGAATTTATTGAGCTAATTAATGCCTTGTCCAAGATATACGTCAGGGAAATGGTGAGGTTTTACAGTATTCCAGTGAGCATTACGTTTGATAGGGAGTCCCGCTTCGTATCTCACTATTGAGAGAGATTACAGGAAGCTATGGGATCCCGATTGAGTTTTGCACCGCAGATCATCCGCTGACTGAGAGATAGTCCAAGCGTATGATATGAACGCTCGAGGATATGGTGTGAGCTGGTGCAGCTGACTTGATAGGCTCCTGGGATAATCCTCTACCCTGGCAGAGTTGTTTATGATAATGGTCAAAGGAGAGTAAAGGCATAGCACTTGAAAGGGTTTATTTAGCAGACGATATAATCCACGATAGCATGAGAAAATGGGAGACCGAGAATTATTTTCGACTTGGTCGAACAGAATTCTTGAGAGATACAAGAGATTATGTATATTAAGGTCTCACCATTAGGATGCATAATGAGAGGGAAATTGAGTTCCCAACGCATTGGATCATGGGAGATCTTAGATCGTGTGAGAGATGTGCACTACCCTCTAGTTGTCAGGAGTGCATAATATATTTCATGTCTCAATGATGAGAAAGTACTATCCATATCCTTCTCACGTGATTCGACATGAGTTACGTTGAGAAACCGGTACGGATTCTGGATAGGAAGGATAAAATATAGTGATAAAGTGTGTTGATTTAAGATTATTCCTACGGCTAAAGTGCTCTGGCAGTATAATACTAAGGATAAGGCTACATGGGAAGTAGAAAGCCTTATGCATAACAAATATCCAGAGCCTTATCACTGATAAGTCAGGTTGAAATTTGGAGGACCAAATTTCTTAAGGTGGGGAGAAAATGTAAGATCTGATTCTACCCTATTGTAGACTCTAATTTTATAAAATGGATAATGGAAATTAAATAAATAATGAATATTGATTTCACTTAAGTGAAAAGCTCCTTAATTTGAGATATGAACAGAGCAATTTATGTGAAATACTCGACGGGCGAGTAATACAAAGGACAGCTCGCCAATGGGCGAGCAAGGGTGATCGCCCAATGTGACGTGCCATCTGATCGCCCAAGGAATGAGTGTGGCGAGTTGATGATGGCGAGTTGATTGTTTGCCTCTTTGGTTTGGCGAATATGTAAGTTCGCCAAGTTTAGTTGCTTAAGATGATAGCTTGAATTGGGCGAGGACTTGTGATCACCCATTGGGATTGAGTGAGTTTTATGATAGCAAAGTGGCGAGTAGAGTGATAACAGGTGATCGCTTGAGTGATGAGAGGGCTTTGATCGCCCAAATGAACCATGTGGTAATCGCCCAAAGATCGAGTATGGCGAGTAATGTGATCGCCCATATAGAGTGGCAAATGATGGTCTTGTTGGTGAGAAAGGCAAAAGCTACTTGCCAAATTTCAACGTAATCGCCAAGAAAAGGAAATCAGCAAGTAAATTGCCAAATCTTAAGTTGGCGAACTGAAATTAAGTTGGCGAGCTGAGGTTTCTGGTTGAATAGGTGAACTGGAACTGGAATCAACACGTGACCATTGCAGCCAAAATTGACTTTGTAAGTCATACGGTTGAAAGCAATTAATAGAGAGGATGTTAAAGTCAATAAGGAATTAACCTTATTGGTTGAGAAATAAAACAAAGTCAATAGGAGCAGAAAAAGGAGCGTGGAAGGGAGACTTTCACGCCAGCTTAAGCTTCAGTTTTTCTTCATGCATTAAATGCAAAAAAGACGTGAAATTAATGAAAGAAGATGGGATAAGGCCAAGTGAGGGGTTCTGATTGGATAGCATGGCTATATAAGGAGAAACAATTGAGGAAGACCGGCTTAACAAATTTCATCTTCCTCCCGAAAACTATGCAACTGCAAGTTTATGTTATTCCTTCCAATCTTGCCATGCTTGATTTATTGAGCTTTACTCTTCAGTTGGCTAAACAAATAAACCTACCTGCAAAACCTTTCCTCCATAGTTGATGAGTTAAAGGAATAAGCAAAGTAAGGCCAACATGAGACAGAAAATGATCTGTGCTGGAAGTGCAGTTGATTAAGGTGAGATTTAATTGTTTCTTGAGATTGAATAATATATTTCTATGATTTCAAGTATGAGAAGCATGATTTTAGTATTGCTTTTGATTTATCCTTGTTAGATCATAGAAATAGAATCAATTCATATCTTGAATGTAGATGAAGAATAAAATGAAACTGGGTTGAAATTGTAGTAGAATGATGGGAAAATAATCGAGAATGAATAAGGAAAGTAATGGAAATGGTGTAAAAGTGATGAGAATGGCGACCATGGTGATCGCCTATGTGAAAGTTAGTAATCGCCAATGAGGCGAGTAGGAAATAAAGAACTCACCAAAGTTGTTGTTCAAATGGGCGAGGTCGCCCAACATTAGATTAATTCATGGGCGAGCCCATTTTTGAAATAGAAGCCGTATGGCGAACTCACATGCATAAGGCATTGGGCGAGTAGAATTGTGGGCGAACTCCCACATTTAAGCCAATGTAGGCCTGGCGAGTTGAATGTTGGGCGAGCTCACAAACATATGGAGAGTAATGGCGGGCGAGCTCCCACGTGTAAACCATTTATTGAATGGCGAGCTTGGTTAAGCTAGTTAGAGCTTTGTTGGGTGAGTAGTCATTTGATATATCTCAATCTCGCCAAGTGATATAAAATGAAAATATTAATAGAATTTATAAATTATTTGCAGCCGGGAATTATTAACTCGGTGAATTTGATTTGGAAGGTGAGAAGGAAGCAAGGCTTCGTTGAACCAGGTAAGGGAGATGTGTGTGAAGTGAATGCATGTCCTGTGGAGTAAATATTATGAAAATATTGATAAATGTTTTGTTTTATGACATGCATTATTTGATAAAGTGTTTTGGATATTGGGCGAGCTACATAACCGACCCTACGTTATTTTTGGGCGAACTGATAATGGCGGGTAAGCCAAATCTTTTCTGCTATTTTGGGCGAAGAACCCTTTCTATGAAATTTGGGCGAGTTACCTAATTTTAAATAGAATCCGGGTAAGCCACAGATGGGCGAACCCTTTTATAATGTTTAGGGGCGGGCGACCCCTTTGTTAAGAAAGTTTGGGTTGGGGCGGGTGACCCCTTTTGTTAAGAAAGCTATGGGCGAGCCGAAATGGGCGAGCCAGTGTTTTTGTTTTAAATGTAGAGAGTGGCGGGCGAACACTTGTTCACCCTACTTTCGAGTGGCCATAGGCGAACCATGCAGGGCGAGCTGACCATGGCGAACAGATTTCGATGGTATTTTTTTAAGGAAAAATGAGCCATTTTAATATCTTTGAAAATAGAAAATATAAACCCTTTTGGGCAAATTGACTAATGGGTGAGCCACTAAGGGCGAACCAGTTTTGCTTGCTGATTTAAAAGCAAAGTGGGGCGGGTAAACAAAGTTCACCGCACTGGGCGAGCTGATCATGGGCGAGCAGGTTGTAAAGGTTGAGATTTTGAAATGTTTTCAAGTTGTTTTGTAAACAGAAAGCTTAAACCTTTTTGGGAATTAAATCAATTGAGTAAATGATAATGAGGATGAGAAAATCCCTTAAAGGTTTTCATGAGATATAAAAGTGACTTTTGAGACTTTAGGCCCTGAGTTCATGCATTATTATTCATGTAGTTGCGTGACCCGCCTGAGGCGGTGGCTCGGGTCGATGGACCAACGGGTGCACCTCAGGGCGTCACAGGGCTGATGGACCCGCCATGTCGTCAGCGGTCTCGAGGTCACTTGGCAAGTGGACCCGAGGACCACATATAGATTATGGCCATAGATCTGAGATAGCCGTGAGGGGCGGTGACCTACGGGTGCACCCCAAAAGCGGACTTGTGTTCCTGGGGGAACAATGATAGCATGATTTGTTTGTTACCTAGTCTCAACTTATGGATTTCTGTTTATTGAGAGGATTTATCAAATCCTATTTACTGTTTACTACATTTCAAAGTAAACTGTTTAACCAGTGGTTTGAATGGTATATTGAGAGTGTTGCTTACTATATCCACTGTTTTCCTATTTGATATGATTTTAGGAAAAACAAATATTTGGTGGTATATAGTCTTTATTTTTATAAAGCAGCATATGTCTCCTTTACTGAGCGTATGAATCGCTCACCCCTTTGTTTTAACTCCACAGATAAAAGACACGGAGTTAGAGAATTAGCTCTCAGATGGGTATAGCTACGTTTAAAGCGCTGAGGCATGTTATGTTAAACGTGTCAGGTACAGTCTCTTCTCTTTTACATTCCAGACATATGTATACAGTACTATTTTATTGAGACAAAGATAATAGGGGATGTCAGATGTAAGGAATAATGAAAAGAAATTTCATATTCCGTATTTGATAAATAAATATTATTATTTATCACTATCATTGTAGAATGTTATTGGCATCGCAGACAGCCCAACCAGTAAAGTTGTATGGAAATATGTGAAAAATGTGGTGACGGGTTGTTACAAGCACTACAATTGAAAATATACTAGTCTAGAAGGTCTGTCTGCCCAAAGGGGATATTTTTCAAAAATTAGGATATTCTCATATTAACTTTATGTGGAGAGTACATATTAGTATGTTATATTCTCTGCCTAAAGAGGAGTTTGTGATGATGTGCCTGGGCTTTTCAGTTCGATAACAAATAGCACACAATGGATTGATGCTATTTGGATTACTGCTCAAAGTTGAATATTGCATTCTATTGTCTTGAATATTGTTAGTAAATTTTGTGATAATTAAAGTATCAAAGATCAAGTAGGTCTAATTGAAGAGATAAGCGATGTAGTTGTGGTCGATTTAGAGCTTAATCTAGTCATGGGTGTTTTCTTGAACATAATCATTCGGCTTTAAATTTGTAATTGATTATTATTCTAGTGTTGAAATACTGCATTTTGAAATAATAAAATTTTTATTTGTGAAAATTTTGTGAGTTCTTAAATATTGTTTAATTATTTAGATCCATGAGAAATAATTATCACATGCATGATCACTAAAATTGTTACATTGCTATGTTGCCATAGTTTGGTAAATTAATGTTAGTGACTGATTATGTGTTTATAGAATGTGACTATGGAATTTATATTTGTTGGTTTTAAAAGTATGCTTTATACGAGTTAAAATATGTGTAAAATGCTTGTAATGCAATTAATTTTTCCCATCACATATTTTGATTTGAAATTTTTAGACATTAAGTTTAAAGCCTAAAGAGGTTCATGATGTGATAAATAATTTTTGCTTAAACTCCATATTTGTCATGGACATAAAACAATATCGCTTGTTAAGATTTATAGAAAGCATTTAGATTATACTAATTAATTGAATTGGTTGGAGAGTCTTTGGTTAATGATTATTGTCGTAGTGCAATTATATTATATTAATTACTTTTGTAAAACAATTACATAGTAAATTGCCCACATAGATTGTTAAAGACTAATGATAAAATCTTGTATTTTTCAAAACACTTACCAAATTAAATATGCTCTCATAAGATATTAAATTATTCATAGTTATGGAATTAAAATTTATAAGAGAGTTATGGGTACATTTATTCATTAGTAAGAATTTGAGATATAACTTCGGTATCATGAAAATAGGAGATACATTACAATAGAATCCTGGGCAATAAATAACAAATGAGTTGTGATAGTAAAATATATATACATATACAAGTAAAGGTTTCAGTCTATGGGTGTATGCAAAAGGTTAGTTTTGCAAATTTAAGTTATTAAAGTTAAAGTTTTGATTGAAATGTATTATTGTTGAGGCTTGCAAGATTAATTTGCCTTGTAGATTTATGTCACAACTCATGTTTGGTGATATTGAAAATATTGCATTTCTTATAATATTATTTTTTACATAAGATTGCATGATACCGTAATACATTGTTGGGTGCATATGATTGGTGTGATTTATTGACTTCCATCATATGCCATCATGTTGAGATTTATGGCATGAAGTTCATGAAATTTGTAAAATCTCATGTTAGTAGTATAAAGTATGTACACTGATAGATGTTTATGTGGCCTATCAATTTTACTTTTGATATTTCTTGAATTCATAATTAAAAAGATTGTGATGCCATAGTGAAAATGTTATTAATTGTTAAAACAATTTGCTTGGTTATATGCATGCTTAGAGGTTCTATTGATTGATAAAATGATTATAGAAAATGAATTGAAAGTTCTCTAATGTAGTTAAGTTTTATTTGGGCATTATAAGTTGTTAAGTGATCTATAAAGGTACATTGAGATTAATATCTTGCTTGGAGTGATCACAGACATAATTAATAGACATAAGAAAATTAATGAAACTGAAGTGATTATGAAATTTCTTATGTTGTAATAGGATTGCCACTAAGTTACTACATGTGACTACCTACCCAAATAGGTTGATCATGTGTTTTTAATTTGAAGATAATCATGAATTATCATTGTAAAATAGAAAGATAAATAGACATAGAAAATTTATCTTCCCAAGGGAGATAAGTTTTCAAAAGTCCTTGTATTCGTAATTATTCAAATTGAGAACACATAAGGTATAACGTGTTTTCTAAATATTGAGTTTGCTTGATAAGAATGACAAATAAATTAAGTTGGTTAATGTGATGATCTATTTTGAAAATTAATTGGTCTTTCTACTCAATTTGAGTTTATTTGAATACTGTCATTATAGCTTAGCAATTTCCATAAGTGATAAGTTCTTGGATGTTACTCACTTTACTATATCACATCATAGGATTGATGTTTTGTATGTCGTGCCTTAAAATAGTTTCCATATAAGGATATATATATATATATATATATATATTCTAGACTTGATGTGATATCTCTCATCGGTACTATTTTGTATAAAAATGAGAGTTGAAATATAATTTATTTCGATAAATTTTTATATTGGTTGTTTAACTCTCAATTAAGATATTGATTTTAGTATTTTAGCTAAGATTGTCAAATTTGGCACAAATTTTTTTTAAGGGGGCATATTGTTGTCATTTGTTGACAACATGTTTTAAGAACACTAGTTATTTTTTTTAAAGAACTCATTCGCGGGGGGGGGGGGGGGGGGGGGGGTGGGAGGGGGGGAAAAGAATATTATTTTACACTTATCGCATGTGTGAGAGTTTTTGAAGGAAAAAATTGTATGCAGTTAAGTAAATGATTTGTTTTGTGTTTATTTTGGTAATTCTTTGTTAATCTTCCCCATTTTATTTAAGTTTATATTATTTATATTTATAAAGTACCTCAGCTGATTCTTAAGAGAAAATAAGAAATTTAAAGTCTTCCTCCTCTATTTTGCATAATATTTTGAATTGATTTTTAAAGTTATAGGGAGAATGGTATAAAGGTTTTAACTATATTGTATTTTATTAAGTCAAAAAATATTCTTTTAAATTAAGTGAAAATTAGTGGGAGTTCACATATTTTTAGAAGTATTGAGAACTCATAAATGCCCTAAAATCATTATTTTGGAGACATCATATGCATTAAGGTTAGTGGGAGCACTTAGGCTATTGTTTGGCACATGCTTAAAAGGACATATTGTGTAATCACATGAATATGAAAATTGTGGAATATATTAGTAATTTTGCAAGTGATTTATTAAAATGACATCATGAAGTCCAAGAATAACAGTAATGATCACATTTGCCATAAGGATAGACAATACATGACTTTGTTGTGACTCCATTTATTATTATTCTTCTTGTTCATCATTTAAAAACTATTGAAGCATGTTTGTAATTCACTAGATTAGTGGGAGTCATTGTGATTTGATGATAACATGTTTTGTCTGTGTGAGAATTTGATATTTTTTATTTTGATGATAGATGGATTGTGATTTGTTATTTGAAACCACTATCGTTTTAGGTTTCTTAACTTGGTTAAATGCATTGTTAGTGATTATAAAATTACCTATGAGGTATAGTTTGACTTAAAAAAAAGTCCAAGGTATTGCATGTTTATAAAAAAAAAATCCAACATGTTGCATGTTAAAAGGACATTAGTGTTTTGAGGTCTTTTGATATATTGGGAGTGTGTTACCTCTTATTGAACTCTCATGTTATACATCATGCTATGTTGAGAACACTTTATGTTTGAAATACTTATGTGGTATTGCACTTAGAATGTTAGTCGATGATCATCGTTGGTTTATATCCTATGCTATCATGTTGATTGTTTTGTACGTGTACATCTGAGAAAATTGTAAAATTGACTTTGTGTCCATGGAGGTATGTCTCGGTAAGTGATACCATTTTACAACCTTGAGGATAGGGAAGAGACATACTGGCACATTTGGTTGGCAAATAGATTTCTCAGCAAGTTAAGAAATCAAATTTCTCGGCAAGTTAAGGAGAAATCGAAGGATTGAAAATGAAAGTAACACATTTGATCACTGTTGGGAGTTATTTTCTTGCTACACAGCGACACTAAGATCCATTGTTGATGTGGTCACTAGTATTTGTAACCATGGATTGGTCTTGTGTTAATAAAAGGCACAATCGCTACCATGATTCGGTGTTAGATGGTCATGTTGAACAAGATTTTTAAGATGTTGTTTTTAAAGACTAAATGGCTTTCAAAATCTTGGCCGCGTCAAAAGTAAAGTAAATTAGCCTAAAGTCTTATTTTTAAATATAAGTTTTCTTAAATTTAAAACCCCAATTAATATTGTTCAAGTGGAAGAATGTTAGAATTTTGCAATTAGTGAACTGTTATTAATTGGTAGTTTTGAGTTTTAATAAAACAGACTAATATAATTTAGTCCTGTTATAAAAACATATAAGTAAGCTCAAATAGTTAATTGTGATCAGCATGTATGGGCCTTTGCACATTTTATTGGGTCAATGTGCTGTGGTGGTTGTGTAGACTTAAAACTTAATAGTCTTTGATGAAGGGACTGTTAGGTTTAATTAAAAATATAATGCTAGATCCCCTATTCACTTCTTAACGTATTGGTATCTGTCTATTGAGAGCCATCCTAAAGAAAGAAGTAGAAGAGAAATATCTGCCTAATCATAGTCCTAGTGATTATGCTTCCTTATGCTTCTGCTTTAATTGATATCTACTTCAAACAGGTACACATAACTAAATGTTTATATATCTAGTGTTCTAATTATTGCTTAAAAAATTGAATAATTGATTTTACAGCTCCTACTATCTATAACCTTTGGATCCGTTCCCGAGCATAAAAACAGGGTTACGTGGAATATATAAATGGTAATGATAGCTCATAAATTCTTACATATTATTCTATGATCATTGGTGCTGCACCAGGACAGTAAACGGTACACGTTAAGAAACAAAATCCTTCATGCTCTCTTTGTAGGACGCACCAACAATATCAATAACAGCAACGGATCCATCCTATAGAAACTGGCTCCATTTATACCAATATAGTGCACAAGCTGGTGTAAATGTTTTAAGGTTCTCCTCCCCATATATGTGCATGTATGCTTCCACCACCAGTTGGTCTCAAAGTTTGGGAATAACAATACGTAGAAATCCATCCCTGCATCAAAAGAAGCAAAGGAAGCCAGCTGCATAAGTATCTGCTGGTATTTGCAAGTTTTTAAAAGCTTGGACATGAATACAAAAGTTTATAAAAATTGGAACAATAGTAAAGGATATTAATTCTATACGATGAACATGCTTACTCTGGAATTATATTTTTTCTAAGGAATATAATTCAAGATTCTAAATTTGCTTTGAGCCGGAAGCAAATATCCAGCTAAGGAGATTAAGGTGCCACTACTTAAACTGGTCCAATTAATTAAGGAACTTAAGCACTTATTTAACATAACATAGAGGCATATTCCGCTAAACCAAGAGATTAAAAAATTTATCTGATTCAACAAAACAATTCCACAGTTTAACATTCTTGAATCTATGCTTATTATATATCCAGCAACACTGACGGATTTGGAAACATAATATGACAACTGAAAGATTTCGTTGACTGAAAGATGAAATTTGTCTAAATCAACTGGCTTTTGGTTGTGTTTACATGAACATTCAGAACACAGTTCTTTAATCAGTATATTCTAATTCTAGTAGTACATTTACAGATTTACTTTTATATATATATATATATATATATATATATATATATATATATAAACAGTTACTTTTAACACTCTCATTTTTATTCAGCACGTCACTTTTTAGTGTTACTTAAGATGGGTTATCCATATGAGAAGTAACTTGTAAATATAAAAAACTGATTTTCATGTAAAAATAAAAAGACATGACCTAATAAAGTGAGTGTTAAAATTGACTAAAAAAATTACTGTCCGTAGTATTCCTCCAAAGGTAATTTTGGAAAGTGAAAATCAAAATACTTTTACAATAATTTTAGCAGATGCCAAGGTGCCATAACTCATAGGAAGTTATGTTACTATGAGTTTTACGAAATATATGTTAGATGATATATTGAAAAGCAGAAGGATAAATTCAAGAAGAAATCAAGATATATGATGCTTAGACTTACAGAAACTCAGCTGAGACGCTGTCCCTGTTCACATTAGTGGGTAGTGGCCACACAACCTGGTACGGCCCTTGTGATATCTCTCTCTTGTGATATGAAGAGATTGAGTCTTTAGAGCAACCAGCTGCTAGTTCCCAACACTGACTGCAGCGTTGACCAGTCACTGTTAAACTGCTACGAAAACAATGTTCTTATCAGATCAAATGTGAAGATTAATTTAAGTTTATTAGTGACAGGGGAGGACAAGGCAACATCCCAAGGTGAAAACGAAAACGAATAAAATGTGCTTCATACGTATATCTGAATCTTAGCTAAATTAAGTATCCTCTAGAATGGAATAAGAGAAAATTCTGGCAAGATCATTGCAAAGGTGCATAATTCCACTCCAACTTGACCTTCTGTTCTATTATTTTGTTTATGAGTAAGACAAATACGAAATGAAAGACTTTGGAACGGTGTAAGAACATAAATATTAACATATTAGCCTTACTTGCGGTCATCAACCTCCACTCTAATGTCACCGATGCTGACACCTGGAATTTCTACCATAATTACATAATTGCGCCCAGATTCCGCAACATCCATCCTAGGAAACCATTCATTGCCTGCACGAAATATTTAAAAAAAAAAAGAGTACCATTAACCTGTATCAGAATCCAATTTATAAGAAAGATGAAACCAGATTTTTAGTCACCCTTAAATGTTAGTTGTTTCTTTTTTTTCTTGGGGAAAGGGGCTGGAGTACAATGTTGTTTCTCTTTCCATGTAAGAAAAGGTGATTACTGTCCTTTCTTCATAACAATTTATAAATCATTAAAAAATAATATGGTACTGAAATTTGCCCCTACATGCACTTCTTTTTAGATCTAATCTTGCATTCTGGGGTAATTGTTCGACCATTTTGCCAGGTTAGGAAATCAATCTAGCCTTGATGATTTACTTATATTCTGGAGATCACTGACTGAAATAAAATTAATTTTCGGCTTTCTATACAGCTTAACATCTAAGATTTATATGCTGATATAAACAAAACTACTTTAGTTTTTAAATAAGCTAAGCCTAAAATGTTTAAAAAAAAATACATCAAGAATGTTTTTTTTTCAGAAAACCAAATTACTTACCATTAGATCTTGAACATGTTTTCTTCTTAGACTCTAACTGCATCTCTTGACTTGTAATCTTATTTGGTCTAGCAAACTTAGGAGGGTCGGGCATGGATAATCTCCAATCTAGTCCCAGAGGTTGGATTGCCGCTAAATTTGAGAAGTTTGGCTCCATCATTGTAGGCCTAGAAAATAATGGTGCTTCAGAAGCATTAGAACTCTCCATTGGAGTACAAGAGGACTTGGGGGGTGCAGCACACTGAGATGCAGTTCTCTTGAGCAAAGCAACACAGAATGGTTGAATCAGTTTCTAGTAAATGATAGAAACAAGAAATACAGTTTGAGTGGAAAGGTAAGCACCTCTTCTCTCGAAACCTGTCTCATGTAATAAGCTTGATATGCAGATGCCTGACGTGCAAAATACATCCTATTATCACTCCTACGGATCACAAAGTTCAAACTCTCACTGCAGTTCTGTGATGCAAAATACAGGAAAAATGAATCAACTTTGTATTGCAATTCAACAGAAAGAAAGAAAGGAGATGGAAAATAACATCAGAAACATAAGGCAAAAATAAATGTAACAGAGAAACATTGATAAATTTATCTTTGTAAGGATAAATGTTACAATCAAGTTTTACTGCAATGTCTATTGTTTCATTGACAGAAAACAGGATAAAAGTTTCTTCTCTTGCCTAAACGAAAAAGTAGCTCATTAAAAAAAAGTGCATTGACTTAATTACCAACGATACAGAAAATTTGCTCACTTCTAAGATGAAGTAAATATAAATCAAGTCAGCTCTAAATTAATCCGAAATTACAACTGATGATTGATTCTGATAAGCCTAATTTGCAAGGGTTTTAGCTTTTAAATGATCACTTAGACACTCAAAATGGCACACTTATTTCCATATTATAAAACAAACCCATGATAAAATAAGCATAAAAGGTATCTCGAGTCTTGGCTTAAGTTTTCATTCCCTAGTCAATATATCATGCTTTAGTCCTTAAAGGCAGATAGAAAAGATTGCCTAAGAGCCAAGTTTCAGCTAAGACCATCTTTAATTCTTGTAATTGAAGCTTTATTCAGATTAAGAGAAGCAAAAGCAGTAAATAGCTAAGCCAATTAAGCTTTTACGCTTTGCTACATGTTCAGATGATAGTAGCTTAAAAACTGATGATGAGTTCATTGCAATTTCTCGGGAGAGAAATAGAGAAATGGAAACTTTTACCATGGGGAGAAGGTGGGTGGCGGATAAAATATTGTCATTGGGTGAAAAGTGGCCTGCAATGGTGCTGATTCTGCGTCTTGCAGCTTCGCTTTCCATTTTCAGTTTTCTAAAGATATCAACAGCAAAGAGTAGAGATAGTGAAGATGGATGGCTTTGCAACTTTCTGCAAATTTGAGGATTTTTAAGCTTGGCTTGTGCATGTCAGTAATCTAATCTGAGTGAGAGATATTTTGTGGTGGGACCCTGCAGATTAAAATATCTAACAAAAAGAGATTACATGATAAAATATCAACATTCATACGTTTGGATTCCTGATTTCTATGGGCATTAGTTCTTCAATACTATGAGGATGATTTTGAATAGATTTAAAATAACAGTAACCATAAAGGCAATCACTATAAGAGTAAGATTGGCATTGAAACAGTCATGTATGTTTTAGTACAATTGCAGTGATGATAATGAAGTGAGTATAGCGAAAACAAAAAAAAAATTAAGATATTATATTAAAATTTTATATATATAATAAAATTTATAATATGTATTTTATATTTATAAAATTAATAAAATAATTAAAAATTAATAAGTTATATTACATCAATTAATATTTTATATCATCGCAGATTTCTCATTTGAGGCATCCACTGCCCCATCAAAGTTATCTTTGTAAAGGCCAAATGTTGGAGGCATCCATGCAGTACTTATTTCTGCTTGAAAACCAGGGCTTCTCTGCTTTGCACAATTAAACTCTCCCTCTACTGATGCTGATACCATGCACCTCGTTGTTTGATCATTCCAAACTATCCATGCAGTGAACAAAAACAATTGGCATCTTTCTGTAGTTGGATTAATTCCCTTTATTTCTTAAGAAGGGAAGCATTTATCATTTCATCTTTAAATAAAAATGGGTTCTATTTTTTTAGATAAATTCAAAACTTTCACTCTACTTATAAGGATGAAATGAATTTATCATTTAACTTTGAATGAGCGAAAAAAAAAATTAAAATTGTAATATTATGTAAAAAAATTAATTTATAGCAAAAAATTCTTTTATTATTAACATTTGATTATTTTTAAATTAAATTAAAAATTATACTAATAAAATTACACATGTTTAAAAATAAATAAAAAATTAAAAATTCATAACCACAAAGAGAGTGATAAATTTAAACTTATGTCAACTTTCCTTTTCTTTTGAGTCTATGTCAGCGAAGAATATAAGAATGGTTAGACTTTGAACCTGAATTTGTCAGTCAAAGGAATTGAAGGCCCGTGCTGTATAAATGAAAAACAAGCATGAGAAACAATGCACAATCTTACTAGTTGTTAATTTTAGGGCTCTAATTTTGTAAACGAAAGGCCAATAATTTTTTATCAAGTGATTAAAAAAGAGTAGTGATATATTGTAAGCTCTAAACTTAAATTCAAATAATTTCAACTTTATTTTTAATTATAAATTTTTTTAATTAAATTTTAATTTAAAAATATTAAATTATTAATATAAAATAATAAATAATTGGATGATCTAAATTAAGCTCAAACTTAAGAAGAATATAATTTTAATCATAAGTATGATTTGTATCTAAGCCATATTGAAATAGATCAATTAGAATTATGCTACATGTTTAAAATGGAATGAATAGTTAAATATACTTTTGCTTCAATGATTAATTTATCCATGCATGTTTGATGATTTCACTTAGAAGTTTTCTGGCATAAAATGCCATTATTGTATGTTTAATGATGATAGTATCGATACACTTTGAATATGTATCGATACCTTGTTATTTAAATATTAGCAAGTCTAATGGATGTATCGATACCTCATCGTTACCATTAAACAGAAGCTTCATGCCTCATGCTGGTATTGATTTTGTATCGATATACATTTTTTTAACTGTGAAGGATTTCCTCATAAAGTATCAATAAGTAGAAGGAATGTATCGATACTTTAAAGTCTAATAGCACCTAACGAACGAAAATTTGAGTTTACCAATGGGAAGAAAATAAAATTTACTTCACCAACGGTCAAGAACTTAAGAGAAGCTGTAAAAGGAAGAAGCTAAGAGTTCAAAGGACAAGAGCTAAAGTTCCATATCTTTTTTTATACTAGTCTCAAAGCTTTATTCAAGAAAAAAGAGAGAAGAGACAATGTTTCATTGTATCAACCTTTTGTCTCATTTGTAATTTCTTCTTTATGCCAAGTCTGTATTCATCCCACTTTGTTGATGTCTTAAGAATATACTTTGTAAATTTATCCTATCATTGTAAAGAGATTGTTCCTTAGAGAGCTTAATTTGTAAGGGAGGATTAGGTAGTGCTAATGATGGAGGCCCAACAAGCTCACAAATCCCAAGTCATGTTCGTGATGATCGTGATCCTTTGAGCATCCATAAAGATCAAACGACGAGAGCTAAAATGAAAAGAATACAACAAGCTTTGGCTGGTTTTATTAATATTGCTAGAGAAAAGCCCAACAAAGCTTGAGCATGGAGAATTACAAAGTCTTTTACAACATGATCCAAGCCTAAGTTCAATCTTCTTGAAGATTTACAAGTACTAGGCTGAAATGCAATTGGGCTGGATGCATAAATTGGGCATAGTGCAATTGGGCCAATGTTATACTTATTTTATTTAGTTATGTCTTATTAGGCTGAACATTGTCTTAATTTAATTTAAGCCCAATTTCTTTTTATTTAATAGGCATTGTAGGATTTTTATTACTTATTCTGCAAGTTAGAAAAATAAGATTCCTATTACTTGTTCTGCAAGTTTGCCCTATGCCTATAAATAGCTATGTAACCCTTTGGATAGAAGACAATTGTTTTGAGTTATAAAATTAAGAGACTTCTTCTCTTTGGTTCTCTTGAGAACTGTTGAACTTATTAAGGTCTTCCTTATGGCGTTCCTCTACATTCCACCAATTCATACCATAAGTTCTTGCTTTTCTAAGCAACAGATTTTGGTCCAATACCATAGGTTCTTGTGTTTCTACACAATGGGTCTTGGTTTTACCTTTAATTCTTTATTTAATCTGCTGTGTTCTTGACTTGTTTTTATTTTTTTTTGTGTTCTTCGTGTTCTTTATTGAACCTTATCTTCTTTCGGTGAGATTCATATCATTTGATATTAGAGCTTAGGTTCAATTCGTGGGAGTCTTATTTTATTACGTTCTTTTTTTTTATCTTCTTATCTTGACCGTAGTTTGATCATGTATCCTCTTCCAAGCCAACACAAATATTGTTTGTTCCTTAAACCTATTGTCTTCATTAAAATAACTAACCTTTACTTAGCCATCAAGTAAACCCTTTCTTATTCTCCAAGCAACCAAACCCCAAAGGTTTTCTTTCTCACCAAGAAACCTTCAAAAGCTCTACTTTCACAAAAGGACTACCTTGTTTTACAAGCCACTGTTCCCTCTCGTTTCTTGCTACACAAGCTATTACTAAAACTAGCTTGTTTTCTCAAAAGTTGCATTATTCTCTAAGTAAACCTCTTCTTGCCACTTAGACTTTTTGTTTTTCTTCATTGTTCATTTACTTTAGTAAAAAAAAGAAGTAACAAAAAAAAGTAAAAGAAAAGAAAAAAAAATAAAGAAAAGAAAATCAATTCAAGAGGTAATTCGTTATCTCGTATGTAGCAAATGCAACATCAAAGGCAATCCTTGGAGGTATGCTTCATCAAAATATTGAGGTAGGTAGTCATTCACTCTTGAGCTTTGAGATTTCTTGTTTTCCTAAATCTGAAAATTCATTATTACCTTTCTACCCTTACTGCCTAAAATTACCTTTTTTGACCTTACCACTTAAAAAGACCAAACTACCCCATCTTTGGCTGAACCTTACCCTAACCAAACACCCTAAAACACCTATATTTGCTTCAAGGTTTAGATTCATTGGAGTCTTCTTGAGTCTTGCTAAGTCTTGTTGAGTCTTCATTATTTTATTTTCCCTTAATTAAAATCTTGTGTGCTCATCTTGGTTGATTATTGGTTGATAGTTGGATTCCATAAGCTGATTTTTGATTGAGTCTTGAGTTCAATATAGAACCTATAGAAAAAAGTTGTGTGAGTGAAAATGGCAAGAGTGTATTAGTAACATTAGTAGAGGAAAGCCATATCAAAATTGTGTGAAACACGAGTGTGAGTGTTACATTCTTATGTGTATTTACTGTAAACATTTGAGGTCATACTTGTGAGGTCCTTTTTCTTTTATTAACGTTTCTTGCAAGTTACAATCATGTCTTCTAATAGTGAAAGGCCTGATTTGAGCAAGATTGAATTCATGCTCCAAGCTATGCAACAGCAATTTTCAAGAATAGAGTTGAGGTTTAATAATATTCACGATAAGTTGGAGGAACATGAAGCTGTCCTAGCTAAGGCAAAGCAAAGTGATACTTTTCATGTGAATGGCAGTGTTGCAAATAATGACTTTGATGATAAAGTTGATGATGAGTTTAGTATGAATAGAAGTGTTAAAGGTAACCATGGTAAGAGAGGAGGTCATGGAGATAGGTATAAAGGAGATAGGTATCATGATATTATAGAAGGAAATTTAGGAAATATCAAATTGAAGATTCCTTCCTTTTAAGGTAAGAATGATCTTAAGGCTTACTTAGAATGGGAAAAGAAAGTGGAGATAGTCTTTGATTGCTATAACTATTCCAAAGAAAAAAGGTGAAGCTTGCTACTGTAGAGTTCACGGATTATGTAATCATTTGGTGGGACCAATTCATGCTTGGTAGACGTAGGAATAGAGAGCCACCTATAGCTACATGGGATGAAATGAAACGTGTTATGAGAAAAAGGTTTGTTCCTGATCATTACTATAGAAAGCTTTATCAAAGGTAACAAGGTCTCACTCAAGGTTCTAAGAGTGTTGAGGATTATCATAAAGAAATGGAATTATCATGATCAAAGCTAATGTTGAAGAAGACAGTGAAGCTATTATGGCTCGATTCTTACAAGGATTGAATCGTAAGATTGCTAATGTAGTGGAGTTACATCACAATGTGGAGTTTGATGATATGTTGCATATGGCTATAAAGGTTGAAAGGCAACCCAAGAGGAAAAGTTCTTCATCTCGTTTTGTGTAAGGTTCTAGTTCGTCTTCTTCTTAAAAACTGTACACCTTTCGAATGGATGATAGGACTACATTCAAGACTAAGATCGAATCCTCATTCAAGCCTAAACTTAAGGCATCCAAGCTTAAGAGTGAAAGTGTCCAAAAGCCCAAACCTAAGGCTATCCAAGCGTCTCAAGGTAAGAGTAAAGACATCAAGTGTTTTAGACGTTTGGGAAGAGGACACATTGCATCACAATGTCCAAACAAACGAGTTATGATTATGCGTGATGATGGTGACATTGTAAGTGAAGATTTTGATGTTAATCATGAGATGCCACCATTGGAGGACATTGATGAGGATGATGACTATGTTGAGTTTGCTGCCCATAGTGAAGCACTTGTAGGACATTAAATGCCCAAGTTAAAGATAAAGATGAAGTGCAACAAGAAAATATTTTCCATACTAGATGCCACGTCAACAATAAGGTATTCTTTTTGATTATTAATGGTGATTGTCGTAATGTATTAAGTTTTGGGAAACCTAATAACTAGACACAAAAATATGAAGTCGCCACCAACCATTCTAACCTAGGTGTGATTGGTCACCTATTCAAACTAAGGATAAGGCTTGGTCTATGTTCAAAGAATCCTAAGATTCGGGAGTACGGTTACGTGTGAGGAAGGGTTAGCAACCTCATAACGCCTATCCTAAAATGGTACCAAATAATCTAAGGTTATCCTAATTTTGCCTTTTAATTTCGATATAATTAAATATTGTAAAATCTTTTAAGTCTCCTCCATCAAGCTGGTTGGATTACTTAAAAGTTTTTCTCACCTTAAGAGTATTTAAGTAGGACCAATTGCCTTTCTTGAGAGGCTTCGTTGTCGGATTATTTAAATATATTATGCGATCCCTATTTAGACTCCTACCCAAATTTCACTGTCCTAAACCCTATCATTTATTATTATTATTATTTTAACTTTTAATTTGATTATTTTAATAATTTTATTATTTATTATAAATAAACATGAATTATCGAAAATTTTCCTCAAGACCTTTCATCAAGTTGGTAAGACCTAAAGGAAATTCTCTCATCGTATGAATCTTTTAAAGAAATTGCTCAAGCACAATTCTCTTTTAATTCCATCATCGGATTCATATTTATTCAAATTTAACATAATTTTATTTAATTTTATTTCTATTTATTTTAATTCTTTTCTAATTTTTAGTTATCTAATTTTAATTTATTAATTTAATTTTTATTCTTTATTTTTTTATAATGAACTTAGTTTTAATTTACTATTTTTCATTTTAATTCAATTTTTATTTTTTAATTAAATTGATTTATTAAATATTAGAAATATCCTCCTAAATCTTCCATCAACCTAGTAAGACCTTAAAAGAATTTTCCTCACCTCAAGATCTCTGAAAGTATTACTCAATTGCAATCCTCTCAGAGTTTCATTGTCAGAATAATTTATATTTATTCAAATATTATCATATTAATTTTTATTATACATAGTTTATTTTTATATTATGCAATTAATTATAAACTCAATAGCATAAGATCTTTGGCATTGTTCATTCTAAATAATTTAACCACATAAACTGAGCAAGTTGTTTTATTAATTGGTCAATTTTATTACCAGACTTAATTAATTTAATATACCCTAACAACTATACTGATTAATTTTTGTAACAATCTAGCAATAAGAATGTGAATATATATACATCGTAAACATTAGAAGTTACAATCACAATCAGCATATTACATTCCATGAATAGGTAACTATGAAAATCACATTACTCAAACTAGGTAAACTAGTAAATAACTATAACAAACTAAACAAACTAGTAAATAACTAGACTAATTCAAGCTCACACTTGGTGATACTCGAATCTGAAACTTCAAAGTCTTAGGGCCTCCTCCTTGCCACTAAGCCAAGGCCTCATTAGCTATATACATTGTAAACATGGCAAATACCATTAAATTAATAAAAATACATTTGTACTTTTATAACTCAAATAAAATAAAATAAAATAAGAAGATAAGAGATATGAATAATGTAATATACTTTATAAAAACCAAACCTTACCTTGCACGTGAACCTAGTGGTGTATCCTGTGCTTCTTCCTCAATTTAACTCTTTTTAATACTTCAACAACTGACTCAAAAAAAGAGGGGAGAGAGGCCATTGTACAACATGTAGCATGTGAACCTAGTGGTGTTCTCGCATAGCAACAACAGCCAAAACTAGCGACTTGAAGTAGTAGCAAAGTGCAGCGCATAGCAATTTGGAGCAGCAGTGATGGTGATGGCCAGACAATAGAGGGGCGGTTAATGGTGAGTTCTATAGAGAAGGCAGCACGTCACAATGCTGTCACGATTCAGTAGCTTCGGTTCGGGATAGCAGTACAAGGTGGGTTGATGATGGACGATGCAAGAAACTCAATGTGACAATGTTTAGGAGAATGCACAAGTAGTGCTCGAAACAAGGAGTTTGACTTGTGTCATAAGCAAAGTAGGGCAACCAGCTTCCCCTTTTCTTGTTCATGCCCTCCTTGATTTATAGCCTTAAAATAAATTAATGTTGACAAAGCTTAATCAAAGCAAATTTGATTCTAATATAATTCTTCATCTTGGTTTTGATTATATTTCCTTTCCACAAGCAATTTGAATTTCTTCTAATTTTCTTCTTTGATTTGCTTTCCATATCTCAATTTCAATTTCCTTTTTCACAAGATTTCAATAATCATTCAATTTTTCAGTATTTTCTTTCCAAAACAAAATTCCAATTGAATCTCATTTTAATTTTCTTAATTTTTTATTGACTTTCAATAGTTTTCCAAAGTTTCCAAATCCAAATTTCCATTCCTTTCCAAAAATCATATTTAAAGACCAATCAACATTTTAAGACCAAATATAATTTGAGGTCCAGTAATTTAAAAGCTCAAATTAACTATTAAAATCAAATTTTGAAATGCAATTGTTCAAGAATTAATGTGCCTGGACAAAAATGGTGTCTACAGCTGCCCCTCTTTGCACTTTGCTGTGAAACAGTAATGGTGCAAAGACATAGACAACCATTTTGTCCGAATACACTACCTATCAATGAATTCTTTGTAAAATATGATATTTCCTAGTCTTTTTTCTCATAAGGCTATGAGAATAAATGCAGAATGAAATTTCCTAACCTTCTTCTCCTATAAAGATTGAGGAATGAATGCAAAATGAAGTTTCCTAGTCACTTCTATCATAAGACTAAGGAAATGAATGCAGAATGAAATTTTCTAGTCTTTTCTATCATAAGACTAAAGAATGAAATTTCCCAATTATAGGATTAAGGAATGCAAAAACATGAATTTTCCTAGTCTTTCCTATCATAAGACTAAGAAAATGAGTGTAGAATGAGATTTCCTAATCGTTTCTATCCAAAGATTAAGGAATGCAAAGTGAAATTCTTGGTCTCTCCTATCATAGGACTAAGGAATACAAGATGAAGTTTTCCTAATCTCTCTTATCATAAGACTAAGGAAATGAATGTAGAATGAGATTTCCTAATCCTTTCTATCACAAAATTAAGGAATGCAAAGTGAAATGCCTAATCTCTCCTATCATAGGACTAAGGAATGCAAGATAAAATTTCCTAGTCTCTCTTATCATAAGACTAAGGAATGAAAAAAATGAAATTTTCTAGTCTCTCCTATCATAAGACTACGAAAGTGAATGTAGAATGAGATTTCCTAATCCTTTCTATCATAATATTAAGGAATGCAAAGTGAAATTCCTAGTCTCTCCTATCATAAGACTAAGGAATCAAATTTCCTAATCTTTTCTATCATAAGATTTAGGAATGCAAAATGAAATGTCCTAGTCTCTCCTATCATAAGGCCAAGGAAATGAATGTAGAATGAGATTTCCTAATCTTTTCTATCACAAGATTAAAGAATGCAAAGTGAAATTCCTAGTCTTTCCTAACATAAGACTAAGGAATGCAAGATGAAATTTTCTAGTCTCTCCTATCATAAGACTAAGAGCTATGAAATGAAATTTCCTAGTCTTTCCTATCATAAGACTAAAGAATGCAAAATGATCATGAAATAAAAGCTCCTTTCACCAGAGGTTATAAAACCTTTGAAAACAAAAGGCTCCCCTTAACAGAAGCAATGAGACTTTGAAAACAAAGAGCTCCTCTCAACAGAGGCAGTGAGACATTTTGAAAAATAAAGAGCTCCTTTTAATAGAGGCAGTGAAACTTCTTGAAAAATAAAGAGCTCTTCTCAACAAAGGTAGTGAAACTTTGAACATAAAAATTTTATTTCAAAATGCCAATAAACATTGGTTTGATTGGGCTTAACTTTCATTTTGACACCAATAATATTAGGCTTCATCCTCCTCTATGGTGCCAACTAAAGTAGGCTTTGCTCTCATCTAAGGTTTTTCAAAAAAATATTTTTCTCATCATCTTCTCATACCTCATCATTTTTTCAAATTACCATCTCTTATATTTTCGTCCTATACATTGTATTCTTACACTTTCTCTTTTCTTCAAAATTTTCATCATTCAAAACTTCTTATCCTAATGTCTTAACAAATAGTTCAATGTCAAAATGCAGTAATGAAATGTCATGCATGTCATGAATATAATGAATGCCATGAATACCATGGATGCTATGAATGTTATGCACATGTTAATGTCATGCCTCCTTAATTATTCCATGAATGTATGTAAATGTAATCTAAATTGTGGTAACAAGATTCTCAAGCTCATCTCATTTTCCTCGAGTCCACTCAATTTGTTGGATTCTTCTTATTCAAATCTTCTATCTTCATTTCTCGTCCCATCTTCTATTGAGTCTTGGTCCAATTATGCCTAAAGACTTGCCATCATGCTTTCAAATTTATGTTTTCATCATTTTTTTTAATTTTTGTTTCTTTCTCTCTCTTAACAATGCAAGAGTTCTCAAAAATATATTTTTTCAAATATAGACCCAAAAAAGGCTACCAACATTTATTTATTTTCCTTCCAACTCTACCACCAATGTAATGCACTTATGCCTCTTCTCAATTTGTTATAGGGGTGGAATAAATTTAAAATAGTCATAAGAGATATACGTATTCATTCTTAGAAAAGGAAAATGAAATCAAGAAAAATCAATGGGACAGTTTGTTTGGAATAGGGTTTTCAGTATCCATTTAATAAACATTCTAACAATTTCAATAAAGTCAATCTAAAAGTCTTTTCCAAAAGCCCACTCTTATTGATGTGTTCTTTCATGTAGTGTCTACCAATCTTGCCCTCGTATCAAAACTTTTTGATGCTGATATTTTCTTAAGCCGTCTTTTCCGATTTTTAATTTAGGTGCCCTCTTATTTGATTAAAACTGCCCTTTTTGGATTTTCAATTTGAATCCTCCTTTTTTTTTCTTTTTTTCTTCTTTCTTCTTTCTTTTTCATTTTTTTTTATTTTTCTTCTTTCATTTTTTTTATTTTGATAAATTTCAGCCCTTAATGCTCAATACAAATTAATGCCCCCTAATAGGCATTCTTGATTTTGATCCAAGATATCTTATAAAGCTCATGGGTTTCTTCATTCAACTTGATCTACTTCTTTTATCTCCAGTGAACCTTCAAAGGATCATTATCTCATTGTACAAGTATGTCTTCATTCGATACATGATTCTTCAATTTAAGCATTTATATTTGATCAAAATGGGCTCTTAAAGGCATGTAATGTAAGCTCGAGTAAGGGCTTATGAAGGAAAAGGATATGATAGGCCCAAAATGTGTTTCAAGGTTTATAAACCAAGGGATCACTTTTTATCAAGTAAAACATTTAGGCATTTTGCCTCTTTCTAATTCACTTGTTTCTTTTCTTGCTTCTTTTTCTTTTTTTTTTAACCTTTTTCTTTTCTTCTTCCTTTTTTTTTCACAAAAATAGGTTATTTCTTCTTCTTCTTCATCTTCTTTTTTTTCCCCCTTGATTCATATCATGATCACTTTCATCTTTGCCCCCAAACTTTCTTTATAAATGATTTTCATCCTCCTTGCCCCCAGTGTGGAGGGTGATCCTTAGTGGGTTACATTACAAAAATATAATAGGCTCAAAAAGGGTAGTCAAATGATAATTTTACTCATGCTTGAAGGATAGTGAAAGAAGGTCATTTATCATTTCAAAAGTAAATACTCTCATTAAAGATAATTTATTGAACAATGACAAACTTTTGAGAAGCTTCTGTAAGAGATTCACCTTTTTCTTACAACAATGCTGAGTTAAGATTGCAAACATATTTTCCTTTTCTTGCTTGGGCGGGCTAATAATTCTTCAACAATAGTAGTTTTTTCAAAATTGAATGATAGATTTATTGACATTATTGTCATCATGTTCATTATTTGGATACGTGTGAGTAAAAGGTAAGGTGAGTATGTAGGAAGTGGCAAATGAAATGAGAAATTAGCAGTGCATCACACTAGTCACTTTATTGAAAAGAAACTAAATAAAAGTTAGCCCATACATAAAATTTATTTCGTGCTTGTGGGCTTAAGCACTTTAGAAAATTGTCTTGCATTACTTAAAGAAATAAAAGAAAACAAAAACTAGAATTTATAAATCCTCGAAATCGCATGGCCCGAACACTTCATGCCCTCACAAAACTCATCCCTCATTGGTATGATTAGGCAATGGGTTTGTGTTTGTAGCCGGTTCCCCTTTTGTTTCAAAACTCAACATACCAGCTTTTATCAGTCCTTGCACTCTATACTTTAGCACAGTGCAGTTCTCTAGAGAGTGACCCACATTTTCGAAGTGATACTCGCATCGAGCATTCTCATCATACCACTTTGGGTATGGAGGCTTGAGAGGTTCCATATAGACGGGTGCGATGAGCTATCCTTTGATCAATTTTGGGTATAACTCAATGTAGGTCATGGGGATTGGGTCAATCGAAGTCCTTTCTCTTTTTTTCCATGATCCCTTCGGATTGCCCTCTTGTTTATTAAACTGTGTAGCTGGTTGAGTAATTGGTGCAGGTGTTTGAGGACTAGGTTGAACATTAACCTTGGGGTATGAATGGTAAGGATTTTGAGTAGGATAGTGTGGATGAGGCATGTGATAAGGGTGTTGTGGGACGTAGCCTCCATATTACCTTCCATATGTAATAGTATGAACATCTTCTTCCCTCCTTTTGTTAGCTCCTCCTTTCTTCTCAATATTGTTAGGAGCTTCGATCTTACCATTCTTGATTGCATTCTCAATTATCTCAGCAGACAACACCATATCAGCAAAATTCTTAGTGGCATTACCGATCATCCTATAATAATATGGAGCCTTCAAAGTATTAACGAACATAATGGTAAGCTCCTTCTCTAAAAGTGGAGGTTGCACGTTCGTAGCATATCTCGCCACCTTTGGGCATTTTGCTTGAAACTCTCATTAGCCCTCTTTTCCAAGCTTTGGAGTGACATATGATCAGGGGCCATATAGCAACATGTCGATATTGAGCCATAAATGCTCTTTCCAAGTCATTCCAAGTGGTGATTTGAGTTCTATCCATTCGCTTATACCACTTCACCGTAGACCTAGTAAGGCTTTCTTGAAAGATATGAATAAGAAGTTTATCATCTTGAGCATAGGTAGCCATTTTTTGACAATAAATAATAAGATGAGACCTAGGGCAAGAAGTCCCATTATACTTTCAAACTCCAAGGCCTTAAATTTGGGTGGAATGATTAAATCAGACACCAAACACAACCTAGTAGCATCCATAGGACCATATAGATCTAAGCCTTCAATAGCTCAAAGTCTTTCCTCTGACAAATGAGACCTAGGGCAAGAAGTCCCATTGTACTTTCAAACTCCAAGGCCTTAAATTTGGGTAGAATGATTAAATCAGACACCAAACATAACCTAGTAGCATCTAGAGGACCATATAGATCTAAGCCTTTAATAGCTTGAAGTCTTTCCTCCAACAAATTGATCTTTTGTTCTGACTTTGCCTCATCTTTCTCTTCTACTTGTTTGACTTTTATCTTTCCAATCTCGCTCGAGTCATCTAAGTTAGGTACTTCAATTAGATCAGCAAATTTTGCCTTTTGAGAAAGAAGAGTTTGCCCTTGAGCTGGGCAAAACATTGGAGGTATGGCTGTATATGCAAATAGATATCTTCCTACTTAAGATGTCTGACTTGGATAAGGGCCGAATCCAAGAGGGTATATGGGATCTTCCATGCTACATTGTTGGACCTCCTCTTGGACAATATCTTCTTCCATTACTCCCTTTCTTTTGCTCAAGTTCTTCAGCAACTCAGTAATTTGGGCCAGTTGCCCCTCATTTCCTCTTAAGCCTTTTCCACCTTCTCAATATAGACACTTTGTTCTTCTTCCATGATCCTAGCTTGATAACGAGTGTGATATGAATGGACTTTTGGTCGAGCTATCTTTGAACGTTTATTACCACAATTAAGAGTTTATCATTTTTTTTGTGGTGATGCTTGAAAAATTTTGAAAATTCTTTGCTTGAAAATAATAAATGATGATGAATGAAAATATCACATGCTACATGTATATGAATGGAAAGGAATGGTGAAAACTAGCCACATAACAACTTTTTTAAAAAAAAATCATGGATGAATGATGTATGGAAATGTTTTAGTGAAAATTTATAATTCCTTGTTAATATCTCATGTGTAAATCAAAAGCAAACAAACATAATCAAACATGTGCTCTAAGTAATAGATATTCACTATAGCATGGATTAACATGTCTCTATCCTACAATTGGTTCTCTTAAGTTCACTTTATATGCATGGTTTGGATTTGTAAAAGTTTAAAGGTTCTCAATCTGTTCCTCATTGTCGTCTACACAAGACTAGTAAGGCACCCAATCCTCACCCATTACATGCTACAACTAGAAAGGTTCAATTTGAGTGGGAGTATTTTATTGGCCTATGTGGAGGTCATCACCTCACGAAGGCAAAGGTATTATACTCCCTCTTATGAAGGACAAGCCCCAGTCGAGGGCTAATGCATGTACATGAATGCGAAGCGTGTGTATTAAATATTTTATGAAATTTAAAGTTTTAGGCAAAATCTTGATAACCTTAAACTACCTAATAGCCTGACTCTCTAATTTTCCCAGTGGAGTCGCCAAGCTGTGGTAACGTATTAAGTTTCGGGAAACCAAATAGCTAGACACAAATATATGGAGTCGCACCAACCATTCTAACCTAGGTGTGATTGATCACGATTCAAACTAAGGATAAGGCTTGGTTTACGTTCAAAGAATCCTGGGATTCGAGAGTACGATTACGTGTGAGGAAGGGTTAGCACCCTCACAACGCCTATCCTAAAATAGTACTAAATAATCAAGGTTATTCTAATTTTGCCTTGTAATTTTGATATAATTAAATATTGAAAAATCTTTTAAGTCTCCTCTATCAAGCTGGTTGGACAACTTAAAAGTTTTTCTCACCTCAAGAGTATTCAAGTAGGACCAATCGCTTTTCTTGAAAAGGCTTCGTTGTCGGATCATTTAAATATATTATACAATCCCTATTTAGACTCCTACCCAAATTTCACTGTACTAAACCCTATCATTTATTTTTATTAATATTTTAACTTTTAATTTGATTCTTTTAATAATTTTATTATTTATTATAAATAAACATGAATTATCGAAAATTTTCCTCAAGACCTTCCATCAAGCTGGTAAGACCTGAAGGAAATTCTCTCACCTTAGGAATCTTTTAAAAAAATTGCTCAAGCACAATTCCCTTTTAATTCCGTCATCGGATTAATATTTATTCAAATTTAACATAATTTTATTTAATTTTATTTCTATTTATATTAATTCTTTTCTCATTTTTAATTACCTAATTCTAATTTATTAATTTAATTTTTATTCTTTATTTCTTATAATGAACTTAATTTTAATTTACTATTTTTCATTTTAATTCAGTTTTTATTTTTATAATTAAATTGATTTATTAAATATTAGAGATATCCTCCTAAATCTTCCATCAAGCTGGTAAGACCTTAAAAGGATTTTTCTTATCTCAAGATCTCTGGAAGTATTACACAATAGCAATCCCTTCAGAGTTCCATCGTCAGAATAATTTATATTTATTCAATATTATCATTATTAATTTTTATTATACATAGTTTATTTTTATATTATGCAATTAATTATAAACTCAATAGCGTAAAATCTTTGGCATTTTTTATTCTAAATAATTTAACCACATAAACTGAGCAAGTTGTTTTATTAATTAGTCAATTTTATTACCAGACTTAATTAATTTAATATTTCCTAACAACGATACTTATTAATTTTCGTAACAATCTAGCAATAAGAACGTG
Organism: Heritiera fomes; assembly: GCA_032173925.1. Taxonomy (NCBI): domain Eukaryota; kingdom Viridiplantae; phylum Streptophyta; class Magnoliopsida; order Malvales; family Malvaceae; genus Heritiera; species Heritiera fomes. The sequence goes on from JAPDPM010000017.1 coordinate 2,598,209, forward strand.
AATATATATACATTGTAAACATGGCAGATATCATTAAAGTAATAAAAATACATTTGTACTTTCATAACTTAAATAAAATAAAATAAAAAGATAAGAGATATGAATAATGTAATATACTTTATAAAAACCAAACCTTACCTTGCACGTGTTGTATCCTGTGCTTCTTCCTCAATTTAACTCTTTTTAATACTTCAACAACTGACTCAAAAAAAGAGGGGAGATAGGCCATTGTACAACACGTAGTATGTGAACCTAGTGGTGTTCCCGCACAGCAACAACAGCCAAAACTAGCGACTTGAAGCAGCGGCAAAGTGCAGCGCACAACAATTTGGAGCAGCAGTGATGGTGATGGAAACACAGTAGAGGGGCGGTTAATGGTGAGTTCTGCAGAGAAGGCAGCACGTCACAATGCTGTCACGATTCAGCAGCTTCGGTTCGGGACAGCAGGACAAGATGGGTTGATGATGGACGGTGCAAGAAACTCAAAGTGACGATGTTTAGGAGAGCAATGCTGGAAACAAGGAGTTTGACCTGTGTAATAAGCAAAGTAGGGCAGCCAGTTTCCCCTTTTCTTGTCCATGCCCTCCTTAATTTATAGCCTTAAAATCAATTAATGATGACAAAGCTTAATCAAAGCAAATCTGATTCTAATATAATTCTTAATTTTGGGTTTGATTATATTTCCTATCCACAAGTAATTTGATTTTCTTCCAATTTTTTTTTATTTGCTTTCCATATCTCAATTTCAAATTCCTTTTTCGCAAGTGATATGACAAAGTTTACTTACGATATGCTGGGCCCGATAGCGTCAGAGCTCACTACGTGGATGAGAATCACTAGGCCAGGTGGCCTTCGGCGACAGAAGCCAAAGTATCTGAATGACGTCTGTCGCTGGCGACAGACTCTAGGCCTATCACCTGTAATCATAATGTGACACGTGGCACCATATTCGGCTCCCGCTGGCGTCAGGATTCTGTTGCTAGGCCTTACCCGTCTGCGACACATGGCGCCATATTCAGCTACTGGTACGCGATAGACCCCTCACGCCACAACGTCACGCAATATGGGTCTCTCGCTGGCGAAAGGCCTTAATTTCTCCCGATTTTCGAGGAACTTATATTATATCGGGACACAAACTCTCAACAAGATGATGGACTTATCCTCAAATAATTAACCCAGAATATTGGCCTATAAATAGGCCCCCAAATACAATCTTATTCTCTAATTTTTGACTACTAGCTTTTACTTTTCCCAATATTGAAGAAATTTCTGCTGACTTAAGCATTGGAGTGCCTACGCAGGGAACCACCCCTGTGTTTCTCTGACTTTTCTTGTTTTGCAGAAGCTTCTTGGAGACACGTGGAGACTTAGTACGGACATCGACGTCAGCATACCTTTATTGTCAACAACAATTGGCGCCGTCTGTGGGAAACGTATAAAAAAGCCAATCGAGATTTTCTAAGATGGTGAGAACAAGGTCGACAAACGTAAGGGCCGGAAGTGAGGAAAACTCTGTGAGCTCCCCTGAACAACAGATTCACCAGACAAACCAGGTGAATAGGAAGGAAGAAAGAATTACTGTGTCGGTGGCAGAATTCAAGGCTCTGAGGCGACAGAGCGAAGAAACTACTCAGGCGTTGCGAGCCATGGTAGATCTATTCCAAGGAATTCTCTCGACATTGGATCTGCCGCCTGCCGTGCAGAACTTGGTAGGAGGAACAAATAGAGGTGTCCCGCCGCAGGTGTTTGGGTGACAAGAGGACACGACAGCGGCAGACCCTTCTCGTCGGCGAGAGGTTCCCCCTGTGGAAGAACATGACATTCATCAGGATCCGGCGGAACAGGGGAGCGGGAGGCCTGTTGCAGGCACCTAGCAGGAGACTGAGGAAGCAGCAAGTTTAGAGCCTGCGACAGGGGTCAGGCGACAGGTTCCATGTGTAGGGCGACAGGTGTTTGGACGAGAGGACATTGACCGAGCGACAGGGTCTACCGCCCATCACCATGACTTGCCAAATTTTGCTAGTACCAACTTGGAACATGGTATTGGAGGTGCTGGAAAGAACGGTGTCGAAGATCAAAGCACTTGGGGAATCGGGTCGGAGTTTGACCCCACTTGGTGCACGCAAATGGTACGGACAAACGCACCTCAAGCTAAAGGCAAGGAAGTAGTCGGAGACCTACCTGATTCGTCTCATATCCGAAATCAACTCGCTCCCCCCGTGGACATGAAGAAGATGATAAAACAGGTACTGGAAGAGAAAAAGTTAATGTCCGCAGAAGAGAGTCAAAGGAGAACAGTACCGTTCTGCACGACTATCATGCAAAAACCTCTGCCCCCAAAGTTCAAAATGCCGCAGATGACCGCATACACAGGAAAGATGGACCCCTATGACCATATGCAAAACTATGAGGCCCTAATGTTGTTACATGGATGGGAAGACGAGATAATGTGTAGGGCCTTTTCCTTAACTCTGTTCGAACATGCGATGAAATGGTTTAATAACCTACCTGAAGGGTCCATTATCTCTTTTGACCAACTGCGAAGCGAGTTTCTCAAGGCGTTTGCGGTGAATAGTCAAAGAAGAAAGGAACCGACCTATTTGCTCACTATTAAGGAGGGAGCTAAGGAGTCATTGAAGAGTTATGTGGATCGGTTCAGAGATGCTACTTTGGAGGTGCGAGATCTGCAGGTCGGTATAGCCGTGGCAGCCATGTTACAAGGAACAAGGTCTGAGAAATTGCAAGAATCTCTGTCGCTAGACCAGCCAACTACCATCTCAGACCTTCTTTCCCACGCACATAAATATGTAACCCAGGAGGAAGTAATGAAAATGGTGGCGATAGGAGAATCCAAGGATGGAAGGAAACGAGGAAGAGAGGTTACTGAAGCATATTCTAGCCAACCGAGAAAGTTTGAGAAAGCCCTTGCACTAAAATACAATTCCTATACCCCACTCACTGAATCTCGGGCTTCAGTGTTAGCAGCTATTGAAGGATCAGGGCTTATACAGACTCCAAAGAAGGCATCAGGGAATTTGGGCTGTGATTTAAGGTCGTACTGCGATTACCACTCGGCGCATGGGCACACGACTGAGAAATGCAAGGAGTTGATGAATCAACTAGAAAAACTAGCACGAGAGGGAAAAATAAACCGTTTCGTGTGGAGAGGCGATAGAAACAACTATCTTATGCGGAACAGAGGAAATCAATTTAGAGATAGAAGAGGTGAAAACAGGGCACCTATGAGACTAAATGAAGGTGACAGGAGAGATAATGACAGAAGAACAGAAGGAAGGAATCGAGAGGAAGATAATGAACCCACAGGGCTAGCTATTAATGTAATATCCAGAGGTGAATCATTAGCTGGTACTTCTTCCTCATCTCGAAAATCTTATGCTCGACAGGCCTACCAAATTAACTCAGTAATGGGGGAAAAGAAGGATGAGGAACCCATTACTTTTACACCAACCGATAGAGGAGATGTAGTGGTTCCTCATGATGACCCGATGGTAATTACAGCCGTGGTAGCAAAGCACCTAGTGAGTCGAATCTTGGTCGACAATGGGAGCTCGGTGAACTTAATCTACTGGAACTGATTTGAAAAGATGAATATCACGAAGGACAGGTTGAAGCCAGTACCTACACCCTTATACGGTTTCTCTGGAGAGAAGGTAAAGGTAGCAGGCGCCATTCAGCTACCTGTTACATTGAGGGAAAGCCCAAAAGATGTCATCCGACAAGCGTTGTTTATGGTGGTGAGATCAGCGTCTGTGGCTTACAATATGATCTTCGGGCGGCCATTGTTAAATGACATGAGAGCGATGGTATATCCCTGCTATTTGTTAATGAAGTTTCCGACTCCTCACGGTGTTGGACAAGTGAAGGAAGATCAAAAGAAAGCCAGGACGTGCAATGTCGCAACCACCGCATATAAGGGGATTCAGAGGAAGGAAACCCTTACAATTGAAGAAAAGCCTAAGCCAAAACCTGATGAGGAGATGGAAGCAATCCGGTTGGATGAGAAAGATGAAGAAAGAATAGTGTACGTAGGGAGCCAGTTACCTGAAGAAGTGAAAGGGGAAATAATCTGATGCCTAAAAGAGAATAGTGATGTATTCGTATGGACCCCAACCAATATGCCCAGAATTAACCCTGAAATTGTTTGTCATCAGTTGAACGTAGTCTCGGGGGCGAGACCGAAAAGCAAAAGAAGAGGAATTTTGCTCCAGAGAGGCAACAGGCAATAAACGAAGAAATTTCGAAGTTGTTACAAGCGAAATTCATTAGAGAAGTTAACTATCTAGAATGGTTGGCCAATGTTGTTATGGTAAAGAAAGCCAACGGGAAATGGAGAATGTGTGTGGACTTCACGGATCTAAACAAAGCTTGCCCAAAGGATTCGTATCCACTACCCCGAATTGACAAGTTGGTAGATGAAACTTGTGGGTATGAATTACTTAGCTTCTTGGATGCCTTTTCAAGGTACCACCAAATCATGATGCATCTAGATGATGAGGAAAAGACTTCATTCATTACCGATAGTGGGACATATTGCTATCGAGTAATGCCATTTGATTTGAAAACGCGGGGGCTACCTACCAGCGCATGGTAAATAAGGTGTTCAAAGACTTGTTGGGCAACACCATAGAAGCTTATGTTGATGATATGATCATCAAAAGCCGACAGGAAGAATCACATGCTGAGAAAATGACTAAGGTATTTAATGTGCTGCGACAGTATGAGATGAAGTTGAATCTCAATAAATGCTCATTTGGGGTGAGATCTGGAAAGTTCTTGGGATTCATGATTACTAATCGAGGGATAAAGGCTAATCCCGAGAAAGTTCAAGCTGTTTTGGACATGAGGCCACCCAATACTGTAAGAGAAGTTCAAAGGCTGACAGGAAGGATAGCTGCCTTGAGTCGTTTCTTGTCCAAATCAGCTGAAAGAAGTCTACCATTTTTCAAGGCGATAAAGGCAGGAAAGAACTTCAAATGGACAGAAGAGTGCAACGATGCCTTTGAAAGGTTGAAAGATTACCTGAAAGAATTGCCTCTATTATCTAGGCTTGGAGACCAACTCCTCATGTACCTTGGTGTAGGAGAAAAAGCTATAAGTTTAGTCCTACTAAGAAAAGAAGGAGACAGAGATTGCCCGATCTATTATGTAAGCAAAGTCCTGCTAGATGCCGAGGCAAGGTACCCCTTAGTTGAAAGAATAGCTTTATCCCTGGTGACGGCAACTCGAAAGTTGCGGCCTTACTTCCAAGCTCACTCGGTGGCTATCTTAACAGATCAGCCCTTGAGGCAAATACTGCAGAAACCAGAACACTCCGGGTGTCTAATTAAATGAGCTATTGAATTGAGTGAATATGACATTCACTTCTAGCCTCGCAAAGCAATAAAAGGACATGCATTGGCAGATTTCATTGTAGAATGGACTGGCCGAGAGGTCTAAAAGGAAACAGAATTAGTCGGGTGGAAATATTTGTTGATGGAGCTCGTAACATAGATGGCAGTGGAGTCGGAATTGTGCTAATATCGCCTGATGGGGAAACCTATGAATATTCCCTACGTTTCAATTTCCCGAGTTCGAACAATACAGCCGAGTACGAAGCCTTGATAGCTGGGATGAAACTTGTTGAGAAACTAGGAGTCAGCAACTTAGTGGCCCATAGCGATTCACAATTGGTGGTAAACCAGTTCTTGGGAGAGCATGAAGCACGAGAACCTGCCTTAGTCCCTTATCTGCAGAAGGTACAATTGTTGGTACAGTCATTCCAGAACTTCCAGCTGACTCAGATAAATCGGACAGAGAACAACCATGCAGATGCCCCTTCAAAATTGGCTTCTTCTAGAGGGGTCAAAGGGGGTATCGTCAAAGTGGAATCCCTCGCTAAGCCAAGTATCGAAGAAGAAGGTGTCTGCGATATCGAGATCGGAGACTATTGGAGAGTCCCGATCAAAGACTATATATTGGGGAACACACTCCCAACTAACAGTGATGAGGCTCGAAGGTTGAAATTGAAAAGTGCCAGGTTTACCATAGTAAATGGAGAGCTCTATAAGCGAAGCTTCACAATGCCCTTGCTAAAATGCCTAGGGCCCCAACAGGCTGAGTACACCTTAGTTGAAGTTCATGAGGGAATATGCGGAGAACACTTAGGGGCTTGTGCCTTGGCCTCAAAAATATTACGCGCGGGGTTTTATTGGCCTACACTGAGGAAGGATGCCACAGACAAAGTGAGAAGATGCGAAAAGTGTCAGCAATTCGCTCCAATAACAATCGCGCCTGTTTCGGCCCTTCAGAACACCCTCCAGCCAACTCCGTTTGCACAGTGGGGACTAGATATCCTGGGAGCCTTTCCATTAGGCTCAGGACAACGGAAATACTTGCTTGTGGCCACGGATTACTTCACGAAGTGGATAGAAGCTGAACCTTTGGCTACAATTTCTGAGAAGAAGGTGGAAGCAGTGGTATGGAAGGACATAATTTGCCGATTCGAGATCCCCCGTGTGATAAATGCAGACCATGGGAAGCAGTTCGACTATGATGCTTTCCGAGATTTTTGCAAAGGCCTGAACATTCTCCTAAGAATATCTTTTGTGTCTTACCCGTAGGCTAATGGGCAAGCAGAGGTAAGTAATCGAACTATACTACACGGGCTGAAGACCAGACTGGACAAAGCAAAAGGAGCATGGGTAGACAAGCTCCCGAGTGTCCTATGGGCCTACAAAACGACAAGCAAAGTATCAACAGGGGAAACACCATTTAATTTGGTGTATGGGACTGAAGCCCTCATCCTAGTAGAAATTGGAGCTGAGTCACCCCGGTTGGTCCCCTACATCGAGGAGCTCAATTCTCAGGGACTAAGGGAGAATCTAGACCTGCTAGATGAGCTGAGAGACAAAGCAAAAATGAGACTGGCTGCTTACCAACAGAGGGTAGCTACTTATTACAATGCACGGGTTAAGAACAGAGAGTTGCAAGAAGGAGACTTGGTATTGAGAAAGTCTACAATTACGAACGCCCATAAGGAAGATGGAAAACTTCGGGCTAATTGGGAAGGACCATACAGAATCATAAGGATGGTCGGACCTAGCACATGTACCTTAGAAACCTTGCAAGGAAAAAAGATATCAAACACTTGGAATGCCAACCATCTTAAACTGTACTGGCAGTAAACGTTGTACTTCTTTTCCGATTATGGTTATTCTTATCTTTACTTTTCCATCTATTGTTCCGTTACTTTACATATATTATTTTGCAATTCATTAATAAAGGCCAGCCCATCATTTCCTATAATTCTCTAATGCAATATGTGAGACAGATTATGTGTTACAGGAATTGAAATGAGCAACAGCTGGCAAACAAAAAAGTCCTTAAGCGAAAAATGTGTGAGACGGGCAAACAAAAAAGTCCCTAAGCGAAAAATGCGCGAGACGGGCAAACAAAAGTCCCTAAGCGAAAAATGCGCGAGACGGGCAAACACAAAAGTCCCTAAGCAAAAAATATGCGAGAAGGGCACATCTAAAATTCCCTAAGCACGGCAAAGCGTGAGACAGGCAACAGAATAGTCCTTAAACACGAAAAGTGCGTGAGAAAGGCAAAACCAAAAATCCATCAAGCGATAAACAAACGCGATATCCAGGTAACACAAAAGGCACAAAAAATATAGCATGTTACGAGTCCTTAAGCGAAAAAAAAAGCGCAAGATAGGCACAATGCTCAAGAAAAGTTCATCTTTGCACATGAATAAAAACGCTGTCTCAAAGTAGAACTTGGGGAGCAATATGGTATAAAGGTAAAAATAGAGTTATTTGATATCGTTCCAGAACTTTGTGATGTAATAAATATACAAAGTATTATATTGAATTCACATAAGCGAAAGAAAGAGCTACAGAATGAAATGGTACTTTTCATTAAAAATGAATCTATAAATTGGAGTTAACAAACAAAAAAAATATTAAACTCTAATCTACGGCAACGACCGAGTTAGCCGGTTGAGAAGGCGTTGCATCAACACTAGCGTCTTTAGAAGCTTGAGGCTCGGGAATTGGATGAGTCGGAGAATCAGGACCCTGGGGAGCCGAAGAAGCCATTCAGAAGAAGGAACATCGCCTGAAGGCCCAACCACAGCCGCAGAGTCTAGCACGGGATCAACGGCTGTAGAATCAGAAATTTAGAAATCATCGCCGTCTAACCCCAGCAGTGCTTCGATAGACTCAGGCTGCTCGCCTGCCTCGATAGATTCAGAAGTGTTACGCATTGCTGGAGGCTTAGATCGATCAAGTGCCTCAGAAGACTCAGGCTGATGTTGTGGCTGTCGAGGAGGCCACGGACCCTCAAGATTGTCCAATTCATCCTCAGCTCCTTCCGCTAAATAGGCTTCCGGACCTTGCGAGTCGGGCTCATACTTGGTCTAAGAAGGAGCTTCGTAGTACCTGGCTTCCTCAGTAAAGAGCAATTCAGGGAAAGCCTCGCTAGGTCGATGCTTTTCCAGCCAAGCACAAGCCAAGTAGAAGCCGTACTTGATGAATCCCGCCGCGAACTCTGTTTTCTTCTCAAAGTAATGCTGGGACAAGCAGTATTCACGAACGGCCTCGATTCGAGCTTCTCTTTGACGATCTAGTACGTTGTGTAGCTCCTCAATGGCCTCATCCCGCTGCCTCTCCATAGCTCCCCGATCATCGACGGCCTTATTGTAAGCTTCTTGGTACCCTTGAAGGGAAGCCACCTTCGCCTGCTCTTCTCGGAGCCTTTGCTCGAGATCAGCATTCTTTTTTCCCAACTCCTCTACCCTCTTGACATAAGGACGAAGCTGGCTAACCTCGTTTGAAAGCTTCATTTATTGCTCCCGAAGCTCACGAATGTCTTTTTCGGCTTACTCCCTGAGAGCCCTGTGTCGGGCATTGACAGTTGCAATTTGTTGAGCCGACTGATAAGACGAAAAACAGAAGTAACTCAAAAAACTTGACGGAAAAAGTTTAATCACCAAACGAGCACAAAACTCTTACCTTCATAGCGAGATAATCAGAATTATCCTTCGCTTCCGGGATGTTTGTGAAAAGCCCCGCCTCGTCGCGAGGAAGAATATTGCTCCAGGCCATACGAGATGCTATCCCGGCATCCTTGATACTGTCATTGTCGTTCACTCCGGGATAGGTCTGGAAATCTTTTCCACTGACGACGACCCCTCTATCAACCGTATAGCGCCTCAAAGTAGGGTTGACCACCTTAGGTAAGACTGGTCTTGTGGGCATTGAGGCTTCAATAATTAGCCTCTTTCTATATTTGCGCCTAGGCTGGCGAGGAGCTGACCTACCCTCAGCAACATGAAAGCCACCTTCTTGAAGGGCTAAATCACTCCTTTGAGACTCGAAGCTCTCGCGATCACCTGAACCTCGATCATGGACAAAAGGCCTCTTCCGTTTATTTCTCCTGGCCTCTTGTGTAGGACGACTGGATTCACCAGTAGAATGTGGAGGAGGAGTAGGAGCACGAGCTGGTCCTGAGGGGGCTCTAATTTGCGATTGAGGAGGAGAGGCCCTCGAGCAGTGACACTGGCATCCCTCCTACGCATCAAATCTCGGAAGTTCATGCCTGCACAATGTATAAAGAAAGTATTAGCTGACCAAGTAAAAAACACCATGCACATGCATACAAGAAGTAAAAAAGGAATGGAAACCTAGAAAACCACCAAAATCCTATAGACTATCCAAATCTGAATCCAACGAAAAATCAATGAAAGGACTCCCAAAGGCGCCAGCTTGAGCCCACTTAGGGTTCTCCTCTAATTGATTACTAGTACCCGCAACCTCAGGGGTTTCGCTTCCCGATTCGGAAGAGGATTCATCTACAAGGTGGCCTACGGGAGTGGATGCCTCAGCTGCGAGTACCGGGGAAGCCTGGCTAGGACCAACATCAGAAACGCGCGGAGTCGTAAGGGGATTAGATGGAGCAGTAGAAGACCCAAGAACGGCCCTGCTTACCCCCCAACCGGCTGCGGCAATATTTTTTCGGGTTAAAAGGGAAAATAAATTACGCTCCCCGGTAGAACAGATTCGCCGAATAGGCTCACCAAATTGATCTCTTAAAATTTCTGCTTTGAATCTTTTCGAACGCTGTGAGTGGTCGGAAGTATCACGATTCCATCTAAAGCGAATCCGCAGGTCACTTGGAATCTCAACAACGACCCACTCGCTCTCAAAGCCATGTAGTTTATTGGGGAGATTCGCGAAGATTTTGTTGTTAGAAAACTCAGCGACCTTTAATCGTTGAAGGGAGAACGTTATTAACCCTTTCAACCCACGAACTCTGAAAAAAGCGCTAAAAAGAGGAACTGTTGGGATAATACCCAAGTTATGGCACACTTTGGAAAACGCTACCAATTGAGCCCACGCATGGGGGTGGAGTTGACATGGGACGATGTCCTTATATCTAAGAAACGCCTCGCCAAACTCCGGAAGAGGGAAGCAAAAACCGAAAGACAAGGAAGCCTTATGAACGGCTACACCGTTTCTAACCAAGTTGGGCGTAACCTTCCCTTGAACTGGAAGTCTATAGCTATAGCCCGAAGGAAGAGGGAAACGAGTCCTGATATCCTCTAAGTCAGCATTCGTCAAAGAACACACGAGACCACCCGTCCTAAGTGTTTTACCCAGGCGTAGCAAAGACATGGCAAAAAGGTAAAAACCACCCGGCGACAGACCCTACTGACGACAGACCCAATACGCGACAGACCTGTTGAGGCGATAGAGCTCTTTGGCGACAGAACTACTAGGTGAGAAACTTGCGGGAGACCTAAAACTATACGCGGAAGACCACAAAATTTGCGGGAGACCTAAAACTCTACGCGGAAGACCACAAAACCTGCGGGAGACCTAAAATAAGTTGCTAGAGGCAATAAATAGGTGACAGATGTATACTTACTGTCACTAAGGTAAGCGAGAGACTCTTTGGCGAGAGAGATTAAAATGGGCGACAGATGGTTGTTCAGAAATTTTCGTGCGCTCTCTCATCGGGTCTCAGCGGTTTATATAGCCGCGAAAGAGAATGCCAAACGTCGTGCCTGATCGTGTCTCTCGCAAGATAGAGCTTTTTCCACCTGCAAAAAATACAAAAAATACAAGAAGGAATAAAAAAAAACAAAGAGCACTATTCACGGTAGGCTAAGGCCCAAAAACATATATTTATATTCTCTTGGTTGGAGAAATCCAACAAGAGAGTGGGGAGCAATTGATATGACAAAGTTTACTTACGATAAGCCAGGCCCGATAGTATCAGAGCTCACCACGTGGATTAGAATCACTAGGCCACGTGGCCTTCGATGACAGAAGCCAAAGTATCCGAATGACGTCTGTCGCTAGCGACAGACTCTAGGCCTATCGCCTGTAATCATAGTGCGACACGTGGCACCATATTCGGCTCCCGCTGGCATCAGGATTCTGTCGCTAGGCCTTACCCGTCTGCGACACATGGCGCCATATTCAGCTCCCGCTACGCGACAAACCCCTCACACCACAACGTCTCGCAATATGGGTCTCTCGCTGGCGACAGGCCTTAATTTCTCTCGATTTTCGAGGAACTTGTGTTATATCGGGACAGAAACTCTCAACAAGATGATGGACTTATCCTCAAATAATTAACCCAGAATATTGGCCTATAAATAGGCCCCCAGGTACAATCTTACTCTCTAATTTTTGACTACTAGCTTTTACGTTTCCCAATATTGAAGAAATTTCTGCTGACTTAACATCGAAGTGCCTACGCATGGAACCACCCCTGCGTTTCTCTGACTTTCTTGTTTTACAGAAGCTTCTTGGAGACACGTGGAGACTTAGTACGGACATCGACGTCAGCATACCTTTATTGTTGTTTTGTGCAACAACAAGAAGATTTCAATAATCATTCAATTTTTTAATATTTTCTTTCCAAAACAAAATTCCAATTGAATCTAATTTTAGTTTTCTTAATTTTTTATTGACTTTCAATATTTTTCCAAAGTTTCCATATTCAAATTTCCATTCCTTTCCAAAAATCATATTTAAAGACCAATCAACATTTTAAGACCAAATATAATTTGAGGTCCAGTATTTTAAAAGCTCAAATTAAATCTCAAAATCAAATTTTGAAATGCAATTGTTCGAGAATTAATGTGCCCGGACAAAAATGGTGTCTACAGCTGACCTTCTTTGCACTTTGCTATGAAACAGTAATGGTGCAATGACATAAACAACCATTTTGTCCGAATGCACTACCTATCAATGAATTGTTTGTAAAATATGATATTTCCTAGTCTTCTCTCTCATAAGGCTAAGGGAATAAATGCAAAATGAAATTTCCTAATCTTCTTCTCCTATAAAGATTAAGGGATGAATGCAAAATGAAGTTTCCTGGTCTCTTCTATCATAAGACTTAGGAAATGAATGCATAATGGAATTTTCTAGTCTTTTCTATCATAAGACTAAAGAATGAAATTTCCTAATCATAAGATTAAGGAATACAAAAACATGAATTTTTCTAGTCTTTCCTATCATAAGACTAAGGAAATGAATGTAGAATGAGATTTCCTAATCCTTTCTATCACAAGAGTAAGGAATACAAAGTGAAATTTCCAGTCTCTCCTATCATAGGGCTAAGGAATGGAAGATTAAATTTCCTAATCTCTCCTATCATAAGACTCCTATCATAAGACTAAGGAATGCAAAAAATAAAATTTCCTAGTCTCTCATATCATAAGAGTAAGGAAATGAATGTAGAATGAGATTTCCTAAGCCTTTCTATCATAAAACATCCCAAACCATACAAACTTCAATGGCTCAATAATTGTGGAGATGTAAATGTGACAAAGCAAGTATTGGTGCCATTTTCCATTGAAAGGTACAATGATAAAGTGTTATGTGATGTTGTGCCTATGCATGCTGGCCATTTGCTTTTGGGAAGACCATAGCAATTTGATAGACGTGTCATACATGATGAATTCACAAATCGTTATTTATTTACCATGGATGGTAAGAAGTTCACACTTGCACCCTTAAGTCTTAAGGAGATTTATGAGGGCCAATTAAAGTTGAAAGAGCAAAATAAATCACAACAAAGATCAAAGAATCTAGATAATGACCAAGATATTACAAAGAAAGAAAGAAAGGATGTGAGATGCTATGCAAGGGAAAGTGATGTCAAGGTTGCTTTTCTAGCTAAGTGCCCAATCGTTTTGTTTTTATATAAAGAATCTTATTTTAGTTCTAATGATCTTAATGCTACTTTGCCTACTAATGTTATGTCTCTTTTGAAGGAATTTAAAGATATATTCCCTGAGGAGATTCCAAATGGCTTGCCACCTATTAGGGGAATTGAGCATCAAATAGACTTTATTCCTGGAGCTACCATTCCCAATCGACCTGCCTATAGAAGTAATCTCGAGGAGACAAAGGAGCTTCAAAGGCAAGTTGAAGAGCTCATAAAGAAAGGCTATGTTAGAGAGGGCATGTGTTCATGTGCTGTTCTTGTGTTACTTGTTCCTAAGAAGGATGGGACGTAGAGGATGTGTGTTGGTTGCCGTGCCATCAACAAAATCATTGTAAAGTATCACTATCCCATTCCTAGATTAGATGATATGCTTGATGAGCTAAATGGTTCTTGCATCTTTCCCAAAATTGATTTGAAAAGTGGTTATCATCAAATTCTCATGAGAGAAGGTGATGAATGGAAAACTACATTTAAGACTAAGCATGGTTTGTATGAATGGTTAGTTATGCCTTTTGGATTAACTAATGCACCTAGCACTTTCATGAGATTAATGAACCATGTCTTGCATGCTTTCATTGGAAAATTTATAGTTGTTTATTTTGATGATATCTTGATCTATAGTAGAAGTTTGCATGAACATATTGAACATTTGAAGAATGTGCTTAATGTCTTGAGAAAAGAAAAGTTATATGCTAACCTTAAGAAATGTTCTTTTTGCACTGATAAGATTATATTTCTTAGATATGTTATTTCTTCTAAGGGTATAGCAATAGATGATGAAAAGGTTAAGGAAATTAAAGATTGGCCTATACCTAAGAATATCTCTAAGGTACGTAGTTTTCATGGATTAGCTAGTTTCTACCGTAGGTTTAGAGACTTTAGCACTATAGCTGCACCTTTAACTGAAGTTGTTAAAAAGAATGTTAGATTTAAATGGGGTCTTGAGCAAGATCATAATTTTAACTTGCTTAAAGAGAAACCTTGTTCTGCACCTTTATTATCTTTACCCGACTTTACTAAAACTTTCGAGATTGAGTGTGATGCTTCAAGTATAGGTATTGGAGTTGTTTTAATGCAGGAGAAGTGCCCCACTGCTTTCTTCAGTGAGAAGTTAAGTAGAGCTGCCCTTAACTATCCCACGTATGATAAAGAGATGTATGCATTAGTGAAGGCCTTGGAAACATGGCAACATTATTTATGGCCCAAGGAATTTGTCATTCGCACTGATCATGAGTCCTTGAAGCACTTAAAGGGACAAAGCAAGTTGAACAAGCATCACGCCAAGTGGATGGAGTTCATTGAGACATTCCCATATGTGATCAAATATAAACAAGGTAAACAAAATGTCGTGGCTGATGCATTGTCTCGAAGGTATACTCTAATCACTACTCTTAATGCAAAACTACTTGGATCTGAGTATATTAAAGACTTGTATGCTATTGATGAGGATTTTGAAAATGTGTTCAATGCATGTGAGAAAACTTGTTTTGGAAAGTTTTATAGGCATGATGGATTCCTAATTAGAGAAAACAGATTATGTGTGCCTAGGAGTTTTTTGAGAGAATTACTTGTTAGAGAAGCCCATAGTGGTGGATTAATGGGACATTTTGGAGCAAAGAAAACTTTAGACATATTGCATGATCACTTCTTTCAACCTAACATGAAAAGAGATGCTAAAAAGTTATGTGAAAGATGTGTTACTTGCAAACAAGTAAAGTTTATAGTTATGAATCATGGTCTTTATACTCCATTGCTTATTCCTACTACTCCTTGGATTGACATTTCTAAGAACTTTGTTTTGGGTTTACCAAGAACAAAGAGAGATAGAGATTCTGTTTTCATTATTGTCGACAGGTTTTCTAAGATGGCTCATTTCATTGCTTGTCATAAGACTAATGATGCAAGCAACATTGCTGATTTATTCTTCAAGGAAATTGTTCGTCTACATAGTGTTCCGAGGACCATTGTTGCTGATCATGGTGTGAAGTTCCTTAGCTACTTTTGGAAAACATTGTAGCGAGAATTGGGAACAAAGTTGTTGTTTTTAACTACTTGTCATCCATAAACCAATGGTCAAACTGAAGTAGTTAATCGTACTTTATCTACTTTGTTGAGGTCCATTATTCAAAAGAACTTGAAGAATTGGGAAGATTGTTTGCCTCATGTGGAGTTTGCTTACAACAGAAGTGTGCATTTTACTACTAGTTATTCTCCATTTGAAGTTGTTTATGGTTTCAATCCACTCACTCTATTGGATTTTTTCACTACCTATTGAGGAGAGAGCTAGTTTGGATGGGGAAAAGAAATTTGATTTTATTAAGCAACTACATGAGAAGGTACACCAAAACATTGAGAAGAGAACAGAGCAATATGCTACTCAAGACAACAAGCATCACAAGAAAGTTGTCTTTGAACTTGGTGATTGGGTATGGGTACAAATGTGTAAAGAGAGATTTCCTGCCCAACGTTATTCCAAGTTGCAACCTCAAGGAGATGAACCATTCCAAGTGATTGAGAAGATCAATGACAATGCTTATTAGTTGGATCTTCTAGGTGACTATAATGTTACTGCAACATTTAATGTTTCTGATCTTTCTCCCTTTGATATTGATGTAGGTGATTTTGATTTGAGGACAAATCCTTTCGAGGAGAGGGGGAATGATGGAGGCCCATCAAGCTCACAAATCCCAAGTCATGTTCATGATGATCGTGATCCCTTGAGCATCTATAGAGGTCCAATGACGAGACCTAAATTGAAAAGAATGCAACAAGCCTTGGCTGGTTTCATTAATATTGCTAGAGAGAAAGCCAACAAAGCTTGAGCATGGAGGATAACAAAGTCTTTTACAACATGATCCAAGCCCAAGTTCAACTTTCTTGAAGATTTACAAGTACTGGGTAAAAATGCAATTGGGCTGAATGCATAAATTTGGCCTAGTGCAATTAGGCTAATGCTATACTTATTTTATTTAGTTATGTCTTATTGAGCTAAACATTATCGTAATTTAATTTAAGCCCAATTCCTTTTTATTTAATAGGTATTGTAGGATATTCATTACTTGTTCCGTAAGTTAGGAAAGTAGGATTCCTATTACTAGTTCTGCAAGTTAGGAAAGTAGGATTCTTATTACTTGTTCTGCAAGTTTGCCCTATGCCTATAAATAGCTATGTAACCCTTTGGGTAGAAGACAATTGTTTTGAGTTATAAAATTGAGAGACTTCTTCTGTGAAGACCACAAATTCTCAATCCCGAAACCGTAAATTAATATGCAATTAAAGGGTATAAAGCTTAAAGATGTAATTTCAAGGTTGGATATATGAATGTTCCTTCAATTTAAAGAAACGAAAGTTAAAATAATAATAATGATAATAATAAAATTAAATTAATTAAATTTTATATAAGTCATGAGGGCATCAACAGTATATGGATGCAGTATATAAGCATGCATGAATTTAGTAAAGAAAATAAACAAATCTAATACGTATATATGCATATGCATATTGATAGGATTAAATGCATGCAACATGCATGCATGTGTACGTATGTATAAAACTATATATTCTGATATATATATATATATATATATATATATATATATATATATAAAATATAAAAAAAAGAAAAATTAATATACATATACATAAATATGCATGACTATATATGTATATATATTTCATGATATTTAAGCACATAAATATGGGTATACACATATATATATAAATTATACATACGTTTTAGATATAAAGTATAGTAATATGTATATTATCAATTTAATATATAAGGATTTAATTTTATAAAAAAAATATATAAGAGGAAATTTAATTAAAATGATTAAATATTTATAAAAAAAATTATTATTATACAATTCGGTTGGTGGGAAAATTCCCACTAACCTTGAAAATAAAAAACTAAATTAAAGGGAGTTAGTGCTCTGTCATGTGCAGAGCACTCGTTACCTTATGTTTTCCTATTATTTTTCCTTTTCACGTACTCCTTTTACTTTGGCTTTACCCTCTCCACCGACTACTCACATAGAGGTTGCAAACGAGCGGATTTCGGTCCGGATTTTTTCGGTTACGGACTTTTTTGATTACGAGTTTTTTCGGTTGCGGGTTTTTCGGTCTCAAGTTTTTTCGGTTGCGGGTTTTTTCGGTCTCGGGTTTTTTCGGTTGCGGGTTTTTTCGGTCTCGGGTTTTTTCGATTGCGGGTTTTCTCGGTTTCAGTCCGGTTTCGGGTTCGGTCCGATTTTAATCGGGCGGGCTTAGCGGGCTTAGTCAAATTATTTTAAAATTTTATAAATTATAAATATTTTATAATTTTGAATGTAATAATTAATTTAATTTTATATAGTTAAATAAAAATATAATAGAAATGCTAAATTAAAGTTAAAATTTAATAAATGGGAATTGTATAATATATATTAAGAAATTTGGTTGGGATGATTTTGAAAACATTGGGAGTAGACCAATGAAGAATATAGTTATCTACAATAATAAAAGAGAACATATTATCTATAATTATTACATTATAATTAATTAATCAAAATTTAAAGTCACTTGAGATCTATCAAAATAATACATAAAGTTCGCACTTGTAAATGATGGACCAATACATAATTTATAATTATAATTGATTAATTATCGTAAAAAGAATAACAAGTAAAATACTCGAAGATGTAAAAGACATTGAAAAAGTTTTAAATCTTGCATTGCATTTGCAAGAAATGAAAGCATTTATGCTATTGTAAACTTTTGCCTTGGAAGCATCTGGATTTCTGTACTAATTAATTTTTTTGTCCACAAACTCCGACTACTAAAAATCATCTTTGAATTGCCAACAACCTCTTGGCCTAGTGGTTAAAGATGAGTTGTGGCATATTGTAAGTCTTGGGTTTGAATCCAATACCCCCATCCTCAGTTATTTAATATTTCCCTTGTAATAAAAAAATCATCTTTGAATTTTGATTATAATTAAAACGATTATAATATACATTATATTATATTAGACTTAATAATTAAAAAAGTGTATCAATTATTTATTTTTTTTTAAATAATAATTATATAATTATAATTCGGGTTTTCTCGGGTTATAAATTCAGTTTTTTCGGTTTTCGGTTCGGGTTGGTCTTGGTTTCGGATCGTATCGGGCTCGGGTTATGTCGGGTTCGGGTTGTGTCGGGTTCGAGTTTTTTCGGTTTCGAGCTTTTTCAGTTTCGGGCTTTTTCTGTTTCAAGCTTTTTCGGTTACAGGCTTTTTCGGTTACGGGCCTTTGACTTTTTTGGTCAATTCAGACTGGTCCTAATTCAATTTCGGACGGATTCGAACAGGTTTTCGGACTCGGACCAATTTTTACCACCTCTATCCTCACATAGTCACTCCTCTCTTGCATCTCATCGCTCATTCTTGCATACAAAACCTACCAACTCTGTCATTCAACTTTTCCCCTATATTTATGCAAGAAAAGAAGCAAAAAAAAGGGGTGTCGATAGAGCCACTATGCAACAGCTAAGTGAAATGAGGAGAGACGCAAACAGAGGGCTGGAAATTCTGGGTAAATGCGCAGCCTTCAATTGAGCGTTGGGACATGGTGCGTGGCTGAAGCAACGACGAAATGGCCTTCAGAGATGGCACAAGGTGGTCCTGGATTTGTTGAAGCTGGCGTGTTAAGGCCCAAGGCTTGAAGGCAGAGGATCTAAGTTCTTTGCTAACCAAAAAGAAAGGAAACTATAGCCATGAGGAAGAGAGGAGAAATAGGCTGCCGAAGAGGAAAGGAAACAAATTAGAGCACGATCGAAGCATGCCAGCCAAGGGAGAGAGAGAATCGATGGAGAAGGAAAAAGAAGAAGGTGTAAGAGTGAAACTGGAAGTGGCTGAACAGAATCAACGTGGGAGGGGCTGACGTGAATAAATCAGGATGGGTTTGGAGTTTTGCTGTTCGGTTGAGCAAGGTAAAGCCCTTTTGGTAATGCTTGCTTGATCCTAGTTAGAGTAATTACTCATTTCATAGATGAATGATAAGATTTCAGTTTTAGATTGAATTAAATAATGGTGTAGATGTGCTGAACTGTTTCGGTTGTGAAGTAGAAATTGAGGAAATTTTTGTAATTCTAATTTGTTTTGGGTAGAATCTAGTTGAAATAAACAACTGAAACTTGGTTGGAGCTTGAATTGGATGAGGATTTTTGCTGAATAGGGACAGTGGCGTGAAACAGGGGTTGTCGGGCCAGAACTGAGATTTAATGGTGGTGATAAATTTTGTTGTATGTATGATGTTTGACGAAGTTATTAAGTAAAGTAAGTGATGTGTATAGAGTTAGAATTAAAGAAAGAAAGAAAACCATGAGGATCTATGTGGGCTTTCGGCCATTGTGTAGCAAGGATGTATAATTATATAATAAGGTAGATAGGAAGCTGGAAATTGTAAAATAAAGATGTGAATATTAAGGAAAGCAAACGGTTAGGAAAGAAGTAAGTGATGATGTTGAAATATTAAGGTCAAAAAGGTGTAGGAAGGAAAGTTGTAAATATCGTACCGGAGAACGTTTCGTTTTTTCTTTTTATAATGAGATATATCGGTATCGGTTGTTCGGTATATTATTTCGGATTTTTCGGTTTAATTTTAAAATATTTATAAACTTTTCATACATGTAATAATGCTATTAATAATAACTAAAATAAAATATAAAATATTTAATATTAATAATGATAAGTATAAAATTAATAAAATTACTCATACAACAAATAATAATTATTTTTAAAATTGTTAAATTTGTTAATGCATTTACTTAATTCATTATTTATGTATTTATTAGTTTTAATTCAGTATCAAAACATATAATAAAACAAAAAAAATCAATTTTCTTGTAATGTTTGCGTATCAATCGAAACAGTCAATTTCGCCGAAATTGACCGAAACCATCCGAAATTCACGAAACCAGCCGATATTGTCCGGTACCAAAAATGGTACAAAAAATTAACTCAAGTGTACCGGATTTTATGAAAACTGGCACGTACCGACCGGTATGACTGAAACCGAAACGGTATTAACAACAATGGTAGGAAGAATATGCAAAATGAGTGGAAAATATTCTTTAAGCAAAAAATAAGGAGAAAATACATGAAAAACAATGAAAATGAAGTTACATGCAGCTTACGGTCATGAACTTGAAGAACAAACATTGAAGTAAATTTTAATCCTAAAATGCGTATAATAAATACATTAGGTGAGTGGAATATTTCTTACATTAAAGGAAAGAAGCGAATGAATAAAATGGAAATAACTTTAATATAAGTAAATGGCAAAATTAATATTAATAGTGAACAAAGAATATTTGTAGAATTGAATTGGGATTGAAAACATATTTGGCATTTAATAGAAAATTACGGAATAGTTATTAAAGTTACTATATAGGATTCTGAATATAATTTAGAAATTATTGTGCAGTGTCAAGCTCAGGAACTAAAAGAAACATAAAGAGCGTTACCAGAGTTTGGACATTACACGGAGAGTGTAGGAGGTTAAGTCGCAACTTGGAAATTGAGGAAGTGAACTGCTAAGCTTTGAGGTAAGTGGGTTAAATAAGCCTTGCTAGTATCATCTCGTAAGAGATGAATAAATTCTTATTAAAATACTTATCCAAATTCACATTAAGTTTGGCGGAATACTACGGGTAAGACTATAAGAGTAAGTACGGTAAAAATACAAATTTAGACATAATGTGATCGTGAATAGTAGTTGGTTGGAAAGGAATCTTGCTTGTGTGTTATACGTTGTGGTTTGTTTGTGTTTACTAAGTATATAAATTGTATAATTGTTTGGTGCTTGCATTATGAGGAATGCATATGAATTAATTAAGTCGCACCGAGTGAGCATATTAACATATTGTGATAAATTGAGAATGTATATGTGATTTGTGTGTGGTATATATAACTCCCAATGTTGAATCTATGGGCCTCGATTAGTACCTAGTCGTGTTGTCGAAAACTAGGAGAAAGGTAACCCGAGTAAAACTCGATCCCTTGTACCGTGTGAGCCACCTCTAGAGAACTTAAAGGAACTATGTGCTACACCGATTCTTCGTGAACTGTGGGAGCCACCTCTAGAGTCCTTTGAGAGCTAAGTGCTACACGAGTACCTATGAGCCATTAGAAAGTGTATGTGTCATAAAGGCCAATCCGAGTAAAAACTCGATCTTTGTACCGTGTGAGCCACCTCTAGAGAACTCAAGTGACTTATGTGCTACATAGATTCTTCGTGAACTATGGGAGCCACCTCTAGAATCCTTTGAGAGCTAAGTGCTACACGAGTTCCGATGAGATAGTAGAAAGTATGTGTCATAAATGCCAACCCGAGTAAAAACTCGATCTTTGTACCGTGTGAGCCACCTCTAGAGAACTCAAGGGACCTACGTGCTACATAGAATCTTCGGAAACTGTTGGCTCTATAGGCTATACCGAGAGGAGGGGTGAATCGGTTTTTACTAACCTTAGGTTCGTTTTTCAGTTCCTCTAAATTCTCTAGCTTAGATTGATATTTTCTAAGTTCTCTAGACTGCTCAAGCATGCAATATAAATTCAATTTAACAAGCACAATATAATTGCAAGTAAAGAGAGTAGGGAAAGAGAGATTTACACAAGCGATTTATAGAGGTTCGACAACTTGCCTACATCCTATACCTTGAGACGCTCCCAAGGATTTTCCCAAAATTCACTATCCTTGAATTTGTGTTACACTCATTCCTTTTGCAGGCTCAATAGAAACCTCTCTCTTTTTCTAGGCTAAAGAGAAACCTCCTCCCTCTTTTTCTAGGCTAAAGAGAAACCTCCCTCTTTTTCTAAGGCTAAAGAGAAACCTCCCTATTTTTCTTAGGCTAAAGAGAAACCTCCCCTTTTACAAGGAATGAGTTGATTTACAAGTGGTGTAATCAAAGAAGGCCTCTAAGTAGGCAAATGATTACAGAAATTAGGCACAAGTGAAAGCCTATACAAGATTTGTGCTAAGCAATACAAGAGATATGTGAATGATGGAAGATGAAGACTTTGTAACTCTTGATTTGTTGTTGAGGCTTGAGGATTTGAGAAAAATGAGTATTGGAGTTGATTGAGTAGTTCCTCTTTGTTTCTTTAGCTTCTAAGCCTCTATTTATAGTCCCTTGGATGGTTTGTGGACGTTGGTTGGAGCCAAAACAAAAACTAGCCGTTATATCTCACAGAAACTAGCTGTTGGGGACTTTCTGGTGTAAAGGGATCGATCCTTTTACCAAAGGGATCGATCCTTTTCTTCATTTTAAGCTTCTAGGGCATTCTGCCAAAAAGGGATCGATCCCTTTCCTTAGGGGATCGATCCTTTTCTTCTAGAGAGCCATTTTCCTGCATTTTTTGGGTTAGAAATGATGTAGACTTGAATTTAATATAACCCAAAACATTTATGAGCTTTAAGGAATTTTTCTTGACTTTCTCAAATGAAAATATTGTCCAAAAACTTATAAGTAATTTTCTAAACTTATGTTCAATAATTCTTGAGAAAATTACTTAATATTGAAAACCATTTTATAAAGTATTAAGACCCATAAGAATATATCATTAAATCATGGTCTTAATGTTTGATATGAACACTTAAAAATGGATTGAGAAAATCATGTGTGATAAAGTAAATTTACAATGAATTAAAACATTAAAGCTTACTTAAGTTTTTGTCATTTCAAAATATATATGGCAATTTAAAACTAATAATTTCCCCCTTTTTGATATGACAAAACTTAATGTAAATTTGCTTTGAAAATTCTTTGACAAAATACTCCCCCTCAAATAAAGCAGGATTTTATAAAGCTCCCCCTTAATATAAGCATGGGTTTTTAAAATGAATTTTCAAACTATTTCTCCCTCATTATCTCTCCCCTTTAATATCTCTCCCTTTTAGTATCTATCTCTCCCCTTTTTTGTCATAGCAAAAAGAAGGAAAAATAAAAAATTTGCTCCCCCTAAAATTATGGCCATGTGAGAAGAGATAAATATGCTCCATCCAACAAGAAACGTGTTAGTACATGGGACTCATAGCACAAATAAATAAGTCAATATCCACAAAGAGTATGAAATATTCATGCAAAGAATATGACTTATGATCCTATACCAATTGTTTATAAATAATTTTGCAAGAAGTTCACAATTGGTAAGAAATTAAGGAAGCACCTAAGTATAACAATTGTTCTCTAAAGTCTAACTAAGGTGCATGACAATACATCATGATTATGAGCTAAAATTAGATGACATATCATAAGCAAGAGCTCATAAATCACGTTCAATCAAGAGTGTGCATAGAATCAAGATATATAGCAATTAACTACAAATCCTAGCACACAAGAGTTTCATGCAAAAATATCCTAAATGAATTCTTCTCTATTTGTCATTTCAAACTAAAGAGCAAAGGAAGAATTGTCAATTTAAGGCTCATAGCAATTGGCAATTTAGTTTTGGCTTACCAATTGTTGAAAATATGGTTGCCAATGATACTAATTGTTATTTCAATCTAAATACCAATTGTTACTAATGGTTGACTTAGTCATTTTGCATGAATCCAATATCTATGTGTAGTGTGTTCATGTCAAGAAAATAATCATTCTAAATATGTAAGAACACAATCACATATCATCAAATATGCATATGGATTAATTAAACATAAGCATACTATCATAAAGTATTAATCCATATTCATATTCACAAAGTTATACCATATGGAAGATTCAACAATAAGGTATTCAAGCAAACACATTTTCTTCCATGGTTTCAAGCACAAAAATCCTATGCTCATTTTCCAATTCAAGTCCTTAACCAATTATGAGCAAGGAAAGATTCAAATAATAAATGCATGGATATCAATTGTTTAAGTTTGCATTTATCTTTGAATGTTGATGTTGTCATTAAAGCCCAAGTTCTTTAATAATTTGGCCTTAAGAAAAATTTTAAGTACATGGATGATAAAGTTTCATGCATTTGAACATTTAGGATCCATTTACCATCACAAATTATAGGCTAAGGAAAATTATGACTTTATACCAATTGTTGAATTTACATTTGAAATCAATCCACTAGATGTATAATTATCATGAAACCTAGTGTGGAATTGATAAGTCAAGCTAAGAGACATAATCCTATAAGCATGCTTGACTAAGATGAACAAAAGAAATAAAGAATATTCATTATGCACAAGTTCATTAAATTCTCAAATATTTCCATAATTTCTTGAAATAATTCTCAAAATTATGTTTAAGCATTCATTGAAAGTATGTTTCAAGATTGTTTCAAGAGTTATGTAAATCATGAATGTTTTCAACAAGAAAAATGATTTTGCACTTGTGAGTTGATTATTGAAAGTGATATGAATTGTTGGAAATAATACAAATTGATGGAGTTGAGGCATGATATCAATGAAAAATGATTTTTCATATTTTAAAGTTCATCAAAAAGAAGTTAAAACAATGAATTTTAAGTTGAGAAGAGAGAAAGTATCAAAACAATGAAAGTTCTTCTCAATTTCGGTTGAAAACATGCAGGAAAGCCCTTTCTGGCTTGGGGGGATCGATCCCTATAGGAGGGGGATCGATCCCTTAACTCCAGAATACACCAATTCTGTTTTCTGCACAAGGGGATCGATCCTGCTTGTTGAGGGATCGATCCCTCATCCTGTTTCTGCAGATTTTTGACAGAAAATCCAACCTTTGAGGTACCAAAACTTCGTTTTTAAATATTTTAAGTCCACGTAAAGGTTTAAACATTTGTAAAATATGATTTTGGAGTTGTATGAATGAAAAACAAGAATGAAAAACCATTTAACAAAGGATTTTGCAATTTTGGAAGAATTTACACAATAAAATGCATTTTTGGCCTCAAAGGGGGTCATTTTGAGAGTTGATCATATTTTGACAAAACCAAAGCATTAGATACCACAAATATGTCAAAACAAACTTGTTCACATAGGTATTAAGCACATATATCATTAAATCATACATCTTGTGAACAACATGCCATGATTGTCAACATACAACTTTTTCATTATTGCTCATGACATGGTATTTTGCAAATATGACATATTTGACAACTTTTGAACAACTAAATATATTATCTAAACATATCAAACTTGCTCAAACTACAGAAATCCAATAATTATTTCAAAATCATAAATCATGATTTTCATTCAATGCATCAAGTACTATTCATCAAACATTCAAAAATCTTTGTCATGCCTTTTTGTTTAATCATTCAACTCACAATGCATCAAAGATCATCAGCAAACCATATCATCAAGGCATAAACAATAAAAAGTTTAAGGAGTAAGGAATTAAGCTTACAATACTCCTTTGCTAGAGAATGCTTTGCCTTGAATAATTGAATCCACCTTGTGCTATCCTTTGAAGAATTTTTGTGACCTTGCCAATGGTGGATCCTCAACCTCTTCCTCTCTCTCATAGGCACAAGCAATCTCCATGGGGAGTGTGTAGAGCATTTGATCTCCATTGCTTCTTTGTATTCCCATGCTCTAACACTCGTACAACAAACAATTTAAGCATGTTTTGGTACCCAAATTTTCTTGGGTCCATGAGAGTTAGTGCAAATAATTGTTGATCCTTTTGGGATCCATTTCAAGCACAAATCATCATTATTTATTGCATGCTTTGGCACCCACATTTTTCTAACAACTCTTCCTCTAAATGTAGTTTTTCTATAAGTGCATGCTTGTGAAGAGTGTCCTATTCTATTGCATAGTGAGCATGTGAGAGATGTATCATGCATAGAATTTTTTCTCACTAGGAAATTCTTAAGATGAGTTTCTTTATGTATTGCATTATATCCTAACCCATCTTTATCAAAGAAAGCTCTTTGGGTCTCAAGCATATGATCTAATTTTTGTTGACCCATATAAAACCTAGTAAATGAGTTATGCAAATTTGCATTCTTTTTATTCAACTCATTTATTTCTAAGTTGGCCTCGTCTAGTTTCTTTTCAAATTCTATCTTAGCATTTGTCAAGGCTTCATTTTCTATTTTTAATTTAGCAATGATTTTCTTATATTTGGAGTTCATGCATTGAAATTCATTTGCTAAATCATTAAAGGCATTTTGTAGTTCACTAAAAGTATAATCATTATCTTCACTAGAACTACAACTAGCCTCATCATCACTAATGGCCATAAAGCATGAGTAAGCTACCTCTTCATCTACATTTTCCTCATCGGAGCTATCACTATCGCTCCAAGTAGCCACACATGCTTTCTTCCTAGGTTTCCTATCCTTTTCTTTCCTAAGTAAGGGGCAATCTAGCTTAGTGTGACCCGGTTCATTACATTCATAACACACTAAGGGTTCTTTTTCTCTCTTACTAGAGTCTCCTCTTATTACCCCTCTACTTTGGTGTCTCCTATCATTCTCTCTTTCTTTCATTCTCATAAATCTATTAAACCTTTTGGCAAACATTGCCATTTCCTTTTCTTCCTCATTTCCACTCTCATTACTATTATCTTCAATGAGCTCATGAGTGGAAGATTTAAGTGCTACTCCTACATTCTTTGAAGGCTCTTCATTTCTTTTCAATTTCATCTCATATGTAAGTAGGGAGCCCATAAGTTCATCTAGAGACAAGGTATTTGGATCTTTAGACTCTTCTATTGTGGTTACCTTTGCCTCCCAAGACTTTGGCAAGCTATTGAAAATTTTCTTAACTATTTCTACATTGGAATAGCTTTTGCCTAATGCCTTAAGCCCATTAATTATATCATTAAACGTAGTGAATATTTCATTAATGGACTCATTTTCTTTCATCCTAAATAGCTTATAATCTTGTGTGAGCATTCCTACTTTGGTCTCTCTAACTTGATTTGTTCCTTCATGTGTGATGGCCAATTTGTCCCATATTTGCTTAGCATTTTCACATAGAGACACTCTATTATACTCATTGGGACCTAATGCACAAAAGAGGATGTGCATAGCCTTGGCATTCAATTGTGCAAATCTTATGTCATTGGTGTCCCACTCATCTTCACTCTTAGGGACATCTTTTCCATCTACTTTCTTTATTGGGATTCTAGGGCCATTAACTATTACTCTCCACACTTCATAGTCATTAGATTGCACAAATAACATCATCCTAATTTTTCAATAAGAGTAATTCTCACCATTGAATAGTGGAGGTCTAACTAATGAGTGTCCCTCTTCTCTTAGGGGTGTGCCTACATTCAAGTGAGCCATTTAAGATCGTTTTGCTCGATAGAGGTTAGTCTAAATCAATCTCGAGCCCAAGCTCTGATACCAATTATTGGCTCTATAGACTATACCGAGAGGGGGGGTGAATCGGTTTTTACTAACCTTAGGTTCATTTTTCGGTTCCTCTAAATTCTCTAGCTTAGATTGATATTTTCTAAGTTCTCTAGACTGCTCAAGCATGCAATATAAATTCAATTTAACAAGCACAATATAATTGCAAGTAAAGAGAGTAGGGAAAGAGAGATTTACACAAGCGATTTATAGAGGTTTGGCAACTTGCCTACGTCTTCTACCTTGAGACGCTCCTAAGGATTTTCCCAAAATTCACTATCCTTGAATTTGTGTTACACTCCCTCTTTTTGCAGGCTCAAGAGAAATCTCTCTTTTTTTCTAGGCTCAAGAGAAACCTCTTCTCCTTCTTTTTCTAGGCTAAAGAAAAACCTCCCTTTTTTTCTAAGGCTAAAGAGAAACCTCCCTCTTTTTCTAAGGCTAAAGAGAAACCTCCCCTTTTACAAGGAATGAGTTGGTTTACAAGTGGTGTAATCAAAGAAGGCCTCTAAGTAGGTAAATGATTACAGAAATTAGGCACAAGTGAAAGCCTATACAAGATTTGTGCTAAGCAATACAAGAGATATGTGAATGATGGAAGATGAAGACTTTGTAGCTCTTGATTTGTTGTTGAGGCTTGAGGATTTGAGGAAAATGAGTATTGGAGTTGATTGAGTAGTTCCTCTTTGTTCCTTTAGCTTCTAAGCCTCTATTTATAGTCTCTTGGATGGTTTGTGGACGTTGGTTGGAGCCAAAATAGAAACTAGTTGTTGTATCTCACAGAAACTAGCCGTTAGGGACTTTCTGGTGTAAAGGGATCGATCCTTTTACCAAAGGGATCGATCCTTTTCTTCATTTTAAGCTTCCAGGGCATTCTGCCAAAAAGGAATCGATCCTTTTCTTCTAGAGAGCCATTTTCCTGCACTTTTTGGGTTAGAAATGATGTAGACTTGAATTTAATATAACTCAAAACATTTATGAGCTTTAAAAAATTTTTCTTGACTTTTTCAAATGAAAATATTGTCCAAAAACTTATAAGTAATTTTCTAAACTTATGTTCAATAATTCTTGAGAAAATTACTTAATATTGAAAACCATTTTATAAAGTATTAAGACCCATAAGAATATATCATTAAATCATGGTCTTAATGTTTGATATGAACACTTAAAAATGGATTGAGAAAATCATGTGTGATAAGACAAATTTACAATATGAATTAAAACATTAAAGCTTACTTAAATTTTTGTCATTTCAAAATATATATGGCAATTTAAAGCTAACAGAAACTATGGGAGCCACCTCTAGAATCCTTTGAGAGCTAAGTGCTACACGTGTTCCGATGAGATGGTAGAAAGTATGTGTCGTAAAGGCCAAACCGAGTAAAGACCCGATCTTTGTACCGTATGAGCCACCTCTAGAGAACTCAAGTGACCTACGTGCTACATAGAATCTTCGGAAACTATGGGAGTCACCTCTAGAATCCTTTGAGAGCTAAGTGCTACACGTGTTTTGATGAAATATGAGGAATCATAGGATTATTGTGACAATAAGTAAGTGATTGTGATTTGTGAATGTGATGAATATCAATAGATGAAATAGACGTTATACATAAGACAGAGAATGTGTGTAATCATTGAATTATACTTATATATGCCATAAAAACATGTGCTATTTGAATGTTTGTCTTCTTTCACACTTAACCATACTGATAAAAAGAATGATACATTATGAGTTTAAGAATGGAATGAAAGCATAAATAAGCTTATGAAATCTGTGTACGTACGAATTGGTAGCAAACCTTGATATAATGCATACATGCCATTTTATAAAACTCATGCATGTATGGTCGTGTTTTACGATATGAGCCTAGTATGTACTTATTTAAACTACTTATTGAGCCGTAGATTTTCTCACCCCTTAAATTTAAACATCTACAGATCTTACGAGTTGATAGCCGGCTTAGGCTTCGTATAGGCTCTCGAGAATTGTACCTAGTAGTGGTACTTGTCTGCGTTCTTCGGGCCTAGCTTTTGCATTTTTTGAGGTATACTATTTGTATATCAGTTTGATAGTGTTAGCTTTAAATTGACATATATATTTTGAAATGACAAAAACTTAAGTAAGCCTTAATGCTTTAATTCATATTGTAAATTTGCCTTATCACACATGATTTTCTCAATACATTTCAAGTGATCATATCAAACATTAAGACCATGATTTAATAATGCATACTCTTATTGGTCTTAATACTTTGTAAATGTTTTGAATATTTTAGAAAATCACTTGATGAATTTTTAGATCATGTTTTCATTTGAGAAAGTCAAGAAAAACTCCCACAAAAATGCCAAAATGTTTTGGGTTGGATTAGGATCAAAGACCACATCATTTCTAACTCAAAAAGTGCAAGAAATCACCTTCTGGAGAGAAGGGATCGATCCCTAAGGGAAGGGATCGATCCCCTTTTGGCAGTAAGCTCCCAAACGGCTAGAAAAGGTCCCTGAAGCCCAGAATCAAGATTCTGGACAAAAGGGATCGATCCCCTATGGAAAGGGATCGATCCCTTTGCCCGAAAATAGCCTATAACGGCTAGTTTTGTGAGATACAACGGTTATATTCGATTTTGGCTCCACCCAACGTTCACAAACCATCCAAGGGACTATAAATAGAGGCTTAGAAGCTAAAGGAAGCAAGAGGAACAACCAAGCAACATCTTTCATCATCTTATTCATCTTCCTCAAGCCTCAACATCAATTCAAGAGATAAAGAGTCTTCATCTTCTATCATTCATCTATTTCTTGTATTGCTTAGCACAAACTTTGTATAGGCTTTTCATTGTGCTTAAATTCTGTAATCATTTACCTACCTAGAGGCCTCTCTTGATTACATTATTTGTAACCCACCATTCCTTGTAAAAAGGGGAGGTTTCTCTTAAGCCTTGAAAAAGAGGGAGGTTACTCTTTAGCCTAAGAAAAAGAGAGAAGTTTCTCTTGAGCCTAGAAAAAGAGGGAGGTTACTCTTGAGCCTTGAAAAGAGGGATTGTAATCACAAATTCAAGATAGTGGATTTGGAGAAAATCCTTGGGAGCATCTCAAGGTAGAGGACGTAGGCAAGGTTACCGAACCTCTATAAATCGATTGTGTAAATCTCTCTTTCCCTACTCTCTTTAATTAATTGCAATTATATTGTGTTTATTGCATTGAACTTGGATTGCATGCTTGCCTAGCGTAGAGAACTTAGAAATTATTAATATAGGCTAGAGAATTTAGAGAAACCGAAAAACGAGCTTATAGTTAGTTAAAAACCGATTCACCCCCTCTCTCGGTATCGCCTATAGAGCCAACAGATAGTTATATGTACTTTAATTTCACAGTACTAAGAAAGTATATGGGATGTAGCTTTGGATCGCGCTAGATTATTATGTGAGTCTAGGTGATTTTCGAGTTCAATCCGAGTTCAGATGTACATTTTGAATGATGTATAAACTGTTAGATGTGGGCTTATTAATGGTTAATTCTTGAGATGCATGATTGTGTGAATTGTGAAAAACAACAGCTGCCTATATTGTGAAGATTAAATATGTGTTTTAATGTAGGAAATTTTACCTAGGGAAATTGATAAAATACAAATGGGAGGTTTTTGACCAACTTCTTTTGGGAATAGTAAAATAAGGCTAAAATCATCAAAAAAATCATCTTGAGAAATGTGACATAGCTCGAGAAATAATATTAGTAAGATAGGATTTGATTTAGATACAACACTAACACCGAATACAAACCGTAAGTAGAAAAAGAAATATTTGGTTCGTAATTTTCATAAGCAATAAAGTAAGTGTTAAGTGGACGTCATTGGCCTTCGGGTCGTGACATCTTCTCTTTGGTTCTCTTGAGAACTCTTGAACTTATCAAGGTCTTCTTTGCGGCGTTCTTCTACCTTCCACCAATTCATGCCATAGATTCTTGCTTTTTTAAGCAACGGGCCTTGGTCCAATACCATAGGTTCTTATGTTTCTACACAATGGGTCTTGGTTTTACCTTTAATTCTTTGTTTAATCTGCTACGTTCTTGACTTGTTCTTATTTTTTTTTCCATGTGCTCTTCATGTTCTTCATTGAACCTTATCTTCTTTCAGTGAGGTTCATATCAGCTAAGCTTTTCCTCTTGATCGATAAAAATGAGACATTGTTAAAGGTTTCATCCTTGAGACTACAAATACAAAAGGGTAAGTTTTCTCATTGAGACTGTGAAAAAGAAGATCTATAAAGGTTATCTTTAAGCTTTGGGAAAAATGAATGCTTGAGCCTACAAAAGGAAAAAGTCTATTATAAACCATTTTCGGTAGTGGATTTGGTGGAAATCCTTAAGGGGTGCTTAAAGTAGAAGAAGTAGGCAAAGATGTTGGATCTCTATAAATCCCTTATGCACATTTTCGATTCCCTACACTCTTACTTTATTTGTTGCATATTTATCTTGCTTCTTTGACTCTATTGAAATAAAATAGGTAGTATAGAAAGTCTTAGAGTTAGAAAGCAAAATTTAGAAATAGACTCAAAACCGATTTACCGGCTCTCTTTCTGTCACACTCCAATTCACTAAAATATGAACTAACTTTTTTCTTTCATTACATTGAGTTAGGTTGTGTGCATTGTCACATTTACCAATTTAAGCTTAAAATTACTTAGCTTACATTGTTAATCAACATTATACAGGTCCCATTTCAGTTTCATTAAACATGACCATCATATTTACAAGTTTACACTATTCAATAAAACTATAATTAACATTAAGTACCTTCCGATATTACATCCCAATGTACTAAATAAACATACGATATAGTACTGTACACATGCTGTTTGAATACAAAAATACTATACATAAGTATGCCTCCGAGGTAAAACCAACTGTCTCAAAAGGAATACTCCAAAGGTCCACTTGATTCTGTATCAACTTACTTCAAATAATACAAAATCAATGAAAATATTTCATTCAATAAACACTCGGACATTAAACGATAATGGATAACTTGAAGGAAGGAATTACTATAATCAGTTAGGGATACCAAATTGAGTATGGATGGATGCTTTCAAGCACCTCACTTGTCTTACTCCCTAGGTTCGACTATAGGGTGCTATGAAAAGTTTACCAAGAAGCATTTCATAGGCGTTTCAATACCGATAACAAAACGATCTTAAGGTCCTAAGACTAATGTCAGAATCAATTCGTGTAGATCAGACATTTAATTTCAAAATCAATAAACTTTCATTTCAAAATTAATAAGTAGTACGAACGATATGATTTCAGATTCAATATCAGAACATTTCAAAAAGAACAGTATCAAAACCAATATCAAATTCAATCATTTGGAAACAGTGTCAAAAACCAATATCGGATTCAATAGTTCAAATTCAATATAAAAACCTATATTAGATTAAGAATTAATACATTTCAAATACGTTTCAGTGCTTCAAATTCACTGTCAAACCAATATCAAATTCAATCATTCAGAATCAATGTCAAAATCAATATCAAGTTCAGAATCAAAATCATTCAGAATCAGAGTCGATACAACAGAGACATGGCAACATCCCATCCTGAGTCAAATCATGCAAAGATCCCACGTAGGGAATAAATCAGAATAAGAGGACATAGAGCCATAGTCATAAAAGAGCTTACAATGTACATTGACTAGGTGACAACTACGGATGCTGATGATCGAGTTAGAGTAAAAAAACATTTAGGGCCAAAACCAGAACTAGAGCCAAATAGCATGATTACCGCTAGGGTAATGTAGGGAGCCAGCAATCTCAAAATAGTTCATAAACATTTCGAAATCAGGTAGTTCATAAAATAGTCTCAAAACAGTTCATAAATAGTCGGAGTCATTTATAATAATTAATTCGATTCAAAACCTTTCATTCAGACATTTCATAAACCTTTGGAATCAATAAGTTACGTTCAAAACAATAACATTCGGTAAAAGCATATATGATATAAAATATTCTCAGAGTCATAAACAATGCTCAAAAAATTGTATTTATGTATAAGAATAATGCTGAAACATATCGGTTTCCTGAAAAACATTAATTCAATTTTAAACCTTTTCAAAACAGAGCTACAAATTCATGCAAACTAACGTGCATAATGTCACTCAAACAAATCCTTACTTTTCTAATCCTCTCCTACACCAATTGGTTTTCAATAACAGTTTTCGATCTATGAATTCATTTTATGAAATTTCAGCAGCATAATAGTATAATCTATCCTAGCCCTTTTACAAGTCAAGCACAGTTCAAATACCCAAAGCTAATTGATTTTTACACAGTCACAATATTTCAATCTTAAAATCTCAATCATTTCAAAGCCACAGACAATTAAAAATCCAACTTTAGAAACCTCAATCAATCAAAAACATAAATTCTTCTTTCAAACCATAAACGAACAATGTTATTATTTTCCATAAAACTAGAATCATTTAAATTAGACCATGATATCACCTACGTCTTCCATATATGTCCCTTACCAATCCAAATCATAATGTAGTTCATATGGTTAAAACAATAGCAAAAGCATAAGTAAGCGAGCATATATTTGCTTACTCTTCCAACACCCCTCACTTACTTCGGAGCTGCAGAATACAATTCAAACACAGTCAAACTTCAGTACTTCAGTTATAAAGATTACATAACTCTTTAATATCTATCATATTTTATAATACAACGACAAAACTGGTCTACTTTCTATCGGTATCTATAACTGCAAATAGTGTCAAAACATTTCTTTTTTCGATTCTGACTTCACCAATAATCTTATGCCCATTTATACAGTATTCTATAACCATTAATCTATCAAATTGAGCATTGTAGCCTTACTAACTCATCTTGGCCAAAAACATAGCATCATCCTACACTAGGTATTTTGCAAATTTAACAACATATTCATACTCCTCATACTGTTTACACCATTTCTACATCAGTTTCACATGAAGCCATGCAACATATACTCACAAACCTTCTTGGCTAAAACTAAAGGAGTGTGATTCAAGTGTTTTTGTTTCAATCTAACACCATACACATGCTTAAACATCGAACAACAATCGTTTGGAATAGACAGAATTAAAAACAAAGCACTCATTCTCTTACCTCCTTAGTGGCCAAAACTTCAAGTTGATTTTTCTCCCATCAAATGGCCATTCCCATGGCTGATTTTTGAGGTTTGTGGTAGAGCTCAATGACAGTAACAACTTTTGTTTCATTTGTTTTTCGATTCGACGCTTGTACACTAGGTTTTTCAAGCTTTCTCTCTCTTTTCCTTTAATGGCCTTCCAACTTATGGAGGAAGATGAAATTTTTATGGATTTTAAAAATATCTCATGGCAAAATGATCATTTTGCCCCTTAAAAAATTTAAAAACTTCCTTTATGTCCCATCTACTTCAATATTCAATTACATATTCAGTTTAATTTAAACTATTTTTATTTCAATGCCAAATATATCTATTTGACATAATTTAGTCAAAATATTAACTTTTAACGAGGTTTGACTAGTCAAATTGGTAAAATTATCATAATACTCCTACTGCACATTAGCGTTATTTTCAGCATTTTCATGTGATTCAGTCTACAGGTTAGAATCACATAATACTTCTTTACACAAGGGTTTGACTATAACTGTTTGTAGGTCAAAAGTCAAATCAAGTTGACCATTATTCAAAAATATTTTTCTGGCTTATGAACAGAGTCGTCATTCTCAAATTTGCTGCACACTTCCCATGACCTATGCAAACAAAGAAATTTTAAGATGCAAATTCTTTTAATCTTAATATTTCACTCCAAATATCATTACTTTGGGGTCTCATTTCAATCTAAAGTCCTTTTGGGGCCCACATTGGGTACTTTCCGATCATTACCAAACAAACCTACTGTTTAGAAATCTTAACAATCAACTCTCACTTTTTGATTTCTACACTCTTTAACTTATGAAATATATTAGAAAATTGTGATTCTCACATTCTCAATTTGTTTGTGAGCTAACAGATTAACTGAACCAAATGTGGGAAACTAATTTATTCGAGATTGTGCTAAGTAATCTTGTTAGGAAAAAACTAGACTACTAAGGGGATGTTTGGCTCGCGAAAAATTAAATTACCTTTGGAAATTTGATTATGGCCAAAATGTTGTACATTTGGGAATCTTTGGAATATTAGGTTTCTACATTTGGTTTGATTGGAAGAAAAAAATAAGTTTTTTGTGTTTGGTTGAGGGAATGTAAGATTACCTAATTATATATTTTACTGTACTGTCTTTATATATTAGTAATTGTGTCAAGTGAATAAGTCATGACAAAAATTTATATTTAAATTACTTATTTATTTAACATATTAAATTATTTAGTATTAATTATGTAATTTATTAAGTTTAACATGTAAATAATATTTAAAAAATTATACTTAAACATTTTTTTTTATCATTTATGTTGAATCAAATTTAAATATAATTGTTATTAGAACTTTTCAATATAGAAGAAAATCATGTATAATTGTTTATGTATTTAACATGTAATTACTTATTTATTTAACATGAAATTGTTTGTTTGTTTAACCTGTAAATTATATATTAATTTATTTGACATTTAAATTATTTATATATTTGTCTAACATGTATATTGTTTGTTTATTTAACATGTAAATTATATATTAATTTACTTAGCATTTAAATTATTTATTTATTTAACATATAAATTGCTTATTTATATTCTTTAGTATGGAAATTATTTATTTATTTAACATGTAAATAATATTTAAATAATATTTAATGGTTGGGTTGAAAATATTGCTCAAGAGTGTAAGAGAGATGTAAGATTGTGAAATAATAAAACACCTTTATTGTAATTCTAAGTGACTAAAAAGGATAATGTGGTCCAAAAACATAATTAATTGAGGACAAAATGGAAAAAAATTATTTTTCCCAAGAATTCCAAAATACCTCAGGAGATAAAGGTTATTTGATTCTCCTTTATTTTTCTCCCTTTTTGGTACTACTGGGAATATTAGATTACTGATATGGGAAAAATATGATAACCAAACAAAGTATTACGAAAAAAAATTACTAGCTGGAATCTAAAATTCATTGAACTAAATGCCCCTTAAATGTAATTTTACTTCACCCAAACCAAACGCTTCATGAATCTAAAATTACTCACTTCTTATATTCCATTAAAAAACTTGTTTTTAATGATTCTATTTTAGCTTCTAATTTTAATTTTATAGAGACAATATATGGCCAAATAAGTTATAAATCTTAACTAAATCAACAAAACTAAGATTGTTTTTTCAATATTGATAATTGTATTGTCATTGATCTAAAAAGAGTTTCTCAATATTATATATATTCTCCTACTCTTCTTTTTACCTCAATATATAACTTAAAGAAGAAAAATGGAAAAATTAAATTTGTGAATTTTTTATTAAAAATAATCAAATAAATATTTAAAATAAAATTTCACATTAATAGATTAAAAATTTGTATTGTATACATCAAGCGTATAAACTTTGAAAAAGATTGTTTGTATTTATAAGTAATATTATTAATGTTTATGATAAAAACTTCTTATAATTCAATAAGAAACATTATCTCATACATAATTGTAAAGTTTTTAAACTTCAACGTTAGAACATTGCTATATACCCTTTCAAAATCATCATCATTATTAGAGTCTTTTTCCTAATAGTTTAGAATAGATTATATGAACCAATATATAAACTCATGTTAACTTGTCAATATGAATTTTTTTTCCACTCATTCTTATCCAAGACAAAGTGTTATTCTAATTCTTATGCCACTATATCTTTTCAAATGATTTCTTTCTAAGTATATTTCCACCTTCCCTTAACCTTGACTCTTTATTCATCATTCATAGCCCCTACTTCCAATTGGAGAATCCACAGGTCTACATCGTATGTGTTCAAATTAACTTAAACAACTTTCACTCATCTTTTCTTCAATAGGTACCTCCAACCTTCTTATGAATGTCTTCATTTCTCACATTATCCTTTCTCGTATATATGCACATCCACTACAACATTCGCATTTCTGCTACACTCATATTTTGTTTATGCGGTCTCTTCGTCATCCAACATTCACTATTATATAGCAATATTGGTTTAACAATTGTCTTGTAGAACTTGCCTTTCAACCATATGGAAATTCATTTATCGCACAATACATATGTAATGCTTCTCAACTTTGTTCTAGCTAGCCTAGATTTTATGGGTCACATTGCTATCAATTTCTCCATTCATTTGTATGCTAAAACCTAAATATTAGAAATGAACCCACTTAGGTATCGCCATCCCATTTAACGTTACTATGTTTTGATCTTCCTCTTTTTTTAAACTAAATTTAAATTCCATGTATTCAATCTTCACTTTGGTTAGTTTGAACCCTTTTGATTCTAGCATTTGTCTTTACAATCCCAACTTTGTATTCTAGTCTTAGAGCACAAAACAGTATCATCTACAAACATCATAAACCCAAACACCTTATCTTATACAGATTTTGTTAGTTCATCCATTACTACAATAAACAAGAATAGAGAGCTGACCTTTGATGTACTCTCATTATAATAGAAAATTCTCTTGTTTGCCCTTAACAAGTTCTCACGTGTCTTTATATCTCCATACATGTCTTTAATTAGTTCAATGTATTTCACAAGTGTTCTTTTCTTCATTAAGAACCATCATAGCAATTTCTTAGGCATTTTATCATATGATTTCTCTAGGTCTATAAAAAGCATATAAAGATCTTTACCTTGCAGTTGAGAATGCTCCACAAGTTGTCTAAGCAAGAGTATCGCCATTATAGTTGATTGGCCAAGTATAAAACCAAATTGATTTTTTGATATCTCTATGGTCTTCCTTAATATTCGTTCTATCACTCTCTTCTATAGTTTTATCATGTGACTCATTAGTTTTATGCCTTGGTAGTTGGAACAACTTTGAACAACTCCGTTATTCTTATAATGATGTATCAAGACACTCTTCCTCCTTTCCTCAGGCAACTTATTAGTATTCTAAATCTTGTTAAATATATCTATAAGCCACCTAACTCCTATACCTACTTAAGGGCTAAGCTACTCGCCTAAGCCCAAAGGCTCGCTCAATATTTTGTCAGGTTTGGGCAAAAATATCATATGCAATTAACAGCCTTAGGCAAAATTTGCTGGTTGTGCCAAGCTTGGGCTTTTATATTAGTTATTATTATATAGCCTAGGCCTGACCCGAACCCGGCTTAGCTCAGTTCATGATCAGGTCTATTAACTTCTATCTCTCTAAGACATTTTCAAGTTTTAATTAAAATGTCATCAGACCCAACAGCTTTCACTGTCTTCATCGTCTTTAATACCTTTTTTATCCTTATATTTTCGATTCTATGCATAAAGTATCGATTCAGATCCTCGAGAAATATCGAGTTACTATCCAAAATTTGACTTTGTCCATTATTTAATAATTTGTTGAAATAATGATAATTGTAAAATCTAAAACTCCAATTATAGTGTCTAAATAACAAACTCCTCCAATAATTAATAATCGAATTTTGTTTAAAGATAATATTTTTACTTAATATTTTACATGTTATTAATTTTTTGATTGAACTCTATTAATCAGCAATTTTATTCAAAATTAGTTTTATTTTAACAATTTTTAATAAATAACTATACAAACGTGATTTAAACAACTTTATCTGATTTATGCCTTTTGTCAGAATTCTTTTGTGTCATTTTTCATAATGTGAAGCACTAAACATTATCTTAAGTATGTTGATCGAGTTCGCCAAGCCTATTTCCACCAAGTATTAGTCATGACTCATAAGGGGCAATTCTACAATAAGTTTATAAAATTTGATTTTATTAAAAAGCCAGTGAATAATAGTTTTTAGATTAGCAATATTTAGTCTAGACTATTGATTAAATTTTAAAGATAAAAAAAGCTTAAACTTGACAATATGTTAAACTAGTTTTTCAAATTATCCTATGTATTAAACATTAATAAAATAATATAATACTATATTACTAATATAACCTTCCTATTTAATATTCCTATAATTTACACAACTTTATATTTTTTTTTCTTATTAACAAAACCCTTTAATCTAATTTTTCTTTTATGGACTCAGAAACGCTTCCATATTAATATTTTTTTAATGATTAAACATAAGATTTTGTGTATTTGTCCATATAAATTTCCTACAATGTTCACATAATGCAAGTTGATAAATTGGTATAGGACTTAATTGAGACTTTTTCTAAGTCGGTCGTTTTAAGAAAAAGGAAGCATTTTTTATTTCATCTTTCTATTTTTTAGTTAAATTTGAATTTATCACTATCATTTACCGTTGATAGGGTGAAAATTTTATTAAAAATGGTAATATTACGTAAATAATTAATTTATAACAAAGTATTCTTTTAACATTTGGTTATTTTTGAACAAAATTACACATCTTTTAAAAAAATTGAAAATTTATAACCACAAAAAAGAGTGATATATTTAAACTTATGTCAACTTTCTTTTTCTTTTTAGTCCACGTCAACGAAGAATCAACTGAAAATCATTAAAAAAATAAAATAAGAATGGTTAGACTTTGAACCTTAATTTGTCAGTCAAAGGAATTGAACGCCCGTACTTATAAAGAAAAAAAGAAGCACCATAAGCAATGCATAACATCACTAATTAATCGTTAATTTTAATTCCACCATCTAATTATAAAAAAAAAAGAAGTAAACGTGGAGGCTTAGGAAACATAGACTTATTCTTTTCTCAGTGGTCAAAGTCAGAGCTCCACGGAGGCGACGATCATGGATGGCTGCAGTCAAAGAAGTCCTCCTTTCTGTTCTTATTCAACTTCACCATTCAATAAAATCACAAAAAGAAAACCTTCCCTTGCCCAGTCTGCCCTCGAGAATTTTCAAAGCAACCAAAAAAAGATTTAAGCATTGAACATTACAATGGCTGTTAGTGTTACTAAGTCACAGAGTCAAATAAACTGTTTTTATTTCTTTGCATTTCTTTCCCTCAACTCTCTCCTTCTCTATGTGTCCGGTTGAATAACCCTTTCTTCTCTTGCTTAACCTCCAAGGATTGCTTTTGAATTGGTAAGAAACTTCCATACACTTATTTCTTATTCTTTTTCCTTATCCTACCTAGCTTATTCTTCCGTACAATTTTCATTTTCTTCTTCTTTGTTCACACTCGTTTCTGATGATCCAACTCTCTTGTCAACTTCGCACTGCTTTTCTCGGTTTCAAACTCCGGGGCTGTTTAGGGGTTTATGCCATACTTCTTTTCTGAAAGCAGCTTTCACTTGGGTTGCGTCTGTTCCGGTATCAAATTCTAAAGAAGTTTCGATTTTGGATAAAGAAGCTCGCGTACGGTGCTTTGGCTACAGAATTCTTGAGATCAGAGAATCAAGGTTTTGAAGAGTTTAAACGAAATGGATGGATCGGAGGGAAGTTGCAACGCGCCGCCGCCTTTTCTTACCAAGACATATGAGATGGTGGATGATCCAATGACCAACTCCTTGGTGTGTTGGAGTGAAACTGGTTACAGTTTCATTGTATGGAATCCACCAGATTTTTCAAGAGATTTGCTGCCGAGCTATTTCAAGCACAATAACTTCTCAAGTTTTGTCCGGCAGCTGAATACTTACGTAATTTTTCTGTACTTCGGCAATTTACTTCTAATCCTCTTCTTGTTAGTGCTTCCCCTGTATTTTGGTGGCTTTCAATGCTCAATTTGGTTGACACTTGCTGTTTTTGTTTGATCAGGGATTCAGGAAGATTGATCCTGATCAATGGGAATTTGCCAACGAGGAATTCATCAGGGGACAGAAACATCTTCTGAAGAATATTCACAGACGCAAGCCAATTCATAGCCATTCCTTGACTCACCAAGCCAACTCTGGCGTCCCTTTAACTGAGATAGAAAAGAAGGAATTTGAAGCAGAAATTAAGAGGTTGAGAAACGAAAAGAGCCGGCTTCAATCGCAGCTCCAGAGGCACCAGAAAGAGAATCAGGAATGTCAGTCTGAAATAAGGCTGTTATCCGAGCGCTTTCAGAACATGGAAGACCGACAGAGACGGATGATGGTCTTCTTGCCTCAACTCATACACAAACCCCATTTTCTGTCCATGTTCAAGCAAAAGTCGGAATTCCATACCAAAAAGAGAAAGTTACTGAACTCCAATGACTTCAATGATGAATTTAACGGAGAAGAACATCACAGTTTGGCTTCTCAGAATGCAAAGCTTGGAGCATCTTCTGCTCCTAGATTGAGTTTGAAACAGATTGAGGAGTTGGAATCATCTATAAAGTCTTGGGAAACATTGGTTTACGGAATTGGAGAAACTATGGGTGAAGAAGTGTGTGATTTTGGTATTCCATCACGGACTTCGTCAATTGTTGTTACTGAAATGCAGACATCTTCCGGAGACTATGACATCGATGGTGAACTTTGCTCACCATCATCGCATCCATGCTCTCCTTATTCAACAGATATCAATTCATCTCCTGAGCGGGCTGTGTCTGTATACCATGCTGACAGTCCTCCTATACCATCGTTTCACCAAATAGTCAATCTTAAGCCAAAATCTCCCGTAATTGGTGTAAACTCAAAGCATGCTAGTCCTCCAGAGACTGATCAGGCCTCACCAAAACAGGTGAATGATGTCTTCTGGGAACAGTTCCTGACAGAAGTTCCGAACACATCAGATGCGCAAGTGATCCAGTCAAACCCCAGGATAACAAGTGGAAGAATAAGTGATAGCAAGCCAACTGATGACCAAAGTTATTGGTGGAAAACAAGCAGTGTGGAATTCCTCACAGAGCACATGGAACACCTTTCTCCAGCCGAAACAAATGCAATGCATTGAACTTTGCTTGATCCCTGTAGTTGAAGTGCACACATAAGATGCATGCTGTTAGTCAGAGCTGTATTAGCTATGTTTATTAAATTTTGCAGTCATATGATACGATGTAAAGATATTAGGTTATAGGAGTGTTATCTTTTTGGTGTACGTTTATCTATGTTAGTTTTTCTTAGTTATTTAGCAACAA
This sequence comes from Heritiera fomes, assembly GCA_032173925.1. Taxonomy (NCBI): domain Eukaryota; kingdom Viridiplantae; phylum Streptophyta; class Magnoliopsida; order Malvales; family Malvaceae; genus Heritiera; species Heritiera fomes. The sequence goes on from JAPDPM010000017.1 coordinate 2,640,863, forward strand.
TTTTCACTTTGTATTCGGGATTTTCCTTTCCTTTATGAATTTTGTTCTTAGTTTTGATGTAGCTCTATAATGTGAGGTACTTTTAACTGAAAATATTGTCATCATGGAGTGATATTGAAAAAATATACGCATAAAGATCGCACTTAAAGATATAATAGAATGATTCATTTACACTAATACAAAATAATGAGTTTTGCACTTTCTTTTATTATCAGATCCAAATTAAATTTACGCCAAGATTCTCCAATTTTTTCACTCATTATGTTCTATCTAAGTTTCTACATCTATTTCTAGCTAGATATAAACAAATCAAGTTATTTGAGCTCGATTTAATGATTACTTAAATTTGATTCATTGATTTTCAAACTCGAGTTATTTGAATAACAAGTTGAGCAGAGTTCAAATTTTTTAATACTCGACTAAAGTTGTTGGCTCTATAGGCTATACTGAGAGGGGGGGTGAATCGGTTTTTCGCTAACTTTAAGTTCTTTTTTCGATTCTTGTAAATTCTCTAGCTTATATTGATATTTTCTAAGTTCTCTAGACTACTCAATTATGCAATATAGATTCAATACAATAAATACAAATATAATTGCAAATAAGTAAAGAGAGTAAGGATAGAGAAATTTACGCAAGTGATTTATAGAGGTTCGGCAACCTTGCCTACGTCCTCTACCTTGAGACGCTCCCAAGGATTTTCTCCAAATCCACTATCTTGAATTTGTGATTACAATCCCTCTTTTTCATAGGCTCAAGAGAAACCTCCCTCTTTTTCTAGGCTCAAGAGAAACCTCCCTCTTTTTCTAAGGCTCAAGAGAAACCTCCCCTTTACAAGGAATGATGAGTTATAAATAATGTAATCAAAGAAGGGCCTCTAGATAGGCAAGTGATTACAGAAATTAGGCACAAAGAAAAGTCTATACAAGATTTGTGCTAAGCAATACAAGAGATATGTCAAGATTTGTGCTAAGCAATACGAGAGATATGTGAATGATGGAAAATGAAGACTTTGTAGCTCTTGATTTGTTGTTTGAGGCTTGAGGATTTGAGGAATATGTGTTATGGAGTTGCTGAGTAGTTCCTCTTGGTTGCTTCAGCTTCTAAGTCTCTATTTATAGTCCCTTGGATGGTTTGTGGACGTTGGTTGGAGCCAAAACCGAAACTAGCCGTTGGAGACTTTCTGATTTACAGGGATCGATCCTTTTACCAAAGGGATCGATCCTTTTCTTCATTTTAAGCTTCCAGGGCATTCTGCCAAAAAGGGATCGATCCCTTTCCTTAGGGGATCGATCCCATGCTTCCAGAATGAGTTTTTCCTGCACTTTTGGGTTAGAAATGATATGGCTTTTGATTTTAATTCAACCCAAAACATTTATAAGCTTTAAGGGAGTTTTTCTTGACTTTCTCAAATGAAAATATTGTCCAAAAACTTATAAATAATTTTCTAAACTTATGTTTAATAATTCTTGAGAAAATTACTTAATATTGAAAAGCATTTTATAAAGTATTAAGACCCATAAGAATATATCATTAAATCATGGTCTTAATGTTTGATATGAACACTTAAAAATGGATTGAGAAAATCCTGTGTGATAAGGCAAATTTATAATATGAATTAAAACATTAAAGCTTACTTAAGTTTTTGTCATTTCAAAATATATATGGCAATTTAAAGCTAACAATCTCCCCCTTTTTGATATGACAAAACTTAATGTAAATTTGCTTTCAAAATTCTTTCATAAAATACTCCCCCTTAAATAAAGTAGGATTTTATAAAGCTCCCCCTTAATATAAGCATGGGTTTTGAAAATGAATTTTCAAACTATTTCTCTCATTATCTCTCCCCCTTAATATCTCTCCCTTTTAATATCTATCTCTCCCCTTTTTGTCATAGCAAAAAGAAGGAAAAATAATTAAAAATATGCTCCCCCTAAAATCATGGCTATGTGAGAAGAGATAAATATGCTCCATCCAACAAGAAACATGTTAGTACATGGGACTCATAGCACAAATAAATAAGTCAATTGTTCATAAAGAGTATGAAATATTCATGCAAAGAACATGACTTATGATCCTATATCAATTGTTTATAAATAATTTTGCAAGAAGTTCACAATTGGTAATTAATGAAGCAAGTTGTGAATAAATATCTACTAAAGTCTATGACTTGCTCATTCAATCCTATTAAGCACCTAAGTATATCAATTGTTCTTTCTAAAGTCCAACTAAGGTGCATTGTAATACATCATGATTATGAGCTGAAATTATATAACATATTATATGCATGTGCTCATAAATCATTCTCAAGAAATATTGTGTCTAGAATTAAATCATACATCAATTAATCACAAATTCTAGCACAAAAGTGTTTGATGCAAAAGTGTCTTATATGAATTCTTCTCTATTTGTCATTTCAATCTAAAGAGTATGAGAAGAACTGTCAATTTAAAGCTCATACTAATTGGTAATTTAGTTTTGGCTTACCAATTGTTGAAAATATGGTTGCCAATGATACTAATTGTTATTTCAATCTAAATGCCAATTGTTACTAATGGTTGACTTAGGCCTTTTCCATGAATCCAATATTTGTGTAGTGTGTTCATGTCAAGAGAAAAAAAATCATTCTAAACGTGCAAGAACACAATCACACATCATCAAATATGCATATGGATCAATTAAACATTAGCACACTATCATAAAGTATTAATCCATATTCATATTCACAAATTTATACCATATGGAAGATAAAAAAAAATCAAGGTATTCAAGCAAACACATTTTCTTCCATTGTTTTAAGCACAAAAATCCTATGCTCATTTTCCAATTCAAGTCCTTAACCAATTATGAGCAAGGAAAGATTCAAATAATAAATGCATGGATATTAATCAAGGTACATTTGTTCAAGTTTGCATTTATCTTTGAAAGTTAATGTTGTCATTAAAGCCCAAGTTCTTTAATAATTTGGCCATAAGAGAAATTTAAGTTCATGGATGATAAAGTTTCATGCATTTCAACATTTAGGATTCATTTATCATCACAAATTATAGGCCAATGACCATTACTAATTGTTGAATTTACATTTGAAATCAATCCACTAGATGTATAATTATCATGAAACCTAGTGTGGAATTGATAAGTCAAGCTAAGAGACATAATCCTATAAGCATACTTGACTAAGATGAACAAAAAGGTATGATCAATAGTTATTATGCACAAGTTCATCAAATTCTTAAATTACACACAAATCAATGAAATAATTCTCAAAATTAAGTTTAAGCATTCATTGAAAATATATTTCAAGATTATTTCAAGATTTATTCAATTCCTGACCATCTTCAATGAGAAAACTATTTTTACACTTGTGAGATCAAGAAAAATGATATTGATTGTTGAAAGTGATACCATTTTTTGGAAATGATAGAAATTGATGAAGTTGAGGCATGATATCAATCAAAAATGGATTTTCACAGTTTAAAGATCATCAAAAAGAAGTTAAAACAATGAATTTTAAGTTGAGAAGAAAGAAGACATCAAGAGAATTAAGAAAACTTCTCAACTAAGGCTTAAAAATGCAGAAAAGGGCATAGATTGCCTAGAGGGATCGATCCTATGAGGAAAGGGATCAATCCCTAAACTCCAGAATCAAGTTTCCAGCATGTTTTTCCAAGGGGATTGACCCTGTATGTAGAGGGATCGATCCCTCATTTTGGTTCTGCATATTTTTGACAGAAAATCCAACTTGTGAGGTGCCAAAACTTCGTTTTTGAGTATTTTAAGTCCAAGTAAAGGTTTAAACATTTGTAAAACATGATTTTGGACTTGTATGAATGAAAAACATGAATGAAAAACCATTTTACAAAAGATTTTGCAATTTTGGAAGAATTTACATAATAAAATGCATTTTTGGCCTCAAAGGATGTCATTTTGAGAGTTAAGCACATTTTGACAAAACCAAAGCATTAGAAACCACAAATATGCCAAAACAAACTTGTTCACATAGGTTTTAAGCACAAATATCATTAAAGCATACATCTTGTGAACAACATGCCATGATTTCCAACATACAAGTTTTTCATTATTGCTCATAACATAGCATTTTGCATATATGACATATTTGGCAATTTGAGGCAAGTAAATACATTATCAACACATAGAAGACTTGCTCAAAATGCAGAAATCCAATAATCATTTCAAAATCATAAATCATGGTTTTCATTCAATGCATCATGAATTGTCCATCAAACACTCAACAATCATTCATCATGCCTTTTGCTCATTCACAATGCATCATTAATCATTAACCAATTTTCTCATCAAGGCATAACTAATCAAATAAAAAATTTAAGGAGTAAGGAATTAAGCTTACAAAGCTCCTTTGCTTGAGAGTGCTTTGCCTTGATGTGTTGGATCCACCATTAGCCATTCTTTGAGAAATTGTTGTCACCTTGCTAAGGATGGATTTCCAAGCTCTCCCTTTTTCTCATTAGCACAAGCAAACTCCATGAGGATGTGTTGAGCATTTAAACTCCATTTTTCCATTGTATTCCCATGCTCTAACACTCCTACAACAAACAAATTTATGCATGCTTTGGTACCCAAATTTTCTTGGGTCCATGAGAGTTAGTGCAAACAATTTTTGATCCTTTTGGGATCCATTTCAAACTCAATTCATCATTATTTATTGCATGCTTTGGCACCCACATTTTTCTAACCACTCTTCCTCTAAATGTGGTTTTTCTATATGTGCATGCTTGTGAAGAGTATCTTATTCTATTGCATAGTGAGCATGTAAGAGATAGATCATGCATAATATTTTTTTTCTCACAAGGAAATTCTTTAGATGAGTTTCTTTTTGTATTGCATTATATCCTAACCCATCTTTGTCAAAGAAAGCTCTTTGGTTCTCTAACATGTGATCTAGCTTTTGTTGACTCATATAAAACCTAGAAAATGAGTTATGCAGATTTAAGTTCTTTTTATTCAACTCATTTATTTCTAAGTTAGCCTCTTCTAATTTCTTTTCAAATTCTAGCTTAGCATTTATCAAGGCTTCATTTTTCTATTTTTAATTTAGCAATGATTTTATTATATTTGGAGTTCATGCATTGAAATTCATTTGCTAAATCATTAAAGGCATTTTGTAGTTCACTAAAGGTATAATCATTATCTTCACTAGAACTACTACTAGCCTCATCATCACTAATAGCCATAAAGCATGAGTAGGCTACCTCTTCATCTACATTTTCCTCATCGGAGCTATCACTATCGCTCCATGCAGCCACAAATGCTTTCTTCCTAGGATTCCTATCCTTTTCCTTCCTAAGTAAGGGGCAATCTAACTTAGTATGACCCGGTTCATTGCATTCATAACATACTAATGGGTCCTTTTCTCTTCTACTTGACTCTCCCCTTTGATGTCTCCTATTACTCTCTCTCTTTCATTCTCATAAATCTATTGAATCTTTTGGCAAACATTGCCATTTCCTTTTCTTCCTCATTTCCACTCTCATCACTATCATCCTCATGAGTGGAAGACTTAAGTGCTACCCCTACTTTTTTTGAAGGCTCTTCATTTCTTTTTAATTTCATTTCATGAGTAAGTAGAGAGCCCATAAGTTCATCTAGAGACAAGGTATTTTGATCTTTAGACTCTTTTATTGCGGTTACCTTTGCCTCCCAAGATTTTGGCAAGCTATTCAAAATTTTCTTAACCATTTCTACATTGGAATACCTCTTGCCTAATGCCTTAAGTCCATTAATTATATCATTAAACCTAGTGAACATTTCGCTAATGGACTCATTTTCTTTCATCTTAAATAGCTCGTAATCATGTGTGAGCATTCCTACTTTGGTCTCTCTAACTTGATTTGTCCCTTCATGTGTGATGGCTAGTTTGTCCCATATTTGTTTAGCATTTTCACATAAGGAGACTCTATTATACTCATTGGGACCTAATGCACAAAAGAGGGTGTGCATAGCCTTGGCATTCAATTGTGCCAATCTCATGTCATTGGTGTCCCACTCATCTTCATTCTTAGGGACATCTTTTCCATCTACTTTCTTTATTGGGATTCTAGGGCCATTAACTATTATTCTCCACACTTCATAGTCATTGGATTGCACAAATAGCATCATCCTAATTTTCCAATAAGAGTAATTCTCACCATTGAAGAGTGGAGGTCTAAATAATGAGTGTCCCTCTTCTCCTAGGGGTCTGCCTACATTCAAGTGAGCCATTTAAGATCGTTTTGCTCGATAGAGGTTAGTCTAAATTAATCTCGAGCCCAAGTTCTGATACCAATTGTTGGCTCTATAGGCTATACCGAGAGGGGGGTGAATCGGTTTTTCGCTAACCTTAAGTTCGTTTTTCGATTCTTGTAAATTCTCTAGCCTATATTGATATTTTCTAAGTTCTCTAGACTACTCAATTATGCAATATAGATTCAATACAATAAACACAAATATAATTGCAAATAAGTAAAGAGAGTAAGGATAGAGAAATTTACGCAAGTGATTTATAGAGGTTCGGCAACCTTGCCTACGTCCTCTACCTTGAGACGCTCCCAAGGATTTTCTCCAAATCCACTATCTTGAATTTGTGATTACAATCCCTCTTTTTCTTAGGCTCAAGAGTAACCTCCCTTTTTTTCTAGGCTCAAGAGAAACCTCCCTCTTTTTCTAGGCTCAATAGAAACCTCCCTCTTTTTCTAAGGCTCAAGAGAAACCTCCCTCTTTTTCTAAGGCTCAAGAGAAACCTCCCCTTTACAAGGAATGATGAGTTATAAATAATGTAATCAAAGAAGGGTCTCTAGATAGGCAAATGATTACAGAAATTAGGCACAAAAAAAAGTCTATACAAGATTTGTGCTAAGCAATACAAGAGATATGTGAATGATGGAAGATGAAGACTTTGTAGCTCTTGATTTGTTGTTTGAGGCTTGAGGATTTGAGGAATATGTGTTATGGAGTTGCTGAGTAGTTCCTCTTGGTTGCTTCAGCTTCTAAGCCTCTATTTATAGTCCCTTGGATGGTTTGTGGACGTTGGTTGAAGCCAAAACCGAAACTAGCCGTTGTCTCTCACAGAAACTAGCCGTTGGGGACATTCTGACTTAAAGGGATCGATCCTTTTACCAAAGGGATCGATCCTTTTCTTCATTTTAAGCTTTTAGGGCATTCTGCCAAAAAGGGATCGATCCCTTTCCTTAGGGGATCGATCCCATGCTTCCAGAATGAGTTTTTCCTGCACTTTTGGGTTAGAAATGATATGGCTTTTGATTTTAATTCAACCCAAAAGATTTATAAGCTTTAAGGGAGTTTTTCTTGATTTTCTCAAATGAAAATATTGTCTAAAAACTTATAAGTAATTTTCTAAACTTATGTTTAATAATTCTTGAGAAAATTACTTAATATTGAAAACCATTTTATAAAGTATTAAGACCCATAAGAATATATCATTAAATCATGGTCTTAATGTTTGATATGAACACTTAAAAATGGATTGAGAAAATCCTGTGTGATAAGGCAAATTTACAATATGAATTAAAACATTAAAGCTTACTTAAGTTTTTGTCATTTCAAAATATATATGGCAATTTAAAGCTAACAAAAGTGACTCGCAAGCCTTATCAAACTTTTTTTCTAATATATATTTAATATTTTATTATTAATTTGCAATTTTATTCTCATAATATGTAACTAAAAAATTGACAAATTGAATCTATCGAATCGAGTTCGAGCGGCTTAAGTATTTTATCATGTCAAGCTCGAGCTTTAAAAATCAATCTTGATTGAGTTCAAGCCTAACTATGAGCATCAAGTTATAGATTCGAACCGAGCACGAACCTGATACTGAATCATATCCACTTGGCTCTATTACACCCTTACTCCCAGCTTTCAACAACTCATTCTATTGGTTTGATTATTTCTCAATATAAAAGTATCATTTCGATTTATCTAGAGAAGATTATGCAAGGAAGATAATTTTTTTATTTGAAATGAACATTCTAGGTATAGAAATTTTGTTTACTGGATCTTTCTATACATGCACATTCTTAAAAATATTTAAAAAAATATTAATGTTTTATGCATAGAAATTTTGTTTATTGGAAACCCATAAAATTTATGAGTAAAAAACAGTAAAAAATCTTAATGAATTTTGGATATAAATATAAATATATATGATAATTATCTAATACACCGTCAGTGAAGTTTTTTTTACTCTCCAAGCAATGTTAGATTAATGACACATAGACCTAATTATAGGCAGGCTCAAGCCGGGTTTGGATTGGGCCTAAACCATATAATAACGGCTTATATGCAAGCCCAAGTCCAACTCAACACGAAAATTTGGGCATGACTTTTATTTCAATCATGTTTTTTATTTTATATTATAAGCTTGAGCCTGGCACGGCCCGCCCGAATATTATTTTATTTATTTATTTAGTATTTTAATTTTTGTTTATTTATTTTTTATTCTTTTATTCTCTTTAAAGTTTAATTTGATTTGTCAAAATTCGCATATCAATTTTCATATTAAATATATATAATCATGTTTATTAATTAATAATGTTTTATTTACATATAATTACAATATACTTAGTAAATATATTTTAACAAAAACTTTAATTTTATTTATATTCGAGTCGGGCTCCGGCTTCGAAAAGTCAAGCCTGGACTCTGTCTTTTTGTTGATCGGGCCTAAAATTTTGCTCAAGCCCGTTAAATACATTCCATATTTTTCTCCAAGCCCAACCAAATATTGAGCAGACCTTTGAGGCTTGGGCGGGTAGCCTGGTCCTTAAGCAGGTTTAATGACATGTGTTATTATTTTAACCCCACTTATGAAGTTAAAAAATTTCTCTAACAGGTATTAGATATATATATATATATATATATATATATATGCAAACTTCTTAGAATATGAATTTGTTAAATAAAAATGAAGAATGGAAAAAATAGTTAGTTTTACCTAGCGGAGAAGACACCAAGTTTTTCTTTGGTAAACAAAGAAAACTAGAATGAGTTGTTGAAAGTGGGAAGATGTAATCGTCAAAGAAAGCGGAAAAAAGAAAGAGACGTACAAGGGGTAGAAGGCCGCTGGGATAGAGCATAATGAGTACGAAACGGAGATTTGACGTTAGCCATACATCTAGTTTCTCTAATGATCACACTATGGTCTGAAATTTATTTATTTTTTGTTGATAAGAGGTATAAAGAGAAAATAAAAAATCAAATTTTAGATCTAATTTTTTTAAGAGGCCTAATAATCATTAAATAAGTCTTTTTTTTGAGGGTCAATCATTAAATAAGTCTTAGTTGTTAAAAATTATTTGACTTTATATGGATATAAATGGATATATATACATATGAATAATAATTTATATTATGATCATTTTAAAATGTAAGTTTTTAGGATCACTAAAGTATTGGCATCTCATATTACTTCTAAAACATGAATTTAGTATCATAAATTTATTCTCATCAAGTTAATTATCATTAACTCACATTAATATACTCAAAAAAAATTAATTCACATTAATTATTAGGATCAAAATAAAAATTGACTTATAAAAAAACATAATAAAAATTAAATATTACCCTGAAAAAATATAGAAAGGAAAACAAACAAACAATTTTGATTAAAAAAAAACTTGTTTTAATCTAAAGGGTTGAAACTAACCTTTAAGGCTACTTTCCAATTAAAAATTATTTTTCAAGAAACTATTAAAAAAATCAAAGAAGAAGATATAAAATTTTTGATAAAAATATTATCCAAAAAAAGTGATAAAATAAAATTTTTTATTAAATTTAGGATAAAAAGATTTATTTTGTATTTGAGAGTGTGTAATACTAATCATATTGTCTTTTAAAATTGATTATGTGTTAGTATTTTATTAATGCCTAAAATCTCATTTTTTAGAATGATCTTAATATAATTTAAACTCATATATATACATATGTATATAGTTGTCCATGGGATCGTTGGAGGAGAGAGAACACAGATTAAATGGAAAAGAAAAGAAAAAAAAACTTGTATGCGTTTGAAATTTATTTGAGAGGATAAGATTCTAAAAATTTTGATCTTCCAAAAGGTTGTAAAATCAAGTTTGAAAAACAAAAATAAGACTAAAGGTTTTGAAAATTAAGGAGAGCTCAAGCAGAGAAAGTTCTCATAATTTTATTTCTTTCGAATTCTCAACGCAGGACTACGAGTTTTACATCTTAATTGAGGATCTTATATAGAGGATTTATTTACATACTGAGACAAAACTAAAATTATTACAATCATTGTGGTCCAAGACCTTTTATTATTACAGAACATTATTAAAGCATGACGCTTTCTATTATTACAATCTACAAAATATTATTGGTCGTGGGCCTTGTGTCATGGGTTTACTATTTAAGCATGCTATGCTCAAACAGTAAACTGGTGACACATAGTGCCACCTTCTATTATTCTTTTTTGACTTTTGTACTTTGATTAGAGGCAAAATGCCAAAAACAATCATCTTCATTATCTTGTCTCAAATCAACAGTGAGTAGAGAATTTATACTCTTATGACTACTTTTTTCAATCTCATCACTATTTTTGGACGAGTCTACGGAGAGAGAATTTATAAATTTTGCAGTCATATATGTTTATCTATGTTAGTTTCTCTCGGTTGTTTAGCAACAATTTTCACTTTGTACTTTGGATTTTCCTATACTTTATCGATTTTGTTCTTATTTTTGACATGGCTATATAATGTGAGGTACTTTTAATTGAAAATATTGTCATCATGGTATGATATGGATAAAAATATACGTATACAGCGAGCACACTGATAGACATAAGAGAAAAATTCATTTATGCTACTATAAAATAATGAGTTTTACACTGTTTTTCTTTTTATTATTAGATCCTAAATAAATCTATGGCTAAGGTTCTCCATTTTTTACTCATTATGTGCTATCTTAGTGTTTGCATCTCTTTCTAGTAAGGGGTGTAAACGAATCAAGCTATTCAAGCTTGATTTGATGATTACTGGAATTTGACTCATTGATTTTTGAGCATAAGTTATCTGAGTAACAACTTGAGCCGAGTTCAAACTTGTTAATTCTTGTTTAGATCAGCTCACAAGCTTAATTGAGGCTTTTTTAATATATATATTTTAATATTTTATTATTAATTTACTATTTGACCCTCATAATATATAGTTAAAATTTGACAATCAAACTTATCGAGTAGAGCTCGAGCATAAAAACCAAGCTTAATCGAACTTATTTTTGAGTCTCAAGTTTTCGAATTAAGCCAACCTTAAGCCTAGTACTGAATCGTATTGACTCAGCTCAGTTACACCTTTACACCTTACTCCCAAGCTTTCAACTCATTCTATTGTTTGATTATTTCTCAATATAAAAGTACATTTCCATTTATCCAGGGAAGATTATGCCATGAAAATAATTTTTTTTATTTGAAATGAACATTCTAGGTATTGAAATTTTGTTTACAAAATCTTTCAATACATCACTTGCTCATTCTTAAAAATATTTAAAGTTAATGTTTTATGCAGAGAAATTTTGTTTATTGGAAAACCCACAAAATTTATGAGTAAATAACAGGAAAAGAATCTTAATGAATTTTGGATATATATATATATATATATATATATATATATATATATATATATATATATTCTTAGAATATGAATTTGTTAAATAAAAAGGAAAAAGAAAAATGAAAAAAGGCTTAATAGCCAAATATATTCTCAGCCTTTTACATAAAATGGACATAAGCCCCGAATATTTTATCGTATAGAAATCAGTTTATAAACTTTTATTTTATTGTAAATAAATCTTTAACATTTAAAAATCATGTAATTAAGTCAAATCTATTAAATGACGCTAACTGCCACATCTTATGTGAAAGTTGTGGATAACTTAGTTGCCACCATGCCACGTCTGTAATACTCATAGAAGTTAGTTTCATTTAATGGATTTGAATTTAATTACATAATTTTGAAGGGTTGAGGGTTTTTATATAGTAAAACAAAAGTTTATGAACTTATTTCCATGTGATAAAACATTGAGGGTTTATATCTATTTTATGAAAAAAGTTAATGGTATATTTGATTATTAAGCCAAAGAAAAAAAGTGTTACATTATTGAGGAGACACAAAGTTATTTTTTTTCGGGAAATAGAGAAAACTAGAATGGGTTGCTAAAAGTGGGAAGATGTAATCTTCAAAGTAAACGGGAAAATGAAAGAGATGTTAATGAGCACAAAATGGAGATTTGATATTAGCTGTAAATTTAGTATGGTATAAAACTCATTACTCTTACATGGATAAAAATTAAATTTGACAAATTTAGACACGTTATAGGTGATACGACACGAACACGATACGAAAAAATTGTGTACGTTTATGAAAAATTCATGTTTCTTGTTTATCCATGTCAACACGAATTTAAACACGGCACTTTTTGTGTTTAGCATTGTCAAACACTTCTAAATACTTATAAGAGACAGAAACACATTTAAGAAAATCGTGTTAGATGAATACACGATTAACACATACATGACATAAGAAACACGTTTAGAAAACCGTGTTACATGGATACACAAATACATGGAGACAGGTGAAAGAGACAGTAACTATATATGCTTTTAGTGGAAATTGAACCTTGGCCAAAGGCAAAAATACTTAAGTATTTCACCAAATGAACAATTATAATGTATTAATATAATATGTTATGAAAATTAATTTATTAAAACAAACTAATGCTTTAATAAATATTGCAATAAAATAAATTAATAAATTTAATTATGAAATTAAATTAGTAATTATGGTTAAAATAATAAAATTTTGAAAATAAAGTATTAAGAACTTAAGTTGAGAACTTAATATACAATTATCAATTCTTTACATATATGATACTATAATGTAGAAATCTAAATGATATTTTTTATTGTAACGTATAAAATATAAATATTGTATTATACTAATAAATGATTGTATAATTAATTAATTATTTTATATCACAGACACTATATCACACCATATGATACAAGATTAAAAGTTTACACTTTACAAAATTAAGTTATTCAATATACTAAGAGATTTTATAGTTTATTGGTTTATTCCATATCAATTATCACATTATAGGAAATTAAAATAACATACTACTAACATACAAATTATTACAATAAGAATAAGCTATTTCTGGATTTAATAACTGTTGAGATTGTTTTATTGAGTTAAATACTACTTTGGAACTGTTTGTGGATTTGAAACATTGTTGAGGACTGATTTGTGGATTTAAACTGTTGAATTTAGATTGTGATTTATTGTAAATTATCTGCAAGAGGTTCTATTTTCTAAAAGGTTATGCTGCTGGATTTTTGTTAGGAATCAATTCGCTAGATCCCGTAGGACCAGTTTATACCTATATGATGCATTTTGAACCTCATGCATTTCAAAAACATTACTTGTCACCAAGACTTGCATGCTCGATAGAACATGGTTTTATAAAGTGTCAAGTTGATTTAAATAAGCAAAAATGTTGGGGTTTTGACAGCTTTGTTGAAATGATTCTATTCATTAAAATAAAGATTCAAAATATGATTTTGTACATTGATGGTTTCAAATTGCATGTGTTTTTTTAACGACACACATACTTTGGTCATACAATTGTGTTTGAAAAGCTATCTTTGTACGGATTTTGACAAGTGAGATGTCTATGTGGCATTGTTTATGCCTGTGTGTCCTTGAATGACATCGTTTATGCCTAAATGGCATTGTGGGATGCTTGTGTGGCATTGTTTATGCCTGTGTGGCATCTTTTATGCTTGAGTGGCATTGTGGGATGCTTGTATGGCATCGTTTATGCTTATGTGGCATTTAGGTGCCTGTATATGTATATGCGTCATGGAGTTCGCCTATGTGGCAATAGATACCGATGTATACATATAAAGGACTGTGAATTGTCCGACAACTAATCGTGACATGTACCTTAGCTACTAGATGATCACTAGTATTGGGATGATTCATGATCATGAATATAGCCCTAGTATGGGACTATGACCACTGCTAGTTACAATGGATGCTTTCGCAAAAAGCTTACTTGGTTATCTTATCGAATCTTGGTTATATTGCCCAATTTCGAGAATGATGCCTTTTTCTTGATAAATGCTTTTAAATATGAATTTTTGGATTTATTTAAGGAAAAGAATGTGTTTCTATTTCCTTTTGTACAAGAACTCAGCTTGTATCGATATAGACACTTACATGATTTAATGTTCATCTACATAAAGGTTTTCGGCTTGAATTGATATATAAAAATTTGCATGATTTATTTATATCGATATGTATACGGTATGATTTACTTAACCTTGATTTTTGTGCATACACGTACATATATTCAAAAGATATGAGCCTAGCAACTCTCATATATTTCTTACTAGGCTTTAGCTTACCCCTTCTATCCTTTCATAAGTTACTTCAGATAGGCTTAAGTGCGAGAGTGCTACACTAAGAGTTTGACTTGCATGTTGTTAAGTTATTGCTTTTTGTATTGAGGTATAACCATTCATTACTTTTGTTTATATTCCAAATGATAATATTCTTTTTTTATACACAGTGTACATGGATCGGGATGTAAGTACTAGGACGGTATCGAGAATTATATATAACCGCGCCTTGTAATGAATAGTAACTCAATTGTGTGTTCGGATGAAAATGTAATATTTTGGATGGTATCTTAAAATGATTATTGTGCCACATGTTGAATTTTTGTTGCATTATAGTGTGTGGTTGGACAATAAGTATTTATAAAGGGACATAATTTTTTAGTTTCGATTTTGGTACGGAGTACGAGGCAATTAAATGGGACCTTAGACAACTAGTCTTAAACAGTTAAATGAGTAGAAATCTACTTGTTAACTGTTAGCTACACTGAGCAAGTGACAAACATAATAAGTAAAGGAAAAAGTTAGTTCGAAAATCCCAACTTCCAAAAGCGTTACAATATAATACAAATCTTACTATCTTTTTAAAGTGATTATGTGTTATTATTTTATTGATACCTAAAATCTCATTTTTTTTAGAATGATTTTAATAAAATTTAAACTCATATATATATATATATTAGTCTAATATTGATATTCAGAACAATTGCTAAGAAACAAAACCTTCAAACTGCATAAAAATCAAAAATATGATATTTCCAAGAATTAATAAACAAGTGCAAAGCTACATAAGTTTTATATTCATTATTTCAGTTCATTTGTGTCATGAAATATTATTGTTTTAGTGTAGAACCAAGTGGAATGGGTGGTTCCAGAAAAATGAAGTCTAAGATGGAATTTCATTCTTGCAAGATAAGAATTGTTATGAAATGTGTTAAGTTTGTCTCTTTTTTCATTCTGGTGAAGGGTGTTGTTGTTGACCCTTTTAAACCAAAGAGAGGACTTCAACAATGAGATCTGTTATTGCCATATCTATTCTTGATTTGCACTAAAGGTTTTTCAGCACTACTCAAGCAAGCACAACAAAGAGGTATATTTAATGGAGTATGAGCTAGTCGAGGAGGTCCCAGAGTTAATCATCTGTTCTTTACTAACGACAGTTTATTTTTTGCTAAAGCAAATAAGGACAAAAGTGAGAGGGTGAAGGATGTGATAGAGAATTATGAGGAAAGCTCAAGACAGAGGATAAATCATGACAAATTAGCCTTGTTCTTCAACAACAACACTAGTGAATTGAAGAAGGGTGTAGATAAAGACTTGTTTGGGATACAAGATACTACAAATGCAAAGAAATACTTGGATATATGACAACGGTTAAAAGGGATAGCAAACAAGCTTTTCGTGACTTAAAGGATAAGATCCAGGCAAGATTGAACTGCTAGAGTCACAAGACACTATCACAAGGGGTACGGAGTTCTACCATAGTCCAAGCTATCCCAACTTATACCATGGGATGTTTCATGTTACCCAAATTTCTATGTCATGAAATAAACAATATGACGAGTAACTTTTGGTGGAGACAGGGGATTGAGAAACGTGGAATATATTAGATGTGCTGGAATAATATGTGCAAATCCAAAGTCGAAGGGGAATGGGTTTTAAAAATGTGTAAGATTTCAATAAAGCCTTACTAGTAAAGCAAGGTTTGTGGTGTAAGATTAAATTAAGCCTAAACATGCTTCTAAACATACATGAAACATGTTAAAACAATTAAAGCGGAAGCAACAAGATCTAACCTCCAGCCATTGCACCTATGTAGAATTTGTGTTGATCGATATCAGCACTTGACGACAAGATTATTACACCCTTCAAGTCTTTCAAGCACTCAAAACCTCACTAGATGGTGTTTGTGTTTGAGATTAACGTACTTGGGGACCGGAAGGAGCCCTCTTTTATTACTAACGAGAGCATGCTAATTATGGCAATAAAATCACGTTTTAACCATCACAAAATCTGTTTTAATAGCCAAATATTGAGTTGAGATTCAGTGTGCAACTATGGACCATATCCAGAATTGGTTAACCAAATATTTATTTCATTATTGTGGAGATATACTAACATTCTCCCACTTGGTCCATATATTTCACTTATAGAAGAAACAAATCACATGAATCATGGCAAAAGTTCCTCAAATTGTGAGTATTATCTTCCATGTGTTACTATGTAAAATGTTTCTAAATCAACTCATTTTTACTTAATGAATAAACCTTATATTTATTCTTAGTTCAAACCACAAGGATATTTCTCAAATAAAACTTTAGTGTATATAAATCAAAATGAGAAACATCATATTATTAATAAGAGTTTCAATTACAATTAAAATGTGGGACCAAGTCCTATTCTCTCTACATGATCATTAAATTTAAACGGTGGCATGCCCTTAATCAAAGGATCAGCTAACATCAATTCAGTGCTAACGCGTTCAATGACCACTCTTTTATCTCTAACACGTTCTCTAATGGCTAAGTACTTAATGTCGATATGCTTACTTCGACTTCCACTCTTATTGTTCTTAGCCATGAATACCGCAGCTGAATTGTCACAATATATCCTCAATAGCTTAGATATGGAGTCAACAACTCTAAGCCCACCAATGAAACTCTTAAGCCATACACCATGTGAGGTAGCCTCAAAACGGGAAACGAACTCGGCCTCTATAGTGGAAGTGGCAGTCAGTGTCTGCTTAGCACTCTTCCATGAAACAACTCTACCAGCAAGCATGAAGATGTAACCGAATGTTGATTTTCGGGTATCAACACAGCCAACGAAGTCTGAGTCTGAGTAGCCAATCACCTCCAACTCATCAGTCCTTCTATACATAAGCATGTAATCCTTAGTGCCTTGAAAATATCTAAGCACCTTCTTCGCAGCTCTCCAGTGGTCTATCCCCGGGTCACTTTGGTATCTACCCAACACTCCCACAGCAAAAGCAATATTAGGCCTGGTACAGACCTGTGCATACATAATGCTTTCAATAGCTGAGGCATATGGAATGTTCTTCATCTGTTCCCGCTCAAGATCGTTTTTCAGGCACTGGTTCAAATTGAACCTGTCACCCTTCAGAATGGGAGCTGGGTTTGGTGAACAATCTTTCATTCTGAATCTTTCCAAGACTTTATTAATATAGGCTTTTTGTGACAGACCTGATATACCTTTATGTTTGTCTCTATGGATCTTAATGCCAATGACATAAGATGCATCGCCCATATCCTTAATATCAAAGTTCTTAGAAAGAAATTGTTTCACCTCACGTAGATCCTCTTATCATTGGTTGCAAGCAGAATATCATCCACATATAGCACAAGGAAACAAATTTTGCTCCCACTAACCTTCTAGTATATACATTGATCCATGATGTTCTCAACGAAACCAAATGAAGAGATGACTTCATGGAATTTTAGATACCATTGGCGGGATGCTTATTTCAACCCATATATGGATTTTTTCAGCTTACAAACCAAATGCTCACCATTACTAGAGAAAAAACCTTCAGGTTGTTTCATGTAAAGCTCTTCCTCTAGATCACCATTGAGAAATGTCGTTTTCACGTCCATTTGTTGCAACTCTAAGTCAAAATGTGCAACAAGCGCCATTATGATGCGGAGAGAATCTTTCTTAGATACAGGAGAGAAGGTCTCCTTGTAATCGATTCCCTCCTTTTGAGTGAATTCTTTGGCTACGAGTCTTGCCTTATAATGCTCAATGTTGCCTAATGAGTCAGTCTTGGTCTTAAAGACCCATTTACAGCCTATAGCATTGGCCCCATTAGGCAACTCGACAAGATCCCATACTCTATTAGATGCAATCGAATCCATTTCATCCTTCATAGCATCGAACCAAAGTTTTGATTCTTTGCTGTTCATGGCTTGTGAAAATGTCTCTAGATCATTAACGGG
This sequence comes from Heritiera fomes, assembly GCA_032173925.1. Classification (NCBI taxonomy): domain Eukaryota; kingdom Viridiplantae; phylum Streptophyta; class Magnoliopsida; order Malvales; family Malvaceae; genus Heritiera; species Heritiera fomes. The sequence continues at coordinate 2,659,265 of JAPDPM010000017.1, forward strand.
CCCAATATTGAAATCATATTCTTGTATATACACAATATAATCACTAGGAATAGCTGATTTCCTTTCCCTAGTAAACCTTCTTAATGTTAGTTCAACATTCTCTGAAGGATCATGTTGTTCAACTGGTTGCTTACTTAATTCTGGTGTATCCAGAGGAGCCTCGCCTACTGGTAAGTTATCAGCTACTTATGGATCTTCAACGATTGTTTGTTCAATGTCCAGTTGTATTGAACGGACATTGTTCATGATAACCAATCCTTGACTCGAGGTAGAAGGTTGATCTCTCACAGAAACTAGGTCTTGAGATTGATCGCTCCCACTAACTAAGTCATTTTCAAGAAACTTGGCGTTCCTTGATTCCACAAATCTAGTGCTATGAGATGGACAATAGAATCTGTAGCCTTTGGACCGTTCGGCATATCCGATGAAATACCCTCTTATGGTCCTAGGATCCAGTTTCTTTTCCTGTAGGTTGTAAACTCTTATCTCAGAAGGGCATCCCCAAACGCGCATATGACGCAAACTCGATTTCCAACCTTTGAATAATTCAAAAGGCGTCTTTGGAACAGCCTTGGTTGGAACCCGGTTCAATATATACGCTGCCATTTTAAGAGCTTCAATCCACAAAGACTTAAGCAACTTCGAGTTGCTAAGCATACTATGCACCATTTCCATCAAAGTTCGGTTCCTTCTTTCTGCAACACCATTATGATCCGGCGAACCAGGCATGGTATATTGGGCAACAATCCCATTTTCTTGAAGGAACTTCGCAAATGGTCCAGGTGTTTATCCATCTTTAGTGTATTTACCGTAATACTCCCCACCTCTATTAGTTCTTACTATCTTTATGGGTTTTCCACATTGTTTCTCTACTTCAGCCTTAAAGATTTTGAAGGCATCTAATGCTTAGTTCTTGTTATGAAGCATGTAGAGATACATAAACCTCGAGTAATCATCAATAAAGGTGATGAAGTATTTCTGACCATATGCATCAATGTCTGGACAACATATGTCAGAATGTATGATCTCTAATATGGTTGAACTCCTATTGGCACCTTTCTTAGACTTGTTGGTTTGCTTACCCTTAATGCAATCCACACAAGTGTCGAAATCAGTAAAATCGAGAGTACTAAGTATTCTGTCATTTACCAATCTCTTAATTCTATTTATTGAGATATGACTTAATCTCCGGTGCCATAACGTGGAGGAGTCCTCATTCATAACATATCTTTTAGTGCCAGTTTGAACATGCAAGGCGTTATGAGCAGTGTCATTTTGCAAATCAATAGAGAAAAGACCATCACATAAGGTACCATTCCCAACAATATCAGACTTAAAATATATCAATACTGATTTATTTGAAAATTGAAAGGAATATCCATAAGGTACCAGCCTAGAAACAAAGATTAAATTTCTCGAGAAACTAGGAATATAAAAGGTCTTTTCTAATTGCAAAACAAAACCACTCCTAAAAACTAAAGTGCACGTTCCAACGCCTTCAACACGCGAGGGCATCTTGTTTCCTGAATAAATGCTCTCTTCATTTCCCACTGGCTTCCTTAGGTTTGTCATACCCTGTAAGGAAGTCGAAATGTGAATTGTAGATCTAGAATCAATCCACCATGTGTTATGATTAACCTCAACCATATTTGATTCAAAACAAACATATGAGTGGATTACCTTTCTTAACGAGCCACTACTGAAGCTTGGCACAGTCCTTCTTCATGTGTCCCTTCTTTTTATAGAAGAAACACTTGGACTCTTTCTTAATGTCAGCTTGGGTAGGGATTTTCCCTTTTCCCTTGTTCTTGGCTCAATCCTTGGTCTTTCCTTGGCTTGCAAAAAATGCACTTTTACCCAATTTCATAAGCAGCCTTCCCTCCTCTTGAACACACATGGTCATCAATTCATTGATGGTCCACTTATCCTTATGTGTGTTGTAGGATATCTTGAATGGTCCGTACTGCTTTGGTAGAGTGTTCAATATATAGTGCACAAGAAAAGAGTCAGACATCTCCACCTCTAGCTTCTTGAGTTGGGCTGTAATATCTCTCATGGCCATTATGTGCTCGTGCACTCCTTTGACACTGGTGAGCCTCATTGATGAGAACTTCATTATCAGGGTGCTGGCCAACGCTTTGTCTAAAGTGACAAACTAATCATCTATGGCCTTCAGTAAGGTCCTACCATTGGTATGGTGTTCGACAGAACCACGTATCCCAGCAGATATCTTTGTCTTTATATACATGACATTAAGGCGATTGGATCACTCCCAGCGTTCATGTAAAGCTACTTGAGAAGGAGTGCTGGTCTCAGTCAATACGGGCTCGTCTTTCCTTATAACATAGTCTATATCCATGCACCCTAATTGGAGGAGAACTCTCTCTTTCCAAACCTTGTAGTTCTCTCCATCCAGCTCGAGAACTTCTAGGTTAATACTAGCCTGAGGAAACACTGCATATGGAAAATAAACATACTTATGTATCTAGAATTTTTTGAGGCAAACTTAATTTTATCTACCAATGTAAACATATTTTATTAATGAATCTTAGACATAAATCTTGCATGTGGGCTAAAGTTCTAATTCTAATAGATTCATATCATAATGATAAAACTATCAAATTATATCATTTCCTAATTCCTGTGGGTAAATTAAGAAACTAATTTGATATTTTATCCTAATTAGTTATAAAATTATAATAAAAATTCATGTGGGATAAAATTTATCATAACCTTATAACTAATTACAATTTATGTCTAATATCATTATGTGATTTTACAAAAAGAATTTTACTTAATTAAGGTTGCTGTGGCTAAGCCCTAATTAAATAAATTATAAATCACTTAGACATATTGGTAAAATTCTAAGCTTATTCATATTTTAAAAATTGCAATTAACACAAGGCAATTTTAATTTCAAATAATATGAATAACTTAGCTACATGTGCTTTTAGTATAAAAATAACAAAATTATACAATTCAAAATGAGCACATATACATATTCAAATCAAATTTTCATAATTTAATCATAATTTTATGATAATTTTCACAAAATTATTCAATTTAAAATTACAGCATTTATAAAAATTCCAAATTCATGAAAAATCCTCATAAAATCCAAAATAATGAGAAGTTTTCATAATTATATTAATTTTGTGAAAATAATCCAATTATTCATAAAATTATGAAAATTACAGAACTAAAAATTTGATATAAAACTATCAAAAATATAATTATTTGGCCTTAATTAATTTTAATTGTCTAAATTAAATAAATCTTTAAGGCCTAATAAATTAAAACCAATGGCCCTTTTATTCAAAAATAAAAGCATAGCCTAAAACAGCCCAAGGTTGACTAAATAAAGCCTTAAATGGTGGCCCAAACCGGATAGCCCAATAGGGTTAATATCCTTTTTTTTTACAGTACAGTTGTACTGTATAGTACAATAGGGCACGGGCGCGGGCGTTACACGCGCCCGCATAAACATCATCGGGCATGTGGATCTCATGCGCCCGCATAATCACCATCGGGGGAGTGGATCTCACGCGCCCGCAGAACAACATCGGGCGCATGGATCTCACACGCCCGATTCCAAGCTTTTCTTCTTCTCCCAAACGGGCATATTTGCAAAAATTTGGGTCTTTTGACCCGACCCGGCTTAAACTCCTTCAAACAGTCCCGTTTTTCATGTATTTTCTTATCCCTAGAGCTTTACAACAATAGATCTAAATAATTTGAGCCAAAATCACATGAAAACAAAATGGGTTTCAAGGAACTCGAGACTTAAAGCTTCAAAATATGGGTTTTTCATGCTTCCTTTTACAGATCTTCAACAAGGCAGAGATTATACTACGGTTCTGATACCAAATGTAAGATTAAATTAAGTCTAAACATGCTTCTAAACATACATGAAACATGTTAAAACAATTAAAGCGGAAGTAACAAGATTTATCCTCCAGCCATTGCACCACTGTAGAATTTGTGTTGATCGATATCAGCACTTGACGACAAGATTATTACACCTTTCAAGTCTTCCAAGCACTCAAAACCTCACTAGATGGTGTTTGTATTTGAGATTAACGTACTTAGGGACCAAAAGGAGCTCTTTTTTTATTACTAACGAGAGCATGCTAATTATGGCAATAAAATCACGTTTTAACCATTACAAAATCGTGTTTTAATAGCTAAATATTGAGTTGAGATTCAGCGTGAAACTATGGACCATATCCGGAATTGGTCAACCAAATATTTATTTCATTATTGTGGGGATATACTAACATGTGGTTGATTAAAAATCCATCTACCTTGGCTTATGCGGTATGAAGTTTAAATATTTTGCTAAGTGTGGATTTTTGGATTTAAAGCTCAGAAGTAGCCCGTCCCTCACTTAAAAGAGTATTTGGATGTCTAAACAAGTGCTTCAATAGGGCATGCGTTGGAGGGTAGGTAATGGCAAAGAAATCAAAATCTGGAAGGACAAATATATCCCTTCTAATCTTTCTTTTGTGATTCGATGACTTACAAGGGCCTGGGATGAGGATGGTTGTGTGTCTAAGTTGATTGATGAATAGTCTAGATAATGGGATTGCAATCGCATTAGGGAGATGTTCACAAGGGATGAAACAAAACAAATAGTAGCTCTGCCTTTAAGCAGGAAGGGTTTAAAGGACGTGCTGGTTTGGCATTATACTAGGGATGTCCTTTACTTAGTTAAGAATGGGTACAGATTGCTTACTAGCAATTAAGGGGATGAAGAAGCACGAGATTAAAAAAGCTTTAGAAACTTATGGAGACAGGTATGGTTAGCTTCATGCTATACTCATAGTTATGGAAATTTTGGCAAGGAAGAAAATAGCTATGGATAATATCTATCCAAGATGCAGTGAAGCAGATACTATGCAGGGGTTGAGACAGATGAATAGTTATCGACATGTTGGAAAGGCTAAACCAAAGGAATGAAACCCAATGGTTCATATTTATTATGTGGGCAATATGGACAAGTAGGAATGGTGAAGTCATGGGGATGAGAGGAGATTAACTTCTGTCATAACGTCTAGGTCCGTGAACCTAACCGCTAGACTTTAAAATTCAAGGAGTCGCCACCAACCATTCAAACCTAAGGTGTGATTGGTCACCTATTCTTGTCTAGAGATAAGGCTTGGTCTACGTTCAAAGAATCTAAGGTTCGGGAGTACGGTTACGTGTGGGGAAGGATTAACACCCCCACAACGCCTATCCTAAAATGGTACCAACTATTCTAGGTCATTCTAAATTTATCTTAATTTGAGTTAATTTCGATATGCTTAATATATTAGAAATTTACTTAAAATCCTTCCATCAATCTGGTTCAGATAATAAGTAAATCCCCTCACCTCAGGAGTATTCAAGTAGTACCGATTGACTTGCTTGAAAAGGCTCCGTCGTCGGAATATATTATGAAAATTCTAATTTTGGCTCTATACCCAATTCTTACTAATTTTTTTATTTTTATTTTTAATTATCTTCATTATTTTTTTTATTCAAATTATTTCAATATCCTATTTCTATTTTATTTTAATTGTCTTTATTATTATATTTTATTTATTTCTATTTTAGAAAATGAACACATATTATTGTATTGAAAATTTGCTTTAAACCTTCCATCAATCTGGTTCAGTCTAGAGCAAACTCCTCACCTAGAAATTTCCAAGGAGTACCATTTGACTTTCTTGGAATTTCATCATCGGATAATTTGTATTCATCTTCTTAATATAATTTTATTTTTTTCCTTATCCAATCTTTATTCCATTTTATTCTTATTTGCATTTTTTTCCTTTAATTTATTTTATTTTTATACTATTTTATTTATTTAACATCTATCATACTAAACATACAAAATATAAAATATATCATACAAATTATACTAAACAAATTGTATCAACATACAAATTGTTTATTCAATATGTATTAATCAAATGTTATCAAAGTAATTAAATCATGCAACATTAGTATTTTAATATACAAATTATTAATCTAATATTAATTAACTATCTAACCCTCCTATTAAATTATTGACCAATTAATAAATAAAACAAAAAAACTTACCTAGGCAATAACCTCACCTCTTGTTGGCTTTTTTTTCTTTTCCTTTATATTCCCCTTTTCCACGTGTTCTCTTGCTATAGCTCTTCTTTAATATTTCCAAAGTGGCGTGCCTCAAGCATTTTCACAAAGCTTTTCTATTTTCTTGCAACAATCATCAAGAGCAACAAAAACAGAGGCATGCAAACATCCACGTGATGGGTCGGCAACCTGCAGTAGCTGTGCGGTGACTGGGCTTGCAACGGTGGTGCGAGAGGCAGGCAAAAAAATGAGCTGACAGAACAGCAACGATGGTGATCGGGTTGAGTGCTTTATTCCCCTCAAAGTCCCCTTTTTATAATAAAAAATTTATTTGAGTCCTAATACAACTCTACCTATTCTATTAATTATCTCCTATTTTTAACATTTTATCTATTTCTTATATTAATCCTAATCTAACTCTATCAAATTTAATATTAATCCAGATAATTATCCTAAAAAATCTAATTATCCTATCCTAAAATTAATTTTATTTTTATTTCTTTTTATCTTTTCTCTTTTTTTTTATTATTCCTAAATCTTATTTTAATTTTTTAATTAATGTTAATTCTAAATCTAAAAATTCTAATTTAATTCTAGCCTAATTCTAAATTGTTAAATTAAAATACAATGTCACTCAACCCAATTAATTATTTATACAAATCAAGACCCCGGACAAAATAGGGTGTCTACAGCTGCCCCTCTTTATGCATTTGCTGCGAAACAGTAATTGCACAAAGATATAGATACCTATTTTGTCTGACTTCTCCTTTTTTTTAATTTTTTTTTCAAAAAGCTCCCTCTAAACAGAAAGGCAGTCAAACTTTAAAATCTTGTCCAAAAAGCTCCTCCTAAACAGGCAGGCAGTCAAACTTCAAACTTTAAAATCTTGTCTAAAAAGCTCCTCCTAAACAGGCAGGCAGTCAAACTTTAAAATCTTGTCCAAAAAGCTCCCCCTAAACAGGCAGGCAGTCAAACTTTAAAATTTTGTCCAAAAAGCTCCCCCTAAACAGGCTGGCAGTCAAACTTTAAAAATCTTGTCCAAAAGCTCCTCCTAAACAGGCAGGCAGTCAAACTTTAAAAATCTTGTCCAAAAAACTCCTCCTAAACAGGCAGGCAATCAAACTTTAAAATCTTGTCCAAAAGCTCCTCCTAAACAGATAGGCAGTCAAACTTTAAAATCTTGTCTAAAAAGCTCCCCCTAAACAAGCAGGCAGTCAAACTTTAAAATTTTGTCTAAAAGCTTTGATTTTTTTTTTGAAAATTTTAGGAAACTCCTCTAAAACTTTTCTTGTCAAAATTTGAAATCTTAGGAAACTCCTCTAAAATTCCTTTTCTTATCCAATTTTGAAATTTTGGGAAACCCCTCCAAAAAAATTTTTTTTTTACCTAATTTTGAAATTTTAGGAAACCCCTCTAAAATTTCTTTACTTGTCAAATTTTGAATTATAGGAAACCCCTCTAAAATTCTTTTCCTTGTCAAATTTTAAAATTTTGGGAAACCCCTCCAAAACATTTTTTTGTCAAATTTTGAATTTTAGGAAACCCCTCTAAAACTCGTTTTCTTGTCAAAATATGAAATCTTGGGAAACCCCTCCAAGACTTCTTTCCTTGTCTAATTTTGAAATTTTAGGAAACCCCTCTAAAATTTCTTTACTTGTCAAATTTTGAATTTTAGGAAACCCCTCTAAAATTCTTTTCCTTGTCAAATTTTAAAATTTTGGGAAACCTCTCCAAAACTTTTTTTCTTGTCAAATTTTGAATTTTAGGAAACTCTTCTAAAACTCCTTTTCTTGTCAAAATATGAAATCTTGGGAAACCCCTCCAAAACTTCTTTTTTGTCCAATTTCAGAGATTTTATGCAATTTATCCTACTCGAGCAATTGCAATTTATCCTCTACATGTAATGCCATTCATACAATTTATCCTATTCATGTAATATCATTCATGCAATCTATTCTATTCATGTAATGTCATTCATGCAATTTATCCTATTCATGTAATATCATTCATGCAATCTATTCTATTCAAGTAATGTCATTCATGCCATTTATTCTATCTATGCAATTTATTCTATATATGTAATGTCATTCATCCATTTTATTCATGCAATGTTTTCTTTGAAAATCATTTCATCCTTAATTGTAACAACAACAAGGTTCTTATTCATCAATCTATCTCATGCATTCTTCTCTTTTCAATTGTCATCCTATCTTTATTTTTCCTTTCCTTTTCTCATTTTCCTTCTGCCAATTTTCTTTCCCAACAAAGTTTTTGACTTCATGCCCTCTATACCTTATCTTATCCCTTGTTTCTTCTTTTTATTATCCTCTCTATCTGGTCATTCATTTGTTCATTAAAATTTTTACTGAGACCTCGTCATTCATTCTTTCTTATTCATTGGTTTTTCTTGATTTCCAATTTCCATTCATCCATAAGTTTCCTTTTATTTCATTTTCCTAAATAATATAGGAGTCTTTCACATATTTTGCCAAGCAAACATTCATTACCATTCTAATTTCAAGATCAATGCAACACAATTTCTCAATCCCTAAAGGTAAGGATATAACAAAGAAATGATAGGTGAAATGAAAAGAGTGGTATCATTCAACATTTGAAAAGATTTAACAAGAAATTGTCAGGCTTAAAAAGAAAGTAGGCTTGAATGAAAGGTGAGAATTTTTAGGATTAGGTAATAGTATCCAAATAATAACAATTCAAACAATTCTGATTAATGAATACAAAATTCCCTTCAAAGGTCCACCTTATCTGATCATATTGAGTTCATTAAAATATCCTCTTGCCCCTGTATCATTGACATCCAGTTTTTCTGGTATCTAAGCTGCCTTTTCAGGTTTTCAACTTAGACGCACTCTATTGATCCAAACTGCCCTTTTTGAGTTTTCGATTTGAATCCTCCTTTCATTTTTTTCTCTTTTTTTTTCTTTTCTTCTCTTTTTTTTCTTCTTTTTCATTTTCTTTTCTCTTTTTTTTAATTTATTTCTTTTCATTTTCAACTTCATTGTCCTTGATGAAACTTCTCTTATTTGTTCTCCATTCTTATTCATGCCCCAACATCAGATATTTCTTCACCCAATTTAATGCTCACATGGATCCAAGAGAGTCTTTGGAATCCCACTTCTTCCATCTAGACGAAATCTTTTTGCTTATCTTGATCTGCTTGTCCTAATTCCATCCAAAGGATCATCATCTCATAGTGTAAGTATGCCTTTATTCAACACATGATTCTTCAATAGGAGTACTCATATTTGATCAAAATGGACTTTTAAGGCACGTAATGTAGGCTCAGATGAGGGTTCATGAAGGAAAGGATAATATAGGCCCAAAATAAGTGTTTCAGGGTTTATTAAACCAAGAATCATTTTTCATGAATCATTTAGGCATTTTGACTTTTGCCCCATTCTAATTTGCTTTCTCTTTCTTTTTTATTCACATGTGACTAGGGTTTTCACTTTCTTGATTCAAACCCTCTTTCCTTCTTCATTCTCTTTTTCTTTTTTGTTCTTTTTTCATAAAAGGGTTTTTTTTTCTTTGCCCCATTGATCTTTCATCTTATCTTCTCTTTGCCCCCCAGTGTGGAGGGTGATTCTTGGTGGGTTATATCAAAAAGAATATAATAGGCTCAAAAGGGGTAATCAATGGATAATTTTACTCATGCTTGAAAGGTAGTGAAAGAAGGTCATTTCTCATCTCATTACAAGTACTCTCATTAAAGGTCATCTATTGAACAAAGAAAAACTCATTAGAATTTCATGTAGAGATTCACCTTTACTCGTAACATTCTATAGGTGAAGATTTTAGACAAATATCTTCTATTCTCTTCTTACTTGAACAATCTTGGCAAATTGGAAACCCATTCAACCAACCAAAGCAACTCTTTCAAAACTGAATTTTATACTCATTGCCATCATCATTATCATGTTCATTATTTGGATACTTTTAAGCTTGGTAACAATGTAGAGAATATGGGTATTGGTGTTTTGCATTAAAGAACAAGATTGGAATGAAGAATTAAGAAATATGCATCGCACTAATCCTTTATTGAAAATGAAAACAAATGAAAACTGGCCCAATACATAAAAGAATTCTTAATGCCTTTTGGTCTTAGGCACTCCTATATTACCTAAGAAATTGAAATGTCCTAAGGTGAATGAAATTAGAAACAAAGAAACAACCATAATCTTCAAGTTAGTGAATCAATCAATATCATCCACTTTCTTCCATAGCATTAATCGCTACCCCTTGTGTGATCTGCAGAGGATTATCCTTCATATTTGGGTTATTCTTTGCCCCAAAACTCAAAATTCCAGTGTTTACAAGTGCTTGGACTTTCCTCTTTAAGCCCATACAATTCTCAATAAAGTGACCAACATTGTCATTATGATAAGCACACTTTGCGTTAGGATCATACCACTTTGGGTAGGGAGGCTTCAAGGGCTCTACATAAACAGGGGCAATAAGGTGACCCCTTACCAACTATGGGAACAACTCTGTGTATGTCACTGGTATAGGGTCTATGGTGACATTTCAGCTAAGTCTGGTGTTCCTTTGATCATTAGGTGGGAAAGTGGGGTTTGTTGAGGCTGTAGGAGTTTGTTGAGGGAAAACAGGTTGATATGTGTTTTGGGGATGAGTTTGTGGGTAAGATGGGGAATAGGCGTAATTCACTGAAGGTGGGTAAGGGGTATAAAGGTGGCGTGAATTATTTGAGACAGCTTGTGCATCTCCTTCCTTCTTCGAGAATCCATCCTTCCTACTATCATACACTGGTGCTTCGATCTTACCGCTCTTGATGGCATTCTCAATGGCTTCACCAATTAACACCATGTCTGCAAAGTTCTTAGTTACACTGCTAAGCATACGTTCATAGTAGGGTGCCTTGAGAGTATTCAAAAAGAACATGGTGACTTCTTTTTCAGTTAAAGGAGGTTGAACTTGCGACGCCACATCTCTCCACCGTTGGGCATATTCTTTGAAGCTCCCGTCCTTCTTCTTTTCCATACCTTGGAGGGATAAGCGGTCAGGAGCTACATTAGACACATGTTTGTATTGGATTATAAAAGCTCTCGCCAACTCAGACCAAGAGGAAACTTTGCTCCTTTCCAATTGGTTATACCACTTAACAGTTGACCCAGTCAAGCTGTCTTGAAAAACATGAATTAATAGCTTATCATCCCATGCATATGCCGCCATCTTCCTACAGTACATGATGAGGTGATCTCTTGGGCACGATGTTCCGTTGAACTTTTCAAATTCAAGCACCTTGAATTTTGGTGGAAGGACGACACCAGGTACCAAACACAACCTTTCAGCATCAACGGGCCCAAAATAGTCAACGCCTTCCACAGCACTTAGTCTTTCCTCTATCAAGCTCAGCTGAGCTTTAGTACCACTATATTCTTCTTTATGCTTCAACTTTTCTAATTCTGTGGGATCATCTAAATTTGGCACCTCCACTGGGTTTTGAACTTGCATCTGTAGAGGTGTTGGAGCTTTAGCAGTACTTCCTTCAAGAACAAAAATGGGGTTGTCTCGCACGTTTTGTTGAGCCTCTTGAACAGACTCATCTTGATTACCCATCTTCTCATTTCCTTTAATCAGGGCTTTTAACAACTGGGTAATTTCGCTCAATTGCCCCTTCATCTCTGCATTATCCCTTTCCAACTTTTCTATCCTACTATTTTGATCCTCTTCCATTATGTGTGCTTGATACCTTGTATGATATTTACGGAGGGTGGACCGTCTGGTGGATGCAATTTTGATACCTTGAGTGCCACAATTTAGTTGAAATTATTTTCAATGTGATGATATGTTTATGCACAAAAATGAATGCACATGGAATGCCCTTAGGTCTAGCAATCTCTCCTAACAATTAAAAGTGTGTTCATTCTCATGATAAGACAGGTGCAAACTTACATGAATGATATGTTATTTGATGCAAAATCAAACACAACTATGCATGACTTAATGATACAGACAAATTCTTTTTTTTGTTTTTTACTTTTTTATTTTGAAGAATGGAAGAAAGCAAAACTGTATTTTTTGAATTTTTTTTTTAAAAACAATGTACAAAAGAGGAAGTAAAACTTATTCCTTCATGTGTCCTATCTTAGGTTTGCGTCTACACTCCAATCTAATATGGTTCCACCCTAAGGCTAAGCCTTATGTTTCATTACATGCTGGGTTTGGATAATTCAAGGTCTAAAGGTTCCCAAATTGTTCCTCACTATCATCCACACAGGACTAGTAAGGCACCTAATCCTCACCCATTATAGGTTACAAACGGAAAGGTTCAATCTGAGTGGGAGTATTTCGCTAGCCTATGTGGAGCTTATCACCTCACGAAAGCGTAGTTACTTTACTCCCTCCTAAAAAAGGAAGAGCCCGGGTTGAGGGCTTATGCAAATGCAAGTGTTGTGTGTGTTGAAGGAATGAATTAACATTTTATTATACATTTTCCAAATACTTCTAGGCAAACTTAGACTAATCTTCAAACTAATCTTTGGCCTGACTCTCTAAAGTCCCCAGTGGAGTCGCCAAACTGTCATAACGTCTAGGTCCGTGAACCTAATCGCTAGACTTTAAAATTCAAGGAGTCGCCACCAACCATTCAAACCTAAGGTGTGATTGGTCACCTATTCTTGTCTAGAGATAAAGCTTGGTCTACGTTCAAAGAATCTAAGGTTCGGGAGTACGGTTACGTGTGGGGAAGGATTAACACCCCCACAACGCCCATCCTAAAATGGTACCAACTATTCTAGGTCATTCTAAATTTATCTTAATTTGAGTTAATTTCGATATGCTTAATATATTGGAAATTTACTTAAAATCCTTCCATCAATCTGGTTCAGATAATAAGTAAATCCCCTCACCTCAGAAGTATTCAAGTAGTACCGATTGACTTGCTTGAAGAGGCTCCGTCGTCGGAATATATTATGAAAATTCTAATTTTGGCTCTATACCCAATTCTTACTAATTTTTTTTATTTTATTTTTAATTATCTTCATTATTTTTTTTATTCAAATTATTTCAATATCCTATTTCTATTTTATTTTAATTGTATTTATTATTATATTTTATTTATTTCTATTTTAGAAAACGAACACATATTATTGTATTGAAAATTTGCTTTAAACCTTCCATCAATCTGGTTCAGTCTAGAGCAAACTCCTCACCTAGAAATTTCCAAGGAGTACCATTTGACTTTCTTGGAATTTCATCATCGGATAATCTGTATTCATCTTCTTAATATAATTTTATTTTTTCCTTATCCAATCTTTATTCCATTTTATTCTTATTTGCATTTTTTCCTTTAATTTATTTTATTTTTATACTGTTTTATTTATTTAACATCTATCATACTAAACATACAAAATATAAAATATATCATACAAATTAAACTAAACAAATCATATCAACATACAAATTGTTTATTCAATATGTATTAATCAAATGTTATCAAAGTAATTAAATCATGCAACATTAGTATTTTAATATACAAATTATTAATCTAATATTAATTAACTATCTAACCCTCCTATTAAATTATTGACCAATTAATAAATAAAACAAAAAAACTTAACTGGACAATAACCTCACCTCTTGTTGGCTTTTTTTTCTTTTCCTTTATATTTCCCTTTTCCACGTGTTCTCTTGCTATAGCTCTTCTTTAATATTTCCAAAGTAGCGTGCCTCAAGCATTTTCACAAAGCTTTCCTATTTTCTTGCAACAATCATTAAGAGCAACAAAAACGGAGGCATGCAAACATCCACGTGATGGGTCGGCAACCTGCAGTAGCTGTGCGGTGACTGGGCTTGCAACGGTGGTGCGAGAGGCAGGCAAAAAAATGAGCTGACAGAACAGCAACGATGGTGATCGGGTTGAGTGCTTTATTCCCCTCAAAGTCCCCTTTTTATAATAAAAAATTTATTTGAGTCCTAATACAACTCTACCTATTCTATTAATTATCTCCTATTTTTAACATTTTATCTATTTCTTATATTAATCCTAATCTAACTCTATCAAATTTAATATTAATCCAGATAATTATCCTAAAAAATCTAATTATCCTATCCTAAAATTAATTTTATTTTTATTTCTTTTTATCTTTTCTCTTTTTTTTTATTCCTAAATCTTATTTTAATTTTAATTTTTTAATTAATGTTAATTCTAAATCTAAAAATTCTAATTTAATTCTAGCCTAATTCTAAATTGTTAAATTAAAATACAATGTCACTCAACCCAATTAATTATTTATACAAATCAAGACCCCGAACAAAATAGGGTGTCTACAACTTCCATCACAACAGGTTTCATCAAACAGTATATAGAGCAGTTTAATCACCCTCAAAAGGGAGAGGAGAAAATACAATTTAGTAGGAAAAAAAATGAAAACCATTAGAGTATAGGAGATATAAGGTGAACTTTTATGGAGCTTTGAAAAGTGAGGGAAAGATAGGAGGCATTGGCGTGGTTATAAAAAATGAGGTAGGTAAGATGATGGAAGATATGGCATCAAGTCTTCCATATTCATTTGATCCATTGTTAGTGGAAGCTAAGGCAGCATATAGGGTTTTGGATTTTGCTCTGAAGTTGGGTTTGCAAGAGATTGAGTTTGAGAGAGACTCCTTAATAGTTATCAACAAACTCACGAGAAAGGATATGGACTTCTCAACCATTTGGATCTTGTAAGATATCATGGCTTGTTTTAAAACTTGTTTGGTTTCACAGATTTTGAGAGCTAGAAATAATGTAACACACAATTTAGCAAAGTTTGGACTTGATTATAGGGAAAACACATATTGGGTAGAGGTTTGTCCTGATTTTCTTAAACATGTAATTGCTGCTAATGCAAATCATTATCAAAATGAATCAAGGCCCTAGTATTATTATCTCAAATATATATAAACTTTTGTAAATGACTGTATAATACATATATTTTTTTTAATTTTTTAATTGTTAATTTTCTTTTGTTGAATTAATTTTAATCATGGAATTTTATTGAATTTCAAATTTCATTAATAGTAAATATTTAAATGATCAATGTATTGCTGAATAAGATTTGAACTCAAAAAGAGAAGATGGGTATTTCATAGCGTATTAAGTTTTAGAAAAAAAACCTAATAGTTAGACACAAAAACTAAGGAGTCGCCACCAACCATTCTTAACCTAGGTGTGATTGGTCACCTATTCAAACTATGGATAAGACTTAGTCCACGTTCAAAGATTCTAGAGTTCGGGAGTACGGTTACGTGTGGGGAAGGTATTAAGCACCCCACAACGCCCATCCTAAAATGGTACCACTTAGTTTTAGGTCATTTTCTAAATTTGCTTATGTTGATCTTTAATCTCAATATAATTAATATTGAAAAATATTTCTAAGTGTCCTCCATTAAGCTGGTGGGACAACTTAAAAAAATCTTTCTCACCTCAAGAGTATTCAAGTAGTACTATGCGACTTGCTTGAAGAGGCTCCGTCGTCGGACTCATTTTAATATCTTATGAAAAATTCTAACTTTGACTCCTTCTACCCAATTCGTTCTTACTATTCTATTATTTTCTATTATTTATTAATTCTTAATTTTATTTATTTATCTTTATGTTAAAATGAATATGAATTATAAAAATTCCTTTTGGTTCTTTCATTAAGCTGGTCAGACCAAAAAAGAAATTTTCTTACCTAAAGATTTTCAAAGTATTATTTAAGCGTAATTCCAGTTGAAATCTCATCATATGAATAATCAATACTCATTCTCAATAACTTTTATTAATTATTTTATTATTTCATCTAATTTTATCATTATTAACCATTGTTATTTTATTATTATAGTTAACATGAATTATTAAAATTTTTTATCTTCTTAGTTACTTACTTTAACTTTAATAATATTTTTTTAGATAAAAATCACTTATTTTATACTCTTAAAAGACGAATAAAAAAAACTTATTATTGAAAATTATCTCCAGGCCATCCATTAAGCTGGTGAGGCCTTGAATTGTCACCTAGGAATTTTTAAGAAAGTCACTTAAGCGTAATTCTCTCAATATTTCATCGTTGGAGTAATTCGTATTCACCTTCATTATAATTTTAATATCTAATTTTATTTATTCCATTTCTTATTATTGTTTCTATTATATTATCATGGATCATTAACATCGTTTCTAATTTTTATATCTAATTATTCTTGTTCTAATTCAATAATAAATCTATTAATTATTCATACTTGAATTTCATAATAAGTTTATTTTATTTAAAAAATGAATATAAATTACTTTTTATTGAGAATCCTATTCAGACCTTCCATTAAGCTGGTGAGACATTGAATAGGATTTTCTTACATAAAAATTTTCAAGAAAATTACTTAAGCGTAATTATCTTGATATTTTATCATCGGAGTAATTATATTCACTTTTATTATTTTAATATCTTGCTTTGGTCATTTTATTTATTTCCTTCCTTATTTTATTATTTGCTATTACTATTTTTATCATATTATTACTAATCATTAACATCTTTTCTAATTTTGTAACTAATTATTTTATTATTATTATTTTATAATAAACTTATTTTATTTTATTTTTTTTTAAAAAAATGAATATGAATTATTTGTTATCAAAAATCCTATTTAGACCCTGCATTAAGCTGGTGAGGCCTTAGATAGAATTTTTTTTTTACCTCAAGATCTCTAAAGTACCACTTGAGCATGGTTCCTTTAGAGTTCTATTGTCAGAATAAAGTTCTATCGTCAGAATAATCTCTTTTTATCCTTGCTTTATTATTTCATTTCAGACAATTTACGAGCGAATTTTAACTTATAAAAAATCTTATATATAATTTGAAACCTTTAGCCTAATTTGATTTATATATATTAATAAATACGATTCCAGATTTAAAGTATATAACAAATAAACCAGTAAACCAAAATAGATAAAATAAAATGAACAAATCAAACAAATTAAAATACTCTACTTAAAAAATAAATAATACTAATTGTAGACACCCCATTTTGTTCGGAGTCTTTTAATGTTATTGGGCCTATTGGGTTTGATAATTAGAAGATGAATCTAATTTTTGTGTTACTATCTTGTTTATTATTATTAAAAAATAAAAATGAAAAGAAATAAAAAATAGAAAAAATTAAAAAATTAAAAAACTAAAAAAATAACAAAAATAAAGTGATCAAAGAAGGGAAAATTGAAAAAAAAAGAATCAAAATCTTAGTATTATCAAATTTCGAGATTTAGAGAATATATCACAGCAATTAAATTGAAGAGTGGGATTGGAAAGAAAAATCAATAGGAAATTATTTGCACTAAGTTTTTGAAAACTCAATTAAAGGAGTCAACCATGAGATTGGGTAAAAGGGAAAATCAGTACAAAAATTGTGGGATTTGATACACAACATTAACATCGTAGATGAGGGAATTGGGAATAAAAAGAAAAAAGGAAAGGGGCTAGCGGGGGGAGAAAAAAAAACCCTAGGAAAAAACGTTGAAAAAAAAAAACCCTAGCTCTCTCCTTGAGTGAGACTCAGCCACCCTCATTTGGATGTGTCATAACGTCTAGGTCCGTGAACCTAACCGCTAGACTTTAAAATTCTAGGAGTCGCCACCAACCATTCAAACCTAAGGTGTGATTGGTCACCTATTCTTGTCTAAAGATAAGGCTTGGTCTACGTTCAAAGAATCTAGGGTTCGGGAGTACGGTTACGCGTGGGGAAGGATTAGCACCCCCACGACGCCCATCCTAAAATGGTACCAACTACTTTAGGTCATTCTAAATTTACCTTATTTTGAGTTAATTTCGATATGCTTAATATATTGAAAATTTACTTCAAATCGTTCCATCAATCTGGTTCAGACAATAAGTAAATCTCCTCACCTCAGGAGTGTTCAAGTATTACCGATTGACTTGCTTGAATAGGCTCCGTCGTCGGATCATTTAAATACATTATGACAACCCTAATATTGACTCTATACCCAATAGGTCATTCTAAATTTACTTTAATTTAATTTCAATATGCTTAAAATATTGAAAATTTGCTTAAAATATTGAAAATTTACTTAAAATCCTTCCATCAATCTGGTTCAGACAATAAGTAAATTCCCTCACCTCAGGAGTATTCAAGTAGTATCGATTGACTTGCTTGAAGAGGCTCCGTCGTCGGAATATATTATGAAAATCCTAATCTTGGCTTTATACTCAATTCTTTACTAATTTTCTATTTTTATTGTATTTATTTCAATATCTTATTTCTATTTTATTTTAATTGTCTTTATTATTATATTTTATTTCTATTTTAGAAAATAAACACATATTATTGTATTGAAAATTTACTCTAAACCTTCCATCAATCTGGTTCAGTCTAGAGCAAACTACTCACCTAGAAACTTCCAAGGAGTACCATTTGACTTTCTTGGAATTTCATCATCGGATAATTTGCATTCATGTTTTTAATATAATTTTATTATTTCCTTATTCAATCTTTATTCTTTTTTATTCTTATTTGCATTTTTTTAATTTAATTTATTATTCTATTATTTTATTTATCTAATATCTATCATGCTAAACATATAAAACATAAAATACATCATACAAATTAAACTAAACAAATCATATCAACGTACAAATTATTTATTCACTATATATTAATCAAATATTATCATGCCAATTATTAAATCATGCAAAGTAAATCAAATCATATTGTACAAGTCATGCAAATAAATCCATAATTAACTAATTCAAATTTTTTAATTAAGTCAAGTTATGTTATTTTAATCTTATTATGTTAATTAAGTTAATTAATCTTAAAAAATATATTAAACAAAATATATACTACATATAATACAATCAAAACCAACAATTGAATAACCAAGATGAGTAACCAAATCAATCCAAGGCAGACGTAAACAACTAACATATTAAACAAATCCATTAGCTTGTTGTAAATAAATGAATGACACACCACGTTTTAATTGTAGTAAGCAACCAATTCTGTGGGTGCAAATAATCATGCAGTAAATGTGTCAATGGTGGAGCAGTAAATGGCGAAGCGTGATGATGCAGGGAGCGCAGGACAATGGAGGCTGACTAGGAGAAGATTCTTGCCCGTGTATCCCTCCCTTCACGATAGTACCATACTTAGGCTTGGCAGCAAGTTTGCATCCCTGCTTTCACGACTCCAAGAAGAACTACAATACTGCAGTAATGCCGCAACAGTAGGACTAGCGACAGTAGGGGCGAAGTGCAGCAAGCTATGGTGAGTGATAAAGATGGCTCTGGTCTGGCAAGGTGGATCAGTTTTGGGGGAAGAATTTGGAAACTAAGATGCTCAATTCTGAATCCCTCAAATCATGAGGTTTAATCCCTTTTTATAGCCACAAACTTGTTAGAGTCCTAATACAACTAAATCTATTCTAATATTTTATCTACTTAATTCCTATATTAATCCTAATCTAACTCTATTAATCTAATTTTAATCTAATAACAACTCTCCTATTAATAAATTCTAATAATTATCCTAAAAAATCTAATAATCTAATCCTAAAATTAATTTTTATTTTATTTTCTTATTTCATTTTTTCTTTTTTTGTTATTCCTTTTTTATTCCTAAATCCTATTTTAATTTTAATTTCCTAATTAATGTTAATTCTAAATCTAAAATCCTAATTAAAATACAATGTCACTTAACTCTACTAATTATTTTTTACAAGTTAAGACCCCGGACAAAATACGGTGTCTACAGCTGCCCCTCTTTGTGCATTTGCTGTGAAACAGTAATTGCATAAAGACAGACACCTATTTTGTCTGATTTCTCTTATTTTTAATTTTTTTTTATTTTTTCAAAAAGCTCCCTCTAAACAGAAATGCAGTCAAACTTTAAAATCTTGTCTAAAAACTTTGATTTTTTTTGAAAATTTAGGAAACTCCTCTAAAACTTTTCTTGTCAAAATTTGAAATCTTAGGAAACTCCTCTAAATTTTCTTTTCTTTTCTTATCCAATTTTGAAATTTTGGGAAACCCCTCCAAAAAAATTTTTTTTTTGTCTAATTTTGAAATTTTAGGAAACCCCTCTAAAATTTCTTTACTTGTCAAATTTTGAATTTTAGGAAACCCCTCTAAAATTCTTTTCCTTGTCAAATTTTGAAATTTTGGGAAACGCCTCCAAAACATTTTTTTGTCAAATTTTGAATTTTAGGAAACCCCTCTAAAACTCGTTTTCTTGTCAAAATATGAAATCTTGGGAAATTTATCTTATCCATGCAATTGCAACCTGTTCTATCCATGCAATGTCATTCATGTAAGCTATCTTATTCAAGCAATATCATTCATGCAATCTAGTCTATCCATGCAATGTTATTGATGCAATCAATTCTATCCATGTAATGCAGTCTGTTTTATCCATGCAATGTTTTCTTTGAAAATCATTTCATCCTTAATTGTAGCAACAACAAGGTTCTTCTTCATCAATCTATCTCATGCATTCTTCTCTTTTCAATTGTCATCCTATCTTTATTTTTCCTTTTCTTTTCTCATTTTCCTTCTGCCAATTTTCTTTCCCAACGAAGCTCTTGACTTCGTGCCCTATATACCTTATCTTATCCCTTGTTTCTTCTTTTTAGTATCCTATCTATCTGGTCATTCATTTGTTCATTAAAATTTTTACTGAGACCTCATCATTCATTCTTTCTTATTCATTAGTTTTTCTTGATTTCCAATTTCCATTCATCCATAAGTTTCCTTTTATTTCATTTTCCTAAATAATATAGGAGTCTTTCACATATTTTGCCAAGCAAACATTCATTACCATTCTAATTTCAAGATCAATGCAACACAATTTCTCAATCCCTAAAGGTAAGGATATAGCAAAGAAATGATAGGTGAAATGAAAAGAGTGGTATCATTCAACATTTGAAAAGATTTAACAAGAAATTGTCAGGCTTAAAAGGAAAGTAGGCTTGAATGAAAGGTGAGAATTTTTAGGATTAGGTAATAGTATCCAAATAATAACAATTCAAACAATTCTGATCAATGAATACAAAATTCCCTTCAAAGGTCCATCTTATCTGATCATGTTGAGTTCATTAAAATATCCTCTTGCCCCTGTATCATTGACATCCAGTTTTTCTGGTATCTACGCTGCCTTTTCAGGTTTTCAACTTAGACGCACTCTATTGATCCAAACTGCCCTTTTTGAGTTTTCGATTTGAATCCTCCTTTCATTTTTTTCTCTTTTTTTTTCTTTTCTTCTCTTTTTTTTCTTCTTTTTCATTTTCTTTTCTCTTTTTTTTTTAATTTATTTCTTTTCATTTTCAACTTCATTGTCCTTGATGAAACTTCTCTTATTTGTTCTCCATTCTTATTCATGCCCCAACATCAGATATTTCTTCACCCAATTTAATGCTCACATGGATCCAAGAGAGTCTTTGGAATCCCACTTCTTCCATCTAGACGAAATCGTTTTGCTTATCTTGATCTGCTTGTCCTAATTCTATCCAAAGGATCATCATCTCATAGTGTAAGTATGCCTTTATTCAACACATGATTCTTCAATAGGAGTACTCGTATTTGATCAAAATGGACTTTTAAGGCACGTAATGTAGGCTCAGATGAAGGTTCATGAAAGAAAGGATAATATAGGCCCAAAATAAGTGTTTCAGGGTTTATCAAACCAAGAATCATTTTTCATGAATCATTTAGGCATTTTGACTTTTGCCCCATTCTAATTTGCTTTCTCTTTCTTTTTTATTCACATGTGACTAGGGTTTTCACTTTCTTGATTCAAACCCTCTTTCCTTCTTCATTCTTTTTTTCTTTTTTGTTCTTTTTTTTTCATAAAAGGGTTTTTTTTCTTTGCCCCACTGATCTTTCATCATCCCTTCTCTTTGCCCCCCAGTGTGGAGGGTGATTCTTGGTGGGTTATATCAAAAAGAATATAATAGGCTCAAAAGGGGTAATCAATGGATAATTTTACTCATGCTTGAAAGGTAGTGAAAGAAGGCCATTTCTCATCTCATTACAAGTACTCTCATTAAAGGTCATCTATTGAACAAAGACAAACTCATTAGAATTTCATGTAGAGATTCACCTTTACTCGTAACATTCTATAGGTGAAGATTTTAGACAAATATCTTCTATTCTCTTCTTACTTGAACAATCTTGGCAAATTGGAAACTCCTTCAACCAACCAAAGCAACTCTTTCAAAACTGAATTTTATACTCATTGCCATCATCATTATCATGTTCATTATTTGATACTTTTAAGCTTGGTAACAAAGTAGAGAATATGGGTAGTGGTGTTTTACATAAAAGAACAAGATTGGAATGAGGAATTGAGAAAAATGAATTGTACTAATCCTTTATTGAAATGAAAATGAATGAAAGCTGGCCCAATACATAAAAGAATTCTTAATGCCTTTGGGCTTAGGCACTCCTATATTACCTAAGAAATGTTCTAAGATGAATGAAATTAGACACAAAGAAACAACCATTATCTTCAAATTCAGTGAATCAATCAATATCATCCACTTTCTTCCATAACATCAATCGCTACCCTTTGTGTGATCTGGTAGAGGATTATCATTCATATTTGGATCATTCTTTGCCCCAAAACTCAAAATTCCAGCATTGACAAGTGCTTGGACTTTCCTCTTCAAGCCCATACAATTCTCAATAGAGTGTCCAACATTGTCATTATGATAGGCACACTTTGCATTAGGATCATACCACTTTGGGTAAGGAGGTTTTGATAAGTCTCTAAAATATTCACTTTTTAGAGTATTTTATTGCATCAATTTTGTTTAAGTTTTGGAATTTTAATATATTTTCTTCCCAATTTAATTAAATTATCTTCATGTGTAGGAAATTCGAGAATAATGAGAAAATCAAGAAAAAGACAAAAAAATCAAAGAAAAATAGTTGGATTTGATGTTTAAACCCTCAACTTAACCTTATCCTTAAATCCCTAAACTTACCCAAACCCTAAACCCATTTCCCATCACCTTATCCCTAAATTAGTTTGAAACCATAAACCTTACCTAAACCAATTTTCTAAACCCTTAAAAAAAAGCCTTTAACCATTATCCCACCATAACCCACTTAAATATACCCCATTCTCACATAAAACCCAACTATTATTTAAGCCCATTACTCACATGAAGGCTAGACTATGAAGACTCAAAGAAAATCTTGGCCCAAAAAGGATAGAGCAGCCCGTGGATGCTAGTGGCAAAAAGCCCTTGCAGCAACCCTAATTAAAAGAGGAAAAAGCTGCCGTAAAAAGAAAAGAGGGAAGGAGGGGCGGCTTGTGACAGGAGCCTAAACTTCTCCCATGTTTCTGGATGCGATTTGCTTCTTTTTATTTTCGTTGTTTTCTTTGTTTCTTTAGTTTCAAGATGTAGTTTTCTTTTATATGTTAAAGCACATTTATTTACTGTTTTTAAGGAGATTTGAGTAGTTTAGATTAGATAAATTTGAATTTAAACTTTACTTTTTAAGCAACCGTTGTCAAAGCTTTTAATTTAATTTTCTTTGTTTTCGGTTTCAATTACAAGATTCTGCTTAAGGAGTTTATTTTCTGTTTATACATTACAGCTACAAGCTTTTCTAGTCTTCTACATCTTAGAAAATAGCTACAGCTTATGCGTATGGAGCTTGGACGTGGCGGAGAGCTGCTTTAGTATTTCCTGTACTGGGTTCGTTCGTACAACCGCTTGGGACAGAACCAGCTGCATTTCTTGCTGAAGTTACCTGACAGAAGCGTGGCTGGGGCTTGGTGTGCAACTGCTGTAGCTGTTCGGTGAATATGCTGGCGAAGCAAGAGGTGGCACGAGCTGGTGAAGCTGGTGCACGTGAAGGGCGTGGCATGGCAGAGTAGCATGGCGTGGCTGTAAGGGCAAGCATGATGAAGGCCACGTTTTTCTTTTCTTTACTGACTTATTTATTGTTTCATCAGTTTAACGTTTTACATAGGTTATTAATTGTCTAGTTTAAATATATATTATTTTATGTTATAATAGTTTAGATATTAATTAGTTTATTAGTTCATTAATTCATTAGTTTTTTTTTTTTAGTTTAAGTAGAATTAGTTTTAGGTATTTAGTTATAAATTATGCTTGGGTAATCTAACTCACATCATCAACTTAATTTTACATTTCTTTTTATCTTTATTTTTTTTATGCATATTACTTTTTCAATTAATTTTCACTTTTATTTTTTATGCATTTTATTTTATTTTATTTTTTTTAGCATGTTTATGATTTTTAGTTCTTTGCTAATTAAATATTTTCATTCTAATTTACATGCTTTTTAATTATTTGCAAATTAGTTTTATTTTATTTTATTTTACTTAAGGAGACTCAATTCGCTTGAATAAACCTAGGATGACCAATTTTAATACTTAGCTATAGCAATTCTAACTAATCCTCGTGGGAACGATACTCTACTCACTCTTTATTACTTGTCGCGACCCGTGCACTTACAGTATAGGTTTTAGACACGCAACAGGTTTCAAGGGTTCTATATAAATAGGGGTAATGAGATGACCCTCCACCAACTTTGGGAATAGCTTAGCATATGTCATGGGTATAGGGTCTATGGTAACATTTCAGCTAAGTCGGGTGTTCCTTTGGTCATTAGGTGGGAAAGTGGGGTTTGTTAAGGCTGTAGGAGTTTGTCGAGGGAAAACAAGTTGATATGTGTTTTGGGGATGAGTTTGTGGGTAAAATGGGGAATAGGCGTAATTCACTGAAGGTGGGTAAGGGGTATAAAGGAGGCGTGAATTATTGGAGACAGCTTGTGCATCTTCTTCCTTCTTCTTTGAAAACCCATTCCTCTTGCTATCATTTATAGATGCTTCAATCTTACCACTCTTAAAGGCATTTTCAATAGCTTCGCCTGTCAGCACCATGTCTGCAAAATTCTTGGTCACACTGCTAAGCATACGCTCATAGTAAGGAGCCTTGAGAGTATTCAAAAAGAACATAGTGACTTCCTTTTCAGTTAAAGGAGGTTGAACTTGTGATGCCATGTCCCTCCATCGTTGGGCATATTCCTTGAAGCTCTCATCTTTCTTCTTTTCCATACTTTGGAGAGACAAGCGATCAGGGGCTACATCAGACACATGTTTGTATTGAGCTATAAAAGCCCTTGCCAATTCCGACCAAGAGGAAACTTTGCTCCTTTCTAATTGGTTATACCACTTAGCAGCTGACCCAATCAAGCTATCTTGAAAAACATGAATCAATAGCTTGTCGTCCCATGCATATGCCGCCATCTTTCTACAGTACATGGTGAGATGATCTTTTGGGCATGATGTTCCATTGAATTTTTCAAATTCAGGCACTTTGAATTTTGGTGGAAGCACGACACCAGGTACCAAACACAACCTTTCAGCATCAACAGGTCCAAAATAGTCAACTCCTTCAACGGCACTTAGTCTTTCCTCTATCAAGCTCAGCTGAGCTTTAGTACCACTATATTCTTCTTTATGCTTCAACTTTTCTAACTCTGTGGGATCATCTAAATTTGGTACCTCCATTGGGTTTTGAACTTACATCTGTAGAGGTGTTGGAGCTTTGACAGTACTTCCTTCAGGAACAAAAATAGGGTTGTCTCGCATGCTTTGTTGAGCTTCTTGGATAGACTCCTCTTGATTACCCATCTTCTCCTTTCCTTTAATCATGGCTTTTAGCAACTGGGTAATTTCACTCAATTGCCCCCTTATCTCTGCATTTTCCCTTTCCAACTTTTCTATCCTAATATTTTGATCCTCTTCCATTATGCGTGCTTGATACCTTGTATGATATCTGTGGAGGGCAAATCGTCTAGTGGATGCAATTTTGATGCCTTGTGCCACAATTTAGTTGAAATTATTTTCAATGTGATGATATGTTTATGCACAAAAATGAATGCACATGGAATGCCCTTAGGTCTAGCAATCTCTCCTAACAATTAAAAGTGTGTTCATTCTCATGATAAGACAGGTGCAAACTTACATGAATGATATGTTATGTGATGCAAAATCAAACACAACTATGCATGACTTAATGATACAGACAAAATTTTTTTTTTACTTTTTTATTTTGAAGAATGGAAGAAAGAAAAACTATATTTTTTGAATTTTTTTTTAAAAAACAATGTACAAAAGAGGAAGTAAAACTTATTCCTTCATGTGTCCTATCTTAGGTTTGAGTCTACACTCCAATCTAATATGGTTCCACCCTAAGGCTAAGCCTTATGTTTCATTACATGCTGGGTTTGGATAATTCAAGGTCTAAAGGTTCCCAAATTGTTCCTCACTATCATCCACACAGGACTAGTAAGGCACCCAATCCTCACCCATTATAGGTTACAAACGGAAAGGTTCAATCTGAGTGGGAGTATTTCGCTAGCCTATGTGGAGGTTATCACCTCACGAAAGCGTAGTTACTTTACTCCCTCCTAAAAAATGAAGAGCCCGGGTTGAGGGCTTATGCAAATGCAAGTGTTGTGTGTGTTGAAGGAATGAATTAACATTTTATTATACATTTTCCAAATACTTCTAGGCAAACTTAGACTAATCTTCAAACTAATTTTTGGCCTGACTCTCTAAAGTCCCCAGTGGAGTCGCCAAACTGTCATAACGTCTAGGTCCGTGAACCTAACCGCTAGACTTTAAAATTCTAGGAGTCGCCACCAACCATTCAAACCTAAGGTGTGATTGGTCACCTATTCTTGTCTAAAGATATAGCTTGGTCTACGTTCAAAGAATCTAGGGTTCGGGAGTACGGTTACGCGTGGGGAAGGATTAGCACCCCCACGACGCCCATCCTAAAATGGTACCAACTACTTTAGGTCATTCTAAATTTACCTTATTTTGAGTTAATTTCGATATGCTTAATATATTGAAAATTTACTTCAAATCCTTCCATCAATCTGGTTCAGACAATAAGTAAATCTCCTCACCTCAGGAGTGTTCAAGTATTACCGATTGACTTGCTTGAAGAGGCTCCGTCGTCGGATCATTTAAATACATTATGACAACCCTAATATTAACTCTATACCCAATAGGTCATTCTAAATTTACTTTAATTTAATTTCGATATGCTTAAAATATTGAAAATTTACTTAAAATCCTTCCATCAATCTGGTTCAGACAATAAGTAAATTCCCTCACCTCAGGAGTATTCAAGTAGTACCGATTGACTTGCTTGAAGAGGCTTCGTCGTCGGAATATATTATGAAAATCCTAATCTTGGCTTTATACCCAATTCTTTACTAATTTTCTATTTTTATTGTATTTATTTCAATATCTTATTTCTATTTTATTTTAATTGTCTTTATTATTATATTTTATTTCTATTTTAGAAAATAAACACATATTATTGCATTGAAAATTTACTCTAAACCTTCCATCAATCTGGTTCAGTCTAGAGCAAACTACTCACCTAGAAACTTCCAAGGAGTACCATTTGACTTTCTTGGAATTTCATCATCGGATAATTTGCATTCATGTTTTTAATATAATTTTATTATTTCCTTATTCAATCTTTATTCTTTTTTATTCTTATTTGCATTTTTTTAATTTAATTTATTATTCTATTATTTTATTTATCTAATATCTATCATGCAAACATATAAAACATAAAATACATCATACAAATTAAACTAAACAAATCATATCAACGTACAAATTATTTATTCACTATATATTAATCAAATATTATCATGCCAATTATTAAATCATGCAAAGTAAATCAAATCATATTGTACAAGTCATGCAAATAAATCCATAATTAACTAATTCAAATTTTTTAATTAAGTCAAGTTATGTTATTTTAATCTTATTATGTTAATTAAGTTAATTAATCTTAAAAAATATATTAAACAAAATATATACTACATATAATACAATCAAAACCAACAATTGAATAACCAAGATGAGTAACCAAATCAATCCAAGGCAGACGTAAACAACTAACATATTAAAACAAATCCATTAGCTTGTTGTAAATAAATGAATGACACACCACGTTTTAATTGTAGTAAGCAACCAATTTTGTGGGTGCAAATAATCGTGCAGTAAATGTGTCAATGGTGGAGCAGTAAATGGCGAAGCGTGATGATGCAGGGAGCGCAGGACAATGGAGGCTGACTAGGAGAAGATTCTTGCCCGTGTATCCCTCCCTTCACGATAGTACCATACTTAGGCTTGGCAGCAAGTTTGCATCCCTGCTTTCACGACTCCAAGAAGAACTACAACACTGCAGTAATGCCACAACAGTAGGACTAGCGACAGTAGGGGCGAAGTGCAGCAAGCTATGGTGAGTGATAAAGATGGCTCTGGTCTGGCAAGGTGGATCGGTTTTGGGGGAAGAATTTGGAAACTAAGATGCTTAATTCTGAATCCCTCAAATCATGAGGTTTAATCCCTTTTTATAGCCACAAACTTGTTAGAGTCCTAATACAACTAAATCTATTCTAATATTTTATCTACTTAATTCCTATATTAATCCTAATCTAACTCTATTAATCTAATTTTAATCTAATAACAACTCTCCTATTAATAAATTCTAATAATTATCCTAAAAAATCTAATAATCTAATCCTAAAATTAATTTTTATTTTATTTTCTTATTTCATTTTTTCTTTTTTTGTTATTCCTTTTTTATTCCTAAATCCTATTTTAATTTTAATTTCCTAATTAATGTTAATTCTAAATCTAAAATCCTAATTAAAATACAATGTCACTTAACTCTACTAATTATTTTTTACAAGTTAAAACCCCGGACAAAATACGGTGCCTACATGATGGTCTTGGATATTTTGTGTTGGCTTTGGATTCTTATTTTTGGTTTTTTAGAGATTCTCTTCGCAGGGACGGGTCCAAAAGAAAAGAAAAAAAACAGGAGCTCCTTCATGGACCCCTGCCTTCACCATCATCTAACCTCGCCTGGGCAGCATCATCATCTTTCTCGCCAGCCTTGAGATCCCGTCACTACCACCTTGTTTCCGCCAATCATTGCTGTCCCATTTTCATCCATCGTTCCTGCCATTTTGGCCACCACCGCTTGCTACTGCTGCACTGCACATCGCTCCAATTTGCTTGCTGTCTTTGATTATTGCATTGTGAAGCAGTAATGTGGTGAGAAAGAAAGCAAAAAGAAAGGAGAGAAGGAAAACAAAGGAAGAATACCCGTAACCTTCTCCAGGCGGTACGGGATTACACTGCCATTACGCCTCGCCACTCCTCTACACAGCCACAACCGGTGCTGCCTTTGTTCTTTCTTCTCGTGCCTCATTGCCCATCACCTCTGCGTAACAGTTCTGCTGTTCCTCCATAGATGCTGTTGTGAGCTGCTTTGGGTTGCTGTTGAGTGGCAGAGAGGAAGAATAAAAAATACAGAGAAAGAGTGAAGGAGAGACCTAGAAGAGAAAAAAGACCCTAAAGAAACCCACGTCTACCAGATTGCACCGTGACCCTCCTCGGCATCCTCACCCTTCTCCAAGTCGTATCAGCCCCTACCTGCACTACACCACACCTTGCCTCACCACCACCGTCCTCTCACCGCCTCTACCGTCATCATCTCTTCACCGCGGTTCATATGCATCTTCATTACAGCACTGCTGCACTGTCACAACTCCCTGCCACGCACCATCACCACCACTGCGAGCTTCCACCGTTGTTAACCTTTACTGCTGCGTGGCCTTCTATTTCGTGACTGCCTTCTTCCCTCTTGTCGTCGTAGCTTCTTGGCTTGGTGTGGAAAGCTTTCGGGTAAGGCTTGTTGAAGAAATAACCGAAACTGAGGATTGAGAGAAGAAGAAGAACGAGAAAAAAGACAAGAAAAAAGAAAGGAAGGAGGTTCTGTAGCACTCCAAAAGAAACCAGACCCTGTTACCTTCATCACTATTGTTGCCGTGGCCACCATTGCTCACGCATCACTTCTCTGCTGCATTGTCTTCCTGCCGCATGAAGATCAAGGATGAGACTCATGTACAAGGCTGTTGAAAGTTAAGAAAGCAGTTCAAAACGTGAGTTGCTGGGGAACAAGGTAAGCTTATTTGGCATGATATAATAATGGTAATTTGTCTTATATGCTCAATGTATTTCATTGGATTAATTAACATGTAATATGATTTGTTTTAATGGTTTGATAATGAATTAATTTGCATGATATAAAATATAATAAATTAATTTGCAGAAATAGAATTTAATGAGTTAGTTTTGTAAATTGCATGATAATTTAATTTGATTAACTATGAATTGCATGATATAATAATTTAAGTTGTATGAAATAATTTAATTAGATAAATTTAATTTGATTTTATATGAAACAATTGCATGATAATATTTAACTTGATAATTTGCATGGTAATATCTAATTTGAATAATTTAATTTGTATGATCAAGCTGTATGGTGTGTTTTGCATGGATAGTTGATACGATTTGATGACTTGCATGACTTATAGAATTACTATAGTATACTAGAATTAGTGTTTATGAAATAAATTTAGGACAATAATTAATTTAAAACTTATAAGATAAAATAAAATTATATAAATAAAAATTAAATAAATAAAAGCATAAAAAATTTAAGAAAATAGAAGATGAGTTATTCCGACGATGGAACTCTTAAAGGGATTACGCTCAAGTGGTACTTTTAGGGATCTTGAGGTGAAAGAATTCTATCCAAGGCCTCACCAGCTTAATGGAGGGTCTAAATAGGATTTTTGATAACAAATAATTCATATTCATTTTTTTAAAAAAAATAAAAATAAAATAAATTTATTATAAAATTACAATAAAAACAATTAGTTATGAAATTAGGAAAGATATTAATGATTATTAATGATATGATAAAAATAATAGTAGTAAAGAATAAAACAAGGAAGGAAATGAATAAAATAACTAGAGCTAGATATTAAAATAATAATGGAGATGAATATAATTTGCTTCGATGATGAAATATTAAGAGGATTATGCTTAAGTAATTTTCTTGAAAATTTCTAGGTAAGAAAATTCTATCCAAGGCCTCACCAGCTTAATGGAAGGTCTAAATAGGATTTTTAATAAAAATTAATTTATATTCATTTTTTTAATAATAAAATAAACTTATTATGAAATTCAAGTATGAATAATTAGTATATTAGAACAAGAAAAATTAGCTATAAAAATTAGAAACGATATTAATGATCCATGATGATACAATAGAAATAATAATAAGAAAAGGAATAAATGAAATTGGATATGAAAAGTATAATGAAGGTGAATACGAATTACTCCAACGACGAAATATCGAGAGAATTACGCATAAGTGATTTTCAAGAAATTTTCTAGGTGAGAAGATTATTTTCAAGGCCTCACCAGTTTAATGGATGGCCTAGAGATAGTTTTCAATAATAAGTGATTTTTATTCATCTTTTAAAATTATAAAATAGGTGATTTTTATCTAAAAATATTATTAAATTAAAATTAAAAACTAAAGTAATTAATTAAGAAGATAAAAATTTTAATAATTCGTGTTCACTATAATAATAAAATAACAATAATAAATAGTAATAAAATCTAATGAAATAATAAAATAAGGCAATAAAAAATAGGAGTTATTGAGAATGAATATTGATTATTCCTATGATGAGATTCCAAGTAGAATTACGCTTAAGTAATGATTTGGAAATCTTTAGGTAAGAAAATTTCTTTTGGGTCTCACCAGCTTAATGGAAGATCTAAAAGGAATTTTTTTGATAAAAATAATTCATATTCATTCTTGCATAAAAATAAACAAATAAAATTAAGAATTAATAAATAATAGAATGGTAAGAATAAGTTGGGTAGAAGGAGTCAAAGTTAGGAATTTCTCATAAAATATTAAAATGAATCCGACGACGGAGCCTCTTCAAGCAAGTCGCATAGTACTACTTGAATACTCCTGAGGTGAGAAAGATCTTTTTAAGTTGTCCCACCAGCTTAATGGAGGATACTTAGAAATATTTTTCAATATTAATTATATCGAGATTAAAGATCAACATAAGCAAATCTAGCAAATGACCTAAAACTAAGTGGTACCATTTTAGGATGGGCGTTGTAGGGTGCTAATCCTTCCCTACACGTAACCGTACTCCCGAATCCTAGTATCTTTGAACGTAGACCAAGCCTTATCCTTAGTTTGAATAGGTGATCAATCACACCTAGGTAGAATGGTTGGTGACGACTCCATATCTTTGTGTTTAGCTATTAGGTTTTTTTCTAAAACTTAATACGTTATGACACTAATAAAATAATGAATTGGAAAAGGGACCATGAATCCACGTTAAGAAAGCTGCTATACATACCCCAGTTTTTACTCTTCCTACCCCATTTTCTTCCTGGCATTACTGTTCATTTAGAGGGTAATGGGGTATAAAAAGCAAAAAAAGGGGTAGATTTAGTCATTCCCAAAGCTGCTATACATATCCCAGTTTTTACTTTTCCTATCCCATTTTCTTCCTGGTGTTACTGTTCATTTAGAGGGTGATGAGGTATAAAAAGCAAAAAAAAAAAAGGGGTAGATTTAGTCATTCCCCCACGTTAACTATAAAAAAAATAATAATAATAAAAGAATGAAACATGTGAAGTTCAAAATCAAATATATTACCTCTGTCAGGACATCCACTTTAAATGATTTTCCATGCCATCTTTTAACGCTTCAATCCTTTCTTTTGTCACTTTCTTCCACACGTCCCACTCTCAATTCTTTTGCTTTTTGCTTGCAGTTTATGTGCAGCAGCAAACAGGCTTCGAGTGATGGATATAACGCAGCCAGATGATGCGATGGTAGAGAGCAAAAAGGTTAAAAGCAAAAAGTGCTGCAAGACTTTTTTTTCTGTGGGTTTTTTTCTTGGCCATATGAAGCAAATCTGATGGAACTGATGCGGCAAAACCGCGGCAGCTCAGTAATGAGCTTTGGACAGAAACGGTAGAGCAATATGGTACAATGAAGCAGTGATGAGAAAGTAACAGCAGCAGCGATGGATGCCGGAGAAGCCAAGTGCGTTGATGATTATGGTCCGGTGCAGGGCAGCAAACAGAGGGTGATGTTGGTGCGACAGAGCAGTAGGAGCAGCTAGGCAATAACGATAATGTAGGGAAGTGATTATGGCGGCTCAATTCACGATGATGATGGTGGGGGAGATAGTATGTTGGAGGATGCAATGGTTAGCCGAGATGCAATAAGGATGGTGGCTCGGTGAAGGTGACAATCTGTAGGCGATCAAGATGAGTAAAGATGCTGTGCAATAGGAGTTCGTTGATGGCTACCCTCCCCTCTATTCAGCTCGATATGGTCCATCTTTATTGCCTAGGAATCTCTCAATTAAGGAGTGATAATGAATTATTTGAAATTGATTCTCCTTCAAAACTTTCCAAAACATCCCTAATTTTATTTTCTTTCCTTTGATTTATGATTTTCAATTAAACTTTGATTTTGCTTCCCATAGTAAAACTCAAAATTCAGTGTTTGATTTTCTTTCCAAGTATCTAAGTTTGATTGTCTTTCTATTTACCTTCAATATTCTTGGCATATTCAACAGATTTTGATTAAATTCATCTTTTTCCTTTTTTTTTAATTTTTTTCTTTTCATGATTTTTTAATTTTCATTTTTATGTATTTTTATTTTTATAAATAAAAAATATATAATTAAATACAACAATTGATCTTTTAATCATCGAGCTCAAAGTCCAACTCTAACTTAAGTTCAAATTCACAGTTTCAAATCCAAAACCCAAATCAAAGGTGTAACTAAAAGAATATTGGACTCAGATTAAAATCCATTTAGGTTTAGACTTTGGTTAAAAGTATCTCGATAAGCCCAATAATATTAAAGACCCGGACAAAATGGGGTGTCTACAGGGAACATGTAAGGGAATGTTGGCAAAGAGTAAAAATGGTGCATATTTGTATAATATTGGCTTGGTGGTCTCATTGATTATTTTCTTGGTGTATATTTTAGCCATTATGTAGATCTTTAGCTATTGTGAAGTAGTATAGTGCTATGTTTAGTTATTTCAGAGTTGAATTAAAACAATATTTGGCAATATAATGCCTTGTTTTATTACATATTACAATTAGTCATTTTGTTCAACAATTTGCAAGTTTCAATTAGTAACTTGAGTAATAAAAAAAATTCTCCATAATAGGAAGAGAAAAATGGTCACATAATAAATTTTTATTACTTCCAAAATGGCAAAAGAAAAGGAACATCTAGGTTGCATCAAATGGTAAAAGCCTCTACACAATTACATACAAGCACAATGTTGCTACCCTAAAATGTGACAAGAAAAGTAGCCGCAATGTAACATCTAAAATGAAGTTTTAAACACAACCATAATGTTAACTACATCCAAAATAACATGCAAAATTATGTCTTAATAACAACATAGTGTTGACAACAAAAACAATCTTAATATGAACTTCTTAGCAAATCTTAGGATTCTTTGACTTTCAGATTTTTTATTCGGTTGAATTTTTTCCCTCTTCCTTTGTTTTGATTGGCAAAGACGTTACCTTAATCTTCCTTTTTTTTCGTAACAACTCATCTCTTAGATCATATATTAAATAAAAAGAATATTAGAATCCATTTGTTAGCTAACATCAAAACTTAAAAGTTAAACACATAATGCCTACTACCTTGAAAAATCCAATAGGTTTATACTCATTTACTTCTACATTTAAACTTGCAATTTTTTTTATGGCTTGTACTAGTAAAGGTTGACTTTATTAACTTGGTAGTTGTTTTAGGAATGGAAATCAACTATTGTGATAACCGAAAAATTCTTACGATATTAAATTAACTGTTTATTATTAGCATAATTTATAACTAATAAATTATAAATTTAAATAATTACATAGGGACATGTAGACGTGTGGACCTCTCGACACAACTTAATTAGTCTCGGAGATAAGAGATCTTGCCTACTTCGAGCTCGGGTGAGACAAGCTACAGTAAGTCGATGAATTTTGGTTAGACCTTGTGTAAATCAACTAAGTTCATAAAGTTGATTTTAATGTATTTCAATTAGTTAAAAATTGGAAATAAATAGAATTATTAAATCTAAGTGTGAATCTTGGGTGTAGCTACATACCTATACATCATATATATATAATAATAAGTATTGTATACACATAAAATAAAATAAAATAGATGAAATAAAATATTACTTTGATGTTGCAGTAAAGTACTTGTGTAATATAAAATATGCTTATATATAATAATATAATAATCAAATAATAATGATAATCTGATGAAGGCTTCCAGCTTTTACCCACTAACGTGGGATTCAATTTAAAACAAAACAAAAGAATAAATAAGTGAAAAGGGAGAACAGGAAAGAAATAGAAGGAACAAAACGGGAAAGGAAAAAAAAAAACAGAGGGGGCGATAGAGATTGGAGCTTTGGCTCTCGACGGAAACAGAAACAAGAAAAAAAAGTAAAGGGTTGTCCGGCGATTTAGAGAAAGGAAAGAAAAGAATGGTTGGCGCCAGAGAGGGGGAGAAGAGAAGGAAAAATGTGGCCTGAATCGAGACCAAAAGTTACAGATTTTGGTGATTAGTTGGGCGGTGGAATAGAGGGGTTCCAAACGAGAAAGTCCTAGGCGTGAAGAGGGAGAGGGGCTAGAAAACAAAAATGCAACAACAGGGGATGTGAAGCTTCATTTTTTACAGCCATTTACGAACAAGAAGGGAGGAAGAAAATTGAAGGAATCAACAGCAAAAAGGGTAAGGTTGTTTTTTTTTAGTTTTGGGATTAACGTAGGTACATTGGTTCAATGTTATATTGTGTCTTATGATGGAAACCTGCTGGGAACTCATTGTTTAGGGGTTGTTTGGAGAGTTTCAATAGCAAGAAAAATTGAAGAAAAGCTTGGTGTAAGTTTGGCTAGTGGGAGAATTAAAGGTAAAAAAAGCTTTTCTTTTGTGTAAGCTCAATGTAAATGAAATTGTTTAATAAAGTGGAAATAGGACATGGTGATAGGCGGCTGGAAATTTGAAGGATAATGATGTTATATATGGGATTAAGAATAAGATATATATATATATATATAATTGTATATTTATATCGATGTATGCAACTAACGAATAGTTGTAGTGATGAGCCTATCATGTGTGATATGGATATTAATATTGAAGTATGGATGGTGTAGGTTCTTGGTGGGAACCTTGAATAAATATATAACAAGGAAGAGCTAGAGTTGGGAGACTCTCAAAGGTAAAGCCTTTAAGTAAATGAAATAAATTATAAGAATGTAGTATAAATAAATATTTGAGTAAGATATAGTTTGAAAATATACTATGAATAATTATTAAATGGGCTTTATGCATTTAAATTATAGAGAAAACTTCCGAGGAGGTGGAGTTGAACAATTGGCTTAAGAGTGCAAAGTGATATTATCTAGGTAAGGGAATATACGATAAATGTTTATTAGTCTGCTATGTTGTGTATGTCCAAATTTCTGTTATTTAATACTTATTGATTTGAAATGCATTCTTGGTTGAATTTCATACGTATTGAACTGAGTTAAAGTACAAATGGTCTTGAATTTGAACTGTGTTGGATTTGTGGATGAATATACTGTTGGTTGGCATTTTACGCAGGTTGTTTGGTTATGGATTATGATGCTGGGTAGTGTTCTACCTATGTCGTCATAATGCCAAACTTTCATTAGAAATTATTAATTAGATTTTTGGCATTGGTATAAATTCTATAATGTATCTAAAACCTCATATACCTCAAGCACCATTACTAGTCATCGAGATACTGTCTTTTTTAAAATATGTTTTGTACGATGAGGTTATCAAAACGTGAGGGTTTAATACGAATTATGCCTCCCATACTCAAGATACATTGTAAAAGTATTCTTGCATGAATTTTGGCATAAGAGACAAGGGATGCTTGGAATTTGCCTGTGTGGCACTTAACTCGCCTGTGTGGCATTTACTGAGCTTGTGTGGCACTCGCCTGTGTGGCATTTATTAAGCCTGTGTGGCACTTGCCTGTGTGGCATTTAAATTATGCCTATGTGGCATTTAGTGAGCCTGTGTGACAATTATCGAGAAATATCCTGGATGCTCTATGGTCTTCCAGGTCCTGGATGCTTTGTGGTCTTCCAGGCGTCCGATAAATAGTCGTGAATTGTACCTCAGCTACTAGATGATCACTGGTGCTGGGATGATTCATGATCATGGATAGAATCTTGGTTCGGGACTGTAACCACTGCTAGCTACAGTGGACGCTTTCATAGAAGCTTGTCGGTTATTTTCAAAGATCCCGGTTATATTACCCTATCTTATCAATGAATGCTTGTCTCTTGAAAATAATTTAAATGTGTATTTTGATTTTATAAATGTGTGAGTACAAGTGTTTTTATAGCTTATAGAACAATGACTTGTCAACTTTGCGTTTTTCCATAAAACATATTTAAGCATGAGTTTCGGCACACTTATTCATGCATACACATGCATAAACATAGTAGAACACCTAATATCATTTAGCGTACGTTTTCTTACTGGGCATTAGCTCACCCCCCCCCCCCCCTCCACCTCACAGATTATTTCAGGTAGACTCGGCACGAGTGTGGTGCATCGATAGTCATTTTGTTGAGCTACAGAAGGTTGTATTTTGAGCCAAGGTATAATTTTTGTCCTTTTGTTTATATCTCAGACTAATTCTTTTGTGTACACAGTGTATGGTATTCGGGATGTAAGTACTAGGGAATATCGAGTCTGTAAACATATTGTGTTATGTAGTTAAGTTGTAATCTCGATATACATATATATATTGAATCAATGGACATCAAGTATGTCAGATGTTATTTTGAGATTGGAAATTTCTACAGGTTGATATGATGATGTACTTAGTATGGGGATGGACAATAGCTCAAAATAGGGGCGGAATTTTTCAATGTCGTTTTCGACACGCCTTACGAGGAGACTTTAATGGGACCTTAGACAACTGGTCTTAAACAACTATAAGAGTAGGATTCTACTCGTTAGGTTTTAGCTACACTGAGCGACTGACAAACACAATAAGTAAAGGAAAAAGTTAGCCCGAAAATCCCAGCTTCCGAGGGCGTTACAACTATTGGCATCTAAAACCAAGTTGCAAAATAAATGAAATATTAATTGTAGAGCGTGAATATAGCTATAAAATGAAATACAAACTAATAACTAATATTATCATTCAACTTATATTTAGTTTTTACAAACCTAAATTCTCATTAGTATAAATCCTCATCCATTGCATTATCTTCTTATCTCTTGTTCAAAGTTCACCTACTTTTTCATTACCTTTACCTGGATTGTCACTTTCTTACTAGTATTGGGGTTTGTGGCTTTCTTTATTGTGCTTCTCCTGTTAGGGATGATAGTGGTCTTGTTGTTGACATTTATGTTAGTTTAGCTACCTCTACTAGAGCCAGAGGAGTTTGGGATGTTGCTAGTGTTGTTTTCGGTAATTGTCTTTGTTACAAGTGCATGTACTAGGGTTGGCAACACAGTTTGGGGCATTTGGACAGTAAAGACCACTTGGACAGTTTGGGACATGTAGACAGTTTGAGGAGCTTGGACACTTAGGGAGGCTTGGACACCAAAAGAGGCTTGGGCAATTTAGTAGGCTATAGGGGGTGCTAAACTTGTACCCCTTTGTTCTTCTATTACTTGAACCTCTACCCCACGTTGTAGGTGTTCTTGTAGAATCTTTTAGTTGCACATATTTTGTGCATATGACTGTGTCCTATTATAAGTGAGCTATAAGCAAATTAATACATGATTATAACAAGAGCTCGAACACATTTGTTTACCACAAATGTAGATCCAAGATCTACAGGACCTTCATCTTCTACAAAATCAACAATTTCAGTTACTTGAGATGAATTTTCATTTGCAGCACCTTCACTAGAACTAAACTTGATCATGAGCTGGCTGGGCCCATGACAAGTAATAAAGATTTATGTGTATGCCCAATCCTGGCTCCAAAAATTTGGGCTTGATTTTTAGTCTAGGCCCATTTTCATTTTTATACTATAAGCCTAAGCTCAAATTGACCCATCCAAATATAATTTTATTTATTTTTTTAAAATTTAATTATTTAATTATTTATTTTTTATTATTTTATTCCTTTTAAATTTTAATTTAATTTGTCAAAATTTGTACATCAATTTTCATATTAAATATTTATAATCATATTTATTAATCAATAATGCTTTATATATATATAATTATATTATACTTATAATAAATATATTAAAAAATAATTAATATTAATATTCAGGTGGGGCCCAGGCTTTGAAAGGTCAAGCTCAAGCCCAACTCGATTTTTAAACGGGCCTAAAAATTTTACCCAAGCCTAATAATTGCATTAGATATTTTTGTCCAAGTCCAACCAAATATCAAGTGGGTCCTTAGGCTTGGGTAGGTAGCCCGATCCTTGAGCAAGTCTAATTAGAACTCATCTAAAAGCATGTGATAAAATTCAAAATTAATGTAAAGCAAAAGCAAAGCTCAATCTGAAAATATTACACAATTGATGCATAAATCTTACTTACATTTTGGTTGTTTTGTTTGGACCACTATTTGGAATTATTCTTTAAGTAAAAGCATTTTTGGCACCTCATTTTCTTTATCTTCTTGATAATTGATACTCACTATCCTTACCCTCTTCGTAAATCTATTTTTTACTAATTGACTTGAAAATTAATTAATGAAATATACCACCAAGTCGTAACGTGATAATTTTAAGACCTCAAAAAGCAAATTTATTTGTATATAATAATATGATTTTTTTTCTTTTTAAGTTACCCCTATTTAAATATAACTAGCATGTACCCTTCGTTTAGATCTGCTCAAGAGCCAAGCTATTCGCCCAAACCCGAAGGCCTGTCCAATATTAAGTTGAACTTGGACAAAAATTTTGGATGTATTTAATGAGCTTGGGCAAAATTTTTAGACCCAATCAAAAATCGAGTCAAGCTCGGGCTTGACTCTTCAAAGCCCAAGCTGGGCTCGATTATAAATAAAATTAAAGTTTTTTAAAAATATATTTATTAAGTATATTGTAATTATATGTACATAAAATATTATTGATTAATAAACATGATTATATATATTTAATATGAAAATTGACATGTAAATTTTGACAAATTAAATTAAACTTTAAAAGGACTAAAAGAATAAAAAATATAAAAACAAAAATTAAAATATTAAATAAATAAAATAATATTCGGGCAAGCCAGGCTCAGGCTTGCAATATAAAATAAAAAATGGGCTTAGATTAAAAGTCAGGCCCAATATTTGGGTCGGACAAGGCTTAGGCTTTCATATAAGCCGTTATTATATATCTTAGGCCCAACCTAAACTCGGCTTAAGGCCGTCTATGATCAGGGTTACCTCTGTTACACATGGAGACAATTTTCTAAATTAATTTTTTTCTTTTTTCTTTTCATTTGTTTTATTTTCTTTAATTTTTCTCTTTTCTTTCTTTTGTTTTTACTCGCCTTCTATATTATGCAAAACTTTTTTTCATTTTTTCTTTCTTCATTTTTCATCTAATCACTCTCGATCTCTCTACATACAACAAACAAAAAATATTTAAAAAAAGGGTAAGTACTACATTACTCTTCATTATCTAGAATATGTAAAAAAAAAACCATTAAAAGAAAGATAAAGATCAAAAAACAAGAAAATGAAAAGAATGAGCTCATAAAAGTGCCACGTGGACACCCTTGAGCCTTTTTCTTTTTTCTTTTTTAAATTTATATAATATAAGATGTCCTAAGTTTTCACTATTTTACAAGTATTAATTATATATATATATATATATTTGTGTGTGTATATATATATGTACACATATATATATATATATGTATGTATATTATTTTTAATTAATTTTTATAATATTACTTGACTCACTATATATTACGAATGTATTAATTAATTTTGATTTTCTATTTAGTTTTAAATTTATAATAATAATAATAATAATAATCATGAACTCTACATGAACAACTCCAGTTAAATCTCACTCTTTCATAAGATAAGTAGTCAATTATATGTGGATGCACGTCTCCGCCTTTGTATACACATATACATTTATATATTACGTACATGCATATACACACATATATATTCACTTAGAATTTAGTGTTTTACTATGTCAATTTGATAATTTTAGTTTGTTTTACCCCATTTTTAATGCATCTAGTCCTTGCACTTTTATTCAAAATTGATTTAAGGACAATTAAAAACAACGTTTAAATTCTACTATTAACTTGAATGATGTGCCATTTTGTGACGACTTACGGAGAGTTCGAGTGTATTGGCTATAGCATGGTTGGAAGCATCCCACCATGGAGAATTTCTAATTACGCTACATTTTTTTTGGTAAAAAGGGGGAAATTAAATAAAACAGAAGCAAACTACAAACTAAAGTTCCTTGGGAAAGACACTCCCCAAGCATCAACAACTAAGAAACTTTCTAAACACACAGGAGGAGTTAACAGATGCTCAGAATCTACATCTAAACTACACTCCATCTTAGCCAATTTGTCAGCGCAATAATTACTTTCTTTATAATAATGTTAGAACTCAACTCTCCAAAATCTGCGAAGGATCACCCTTATGTCCTTGGCAATGGTCCCCAACAGATGAATGTAACTATTTGCAGAGGTTATCAAGTCAATGGCTACGTTGGCATCTAGTTCACATAAAATATCTCTATATCCTTCATTCCATGCCAGTAATAACCCCAATGTAAGAGCCTGTAATTCTGCAATTATGCTCGAACGTGTACCCAGGTGTGCTTGAAAACCACCAAGCCATGCACCATCACTGGAACAATGTAAACCCCCTGCACATGCGATACCTGGGTTATTTTGATAAGCACCATCAGTATTTAACTTGACTACACCAAAAGGAGGCGGCAACCAATGAATCAATTCCATATCTTTTTTAACAGGAGCCTTCTTTGCAAAAGCTCGCTGGATCTCCAGTGCTCCTTGCTTTATAAACAAACACCAACTGATCAGCAATTAATTATGAAGCCAAGGAAGATGCAAACACCATGCTACAGCGATTAGTCCAGATTCGCCAAGCTGCAGTTACAAAAACGCAACCTCTAAAGTTGAACTAGCAATTCTCCCATGAAGATTTTGTTCAAACCAGTAATCCAAAGATAGATTAAAGAAAATGGGGCAAATTTTACGTGGAAGTAGAGCTTTCCAAATAGATAAAGTGCGATCACAATCACAAAGAGCATGGAAAACAGTTTCCTGCCCTCTACCACAAACCGAGCATGCATCTAAGGTTGCTATATCCCACTGAAATTGTAATCTGTTTGTCAGAATCCTACCCCTCATAGCTAACCATAAGAAAAACAGCCATCGATTGGGAGTCGGTAATTTCCAAAGCCAACCCTAATTTCTTTTCACTTCAATGCTATTTTGAGAGCAAGCCACAGCATAAGCCGAACGGGAGGAAAAAACTCCATTTGAACTATACTTCCATATCCAAATATCTTCTATAGCTAATAATTTAGTAGTAAGAGTACCCAAGACAAGTAATGCCACCTCAATTGGAAGTTTGGCAAAAATTAAATCAGAGTTCCATCCACCATTCTTATTTAGATAATTACTTACTGTTTGATCCATATCCACCATTTCAAAATTTATATTCGAAAATTGTAGCAATGGTTTCTTTAGCCAACAGTCCTTCCAAAATAAAGTTGATTTGCCATCCCCAATCCTCTTCCTCAAGCCTTTGGACAGAAGCTGTAGACTAGTAAATAACGCCTTCCAAGTGTAGGACCAACCTTGTTTTCCCTTACAATTGAAATACTAGCAATCACATCACCTTCCAAACCATACTGCGATTTTAAAATTCTAATCCATAAACTCTCAGGTTCTGTTAAGAACTTCCAAGCCGTCTTTTGGATCAAAGCTAAGTTGTGATTTTCCATCCTCCTTAAGCCTAAACCTCACATTCTTTTAGGCTTACAGACATCATCCCAATAAACAAGAGATAGGCCCCTTTTCTCCTCAATACGTCCCCATAGAAATCTTCTGTTCAATTTATCAATAGTATTATGAACACTTTTAGGTAAAACAATGGATAACATATGATAAGTAGGAATAGTTGATGTAACTGAGCCAATCAAAGTTGCTCGACCTACCATACTCAAAAGCCGAGATTTCCAACCTGTTAATCTACCGCTTACCTTGTCAATAACTTCTTGAAATGTTTTCTTAGTAACCGTACCATGGATGAGAGGAACACCAAGGTAGTTTCCCAAATTTTCAGTGACCCCAATGCTTAGAATTCTACTCACAGCCTTGGCACGATCAGGGTGAGCCTTAGAAGAAACGAATAGGTTAAACTTCTGTATGTTGACCTTGGCACTTGAGGCAAGACAAAACTTTTCAAGAATACACTAAGAAATTCCCGCTTGTAAGATTGTAGCTCTAGCAATCAAGGAGAGATCATCCTCAAAGAATAAGTGCGAAATTCTCGGCACCCCTCTTTTCAAGACAATAAGTTGCCAAGTGCCTTTCTTTACTGCCAACTCAATGAGATTACCTAGTCTCTCCATACATATAACTAATAAACAAGGAGAAATTGGATCACTTTGCCTAAGACCACGTTTCGCTGAAAAAACTTCTATCATTTCACCATTCCACAAAACAAACATCTTTGCCCTAGAGACAAATTCATGATCAAAGTAATCCATTTTGAAGAAAAACCAAAAGAGATTAAAGTATTCTCCAAAAAATCCCACCTAACTCTGTCATATGCCTTCTCTAAATCAATCTTAACAGTCATTAAGCCATCCTTTCGTTTAGACCTATGAATAGTGTGAATCAACTACTGAGCAAGTAATATATTATCAGCCACTTTGTCTTTTAGGATTGAAACTAGCTTGAAAAGGAGCTATCAAATTAATCAATAGAGGTCTCAATCGATTAACAAGAACTTTAGTAATCAATTTGTGGGCCATACAACATAAACTAATTTGATGAAATTGCTTGATAAATTCAAGAAAATCCACTTTCGGAATCAAAGTTAACAAATTACTATTCAAATCAATTGGAAACT
Organism: Heritiera fomes; assembly: GCA_032173925.1. NCBI lineage: Eukaryota > Viridiplantae > Streptophyta > Magnoliopsida > Malvales > Malvaceae > Heritiera > Heritiera fomes. The sequence continues at coordinate 2,703,487 of JAPDPM010000017.1, forward strand.
GTAAGATCTGATTCTACACTACTGTAGACCCAAACTTAATAAAATTTGAGAATGTAAATGAAGTAAATATTGAATATTGAGTTTCACTTGGATAAAAAACTCCTTAACTTGAGATGTGCATGGAAGAATGTCAATGAAATAATGTCTGGGCGAGGACGTCGAGCAGCTCGCCAATGGGCGAGCAAGGAAGGCTGCTCGCCAATGGGCGAGCTAAATTGGCGAACAGAACGCCAATGATGGTGCCGAGGGCGAGTAGGGAGTTCGCCCAAATGGGGCAAGGGCTCCTGATCGCCCATACAGAATGAGAGAAATTAAAAGCTAAATGAAAGTGAAAATTTGTATGAAATCATGGCAATGTGGCGAATAGAACAATACAAGGTGCTCGCCAACAATATGACAAATTCTGGGATCACCAAACCTTTATTTGATAGCCAAGAAAGGAAATCATCTCATAAATTCCAAATATTGAGTTGGCAAACAAAGTCAATAACGTGTGGAAAAAAAAGAGTTCCAGTTGACTTCTTTTACTACAATAGTCTCCATGAAAGTAATGCAACATATGAAAGCATTAAATGAAAGTGTGAAAGGGATTAATGGCAATAGGACAAACAAGGGCCAGCCGAAGTCTTGTGTTGAGAAATTCTTTAGGAATTAATATACTACAAGACAAAAGAAAAGAATGAGATGAAAGTCAATAATAGTGGCTGGAAGTGGCTTGGCGTGGAGAGGAAGAAAGAAAAGTCAATGTAAGAAGCTATAAGTGGACTACACGCCACCTTGCTTTCTGTACAAATTGGGTGAGACATTTAATGGCAAAGAGGAGCAAGTCAATAATAGTGGCTGCTAGAAGTGGCGTGGAGGAGAAGGAGAAGAGAAAAGAGGAGAAAATTAGTCAAAAGTGTGCAGAGAATTCTTTCCATAACCGTTCCATGTGCTGCAGTTTTCTACAAGCTTTTAATGCATGGACGATGTGAAGAAGTGAAAAGAGAATGGGATAAGGACAGGGGGTGTTTTAAGTGGAATTGAAGGGCTATATAAGGAGGAAGACATGAGAAAAACCCACTTAGCCAAATTCATTTCCTGCAGTATTCTTCTCACCTATTCTGTTGCTCTGCAAGTTTATCCTTCTTTCCTTCGTTTTCTCATATAAGAGCCATGGAAATTCATCCTTTAGTTAGCCAAACAGGTTCTGCAGTGTTGAAGAGATAGAAACAAGAGAAGTAAAGTTAAGTGAGGCAGAAAAGTACTTTGTTCTGGAAGTGCAATTAAGTTAAGGTAAATTCCATATTTCTATGGTTCTCTTGATATTTAATGTTAGATTTCTATGTTTTACAACGTAATAAAGATAGATATAGCCTGGTTTTAGTTAAATATTGTTGGAATATTTAAGAAATCAGATGAAAAATAATCAAGAATGAGTAAGGTAATACGATGGGCGAACGGCGAATAGACTTATTAACTGCTCGCCAAACAGTTGTGTACTTGCCCAAAGGTTGGGCGAGCTCAAGAGTCACATGAGTTGGCGACATATGTGTTCGTCAAACTCTTTGGAAAGTTATACAATTCCCGAATAGGTGAGGGCGAATGGCGAGGACTATGATCGCCCAAAATATGTAGAGTTAATGATCGCCAATGAGGCGAGTAGGAGATAAAGAGGTCGCCAAGCGTTATCCAATTCATGGGCGAGCCCATTTATGAATGAAAAGCCACGAATGGTGAACTGAATTGATGAGCATGGCGAGTTGAGTTAAAATGGGGCGAGCTCCCATGTTGGGCGAACTCCCATGAATAAGCCGCTAATGGATGGCGAGCTTTGTGGGCGAATGGCGATCTTAATCTCGCCAAAGTGGCATAAATATTAGGAAGGGAAATATAAATAGTTTTGGATAATATTCGAAAAAAGGAATATTAATAGTTTTAATGAATTATTTTGTAGACGGGAATTGTGAACGGCGAGCAGGAAGCAAGGCTTCGGTAGGTCAGGTAAGGGAGATGTATGTGAAGTGAATGCATGTCCTGTGGAGTTTAAATTTTATGAAAATATTGAGAAATCGTTTTGGTTTATGACATGCATTGTTTGAGAAATTTATTTGATATTGGGCAAACCCTCCTTTTCTGATGTTGGACAACCCAGTATGGGCGGGCGAGCCAAACCTATTAATGTTGTTTTGGGCGGGCGATCTCTTCTATGAAAGTTGGGCGGGTGACCTTGTTTTAAATAGAATCCGGGCAAGCCACAGATGGGCGAACCTTTTTATAAATGCATTTAGGCGGGCGACTCCCTTTTGTCAATAAAAGGGGGGCGAGCTCATGAGGGCGAGCCAGGTTTATTTAATGTTTTAAAAAGTAAGGTGTGACGGGCGAACACTTGTTCACCCCTTTTCAACTGGACCATGGGCGAGCCGTACTAGGCGAGCTGACCATGGAGAACATATTTGTATTAACATTTTCTCAACGAAAAATGAATTATTTTAAATATGTTGAAAATAAAAATATGAAACCTTTTTTTTGGGCGAGTGGACCATTGGGCGAGTTGACTATTGGCGAGCTGACTATGGGCGAACTAGCCATGGGCGAGCCAGCTTAACCGTACCTTTCTCACACGAAAAATGTTGAGATTGCGGACTGTTTTACTATTTTTTGAAACCTTTTGGAAATCAAATCATTTTGAGAAAATGATAATATGGTTAAAATAATTCCATAAAGGTTTTATAAGTTATAAGAGTGATTTTTGAGACTGTAGGCCCTGAGTTCATGCTTTATTATTCATGTAATTGCGTGACCCACCTATGGGCGGTGGCTCGGGTCAATGGATCACTGAGTGCACCTCAGGGCGTCACAAGGCTGATGGACCCGCCAAGTCATCAGCGGTCTCGAGGTCACTTGGCAAGTGTACCCGAGGAACACTTGTAGATTATGGCCATAGATCTAGTTGAGATAGTCGTGAGGGGCGGTGGCCTACGGGTGCACCCCAAAAGCGGACAACGTGCGTTCCTGAGGGAATGATGAGAGCATAATTTAATTGTTGCCTAGTCTCAACTCATTGATTTCTGATTACTGAAAGGGTCTATTGAATCCTGTTAATGTTAATGATACCCATCGTTTTACTAACGGGTGTGATTGTTAAGATAAATAAATTGTTTTGGGAATATAACTGTTATTTCATAAAACAACATACACCTTCCTTACTGAGCACACTGTCGCTCACTCCTTATTTTTCCACTCCACAGATTATAAATTTTGGGACTAAGAGAATTACCTTCCAGAAATTTGACATCGAAGGTACGTTGTATTCTTTTATATATTCAGGTAAAGGGTACAGTACTACTTTAGATAGAAGGGAATGTATAACTATATCTTAAGGAAACAATTTGATAATTCATATTTCCATATTTAGAATGACAAATAAAATTAATCATTCTTATTAAAGTGTTAGAGTGGTAAGCATCACAGACAGCCCAACCGGTAAGTAAATGTGATTTATAATTGAATATTATATTATACTGTGGATTTGGGATGTTACAGAAACTAGCATAATTTGAAAGTTGTGTTAACTAAGTTAACCAAGATCTGTTTAAAAGTTTCCCAGAACCTTTGAAAAAACCTTGCCTGAAACCTATTAATCCTAGGTGCAGCCTAAGGTTTCATCTAAAATAAGGCACTTTGAACTTCAACAATTTGAATTTTCTGACATAAACACTCCCTTTGATTTGTAGTCAATGAGCACCCTCTAACCTTGGCAATGAAGACACTACCGAATCCTCTAATAAGTATAAGGATTTATAAAAACTTGTTGCCATCCCCTTTAACACATCCTGATTAGTGACCCAATCCCCATCATCACCTTTCAACATCACCACTTTATTTTTATTTCTCCTACACATTGTAGAAACATGGAAAAAGAGAGTATTTCGTTCACCTTGCTGAATCCATTTAATCTTGGATAGCTGGTGCCAAAAGATTTCCTCCTGCCATAGTAACATATATTCTCTAATCAATTCCTTCTACAGTAGGTAACATTGATGGGACCAACAATTAGCCAAAGACCTTTAAACCTCTTTCAATCGAGCTAATACCTTTCTCTTATTACCAAAGATGTTACTGAAACAATTATGATTTTAACCCTGCAACTCAACAAAAAGCTTCCTTGTTTTCTCACAGAGAGTTCCTGTTGTGGATTCCCAAACCTAAGCAATCAAACTCTCCATTGTAGGATTAGCAAGCCACATTGCATGAAAACCAAAAAGGTCTATTTGTAAACTAGAATTGATCATTTTTATGCAGCTGCAGTGTAACCGGACAATGATCCGAGTAAGCACATGACATATGCAGTACCTTTGCTTCAGGATACAACTTCCTCCACTTATCATTCACCAATGCACGATCTAGCCTCCCACAAATTCTTGCTAAGCCTGGTATTTGGTTACACCATGTAAACCGTGGCCCATTAAAACCAAGGTCTATAAGCTCACAGAAACTTATCATTTTATTAAATAAAGAACATCTATATACAGACACTCTTACTCCACCCAACTTTTCCAAGCTCTCCCTTACATCATTAAAATCACTAAGAAGTAGCCATGGAAGATCCATCGAATTAGAAAATTGCTCCAAAGAAGATCACAGATTCTTTCTATATTCCAACTTTGGGCTAGTGTAAACAATTGGGAAAGCCCAACTCGAACTACCTTAAACCATGGTTTTAAATCGCAGTCGCGGCCGCGTTTTCGGTCGCGTTGTGTTTATCGCGATTGCGGACATAGCGGCGGTAATTGCGGTCATCGCGGTCGTGAATTTTTTTTAATTTCACACAATTCTATATAAAGTGTAGTAATTTTAATTATAATCATGTAAAGTCTTATTTTATAGTTTTTAAAGTAATATATAATACGTCAAGTCTATTATTTATGTGAAAAAAAGGTTATTTATAATTTTTTCAATTATAATAAAACATTCATATTTAAAAAATTACTTATGATAATTAAAAAATAACAAATATTCAAAATAGAGATAAATAATTATCTACTAATTAATTAGCATTAATTATTTTTTATCTAAATTATTAGGGAATTTTTTCATCTAAATTTTGTCAAATCTTTTTTCATCTAAATTAATTATGTCAATATTTTTCTTTTTTTTCTCTTCCACATGAATTTCTACGACTATTAATAATTAACAAATAGAACTTGTAAAATTCAATTCAAGGAAACTAAAAAAATGCACTTTAAATCTTACCGATTACCACATAGTGGAATGACGAGGAGCATCAAATTCTCCCTCTTCACTTGCAGAACCATGGCAACTCGATCTTCGTGACCTTTGTCCAGAATTCGAACCATATCCTTGTTCTTGATACATTTGTGGTGGTGGTGGTGGATACATTTGGGGTGGTGGATACATTTGGGGTAGTGGTGGATACATTTGGGGATAATAGGGCATAGGATAATTAGGATATGGTTGGGGTGGATAATAACCTTGTGGAGGTGGATAGTAACCATAAGGAGGTTGAAAATATAAAGGTGGTCCTGATGGATAATAGCCTTGATTACCAAATGATTCATTACTAGAAGCTGATCTTTGAGATGAAGAGCCTCCAGAACCAGAAGTATCATGTTGGTGCTTCTTGGCTTTTCCCTTTGATTGAGCTCTATCTCTACTTCTATCCCCACTAGATTCAACAGATGGATGTACTCCATATTCTGACAAATCAAGGAATAATCCACGGGTAGTAGCAAGCCCAAATTCTCCTCCAATTGGACTAAAAGGCCTATTTTCATTTGCACCACCACTATAATCAGCACCACTACCATCACCACCGGGTCCATCACTACCAGTTGGACTTGAACCCTCATCATCATCACTCTGAGTTGGTGATCGGCTTGTACTTGAATGAGGCAGATTTTGTTCTCTTGATTGATATGATTGTTCAACATTCATTTCATCATCAGAATTATCAGGAGGCAACCAATCAGAGTTTTGCCCATCTAACAAAGGATTTTGTTTCTCTTGTAGCCATTCTGAAAGTGGATCATCTTCTTCAAATATATGGTCTAGGCTAATAGGATTGAAACTATCATTTATCTCATCAATACTCCTCCTTTTTTGATGTCTCATCCTTAGCCTCATATTGTAATAAGTGTATACCATCTTATGAAGTCTTTCATATTTCAACCTGTTTCTTGTCTTGGTATGTATATAGCTAAATGTGCTCCAATTTCTTTCACAATTAGATGCAGAAGTTGTCTGACTAAGCACTTTAATTGCTATTCTTTGCAATTCAAGAACACATGTGCCATATATCATCCACCATTCAGCTGCATAAATTAATTTAAAATAAATTTAATACCAATATAATTAAATAATATTAAAGAAATTAAAACTATTTAATTAATTATTTACCTGGATTCATTAGCTTCCAAGCTCTCTGTGCTTGTGGCATACCGAATGTTTCTCTTTTATCTTGAAATACAAACAACTACATTGATAAAACATTACAATTATTAAATAAATGCAAAAAGGTAATTATATTTATGATACATAAAGTAAAATTTTCAAGTATAAAATAGTGGTAAACACTAACCTGATTAGTCATCTGGATTTGATTATCCATAGAAGGTTCTAGTCTTTCTATCACTGCTTTTATACCTTCTCTTGTTTCTATTAACACATCCGACGAAGATTTCACACCATATTGAAATTGGGGATTAAGATAATAACCTAAACATAGTTCATAACAATAAAAAAAACAAGCAATAAAAAATAAATATATAAGCAATTTAGGCATATAACATAAAAATGTTATTTTAATTACAATCCACATTTTTAGGTCACTTACCAGCTGAATGCAAGTGAGAATGCATAAATGTCCATCTATTGTCGATAATCCTTTCATATTCAGTGACGAATCGACATTCTTGTGCAATTGCTGATGCGTACGGACAAGAGGAAACGTAGCTTGGAAATTGAAGGGGCTGAAAACGCAAAGGACAGAAACAAAGTTGGTGAATGACAACTTCTGAAACCTAGACCCGAAGCCTAAAGAGACTCGAACCCAAAGGTATTGGACCTTGACCCTACGAATAAGAATTCGAGAACCTAAGGTATAGCAATGGTGGATGGTGAAGAAGGAGGCGCCACAAAGAAGAAGACCTTGATAAGCCTAGTAGAGAGGGAACCCAAGAGAAAGGCACACTCAAATTCTGAAATTCAAAACTGATCTATCCATCAATAGCGTTTACAAGGTATTTATAATAATACCTAGCACTTAAGCCTATAAACAAGTGGGCTGGAATTAACACCAATAGAAAATAAGACTGAACCCAAATTCATGCCTAAACCTAATTACATAAAATAAATAGTCCAAAACACAGCAAGACTCAAACGTGGGCTATCCAAACACTTAGCCCATCTTATTGTTAAGCTAAAATAAGACAGTAAACCATGCTCATGTCGTTTGGGCTTCCAAGTAAGTATAGATGTCTTGGGACTCTTCATGGAAGCTTCCTTGACACTTCAATGATGTCAGAGCTTGTTGCATTAATGATGGAGATCCACTTGCTCGTGATGTTCGTGATGCTAAGGATCCATTGGTCATCCAAGGAGGTCTAATTACCCGAACTCGAGCTAAGAAGATGCAACAAGCCTTGGCCTCATTAATGCAACAAGCTCTGGCATCATTGAAGTGTCAAGGAAGCTTCCATGAAGAGTCCCAAGACATCTATACTTACTTGGAAGCCCAAACGACATGAGCATGGTTTACTGTCTTATTTTAGCTTAACAATAAGATGGGCTAAGTGTTTGGATAGCCCACGTTTAAGTCTTGCTGTGTTTTGGACTATTTATTTTATGTAATTAGGTTTATGCATGAATTTGGGTTTAGTCTTATTTTCTATTGATGTTAATTCTAGCCCACTTGTTTATGGGCTTAAGTGCTAAGTATTATTATAAATACCTTGTAAACGCTATTGATGGATAGATCAGTTTTGAATTTCAGAATTTGAGTGTGCCTTTCTCTTGGGTTCCCTCTCTACTAGGCTTATCAAGGTCTTCTTCCTTGTGGCGCCTCCTTCTTCACCATCCACCATTGCTATACCTTAGGTTCTCGAATTCTTATTCGTAGGGTCAAGGTCCAATACCTTTAGGTTTGAGTCTCTTTAGGCTTAGGGTCTAGGTTTCAGAAGTTGTCATTCATCAACTTTGTTTCTGTCCTTTGCGTTTTCAGCCCCTTCAATTTCCAAGCTACGTTTCCTCTTGTCCGTACACATCAGTTGGTATTCAGAGCTCAAGTTTCGATTCTGGTTTGTCTGTGCGTCACTCACTTTTCAATTTTTGGTTTGCTGGTTTCGATTTTTTTTCCTCCTCTCTTGTTGGTTTTGATTTCTAGCCGCACCCCTCACGAAAAAAAACCCTAGCCGTACCCCTCAAAAAAAAACCCTATCCGCACCCCTCACAAAAAACCCTAGCTGCACCCTTCAAAAAAAAAACCCTAGCCGCACCCCTCACAAAAAAAAAACCCTAGCCGCACCCCTTAAAAAAAAAAACCCTAGCCGCACCCCTAAAAAAAAAACCCTAGCCGCACCCTCCTCTCTTCAAGGAAACCGCAACACTCAGAGTAAAAAAAAAAGAGAGAAAAAAAAAAGAAAAGAAGAAGAATTCAAAAAAAACAGAAATCGAAAAAAAAAATTTGTTGCGGTACTGTTCAAACAGGAAAATTTGGTTGAGTTAGGAGGCGTGCGAGTACCCGTTTTAAAGGAAACGACGAAAGAAAACGACCCTGTGGTTAAAACCCACAGGCCCCACCCTATCTTGGCCAAATTCCATCGTCTTCTTATAGTTTTAGGCCATTTTTATTTTTTTTGTCATTCTAGTGATTTCTTTTATTTTTTATTATTTTTTTATTCTGTCTTTCTTTCTTTGAGTCACCCTAGCCCTAGCCACACCTTTCTATCCAAAAAAAAAAGAATTCAAAAAAAAAATCAGGAAAAAAAAAGAAGAATTCAAAAAAAAATCTTGGTGACAATACTTAGTGAATTAGTTGATTCTGTGAGGTTGATTCTTTGACTGAGTCTATAGTGCGATTGTGAACCTGTAGAGTTAAGGTAGAGTAAGGGAAAAAGGCAGGAGTGTGTGAGAAACATTAGTAGAGAAAAGCCAAATTACTTGAGTGAAACACGAGTGTAAACACGTGAGGATATCTTTGTTGAAAATGTCTTCTGAAGGTGATAAGTCCGACTTTAAAAAGATTGAATTCATGCTTCAGGCAATGCAACAACAGTTCCAACGGATGGACGTGAAATTCAATGACATTCATGATAAGTTGAACCAACATAAAGCTCGGTTTGCAAAGATCCAGCAAGGTGATACTTCTCGTCTAAAAAGTAAGGCTGTTGCCAATGACGAGTATGATGGTAATGTTGGGTATGATTCGAACGAAGAGTCTGGGATCGATAGACATCATATAAGGTACCATGGGTATAGAGATCGAGTTGATAGAGCCTGTGATAGAGGCAAGAAGAAGATGGATGGAAACCTTGGCAGTATAAAATTGAAGATTCCTCCTTTCCAAGGCAAGAATGATCCTGAGGCATATTTGGAGTGGAACGGAAGATTGAAATGGTGTTTGACTGCCACCACTACTCTGAGGAAAAGAAGGTCAAACTTGCAGCAATTGAGTTCACAGAGTATGCTATGGTTTGGTGGGATCAATTAGTCACCAGTAGAAGAAGATATGGTGATCCTCCAGTGTCTACATGGGATGAGATGAAGCGCATCATGAGGAAGAGATTTGTTCCTACTCATTACTACAGAGAGTTATGCCAGAAGCTCCAATGTCTTACCCAGGGTGTAAAGAGTGTTGAGGATTACTACAAAGAGATGGAAATAACCATGATCCGAGCCAATATCCAGGAGGATGCAGAAGCTACTATGGCTCGTTTTCTCCAAGGCTTAAATCGTGAGATTGCCAATGTAGTAGAGTTGCAGCATTATATGGACTTAAAGGAGATGTTGCATGTGGCCATCAAAGTCGAAAGGCAACTCCAACGGAAAGGTACATCCCGTTTCACTCCTAGTTCAGTTCCTGTTTGGAAATCTAACACCTTTCGTAGGGATGATAAGCCTGTGTCTACGCCTAAGTCAGAGAGCCATGCTAAGCCCAAGCCTGAGGGCCCTCCAAAGCCCAAGACTGAACCTGCCCAAGCACCCCAGAGCAGGACACGTGACATTAAGTGTTTCAAGTGTTTAGGTCGCGGACATATTGCCTCACAGTGTCCCAACCGTAGAGTGATGATCATGCATGGGAATGGAGATGTTGAGAATGAAGGTTCTGAAATCGGTGTAGAAGATGAGATGCTTGCGTTAGAAAATGTTGACGAAGAAGAAGTTGTTGAGTATGCTACTCATGGTGAAGCACTTGTTGCTAGGCGTGCTCTTACTACTCATGTGAAGTTTGAAGATGAGGCATAGCGCGAGAACATCTTCCATACGAGATGCCATATTCATGACAAGGTATGTACTGTAATCATTGATGGTGGGAGTTGTACTAATGTTGCTAGCATATACCTTGTTGATAAGTTAAAGTTGCCCACTACCAAGCATCACCACCCATATAAGTTGCAGTGGATTAATGACTGTGGTGAAGTCAACGTGGTGAAGCAAGTCTTGCTTCCTTTTCGTATTGGAAGGTATCACGATGAGGTGTTGTGTGACGTGGTGCCCATGCAAGCTAGCCACATGTTGCTGGGCAGACCATGGCAGTATGATCGGAGAGTCATCCACGACGGTTACACTAACCGTTACTCCTTTACTATGGATGGTAAGAAGATCGCTCTTGCTCCCCTTAGCCCCAAGGAGATTTATGAGGACCAATTAAGGCTAAAGGAGCAACATGATGAGCAAAGGAAGCAAGCTAAAGAACAAAAAGAAAAGAAGGAAAACAAGGAAAGCAAAACAGTGAGCTGCTATGCCAAACCCCGAGATGTGAAGACTGCATTTTTTGCTAAGTCTCCTATCCTTTTACTCTTATTTAAAGATTCTTATTTTATTGATGCTGAACTCCATGATACTTTGCCTACTGATGTTGTCTCATTGTTGCAGGAGTTCGAGGATGTATTCCCTGAGGAGATCCTAAGTGGATTACCACCGATTCGTGGGATCGAGCACATGATTGACCTTGTCCCCGGAGCTACCATTCCTAACCGTCCAGCCTACAGAAGTAATCCCGAGGAGACGAAGGAGCTTCAAAGGCAAGTTGAGGAGCTCATGAGGAAAGGTTATGTGAGAGAGAGCATGAGTCCATGCGCCGTGCCCATACTGCTTGTGCCAAAAAAAGATGGGACGTGGAGGATGTGCGTTGACTGCCGAGCCGTCAACAAAATCACTGTAAAGTACCGCTATCCTATTCCTAGGCTAGATGATATGCTTGATGAATTGCATGGTGCATGCATGTTTTCTAAAATCGATTTAAAGAGCGGATATCACCAAATTCGTATGAAAGAAGGTGATGAATGGAAAACCGCATTTAAGACTAAACATGGTCTCTACGAGTGGTTAGTTATGCCTTTTGGCTTGACTAATGCAGCTAGTACATTCATGAGATTAATGAACCATGTTTTACGTGATTTCATTGGTAAGTATGTGGTTGTCTATTTTGATGACATTTTGATCTATAGTAAGAGTCTGCAGGAGCATGTTGAGCATCTTAGGAATGTTCTTACTGTCTTGAGGAATGCAAGTTTGTATGCCAATTTTAAGAAATGTACATTCTGCACTGATAAGATTGTTTTTCTTAGGTATGTCGTTTCTTCACATGGCATTTCTGTTGATATTGAGAAGGTAAAGGCAATTAAAGATTGGCCTGTACCTAAGTCTGTTTCTGAGGTGCGTAGTTTCGATGGTTTAGCTAGTTTCTATCGTCGATTCGTTAGAGATTTTAGCACTATAGCTGCACCTTTGATCGAAGTGGTCAAAAAGAATGTTGGATTTCATTGGGGTCCTGCACAAGAGCATGCTTTTAATTTGCTTAAGGATAAACTTTGTTCTGCTCCTTTGTTATCTCTGCCTGACTTCACTAAAACTTTTGAGATTGAGTGCGATGCCTTAGTTGTTGGTATTGGAGCTGTGCTTATGCAGGAAAAACGCCCAATTGCTTTCTTTAGTGAGAAGTTAAGTGGAGCAGCACTTAACTATCACACATATGACAAGGAGACGTACGCGTTAGTGAGGGCCTTGGAGACATGGCAACATTACTTGTGGCCCAAAGAATTTGTCATCCACACTGATCATGAGTCCTTGAAGCATTTGAAAGGACAGAGTAAGCTGCATAAGCGTCATGCCAAGTGGATAGAGTTCATTGAGATGTTCCCGTACGTGATCAAGTACAAACAAGGTAAAGAGAACGTCGTAGCTGATGCGTTATCTCGTAGGTATATTCTTATCACTACTCTTGATGCTAAACTTTTAGGATTTGAGTATATCAAAGAACAGTATGCTGATGATGTTGATTTTGGTAATGTTTATGATGCATGTGCTACATCTGGCTTTGGCAAGTTCTTCAGGCACGATGGGTTCTTATTTAGAGAAAATAAATTATGTGTGCCTAGGAGTTCATTGCACGAGCTATTAGTTAGAGAAGCCCATAGTGGAGGATTAATGGGTCACTTTGGAGTTAGGAAAACTCTAGATGTTTTGCACGAACATTTCTTTTGGCCTAACATGAGGAGGGATGTAGAGAGGTTATGTGCTCGATGCATTTCATGTAGGCAAGCTAAATCTAGAGTTCATAATCATGGTTTATATACTCCTTTACCCATTCCTACTACTCCGTGGACTGATATCTCTATGGATTTTGTTTTGGGCTTGCCTCGAACAAAACGCGGTAGAGATTCTGTTTTTGTTGTGGTTGACAGGTTCTCTAAGATGGCTCATTTCATCGCTTGCCACAAGATGGATGACGCGAGCAATGTTGCTGACCTTTTCTTCAAAGAGATAGTACGTCTACATGGTGTACCGAGGACTATTGTTTCCGATCGTGATGTCAAGTTCCTTAGTTACTTTTGGAAGACGTTATGGGGAAAGTTGGGAACAAAATTGTTATTCTCCACCACTTGTCACCCCCAGACTGATGGACAGACTGAGGTTGTCAATCGAACCCTATCTACCTTATTGAGGTCCATTATCCAAAAGAATTTGAAGAATTGGGAAGATTGCTTACCCCATGTGGAGTTTGCATATAATCGCAGTGTTCACTCCACTACTAGTTGCTCTCCATTCGAAGTTGTTTATGGCTTCAATCCTCTTACTCCTTTGGATTTGTTGCCATTACCTAGTGCGGAGCAGAGTAACTTGGATGGAGAACAGAAGGCTAAGTTTGTGAAGCAACTCCATGAGAGAGTTCGTCAAGCTATTGAAAAGAAGACTGAACAGTATACCACCCAAGCAAATAAGCATCGAAAGAAAGTAGTCTTTGAGCCTGGTGATTGGGTTTGGGTGCATATGAGAAAGGAGAGGTTTCCTGTTCAGCGACGAACCAAGCTGCATCCCCGAGGAGATGGACCATTCCAAGTGATAGAGAAGATCAACGATAATGCCTACAAATTAGATCTTCCTGGTGAGTATGGTGTATCTGCTACTTTTAATGTTTCTGATCTTTCTCCCTTTTCTTTTGATGAAGGTATATGCGATTTGAGGACAAATCCTTTTGAGGAGAAATTGAAGGGGTTGAAAACGCAAAGGACAGAAACAAAGTTGATGAATGACAACTTCTGAAACCTAGACCCGAAGCCTAAAGAGACTCGAACCCAAAGGTATTGGACCTTGACCCTACGAATAAGAATTCGAGAACCTAAGGTATAGCAATGGTGGATGGTGAAGAAGGAGGCGCCACAAGAAAGAAGACCTTGATAAGCCTAGTAGAGAGGGAATCCAAGAGAAAGGCACACTCAAATTCTGAAATTCAAAACTGATCTATCCATCAATAGCGTTTACAAGGTATTTATAATAATACCTAGCACTTAAGCCCATAAACAAGTGGGCTGGAATTAACAACAATAGAAAATAAGACTAAACCCAAATTCATGCCTAAACCTAATTATATAAAATAAATAGTCCAAAATACAGCAAGACTCAAACGTGGGCTATCCAAACACTTAGCCCATCTTATTGTTAAGCTAAAATAAGACAGTAAACCATGCTCACGTCGTTTGGGCTTCCAAGTAAGTATAGATGTCTTGGGACTCTTCATGGAAGCTTCCTTGACACTTCAATGATGCCAGAGCTTGTTGCATTAATGAGGCCAAGGCTTGTTGCATCTTCTTAGCTCGATCTAGGGTAATTGGACTTCCTTGGATGACCAATGGATCCTTAGCATCACGAACATCACGAGCAAGTGGATCTCCATCAATTGCTCGTTTAGCTCTATCCATTGCCTCATAAATAAAGCCCATTGTTGGTTTTTCATCACTATCCACAAGGCGCAATACTTTTACCAAAGGCTCATAAACTTTTATTATTTCACTTGCTTTTTTCCAAAAATCTTTTCCCAAAATAACTTTTTTTGCTTCATAAGCAGGTCCCGACTTTTGTTGCCCCCATTTAAATTCTTTAAATTTCTGCATATTTTAAATTAAGATTTAAACAATATATAAAAAAAAACTAGATTTAAATAATTGTACTAATTATTAAGTGCTAACCTTTGAATTGAACATTTCTCTCAGACCTTGTTTATTCTTTGTTATTTCTTGCAATTGGATGAAATGGGTAGCAAATCGAGTGAGAGCAGGACGAAGTATTTGCCTTCCTTGAGTATATTTCTTCATTAAGTCAACTGTCCAAATATGATTGTATATGAAACAAGTGACTTTCTTCGCCTCGTCCAATACTTTTTCCACGCTTTGCTTCTTCCCAATATCTTCAAGGCATAAATCCAAGCAATGAGCTGTACAGGCAGTCCAAAACAAATGTTTTCTTTTCAACATTAATTTTTTTCCAGCAGCCTTAAGTGCTGCCTCATTGTCGGTAACTATTTGAACAATATATTGCTCTCCGATTTCTTCACAACTTGATCTAGTAATTTGTAGTAAAATTTAGTATCTCTACTCTGAACACTAGAGACATCAACAGATTTCCAAAAAATGGTCCCTTTACTACAATAAACTAGAAAATTTATTATATGCATTTGATTCAAGCTGTTGGTCCACCCATCACACATTAAGGTAGCACCTAATTTACTCCAGTAAACCTTTAATCCATCAACCCATTCTTTGACTTGTTGATACTCTGATTCCAAATAAACATCAGAAACCTCATAAGGTGTTGGAAGCTTTACATTTGGCCCAATTTCTGCTGCTACAGAAACTAAATTATGCAACCATGGAGAGTTTGCTAAATGAAAAGGAAGTCGATCGTATATCAAAAATTTAGATACTGATTCACCTAGCTTCTTTCTTAATGTCTTCATAAAAGAATTACTTAACTTCGGTTTCTTTACACTCTTGCTTCTAACCAATTCAGGTACTGCTCCCCTTAAAGAAAATTCAGAGTCACTTGGAGTGGATTTCCTTGTTCTTTGATCAAAATAGTCAGCAACTGAACCATGAGAGCTTCGTCCCTCTTCATAAATATTACTCAAACCACCAGTTCTTTGCCTAAATTCTTGCCTCATATGCCATTCACGTTGTGATTGAACACTTTCTCGCATGGCTTGTCTCATAGCAGCATCTTCATCTATGAATCCTTCGTAATCATAATCTTCCTTTCCTCTTAATTGAGAAATGAATTCATCTTTTCTCTTTTTGTTATCAATTTTTTTTTTTACTTTCTTGGAGGAGTTTCATCATACTTTCTCTAACAGTACCTTTTAATAATACAATTAAGAAAAATAAAAATAATTAGTTGTACATGATAATGTAATTTTATAATCTTTATTGAAAAATTAACATAATATTTATAACATACCGGTAACATTGGGGCATTGTGCAACATTGCCGGTCTTATGAGCTATATGCTCCTTGAAGCGTGTTATTCCTCCTCTTACGATTTTTCCGCAAAGTTTACATGACACATTTCCTTTTGAATTTGGTACAGGGATTCCAAAATGCCAACCGATATCATCACTTGGCGCACCTTCTAGTCCCTTACTTGGAAAATCCTCACTTCGTGACATGCCTGACATTTTCTGTTAAACAAATAAGTATAAATAAAGGAGATAGAGTTATCACATTTTTTTATACAAAAAATTTGAATTTGAATTATTAATTAACCACATTTTCAACCATTTAAGAAGTAATAATAATTTAATTCATTACATTTACAATATCAATATTTTTCTTGAATTACAATAATGTTCAACTATATTGAAAATGTAATATTAATTTGCCACAATCAATTAACTTAAACAATCATATTTATATATGAACATCAAATTATCAATATTAATTTTTTTTCTTAAGTTATAATAATATTTAGTACAATACATTCAATTGCACTACAAATTTTATTTTTAAAATTAAATTAATTATTTAAATTCAACCTTATCTAATTTTTTTTGAAATTCAAATTACTCATTTCCTAATTTTTTTTTTCATGATTCTTCCATTCCTACACTTTCAATTTAAAGCCCATCACTATTAATATATATTAAAACAAAATTTTTTTTTGATTGTTGCTGATGATGATTGATGAAAATAAAAAATAATATGCTTCATTAAATGAGTTAACAAAAAATTTAAAATCAACATTTATATTTACTAAATAAAAGTAAAAACTGTTAACCAAAAAAAAATAAAAGTAAAAACTACTTAATATTAATATTAACATGAGCTGTGCAAAAAAATAAACATTTAAAAAAAAAAAAAGAACCGGCTCCTCCTCACTCCTTCTTCCCTTTACTACCCGCGACTCCCCCAACCCAATCTCCCTTCCGTCCCGACCCAACCCTCAGTCTCCTCTCAGTGGCTCAGTCACAAGCCGCCGGCAGCCTCCCTCAGCCTCACGGGATAACGCCCTCAGCCCCTCACCTTAGCGGCTTAGCCTCCTTTCTTTTTTCCTTTCACCTCCCCTCACGCACGGCCTCACCTCAACGGCTCAGCCAGTTGCCAGCCTCACGACGCCGGCCTCAGCCTCGCCTCCTTCTCCGTCGGCTTCGTTTCGACTTTCACCATGACTCCTTCGGTCTCTCCCTCCCCTTCTATCACGGATCATGCCGCCAGCTGCCATGTCCATCTGCGGCCGGCGGCGGCACCTCCTTTTCTTTCGGCTTTCAGCCTCTCATCTTGTCTCTCCGGAGCCTACTATGGCCTCACGGCCCTCACCCTTTCAGCCTCCTTTCCTTTCGACGCCAGATCTGAATCTTTTAATCTGATCTGATCTCAGCCTCTCAAAGACTCAAACACCCACACCGCCCTCGCCATCACCCACTGTCCCACGCCTTCTCATCCTCTGATCTGATCAAAGTTAAAAAAATAAAATGGTTAGTTGCTTACCTTTCGAAGATCTAGCTATGTTGTTGTGTTTGTTGTTTGTCTATGAGTTGTGACTCTGTGAATGACTGTGTCTCTGTTTGCTGTGTGAGTGTTTATCTCTGTTTGCTTGTGAATGTGAGTTGTGTTGTTTGTGACTTGCGATGCGAGTTGTGAATGTGGGTTGTGCCGTTGTGGTGTGTGACAGAGTTCGGGTGGGTTGTGGTGGGTTGTGGTTTGTGGTCTCGTGACTCTTGTCTATGAGTCTTGTGAATGAGTCTTGTGAAGTTGTGACTTGTGAGTTGTGACTGTGAATTTGTGATCACTGATGAATTTGTGAATTGTTTTGTGTCACGGATCTGAATATTTTTTAGGTTGATGATTGAGCTTTGAAAGCTTTGGCGTTGTACTTGAGGAATCTGATTCTTCCTGTCTGCTTCAAAAACTCTGTCTTTTTTTTTCTTTTCTGTCTGAAAGGTAACGGTGATAGCGGCGATAACGGACCGCTATCACCGCTATCGTCCGTTATGCCATTTCATAACGGCCGCTATTAGCCGCTATGGGTGTGAGCCGTACTCACACCCGCTATATCCGCAATATCGGTGGCGGCCACCGCCGCTACCGCGAGATAGCGGCCGCTATTTGAAACCCTGCCTTAAACACTCACAGTGGCATAGACTACTTGTGCCGAAGCACGTAAAATATCAAATTGCACCTCATTGCTCTGCCAACATATCCATATCCCTCCAGAAAACCTTGAGGGCTTAACTTCACGAAAATTTTGGAATCCCAGTCTCTTGATAACTCTCACCGCAGTATTATAACCCACTCTTGTTTCAACAAGCACCAAGATACTTGGTCTTCGTCTTCTCAACAAATCTCTTGCATTGAGTAGAAACACTTTGTTACCCGCACCTCTAGTATTCCATAACAGAACATTCATTAAAATTTGTGAAAATGTTTCCTAGATTATATACCTCTTTAGGATGAGGAATCAATGAAGCCTCTAAAGGCCTAACCACAGCATCATGATTTTCCAACGAATGTAGCTACGTCTCCAAGACAAAAGAGTTAGGAGAGTCTTTGTCTCTTGGTCTAACATCATGGTCTGCAATGAAGACTCTAAGGATACTGCTCCTTTCCTCAATCATCTTGACGCCAAACATTCATGGAAACCAAAGAAGTATCACATGGAGCAACTCTAGGCAAAAGGATCTCCTGATTATTTTGAACAAATTGAGTCGATGGATTCTTAGTAGGTAAGGTACCAACAATTGAGGACTTACGTAAACTATCACTAGATTGGACCCGAGCCAAAATTGGCCCAACAACGACTATATCCTGGTAATCACCTAAAGGCTGGTCCTTTCCTCCAATTGAAGAATTGGGCTGACCCCAATAGTTTAAATTACTACTTGGCTAGCCTACCAAGGCCTCAACTGCACTAGTGTTGCGTTAATTAGCCAATAATGGCAGTTGGTTTTCATTCCCCACTTCAACCACATCTTTATGTTCCCTAATTCCCACCATATTTTCCTCAGCCAGGACATTAAATCATGAATAACGATTCAAGCCCCTTCCTAAAACATCAATATTACTTCGCTCCACTCTCCTACGACATTGCAGTTGTGTGATCATCCAAGAGCCAAAATCCCCTGCAGTAACCTTAGATTCCCTACCATAGTCCTTCTCTTTTCCCACACCATCTATCCTTTGAACATCATCTCTGCCACCATTATTCTCAGTCTCTATTCAAATTTGAAAAGGACAAGTACCCTTATGCCCAATCCTTTAACATTCAAAGCAAATAAGGTTCAAACCCTTGTATTCAACTTTCTGTCAATGACCATCCAGATTGATTTTAGGAATCAAGTGTAACGACCTTTTATACCGAAAATACGAACCAAATTTTTTTTTCACTTACTTGGTTGGGCTGTACGTAGTGTCACTAATCAATTCTTAAGCTAATATTATATTAGCTAAGTCAATGTCCTTTAGTTACCTTAGGTCCCAGTCAAATCCTCTCACTAAGCATGTATTTATAATTTCGAATCATTCTACTTAACTAAATATATCTCTACCCAAGTTACATGCGTTGTTATAAACCATAGCTATATTCTATACTTCCTTTAATTACATCCCCATACTTTAAAAGTACTGAAAATACAAGTCTGAATATAAAAGTTAATACTGTACATCACATACCTTCAAGGGAAGACAAAAACCTCAAAGGACATGTAAAACCCCTCGTACAAGCTCTTACTGCATGCTATCTGGAAGGTGGAGAGGGGGGTGAGCTTTTTGGAAAACCCAATAAGAAATACACATAAAGAGACAGATACCATAAACTATATGCAAGTATCTGAAAACGATTAATAAGTGCTAAAACGTAAGGGATATTTTTGAAATAGAGAATTTTATCTGGAAAGGAATTCATGTATTCTGAAAATCAGATGTAAATCAAATCCGTATAACAGATCACTTAACAAAGCCATGCTATGCAAATATGTAAACAATCATCTTCAAAAACCATATCGTATTTCAAATCAAATCATAAAAATCCATACCAAATCATTTTCAGATTTTGGAGTCCAATCATATCAATCCATAACATATCATTTTCAAATTTCAAAGTTCGAAAGTCAGACATTCAGAAATCATTCAGAAATAAAAAAATAACAGAAAGTGGAGACATGGCAGTAACTCGGTATACATCAAGCAGTAAAAATATCCCATAAGGATAATAACATATAGATGTATGGCCATAGTCCAAGTGGTCTACAGTAAACACTGATTAGGTGTCATCTGTGACCGCTGCGGACTGGATCAAATCATACAGCAACACAGCGAGTAGAATACATATCAGATACAGACACTGTAGGCCTCGAAGGTTACACTACAGCCATATACTATAGGCCCCGAAGGTCACACTATAGCCAGATACTATAGGCCCCGAAGGTCACGCTGCAGCCAGATACTGCTGGATCCAAAATATACAGCAGTCTGGATACCGCAAGATGACGGTTAGCCAGTGTCTCAAAACAAAAGTTTCATAGTTCAAAGTTCAAATCCGTAAGTCAAATCATATAGATATTGATAAAAGTTCATAAAGCAGATTATCGCATAAAATCATAATTATTTTCCAAATATTTAAAAACTTAGTAATTTCCAAAATATATATAAACAAAATAGGTTTTAGTGCCATGATTTATAATAAATCTAAAAAACAAAATTTAAGATAGAAAAGTCATAAGTCTTTAAAATCATACAATTTAATAAACTTTCAACAAAAACTGAATTCTTTAGAAAATTCATGCTAATGCAAAGTTCAATAAATCCAAATCCGAAAGAGCATTTTCAAAACTCATAGAGGTTCCAAAACCAATTAAAATGCAAGGAATTCCAAAAATCCGAAAACTTCATGATTTTCCATAAATATTTCTAAAACACTAAAGTTTGGTAATTTTCATAAAATAAAATTTAATTTAAAAATTCATGAATATGCTAAAATCATGCAATTTAATATTTTCAAGACTGAATTCCTTAAAAAAGTTCTATTCTTAAAAAGTTTCTTAGTTTTTTAGCTGAAATCGTAGAAATCAATATTCTTACAAAAATTCGATAGCATGATGGTATCAAATTTCTAAAGTCTCTTGCAAAGCATATGGAGTTCATAAAATACAATGCAAATTGATTTTAAAATCATTCCAGTATCTCCTACGTTCCTTATACATATCCCTTACCTAAAGGTGTAGCACAAGTATAGCTATGGCACCCTTGTTCTTCTTGATTGCCTCTTTCCTTAGTCTTTAATTCAGTTTATTTAGTATCCCCTACCTTGTATCCTCTCCTCCTACATTAAGGCATAAAATAAATAAAATTTATATTATTAAATCACCTTAAGGAAACTCATATTTCAAATTCTCCTTCAAGAACTTTACCTTTGTAAAATCTCCCTTTGGTTGCCAAATGCTCCTCCACCTACTTAAATGTTCTTTTCCCAGTCAAACCTACATCAAAATAATTTTTTTTTCACTACTTTAATTCACCCTATATTTACCATTTAAAAATCTATAAAAATTTAAATCCTTACACTTGTAGCTAACCGAAAATTAAGAGCCCTTTTTTTAGAAGACTTGAGTCCCCATGATTTTAGGGCTGCTATAGGCTCCAAATTGATGAAGCTATTTCCTTGTTCTCAAAGCTTTACAACAACCAATTTAGCCCCTTATGGTTTACTTTTTAACAGCCCCTATTTTTGCCTTAAAAGCCACCTCAAATTCAGCCCTTTTCCACGTGGTTATGGCAGCCAAAATAAGAAACCTTTCCATGCAAATGAAACAACCCCAACACAATATGAATATGCCATAATTCAACCTTATATCAAAACCATTTGTTTCTTGAATAAACTTTCTAATTTAAACTTAATTTAAATTTAACATGGGCCACCTTACCTCTCGTTCAAACCATCATCTTCCTGGTTCACTTCCTTTCCCTTTACTTGGTCCCATTTTCGAGCACAATGTAGCTGTCCAAACTCAACACTAGCCTCTCGGTCAGACCAGCATGTATCTGGTCAACTTCCACGTGATTTTGACAGCCCCAAAAACCAACAAAGTTTGTCATGTTTCAGCTATTTATTCATACCAAAATATCCCTTGTTTGTACCCTTGAAGATTGAAGGAAATGTACCTCCTTTAAGCTGCAGTAATGTCGACAGAACAGCAGCTTCCAGCTGCCATGTACGCCAAAATGGGAACACCTTGCAGCCCTCGCTTCAGTTTTCAGCCTTCGATTTTCATTGAGAAACCTTGTCTTGGTCTTGTTCTTCAGCGCATGATTTTCTTTCTTCTTCATATGTTCCTCCTTTAAGCTAAAACGATGGCTGCCTCTCTTTCCTTTCTTTCCTTCCCTTCTACCAGAGTCGAAACTCTTTGCTGCTCTTCACTCCAGCACCCGATCAGCCCTCCATTTCCTCTTTAAATTTGACCTTCACCTCACATTACTTCCTACAAACTCAACTCTGTTTTCCAGCACCTAATTTACAGCTCAAAGCCCCTTTTTTTTCTCTTCGGTTTGTCGCCCCTATACCTGAACCTTTCTCACCTTATGCTTCCCCTTCCTCGAGCCTTTACTGTCGACACAACAAGAGGGAATCGAATGGTAACACAATGGTGAGGAAATGGTGGTTTTGGTGCAGTAAAAGTCTAGAGAAAAAGATTGAAATGGTTGGCATTAAGATGATGATGATGATGGACGGCAAAAATGAAACTCAAGTGGTTGATGGGATGAGTTAGTGGAGTCACTATTCTGAAGCTTCCTTCATAAGCCACGCCCATTTCCCTATGCTTTCTTTATTTGTTAAATTAGTTTATTTATTTATTTTACCCCATATTTTACTGACTTGTTGTTTTATTTATTTAATCCACTTCATATTTAGTGGGTATATTCTATATAATCTAAATTCTTTTACTATCTCTTATTTGTGTCACAAATATTTCATACCTCATATGATCATAAATTAATATTGTCAAATATTTCTTTAAATCCTAAAGTTTTTCATATTATTTAGCTTCCAAAATCCTTCATCCACAAATTAAATTATCCATAATTTATCATAGTCCAATTTAATATTTCCTTGCCATACTCATTCTCAATTTACCTTCTTCAACATCATATCTCCAAGTTAAATTTTTTTATATACAAATTTGTCTCCAAATTACATTGCTTAATCCATCAAAATAATTAATTTGCAGTTATTACATCAAGAGCTTGTTTAAATCAATCTTTACATAAACACTAGCAAACTTCCCATGAGAAGCATACAGGGTATTTTTATCAACCTTAATTGTTGAACCAATAGTGTTTCCTATAGCAGGTAGAATCCTCTTATCATAGTATTCAATTGGAAGCTTAGGAAACTGAATCCAAACTGTTGTGGACTCAATAGAAGCATCACTAGGCCTGAATTCAGGTTTCCACCTACGAACAATTAGGTAATACCCAAAAATAAGCCAGGGACCCTCTTCCATGACAAATTTAAGGTCACACATCAATGCAAACTTGACAAGGAAAAATCCTTCCCATAAATCAATAAGTTCATAGTCACCTTTCGAACTCCACATTTTCTACAACTTATCATCTAGAACTTTGAAACCCATCGAACGTCTTAACAATTTAATGATTAAGCAATCTCTCCAAGCTTGCTGAATCCTTGAACGATACTCTTTAGAGAAAGATATACATGGCCAAAAATCCAACTTTGAGATGGAGACCAATTATCATCCATTGAGTTGGAATCTAACTCAATGTTGTCTTGCCATTTTTCGAACATTGAGTAAGCATAACCATATCCTCAAAGGATTGACGAGTCTGAGAAGATCCCTCCATTCCAACACCATGTTGCATAGTCTCAACATCACCTGTTGCCTTAATCTTTTTAGTATGCCGAGCTAACAAATCATCCTCTTCATTCGAACGGTCATGTTGTGCACAGTCTTTCGCACTATCCATTTTTTTCCTTTCCAATATTTCAAGTATGTCAATAATACCCATCAATTACACTAAGTTTTTTAATCTTTATACTATACTTCTATTTATCCTACAAAAAACTACTAAATATACTTCTTTAATTTATAATATTAACCCTACACCTCTTCACCACCCACGTTAACCATCCTTCCTTCTTCAAAATTCCATCGCTCCATCTCCACTGGCCCCATCACTCCCTTTGTTGCTCCAAACTCAAATCTCAGGTATAATTATAGTTTCTTGTTTTTAATGATTTGGAGTTTAGGATTAAATTTTTGTTGATTGATTACTGTTTTGTGTCCACTGTCGGAGCGAGGAAGGTAAGGCGATGGCCATGTGTAGCCATGGTTGTGTCTATAATCAGGCACGTAGCCACTGTATTCTCGCAGCCATAGCCACATGCAAGATAGAGCCATTTGTGTGAGATTGCGAGCCTTGCACAAGGCACCACGTGCAAGACAGAGCCATTTGTGTGAGATTGCGAGCCTTGCACAGGGCACTTTGCGCGAGACTGTGAGTCTTGCATAAGGCCATTTGCACGAGATAGCTCACTCTTTAATAGATGATACACATTGATAGACAAAAGAAAAAGAATTTTTTTCTTACTTATTTCTCTGTTATTCATTCCTGGTAGTTAGTCTGTTATGTTAGTTAGAAACAGTTAATTTCGTTTTCTCTAGCTCAGTCAATTGATGTATATAAACACAAACGCTGTAATCATTTTAGTCAGTTGAATGAATTCTTCAAGATTCATAAATCCAACATGGTATCAGAGCCAGTAAAAACTTTCTCCAAAATTCCTTTCGTTCTTGAATTTTCCCTCGTTCTTGATTTTTCTTTCTAGCCAAACATCAGTTTAATCTGCAATCATGGCTACTACAGCATCAGAAAACGCTTCTGGTAATGCTCCCGGACCAGAAGACGCTTCCAGTCCATTCTTTATTCATCCCAACGAGAATCCATCATTGGAAGAGTCTCCTCAGTCCTCACCGGATCTAACTATCACTCATGGTATAGATCCATGAAGATGGCGCTTCTCTCAAAGAATAAGTTTCAGTTTGTCAATAGATCGGTTTCAATTCCACCCAAAACAGATTCTTCATTTCCAGCCTGGGAAAGGTGCAACACCTTGGTTCTCTCTTGGCTTCTCCATTCAGTTTCAACATCCATAGCCAAGAGTGTGCTATGGTTGGACAATGCCATCGATGTATGGAATGATCTGAAGGACAGATTCTCTCAAGGTGATGCGTTTAGAATCTCAGAGCTTCAAGAAGAGATCTACTCTTTCCAATAAGGTACTCTGCCCATAACTGATTACTTCACAAATTTAAAGATACTTTGGGATGAGTTAATGAACCTTAGACCTTTAGCAAATTGTTCTTGCAACCCAAGATGTTCTTGTGGAGTTCTGGAGATAGCAAGGAAGTACTTAGAAAATGATTATGCCATTCGTTTTCTCAAAGGTCTAAATAAGAACTTTGCTGGTGTAAGGTCACAGATTATGTTGCTTGAACCCTTACCACCTATTAATAAAGTTTTTGCAATGGTGATTCAGCAAGAGAGGTAGATCAATTCTGCATCACAAACATCTTCACAAAAGATTGAATCTACTGCTTTTGCCAATAAAGCTGTTGTTAATTCCTTGGGTGGAAGTCTGTCAACCAGAAAGTTTGCCTCCAACACAAGGAGACCTTTGTGTACTTTCTGTGGAAATATGGGACATGTTGTGGATAAGTGCTACAAAAAGCACGGGTATCCACCAGGTTTCAAGGCAAGAATTAGAACTGGGGTAGCAAATCAAGTTGAGGCTGGTATGGTAAATGTACAACTCACAGATGACTCTAGAAACGAAAAGGAAAATCAGAAAGTGAACTTAGCATCTGTTTTTGATACTTCTACTACGATGCCATTCACTAGAGATCAGTATATGAAACTGCTGGGATTGCTTCAGTCAACTGAAATGTCTTCATCTCCAATTGCTCATGCTAATGCTGCAAATAAGGTTGTGTGTTCATCATACCAATCCTCAGGTAAATCAATTGCAGCCTATTCCACTTTCATTCTTGACACAGATGCAACAGATCACATTATTTGTTCTATAAATTTGTTTGATTCTTACAAACCTCTTATAAACTCACGTGTTAAACTTCCCACTGGTCACCTTGCAACAGCCACACACAAATTTTTTAACAAAATTTTATCAAGTATACATTTTAGTTTTATCAAATTTTTATCTTTATAATGGAGTGAAAATTTTGAATGTTTTGATAAAAAAAATACATGACGCATAAAAAAAGAAAGAAAAAGTTAGAATGTGTATTATCTACTTAAATATTTATTATTTAAAATAATTAATTTTAAAACTTATTAAATATAAGAGTTTGTTGATTTATAATTTTAAAAAAAATTAATACCAAGCACTAATTTTATATTATAATAATAGTTAGTTGAATTATATATAAATCCTTGATAAAAGTGATAAATTATAAAATTACTTATGGAATTAAAACTTAAAAGGAGGGAATAAATTTTTTATTAATATTAGAAAGAAATGAAAGTTTATAGTTTTTGAAAAGAAAAAGCAAAAGAAAAGAAAAAACAAATGTATCTTTGAATCTACGATTTTGATTCGCAGACAACAACGCTCAAACGTACGCCTTCATTGACTTGGCACCAACATTCACGAATTCATTAATTCCATCATCAGATCTCTCATTTTTCTTTTTTTATATATATATTTCGAAGCTCTTTCTCTCATTCTTATCCACCGCTTTGGATTGGATCTCATCAAAACTTGGCCAGGTAACTTCAATGTCTTTTTTTTTTTGAATATAAGTTGTATTTTCTTTAATGTCATTGTTGAGTTTCATTGAGCTTCTTATTGGTTTGATTCAGCTTGCTTTTTTTTTTTTGGAATTTTTTTTTGTCTATATTACATATTTTTTCTGATTCCGATTACTATTGTTTCGTTGAGCTTTTTTGTTTTCTTTTCATTTTTATGTCGGGTAATGTAAGAGATGGGGAGGCTCTTATCTGGGGCGATGGAGTTGATTTAATGCTGTGTTAAGTTACTGGAAATTGAAAGTTTTCGTTCTTTGGTATTTTCTTCTCCTTTTGCTTGTAAATGAAGCTGTCTTTTACACAAATTTTCATCACTTTCGCTGTTATATTTGATTGCAACAGGTGATACCTGGGATCTTTGAATCATCTAACATAGGTAGAGTAGCAAAAGCCTTTTTAGTTGATTCTTAGTTCATTTGATGCCCAAAATATTGTTTACGTGATAAACCTGAGCAAAATGATATAGTTGCTTAAATTGATGGACAAAGAAGGTATTAACTGGGCATTGTGAGTTGTGTTCCAAAGCTGCGGATAGATGACTTTAACTTGGAATAAGAAAGGAGATGGTAGAGAGTAATTATAATAAAGAAACAGCTGGATGCCAGTGGACAACCGATACTCAGAGTGGAAATCAAGGTTCACGTCATCGCAGGGAGCCCTCCTTCTCTCGCTGGGTCGATGAAGATGGGACAATACATTTGGAATGCAATTCAGAGAATGCTGATTCAATTGTAGAAGACTCTGATTTTGAGTTGCCCATGCTTAATCAGACTCGGTTAGAAAGCGGGTTTGTAGAAGGGGTTAGATACACTAATTTTCCAGAGAAAAGTATGCACCTGAATGGTGGTAGTACCGTAGAAGATATACATGGGGGAGACAGAAATGGGAAATATGCACCTTTTGATATTGAAAATGAGTCTCCTGAGGACATAAGATCATCAAATATTGGTGTTGATGGAGTCAGTTTTACTGGCAATCTGAAAGCATCGACATTGAATTCTAAAAGCTGTGTTTCTGCCGCGGATGTGTTGAAGACATTGTTCTTTATACTTGTATGGTACACTTTCAGCACATTTTTGACATTGTAAGTCCATCCTAAAGTAATCAAGGTAGCATGGAAGCTAAATTTAAGATCATATTTTTTGAAGCTTGTTCATTTTTCCTTTTATATTTTGTTATGAATAGGTACAACAAAACCTTGTTGGGAGATGACTTGGGGAAGTTTCCAGCTCCCTTGTTGATGAATACTTTCCACTTTACAATGCAAGCTGTTTTATCAAAGGCGATCACGTGGTATTGGTCTCATAGATTTCAGCCTTCCGTTCAGATGTCATCGAGGGATTACTTCTACAGAGGTAAATTCATCAAACATATGTTCTATTCTTCTTCTTTATAATGTGAATTTGGTGCTCACACATGATCAATGGACATAAATTTGTAATTTTGTTTAAAATTACATCATTAGCTCAGACGTAAATGCATGGATGCACTTAGAATCAGAGTTTTAAAATACTGTTTTCTGCTCTTCTATGGCTTTTCCCCCTCTGTGTGTTTCTCTGTAACTTATTTTATTAACTTTTCTATCAACTAATGTACAGATGGACTTTGCCTTTCACAGTTGTACCTACGGCTCTTTCAACGGCACTGGATGTTAACCTAAGCAACGCATCCCTGGTTTTCATATCTGTTACTTTTGCCACAATGGTATGATCACTTTTTTGTACTCTATATTGGGATGAATATTTATTCTCATCCAGATCAAATTGCCCCCTCTTACTCTGTGAACATGCCTTTTGATATTTCTTTCTTTGGTTGTGTTGTTGACAAAAATATTGTTCCTACGTGCCCTGCAGTGTAAATCTGCAGCTCCCATATTTCTTCTCCTTTTCGCTTTTGCATTCAGGTGAGTTTTCAAATTGATTTTCATCTCCATTGTTCATGTTTGGATGGGGCTGAACCGTTTAGATGGTCTTCAAATGTAGGGATTAAGCTTTCTTTTGTAGATGTTGGGACTAAGTAATTTGCTAGTTTATGCTTATTAGTAGCTTGAAACCATGTAAAACTCTGAAAAATTTAAGTTGTGCTTATTCAATGGGCAAAAAACTTGCATTTATTGGTATTTTGATAGTTTGAGCTCTGTTTTGTACATTTATATTAATGTTGAATGTATTTTTTGAAAGGTTGGAGTCTCCAAGCCTTAAACTTTTAGGTATCATCTTGGTAATCTCTGTTGGGATTCTATTGACAGGTATAAGATTCTTTTCAATTCAATATATTTCTTACCAGCAATTCAATATATTTGTACACACACACACATATGTATGTATGTATGTATGTATGTATGTATGTATGTATGTATGTATGTATGTATGTATGTATGTATGTATGTATTAGCACCCTATAGTTGCATATATTATTATGGTTACTCAAATTATGATGGATGAAGTGGGAGAAAAGCAGTAGTGATTAGTTATCTGTACTGCTTCACTAATTGTGTGTAATGTGCACCTGGCCTAGTCATCTTGAAGGCAATTTGGTGTGGAACCCATTGGTGTAGTCAATGATTTTACTTGCTGTAATGCTTCAGTTATAGACAAAGATGTTGAATCTTTTGGCTTCTCTCTTTAGGGAGGTCCGCCCTCTTCCCCTCTCAAAGTTTTCAAGTGTTTTGGAAACTAAATCCTAACATTATACAGTTCTACATGAAGGACATCTTATTTTTTCTCTTTTGATTCCTGTCATTTCATGATTCACTTAATATAGAACTTACTAGAGTTATTGTGGTTGTATGAATGATGTAAGGTTTCAAGCTAGCCTTGCATTAAAATGACAATAGGTTGGTAATTGTTGAAAACAAGCAGTCTCTTGCAGGCTTTTGAGACTAATTTTAGGTTTAATTGATTCAAAAGGATGGAAATTATGACTAGAATTAGGGCTTTCAAGCCATTAGGATGGGTTACTATTGAACAGAGGAGCCGAAGATTTAGAAAGCTATCTAGGTGCTATCTTTGTACTGTGAACGGGCCCGTGGAAAGCAGCTTAGGGCCAGAGTTGAAATTTGATGATTATTTACTTATTCTGGTGTGAGTTTGGTAGATCGTGATTGGTGTCTGTTCTGAGGCTTAAAGAGATTGATTTAGGAATAATTTGTTATCTGTGACAGAAGTGAAATATAAACTACTTCCTTAGTCTCAAATTGAATGTCTACTTTCCAAACAGCACAAAGTTTTAGGAATGAAGTATTTTGTTCCTTACTTTACAGATTTTACCCATTAAGTGTTATAAAAGCTAAGGCTCATTTGAAGTTAGTATTGTGAAAGGCAACATGAGGGTGAGCCTTGGTGCAACGGTAAAGGTTGCTACTTTGTGACCTGGAGGTTATGGGCTCAAGTCACGGAAACAGCTTTCCCATTAATGCAGAAGGAAGTCTCCGTACATATGACTCTTTCCAGACCCTACAATGCGGGAGTATTGTGCACTGGGTTTGTCTTACTGTGAAAGGCAAAATGGAAATTATGCTGTCATTTTAGGAAAGTGGACATTTCTGAGACACCCAAAAAAAGAAAGATGGTAGAAAACCTTGGATTCACAACGACATTTTCTTAGGCTTCACAGCGGGTTTTGTGTTGCTTCACACTGGTCATATAACCTACGTGCTGAAAGCTTTCACAAACTTATGCTCCTAGTCCAATAAAATCAAAGCAATGTATAGAGATTTGTATAATCAATTAAATAAAATTATTATTATATTACAAAATTTGAAATTACAAATATAGAAATAAAAGTAGATAATTATTTCATAATTTAGTTACAAAGTAAGATAAAACTTTAGAACAAAGAACATCTTGCTAATTTAATTAATGTGAATTAATGATATAAATATTGAAGTCAGCTTTAAAACCCATTTTTAAAAATCTTTTTTGGTACTTATTAGTTTTACTTTTATGCTGTCAATATGATAGCTTTTATATCATTTAATAAATAGATTGCATATTTCAAGAAAATTATTTATTTGATATAATTGAATTATCATTTTATATAATTTCAAACATCAAATAAAATATGATATGAATATATATATTCTATTAAAATCTCTTTTTCATTATATGCTTAATGATCATTTTATCTCTCATCACATTGCTGCCATTATTCTAAGCATTATCAGTTTTACAAATCTTACTTTTAACCACACTATTGCAATCTCTTGCCAATGTCAAATTGGGCCTTAATCATCCAAATCAACCTGACAAACTAAAATAACATTCTACAGTGAGTTTGTCTAATATTTGAGCAGGTTGAGACAGCCTTTGTTGCTGCTGTTGCTTCTCTTTCTCTCTCAAACTTTTACAATGTCAAATATTTATAACAGCTGTGAGATTTGATCTTTTTTATTTCAGTTGCAAAGGAGACAGATTTTGAGTTTTGGGGTTTTGTTTTTGTCATGCTTGCTGCTGTTATGTCTGGGTTTCGCTGGTGCATGACTCAAATACTTTTGCAGGTATGGCTTTGATTCATTTGTTATTTATATGATATGTTAGACTTAGATTTCAATTATTTGATCCAGTTTTAAAATTGTTTTTCTTCTCTTATACTAATTTCCTTGATTATTTTACTTCTTGTCTCCAAATTGACTTTTCATTGGTTCTGCTTTCCGGAATGGGCTACCATCTAAAGAAAGAAACCTATGGTAGGTGGTCTTTTTCTCTCCCTTTTTTTAAAGTTTTATTCATTTTTTCCCTTCCTTTGTTCATTTATTATCACCACATTATTTACATACACTTTTCTGTGTTTTCAGATCAGTATGTTTACATGATATTATCGACATCCATTCTTGATTTAAACAACATTCTCACTGTTATTGCCAAAAGACTTGTACTCTATTGATTTTTGCTGAAGCAGTGACTGAGTTTGTGTTGGATGTTCCTGTGTCTAAGGACTGAAGGACTAACATACCTTTCAGTTTGCTTAAACATGAGAAGTCTTTTATTAGCAGTAACGTAGAGAGGAACTTGTCTACTGCAATATTAGGTTCTCTAGGAATACTGCACTATATCCTAGGTTATATTCTTATCTCCGGATAACTCATATATGTGTGTATGGTTACATCCATTGATTTGTGCAAATAATGTGTAGTTGCTTAATATTTCATTTTAATTTTATTGTAGAACTTATTTTTTTAATGATCTTTTTGTCTTGAGTAGATATAGTTTATAAGAGGGATTATTATGGCAGTGGATGTTGAGTTGGCAATCTTGAACTTGAAGTTCTAATTCTCATTTTCATGTTTCTAGAAAACTTTTCTAATAGCTATGAAAAGGAGGGTTTTAATTTATATATAGTGATAGATTGCAAGTGGTTACCTGTTTAGTTCAAATGAGCTTGTCTTATTTTTCTTCTTCATATTTCTGGTTTTTTTTTTTTTACAGCAGTTCTCCAAGTTAATTTCTGTCTAATTGTCTCCAGGTTTGAAAAACCCTCTTACCTTCATGAGCTACGTGACTCCAGTGATGGCAGTTGTGACAGCTTTTCTTTCTCTCTTCTTGGATCCATGGGATGAATTCAGAAAGAACAATTATTTTAATAGTTCATGGCACATTGCTCGAAGTTGCTTGTTGATGCTTTTTGGTGGAACACTGGCATTCTTTATGGTAGGAACCATGCTGAAGCATCCTTTTTCTTTATCTTTTAGTTTTTCTTTTTAAATATTTGTCTTTTCTCACCCTTAGGAAGGTTGGGGAGGTTGCATTTTTATAAAAAAATTTTGAAGCATTTTTGGATCAAATTACAGGCTTTACATATGGCTGTAATACAAGTCTTGTGGTTTGAAGAGGCTAAACTTTTCTTTTTCCCGCAGGTTTTAACGGAGTACATCCTTGTTTCTGTGACTAGTGCAGTTACAGTGACAATAGCTGGAGTTGTGAAGGAGGCTGTCACCATATTGGTATGTATGTATTTTTATTTTTTAATGGTTCTGCAAAATCTTGGCTTTTTATTAAAGGCTCACATGTGGCTTTCTGACATTTTGTTTGTGACTGTAAGGTCCAAAGTTGAATACTAAAATTACATTTGTGAGTCCTTGAAAAAAGTTGCCTCAACTCTTTGTTGTTGTTTCTTCTTTTCTTACTTTGGTACTCGTGAATTAGTTCATGCTAGTCAGCAGTTTAAGATACATCTTGGGAGCCACTGGTTGTTCAAACACTTATTATTTACTCATGCATGCTACCTATAGCTTCCTTGGGGATATCACTCATCTGTCATTGGAGTTTTTTATTTTATTTTTTATTTTTGGTTATTTTATGTATTACACATATCAATTTGTAACTTTAGAAGGTAAGGTAAAATGGCAAAAATGAACTACCTGGTTCATATTGAGCAAAAAGTGGCTTACCTCAATCTGAGTTGAGCTTGGTTTGTGCTCAAGCTTGGTAATATGTATCAAGTTGAGCCTGACAAGAGAAGCTTTGCTCAGCCTGGCCTGTTTTTTTACACCCTAACTTTGGATACGGGTTGGGTTTGGGTTTCTTAGAGTTTTGAGTTTATTGGGGTTTGAATTGCATGAGGCTTGGGTGGTAGGCTTTTTAGACTATTTAAGTTGGATTGTTTCCAGGGGTTAGCTTTTGCCATTTTTCTTTTATGAACAACCCCTCCTGGAAAGAATAGTTTGAATTTATTACTCCCAAGGCAGCAAATATGACTACATTAAATTTCTGACATATCTTCTTTTTGACATATCACTTCATGGGCCTTTTTAAAATTTTACATACTAGTAATTGATCTTTGTGAAACTCCATCATTTAATGACTCCATATCTTGTGTAAAAAAGGTTGACTTGTTAAAAAGTAGGATTATGAGTCATATTTTTAATGAGTGTCTTTGTTGACATGGGGTAACAGTTTCATATTCTACCCCTCATGCTAATGTATTGTGATGTATGACTAATTCACATATTTTTGTGCATTGAGCTGATGTGAGGATATTTTTATCACTACAGTCTAGAGTAAGGGTGAGGATATTTGTTATCTACGGTTTCATTTTTATGCAATGAGCTTAAGTGAGGATGTCATTATGCAATGAGCTTTAAGTGAAGACATTCTTGCTGGTAATCCATAGTTCATCCAACTGGATCCTGGAGTATATTAAAAAAATGGAGGGCATCAATTAATTGCCTATTTTAGGTCCAGAATGGTAAATGAATAGTAGAAGAGATTGAGTCTGAGAAAGGGAGGTAGTTTACATAGGAGGAGAAATTATTTATCAGATTTCATTTTAACTACCAGCTCTTGGATTGGGTTGGGATGTGGCTTGGTTGCAGGTCTCACTTAATTTTCACTAATTATTGGGCTTGTATTTAGACTAGCAGTGGAATCCTCACCCCCTTTATTTTATCCAACAAAATCTTCTTGAGTTTATCTGGTATCAGTCATCACACGCAAAATGTTTTTCTTGTTTTTTTTGCCTGTTCATGCCAATTGTGCCTGTTTACTTTGTACCATATATTTGCAGTCATTTTCTGATTCTTTTTCTAATACTTTTTCAGGTTGCAGTATTTTACTTCCATGATGAGTTCACCTGGTTAAAAGGAGCTGGACTCTTTACAATCATGGTTGGAGTCAGTTTGTTCAACTGGTATAAGTAAGTGGTTAATAAATCTACCTTATGAATTTGCAATTTCTTCTTGCTTGAGGCACACCCTTCTGTGCAAAAATTTGTAGTTATTGATTTTCCTTCAAAACTTTCAGAATTTTAACATTTTATTTATAGTTTAGCGCTTGTGGCTGAGAAAATAAATGTGAAGGAGGTCCATGTTTCTTGGATTGTGAGTTACAAAAGCCTATACTTTGTCTGGTGTTGTTGAACTAAAGAATAAATATATATATATATATATATATATATATATATATATAGACACACGTTTCCATTTCATTGTTTTGTGATCTTATTGTTTTGTTAGATATTGAAATTCAGCCTTTATTCATATCTGAAATCAAAGTTATGGAGGTTCTAGTCATAATGGAGTCATTTCTTTATTAAGTGAAAGCATGGAATTAGATGGCTTGCACAAAATATTAGCATTTTTAATCTCCCACTTGCCAGTATCAAACTTTCCTCAGGGTTTAGGAATGTTCTATGTCATTTGGAGGGAGAATTTTTATCTTTCCTTCTAGTAATTTTGCATTCTTTATTTTTTTAACTAATGCCAAAATTTGGTGTTTTTAGCTGTTGGTATGCCAAGTGGTGTAGTTAATTGATTAAGTTGCTCATACTTTTTCTCTGACTTCTGACTTAATTAATTAACTTGTATAAACTTCAGCGTTCCTAGTCCCTCATGATTGCTATCAATCTCAAACTTCACAAATACTTTTGGGTTCTTTGTTTTATTCATTTCGTTTATTTTTGGCAGTGATGATTTATTATTGTTAGGGACAGTATTGGCAACCTAGTATGCTATGTAATCATTTTGTTATAATTTAACAAGGTATGAAGAGAGTTACAGCTATTTGCTGCTCCAAAACCTGGAAAGGTGCTTGCTTGTCCATGGATTCCTGGAGCTTACTAGAATGAGGATACTTTTAATCTTCTTATTCTGCTTTTGTGTTATTGGCAAATTAACATACTCCGCCTAATATGAATTACCAATGATATGAAGTACCAATTTTTACACCCTAATTGTTGTCTTTCAAATTTATACTCAACCAGATCTGAACTACCAATTTTTAACCCTAATTGCAGCTATTCAATTTCTCAGTATTCCACAAAGTTTCTCTGTTTTCTAATTCTCACCTTGATTAATATGGATGTCCTGGGCATTACTCCTGTTATGTCTAGTTTTTTTCCTCTATGCAATTGAGTTCAACTGTGGGTATGAAATTGTATTGAAACTGAACTATTTATTGCTGTTTGATTTAGTTTTTCATACTGTTTCCAGTTTGTCATAACATTTTAATATGGATTCATCTGTCCAAACTATTTCTTCACATCTTTTTAGAGTTCACTGATGTAATATCTCAGTTTATTTATTCATCTCTTTTTGCTTTCTGGTTTCTACTGTGTCTAAGCTGACCAAAAATACCTATGTTGTTTTTCTTATCCTTTTTTAAGATACCAAAAGCTGCAGCAGGGTAAACTAGAAAAAGATGAAACAGCGGAGTCACCTCCAACTAATCAGGCTGCCAAGTATGTTATCCTTGAGGAGATGGAGGATCAAGATGATGTCCTTTGAGAGCTTTAGAGATCACATGATGTCCATTGGATGAACCTGGTAAGCCTCACTAATGCCTTGATAAATTATTGATCCCTGCATATTTTTGGGTTTAACATTGGTATTTTTCGACGCATGACCTCAATTCTCACATCAACTCCAATTCAAATCCTCTCACCAATTTTGCTAAGTTGTTGTATGATGTATTGAGGCCTAACTAGTAATCAGTTCTAACAGGAGATACCGTGCAAAGTTGTGCCAGCTTTCAGTTCTCAGGGTTCTATTACTTAGCTTGTTAAGAACTGCATTATAATTATAATGACGGTGGCAAAACACAAAGGTTTTCTACATTAATGGAAGTCAGAAACAATTCTTTTGACGTTTTGCCGTTCGTATGAAAGCAGAAAGTAGGTTTGTGTGAAACTAGTGACCAAGTTTTCAGTAGGGGGAATGTGTTTTTCATAGATACACGATTCTCCATGCGTAGTTCAATGCGAATCCAATTTGTCATTTATCTTCACCTGGACATTCTTAAGATATTGAGGATACATTGCATTACATGTTGCTGTAGTAAGTTGTAGGTTGAAATCCAAGAGATTTTTACTTTAATAGAGTTTTAATGGCCATCGTGCATGGGAGTGGGAGATGTTTTTGTTGTTGCAGTTGCACTGAATGTATAAAACTGCGATTGTATTGATTTCATTAAACTTAGTAGTCTGGATTTGCAATGCTTCTTGGACAGTTTGAATAAAGAAAATAAGTTAAAATTATTGAAATGATGTGAAAAAGAAAAAGGAATGGCCAGCAGCAATCATATAAACTCTGATGGAAAGTATACTTTTAAGTATTTTTTTACAAAAAAAAAAAAAGTAATACGTATTTCTTCAAGGGGCATCTCTACTGTTTGGTAATCTCATAAAAGTGTACAACATTCAATAATGCTTAAGTTTTTAGCGGTTTCTATTTGTTTTGATGATTTCGTCTGGGAAATATCTTGTATGCTAGAGGGATTTATCAGCTAAAAACATGACCCTGTCACTTTATCACAAACTTTGTCAGTACAGTAAAAGATATAGGAAATTTATTGATTTGGCTTGCTATCAAACAGTTCGCGGAATAACATATGTTTTTTTTTCGTAAAAAGTTACAAAAAAGATTTGAATTTTTAATCTAATTTCTCTCAAAAGAAATAACAATCATTAAACTAAATTTTGGTATCAAAGCCACCATTAAATATTGTTAGTTGGCTAAGCTTAAACAGTCCATAATGGCTCGTACATATATTTTCTTCATAAGAAGGTACGAAAAAAAGAGAGATTTTAATTTTTAATCTAATTTCTATTAAGGAAAAATAACAATTATTAGATTAAGTTTTAGTTTTTGGCTAATACATATTGTTATTTATCTATATTATTTTATTATTTTAAACCTTGAGAAATATTTTTTGGTCGAAACTCCCCGGTTTCTACTTTCAGTGACTATTCCGGAGTCGGGAGAAGCACAGTGTGGTTAGGCTTGTCTCCTTCCCAACACTGGCACTCCATACACAAGTCAAGATTTGAACCCTGACCTTGCTTAAGGGACGAGGGTCGCTTGCCACCACGCCAACCAATTGTTGGTTAAACCTTGAGAAATTACAACATGGTCAAATGTGTACTTATCAATTATCATTCTTGCCTCTTTAAAAATTTCGATTGGTTTATAGGTAATTTCTTGTTTAGAAAAATTTTGATATATATTTTAAAAAAACAGTAAATAGCAAAAATAGGACGTGAACATTTTGCAAAATGTTATATTGGTCTTCAAATTTTTGAAAGTCTTTTGTTCGTATCCAAAATTTTAAATTTGACTTATTTCGGTCCTTCCATCAAGATTTTCATCAATTGAGAAATTAAATGTTAGCTCACAACACGTGTTTGGGCACGCGACGTCAAATAGCATGATGATGTGTAACTTCAACTAAAAAATTAATTTTAAATGAAATAAATAGCAAGAATGGTCCTTGAAGTTTCATCAATATTTTATATTGGTCTCTTGATTCTCAAGAGTCACTTATTGGGTCTCATACTTCTAAATCCTGACCTATTTTTCACTCATTACAAGGATTTTCGAACATGCGACGACAAATGAAAAAATTGTATAATTTCGGTTAAAAATTAATTTTAAATATAATTTCTCTCCCTAAAAAAATTTAAAAAAGAAACCCTAAATCCTAGAGGACATCCTTGTAATATAAAGTATAATACTAAGGCATACTATCCGGCGACTTAAATCTATAAAACAATAAATTTAATGGAATTATGAAATTATCGAATTGGGGATGAAATTGTTTAATTTAATATCTTAATTGCACAAACTCTTAGAAGATCATGGTCAACTCATAATTTTAAAAGCTTTAGGTGTCAAAATGCAATTAATTTATAGGGTAGATTTAAAATTATTAAAACTTGAATTGTGAGGGAATATTCCGAGATTTTTTCCCGTCACCAACCTTAGTCGGGTTATGCGTTAATTAGTGAAGTCATTTTTTAACTTTTTTTTTATAAGTTTCTTCAAAATATTCTAAAGTTTTTAGTTTTTCTAATTAAAAATTGAAAATCATAAGCGTTGATCTAAAAACCCAAGTATCATTTTGAAGCGAAACTATATCTAAAGAGGGTAATCCAAGAAACAAAATTCCAATTACAATCATAAGTAAAATTTGAGTTTGTATATGATGCATTGATAGTATATAGTTTTTATACATTGTCAATGTATCAGAGTTTGACACCTTATCAATTCGTAAATTAAAAAATATGTCAAATCTTTAAAAGTAAATATAAATAAAATTTTTTAATTTGCTTATAAGTGTTTATTGATAAAGTGTCAATCTCTAATGCATTGATAATGTATGAAAACTATATACTGTCTGTGCATCATATATAAATTCATAAAATTTTAGATTTTTATTCAAGCTTTCAATCCTTTTTTATCCAACAAAATTTTGTAAAAAGATTAAAAGATCATTTTCATAAATTTTTTAAAACAAAATTTCAAATTTCAGATCATTAATGTATTTTTAGAATAGATTTTTAAGTCAAAAGGCACATTATCATATTTTTCAAAGTACGTTTTTGTTAAAAACATGATAACATATGGTAAACATTTGCCTTTTACCAGCATCATAGATTAAAAATATGAATAATATTATGCGTACAAGTTTCATATGTCATCGACAAAAAACACACTCAATTATTTTTTTCTCTAGTTCCATCTTTTTAGAATAAGAATAATTTCATGTTTTACCATCAATTATTTTTTTTCTATGTTCTTCCAATATTTCTGAAAAAAAAAACCTAATATATCATGTATGTATATTAAACAAATTTTCCTGAAGTTTTCAAAAATAGAATAAATCCATCTTTGAAATATTTGAGGGGTAGCATTACGTGGACCAAAAGTAAATACAGTCGATTGGTAATGTCCGTGAGGAATAAGAATGGATGTCAATGGTTTTGATTCTTCAGTGAGTTTTATTTACCAAAATCATGATTTTAATTAAATTTATATAATATTTAGCATTTTTTTTGCTTGATTTATAATGACGTCTCTTCTAAGAATAAAATATCCGACAAAGACTAAATTTTGATTAAGCCTTTTATAGTTGATTACAATGGCTTTTTTTTCTTTTTCTTTTCTTTTGTTTTACATGGTTTCTTACAACAAATGCTAGGCTAGAATATGGGCTAATTGTTGAATTAATACTTTACCTAGGGTTTAGGGTTTACCTAGTGCTGGAGACTTTCAAGATTATGTTGATAGAGAGAACAGGATGGCAAGTGAAGTAGATAGTTGCGTTCATTTTGCAATGCCAATGAGAAAAAAGATTTAAAGTTGATAGGTATTTGTATGAAAAAAACGAAAGGTGTAATTTTAGTCAAATATTAGGGATTGCGGAATCTAAATGAAGTGATAACAGAACTCCAAGAAGGTTTATGCTTATCATATGCATGTTGTGGTTATTACAGCTAGGTCTAGTATGCATGTCATGTTTGTACAAGATTAGATGTCTGTTTAGGAAGTTGATGTATACTTTATTTCTGTTTTGGTGCTGTCCAATTGTGGTTATGCTATGCATGTAGGTATTCAATACATTGCAGTTTCACAAATCTATCCTTTGAGTGCTTGAATCTGGTACTTAAATTTGTTCGGATAAAATGGCATTGTCCTAAAATCCTTTACATAATGAGCATTTACCATTATTGGAGACACTCAACATGTACATTTGTCCTAATCGACTTGATACAGAGGTATGCTAAGGTTTTAATTTTTCTACACTTCTTTTATCCCTTAATGATCTAGAATAACTTATCTCTTTGTACTTTTCAGTATGACATGGCACATTTTTTGGAAGCACAATATCCTGATAACAGAGAAATTTGGAGATCACAAAAGGGTACTTTTCATTGCCTAGAGCACTACCTCAGGACAATTAGGATATATGGTGACATCTCAAAGCTAGATGTGATTGAATTCTTTGAGTTTTCTACTCAAGAATGCAATAATCTTGGACAAACTGGTGATTTTCACTAAGAAGACTTGTTAGCCAACTAAAAAGCAATGTGTTTTTTCCCGTACCATTGCTCATCAAAATGATGTTCTCTCGATATAGAAAAGGTTTGAGATCAGTCAAAAGTTGTGTGGTTTACCAAGAGCATCCAAATGTGCAATGATCCTTTTCTCTTAATAAACATTGACTGGAATTCGATGTTATCAGACTTATTTGCACCATCTTGCTTTTGGATAGTCTGAAGCCTTGGTATGTTTTTATTAGAGGTGCGTGCATTACCATTTTGTAACCATCTTTTGATAATATAGTTTGTCTTTTTTTGATTACTACTTCCTTATGCAGTTCAAGTTGAAATTGCCATATTATTTTTTGTTTAGCATGACAACTTGAGAATTACATATGGAGAGAACAAAAACATAGTGTAGATCAGATAGCATATGCCATATAAGGCATATTAATTGCACCTATTTTCCTTCAATGTATCTTCAACTTTCAAGTACCCCTTAAGTTGTTCATTTGTGAATCTTATTGACAACTCTTATTGAAGGCATTTGTCAATGATTCTTAGTTATGTTCCTTTTTCGCGGACAAATATGTACTAGGGAATGCGTAGTGACATCCTTTTCAGCAAGCTTAAGTGGTGACATCTTGAGGAGCTTTTCTTGCTAGAAGATGCTTACACTTTATAGATGTTAAATGCAGTAGTTGTCGAGAACTTGAGATACATCCACAATTTTGGAATTAAGGATGGCAAATCACAATGCAGTCATTTTCCTACACTAGAGGGACAAAAAATTTCCCACCGCAAGTTATATTTCCAAAAACAATGTTCTTTTGTTTTTTTTTTCTACTTTTTGAGTTGTAGTATATGGCTTAACTCCTCCTTTACTTGTTATTTTTTAAAAGTTTTTTATTTTATTTTCTAGTTTTTTATTTAAAATAAGTTTTATTTTTCATTTTATAAAAAATTTTAAATTATTCATTTTTTTAATTATCTCAACTTTTTATTTTTTTACCTTAAAAATTTTAAATAGTAAATAACAATAATATATATAAAGAAAATAATTCAAAAAGCTCTTCATAATCAACAACCTCTGCAACCCAATAAAATTATGTAAATAATTAGCAAAACATTCAAAACTAAGGCAAAAAATATATGATATAATTATAAATATAAATATATTATTTCATTAACTTAAATTGACTATATATTGAAACCATTAACTAGTGCAGAATCCAATAAAACATCACACAAATTTTCTATAATTGAGAGAACCTACACTGTGCTTACCAAGGTAAAGACAATAAGGCATATTAATCTCTTAAATGTTTAAAGTAAATCCTTTCACTTCACTCTTGAGAATTGTATCTGATTGGTATAAGATTAAGGGGTGTCTTCCTGTGAAATGTAAGTCCACCTTCTTCTTCCATGCTAATGTCTTCCGTCTTTATCCCATAAGGCACTTCCCAGTCAAAACAATACAACAAATTGGCAAGAGTAAACTCAATATTCGTAGTTGCCATGGCTAAACCAGGACAGATTCGTCGGCCAGCTCCGAATGGTAGCAAGTCAAAATGTGCACCTCTGAAATCAGTATCTTTGTCCTCGAATCTTTCAGGGTAAAACTCCTCAGGGTTTTCCCAACTCTCAGGGTCTCTACCAATGGCCCATGCATTAACTAGGATTCTCGTTCGAGGAAAAATATCATACCCAGCAATTTTACAATGGCACATCGTTTCTCGAGGGATTAACAATGTAATCGGTGGATGCAATCTGAAAGTTTCTTTTACTACCATTTTTAGGTATTTGAGATTTGCAACACTTTCTCCATCCACTTTCACATTTTTCTCAATGGTATTTCTGACTTCAGTCTGCACTTTCTGCATGACTCGAGGGTTTTTGATTAGTTCTGACATTGCCCACAACATTGTGATAGCACTAGTGTTTATGCCACCAATGAATGTATCCTAGAAAGAAAAGAAAAATGTAGTAATAGTATAATTATATGAGATAAACTAGTTGTTGAGAGAAATCAAAGATATGAACATGCATGGGAAACAGAAAGCATTAAAATTTACCATAAGAATTGCCTTAACATGATCTTTTGTGAGGCTAAGACTTTGATCTTTCAACAATTGAACCAAGATGTCAACAAAATCTTCATGCTCGGGTTTTGTTCTGTTTGGATCAAGATGGCGGCTGAGCACCATTTCAAAGAAAGCATCAAGTTGCTTAAAGATCCGCTCACGCCTGGCATTGATCCCTGTCAAATAGTCAATGGATTGACCTATTGTCGGAAAAAAGTCCTCTGTGGAAAAACTTGC
This sequence comes from Heritiera fomes, assembly GCA_032173925.1. Lineage (NCBI taxonomy): Eukaryota > Viridiplantae > Streptophyta > Magnoliopsida > Malvales > Malvaceae > Heritiera > Heritiera fomes. The sequence continues at coordinate 2,746,385 of JAPDPM010000017.1, forward strand.
CAACATATTCATGGCCTCATCAAGGACATGTTGAAATTCTTGATGCTTAAACTCTTTTGTTCCATATATCTTACCCAAAGCAACTGTGCCAATGATACCGTCTGCAAGAGCAAATATTTTTTCATTGAGATTGACAGGGTTAGGGAATGCCTCTGATAAGGATGAAACCAACTTATCAACCTCAATCTCCCTAACATACCCAATAGATTGCACCCTTTTCATACTTAGAAGCTCAAAAATAAAGAGCTCTTTCATCTCCCTCCAATGACCACTATGTGGTGCAAACGCCACATCCAAGTGGTTGTATGATAGTCTCTTTGGCCCAGGAGAGATGGGGCGGCTACAACAATCAAGATCATGAGTCTTCATCACCTCTTTGGCCATTTTAGCTGATGAGACAACAGTGGTGGGTGTGCTGCCTAACTTCAATAACATGATCGGACCATATTTTTTAGACAGTTTGTGAAGGGATTGATGAGGCAACTTACCCAATTGATGGATGTTGCCTATGATGGGGAGTGTTGGAGGGCCAGGAGGGAGCTTAGCAGTGCTTTCAGCTCCTCTCTTCTTTCTTAAATGTTTCATGGTGAGAATTTGGAGGAAGAAGAAGAAGAAAAGGAGAATAATAGAATGCCAGTCCAGATTGAAGAGAGTAGATATCATAGTGATAGTGATAATAGTGATGTTTCTCCCTTAGAGTACAAGTTTCACGACCATTAATTCTAATATTTTCTTTCTTTTATACATGCAAGAGGGGGAGTAGATTGTGTATAAGAGAAAGGATTGTATGAAATAGTTACGCCATATCAGCATTTATCCCTTCCATTCAAATCATGTCACGTAATTACATTATTGAAAAAAGTCAATCATTTATTACAAGAATCATTAATAAGTCTCTTAATTTAATTTGGTTTATATATTTGAGCTTGAATTTTAGTCTAGGCTTGTTTATATATTTCATTGCTCAAGTCTAAACCCAGCTTAGAGCTATTCGATTTTTTTTTTTTGCATTTTGATTATTGTGATTTTTTGTTTCTTTATTTTTTTATTCTTTTAATCCATTTAAAATTTAATTTGGTTTGTCAAACTTTGCATGTTAATTTTCATATATATAGTTTTTATTAATCAACAATGTTTTAAATACATATAATTATATTATATTTAATAAAATATATAAAAAAATTTAATATTCATAATGTTCGGGTCGAGCCTAGGTCTCCATGGATAAAGCTCGAGCTCAGCCTTAAAATTCATCAAGTCTATTTTTTTGTCCAAACCCGTTCATTTATGTTTTTTTGTCCAAACTCACTAATAAATCAAGCTAAATTTTGGGATTTAACAAGCTAGCTTGCCCATCGACAAGTCTATAAACAATAAATGTTCGGATTTCTTTACTTTAATTTCTTTTATTAATTTCGATAAGGTACATGCATTATTTACTTTTTTTCTTTTACTTTACTTTCATTTCCTTTATTAATGTTTATCTAATCTGGTGGCAAAGAATTTGGTTGGTATGGGTTTAGATTTGATTGCTTTTAATTCGAGTAATTATGGATTTAGATTTAAATGAAAAGTTAATATCATACGTTTTGCTATTCTATTACAAAAAGCGTGTTAATTAGATGTTGGTGGGTGGTGGCTAAGAAGTTTAAAGCTGTAAACAAACCGAACACAAGTGAATAAATTAATGTTTTTGTTTCTTTGTTTGTTTTTTAGTGCCGTTCGTGTTTATTCATTTGTTTGATAAGAATTATTCGTTAAATTTTTGCGAACAAGCTTGTTCATCCTAAACGAATGTGTTCGTGAATATGTAAACGAACATGTTCACGAATATATAAACGAACGCATTTGCAAACACAAGTTCATGAGCACATGTTAATGAACAAGTATTCATGAGAACGAACTAAATATTAAATATTAAAAATCATATATAAAGATTAAATCTCACATGCAAATTGTCATCATCCAATTCAAAATCTTAAATATAATACAACTCAAGTAGCAATGTTTTATTAAAATTGATAATTACAATTTTAAGTACAATTTGTATCATACACATATATTGGTGTGTGTGTGTGTGTGTATTAAAGTATCATATAGATATGTGTGTGTGTGTGTGTATACACACATATGTGTAATGTATATATAAATGGTCAATGGATAAGAATGAGATCTTAACTTATTATTAAACTCTTATTAATTTAATTTCAATATATTATGTTTAAAATTAAAAAAAATAATTATTTTAAGCATAATTAACTAATTCAATTTTATAACTATTTTATTATTATATTTTATTAATTTTTTAAGCTAACAAAGTTGTATTGTATAAATATGTTTAAGAATTAGGTACTAATTTTTTAGGTTAATTTCTTAAAAATAGGGTATATATTATATAACTTATAGGTTTAATAGCCAAATAAACCCTCAACCTTTAGCTCAAAATGGAATTCAGCCCTCAACGTTTTATTGCATGAAATTCAGTCCATAAACTTTTATTTCAGTGGAAATAAACCTTCAACCTTTTACAATTATGCAATTAAGTCAAAATCTGTTAAATGACACTAACTGCTGTTAGTTTTGCATACGTGGCAGCTGACATGGATAGCTTAGTTAGCTGCCACGTGGCATGTCACGTATTCAAAACTAACGACAGTTAGTTTATTTAACAGATTTGGTCTATTTCCACTAAAATAAAAGTTTATGGACTAAATTTCATGCGATAAAACGTTGAGGGCTGAATTCCATTTTTGGGCTAAAGGTTAGGGCTTATTTGGCTATTAAGCCTAACTTATATAATATAAATAATTTTAGTATTTTAATAAATAACAAACGAATAATAAACGAATAACAAGTAGCACTTTAAATGAACGAGTTATAAACAAATATAAACAAACGAATAACAAATGACACTTTAAATGAACGAACAATAAACAATTATAAATAAGTTTATTCGCAAAGAAAAACAAATAAATCATACATCTATTCATGTTCAATTTGTTTAATAAACGAACACTAAAATATTATTCGTGTTCGTTCGTTAAACTTAATAAACAAATAAAATTTGAATAAATTCACGAATGATTCGTTGATCTTTTTGTTTATTTACACCCCTAAAGAAATTTGGTTGGGGCAGGTTTGGATTTGTTTGTTTCTTAATTGCGGTCATTTTAACTTTGGATTTAGATGGAAAACTTGAGGCCATACGTTTTGTTGGAAAAGTTGAGACCATACGTTTTGTTATTCTATTACCAGAAGCGTGTTTTGATTGGAACATTACCAGAAGCGTGTTAATTGCATTAAATGTGGCAAAGAAGTTGGTGGGGCCGACTTTGGATTTATTTGTTTCTGAATTCTGGTCGTTTTCAGATTTAAATGAAAGAGTAATACCATGCGTTTCGCCTTTCTATTATTGTAAGCACATTAATAACGTGCTCACCGGTCACCTTTGGTGGTGGCAATGAGTTGGTCGGAAAATGACCAAACCTTGCTCGTACGATTGATATTTTTTTCATTAAAAGAGCTCAAATTCAATGTTTGAATTTTTTTTATTTATATTTTTTTGTGGACAAAAAAACTTTGATTTGGGATGGTTTAGATTCATTTTTTCTTCCTTTAATTCAAACCATTTTGAATTTAGATTTATTTCAGATTTATGTTGTCTTGTATTGGAATTTTTTTGAATTCAGATAATTATTTGAGTTTTTCAAGTTTGGATAATTAAGACCATTTTGGACACAAGCTATTTTTGTTCAAATTATTTCTGAATTTGGTTTAGTTCGAATAGGTTTAGATAAGTTCCAATAATGTTAGAATTTTATAAGTTATGTGAATGTAATAATTAACTTCATTTTTTACATAGCTAAAATTAAAATTTTAAAAATTAATAAATATTTATATAAGGATTAATATTCAATATATTTTCGTGGAGTTTTTGTAGATACCATATATGTTTAGATCTTTTTTAATATTTTTGATTAATTAGTTTTTTAATATTTTATATTTTTATTTATATTTAGGTTTAGGTTTAGGTTTAGTTTTAGATTTTATTTTTATTCTTTTTTGATAATTGATATAATAATAATAATAATAATAATAATAATAATAATAATAATAATAATAATAATAATAAGTAAAAAAGAAAAGGCAAAAATTGCAAATTAAAGGGAGAAATCTTTGCAAACCGTAATCCTTGGGTTTCAAGAAAACTGAAAAAGGAAAGCTTTAAACTTGGTTGGAAATTTATGAAGGATATCTAGGAATTTAACATTAAATCTAGGATTTGATTCTTAAATTAATTGGCTTATCGCCTATTTAAATTTTTCATTATTAAAAGGATTTTACCTTTTATCATTTTTGATCTGACCGTAAAATAGATGAAGATACCTGTAGACATTCAAAGAAAGCACGGGGGATCAATAGCCACATTATCAATCTGTTTTGTTTTCTAGCTTTAGAGAGAGAAAGTCTGAGAATATTCAGGGTAGAAAGAGTGGCAAAGGGCTGCAGGATTTTGGTTTAATAAGTCGTCGTGTTAAAGCTTGGTTATAGTTTGAAGTTTGATGCAAAACGGAAAAGTTGTCGGATTTAAAGTTGCTTGAAGCAGAAGAAATACTGAAAAAAGAAGCAAGGAGAAAATTTGAGATTGTCTTCTTTACTTAAACGGTAGCGTTTACCATATGAAGGAAGGAGCTCTCACTTCATTATTACTAGTAACAAAGGGTGTACACGTTTCAAGCGACTTCTCATTTTATTGTCTCGTTGCTTTTCATTCATTATACGTTTACGTCAAGTTTCAAGGGTTTTTTTTTTATTTATTTGTTTGTTCATGCATCTTATTTAGCCTATGTTTGTTCATGTATCTTCTTTATTATTGTTTGTTTGTTCATGTATCTTCTTTATTCGACTTTCACTAGTTATTTCATTGTATTTTACTTATGTAAAACTTAAAAACAAATATAAGTACCTTTAAGAGAATGCTATAGAAAAATATGGTTTTACAATATTTAAGAAATAAATAAATAAATAAAATTTAGATTATCCTGATGATGGAACTTCAAAAAGTCACAAATTACTGACATTTAAAAATTTATAGGTGAGATGTTTTTTTTAATTTCTTCAGAATGTTGGAAAACTTAAGAAAAATTTTCAATATTAATAATTGATAATTATTTTAATAATATATTAATTAATAATAAAATATTATAAAAATAAAATAAATAAAATATTAAGTGATCGGTGAACATAGGTTTAATAAATAATAAATAACATATAATATAACAAAGAATAATAAATGATAAAATAATAAAAGTACAATATAAAATAATAAGTAAAATATAAATGATAATGAATTATTAATTGAGAATCAATTGAGATTATTCCGATGATAAGAGCTTAAAGAATCATAAATGGTTGACATTTGAAATTTTTTAGGTGAAAATTTTTCTCTAAGCCTCGAATGATGGAAGGTTGAAAAGAAATTTTCAATACTGATAATTTGAATTTTTTTCACAAATTAAAAATTAAAACAATTAAAATAAATAAATAAAATAATAAAAGAACTAAAATGAAATTAAATAAAGAAACATAAATTAATAAATATTGCGTTAAAGTAAATAATATTTCTTAAAGAATCTTAATGAATCCGACACGAAGCCTCTCCAAACAAGTCCAATGGAGTTAGTTAGATACTTTTGAGGTGAAGTTAATTTTTAAGAAATCTCGCCAAAATGATGGACAGTTTGTTAGAAATTTTTCAACATCTAATTATTTGAAATAAAATAAAGAACAGTTAAATTAAAGACCATCATAACAGCTAGGAGAAATAAAGTGATATTTTTTATTTCTTCTGTGTATCTAATAGAGTACACACATATCCTTTTTATAGGATAATTACATAGAAACAAAATAATAGGAAGAATCTACAAATTAGGAAACTATAAATCAGGAACAAATCAGACCTATAATTAAAGCAGATTTTTCTCTTTTAAATCAACCATATTTTTCTTCTTTTAACACTCCCCCTCAAGCTGGCTTGAAGATATCTTCCATGGACAGCTTGCCTACTAACTTGCAAATTTTTTCTTTTGTAAGCCCTTGGTGAGTATGTCTGCAACCTGATAAGTAGTTGGAATATATGACATGCAGATTATTCCATTATCAAGTTTTTCTTTGATGAAATGTTTATCCACTTCTACATGTTTTGTCCCATCATGTAGAACTGGATTATGAGCAATTAAAATTGCTACCTTATTATCACAGTAAGTCTTCATAGGTAAAGCAGTGGAAATTTTTAAGTCTTCTAATAGTCTCTTAATCCACATTAACTCACAAACTCCATGAGCAACAGATCTGAATTCTGCTTCCGCACTGCTCCTAGCCACTACATTTTGCTTCTTGCTTTCTCCATGTTACGAAATTACCTCCAACAAAAGTACACTAGCCTAATGTTGACTTGCGATCAGTCATACTTCCAGCCCAATCTGCATCTGTATAAACTTCTATATGCAGATGTTCATGCTTCTTAAACAATAGACCATTTCTTGGTGTACCCTTTAAATACCTCATGATTCTATATACTGCTTCAAAGTGCTCTGGTCCTGGTGAGTGCATAAATTGACTCACCACACTAATAGCAAATGCTATGTCTGGTCGTATATGGGACAAGTAAATTAATTTCCCAACCAGCCTTTGGTATTGCTCCCTTTTCACAACACTTTCAGTCGTGGCAGGTTGTAGTTTCAGATTTGGCTCAATAGGTGTTTCAGAAGCCTTACAACCTAGCAAACCTGTCTCCCCCAATAGGTCAAGAACATATTTTCGCTGATTAATGAATATACCCTCCTTGGATCTTGCAACCTCCATACCAAAGAAGTACTTCAGCGAACCTAAGTCTTTGATCTCAAAGTCTTTAGCCAATTTTTTCTTTAGAAGTTGCAGCTCTATGTAGTCATTACCTGTCAAAATTATATCATCAACATACACAATTAGTATGGCAACTTTTCCATCTTTTGAATGTTTGTAAAACATTGTATGGTCAGCTTGACTTTGATAGTAACCATCGCCTTTTACAACTTTCCCATAACGTTCAAACTAAGCCCTTGGAGATTGCTTAAGGCCATATAAGGATTTCTTCAACCTGCATACCTTCCTTCCACCAAGTCTCTCTTCAAATCCCAGTGGAAGACTCATAAAGACCTTTTCTTCCATGTCTCCATTCGAAAAAGCATTTTTAACATCTAACCGGTATAAGGGCCAGTTTAGTTTCACACCAAGTGACAATAAGACCCTTATGGAATTGATTTTTGCCACTGGAGTGAAGGTTTCTTGATAATCAATTCCATAAGTTTGAGTAAAACCTTTTGCCACCAGCCATGCCTTGTATCGTTCTATACTTCCATCAGACTTGCCTTTGACAGTAAACACCCACTTACCACCTACTATCTTCTTGTCCCTTGGCAAATCAACAACCTCCCGAGTGTTGTTTTTGTTAAGAGCATTCATCTCTTTCATAACTGCTAATTTCCAATTCGGATCATCAATAGCTTCCTGAATGTTTCTTGGAATAAACAGGTTAGATATCCTAGTGGTAAAAGCTCTATGTTTATCAGACAACCTTTGATATGAAACATATTTAGTAATAGGATGATTAGTACAAGTTCGAACACCTTTCCTAATAGCAATGGGAAGATTTAATTATGAATCTGTGGGTAATGTAGAGGAAGGAATAGAAATGGAGTTACCTGAATTGTTGATAGGACCATCTCTTGGTGATGATTGGACTAGTGTTAGAGGAATTGATGAATTGTTACCATTTTTATGATTTTTCTTCCTGGTATAAACCTGAAACTCAAAATTAGGATTGTTTCTAATTTTAAGAAGTATTTCTCCCTTTGTTTCTAAGACATCTATCCTTGGCATCAATTGAGTAGGGTCCTCTATATTTTCAATATTTTGAACAAATTGTTGATTTTCATAGGAATTAGATGAAAAAACAAGAGTTGGTAAAATAGAAATATTCCAAAAATTATCTTCTTATTCCTACTTAATCTCCCCCTAAAGAGAATTTTTGCTAAAAAAAGGTTGATTTTTCAAAAAGGTAACATCTATGCTAACATGGACCTTTTTGGTCTGGGGATTAAAACATTTATAACCCTTTTTGTTGGGGGCATAGCCAAGGAATATATAGTTTTCAACCCTAAGATCCAATTTGGAACGAAACATGCTCGGTATATGAACAAAGGAAGTGTAGCCAAAGACTTTTAGAGGTATATCAGCATATATTCTAGTCATTGGGAAAACATTTTTAAGACATTGCAAAGGTGTTTGTATTTTAAAACCTTACTAGGCACCTGGTTGATTAGATAAGCAGCTGTTAAAATTGCATCACCCCACAAATATTTCGGAACATTTATTGAGAACATAATGGCACAAGCTACTTCAAGTAAATGTCTATTTTTTTGCTCAGCAATGCCATTTTGTTGCGGTGTATCACGACAAGTGGATTGATGCAGGATGTCTTTTCCCTTTAAAAAATTGCCTATGCATTCATTAAAAAATTATGTTCCATTATCATACCGAAATATGCTGATTTTTGTTTGAAATTGATTTTCAATCATGTGATAGAAGTCTTGAAACAATTGTGCAAGATCAGATTTTTTACTTAGTAAATATACCTAACATAAAAGCGTATGATCATCTATAAAAGTGCCAAACCATTTTTTTCTAGATAAAGTAGGGATCTTAGAGGGTCCCCAAATATCACTATGAATTAAATAAAATGGTTTTGATGCACGATAAAATTGGGAATTATAAACAGCACGATGGCTTTTTGATAAAAGACAACTTTCACATTGAAATTTTGAACAATCCACATCCTTAAATAATGTTAAAAACAAATGTTTAAGATATTGAAAACTTGAATGGCCTAATCTAAGATGCCATAGCCTTATTTGCTCAAAAACAGAAATAGAACTAATACTACTCAAGCCTTGAGCTTTTTTATTACCAAAGGAGTCATCATCAAAATAGTAAAGTCCATCGATCACCCTAGCACTGCCAATCATCTTCCCTGAACTCTGGTCTTGGAAAAGACAATGTGTATCAAAGAATGTGACACAACAATTAGAATCCTTAGATAGTTTACTAACAGATAAAAGATTACATTTCAATTTTGGGACATGAAGAACAGATTTGAGATCTATATTCTCAGAGATTTTGACTATTCCTTTACCTGCAATAGGAGAAAAACTACTATATGCAATATGAATTTTTTCATGACCAGAACATGGTGAATAGGTAGAAAATAAATGAGAAAAATTGGTCATATGATCAGAGGCTCCTGAATCAATAATCCAAGGAGCAGAATTTACTAGGCAGGGTAAGGCTCTATAATTATTAGTTGTTTGAGCAACAGAAGCATTAGGAACACCTTATGCTGAATTGGATTTTAGCAATTGAAGGAGTTGATCCATTTGCTCTTTACTTAACACACCTGTGTTGGCCTGTTATCCTCTGATTAAGATAGAAGACTGACCAAAGAGGGTCGGCTGATCAGAAAAGACCGCTGATTGTCTTGCAGCGGCTGTGTAGTGGTAGAAACCCTAAAAGCTGTTCACCAGCTCTGATGCCATCTTAACAGCTAGGAGAAATAAAGTGATACTTTTTATTTCTTATGTGTATCTAATAGAGTATACACATATCCTTTTTATACGATAATTACATAGAAACAAATAATAGGAAGAATCTACAAATTAGGAAACTATAAATCAGGAACAAATCAAACCTATAATTACAGCAGATTTTTCTCTTTTAAATCAACCAGAATTTTCTCCTTTTAACAGACCATTTAATCAAAATCTTTTTAAAAAATATAATATAAATTAGTTACCATTCTAAGATGGGCGTTGTAGGAGTACAAAAGCCTTTTTCACATGTAATTGTACCTTCGAACCCTAAATTTGATATGTAGACTAGTTTGTCTTAATTTGATTAGGTGACCAATCACACTTAGGTTAGAATGATTAGTGGCAACTTCGTAATTTGTGTCTAACTATTAGGTTTCTAAAACTAATAATTACTTGCATATGCTTGATTAATGTTCTACAAATAAATAGAACATTTTTAGAAAGAATACTGAAGTGTGGATATTTTATGAATTTTTATCTCTGGACTGAGTATATTTTTCATATATTTAGTTATGGACTGATTGAAGATATTATTATTGAAATTGATTTCATAAATGGTATTTCTGCTATGTATAAACTGTTTGAGACTGTTAGGTCCCGTACCATGCTCACGTGTCACGTGTTACTGTTACTATTGCTGATAGACCCGCCAAATCTTCAACTTCCACAGTTGTCACCTGGCAAGTGTACACTGTGGACCACTATGACTATGGCCATATGTCATACTGCTACGGTTTCTCCCTTGAGATATTGTTATAGCATGATATTCATTGGGTGTTGGTTGGTCTCCATTGTACTGTACTGTTTATTTAACTGAAAATGCTACTCATATTGAAGTGAATGTTTTAAATATTGACTGTACTGTGGAATTCTAAAGTATTTTTTTGCAAAAGTCAAAACGATTTTATTTATTATCCAAAAGGATAAAGCAAACAGCAAAGTTATCAAAAGCTATCAGGAACAAAGTTTTATCACAACATTACAAAACTTCTTGGAACCACCTATTTCTGATCAAATAAAACCACCTTAAAACATCCTTAACAACCTAAACCTAAATAAAATACCAAAACTGATAAAACAGCAGGGTTCCAAGCTCATCAAATAGAAACGACTAGACAGAACAAAGAGAGGACAAATTTGATCTGCATTTTGAAAGGGAACTCGAAGAATCACCCACCAAAGCATGAACCACAATCCGAGTTCAATTATCAATATATGATCTACCTTTTGAAAGGGAACCTGAAAAATCACCCACCAAACCATGAACCACAATCCAAAGTTCAATCATCAAAATATGATTTGCCTTCAAAACAAATATCCAGTCAGCGAACAGATCAACCATAAAAAATCCAAATTTTCTATGATCGGCTAAAGCAAAACCATCATTAGTGAATTTCACAACACCAACCTCAAGATGAGTCAAACATGATGAAACTAACTCGTTTCCATGATATTCACAATCCAAAATAAAAAAACTCTTAAATAGGAAGCCAACCAATAGACAATAATCAAAACACACAACTTGAAAAGCAAAACTCATCCCCAATAGCAAAGTTCATCCCTAATAGCAAAGTTCTAACGAAAGATGTAATCACAAATCAAAATAACAACATAATTTTCCTAAAACACCACCACAATTATCTTTTCTTTCTGCAACATGGATAAAGATAACTATGAGAAGAATCCTTCAGAGTTAATCATTGCACCGATTAATCAAAAGGAATGATACCTGTAACCAATACCTACGAATCATCAAACTTCTTTCCCTTCTAACAAAATGAACGTCCTAAGTAAAGATCCGCCCCATACAACCTATTAGCCTCCAATTCCATCAGTCTCTTTACCACTAACTCATCATCACAATTTGCAGAGAGTCCCAATAATTTGCCCAGTTCCCACGTCTCCTTCGCTTCTTTATATAGTACTTTATTCCAATTAATGAAATCATCATCTGTCAAAGACTCATTTGCAAAAGAACCTTTTAAACAATCTTTTTTCTTCCTCTAAGTCTTCTTAGCTTCCTTACCTTTCTATTTATTCTTTTGAGAAATTCTGTTCAAAATAATCTCTTCAATATCTTCAATGGCTTTAACTTTACGTATTCTTGGAATTCTAAAGTATTATTGTACTGTTTACTGAATTTCTATACTGAGCTATTTATTGAAGTGTTTTAATTAAAGTGTTTATATATTGTTTTATATATATATATATATATATATATATATCTTGGAAAATGCATGAATAAATTTCAAGTGATTTAAATTGATTTTACATGCAATCTTCAACTGATTACTCCCTATAGTCGCTACTAGGGATTGGGACATGAAAGGTACTCTAAAGTACCTCCTATACTTCATTCGGTTTTCTAGTCGACTATAGTATCCTTCCTGATTTATACCTTAGTGTATTGTTAGGAATTAAACAGTTTATGCATATAGGTTTCATAGTATCATCTTGCATATGATTCTCTTACTGAGCACGTTAGCTCACTCCTTATTTTTCCACTCCACAGATTACCTATAGTGATCAATTGATATACTGTTCCATGGATTTGGCTGCACTTTTGTACCCTATGGTTCAGTGAGTGGATCCTGGATGTATATTATTTTTCTTTTATATGTTTGAACTTGTTATGTACAGTACTACGTTTTGTATAATGATGTACAGGAGATGTAGAACTTGTGGAAAATATCAGAAATAATATTTTATTGTAAATATTGCTATCAATTTTAAATTAAATTTCATTTTACATAATGTACTACTGTTAAAATGAGTGTGATAAAGACATCACAGACAGCCCAACCATCTCTTGTGTGTGTGAAAATGGATAAATACTGTATATATCAGATCGTTACACTTCTTCTTTTACTGAATGTTTATTCTTTTATTGATATTGTTTCTTTTTTTTTTTTTGCTAAATGATCTCTCCTCTTCTGTTTTGTCTTTCCCGATCAAATATTAGGTTATATTTTCTCAATATATGATTATCCTTGAATGATGAAGATAAGCCCCTTTCCTGTAAGTAAACTCCAAATTTTGAATCAATTTTATGGGAGAGAGAACTCTCTTATTCAGATCTGATTTTTTTTTTTTAATTTGGATGGATTTCTCATGTTATAGTCATTTATCATAAATTTAAGTGTATGCTACTATCCAAGTTTAGTTTTTTATTCATTTGCATATTACTGATGTAATTTTTTTTATTAGTGGGTTTGCAAAAAAGGGATTTTCCGATGAAGCTTTGTTTTTGTACCATAGATGTGGGTTGGTCTTAAGCCCGATGCTTATACTAATATCATTCTTTGACATTGAAATTTAAGATGGTTTATTAATTTTTTTCAATTCATTGTTGCCTTAATGCTTGCTTAATTTCCTGATAAATCCTTTATTTTTGTCAAATTACAAAATTTAGTCATTTGCCTCTTTAATAAACTTGATATGTTTTGGATTCTTTTTAAACTTGCTACAATCACTCATCATTTGAATGATGATGATTCAGTTCACATGGATTCTAAAATTTATCCCTACCCAAAAGTGTTTCTTCCTTCAAGATAGGAATACGTAGAATAATGTAGATTGCACATTGATTATTGTTCAATAAGAGGAAAAATTTTTTGGCTTTTGTAATGTTAATCATTTGCTAATTTCCTTTTGACTTGAATCCGGGATTTTAAACCCTAAGCATGGAGTTTCCAACCCTCATGTGGTGCGAAGTGCTAGCTGTCTTGGAACTGATTTGACCGAACTTGAGCTCTCCATTTTTGGCTTTGCTAGGGTATTCCGCCTGTCTTTCCTCTTTTCCTTTATTAACATTTTATATAATCTTAGGTTTATTTCTACTGCAGTAACTGGGGATATGTTGTTTCTTCTAATTTGGTTTATGTGAGCTGAACATTTTGAATAATTGATGAGAAGATATAAGATTAGTTAAATCTGGGGCCTCTAAGATACAATGACCATTTTATTGTGTTTTACAAATTTTGCTTGTGGTTCGGTCTTTTACTCTTTATTAATATTTATCAAATAGCGTTCTCTTATTACTTTAGTTAGGAAATATATTAAATATTCTTTTATCTTTGTAATGATGCATCTTCAATTAATCCCCAGTAGTTATCGTTGATGCTTAAGTATATTAAATATGAACGCTTCCAAGATTTGGCTTTGAACCTCATAGCCTCCATGTCTTCTGCTGTCTTCTTACATTTTTTTTCGAACTTTCTTAATTCATTATAGACTCGGTAGTCAGTCACGCTACTTAGAAAATATATGTCCAATCTTGCAAAAAAAAAATTCATAAAAATGTTCTGAGCAATATGCATGTCAATCTGTTGGTCAATTCTATGGTGCTTAAATTCTTTTAATCTTTTTAATGCAGACAATAATTTTCCCATTGGATTTTTATTCTGATTCCATCACTATAAATTGCGATTGATTGTTTTTAATCAGTTACAACTTTTTCTTAGACCATACCTGCATTCGTCACATATTATATTATTGGCGTTTGAGACACTGAATGATTATAAATTCTGGTACAGACGAATAAATCAGATGAGGTTTTACTCAAGTCATCATTGTTAGAACTAATTGAACTCGCCAAGTCATTAACATAATAACAATAAGAGAAAAAATAACCTTAGGTGGGTTGAGCAAAATACCCATCATTTCACTGCCATTGTCGCCACTGCTAGAGGAAGGAGTGCGGCCGGAAGTCCACCCACACCTGGCTGTGTCCATTCTAATATGCCATGGTAGCCTATGCAAAGAAGAGAGGAAGATGAGAGGAGAATCGGGAGAGAAGGAGAGGGAGAAGCTACTGTTGTTCACTTCTTTTCCATAATCATAAGTGATCAATAGGCCATCACTTATATATTAGTGCCAATAGTAGAGACCTCGCATATTTTGAATCATATATTATATCCGTCCCATTAAGGATTAATACATGTATAATATAGATATATTATGTATATTTATGGTCACACTTTATATAAAATATACTACCAAATTAATTTATATGATATTAATTATGCTTAACTAGTCTGCATTATTGAGATAATTCAACATTCTCCCACTTGGACAGTTAAGTTACTTAACAAAAATATCATATAATATCAATATGTATTCATAAGACCTTCTGGATACATTGTATCGAAAAAATACAAATGTGTAGGCTTACAAATAATTTAATAACAATAACAACAACAAGCCTTTATAAGCTTCATAATGCATCATACCGACAGGGTACAGATACGTAAACTCATAAAAACTGCAACAAAATAGTAGTATTAAAATTGTGAAATGGAAATGATATGAAAACAGAATCAATATCCATTTCCATTAGGTCCATGCATCTAAACCGAATGATGCATTGCTTCAACAGAAGCATATGAGACTAATACAGAATGTCATATTCAACAGAATGCACACAAACAAAATATGCATATATGGCCAGTAGGAATCCATCCACACAACTGCAGCTGATTTCATTACAGAGCTCCCACTAACTTAATGCAGCAAATGGCTCTATATGCCTCATAAAAGTGCTATGTCGTTAAAGCACTTTAGTAGCCAAACTCTTAGTTAGCTAGAATGAGCTCTTTAAACATGCGCTCTACAATCCAATCAAGCTATGGATGCCATTATTTTCTCTCTAACAAACTAAATGATGGTATCTAAATATTTGGAGTGTGAGGAACTCCTAGCATTTTGAGAGAGAAAATACTGGCTGCAACATTACCACAGTACATCTCTAGGACTTCGAAATGGCAACCACAGAAAACCAACCCTGAGACGAAATTCTGCAGCCTAAATGGCCCATCATGTAGCTTTACAGCATGCTTCATATTTAGCCTCCCTGTAAGTGTTTGTTTCACACTTTCCAAAATACAGCTCATTTATGTCCACAAATATATAATTAGAAAACTTGTTTCTATCAACTGGATAGCTTGCAAAATCAACATCAAAATATCTGACCAAACTCAAAATGTCAAACTTGTCAATATCCAAATACTCTCTTTACAGCTTCCAGTTATCCATTGCAGGATCACTTAAGTATTTTCCAAATATACCTATAACATACATAATATCAAAATGTGTACAAACTTGAGCATACACTAATTACCCACAATAAGGTATACATAACACTTGATATGAGCTCTTTCATTTTTACTTTTGAGGACTTTGAGATTTTCACAATATGTCACTTTTCACTAAATGGCGCCTTAATAGGAGAATAATATACAGTAAACCTACTTAACACCCAAATGTAGGTTTCTTGAAGCCAATAATGTATGCCTATAGATATGTCACAAAGAATCTCAATCCTTAAAACAAAATGAGGCCTCACTTAGATTCTTCATCATGAAGTGACATGATGACATTAAATGTCTCATACTATAGGTCAGTGCCATAGGTTGCTATTTGATATCATCAATTTAGAGTAGAAATAACACATAACTGCTTCCACTGACCTCGCTATGGATACAATTATCAACTGTGTTCTCCATAAAGTGACTATCTCATCAAACTTTGCATATTACAATTTGGATGCCTTTTAATGTTCGCAAATGAACTCCTCGAGTTCACATACTGTATGTTCTATCTTAAGAACTATAAACTTTTAGGTTGCTCCATTTAGACATTTTACTATCCAAGATGTAGCTCTTAATCGAAATGAGCTACTAATCGCCATTATGATATAAAAGAATCTTGGATAAAAACAGGAAAGAAGGTTTTCATAAAATCAATTCCTTCTCTTTATTTAAAGCCTTGACCAAATTTGGCTTTAAATCATCTACTTGATCTTTAGAGTTTCTTTTGGTTGTGGCTTTTCATCATCAAAAGATAACGCATATATAGGACTGGCACAACAAAATGTACTTCAATAATGACTTTGTGGAGTTCATAACTCCCACTCTTTAAGTCATCATTTAAATAGATTGCATTGTCAGACTTAATGATTCTAGCATCATATAATGAGAAAACAAAATCTAGAATCTTTCTAGTCGACACAATAACCAACAGAATTACCACTGACAGTTTTCCCATCAAGTTTTCTTGACTATGGGTTATAGGCCTTTTGGCCTTACTTTATAACCTTAAACACAAAAGTGACATAAATTCGGCTTCTTGTCTGACTACAACTTAAGATGAATCTGGGAACTGATTTTGCTTGGATATCATTTTTGAATGTGAGTTGCAGTTTTCATAATTTCACTCCACCTAAATTCCGGATATTTGAAGTGATTCAACAAAAATCGTACTACATCAAAATGTACGAATGATTGTTGCAATCTCATCCTTGTCGATATTCCAAGCACAGCATACTAGGCGTCAATATATAATCATACAATGCACTTAACCCAAAAATCGATATATGATCTCACTTAGCTTCATTGTACCGAGCACAACATTCATCACTACTATCTGATTGCCTTAAGCAGCGCAGCAGAATTAATCGAATGCCTAAGGCCTCTACAAGATCAGATCTTTCACTCCATATGACCCACATCAAAATGGTCTTTAGTGAAAGTGATGAAACATTCATATCCACTGAATACAGTATGTGGAAATAATCTACAAATATCGATATGTATCAGCTCCTAATCATTTCAATATCTACTAATCACATCCTTAATTTAGCAGTAAGATTTTTCTTAATGCAATCTCTTCATGTGCCTCGAAATGTCCCTAACTTTTGCACCACTACTTGAAAGATTTCTTATCTATTATATCATAATTAGAATCGATAGTTACATCATTCACAACTGAAGAAAATTTGCCTAATATTGGGGTACAAGTCTAGTGTGTATAATCCATCACATAGAATGCCAGAATCAATACATATGTTGTTACTAAATAGAAATACTTTTCCATTATCAAGATGAAAAGTATCGACCGATAGTAATTCCAAAACTGTCTACGAAATGTAACAACAAACTAGCTAATTCTTATGTTTTCGGTATGGATTTTAACTCTATAGCCCCATTTCACAACTATTTTCCCTTATTTGGTCTCTGGTTGCTTGGCAAATTTCTTCTTCTAAAATGACCTTTATTGAGACCTCTTAATAATATTACTTCTGGCAGTAATATTGGCATGTGTCATCATCATGGTCGATTGAGATTTGTTAACCTTAAAGATCTTTGAGTCTTGGATGACAATATCAATTTGATATCAAACTACCACACTTCCTTTTGTCCATTATGGTATGCTAAATGAGATCTGCAAATTTAGAAGATCTCCCATTCTCCACCCCAGAAGGAAGTAGTACTGAATTTGCCATATATGGAATCAAACTCCTATTGCAACCTTTATCGATCTTATGCGAACTATTTTCTAATGGCATCCATATATACTTCTTGGTTATCATTAACTGGAACACTTTCTCTGATGTATTCTTTCATGGTATACCCTATATAATCAGAGAATTCTCACTTGAGTGTTCCTGATATTCCAAATATTTTGTCCTCAAAGAGCTCACATTATTGGGTATAGAAGACAAATCAACTCTCAAGGCTACTCCTAGTTCAATATACCTTTAACTGTAGAGAGTGATTCATGTCATCTATCTAATTTTTATATGTGATAGTTGCATAAATAATCAGAATTAATGGAGGCTAGTGGACTAACTCGAACAATATCAAAATTTATTCTACAATACACTACAGAGAATAAGACAAAACTAGTTGAATATAACCAGAATGATCGCTCACCAACAAGGTAGGAAGATCGTATCATATCCTAATCAGAATCCTCTCAGTCTGAAGCATCTTTCAAAGCAACTAACAATCCGACAGGGAGAGACTAGCCACTTCTACATATCTCAGTAAATCTTGCAACTATCACTTTACATTGCCTTATTATTATATCCTTAAAATTATCAGAATAAATCGTCAGAAAATTTCATGACTATTCCTGTGACGGGCAAGTACTAGTCGATCCAATTAATGATTTATAATTTTAAGAATATTCACAAAATTCATTGACCAGAATTAACTACACCCAAAATATACAATTCCTGAAGCATATGTAGTAATTTCAAGTCCAACATTAATTAATTAAATTAATTTCATATAAATGTGAATATTCAAATAATAAGGCAATTTGCATTTTAGAGAGTTTATTTGTTTAAATAAATTATTAACAGAATGGGTAGACCATAATCCAAAATGGCTCAAACCAAATACCCAAATAATTTATTTAAACTAATTTAACTAAGCCAATCATCAATATTTTATGGACATGGGTATATTCCAAAATTAAGTAAATTGTGAATTAAATGGGTAATTGAATTTCCAAAAAATTATCCCAAAATTAATTCTTCCAAAAAATCCACTTATACCTCTTTAATTTTGGGCTTAACAATTAGTTATGGCTATTAAATATCCAAAATTGTCCAAAAAATCAATTATCCAAAAGACCCATAATTAATTAATGAAAATGGCCCTTAAAACCATAATTAAAAATAGCCTATTAATTAATTATGCAAAATAGCCAATAATTAATCCAAATTTAATAGCTAAATAAAATTAATTAATCAATATGGCCCCTAAATTAATTAGGCAAATTGCCCTAAAATTAATTAATTTTAATTGTCCAAAATTAAATTAATACCAAATGATCAATTAATAAAATAAAATAAATAAATGCCCATGATATAACAAAATTAATTTTGGCCTATATTGACTAAAAAACTTATGGCGATCATTTGTGAGAACTCATTATTTTGTAATGTACATATACTAATTTGTACATTTTAATAAGTAAAGAAATTTATTTTAAATATTTTTCTAAATATTGAGTGAGAAGCCACGTGGGCCCCACTTGGAATTACAGTGTTTGGAATATGATATGAATGAGAAAATAATTTTTGAGAAGTTAAATAATGATATTATGGTGATTTGGAAGTGAAAATACTCAAGTGGTATCATTTTGCAATTTTTGAGAAACAAATTGGAAAATGACGAATACATTCCAAGGGTATTTTCGTAATTTTCTCTCAAACTAAAATGAATTAAAATAAAGTAAAAATATCATAATATTCTACATAAAAAGTAGAAAAATATGGTACCAAAAGATTGGTTGAAAATGTGGTTTAATCGGAAAATTTCATTGGCAGTCTATAAAAGGTAAAATCGTAATTTCACATTATTGGTATACCGCGCGACAACAAAACCACTTCCATTCACTAAAATACATTAAATGTGATTTATTGGTACTGGAATCATAATTTTTGGAGTTCGTTTGCACGGTTTTTAGGATTACGGAAGCTTGGTGGCACAAATCGTAAATATTGTTAGTAATCGAGGGTATTTTGGTAATTATCCAAGTTTCCAGAATTCTCCACATTATTTTATCTGCTGGAAACTGCTACTGTTGAGCATCTTCTCCAACAGCCATCTCGCCACTTTCAAGCCAAAAATAAGAAAAGAAAAATTTACTTCTTTTTACTACTTAAACAAATCAAAATTTCAACAAGTTCATAACTACAAAATTGTTCCTCTCTCCTCCCTCTATCATTCTATGCCCATAGATCCATATTTGAGCCACAATACAAGGAGAAATACTTCCTTGAAGATTCAGCCAAGAGAGGTAAGCCCTTCATTTTTGTAATTTTTCTAAAAACTAATGGTAGAATCTTATAGTTTCAAGCATGCTAAGTAAGAATATGTCATTGGATTTAAGTAAATTGAGCTAGATAAATTTAGGCCATGGAAGTGAATTTCGGCCATGCCTGGATTTTAAGGAATCCTTGAGCTTTCATGCATAAAAACAATGCTAAATTAATCAACAAGCTTAGTAGAATAAAGATTAAACATCAAGTTGTTGAATTTCCAAAGGAAATTCAATATGGTGAATTCGGTCTTGATGAGGGGGAGTTATTCTATGGTTGATTTTAATGTTTTAAGGATAGATTATGACCGTAGAAATCATAAGGAGTCTACCGGTATGCTCGGATTCGAAATTCGACGCAAAACGAGTAAGTTATGTTAAACTATCGGTATAATTTAGACTGTAAAAATATTTATAGTATCCTATGTGGCTGCATTGAGACATGAACATTAGTTCAAAAATAATAGTTAAATGAATTAATAATTTTGGTATAATTTATGGCAGCCTAGGAGTTACGGTTTACGTATGGTGCGCTCGGAAACTGAAAAATCGTTAGACAAGTAAGGGATGCATATATAGCCTGTAGGGATATTTCAAGTGCATAAATTTAATGTGCATAATTTTATGAAAATATTGGTGAAATGATTGTGTCAAAAATGTGGAAATGTGGCTGGTTTTGAAAAGATGAATCTGTCCAAATTGTGCAAGGAGGTTAATAAACGGGCAATCGTTATGCTGCAGAAAAATTTTAGAAAATTATTTAAAATTATCATAAATGATTCTCATTCATGTGGAACATTTTCCAACCCATAGAAATGAAGAATTTATTATTTTTCATAAAACATGAATATATTGAATTTTATTTTTAAAATATTCATGTTATTGAAATTGGTGAAAATGAGATCATAAAAAATTCTCTCTATATGTGTATTATATGTAACATGAAATGGATGATAAAAGGAAATAAAGTGAATATTTTATAAATGATTTCTTAAATATTCACTAAATTATTATATTTAACCTTTATGGTTTTATTAAGGCAAAATAGCCAAATAAACCCTCGACCTTGGATTCAAAATGGAATTAAGCCCTCGACCTTTTATTTCGTGAAAATCAGTACATAAACTTTTATTTCAGTGGAAACAAACCCTCAACCTTCTAAAATTATGCAATTAAGTCCAAATCTGTTAAATGACACTAACTGCCGTTAGTATTGCACATGTGGCATGCCACGTGGCAGCCAAGTAAGCTATCCACGTCAGCTTTCACTAACGGCAGTTAGTGTCATTTAACAGATTTGGACTTAATTGCATAATTTAAGAAGGTTGAGGGTTTATTTCCACTAAAATAAAAGTTTATGGACTGATTGCCACGAAATAAAACGTTGAGGGCTTAATTCCATTTTGGGCTTAAGGTCGAGGGCTTATTTGGCTATTATTCCTTTTATTAATAATTTTATCTATTTCTATAGATTTCATAAAGGTAATTTGATGATGAAAGACACTGTTTTGAGACTAATAAGCCCCTTTATCATGCTGATATGTGATATGTGACATGTGATATGTGCTTAGTCTCGATCGACACCTGATCAGTGATCCACCGGGGACAATATAGACTATGATCATAGATTTGATATATTTATTTCTCCACCCTCCGGGGTTTATAACATGATATGAACTAGGTGATTTCCTTAGTCTCTGTTATGATATGAGATATGTTAAAAAGGAAATGTTATATATGATATGTAGGAAAAAATCAAAATGGTTTACAGTACTTTTACACAATGTATAGTACTAAATTAAGTCCGGTATTGTATGATGATTTTCATAATATATGTGACATGAACATGTAACGTGTTTTCAAAAAGGAAAGAAGAGATTATAAAATCTAATATTCTTATTATGATTTTAAATTGAATATTAGATTTGAATATTGCAAAGGTTATAAGGAAATGGGTTTAGATGAGAAAAGGGAGGAGATGGAAAAATGTACATGTTTTAAAAAGGTATGATTACTCTCTACAGTTGCTTCTAGGTTCCGGGACAAGATAGGTATTTCAAAATACCTTCTGTACTCCATCTAGATTCCTAGCCGACTGCAATATCCTTCTTATATGAGCCTAGTGTACTCATAAGAATCTGAAAAAGATTTGATAGCATATAGATATCTGGATATCAAGAATTACATATAATTCCTTTACTGAGCAGTGGTTTGCTCACTCCCTATTTTTAACATTTCAAATTTTTCAGTGATTGCGTGATCTTGCATCCGAGGATCTTGGCTGCGCATTTAGGTACCCTACAACAGATTGATTGATACCAGGAGGTAAAATCATTTATTTTATGTATTCAGACTTATCCATAGTATTACTTTATTGAAAATTAAGACAGGGGATGTAAATGATATTGTGATTTTGATATGAAATAGTTTTGATGAAAAAGGAAAGTAAAGGCACCAAAGATAGCCCAACCATGAAAAGTGCATAGAAAAGCATGCTTTACTGTATATACAAGATGTGACATCATTTCTCTCGCCCATTGGCCGATCATCGTACTCGCCTGTTGACACCTAATTTTGTCTCCTTTTTATTGTTGTTGTTATTATTATTATTATTATTATTATTATTATTATATATTCTATTTATTATTATCTTTTTTATTATTTTTTTATTTTTATTTTGTTTTTATTATTATTATTATTATTATTATTACTACTACTACTACTATTGTTTCTCTATATATTTTTATTTTATTTGTTTTTGTTATTATTATTATTATTATTATTATTATTGTTGTTGTTGTTGTTGTTGTCGTCGTCGTCCAATCCAGCCACTGTCGCCTGACACCAACTCCTGCCACCACCAGCCACCCCTACCATGGCTTCCCCCGAGGTTGTCCATCAACTTTGTCACCCCATCCAATCTACACCAAACCTCATACCAGACTTCCCTCTAAAAAACCCTCCATTTTGGCCACCACTCGAGGGAGGGGGACGGGAGCCAAAAAAAAGGACTCCCACTAGTCGAACACACAGCCAAGCTACCCGAGACCCAAGCTTCAAGCTCTCTCCCTCACCTGAGCATCATCCTCACCCAACCGAAACCCAAACACAACCAGATTCCAGAACCACTGCCTTTGTCGAAAACGCCAGCCCCATCCTCACCACCCGAGACCCTAATACCCAACTTCACCACCGAAACACCATCACCCTCACCAAACCATCACCAATAAAACTACTCAATATCACCACCATCAGCCACTTAGCATTATCCCAATACCCAACTCCATCACCGAAAACACTCACAAGCTAAACCACCACAACCCCACTTCAAGCTCACGGCAACCCTCACCAAACCACTATCAACCCTTTCAACCTCCACTAAAATCCCAAACCCTGAGGTTCTCTGCTCAGCATTGCCATCCCAAATCAACCCCACACCAAACTCGAAAAACGCCATTTTCACCATTACACCTCACCAGCAACCACCATCTCTCCCACCGCACACCACCTTTACCCAAATCAACAGCCAACTTCACCAAGCTACACAACCAAAAAACCCAAACAACCTAGACTAAACACACACAAAAACCACTCGAGACCCATTCTCCTACTCAAACACCATTTCAACCATCAACAAATCCCTTCACCACACAAACCAATACTTGCAAACACACGCATGCCAATAACCAAACAACAACCAAACATAAGCTCACCAAATAAAAAAAAACAAAGAGTTTCGGTTTACAGGTTTTTAGGGGTGTTTGGTCTTGAGACTTGGTAAGGAAGGATTTAGGGAGGTGTCTAGGAAAGAGGACGGTGGTGCTGACGGTGGCGAAAGGTGTTTCGAGGTTTCCAACTGACGACTTCAAAAGTAGATCTAGGAGTGTAGGGCCATTTTTTGGGAAAAAGAAGGCTTGAAACGGGAAGAGGAAGCTTGGAAGCTTTGGAAAGTAGCATCATTTTTGGTTTCTGTTGCCGGCGAGCGATAGCCGGCGATGGCGGTCGGTGGTGCCACCGGCTGCTCCGGCCGGATTCGGGGTAAAAAGGCAGAGAAGGGGGAGAGTTTTTTGGAATTTTTTGGTGAAATCTGAAAAAGTGAAACAAAAAAAATAAAAAAGGGAGCATTTATAGAAGAACAAAACTACGTTGTTTTGAAGCCCCTGGGTCCGCGTGCTGCCCCGACCCTGACCCGAAGTCTGCGCACCTGACCCGCTTGAAAGGAAGACCCGCATGCCTCCTTCAACCAGATCCGACCCGATCAGTGACCCGGATCTGCCACCCGTTCGTAGCCCACTTCAACCAGCAGACTTGGGCTTTGGCTATTGGGCCCGATTTTTGTTCTTTGGCAGATTTCCTTTTGGGTCCAAGCCCAATCCGTTTTGGTAATTATTTTTTTTCTTTTCTTTCTTTCTTTTCTCATTTATTTATTTATTTAGTATTTATTTGTTTTGTTAACAAAAAAATTAAAAATAAAAAAGGTATTATATGGGCTTTTAATATATTTTCATGGCAAAAAAATGATAAATAAATAAATAAAAATAAATGTTTTTAATCTAAATAAATAAATTAATAATAAAATTTTAAAATTTAAATAAATAATGGTCCGATGATGGGATGTTATGGAAGTCACAAGTAGTGATTCCTAACTGATCCCTAGGTGAGAAGAGTCGTATTAAATGTTGCCAAAGGTATTGGAATATTTAGTATGATTTTTCAATAATTTAAATTTTTATGAAAACAAAATAAGTTCTTTTTTAAAATTAATAATGAAATTTAAATTCAATTAAATGAATTTCTGATGATGGGATGTTACGGAAGTCACAAGTAGTGATTCCTAACTGATCCATAGGTGAGAAGAGTCGTACTAAATGTTGCCAAAAGTATTAAAATATTTAGTATGATTTTTCAATAATTTAAATTTTTTATAAAAATCAAAATGAATAAGCTTTTAAAAAAAAAGAAATATAAATAAATCAACAAATAAATAATGAAATTCAAAATTAAAAATTCATTTGCATCATTTTTTATTTGTTTGCATCATATGCATTCATGATAATTTTCGAAATGGGTGTGAATCCTACCAAGGATGAGATTATATAGAAGTCACAAGTAGTGATTCTTGAGAAATCTCTAGGTGAGGAAAATTATTTCAAATGCTGCCAAAAGTATTGGAGTATTCGATTTAATTATTCAATACAAAAGGGTTCATATTCACTTTCGATAAACAAAATTTAATCTTTTTTTAAATGAAAAAATAATTTTGATAAATAATAAAATGCTTCAAAAATAATAAAATTGATTGAAATAAAATAGGAATTATTTTTAAATATTAATTCAAGACCATTTTATTAAAATTAAAGGATAACACATGATTACAATACAACCATTTTTTAATGGGCGTCGTGGGGGTGCTAATCCTTCCCCACGCGTAACCGTACTCCCGAACCCGATTTTTGCCTTCGCAGACCAAAAAAATTGTCTTTTTAATAAAAATTAATTAATTTTGAGATTTTGTTAAAAAGATAAATATTTTTAGGTGACCAATCACACCTAGTAAAAAAAAGATTGGTGGTGACTCCCCTTTGTTTTTAAACGTTTTTTCAAAATTCGTCGAGCGTGAAAACTGTTACGACAGCTTAGCGACTCCACTGAAGACGCTTTTTGAGGGTCAAGCCATCCATTAATCATGTATTATCCTAAGTTTTAATTTAATAGTCTTGATTGATATTTAAACTTAATTCATTCGGATTTCGAAAATAAGTTTGTTTGCATATGATTTTTATGTTATTTATTTTATGTTTTATATTTATATATGCTTGTTGTTAATAAATTGTTGAGGCATTTAGGATAGAGATAATAATTTAATTTGAGTCTGACATGTTCTCTCATGCACACACTTGCACTTGCATTTGCATCACATGAGCTCTATACCCGAGTTTCGTCCTTCTTAGGAGGGAGTAGAGTACCTTTGCTCTCGTGAGGTAATCACCTCCGCAATGGCAAGCGAAATACTCCCACTCAAATTAAATCTTACTAGTCCAGTGTTGATGACAATGAGGTATAATTTGGGAACCTTTAGATCTTCATATCCCAACCCAGCATGTAAAAGGCCCTAAGAAGCTGATCTTAGCTAGAGCCATGTCCGATTTTTGTAAAAATTATCCCGAAATTAGGACACATGAGGGAACATTTTAAAGAATAAAACAAAGATTTATTCGATTTTTCTTCTTTGTCAGAAATAACATGAAATATTCCTTCATTCTTTAATACAATTTTAAAAAATAACAATATTTTATTTTTTTGGAATTTATGCATAAACACAAATTTTTTTTACATTACACATTTCTTCAAAAAATAAAAAGGGAAGTTAAAGACGATAAATTGTGATGTGCAAATAAGATTTTTTTTCTTTTTCTTCTTTTAAATAAAAAGGATAAAGAGCAAAAAGAAATATTTTTTTTAAAGAAAAAAAAGAAATCATCAAAATCTAAAAAAAAAAAAGAGAATTCATTCATTGAACTTAAATAAGAGAAAATTTTAATTCTTTTATTCTTAAATTTTAACATGGCATATTTCATTACATTAATACATTCACATCACATAATAAGGAGGGTATTTGTCTTTTTGGGTTAAAAGAGGTCAAAGACATGGGAGATCAATTAGAAGCTAGACTATTTTGGAGAATAATCAGAAGATTTTGGACATGATATACGGGAGATAAAAGGAAAGCTAGCTAAGATAATGCAAATGCTTGGAAGTTTTGGAGAGACTAAAATGGTTCATTTTCAAGGGTCACTATCGTTTCCAGAACAACTACATGTTGAATCATTAGCAAGTGGAGACCGATCGACTTTTCATGAAATGGTCAACTAAGAATCTGCCATGCTTGATTAGAGTTTGGAAAGTGAAAAAGGTGGCCGTTATTGTGAAATTCGTTTTTGAAAGACTTCGAATGTAGGGGACATTAGAAGAAAGGAGAGTTAGTAAGGAATTTTGAATCTTGTAAACAATTCCTTTGTGAATATGAATGTTACAAGATTTTATAAGTTTGCATTCACTTCATTCGTATGTGCATAACATGATTTTGACAGAAAATAATAAGGCCAACAATAACTGTTTCAAAAAAAATGATCAAAGCAAATAAATGGTCAAAAAAGAGAAACAATTTTCAGTTTATAATTTTTTTTCTTTCTTTCCTTTTGGTGTGTAACTTGTGATATTGTAAAATAATCACAAGGTTGAAATTTCTTTCACATGTAGATATACAATTGCAATACAATAAAAGCTTCATGTTAACATGGCATGCTTGACATTTAATCCAGAGTTATGACAGATTTGGTGTAAAGATAGCTTGAACATTGAAACTTTAGAGATAGTTTTGGGACATGGAAGAGACAGAAACGAGTCGAATGAAAAAGATGGAAAAAGATCAACAAGAGATGAGGGAGCAATTATCACAGATGGCAAGTTTGTTGGAGAAGCTGAACAATGGAAAAATGGGAGAACTAGCTACACAAGAGGGGCATCAGTTACAAAATGCTGAGGATTCTTTTTGTCCAGTTAACATTGGCTCACAAGAAACCCAATCATCTCAAAAGCCACAAGCAATGCCCACCGAGGGTTATGTATGCCCTAATATGCCATCTGCAGTTGACCCTATTCAATTTCATGGGCATGCAACTCCCACCATGAACCCCCTCGAACCAATTCATGTTGCTAATTTGGATAGTCACAAGAGCAAGGGATGCCACAAGTGAAAGAAGGCTCAAGTTCCCGACAAAAGATAGAGCTTATAGAGGAAAGACTTCGAATCGTTGAAGGAATGGATTTTCATGGATCTTTAGATGCAGCCAAATTATCTCAAGTACCTGGTGTGGTCATTCCTTTAAAGTTTAAAGCTCCAAAATTTGAGAAATATGATGGGACCACTTGTCCAAAGGCCCATATGACTATGAACTGTAGAAAAATGGCAGCACATGTGCACGATGACAAGCTGTTGATCCATGTTTTCAAAGACAGCCTTAAGGGATTTGCTGCTAGGTGGTATACACAATTGGGCAGGGGCGATGTTCAATCATGGGAAGATTTGGCAATGGCATTTGTCGCCCAATACAAGCATATTGTGGATTTGGCCCCAGATCGTTTATCTTTGCAAACTATGGAGAAGAAAGCTACTGAAGACTTTAGAAAATACTCCCAGAGATGGAAGAATGTTGCCACCCAGATCCAGCCTCCCTTCACAGAAAAAGAGACTGCAACTCTGTTTCTTAGTACCCTTCAGGCACCATATTATGATAGAATGATTGGGAATGTTACGAAGAATTTTGCTGACATGGTAGCCTCCGGAGAGATGATTGAGAATGCAATTAAGAGAGGCAAGATCAAGATAGGTGATATGGCCGATAATAGACTTGAAAAAACGAAAGAAGAAGTGCAAGCTGCGACATTTGAGGGACAATTTCCCAGAAATTCCATTCCACATAATCCCTATTTGTCTCACCCATCATACGGTCCAACCTTGAACAATGTCTCCTATTCTTATCTTTATTCACTAGTCCCACAACCAGGATTTCAAACAAACTCTTGTCCTCCAACAATTTCTCATGCACCTATCTTTATGCCTAGGCCAGTAGCTCAACCTCTTCAACAATCGATAAACAACAGAAAAAGATCGAGAAGCAATCAAGGAAAAATCCTGATTCCAATCTCCAATCTTTTGCCCTTTTTGGTGAAAAATTGATATTTGACCCCTATACCTTTGAGAACGGCACCAACTCGTTGGCCAAGAGCTATGATCCGAATAGCAGATGTGACTATCACATGGGGGCAATTGGGCATTCAACAGAAAAATGCAGGCAGTTGAAGAAAAGGATTGAAGAGCTCATCAATTGTGGAATCTTGACTCAAGAACTTATGGAACAGTGGAAGTCCACTTTGGTGTAAAATCATGGCATTTTGGCAGATCAATCTGAAGGAAATGAAGATTTTGAGATTTCAAAGTCTGTATTTTGTTGGAAAATGCTTGTCATTTCCGTTGGCCTAGCTGACTATTGTATGAGCACAACTTTTTGCATAATTTATTTTCCAGTGGCATATGACAAGAATGTTTCTTTTCTTCACAATAATGATAAAATGATTCTAAGAAAATCGGTGATTACTATCAAAGATAAATGTCATAAATCATTCCTGGATCATGTCTCAACTAAACTTGAGTCACTCGGGAGCTAAAAAGCTAAACTGGGGCATACGATTTCGAAAGTCCGATTTGTTTCCCATTTGAACATGACGGGACTTTATTGTTAATAGTTTTCAAAAATGACCAACATGCAAAGCCTTTTGAGAATAATTTGGAAATCAATGACAATCTCTATATATTCTTGATATTGGTAATTTTATACTTAACAAGATCATTTTGAAATACCTTTTCACCTAAATTCTTGTACAAATCCCAAATTGTTCAATCCTGTACTCCCGAGATGCCTTTTCGCCCATGTTTTGGGGCAAGATAAAAAAAAAAAAGAAAAGAAGAAGTAAGAAAAAAGAGATAGCCGAAGTTGAGGATTTTCCATTGATGTCCATTTGCATAATACCTCAAGTTGCGTGTAACCTTTTTCCTTAAATCAAGATGTGGTGTATGAGTTCAAGCTTTGTCATATTAAAGTAGTGCATTATAAGAAAATCAAAAACAAAAAAGAGAATGAAAAAAAAAGAAAGAAAAAAAATGAAATTGATTGTGACACCATGCAAACATGATATTCAGATGATTTCAAAAAAAAAACTTGTCCTAAGAATTGCTTTTCAATGGAAGCATCTTAATTTGAAATGATGAATGGCCGTCTTTGTAATAACCGGAAAAATTCTTACTATATTAAATTAATTGTCTATTATTTAGCACAATTTTATAACTAATAAAAATAAATTTAAAATAATTATATAGGGACATGTAGACGGGTGGACATCTCGGCACGGCTTGAGTAGTCCTGGAGATGAGAGATCCTGTCTACTTCGAGCTTGGGAGCGACAAGCTACAATAAGCTTATGAATTTTGATTAAACATTGTGTAAATCAACTAAATTCATAAAGTTGATTTTAATGTATCTTAATTAGTTAAATGCGAAAATAATAGGATTATTTAATCTGAGTGTGAGTCTTGGGTGTAGTTACAGATTATACATCGTATATATAATAATAATAAGTATTGTATATACATATATAATAAAACAAAACAAATAAAATAAAATACTACAACCAAGTACCTACATAATATAAAATATACTCATATATAATATAAGAATAACATAAAAAAAAAAAAGGAAAGAACCGGAATTGGTGGGAAAAATCCCACCAAAATCCAAAGTGCTCTGCCATTCGGCAGAGCACTCAAATATTATTAGTTGCCCAATGTTTAAAAGAATAATAAAAGAAGGGGAACAGGAAACCTAAGCAACCTAACCCTCCCCTGTCACTTTCTTCTCCCGTTCCTTTTGTTTTGTTCCTAAAAACCTTCCTACCTCTCCATCGTGTTCCCTCTTTATCTCCATCGTATCACCTTGGTTGAACAAGCTGGAACCGACGGCACCATGAAGAGGGAAAGGGGGCTTCTTTCGTTGCTGTTCAGGCGAAGAAATTGAGGATTTTGGCATTTTCAGGTGGCGTTACGAGGACCTTGAGGGGACTGAACGTGGTGGTTCTGCTGGTGTTGATCTGAAGCAGAGTTAGATAGACCAAGCCTCATTCAGAGGCTATCGAATGAGGAAGTGATCTGAACCTTAAGGTTCATTTAGCATTGGTTCAAACGAGAAGGAATGAGGCTGCCACGACAGGGAAGGACAAGGCTGAGAAAGAAACAGTGTTGGAGACTATTTTACTGCTGGTTGTAGCCACGTGAAAGAGGAAATTGAGTGTATTGAGGGGGCTGTTCAAAAAGGGGCGAAACCCTACTCTATAAACTGGTCCGAGAGGAAGAGAGAAAGTAAAGAAAGGTAAAAAAAATTTGCTAAGTTGTGATTGACCATATTGATACTACATATACATACATATATATATGTGTTATATTACTAGCATGGTAATGAAGAGCTAATTCATGGTGTAGAGGAGTTTTTTTGAGGTTTTGGATATTTAATATCCTAAGGAAAAAAAAAAAAGCTAAAAGAAAGGAATTGAAGAAATGCAAAGATTTCAAGGGTGAAGGTGTAGCATTTCAAAACACTTGTGTGGTACACATTAGGTAAGGGAATTTACGGTAAACGTTTATTAGTCTGCTATGTTGTGTATGTCCAAAATTCTATTATTTAATACTTATTGATTTGAAATGCATTCTTGGTTGAATTTCATACGTATTGAACTGAGTTGAAGTACAAATGATCTTGAATTTGGAACTGTGTTGGATTTGTGGATAAAAATACTGTTGGTTGGCGTTTTATGCAGGTTGTTTGGTTGTGGATTATGATGCTGGGTAGTGTTCTACCTATGCCGTCATAATGCCGAAATTTCGTTAGAAATTATTAAATAGATTTTTGGCATTGGTTTAAATTTTATTATGTCTTTAAAAACCTCATATACCTTAAGCATTATTACTGATCCTCGAGATAATGTTTTATTTATAATATGTTTTGTACGATGAGGTTGTCAAATTGAAAGGATTTGATACGATTCATGCCTTCCCATACTCAAGATACATTGTAAAAGTATTCTTGCATGAATTTTAGCGTAAGAGACAAGGGACACATGGAATTGCCTGTGTGGCACTTAATTCGCCTGTGTGGCGTTTACTAAGCCTGTGTGGCACTCGCCTGTGTGGCGTTTATTAAGCCTGTGTGGCGTTTAAATTATGCCTATGTGGCATTTAGTAAGCCTGTGTGGCAATTAATGTAAAATATCCTAGATTGCTTTGTGATCTTCCAGGTCCTGGATTGCTTTGTGATCTTCCAGGTGTCCGACAAATAGTCGTGACTTGTACCTCAACTACTAGATGATCACTAGTGCTGGGATGATTCATGATCATGGATAGAATCTTGGTTCGGAACGGTAACCACTGCTAGCTACAGTGGACGCTTTCATAGAAAGCTTTTGGTTATTTCCAAAGATCCCGATTATATTGCGATACCTTATCAAAGAAATCCTGTCTCTTGAAAATATTTTGATTGTGTATTTCGATTCTATAAATGCGTGAGTGCAAGTGTTTTATAGCTTATAGAACAATGAATTGTCAACTTGCATTTTTCGTAAGACACACTTAAGCATGAGTTTTGACATACTTATTCACGCATACACATGCACGCACATAGCAGAACATCTAATATCACTTAGCGTATGTTGTCTTACTGGGCTTTCCCCAAAGCTCACCCCCTTCCACCTCAGATTATTTCAGGTAGACTTGGCACGAGCGTGGTGCATTGGGAGTCTTTTTGTCGAGCTACAGAAAGTTATATCTCGAGCCAAGGTATAAGCTTTTGTTTCTTTTGTTTATATCCCAGACTAAATTCTTTTGTGTACACAGTGTATAGGATTTCGGGATGTAAGTACTAGGTGATATCGAATCTGTAAACACAGTGTGATCGTAATTAAGTTGTAGTCTCGATATGTTTATATATTGAATCACATGGATGTCTAGTATTTTAGTAGTTACATAGAGATTTGAAATTTCTACAGATTGAGATAATGATGTACATTAGTAGGGGATGGATACTAGACTAAAATAGGGGTGGAGTTTTTCAGTTTCGTTTTCGACTTGTTTTACGAGAAGACTATAATGGGACCTTAGACAACTAGTCTTAAACAAATATAAGAGTAGGACTACTCATTAGGTATTTAGCTACATTGAGCGAGAGACAAACATAGGAAGTGAAAGAAAAAGTTAGCCCGAAAAATCCGGCTTCCGAGGGCGTTACAGAATGGTATCAGAGCATAGTTTGTCTAGTCTCGTGTCAGTGTAGATAGGCTAGAACTAGTCTTACATCCCATGTAACTGTGTGCGTCTGGATATAAACTACGAATGATGTTTTGATACGATGTTACTGTGTGTTTTTCGATTAGAGTACTAAACATGTTTATCATAATTAGGTATATCTGAAATGAAAGGACGGTATAGAAGCGTGAGGAAAGTTGGGAGGAGACAAGAGGAGCAGGCTCCCGAAACACCGATTCCAGAGCCACCGCCACCTCCTCCTCCTCAGCCAGAAGCTGAAGGAGACCGTATTACTCGAGTTGAGAGGAATTTAGACACCATGTCCCGAAACATGGATGCTATGTCTACCATGTTTACTCAGTTCATGGCGAGGTTTAATCCGGATCAGGTGGTGCCACCCTTGGCGCCAACAGTACCGCCACCTCCTCCATCAGTTGTACCTCCTCAACCACCTCCGCCACCACCACCGAGCACTCAAGTACCACCGCCACCACAAGTGGTTACCCCACAACCACAATCTGAGCCTCCACAACCACCAGCATCATCTTCTGCTACTGGGGACATAGTTAAGAAGAATATGGAACTCCTCAAACAGTTTCAGAAAATGAGTCCCCCGGTATTTAAGGGAGTGAAGGATCCAGTGCAAGCAGAGGAATGGGTCCTACAAATGGAGAAGTCATTCAAGTTTATGGGCTGTAGTCGTACAGAAAGGGTGTCCTTAGCCACTTTTATGTTGCAATCGGATGCTGAACATTGGTGGACATCCACTGAGAAAATATTGAGTGCGCAACACTCGGAGATTACATGGGAAGTCTTCCTACAGTACTTCCAAAATCAGTATATTCCCGAGACAGCCCAAAGGAAGAGACAAACAGAGTTTTTGAGCTTGACTCAAGGGAGTATGACGGTGGACCAATATGAGGCCAAGTTCACGGCCCTCTCTCGATATGATGTTGATATCTCCTGTAATGAGACTAAGAAGACTCTAAAGTTTATTACGGGATTGAGACCGTCCATCCGGAGTCGATTGGCAGTATTGGACATCACTACTTACCCGGAAGCCCTAAGAAAGGCCCAACTAGCGGAGCATGACATAGAACTCACACAGAATGAGTATGGCTCCAAGGGTAAGGACCATGGAAGGAGTCAAGGGAAGAGGCCAGACATGGGGAGACATAAGCCTAATCAAACTCCTTTCAAGAGGCAGAGGTTTTATGACACTCGACATCAGCCTACGAGATCCACACCATTCCATGCCACACCAAAAGCTCAGACTTGTGGAGTATGTGGTAAGTTTCACGGGAACAAGCCCTGTTACATGGTCCCTCGGACTTGTTATCACTGCAGGAAATATGGGCACATGATGAAGGAGTGCCCGACACTTACTACCACACCTTCGGCTCCACCGAAACCAGTTGAAGGACAAAGTAGTCAACAGAAGAAGGTCACAGACAAGGGAAAGAAACCAGTGACACAGGGGCGAGTCTTTGCATTAGACCAGGAAGCAGCTGACGCTTCCACTAATGTGATCAAGGGTAAACTTCTAATCCATGACTTAGAAGCATTCATTTTAATTGATTCAGGTTCCACGCATTCATTCATATCACCTGCATTTGCTAAGAAACTATATATAGAGCCTGAACACTTAGACTACGTATTGTGTGTTAGTACTCCTATGAAAGAGTCACAAACAACCGACCTAGTATATAAGAATTGTAAAGTTAAGGTGGGAGGTAGGAATTTAATAGCAGACTTAATCATGTTGAACATGTTAGACTTTGATGTTATTTTAGGCATGGATTGGTTGACAGCTAACCGTGCCAATGTAGACTGCTATAAAAAGATTGTAACCTTCTCCCTACCTGAACCACTTGTAATACATTTTGGAGGTAAGAAATGAAATATAATTAATATCTTTTGTGAATCTTACTTGTGGAAATGTTATTCTTGTGAAGGCTATTTAGCATTCGTTGAAGATGCGAATAAGGACCATCCGACATTGTCTGCAATTCCCATTGTGAGAGACTTTCCAGATGTCTTTCCGGATGACCTACCAGGGTTACCCCCAGAAAGAGAAACTGAGTTCGCCATTGACCTTTTTCCCGGCACTCAGTCAATCTCCAAGCCTCCGTATAGAATGGCGTTGGTAGAGTTAGAGGAGTTGAAGACTCAGCTTCAGGAACTTTTAGACAAGGGGTTTATACGCCCCAGCGTGTCTCCGTGGGGTGCTCCAGTACTATTTGTGAAGAAGAAGGATGGGAGTATGAGGTTATGTGTGGATTATCGGCTATTAAACAAGGCCACTATAAAGAACAAGTACCCACTACCTAGAATAGATGACTTATTTGATCAGTTGCGAGGTGCAGAGGTATTTTCCAAGATTGACTTGAGATCGGGATACCATCAGTTGAGGATCAGAAGTCAAGATATCCCGAAAACAGCCTTTAGGACACGTTACGGCCACTATGAATTCTTAGTGATGCCATTTGGTTTAACAAACGCACCCGCAACATTTATGAGTTTGATGAATGAAGTTTTTAAGCCGTTTTTGGACAAGTTTGTGATAGTGTTCATCGACGACATCCTAGTGTATTCCAAGTCTCATGATGAGCATGCTCAACACTTACAGATTGTTTTGCAGACACTTAGAGAAAAGAAGTTGTATGCCAAGTTTAGTAAGTGTGAGTTTTGGCTGGAGCAGATTTCCTTTTTGGGTCATATTGTGACAAAGGATGGAGTATCCGTAGACCCGTCCAAGGTTGAGGCCGTGGTTAATTGGGAAAGGCCAAAGACCGTCACAGAGATCCGAAGTTTCTTGGGCTTAGCGGGGTACTATAGGAGATTTGTTGAAGGATTTTCTAAGATAGTAGCTCCATTAACACGCCTTACACGCAAGGAAGTCAAGTTCCAATGGACTGATGTGTGTGAGCGTAGTTTTCAGGAGTTGAAGCAAAAGTTGACCACAGCACCAGTCCTAGTTATCCCGAGTGGATCGGGAGGTTTTACGGTGTATAGTGATGCATCCATTCAGGGTCTAGGGTGTGTACTAATGCAAAATGGCAAAGTTGTAGCTTATGGTTCTAGACAGCTTAAGGACCATGAAAAGAATTACCCTACTCATGATCTTGAGTTGGCGGCCATAGTGTTTGCATTGAAGATTTGGCGCCACTATCTTTATGGAGAAAAGTTTCAAATATTCACAGATCATAAAAGTCTCAAATACTTATTCTCTCAAAAGGAGTTAAACATGAGACAACGGAGATGGATGGAATTGTTGAAAGACTATGATTGTGAAATTTTGTACCATCCTGGTAAGGCGAACAAGGTGGCTGATGCTTTGAGTCGGAAGAGCATGGGCTTGGTTTCATACATGATGGTCAAGGAATGGGATTTGATGAAACAGTTTTCCGAGCTGAGTGTGAGTGTAAAGCCTTCTCAAGGTATTCTAATTGCTAGTCTAAGAATTGAACCGAGTATAGTGGAGCAGCTCAGACGAGCACAGAAAGAAGATTCTAGATTAGTGGAGATGGTTAATCAAGCTGAACAAAATGAAAATTCAGAGTATAAAGTAGGCGAAGATGGACTGCTAAGGTTTAGAGGCCGAATATGTGTCCCTAGGAATGATAACTTGAAGAAGCAGATTTTGGATGAAGCTCACAGTTCTAAGTACACCATGCATCCGGGGAGTACAAAGATGTATCAGAATTTATGCCGAGTGTATTGGTGGTCAGGGATGAAGAAAGATATAGCTGAGTTTGTATCAAGGTGCTTAATTTGTCAGCAAGTGAAGGTTGAACACCAAAGGCCAGCCGGATTACTTAAGCCTTTGGAAATTCCAACATGGAAGTGGGAACATGTCACCATGGATTTCATCATGGGATTGCCGAGAACTAGAAGGAATCATGATGCAATTTGGGTGATAGTAGATCGATTAACTAAGTCGGCCCATTTTCTTGCCATGAAATCTACTGATCCCTTAAGTGCATTGGCAAACCTTTATGTGAGAGAAATAGTTCGATTACATGGCGTCCCAGCAAATATTACTTCAGATAGAGACTCAAGATTTACGTCTCGGTTTTGGGAACACTTTCAAGAAGCTTTGGGGTCACAACTCAATTTCAGTACTGCCTTTCATCCTCAGACTGATGGACAATCTGAGAGAACTATACAGACCCTAAAAGATATGTTGAGGGCATGTACTATTGATTTTAGAGGCTCATGGGATGACCACTTGCCCTTAGCCGAATTTGCCTACAACAATAGTTACCATGCTAGTATTGGAATGGCGCCATATGAGGCCTTGTATGGACGGAGATGTCGATCTCCAATCGGTTGGGAAGAAGTGGGTGATAGAAAGTTATTTACTCCTGAGCTTGTTGAGCGAGCTTCAGAAGATGTTAGATTGATATGTGAGAGACTTCGAACAGCTCAAAGCCGACAAAAGAGTTACGCGGACACTAGGAGGAGAGAATTGGAATTTGAAGTAGGGGATAGTGTCTTCTTGAAGGTCTCTCCATCAAAGGGCATCATGAGGTTTGGCACGAAAGGGAAGTTAAGTCCTCGATTTATTGGTCCATTTGAGATTTTAGAGAGGATTGGAGATGTTGCATATCGATTAGCCTTACCGCCACAGCTATCGAGTGTACATAATGTCTTCCACATATCCATGTTAAGGAAATACTATCCGGATCCCTCTCACGTGATAGCATATGAACCACTTGAGATTCGAGAAGACTTAAGTTATCTAGAGAAGCCAATCAGAATTGTAGATAAAAAGGAGAAGGTGTTGAGATCAAAGACTATTCCTCTGGTAAAAGTTCTATGGCAGCATCACTCATCAGAAGAAGCTACTTGGGAACTTGAGAGCTTAATGAAGGAGAAGTACCCCTACCTATTCCAACCCGACATGGAAAATTTGGAGGACCAAATTTCTTAAGGTGGGTAGAATGTAATAACCGGAAAAATTCTTACTATATTAAATTAATTGTCTATTATTTAGCACAATTTTATAACTAATAAAAAT
The DNA here is from genome assembly GCA_032173925.1 of Heritiera fomes. Lineage (NCBI taxonomy): Eukaryota > Viridiplantae > Streptophyta > Magnoliopsida > Malvales > Malvaceae > Heritiera > Heritiera fomes. The sequence continues at coordinate 2,784,612 of JAPDPM010000017.1, forward strand.
AAATTTAAAATAATTATATAGGGACATGTAGACGGGTGGACATCTCGGCACGGCTTGAGTAGTCCTGGAGATGAGAGATCCTGTCTACTTCGAGCTTGGGAGCGACAAGCTACAATAAGCTTATGAATTTTGATTAAACATTGTGTAAATCAACTAAATTCATAAAGTTGATTTTAATGTATCTTAATTAGTTAAATGCGAAAATAATAGGATTATTTAATCTGAGTGTGAGTCTTGGGTGTAGTTACAGATTATACATCGTATATATAATAATAATAAGTATTGTATATACATATATAATAAAACAAAACAAATAAAATAAAATACTACAACCAAGTACCTACATAATATAAAATATACTCATATATAATATAAGAATAACATAAAAAAAAAAAAGGAAAGAACCGGAATTGGTGGGAAAAATCCCACCAAAATCCAAAGTGCTCTGCCGAATGGCAGAGCACTCAAATATTATTAGTTGCCCAATGTTTAAAAGAATAATAAAAGAAGGGGAACAGGAAACCTAAGCAACCTAACCCTCCCCTGTCACTTTCTTCTCCCGTTCCTTTTGTTTTGTTCCTAAAAACCTTCCTACCTCTCCATCGTGTTCCCTCTTTATCTCCATCGTATCACCTTGGTTGAACAAGCTGGAACCGACGGCACCATGAAGAGGGAAAGGGGGCTTCTTTCGTTGCTGTTCAGGCGAAGAAATTGAGGATTTTGGCATTTTCAGGTGGCGTTACGAGGACCTTAAGGGGACTGAACGTGGTGGTTCTGCTGGTGTTGATCTGAAGCAGAGTTAGATAGACCAAGCCTCATTCAGAGGCTATCGAATGAGGAAGTGATCTGAACCTTAAGGTTCATTTAGCATTGGTTCAAACGAGAAGGAATGAGGCTGCCACGATAGGGAAGGACAAGGCTGAGAAAGAAACAGTGTTGGAGACTATTTTACTGCTGGTTGTAGCCACGTGAAAGAGGAAATTGAGTGTATTGAGGGGGCTGTTCAAAAAGGGGCGAAACCCTACTCTATAAACTGGTCCGAGAGGAAGAGAGAAAGTAAAGAAAGGTAAAAAAAATTTGCTAAGTTGTGATTGACCATATTGATACTACATATACATACATATATATATATATGTGTTATATTACTAGCATGGTAATGAAGAGCTAATTCATGGTGTAGAGGAGTTTTTTTGAGGTTTTGGATATTTAATATCCTAAGGAAAAAAAAAAAAGCTAAAAGAAAGGAATTGAAGAAATGCAAAGATTTCAAGGGTGAAGGTGTAGCATTTCAAAACACTTGTGTGGTACACATTAGGTAAGGGAATTTACGGTAAACGTTTATTAGTCTGCTATGTTGTGTATGTCCAAAATTCTATTATTTAATACTTATTGATTTGAAATGCATTCTTGGTTGAATTTCATACGTATTGAACTGAGTTGAAGTACAAATGATCTTGAATTTGGAACTGTGTTGGATTTGTGGATAAAAATACTGTTGGTTGGCGTTTTATGCAGGTTGTTTGGTTGTGGATTATGATGCTGGGTAGTGTTCTACCTATGCCGTCATAATGCCGAAATTTCGTTAGAAATTATTAAATAGATTTTTGGCATTGGTTTAAATTTTATTATGTCTTTAAAAACCTCATATACCTTAAGCATTATTACTGATCCTCGAGATAATGTTTTATTTATAATATGTTTTGTACGATGAGGTTGTCAAATTGAAAGGATTTGATACGATTCATGCCTTCCCATACTCAAGATACATTGTAAAAGTATTCTTGCATGAATTTTAGCGTAAGAGACAAGGGACACATGGAATTGCCTGTGTGGCACTTAATTCGCCTGTGTGGCGTTTACTAAGCCTGTGTGGCACTCGCCTGTGTGGCGTTTATTAAGCCTGTGTGGCATTCGCCTGTGTGGCGTTTAAATTATGCCTATGTGGCATTTAGTAAGCCTGTGTGGCAATTAATGTAAAATATCCTGGATTGCTTTGTGATCTTCCAGGTCCTGGATTGCTTTGTGATCTTCCAGGTGTCCGACAAATAGTCGTGACTTGTACCTCAGCTACTAGATGATCACTAGTGCTGGGATGATTCATGATCATGGATAGAATCTTGGTTCGGAACGGTAACCACTGCTAGCTACAGTGGACGCTTTCATAGAAAGCTTTTGGTTATTTCCAAAGATCCCGATTATATTGCGATACCTTATCAAAGAAATCCTGTCTCTTGAAAATATTTTGATTGTGTATTTCGATTCTATAAATGCGTGAGTGCAAGTGTTTTATAGCTTATAGAACAATGAATTGTCAACTTGCATTTTTCGTAAGACACACTTAAGCATGAGTTTTGACATACTTATTCACGCATACACATGCACGCACATAGCAGAACATCTAATATCACTTAGCGTATGTTGTCTTACTGGGCTTTCCCCAAAGCTCACCCCCTTCCACCTCAGATTATTTCAGGTAGACTTGGCACGAGCGTGGTGCATTGGGAGTCTTTTTGTCGAGCTACAGAAAGTTATATCTCGAGCCAAGGTATAAGCTTTTGTTTCTTTTGTTTATATCCCAGACTAAATTCTTTTGTGTACACAGTGTATAGGATTTCGGGATGTAAGTACTAGGTGATATCGAATCTGTAAACACAGTGTGATCGTAATTAAGTTGTAGTCTCGATATGTTTATATATTGAATCACATGGATGTCTAGTATTTTAGTAGTTACATAGAGATTTGAAATTTCTACAGATTGAGATAATGATGTACATTAGTAGGGGATGGATACTAGACTAAAATAGGGGTGGACTTTTTCAGTTTCGTTTTCGACTTGTTTTACGAGAAGACTATAATGGGACCTTAGACAACTAGTCTTAAACAAATATAAGAGTAGGACTACTCATTAGGTATTTAGCTACATTGAGCGAGAGACAAACATAGGAAGTGAAAGAAAAAGTTAGCCCGAAAAATCCGGCTTCCGAGGGCGTTACAGTCTTTCACATTCCGTTCACAAATATAAATATTATCATGTTGCTACCCCTTTTGAGTCGGAAAATTTCTTTCATAATAAACCTCTTCCAAGGACCATGCTCCACATCGGGGGGCATGTGTGGAAAATATCTCTTCAAAGAAGATGAATGATTCAACTTTTGTTTTTGATCAAATAAGATTAACTATGTTGTGGGACAACTTGGGGCAAATTGTTTTTGAAATCTTGGACATAAATCAATGAAAAAAGGAAAAAATGAAAAAAAGAGAGAAAGAAGGAAGGATACATGTGAAAGTACACAAAGAAAGGTGATTCAAAGAATGAAAAAGATTTAAAAAAAAAAGAAGAAAAGAAAAAGAGAGAAAAATAAGGAGAAGAGATACATGGAAAAGTAGAAAAAGAAAGCTGCTTCGAAGAGTAAAAATGATAAACATCTATATCCAAAGAAATGATCCTTGGATTGATCACCCTTAAACGACATTTTTGGGCCTATTTATCTATTCTTTCAAAACCTTGAACCATAGCCTACATTACATACTTAAAAGTCCATTTTGATCAAATATGGATGCTTGTATCGAAGAGCTCCTCTTTAGAAAATCCTCACTATTATTTGGTTTGAATGAATTTTGAATTCTTGAATGCATGGTGGAACAATCGGAAAAAAAAAAGAGAAAAGAAAACAAAAGAAAGAGTGGAGCTCTAGGGTGAAAACTCGAAAAGGGCAGTCTAAAGCAAACGATGGACTCTTAGTGCAACCCAATCAAGCAGTGACACGAATTGAAAACATGGAAAAAAACCAATAGTCCTTAGGAAATCCTTGAGATATCCAAAGATTCTGATGTCACATGATTGCCCGACATTTTTATGAAAAAGTTTGAACCTTTTTTCTTGTACATACTCTTCCTAAACAGAAAAGACCTCAGTTATTCATATCTCATCTTGGCATTTGTTGAACGCCATTATTCAAGAATTTAAGAGATTGTCGAACCAAGTTATAAATATTTTATTTCTTTTCTTATTCAAAATTTTGTTCAAAAAAAGAAAAAGAAAAGCGATGGTATTTTAAGAAAACCATTTTGAGCCAAGAAAAGAACCATTGTTTTTTTGGATAAGTGGCAAAATATTCCCCAAACATAATATCCTGATGCACCAAACTTTCAATTGTCCAGTTGAAAAGATCCGAATAGGATTTATGTCACTCATCTTGAAAAGTAATCACTAATCTTTCGAAAGGCTCAAGTATCGTGAAATTTGGATTCAATTCCCTCTTGAAAAATAGTTATGAAAAAAATTTCCAGTGCTTTTCGCCAAAAGGCTATGATGAACACCAGAACTCTGCAAAAATGGAAAGTAGAAAGGAGTTTTCATGATCATGTTGGAGGGCAAAGAAAATGAAAAAGGCAAATAATGTGCCTCTTTAGCAAGATAGGAAAGGGTTTTAAAGTTAGAAAATGTACAGGATTGAGTGTCATGCATACATGCATACATACACAATATCACACAGCATCAACATTGAAAGTTTTTGTGTAAAATTTTGAGATTAAAACATGTTTCTCAAGCTGAAGACTCAACACCATTCAATCAAGATTTCAAAGGTTATACAACTTTTTTCCAAGATAAGAAAATCAAGTTTGCTTATGATAGAGAAATTTTCAAACCCAGTTTGACCAATGCCATGTTCAATCAAGATTGAAGTTTGATTTTCAGATGATAAGCAAAACGCTAAGTCCTTCGGGACAAATTTCAAGTTTTAAGTCCTTCGGGCAAAAATTTCAAACTTTCCAAGCAAGTTCTAAGTCCTCCGAGCAAAATTTCAAGTACTCCGTGCAAAAATTTCAAGTCCTTTGGGCACAATTTTAAGTCCTTCGGGCATAAATTTCAAGTCCTCCAGGCACCAATTTTAAACCTTTCAAGAAAATTTCAAGTCCTCCAGGCACAAATGTCAAGTCCTCCAGGCAAAAATTTCAAGTCCTCCGGGCACAATTTCAAGTCTTAAGTCATCCGGGCACAATTCTAAGTCCTCCGGGCACAAATTTAAGACCTCCGGGCATAAAGTTCAAGTCCTCCGGGCACAAATTTAAGACCTCCGGGCATAAAGTTCAAGTCCTCCGGGCACCAATTTCAAGTCCTTCGAGTATAATTCTAAGACTTTCAGGCATAAATCTCAAGTCCTCCGGGCACAAATCTCAAGTCCTCCAGGCACAATTCTAAGATCTATGGGCAATTTAAGACCTCCGGGCATAAATCTCAAGTCCTCCGGGCACAATTCTAAGACCTCCGGGCACAAATCCCAAGTCCTCCGGGCACAAATCTCAAGTCCTCCGGGCACAATTCTAAGACCTCCGGGCACAAATTTAAGACCTCTGGGCATAAATCTCAAGTCCTCCAGGCACAAATCTTAAGTCTCTCGGGCACAATTCTAAGTCCTCCAGGCAAAATCTCAAGTCCTCCGGGCACAAATCTAAGACCTCCGGGCACAAATTGTAAGTCCTCCGGCGAAATCTCAAGTCCTTTGGGCATAAATTTAAGACCTTCGGGCACAAGTTTAAGACCTCCGGGCACAAATTTTAATACCTTCGGGCACAATTTTAAGTCCTCCGGGCAACATTCGAAGTCCTCTGGGCATAAATTCTAAGTCCTCCGGGAAAAATTTTTAAAATTAAAGTTTCATTGTCACTGTTGCAAGAGGAGCACATTTCAAGAAAAATTTTAAAGTTTCATCGCCTCTGCTGCAAGAGGAGCACATTTTCAGAAAGGATTTTAAAGTTTCATTGCCTCTGCTGCAAGAGGAGCACATTTTCAGAAAGGATTTTAAAGTTTCATTGCCTCTGCTGCAAGAGGAGCACATTTCTAGAAAAAAAATTTAAAGTTTCATCACCTCTGTTGCAAGAGGAGTACATTTTAGAAGAAAATTTTAAAATTTCATTGCCTCTGCTGCAAGAGGAGCACATTCCAAGAAAGAAATTTAAAGTTTCATTGCCTCTGCTGCAAGAGGAGCACATTTTCAGAAAGAAATTTAAAGTTTCATCGCCTTTGCTGCAAGAGGAGCACATTTCAAAAAAAAAATTTTAAAGTTTCATTGCCTCTGCTGCAAGAGGAGCACATTCCAAGAAAGAAATTTAAAGTTCATTGCCTCTACTACAAGAGGAGCACATTTTCAGAAAGGAATTTAATGTTTCATCGCCTCTGCTGCAAGAGGAGCACATTTCAAAAAAAAAAGAATTTTAAAGTTTCATCTCCTCTGCTGCAAGAGGAGCGTATTTTCAAAAGAGGAATTTAAAGTTTTATTGCCTCTGCTGCAAGAGGAGCACATTTCAAAAAAAAAAGAAGAAAAAAAAAGAGGAATTTTAAAGTTTCATCGCCTCTGCTGCAAGAGGAGCACATTTCAAAAAAAGAGAAAAAAAAAGAGGAGGAATTTTAAAGTTTAATTGCCTTTGCCGCAAGAAGAGCACATTTCAAAAAAAAAGAAGAAAAAAAGGGGGAATTTAAAGTTTCATTGCCTTTGCTACAAGAGGAGCACATTTCAAAAAAAAAAGAGGAATTTTAAAGTTTCACTACCTCTGTGGTAAGAAAAGCACCTTTTAAAAAAAAAGAAGAAGAGAGAAGAGAGGAAAAAAAGAAGGATTAGATCTTGAGTCGGACAAAATTGTTGTCTGTTGTCTATTGTCTTTGCTCTATTCCTGATCCTCAACAATGAGCAAATAGGGGCAGCTGTTGACACCTAATTTTGTCCCATTTTTGTTGTTGTTGTTGTTGTTATTATTATTATTATTATTATTATTATTTTATTATTATTATTATTATTATTATTATTATTATTATTATTATTATTATTATTACTACTACTACTGTTTCTCTATATATTTTTATTTTATTTGTTTTTATTTTATTATTATTATTATTATTATTATTATTATTATTATTGTTGTTGTTGTTGTTGTTGTTGTTGTTGTTGTTGTTGTTGTTTGTTATCCAATCCAGCCACTGTCACCTAACACCAACTCCTGCCACCGGTAGCTGCCACCACCAGCCACCCCTGCCATGGCTTCCCCCGAGGTTGTCCATCAACTTTGTCACCCCATCCCATCTACACCAAACCCCATACCAGACTTCCCTTTAAAAAAGCCTCCATTTTGGCCATCACTCGAGGGGGGGGGGGGGGGACAGGAGCGAAAAAAAAAGGACTCCTACCAGTCGAACACACAGCCAAGCTACCCGAGACCCAAGCTTCAAGCTCTCTCCCTCACCTGAGCATCATCCTCATCCAACCGAAACCCAAACACAACCAGATTCCAGAACCACTGCCTCTGTCGAAAACCCCATCCCTATCCTCACCACCCGAGACCCTAATACCCAAGTCCACCACCGAAACACCATCACCCTCACCAAACCATCACCAATAAAACTACTCATCATCACCACCATCAGCCACTTATCATTATCCCAATACCCAACTCCATCACCGAAAACACCCACAAGCCAAACCACCACAACCCCACTTCAAGCTCACGACAACCCTCACCAAACCACTATCAACCCTCTCAGCCTCAACCAAAATCCCAAACCCCGAGGTCCTCTGCTCAGCATTGCCATCCCAAATCAACCCCACACCGAACTCGAAAAACACCACTTTCGCCATTACACCTCACCAACAACCACCATCTCTCCCACCACACACCACCTTCACCTAAATCAACAGCCAACTTCACCAAGCTACACAACCAAAAAACCCAAACAGCCTAGACTAAACACACACACACATACACACACACACACACACACACAAAAACCACCCGAGACCCATTCTCCTACTCAAACACCACTTCAACCATCAACAAATCCCTTTACCACACAAACCAATACCTGCAAACACATGCACGCCAATAACCAAACAACAACCAAACATAAGCTCACCAAATAAAAAAAAAAGAGTTTCGGTTTAGGGGGTTTTAGGGGTGTTTGGTCTCGAGACTTGGTGAGGAAGGATTTAGGGAGGTGTCTAGGAAAGAGGACGGTGGTGCCGACGGTGGCGAAAGGTGTTTCGGGGTTTCCAACCGGTGACTTCAAAAGTAGATCTAGGAGTGTAGGGCCATTTTTTGGGAAAACGAAGGCTAGAAACGGGAAGAGAAAGCTTGGAAGCTTCGGAAAGTAGCTTCCTTTTTGGTTTCTGTTGCCGACGAGCGGCAGCCGGCGGTGGCGGCCGGTGGTGCCAGCAGCGGCTCCGGTCGGATTCGGGGTAAAAAGGCAGAGAGGGGAGAGAGTTTTTTGGAATTTTTTTTGGTGAAATTTGAAAAGTGAAACAAAAAAAATAAAAGGGAGTATTTATAGAAGAACAAAACTACGTCGTTTTGAAGCCCCTGGGTCCGCGTGCTGCCTCGACCCAGACCCGAAGTTCGCGAGCCTGACCCGCTCAAAAGGAAGACCCGCGTGCCTTCTTCAACCAGATCCGACTCGATCAGTGATCCGGATCCACCACCCGTTCGCAGCCCACTTCAACCAGCAGACTTGGGCTTTGGCTATTAGGCCCGATTTTTGTTCTTTGGCAGATTTCTTTTTAGGTCCAAGCCCAATCCGTTTTGGTAATTTTTTTTTCTTTTCTTTCTTTCTTTCTTTTCTCATTTATTTATTTATTTAGTATTTATTTGTTTTGTTAACAAAAAAATTAAAATTAATTAAAAATATTTAAAAATAAAAAGGTATTATTATGTGGGCTTTTAATATATTTTCATGGCAAAAAAATGATAAATAAATAAATAAATAAAAATAAATGTTTTTAATCTAAATAAATAAATTAATAATAAAATTTTAAAATTTAAATAATTAATGGTCCAATGATGGGATGTTACGGAAGTCACAAGTAGTGATTTCTAACTGATCCATAGGTGAGAAGAGTCGTATTAAATGTTGCCAAAAGTATTGGAATATTTTGTATGATTTTTCAATAATTTAAATTTTTATGAAAACAAAATAAGTTCTTTTTTAAAATTAATAATGAAATTTAAATTCAATTAAATGAATTTATGATGATGGGATGTTGCAGAAGTCACAAGTAGTGATTCCTAACTGATCCCTAGGTGAGAAGAGTCGTACTAAATGTTGCCAAAAGTATTGGAATATTTAGCATGATTTTTCAATAATTTAAATTTTTTATAAAAATGAAAATGAATAAGCTTTTAAAAAAAGAAATATAAATAAATCAACAAATAAATAATGAAATTCAAAATTAAAAATTCATTTGCATCATTTTTTATTTGTTTGCATCATATGCATTCATGATAATTTTCGAAATGGGTGTGAATCCTACCGAGGATGAGATTCTATAGAAGTCACAAGTAGTGATTTTTAAGAAATCTCTAGGTGAGGAAAATTATTTCAAATGCTACCAAAAGTATTGGAGTATTCGATTTAATTATTCAATACAAAATGGTTCACATTCACTTTCGATAAACAAAATTTAATCTTTTTTTAAAATAAAAAATATTTTTGATAAATAATAAAATGCTTCAAAAAAGAATAAAATTGATTGAAATAAAATCGAAATTATTTTTAAATATTAATTCAAGACCATTTTATTAAAATTAAAGGATAACACATGATTACAATGCAACCGTTTTTTAACAGGCGTCGTGGGGGTGCTAATCCTTCCCCATGCATAACTGTACTCCTGAACCCGATTTTTGTCTTCACAGACCAAAAAAATTGTCTTTTTAATAAAACTTAATTAATTTTGAGATTTTGTTAAAAAGATAAATATTTTTAGGTGACCAATCACACCTAGTAAAGAAAAGATTGGTGGCGACTCCCTTTTGTTTTTAAACATTTTTTCAAAATTCGTCGAGTATGAAAACTGTTACGACATCGCCCTTCACCTTTTTTGCCCATTCGGGCAATCACCATACTCACCCATGATCTTTCTTGTGTAATCGGCGATCATCATTCTTGGACGATCATCTTACTCGCCCCTTTCGGGCAGTCATGATTCTTAGGCGATCATCGAACTCATAGTACTCGCCATCACCTTTAGGTGATCATCTTAATCATTTTACTCGCTATTTGGGCAAGCACCTTTAATTGCCTTACTCACCTACTTGGCGATCATTTTTTGGGTGACCATAATACTCACCTATCAGGCGATCATATTACCTATCTATTTTGGCGCGGTCATCTTTCTTGGGCGATCATCACCTTTAGGCGATCATCTATAATCGCCTTATTTTCCTATTAAGCGAGCATTTTATTCGGCGAGCATCTTAATTTACCTCACTCGCCTATTTGGCAAACATTTTTAGGGCGATCAACACACTCGCCCATCATGTTTCTCGCCTATTCGGGCGATCAACATACTTGCCCATCATCTTTCTTACATGTTCGGGTGATCTCTTCTTTATCTAATCTGGTGTTTCGCAGAAAATGGGTCTAAGAACCCAACTCAATCGAAAATGCCCATTTTTGGCTCTATTTACATCCTAAATTAAAGGGCTTTTCACCCTTAAGCATCATACAACATAAATCTAACCAAAATAAGCTCAAAATGGCCAAAATCAAAATGGGTTTCAAAAAACCCAAAAATTCCAATAGCTCAACAGAAGCTTTCATGGCTCCTCTCATTCAACCAAGAACGATTAATGACTCTTTGGTTGAGTGGCTCTGATGCTAATTGTTGAAACTAATTGAACTCACCAAGTCATTAACACAATAACAATAGGAGGAAAACTAACCTTAGGTGGGTTGAGCAAAATACCCACCATTTAACCGCCATTGTCGCCACTGCCAGAGGAAAGAGCGTCACCGAAGTCCACCCACACTTGGCTGCATCCATTCTGATCTGCCATGGTAGCCTTTGCAAAGAAGAGAGGAAGATAATAGTGAGCGAGAGGAGAATCGAGAGAGAAGGAGAGAGAGAAGCTACTACTGTTCACTTCTTTTCCATAATCATACGTGATTAATGGGCCATCGCTTAATATATTAGTGCTAACAGTAGGGACCTCCCATATTCTGAATCATGTATTATATCCGTCCCATTAAGGATTAATACACGTGTAATATAGATATATTATGTATATTTATGATCACACTTTATAGAATATATACTACCAAATTAATTTATATGATATTAATTATACTTAACTAGTCCACATTATTGAGATAATTCAACAATCATTTCTTGCCGAACTACACCGCCAAGTTCTTGAAGCTGAGGCTGCTCTAAGGGAGCTATTTTGAGCAAAATGAAAGTCTCTTACAACTCCAACACTATGAAAGTCGTTGGTTTGAGTGTGAGCGAAACAAATGAGATCACTACAATCCAGTCTCTCCATTGCAAAGAAAAGCCTATCAGTTGGTGAGTTTAAATAGATGCATCAGTGGTGACAAGCTGAGATATTGTCTGTAAACAAGTTTTCGCTCTTTTCACAACCCACAACGAAGTGCGGGTCTCTTATTAGTCTAAATTAATGAAGGGTTTTTGTTCAGACTCTCAGCACAAGATTCAAATTCAATATTTGGTTATTCATGGGCTGTAGCTCAATTGGCAATGCAGGTTGAGTTCGTGGAAAGAGCTCTTGAGTTTGACTTTCATTAAACATACCTTTAGAGAGCAGTGAAGAGCCTTAACTATGACGAAGTTCCGAACAAGATTAGTCCTAGACCGTTAAAACGAATGAGGATACTTGTGGTTTACAAAAAAAAAAATTCAATATTTGGTTAATAAAATTCTAGAACAATATCCATCAATTTGGCTACTAGATTACAACTCCAGCCTGCTCAATTGAAATTGGTGTCATAATAGGTGTTGAAAGTCATGATTTGAAATAAGATTATAGTTACCGAATTTGTTAAATATTTAAACCATAATATTTGCACTGAATTTCAACTCCATTTTTATCACATGAGAAGATTTTGTCTAACTCCATTTTCATATATTTTATTAGATAAAGCAAAAGTTGACGAAATATTGAGAGTGGGGAAGACTATTGTGATGTTGGAGTTGAAATAGTTGCTCATGGTAGATGATCAAGAGTTTCTAATTACAATGCATGTTAATATTCTACTTTCTATTTTTTTATAAAAAAATGCTGAAAAAATTTTACTAATAGTAATTGTGATTTTTTTTTTTTGTAATTTGCAAGTTCAAATTTTGGATAATGGGGTGACTGGATACATTTTTTTAGGAATCTAAAAGCAACGTTTATTTGATTTTAAGAATCAAAGAATATTTTTTATTTTATTATATATTATTTGGACATTTTATTGTTTAATTTAGTTATTTATCTCTTTTAATCTTTATATTTTAAATTAAAGATAATATGTTTAATTTTATAAGATAATGTTTTTATTTTTAGGTAAATTTAATATTTTTTATATGTTTTAAACACTTAGAAAAATAAGATTTAAAGTAAATTTTGTTAATAATGTTTTGTACAAAGCATCAAATTCAATAATATGTTAAAATTGTAATATATATATATATATATATATATATATATATATATATTTATATTGTAATTATTTTATTAAATTAAAATTTGATGCGGAACAACTACAGCAATATATTACAAATCATTATTAAAATCAATAGTTATATATTAACAATATTATTTTTATTTTTTATTGATAATTATAATAAATATAATAAAGATGGTATCCAAAATCATTTGATATTCGTATTTAGTGTGTTCAAATTAATTTTAGTTCATGACTTAATTTAAAAATTCAACATTAATTTTATTAATAATACATTATTGATATAATTATATAATAATTAAAAAATATTTTTCAAATAGAAAACTTTAGTTAAGGAAAAGTTTATTATTTATTTATTTTAAATAAAATCATATAATTATAGGCTATTTTTTGGGTTATAAATTTGATTTCTTTTCGAGTTTCCAATAATTATGGATTTAGGTCATGACAGGTTCAAATTGTGTTGGTTTCAAGTTTTTTTAAAGTTGAATTTTTTCGAGTTTATATATTTTTGAATTTAATTTTGTCAGATTCGATTTGATTGGGTTTTGTTCTTTGACTTTCTTAAATCAATCCAAGCTTATTTCGGTTCGATTATGGAGAGATCCGAACGAGTTATTTAGTTCAAGCCTATTTTGCCAACTCTACTCACCTTTACCTTGAGTGTAATTGTTTTAAAATTTTTAAAATAAACAAGATAAAATGATATTTTCTCAAATGATAATTATTAAATACACCATCAGTGAGTTTTTTTTGATTTTACAAACAGTGTTAGAATGATGACATGCGTTATTTAAAAATGTTAAGAAAATAAAAAATAAATAAAATAATACATATGCCATCATGTTAACCTCGCTTGTGGAGTCAAAAAACCACATTGACGGTATTTTGAATATTAATTCTTTCTCAAATTTATTTTATTTTATTTTTGTAAAATTATACACAAAAGATTCAATTTTTTAGAGACCAATTATGTTATAGTTAATCATATTTTTACTTTCTAATTAGACTTATTCATACGCTGAGTAAGGATGGATTCAAATCAGGCTTAGATAAGATATTAAAGAATTGAAAGTGAGTTAAATCCCAACCTAACTCGATTTTCGTGCCTAGTTTTTTACTCAAGCCTATTTTCACATACAATAAATAAGCCTGAGCTTATTTAAGCCTGCTCAAATAATATTAATTTTTGTAAAAAGATAATAAAATATAAAAATATTAAAACACATAATAGTTAATAAGTATAACACATGTAAATTTTCAACTCTACTATGTAATATGTGAAAAAGAAAATAGTAAATTGCAGTTGTAGTCCCTATCGTTTGGGCCTTATAACGTAGTGGTCCCTAGATTTTAAAACATAACAAATTAGTCTCTAATGTTATATTATCATAACAAATATATCATTCTGTCACTTAAACTGTCAACTGAACTGTTAAATATTAACTGGACTACATGTGACCTACACGTGTGGTCCATTTAACTTTTTCTTTTTTCTTTTTCTCTTTCTTTCTCTTTCTCCTTCTTTCTTTCTTCTCTCTTTTCTCTTTCTTGTTTAATGAGAAAAAAAAAATAAAAAGAGAGCGTCCATTGTACTTTTCTTCATCTTGTAGTCTTCCTTTGGTTAAAACTCTAGACACAGTGGAAAGAGCGAGAAATTTCATATTTATTCTGATTCTTTTACCCTTTAAAATCACAGCAAATAAAAAAAAGAATTTAAATTTCGAAGAGAAAAAAACGATGGATTTGGATAAGTGGATAGTAAAGGTTAAAGAAGGCCAGCTTTTTATTTGATTTGTTAGAATGAAACAACCCTATTTGTGTAGGAAGTTAAATTTTAAACCCAAACGAAAAAATTGACTGCTTACTCATATAAAAGATTGATTCATGTTAATAGCTCATTTAGGTACAATTTAAAGGTTAAAGGCTTATTTGAGTATAGATTAAAGCTTTAGTGTTTATTCAAATTTAAATTAAAAGTTAAGAGCTTATCTAGATGCAATAAAAGTATAAAGATTTATTTAAATAAAATAATAAAGTTTATGAGCTTTTTTAATATTTTAACCAATATATTTATTATAAAGAGTTTAGAGGGAATAAAATTTGTTTTTATTTTTTATTTTACTATTTCTATGTCAGCATTTGGAGAGAGCTAATTAGGACATGGAAAGGTCAAATGTATCCCAATTAACATTTAACATCTCAATTGACCGTTTAAGTAACGGAATGATATATTTGTTGCAATAATGTTATGCTAAGAATCAATTTATTACGTTTTAAAGTTTAAAGATCAATTTATTATAAAAGCCCAAACTATAAAAACTATGGGTGCGATTTACTCAAAAAAATATCTCTTTTTCTTCTTTCTTATAAAACACATCAACGAAAAGAAAAATATATATATTTTATCTAATTTTTCATTTTGCCTATCCACTTTACCAAATAAAGCAATAATTAATGCTTTTTTTTGGGTTAAAAATAAAAAAAAACTTCTAAGAAAAATCAGGATATATGAATCATAGTACAAAATATACACTTTTTTTTTCCAAATTTATTAGTTAGTACGTAATGTTTATATACAGAGTTGAAAGGTTGAGTATTGATTAATTAGAGAGGAGAAGGAATAAATTATGAATATGAGACCTTCTGCATGTAGACAAGCTAATCGCATCGATATTGAGTTCTAAGAATTAAATGGGTAAAAATGGCTACTAATTAATTACTCCTAAATTTAATTTTCTTTGTTGGACACTGCCTCTGGAAGTTTGAAGGTGGGAGGCTTGTCTGCACCCCTCCTTGAATATTCCCTCCATCTTCGAGCAGCTGCTGCAGCCCTTCTTGCTCTCTCTTTCACTTCCTCCTCTGCAAATGAAACAAATTTCGGGTTAGTTTGAATGAACATGCGATTGGTTCTGGTGAAATTAAAAATAATGGTAGTAATGATATTGATGTCAAATGATAATACATTAGGATTCAATTGCAGGTGAATGGTGGGT
Source organism: Heritiera fomes (assembly GCA_032173925.1). Classification (NCBI taxonomy): domain Eukaryota; kingdom Viridiplantae; phylum Streptophyta; class Magnoliopsida; order Malvales; family Malvaceae; genus Heritiera; species Heritiera fomes. Next base: position 2,800,062 of record JAPDPM010000017.1, read on the forward strand.
GAAACTGTAATTGCAGCACGGTAAAATTTTTCACCCTGCCGCACTGGAGCCTAACTTGCTCCCAATCTAATCCTTAGCTGAAACAAGCTATGAAATTGCCAGAGATTCTGAAATTTGTTTGCAGAGACATGAACAAATCTTGAACTAAAAGCAATAGAAGAAAAAAAAAAGAATTGGGCAGAACAACAATGAATTGGCAATTATCAAACTCCTCTTACCTGATTTCTTGTATTCTTTTGGCTTGCCCCAAAGATTGCTCCAATATGAGTCGGTTTTGCTGGAATCTTTCTGCTTCACCATCCTTATTTTGGCTTGTTCCTGAAAGAGGGATGACAAAAACAGTTCAAGTAAGATTAAGAACTGATTTATTTGAGAATATTCAAATGATAAGAGTTTCTACCAAAACTTTTGCCTGCCTCTTTTCCCATCGAGAATTTGCCTGCCAGCACAATTAGAGCTTAATACTCTTAACAAATGAGGTGTTAAACCAGCAATGTATGATCACATAATTCAAGTAACTTTTACCATTCTGAATACATCCGCTGAGGCAGATGCCATTCCCGAAAGCATCAATGCAACCTGATCATCCATTCAAAAGGGCCAAAGTTTTAGCATTCATAGTGAGAAGCCATGTTCTAACTTCGTGTGTTTGATTTTCAGCTACAAGTAGAACCCTTTTTCATCTTTCGGTTAGATGCAAGCAGCGGCGGAGCCACACGGGGGCGAGTGGGGGCTCAAGCCCCCACTGACCCCCATCATATAAATATATATATATATATATATATATATATATATACACACATATATTATGTATGTATGTATATATATTATTAAATTTTATTCAAAATTCTTTTTTAGTGAAATGTTTAGTAAGTAAAGTTTAAGTTTATATATACTAGTATTGAGTTTTCAAAATTGAAAAGAATTAACAATTTTACAGTAAAAATAATGGAAATGTAAAATGAAAAAATGCGTTTGTTAGTTTATTTGTTATAAACACTAACATTGATTTTATTAGTTATTATAACAACATATAATATATTTTTAACAACATGTTGAAAACTTATTTGTGTATCAAAATGAGAGATTAATGATTTAATGGTAAATTAATTGTGTATCTTAAAAAATATGTGTTCCAAACTATTGGTGACAAAATTATTGTACAAAATTATTAAACATAATTTAGAAAATATAAAATCGAACAAAAAATGATTAACTTTTTTTTAAAATTATGACTAGATACAAAAATTTTAATTTTTTTAATTAATACTATTAACAATATTATTGTTATTAATTTTTTATAATTTAATATATTTGAGTAAAGTCCTCAGTAAATAAATTTTTTGGCTCCGCCACTGGATGCAAGTGGCTTGGAGTTGTTCAGAAAGGTTAAGCAGTTCAACATGCTCGTATTTGATCAGGGTTAATTTTTCAAACTATGAACTTGGAGAAAAGAACCATAAAGTTACTGTATTTCTTACATTCACTCTTTCTACCCTGCGCATTTCGTCTTCAAGCAAGGATAATTGCGCTGCAGAAGTCCAATGGATGCAATCAACTGGGCTGAATAACAGGAGACAACGTTGATCAGCAACCGTGTAAGCCCTTCAACTTTACTACAAGAACTATAAACTATTAACATCTGCTCTGAAGCATTGCTAACAGCATTCCTGGAACTAGCAAAGTCAAAATTTATTTTAACTGAAATGCTTTAATTAATTTCTCTCATAATTTTTGTGAAATTTACAATCAGAAACAAGTATTATATCCATATATAAGAAATCACTGAAGAATAACTAGACAATTCCAACATTAAGTTGGACAGTGGGATTGAACCCATGACCAAAGACCTCAAGGTTTTAGGGTCTCCTCTTTGCCAAAGGCCTCATTGGGAATTGCAATCAGAATTGATTGTATTTAATCATTTTGAGCATTACTTATATTACAATGAAACAAACTTGACTAGGGCTAAAAGGATTTATGGCAGAATACATCCCTGATATAATCAATGATAAGAGATGTTCTCATCCTACCATAACAGAAAAAAGAGTAGAGCAGAAGTAGACATCCTAGTTGACGACTTTATCTTTCCAAAATTCCTTCCTTTGCATATCTAATATGCTAAAAGTTCTGGAATAAATGTAATAATTCACACAAAACTTCAAGCTGATGTCTTAAATTTCCTCATAAATAAATTTCAGCAGGATTCCCATGTAATATCAAATTTCAGGGTTGAAACTTTGCTCATCATAGCTTTGAACATGACTTCCCCCATTTTCTTTATTCTCATAATGATCATCAAACTACTGTAAAGTTTTGTTAATCAGCTGGCTATTTGCCCACTTATTAGACCGATAATACATATGAAGGAGCAGGGTAAACTGTTAGTTCATTCAACAAAAAAATTGCATCCAATTTACAGCTATTAAGATACAGTAGATGAGAGAAAAACCTTGCAGCATTCACCATGTGGCAATATTTAGCATACTTAAGAGATAGTGGGTGATATAAACCCAGAAGAAAAAACCTACCAAGTGTCTATTGCCTGTTGAACTAATTCAGGATTCCCACACTGACTATGTACTCTAGCTCGTCCAAAGTCTTCCTCAATTCTAAACACATCTGCGGCCAAATTGGCACAATTTTTGCAGCCTGTGAAGAAAAACTAGTTCAAAAGAGTTGTCAATGTAGAAATCTAAAACTGGTAGGACTTGTGCTCTTATAATAGCTTCGTTGTAAAGAATATCTTCAGCTACTATTGAAGTTTCCATATAAAGAAATAAAAAAAAATCAAAATAGAAGAAGAATTTTAGGAACAGTATCCTTACACCACAACTGCTCATACTTTGGTCACCTCTGCAAGATATTCATCAATAACCATTTGGAAAGGCCAAAATCATACCTATGCAACTAAACTCGTCGACAAATACATGATCCTTTGGGGCAGAATCATCTATGAAAGGGTTGATTGCAGTCAACGCATACCCATGAATTTCGTCATACACCATGCGCTGTACAGGGTCACTGAGAATCTGCATTCAAATAGTCCTATTATAGCAGTGAAAATTAAATATTTACATTACACATAAGTTGGTTCAGAATAGTAACACACCCCATAGACCTCGTTAATGAACATGCAAAAGTTTGTGGTCTCTGGATCATCGCCACTCAAATCTGGATGACAAGCCTTCATGCAATTATAATAGGCCTTTCTGATCTCCTCTTGTGTGGCATCCGGAAGCTATGGAAACCGGCCAAACCAAATTAGATACTAATTTCCTTGACAAGATAAATATATATTGTACACAAGATTCCAAATCCAAATAGCTATGATGACATATAGTTTTTATCATTATCTATTAAAGTGATTTTGTGTTCATATCCAAATCACAGAAGACAAATACTAAACCAATCCGAGTGATTGCAGTTCTCACACCTCGATTTTCTCTTTTCCCTACATTTCATCATAAAATAAATGCTAGAAAGTGAGAAGAGACTTGGAAAGCATTACCAGACCAAGAACGGCATAATAATCATCCGCCAGAGAGTCAGTGGAAGCAGAATCCCCTGTTGCAGCCTTGACTCTGCCACAAACTCTCCTTTTACCACCATGACCCATCATTTTCCAAGAAGTTCCACCTCTAGCCATGGCCTTCCATGAGCTCCTTTTGCACATATTTAAAGATGGGTTATGGAGTTTGAAAGCATCTGTACATACAGGAGAGAGTAGCTGAGCCATTGCTGCATGCAAATTTCCTTGTTTTAAAAAGTAAGTTGTTTTCCTTGGGTGTTCAGAACAGAAACAGAGGAGGGTTAGGTGAAAGAGAAACAGAGAGGGAGAAAAACCGAAAAAACATATTTATTTTTATTATTAGATTAGATTTTTTTGTATTAATGGAAAAATCCAGAAATTTCTGAGGAGGGGGAAATTCCTGCGTAGAAGGGTGAAATGGTGAGATGGCGAAAGGAGAGCCAATTGGCTTGCAAGAATCTGGCGAGCTGAATTGAATCTATAGAGAAAGTTCAGCACGTGTCAGCTTGTGGATAATTGTTGCCTCGCCTCCGCCAGACTCACACTCCATGTCCAATTAGCGCCTCCCCTGTTTGCCCTTGCTTGCTTGCTTGTATGCCCTCTCACCATTTTTTTTTCACATCCACGAAAAATCTCCGTATCATAATAAATATGAGATTAATTTTTATTAGTATTTCATGATTAGGATTGGTCAAAAGTAATTTGACTTAATGAATATTCAAACACAAAATCTACTATTATGAATGTTCTCTTCCTCAAGATAATTAAGGTATAAAATTGTATCAAATAATATAAATATTTTGTATCAAATTTTATATTATATGTTAATTATAAATTTATTTTAATTTTTATTAATTTCATATAAATATTTATTAAAATTTAATGTGTCATTTTCATAATTTTTATATCAATTCTATATTGTATTTCCGTAACGCATTTGAAAGTATCCGATTTAATTTCAATAATCCGCCTACCACAGTTCAATTTTGATTCTTCTACTTACGTCAAGACAAAATATAAATATCACAATTTTTATTGATTTTTTTATTAATTTAACTAAAAAGGGACAAAATAGTATATATTTTGGACTTCGAGTTTTTGACATTTTTTAGTCAGATTTTCTTGACTGGTGATCTTAGATTCATTGGTCGCTGTTGCTTGTTGGAATCACAAAGACCATTCCAACTACAACACTCTCCTGTTTCTATTGGATTTTCTGGTTAGAAGAAATTTAAATTATTTTTAGTTGGAATTATTTTAAGTTTGAATCATTTTAGTTTTTGGTTATTTCAAATTTAAATAATTTAGGATTTAAATTATTTAATATTTATTTCTTTTACATTTGAAACCTGGATTATTTTAGTTTGAATAATTTAAGTTTGGATCATATCAAATTCAAGTTATTAATTTTAAAGTTAAATCAAATTCGATAATGCCACAAAACGCAGTAGGAGTGAGAATTCGAAGGAAAATTTTCATCTTGGTTGAATGGCAGAGATTGGTTTTCAGTCCCGCCAAGAAAAATAAAATGCATAGCTTGAAACTGTCGTGGGCGTAAGAACCCATTGCCAGTTCGAGCTCTCCGAAGTTTGATGAGGAGAGAAAGTTGTCGAAATTGTGTTCCTGAGTGAGACAAAGTTGCAATCTTCTAATATGGAACAAATTAAAGTGCGGTGTAATATGTCATCTTGTCTGAGTGCAAATTCGAAAGGTAAGGGTGGTGGTTTGGCCGTTATATGGAAGAAGTGAACCTTAACTTAGCAAGTTACTATAGAAATCACATTGATTAGGAGGTTGTGGATACTCAGGCGCTGGAGTGGAGAATTACGGAGTTCTATGGGGAATTGGTAGTAGGACAAAGACATCAAATATGAGATTTATCGAGGAGGTTGGCAGGTTCTTTGTCTAAGCCGTGGGTTGTTAATGGGGATTTTAATGAACTATTAAGGGAATCTGAGAAGACTGGTGGAGCTCTAAGAACTTGGGAGCAGATGCAATTTCAAAGATGCTTTAGACAATGCGAGATTGAGTTATCTAGGGTGTTGTGGGCTGTTGTGCACACGGACAAAGGGAAAGGTGCTCAAACGATGCTTTGAGAGAGGTTAGAAAGAGAAGTAGCCTATGAAAAATTGCGTGATTTGTTTCCATGGCATTTAGTTACCAACTTGGCTGTCTCGGTGTCCAATCACGATCCTTAAATGTTAGATACGGAAGGAAGCAGGAATACCGGCACGAGGAAGATGTTTCGAAAGAAAATTTTCTTTGGAGCTATGAAGACAAAACAAAGTGTGAAGAAGTGAATAGGAAAGGATGGCATGAGGTGCAACAACAAAGTGTTCCTGGGAGAATTGGTCAGGTGACATCATGTTTGGGCGAACAGAATCATATTTCTTTTAAAGGCTTGCAAAGAAGGATCAACCTTTTGACTAAAGAGCTTGGAGATGTGAAAGCTATGTGCCCAGACGCAGGAGCTTTAACGAGAGAAGCAGAGTTAAAATCTGAGTTGAATACGCTGCAAGAGAAAGAAGAGTTGTATTGGAGGCAAAAACCTAAAATCACATGGCTCCGTGAGGGAGATAAAAATACGGCATTTTCTCATGCCCAGGCTAGAAACGGACACAGAAATCGGTTATCTGGTTTGGAGAACGAAATGGGGGTATGGTATGGGGAGGAGATGAGAGTGAAGTCTGTTGCTGTGAGCTATTTTTAGAAGTTATTTGAGTCGCAAAGATCACTTGAATGCGATCAGATTCTTGAGGCAGTTGATGTCCGCGTATCAGATAAGTGAACATCTACTACCCACTTTTCAACTAGAGTAAATCAAGAAAGCCGTAGATCAAATGTATCCCAACAAAGCCCCGGGACCAGATGATATGCCCCTTTTGTTTTACCATAAGTATTGGCATATTGTAGGACCTGAGGTAGCTAAATTTTGTTTAGAATTTTTTAATGGGATGAGTCTGTTGAAGAAATTAATCACACTTCTCTTGTCCTTACCCCAAAAGTAGAAAATCCTAGAACTATGGCCAAATTTAAACCAAATAGTCTCCGTTAGACATTTGCGAATCATTTGAAACACATTATTTCGAGTTGTGTCAATCCAGAATTTTTTATTAAGTCTGTGTTGTACCATAATTATTTGAAACCAAATAGCGAATCTAGCATCGGTTGCAGCATCGGGGCAGAAGATTTTATCGTTAGGTGGGAAGGAAGTTTTTATTAAGTCTGTGTTACAAGCTGTTCTTGTGTATCCCGTGAATGTCTTCTTATTTCCTAGAGCTCTATCTAAAGAGATTGATCATTTATTAAGTATTGGTGGAGTTCCAAACCAAATGGACATGGCCTGCATTGCATAAAATGGGATGATTTCTGCAGGGCGAAAAAAGATAGTGTTATTGGTTTTAGGTAGACCTGTTCAAGGGCCGGGCTACCCGCCCAAGCTCGAAAGCCCGTTTTAAATTTGGTCGGACTTTAACAAAAATATTTGATAAAAAAATGGGCTTGAGCAAAATTTTTAGGCCCGTTTAAAAATCGGGCCGGGCCTCGGGCTTGCCTTTCAAAGCCCGGGCCCGGCCCGGCCCGAATTATTATTATTATTTATTTTATATATATTTTTTAATATTAATTAAATTTTTATATAGATTTACTAAATATAATATAATTATATGTATATAAAATATTATTGAATAATAAATATGATTATAAATATTTAATATGGAAGTTGATATATAAATTTTGATAAATTAAATTAAATTTTAGAGGGTATAAAATAATAAAGAACAAATAAAATTAAAATCAAAATATAAAAAAATAATTTTCTGGTCGGACTCGAACTTGTAGTATAAAAATGAAAACGGGCTTGGACAGAAAAATCAAGCCCGAATGTCGGGCCGGGCCGAGCTTGAACATGTAAAAAGTTTATTATTACCTGTCATGGGCCCGGCCCGAACCCGGCCCGGCCCATGAGTAGGTCTAGTTTTAGGGATTTGCCTTACTTGGCAAACAGGGTTGGAGATTGGTGAAACATACCGATTCCCTACTTATTGGTCGAGGAGGTGACATTGATTAACACACGTTGGTTGATTGGTTGGAAAAGAGATGGAAAGAAAACAAACCTAGCTGAATTTTTTCTGAGTTTTTTTTTCTCTTTATTTGTGTCCTAGTTCTTTTTATTTCTGGTTGGGTTTTATAGGGACTGATTCAATTCCATTTCCAAAATTTGTTCTGCTGGGATGAAGATGGTGGAGAGCGGCTAGCAGTTTGATTTGAGCTACCCAACTACCTTACGAGGAGGAGTAAATTGATAGCCAACTGACACCTTGATTTTAGTTGCCTAATTAATTGGAAAGTGAGAATGGGCGGCTGACAACTTGATATTAGCTGCCCAGTTGGCTTCTTTTTTTAAATTAGTTATTATTTTTTTAGCTAATTGTTAATTAATTTTAACAAAAATGATTTTTTTTGAAACAAAACAACCTCTATTTCATTAATCACAGGAATTCCTATCAGAATTACATATAAAGTCTGGAAGGTATCCTTCCCAAAAAAACAGAAAACCCTATTGGACAAAAAACCTTAGCTATACTATGAGTTGGATTATTAGCTTGTCTACTAACATAACCAAATTTGCATGAATGAAACTGTAAAACTAAATCTAAAATGCTAAGGACTAGATTACCTCCTTCCCATAGTGTTGATTCATTCTTATCAAGCTCTTTTACTGCCAACAATGAATCACTTACCACATAGACATGGTGTAAACCCTTGTTCAATGCTATTTCCACTCCCCATTGAATCGCAAACACCTCAGCATGTAGTGGATTAACAGCTCTGTTAACACGCTTAACACCAGCCAAAAGAAACTTTCCAGAGTTATCCCGAATCATTGCTCCCAAGTTAGCTGCCGAATTTCTCTTATCAAAAGCTGCATCCACATTCACCTTCATGACATAACCTCTCGAAGGACTCCATTCCAGCATGTGTTGTTCATTTTGTCTGTGATTGGACTGAAGCCTTCCAATTCCCCTAATCTCCTCTGTCAATCTTCTAGCTTTAGCCACTATGTACCCAGCAGTTCTACTGTAACCATCATGGTAGCAAGTGTTTCTATTCCCCCACGGTAACCATAACACATACATTGCTTCCTCAAAATTAGGTTTGGATTTTAGTCTTTAGGCTTTAGAGTCCACGTGAAGCCATGCAACTTTAAGTTAAAATGAGTTGGACTTCGATTCATGCATTCATGAATTGAATTGGACTTTGGGTTGAATTGAATGGACATACCGGATAGATTTAACTAAAATATTCAAAAGGCTTAATAGCCAAATAAGCCCTCAACCTTTAGCCCAAAATGGAATTCAGCCATCAACGTTTTATCGTATGAAATTCAGTCCATAAACTTTTATTTCAATGGAAATAAATCAAATCTGTTAAATGACCTAACTGCCGTTAGTTTTGCATACGTGGCATGCCACGTGGCAGCTAACTAAGCTATCCACGTCAGCCGCCACGTATGCAAAACTAACGGCAGTTAGTGTCATTTAACAGATTTTGACTTAATTGCATAATTGTAAAAGGTTGAGGGTTTATTTCCATTGAAATAAAAGTTTATGGACTGAATTTCATGCGATAAAACGTTGAGGACTGAATTTCATTTTGGGCTAAAGGTTGAGGGCTTATTAGGCTATTAAGCCTATTCAAAATAGACTCAATTTGAAAGTGTTCAAGAATAAAATCGAGTTGATATTTATTTACCTTAAAGATCAATGCTAGGGCAGCTGCAACTAGATTTAGCAATTTTAGACATATTACATAGTGACACGATACAAAAATGATAGAAATAAAATACATAAGCTAAAATGTGGTATATTAATATGGAAAAAGATAAAAAAAAAAGTTTAGCAATTTTAGACATATTAAATGGTGACACAATACAAAAACGATAAAAATAAAATACATAAGCTAAAATGTGGTATATTAATATGGAAAAAGATAAAAAAAAATTGTGTTTGACATGACATTAATTTTGATATGAAATTTTCATGTTTTATACAATATAAATACGATTTTGCATGACACAAATACAAATTACCAAATCCAGTCGTAGTATCAATTTAAAGGGTTTTTACCTTGTAAGTTGTTATTGTCTTAAAAAACGTATCTATTTTATTTTCACACTTTTAAATCTCTCTGATAACTTTATAATATTTAATTTCATAAAAATCCCCTTACAAATATAATTTTAATATATTTTATACTTTTTTAATTCTTAGTCTTTTACAAATTAATATCTTGAAGTGCTTTCTAATTCTTGAATATTATATAATTATTATGTATTTTTTTTATCAAAATATTAAGTTATGTGATAATTGTGACTAAAATTTTACATTAAGTTTTAAAATAAAATTATAAATTATTACGATAGAGGGGTTTATTAAGTTTTTCACTGGCCCACATCAAAACCATAATTTTTTATTAATTTAAAGAAGTTATTAATTTTTAAAGGATTAATTTATAAGAGTTATACTGTAACTTAAAATAAATTTCACTAACACATAATGATACTTCTAAAAATATAAAATAATAAAAGATTTATATGAAAATTTAAAATATAAAAATCATTTTCATATTAGAAAACTCTTTTCAATAGTGTTATATATATATATATATATATATATATATATATATATATAATATATTGGTATAAAGAAGGTCGATCACTGAGAATAAGAAGGGGGGTTGCATGTGCTAAAATTTAAAATTCATACTTACTAAATATTATCTATTAAGAATGATTGCAAAAATTATTTTAACTAAGCATTGGGTCAAATATAAATGTTTTCGAAACGATTTTTTATGCAAAGTTCAAAGGAATTTTATCCAAGTTCACTTGTAGGACTTCTTAGTTAAATGAATTTAATCTATAAGAAATAATAAACTATATTAGATGACTTCTGCTGTTGTCTATTACAATAATAAATTTTGATGATATAGGAATCTCAATCTTCACACTAAATTTGCCTCCAAGAACACTACAAAAAAGAAAATGATCAAAGGGGCGTAGGGGCTTTCTCTTGTGCACACACTTCGATGCTTAAGTCATATAGAATTTTGACAAAGTTTCAGTAAGTAAGTACAGCTTAAACAGTACAGATGATACTTGTGACCTATTTATAGGTGCTATTTAATGTGTAATTACCGTTAAGACTCACAGCTTAAATAATAATCTAATGGATCTTTCATGGCCTTTCTATATCCTCTTTACTATTGGGCTCAAAATAATTTTAGGCCCAATGTTCTTTAACCTGACTTATATCAAGGCCCAATAACTTTTAGTATAACTCTCATTAATTACTCCTAAATCTTTGCAAGGTATACCTTGTAGAAGAGTATATAAGGGTTTTTTATTTAAATCATGTCCATGTATAGCCTATTTTACGTACTTTTCACTTCAAGCCTTTTTCTTCTTGTGCGTGGCTTACCTCATGCATTTTTCATTTTAAGCCTTTGCACTTTTTATCTTTATACAGGACTTAAATTACGTACTTTTCGCTTTAAGTTCATGCATAACTTACTTTGCGCACTTTTTTCTTTAGGCCTTTTTCTTCTTGTATGTGGCTTACCTCGTGCATTTTTTGCTTCAAGCCCTTGCACTTTTTGTCGTCATGCATGACTTACATCATGCATTTTTCGCTTCAAATCAATACATAGCCTACTTCGTGCACTTTTCACTCAGGGCTTTTTTTCAAATGCGTGGCTTACCTCCCGCATTTTTTGCTTCAAGCCCGTACACTTTTGTCTTCACGCATGACTTACTTCGCGCACTTTTCACTTCAAGTCCATCCATAGTCTACTTCACACACTTTTTACTTCAAGCCTTTATCTTCAAGTGCACAACTTATCTCACGCATTTTTCGCTTCGAACTCGTGTACTTTTGTCTTCACACACGACTTACTATGCATGCTTTTCGCTTAAAGACCATGCGTAGCTTACTTCACACACTTTTCGCTTCAAGCCTTTCTTTTCGAGTGCATAGCTTACCCCGTGCATTTTTCGCTTCAAGCCCTCGCACTTTTTGTCTTTATGCATGACTTACATGCGTACCTTACGCTTTAAGTTCATGCATAGCTTACTTCATGCACTTTTCGCTTCAGGCCTTTTTGTTCGAGTGTATGTCTTACCTTTTGCTTTTTTCGCTTCAAACCCATGCAGTTTTGTCTTCATGCATGATTTACTTCGTGCACTTTTCGCTTTAAGTTCATGTGTAACCTATTTCATGCAATTTTCACTTCAGGCTTTTTTCTTTAAGTGCGTGGCTTACTGTAACGCCCCGATTATTGAAAATCAGAACTAACCTTTTTCATTTTCACTTAGTCCAAATCAATCAGTTCAAGTCACACAATTTAGTAAATCATTCTCGTTTCAATTTCACAATTTAATCATTCAAGGTTTTGATCAATCATTACTAATGCAGTCATAGTATCTCTATATCTTTTATATATATCCATTACTTATTTCCATCATAATACAGTCCACCATTTCAACTCCAATAAGCTATTGTAGATAAGCAAGCATATATTCACTTATCGTTTTCCTTAACGCCACTTACTTCGAAGTTGTAAAACAATATAAAAACACACTCAATTCATCACACTTCAGTTATAAAGAGTATTTAACTCTTTGAGACCTAGTACATGGCCTATTGCGGCCTTAAATTCAGTCTACTTCATATCGATGCCAACACTGCAACTTTTGTCAAATCACCTCTGTTTTTAGTTCTGACTGCGCCAGCGGTTTTGTATTAATTTATATAGTATTATAGGACCCAAATTACATCAAATTGAGCATAGTTTCAGTATCCCACTTGCTTGGCCGAATTGGTCTCTCTCTCCTACACTCTCCGTTTCTACAATTTAAAGCTACAAACGTACTCTACTCAGTCTTTACGTTCATTCTACATCACTTTTGCATAACAGAACACCATATTCATGCATGTACATGTTTGGCCGAAACCCTTAAGGAAGAATTCTTATGGTTTTGATTCAATCCAAGCTCAAATACATGCCTAAACATCTTAAACACATATTAAAACCATTAAAACACATGAATTTAACTTTCTCTCACCTCTTTCACCTTGGCCAAAATTGAAAGGAGCTGATTCACCATGAAAATGGCCACTTTAACACTTGATTTTGGTAGTATATTGTAGAGTTTTGAAAGCTGAACAAGTTTGATGAAGACGGTTTTCAGTTTCGAGGTGTTAATCTTTCTTTTACCAAGCTTTCATCAATGGTGGAATGGGAGAAAGAAGAGGATGGCCGGCCAAGCTTATGGAGAAGATTAGAAATCTCTTAAAAATTAATATTTTAATGCAAAATGATGAAAATGCCCTTATACAATTTTTAAAATTCCAAACACATCCTTTTCTTTCTAATTTCGATTTAAATATTTAGTTTAACTTCCAAATATTTCATTCATTCATAAAATATATATGTATTCAACAAATTCTAATCATTGGACAAGCTTTCGATAAGGTTTAATTGGTAAAAAGGGTGAAATTATTAAAATACCCCCAACAGTTCAATTGCGTAAATTTTGGCTCTTGCAAGTGATTTGTCTACTGATGAACATGGTATGAGACTATTTCACACAAGGATTTATCTATGACTGTTATTTATGATTGTTTTTCCGACTTATGAACTTAACCGTCATTCTGAAAATTATTGCATGCTTTTTAAAACATGCATAAATGAGGAAATTTTAAGATGCAGATTCTTTCAATCTTAGTATTTCACTTCAAATATCATTACTTTTGGGTCTCATTTTGATCTGGATAGTAAAAATTTGTGTGGGGCCCACATTGAGTATTTCCTCAATCCTTACTGAACAGACCTTTTCTTTAAAAATCTTAGGGGTTATTTAGGATTGTTGTGTGTTTTGTGTTTTCGAAATTTTTGTTTTATTTTTTTTTCATTTTGTTTTCAATTTATTAATTTTGAAAACATGTTTGGATAACATATATTTGTTGCTATTTTATTAGTAGTAGACAGTAATCTGAGAACGTGACAAAAGCTTTATAATTGAAAGGGGCATGGGTTTGAGTATTACCAAAAGCCAAATAGGTTGAAGTTTTCCATTTTTTACTCTTTTTAATGGATACTGTAGCTGCACGATGAAAAGTACTCGTGGGGTGATAATAGCAAAATTGATTTCAGAATATTGAAAACATCAATTTTATGTTTTGGATGACTTCCAAAACATTCCAAAATATTGTTTTTGTTTTCACTTTTGGAAAATAAAAATATACAAACCAAACATAATTTTACTTTAGTTTTAGAAAATGTAAAAAACAAAAACATAAAACACAAAACAAAAAAATTCCCAAATAACCCCTTAGCAATCAACTCTTGCTTTTCGATTTCTATACTCTTTAACTTATATTGGATATTGGGAAAGTATGGTTCTCACACTTACCTCGTGCATTTTTCGCTTCAAACTCATGCACTTTTGTCTACATGCATAACTTATTGCGCGCACTTTTCGCTTTAAGACCATGTGTAGTCTACTTTGCACACTTTTTGCTTCAAGCCTTTTTCTTTGAGTGCATGGCTTAACTCGTTCATTTTAGCTTCAAGCCCATGCACTTTTGTCTTCACGCATGACTCATTTCACGTACTTTTCGCTTTAGACCTTTTTTTCATTCTTGTCATATGAAATTTAAATATAGTCAATCATAATTACGAAATGAGAACATGAAATTTTTAAATAAACAGATGAATTATCATGTAAAAACATAACTATATAGCCTTGTCATTTTTCTGACTCAATATGGCCTTCATAGCTTTAATAGGTTGTGGCTTGGTCACATGTTATTTTGTGATATTAAGGGTATCATTCCAATATTCCTTACCCTTAGTAAACATGATATAACACATTCTTGCATGTTTTTTTATCTCCCCTAGAATGATCCAATTGCAATTTATGTAAGGGTTGTGAGTGGAAAAGATTAATATACTATAGTAAAGACTTGTCTAACAACTCTTGGTCTGGGTTTAGTCGGTCCTAACTTTTCCTCCCAAGTGTAGGCCCTGCTACCCGTGGTCACCATAAGTGTGGGTCTTATCACACTATGTGGTAGAGAGTGTAGGCCTCGTTGCCTGAGGTGACAGAGATAGTGGGTTGCGTTACTCGAGGTGGCAGACCTTTGCTTGCTTGCATACAATAGAGTGGTCTATCGTATGCACGTCACTCTGTAGCGCACGTTATGAGAGATGTTATTTTTAATTTTTCCTTTGCCACATGATTCTCTCGCACCAGTCTGCGGTTCTACTCTAGTTTTTACTCTAGGTTTTACTTTGAGTTTTGCTTTAGATTTCACTCTAGGTTCCACTTTGGGTTTCACTCTGAGTTTCACGTTTCTCTCTGGGTTTCACCCCAGGTTTTATTCTGAGTTCCACTTCGATTCCACTATGAGTTTCACTTTGGGCATCACTTTGAGTATTACTTTGGGTTCCACTCTAAGTTTCACATTTCACTATAGGTTCCACATTGGGTTCCACTTTAAGTTTCACTTTGGTTATCATTTTGAGTTTCACTTTGGGTTCTTCTACTTCCAAATCAAGATTCCAACTTGAGTCTGTTTCCAAGTAGAAAATCCTGCCATGCCTAGTACTAGTGGCTTGATGTGCTTCTTTGTTCGGGTCCATCATTGCAGTATCTCACACCAGTCTATCACACACCGATCTGCTACACACCAATCAACAGTGTGTCGGTCTGCCATACATCAATCTGCCTCACATTGATTTGCTGTGCTTTGGTCTGTCGCACATCGGTCGCCACAATTCGGTTTACCGCGAGCCAGTCTCTTATACACCGGTCTACCGTGCTTCGGTCTGCCCTGAGCCAGTCTCTCGCACACTGGTTTGTCGTGCTTTAGTCTGCTGCACACCGATTTGTCGCAAGCTAGTTCCCTCACATTGGTCTGCTGCACTCGATTTGCCACGAGCTAGTCTCTTGCACTTTGGTTTGTTATGCTTCAACTTGCCCCACACGGGTTTGTCATGCACTAGTTTGTCGCACACTAGTCTACCGCCCACGATCTAGTCCTCATGGTCTGCCACATCGGTCTAGCTCGCCCATTCTGCTACCTTCGATCTGGTGCTCGTGGTCTGCCACTCACAACCTGCCATCCTTGTCACTTGTCTAAGGTTTTTAATTAGGCTTTTTTATCGGATTCCCACAAACGGCGCTAATTGTTGTTGCCTGTTTACAATAATAAATTTTGATGACATAAGAATCTCAATCTTCATGCTAGCTTGTCTCCAAGAACCTGTAAGAAAGAAAATGATCAGAGGGGCGCAAGGGCTTTCTTTTGCGCACACACTCTGATGCTTAAGTTAGATAGGATTTTGGCAGAGTTTCAGTAAGCAAGTAGAGCTTAAACTGTAAAGATGATACCTGTGACCTATTATAAGAGCTATTTGACGCATAATTACTGTTAAGGCTCACAGCTTAAATGTTAACCTAGTGGATCTTTCACGGCCTTCCTGAGTTCTCTTTCTTTTTGGGCTCAAACTACTTTTAGGCTCAATATTCTTTAGTCTAACTTATATCAAAGCCCAATGACTTTTAGCATGACTCCCATCAACTTCAAAAATAAAATAAAATAAATTCATAAAATATTAAACCTTTTTGTATCATGCTATCATAATTAATATAAAATCTAAGATCACAAAAAAAATTTCAAAATATCAAATAAGCTTACGTGATTAAATAAAGATGAAAAACAATGTCAAAACTGCATATTTAATTTTTCAGTATAAATTTAGTTATTTCATTATTTACACTAAATGAATATACATTTCCCTTTCTACAAGTCATTTTTTTAATGTTTTTCTTTATGTAGATGCATGATTTCCAAAAAGTTGTTCCCTTTCATTTTTTTCATTACATTTTTCTTTCTTTTCAAAATCATTATAACTTTTTGAATTATTTCTGGAGTTAATTTCAACTAATGTCAAAAGAAATTCTAATATTAACTACAAATAATAATTTTATATTTACATTGTGAACCATTATTTTATGAATTTATATATGATGTACTGACAATGTATAACTTCTATACACTGTCAGTCAATCATATAATGATATCTCATTAATAAGCAAAGTCTAAAAGTGTATAGGCCTTTAAAAATAAATTTAAAAACTTTGTTAATATTTATTTTTAAGGACTTTTATATAAGGTGTCATCTCATAATTGACTAACAATGTATAAAAGTTATACATTGTCAATGTATTATATATTGTGATAACCGTAAATTTTTCATTTATTGGAGAAAATAAATATTGGAGAAAATAAATATTGGAAATAAATAAATAAATAAAATTATGAGAACGAGATATTGGTGAAAATCTCGAGAATTGAGGAAATGATAAATCGAGAAATACGAGTGAAGGAAAATAAAATTGGAATTATGAAAAATAATGGAAAGAGGAGATTTAATTTGGATAAATGGGAATCCAAATTAAATAAGAAAAGGAGAAATATATTTATATAATTATAAATTATATAACTGTATTTTTATATAAATACATATGTATTGCAATATTATGCAGTATATATTAATATACCGAGGTATATATAGATATATATACTATTGTACAAAATAAAATAATACATATGTATTCAAGTAAAGTATCTTATGTATATATAGATATATACATAAATGATAAATGTAAATACTAATTTACATTAAAGTTTGAAAATATATATTGTAAATACAATATATATTGTAGTATAACATATATATAAATATATATATATATGTAAAGGTTATTTAATTTTAAAGTATATAAATATACATATACATATATATATATATATATATCTATCTATATATTAGATAGATATTTTGATACATTATATATATATATATATATATATATATATATATATCTTTATATATATAATACAATACTATATATATAAATTAATATTATCATATGTAGAATATATATAGTATAAGTACAAAATATATATTATTATATTACGATATTAATATTATATAGATATATTATATATGTATATAATTAATTAATTAAATAAATAGAAAAAAAAAGAGAAACAGAAGGAAGAATCGGGAAATCCCGATTCTTCCGGAAATAGGGAACGACGGCAGCGGAGCTGCCACCGTCGGCTGAGAAAGGAAGAGAGGGGTAGAGGCAACGTTGCCGGCAAGGGAAGAAGCGAAGGAGTCAGCTGGCGGCGGAAGGAAACAGAAACGGAGAAGGCGGAAACCGAAGAGAAAGGAGAAGAAGAAAACGGCGGTGCCGGCCGGTTTTGGCACCCCCACCACCACCCGAACCTCGACAGAGGTGAGGGGAAGGAGAAAAGAGCCACCGGTGAGGCCACCAACGGCGGAGGAAGGCCGACGGAGGAGGAGAGATACCGAGCCAAAAACTGAGTAGATCCGCCATCGTGCCACCGATCCAGACTGAACGGAGGCCACCAGCAGCTTCGCCTTAATGCCGGCCAGCTGAGGGAAGGCCGAACCTCTGGAGAACCGGTCGACGGAGGAGAATCGGCCGTGGAGGAAGGGTGACTGGTCTGAGCCGGTCTGACTGGAGAAGAAAGAAAGAAAAAGAAAAAAAAGAAAAGAAAAAGAAAAAGAAAAGAGAAAAAAGAAAGAAAAGAGGAAAAAGAAGAAAAAGGAGGGAGAAAAGGAATTCCGGGAAATTGAAAAATTTTCGAGAATTCGAAAATTATGGGAAATCCAGGGAATTACGGGAATCGGTAAGAAATCCCAAAAAATATTAAATTATTTAAATAATTATGAAAAAATTCTAAATTTTAGAATTTAATTTCAAAAAACTCCCTCGATAACCGAGCCGATGAAATCGAGCGAGGTGAACATGAGCGCGACCTTCGAGAGGCAGTCGCCGACCCGGGAAAAGGTAAGGGAGACATGTGCAACTTGTAAGGATATCGGCACACATGTTTTAAATTATGCATTTAAATTTTATAAATGCAATTGATAGTGATTGATTGAGAATTGTGGTGATTTATCGATTTGGAATTGTGGTGATTTACCGGTTGAGATTTAAACTGTATTTTTTTTTGCAGGAGGCTAGCCAATCGGCAGCCGTTATACTGTCGAAAATTATTGGAAAAATTACCGAAAATCACAATAAATGATTTTTCATCATGAGAAATGATTTTTAACACGAAAATCGAGAAATCGATTAGTTTTCATAAAATATGAATATATTGATAATTAATTTTAAAATATTCATGTTTTGAAAATGGTGAAAAAGGAAATCACCTAAATTTATCTCGATAGGTGATACTTCACGTGAAACGAGGTGAAAAATGAAAAAGACCAAAGTGAATATTTTAATAATATTTCTTCAAATATTCACTTGATTTTATAAATAACCTTTATGAGATGAATTATGAAAATAAGTGTTTATAGAAAATTTCATAAGGGTAATTAAAGGTGGAAAACAGTGTTTTGAGACTAAAAGGTCTCCGCATGTGTTTACATAGAAAACATGGGACGGGAGTGTTGATTTGGAAAATAAATATTTTAATTATCCATAAATCATAAAAATAATTGATTTGAATCCCGATAATTTTGAAAATCATGTTTTCGATAGAAAGTATGGAAAAGCGTGCGTATATGTTTTACGGTGAAAAAGGACAGTTATGACCTTTTATATTTTACAGTGATTATTTTATAAACTATTTTCACTGTATGGAAAATGTGATTTATACTGTTCCATAATGTTTAGAACATTTTCGGGAATGATGACCCTAGTATAAATATTTTATAAATTGTTATTCATAAGATGAAAATATTTTCCTTATGAATATTTGTGGATTGATTGAACTTATATTCAGTAAAATTGATTTCATAAATGGGGTTTATATCACGTGTTTACTGTTTTGAGACTGTTAGGCCCCATATCATGCTCACGTGTCACGTGTTAGTGCTGATAGATACTGATCCTATTATCAGCGTCCTAGTGGACACCTGATCAGTGCACACTGAGGACCCCATAGACTATGGCCATAGATCTCATGTGTTTCCCCTATTTGGGATGATATTATTATAGCATGATATATTTAGGGTGTTGCCTAGTCTCCATGATACTGTACTGATGATTGTACTTTCACTGAACTTTTGCTGGTACTAAATTAACTACAGCTACTGAGCTTTTGATATATCACGTGTTAAACTAAATATTTTACGGTGTTTTACAAGTGTGGAAAAGAGTATTTGTGAAAGGAACATGAATTCCTTATTTATTTACTTAAGGGTTTTATCACGTGAATATTTAATGTTTTATTGGGATTTGAATATCAAAAGAAAACGATTACTCTCTACAGTTGCTTCTAGGTTCCGGGACAAGCCAGGTATTCTAAAATACCTGCCTTACTCCATTCGGATCCTTAGCCGACTGTAGTATCCTTCCTACATATGAGCCTAAAGCCCCTAGGAAGATCTAAAGAAAGTGAAAAACTATTTTCAGCATATAGGTAGTTGAATATCAAGTGTTGCATATGACTCTCTTACTGAGCCGTGGTTTGCTCACCCCTTAATATTAACATTTCAGATTTTCGAGGACTAAGAGATTTGACATTTGAGGATTTTGAGCTACGCATTTGGAGACACTGCAACAGCTTGATTTATAATATGAGGTATGATCATTTATTTTCTGTATTTAGACTTACTTTGAGTACTACTTTCTTGAGAATCAAAATAGGGGATGTAATTGATAACATACATTTTATATTTAATAGTTAAATGAATATGAAAAGTGAAGTATCACAGACAGCCCAACCGGATAAGTTGTATAGAAATACGTGAAAAATGTGGTCACAGGATGTGACAGATTTAATCGCGTTTTATTGTAAGGCCCAGGCTCGCAGTCCCGTGGGACCCTCAGTGGCACATTACTCAACCGTACTGTCTACTTTGTAAGGCGATGCCAGTTATTAGTCATGATTTGACATAGGCAAAGTAAGTCCTATGTTCGAGTCATGGCGGACGCGAAATAAATCCGTGCGTAAGGTGGACCTGTGTGGTCCCAGTGCAGTGGCATCGCCTTACAAAGCGGACAGTACGGTTGAGTAATGTGCCAGTAAGGGTCCCACGGGACTGCGAGCCTGGGCATTACATATATAAACTCTTATTTTATTCATTCACTTTTGTATTTTGTTAATACATCCGTATAACTTTCAATATTATAAAAAAAATCAGTATTTAAATGTTCTTTAACAATTTAGTTAGGGCAAAAATTTTTTAAAAATTGAGTTTGTTTCTAATAATTCTACTTTTTTTTGGAGTTTTTATCGGGGAAAAATACAATAATCACTAAGATTTGAGGTATATTACTAATAATAATATTTAATTTTCAAGATGGTAGTAGAGTTATCGTCTTGATTGTTAAAAAAAAATTGAAAAAAAAACCAGACAATCAAATTTTACTCTTAAATCATATTATTCAAAATAACTAATTTTATTTAGTTCAAAAAAAGCTTATTTTACACCACTAAAAAAAATAACTTACATAAAAGAATTAGAATTTGATACACCCACTATGTGAGTTTTTCTTTTTTTTCCTTTAAAAAGAAAAATTTTAAAAAGAGAAGTTAGATAGGTAATTTTTTTTAATGTAAAATGGGTAATTTTTGTAATTTTTCAATAAAAATGAAAAGACATAACTATCTTAATTTTATATAAACCCATAAATATTTTATAACTTTGTCGGTAAATTTCTCAATTGAGTTGATATAACTCGGCTGTTGACACTAAGTCAAATAAATAAATTTAATAATGTAGATACTAGTATTCTTTTGTTATTAAATTTTTTAGATAAACATCGTGACAAATGATTCAACAAAAAGATATTGTATTCTAAAATAAATTTCAACCAAGATATGATCTTGTTATTATTTTTTTCTTGCTCTTTAAACAATATTACATTTTACTACTTGCTATTTAGTTAGATGTCCATTGGGAATTTTTATTACAATTGAGAAAAAAAAAATCAGCGTTAGAGGTAGCACAATTTGGAGTGGTTGTAAACTTTAAAATGCTATAACATTATAAGTAGATGCATAAAATTACTATAGAGTTATTTATTTTCTTTAAAATTTTTTACCTTGCACAATTGCTGATATATACATAGATAGAAGGGGGTAAACAAATTAAGAAAAAGTAAAAAAATAGAACCGTAGAAGTAAGAAATTTTAAAGCAAAAAAAAAAACTAGTATTGTTGTATTATGTTTGATTTTTTTTTGTAACTACATGTATTTTGTCTAAGGTTTATCCTATTCAAGCTAAAAATAATAAATAGTAAACCTCTCTTAACAATTACAATTTTAAAATTCAAACTATATCCAAATATTCAAAGAAAAAAAATCCATTTTCACTGAGTTTAGCTTCACTACACTCTTCCTTCCACCAATAAAATAAAAATAATTAAAATCTGATTTATGGTTACATGCTCTTTTGGGGTGCGTGAGAGACCTGACAATCTTAGACACTACACGAATACACGACACGAATAAATGACACGAGGTGACACGAGATGACACGGGATTAAAATTAAGTAAAATTAATATATGAATATGGTAAAAGCTAAAAATAACATTTTAAGTTTTTCGTGTCGACACGAATTTTTGACACGAATACACGACACGAACACGATTTTACATGACACGAAAATGAATTTTTAACACGAATTACCAGGTGAGACCATTAATTTGAAAAGTTGTCCTCACCTTTTTATATAAAAAAAGTTCAATTTTGTTATCATTGCCAATTATCAAGTAGAATGTTGTAGCTTGTGATGATAGCATATCGACGTTGAGTTGAGAGAATGAAGTAACGTGACTTCTTCTTATACAATCGAGTGTTGGAGGGCGATGGCAGCTACAATTGCCGGTAACATTCCTCTTACCTTGAAATAGCATTCAATTGTCCCACACAAAATGAGTGTCAATAGTTTTTAATCAAATATAATTTTAATTTTAACTTTTTGTTTCTTTTAATATAAACATAAAAAATATTTTTTTAATTTATCTATCAATATTTTATTACAACAAAATTTCATAGCCCCAGTTTTGGGTTGCAACATGACACTTTAACAATTGAAATATAAATATATCTTTAATCTTTTACCTAAAATTGATATAAGCCATCAACATTTTATTATATATAATTCAATTTATAAATTTTTATTTTATCGTAAATAATTTTTTAATATTTTAAAATTATATAGTTAAATCTAAATTAAATCATATTATTTGTCGTTTGAACATCTTTAGATAGTTTTATGGATTGCTACCCTATCATATTACATGACATGGGCAATACAAAATGACCATAGTATCATTTAAAATATTTAAACTTAATTATATGATTTTAAAAAATTAAAAATTTATTTACATTAAAATAAAAATTTATAAACTAATTTTTATATAATAAAATATTAAAAATTTATACTCATTTTGTGCAAAAATATTCAGAATAAATTTCAATGTTAACCCCTTGACAATTTGCACCGCCATTGCACCTAAAGGATAAGGAGTGTGGGCCGTGGGTGAGAGCCTGCGAGGGTGAACCATAGGACTAGTACCCTTACCAAGAGTTTGTCAGCGCAGCCGACGTAGGTAGGGAAAAGATGTTTTTGCAACCTATTTTCCAAAAAAAACTTTACCTTTATATAAAGACAAAAATATCCTTATATATATAATAATTTCATTAAAATGATCACTCATCTTTTTAGACCGGACCCTTTGTATTTATTTTTTAATCAAATTAAAAATTATCCAATCTATTTTTTATTGAGATTCTTAATTTTTTAAAAATATCACGTACTTTATTCAAATTCAAATATATTTAAAAGAATAATTTATGATATGATAACGAATGAATTAACGATGAATACAATCAACCTTTATATTAACATAATTATACTGTCTAATTAAATGCAACATGATTTAATAAAATATAAGATAATCACAAATTTTTTTAATAAATATCATTATAACAAATATCTGCTTTTTTTTTGTTACAATAATATCTCCAAATACATTTTAATATTTTTCAAAAATAAAGCATGCTTATATATATATATATATATAAATAGATTATTATTTCATCTATCATAGATAAAATTAAAAAACTACACAAACAGATTTATTTACATGATATATGTCTTTATAATAACTTTAACTCATTAATTTTTTGTTTTAAAAAATATATGACATATAAAAGAATTTACTTATGAAATTTTTTAATTTCATTGACGATAAATAAAATAATAATAAATGAGTTGAAAAAACCAAAAAGTAAAACAAATGATATTACGTGGAGACTTCTGTAATTTCGCAACGTCAATCATATGCCACCAACCGACCACCGGCAAAATAGAAGTAAACAATTACAAGCAAAGAACAAAGACTGAATGTAACCAAAAAAAAAAAAAAAAAGAACAAAAACTGAAAATCTAAAAGAAATTTTCCTTTAACAAAACAGAGTTTCCAACGTTGCATGCATTACTCACTTTCATCAAAATCATTTCTGCTCTTCTCCTTCCCAGGTAAAACTTGGAATTATAAAAGATCTCTCTCTTTATTGTTCTTCGCCAGTTAAACCAAATCCTTATCTGGGTTTTCTGGATTTATTTGTGACTCAGCGTTCAATCATTCATGTCGGTTATTAAACTAGGTAGATTTTCCTCTTTTACATATCAAAATTTCATTTAGATTTATTTTCTGGGAAATGATTGATTAAATGGGTTCTCTTTATTTTTTCTGAATCACTGCCTTGTTTATCAGATCATGTGTTTTTTCTCTTCTGTTTTTGTTTGATTGTTTACATTTGACCTTTGAGCGACAAGAAAGAAACAAAAGAAGAGGCAGTTGTTTGCATTGCATGATATGATGTGTTCTTTATGAGTTTGAATTAAAAATATTTGCCTTTGTGGTTGTTAAGATTAAGAACATTTTATTTAGGTTAGGCTCATGTCATTTCTAGGTAGGTTGTCCTTTTAAATTTAGTCAGTTTTTATTGTACATAAAATTTGAATCCAAGTCTCTTAGGCTTTTATATGTATTCAATTACATTTGTAGATTTCGTTTAATAAAGGTCGCTCCGTTGTTTGTTGTCTGCTAATCCTTGCGCTGAACAATTTTTGTTTGTATGCAAGAATTTGGGGAGATATATGTAATGCAAAATTTGTGAAATTTCTATGGTATGATAACAGTGTAGATATTGCTATTTTCCTGTTATTAGAACTAAATTTTGATTTTTTTTTCTTTCCTGCATGAATTTAAGGCTGCTGCCAATGAACCTCCCTTGAGGTAAATGATATCTGATTTACAATGGATGAGTTACCAGACGAGTTAGTTTGGGAAATTTTAGGCAGAGTTAGGAAAACAGTGGACAGGAACTCTGTTTCATTAGCCTGTAAACGCCTTTATGAACTGGATAACGAACAAAGAAATTCTCTTCGAGTTGGTTGTGGATTAGATCCTGCAAATGAAGCTTTGGCTTCCCTCTGCAATAGGTTTCCCAACCTAACAAAAGTAGAAATCACTTACTCTGGTTGGATGTCCAAACTGGGCAAACAAATGGATGACCAAGGGCTCTCGATTCTTTCTGGCAACTGCCCTTCACTAAATGATCTCACTCTAAGCTATTGCACATTCATCACTGATATGGGCCTTCGTTGCTTAGGTTCTTGCTCCAAGCTTTCAGCCTTGAAGCTGAACTTTACCCCAAGAATTACTGGGTGTGGCATACTATCCCTTGTTGTAAGCTGCAGAAACCTCACCATTCTCCATCTTATCCGCTGCCTGAATGTTAACAGCGTTGAGTGGTTAGAATATCTTGGCAAGCTTGAAACACTGGAAGATCTATCTATTAAAAATTGTAGAGCAATTGGGGAGGGTGATTTAATAAAGCTAGGACCAAGTTGGCATAAGCTAAAACGGTTGCAATTTGAGGTGGATGCTAATTACCGATATATGAAAGTTTATGACCGGTTGGCTGTAGACCGATGGCAAAGGCAGTGTATCCCATGTGAAAATATGCAGGAGCTTAGCTTGGTAAATTGCATTATCAGCCCTGGGAGAGGGCTGGCTTGTGTATTAGGCAAGTGCCAGAACTTGGAGAAGATTCACCTGGATATGTGCGTTGGAGTGAGAGACTCTGACATTATAAAGTTAGCACATAAATCTAGTAATCTTCGATCTATATCCCTCCGAGTTCCTTCTGATTTTTCACTGCCTTTATTGATGAACGACACGTTGAGATTAACTGATGAGAGTCTGAAAGCAATTGCTCAAAACTGTTCGATGCTTGAAACACTGAGGATATCATTCTCTGATGGAGAGTTTCCTTCATTTTCATCATTTACTTTAAATGGAATTCTTACTGTGATCCAAAATTGCCCAGTTCGGGAACTTGCTCTTGACCATGTCTATTCCTTTAATGATTTTGGGATGGAAGTTCTGTGCTCAGCTCAGCATCTAGAAACCTTGGAGCTTGTGAGATGCCAAGAAATAACTGATGAGGGGCTGCAGCTTGTAAGCCAGTTTCCCCGTCTCCGTGTTTTGCGGCTGAGCAAATGTTTGGGGATTACAGATGATGGATTCAAAACTCTTGTTGGTTCATTCAAACTGGACTTATTGGCAATTGAGGATTGTCCTCAAATCTCTGAAAGAGCTATCCATGGAGCTGCTAGGTCTATATCATTTCGGCAAGACTTGTCATGGATGTATTGAACTTTTTACAGGCTTGAGTAATATAATTTTTTGGTTTCTTTTGTTTTTGCAGTCTGGTATCCTTTCCAATTTCAACCATCATTTCTGGATATTGTTTCATATGATTTTTGTATAATCTTTGCATATAACTTCTGAAAATAACAGTATGATTTGTATATACAGCTATAGTTGTGTTAATCATTGTTGAAAATGCGACCCTTTTGTGAACATTATGTGAAGTATTATTGTGAATCTTTATTTACAAGTAATAGGAGCTATTAAAGTAGCCAAAAGTCATGAACTCGATGAAGCAACTGCATGAATATAGCAGTATTTTCAGGGGATAATTATTCCATGCACTGTCAGTGGAGTTTTTTTACTTCATAAGCGATGTTAGAATCATGACACGTCTTATTTTAATTTTTTTAATATTTTTAAAGGACATGTGTCATGATCCTAACATCGCTTGTGGAGTAAAAAAACTCCACTGACAGTGTATGGAATAATTATCCATTTTCAGGTGCCTGATACATGACATCTGAAATGAGCAACAAGTAATTGAGTGCCTCTGGTTGATGATATTCCTGCTTTGAATACTACTTGGAAATCACCTGTGAGAATCAGTAATCTTATATCCATGTAGCAGCTTGAGCTTAAGCTAAGAGAGTTTGACAATGGCTGCTTGCTGTTGGTTGATCAATTTGTTACTAAGTAGTAAATATTGTCTTAATTTTATTTGATTCTGAATCCCACAATGCACGGAACAGAAGAGGACAACAGCATTTTGTTCACTTGTAGCTGTTACTTGCACCACGGAACTACACCCTATTTTCACTGGATGATGTCTGAAAAGATCCAGTATACTGCTGACAGTAAGTAGGATGTTGGAGCATTGTGGCATTATACAGGTATGTTTCCAAATGAGAGGACTTTGGCATAGCACTATTTCTGCTCTTGTAGGTTTTCATATTATTAGCTTAAGACCAGGTTACCCATGTCAGCAGATGATATACTTTCTTTATCTCAAAGAATTCATTGCTGTTTATCCCAGAGACAGAATGCGAATCTTGACGTCTGAATCTCTGATATTATATATGGTTTTTCTATATTTGTTGAAATAGGAAAGAATCATAGAAACACATGATGACATGAAGTATCAAATGTAAAGCAAGAATGTCATTTCAGGTTTTACAGTGGAACTACTGTCATTTTTTATATGATTCAAGATTGACTACTCTAGAGCTTATGATCTTTCTAAAAAAATCTTATAATTAAAGCAACATAATTTCATTCATTGATAATTGCCATTCTGCTCAGATATGAATGAGTGAAGGAGAAAAATTCATGCTGACGACTTACTAAGTTCATATAGCCTATTCCAGTATTGAGATAAAAGCTCTGATGATGATGATAAATTGTCATTTCGCTCAGATTTCACACTCATGTTGATTTTTTAAAATCATTTAACCTGGATTCGAATGAATGAATTATTTAAATCAAGTCAGATTTATCAATTTTAATTTAAGTTATTCAAATTTATATTTCTATTCATTTATGTTGTACTTTCAATTTTGATTTTTGATATAATAAAAGACATTTCTTAAGAAATAATTCATATAAAAAGTTAAAAGTTTTAGCAATTTGTTTTCATTAAAAAATTAATTAATGATTATTGGTTGATTATATTTTACTTTTATTTTTATTTTTATTTCATTGATTACTGTTAGTGCTTTATATGAATTACTCTTATTACTTACAAAGTCAATCATATCTAATATCCACTAATGGTTTTATTGTTAATTAATTTTCTAATTTATAGATTTCTTTTGCTTTTACAGTCATTTTTTCAACCTATTTTACTTGCTTTTTATTAGTATTTAGAAGAAAGAATAATTGTTTGTTCACGTATGTGTGCAATCCTAGAGGGAGTGAATTGATCGACTCTTGATTTTTTCAATTTGGTTTACTATTTTGTTTGGAAATTTACAATTCAATTAAAATGGAATAATTTAAGGATAATTATCCAATACACTCTTAGTGGAGTTTTTTGACTCCATAAGCGGGATTAAGATGATGATACATGTCCTCTAAAAATATTTTAAAAAATAAAATATAAATAAATTAGGATATATATTATCATTTTAATTCCGCTTGTAGAGTAAAAAAATTCTACTGATGGTGTATTATATATTACAATTCTACTGATGGTGTATTATATATTAATCCATAATTTAAAGCCTCATTGAATTCTTAAACGTAGAGATTAGAGAAAAACTTAACAATGATATTTAGAGATTCGGTTAACATTTTCTCCCTTAGCTTTAAATCTAAAATGTTCCCAATCTACTAAAATCGAATTACATTTTCAAGGTTAAGGTATAACCTTTGCAATTCCAATTTTTTTTTAATCAAATTCTTCAGTCATTTTATTTATTCAACAATCCCTATCTTTTTAAAAAAAGGCTCAAGATAGAAATCTCTATTACCTTTTTTAAGGTTAAGGGATAACCTCAAACTTTCTATCTTTTTCTAAGGCTAACGACTTATACAACATGAGTTTTTACAAAAACTCACAAAGACATTCAAGAGGATACCTCGCTTCTCGATAATTACAAGTTTTAATTTTGTTTTTGCAAACTCTACGAGCTTTTCTAAGGTTGGTGTTCGCCTAATAAGCTCTAGAATTACAAAGAATGAAAAACGAACACAACATCGACAAAATAGAAGAAATTAATTTTAAATTCCTGAGCACTTTCGAATTTGGTGAAAGACCTATTCAATGCTTCTAGGTAGGTGTAAATAAGTAAGTTACTTGAGAGCTATTCGAGCTCAACTTGATGGTTACTCAAATTTGACTAGTTTATTTTTAAGTCGAGCTTGAGATTAAGTTACTTGAGTAATGAGTCGAGTTTGAATTTGAGTTTCTAATACCTGGCTTGAGAAGCTTGCGAGCCTAATCGATTTTTTTAAATATATATTTTTAATATTCTATTATTAATTTACCATTTTACTTGAAAATTGATAAATTGAGCCCATTAAGTTGAGTTCAAGCCATCAAATCGAGTTTGAGCTGCTTAAGTATATTGTAAAATCGAGTTCGAGCTTCAAAAACCAAGGTTAATCGAGCTTGAGTTGAGTTTCAAGTCTTAAGTTTTTGAGTCAAGCTGAGCTCAAGCTTGATACTGAATCGTTTCAACTTGACTTGATTACACCTGTACCTTGGGGATGAAATCTCATACCTCTCTTGCTTGTATGATGTGTTGGAAGGCCTCTTATATATGTTAATATGAGTTTGGAATCATTGGAGATGTTTGGAGAAGAAAAAAGCTATTGATGACACAAAAATTTGACCATTGCCTGTTGCTAGGCACGAGGGTATCAATACTTTACCTTGGGGTATCCACCATTGTGAAGAAAAGATTGCAATTTAAAACATGAGTGTTGATACCAAAATAGAGTATTTGTTGGTGTTTGAGGGTAAAGGGTATAAATATCATGCATTTAGTCCGCTAGAATGTAAACTTAGGGTATTGATACCTTTGCCATAATTCATGCAATTTTGTTGATTTTAAGCAAGTAATCATTTCACAAAGGCAAGTTGTGATAATTGTAAATTTTTCATTTATTAGAAATTAGGAATATTGGAAATTAGTGAAATAAATAAATGAATTAATTATGAGATCAGAATATTGTGAAAATTTCGAAAATGGAGGAAGTGACGGAATTGGGAAATTCGAGTTAAAGAAATTAAGTTGGAAATAAAACAAGGAATAGAGAAAATTTAATTTGGATAAATAGAAATCCAAATTAAATAAGAAAATGAGGAAGAAAAAAAAAATATATATATATATATATATATTGTAAATACAATATATATAGTATTATTTCATTTATGTCAAAATATATAAATGTAATTTAAGTTAAAAGTATGTAGATATATATTAAATATATATATGTGTTGATATATAATATATATATCTATAAAATATTATATAGTATGTACTATATAATATAATATTAATATTATATTTATAAAGTAAATTATAAATATAATATATAACAAAAATATAATAAACATAAAAAAAATAAAAAGGAAAAGAAGAGAAGAATCGGGAAAATCCCGATTCTTCCCCGATGAAGGCCGACCACCATCGGCGGCCTAGAGAGGGAGAGAGGAGAAGAGAGAGCTGTCGCCAACAAAGGAAGAGGAGAAGGAATCGACCGGCGGCAGAAGGAAAGAAAATAGAAACGAAAATGAAGGAAAAACCGACGGAAGCCAAGAAGGGAAAAGAGAAGAGGAAACGGCGGTGCCGGTCGGTCTTGGCACTGCCACCGCCACTCGAACCTCGACAGAGGTGAGAGGAAGGAAAAGGAGGCAATCGGTGAGGCCAACGACGACGGAGGAAGGTAGAACTAGGAGGAGAGAAACTGAGCTAAAAATCGAGTAGATCCGTCACCGTGCCACCAAACCAGGCCGAAGAGAGACCACCGGCAGCTTCGCCGTGCCATCGGCCAGCTGAGGAGCCACCGAACCACCGGAGAACCGGACGCCGGAGGAGAACCGACGAGGAGGGGAAATGGCCGGTCTGGCCAGGAAAAGGGGAAAAAGAAAAGGAAAAAGAAAAAGAAAAGGAAAAAGAGAAACATAAAAAGGAAAAAAAAAGGAAAAAGAAAAGAAAAGAAAAGAAAAGAAGAAAAGGAAGAAAAAGGAGAGAGAAAAAGGAAATTTTCGAACTTCGAAAATTTCGAGAATTTCGGGAAATCCCAGAAAACTCGAAAACTCGGGAATTACGAGAATCGGTAAGAAATCTCGGAAAGTGTTGAAAATATTTAAATAATTTATTTATTTAAATAAATTGAGAAAAATTCTAAAATTTAGAATTTGGTTTCCAGAATCGTTCTCGGTGAATGAGACGATGAAACCGGAAGAGGTGAACACGAGCGCGACCTCTGAGAGGCAGTCGTCGACCCGAGACAGTTAAGGGAGACATGTGCAGCCTGTAAGGATATTTGGCACATATGTTTTAAATTATGCATTTAATTTTTATAAATGCTATTAATAATGATTGGTTGGAAAAATTGTGGTGATTTACTGGTTGAGATTTAAACTATATTTTCTGCGCAAGAGGCTAGCCAATCAGTAGCCGTTATACTGCCGAAAATTATTGGAAAAATTATCGAAAATCATAACAAATGATTTTTCATTACGAGAAACGATTTCCAACCACGAAAATCGAGAAATCGATTAGTTTTCATAAAACATGAATATACTGATAATTAATTTTAAAATATTCATGTTTTGAAAATGGTGAAAAAGGAAATCACCTAAATTTATCCCTATAGGTGATATTTCACGTGAAACGAGGTGAAAAATGAAAAGGACCAAAATGAATATTTTAATATATTTCTCCAAATATTCACTTGATTTTATAAATAACCTTTATGGGTTCAATTGTGAAAATAAGTGTTTATAGAAAATTCCATAAAAGTAATTAAAGGTGAAAAATAGTGTTTTGAGACTAAAAGGTCTCCGTATGTGTTTACAGAGAAAACATGGGATGGAAGTGTTGATTTGGAAAATAAATATTTTAATTTTCCATAAATCATAAAAATAATTTATTTGAATCCTGATAACTTTGAAAATCATGTTTTCGATAGAAAGCACGGAAAAACGTGCGTGTATGTTTTACGGTGAAAAAGGACATTTATAACCTTTTATATTTTACAGTGATTATTTTATAAACTGTTTTCACCGTATGAAAAATGTGATTTATACTGTTCTATAATGTTTAGAACATTTTCGGGAATGATGACCCCAGTATGAATATTTTATAAATTGTTATTCATAAGATGAAAATATTTTCCTTATGAATATTTATGGATTGATTGAACTTATATTCAATGAAATTGATTTCATAAATGAGGTTTATATCACGTGTTTACTATTTTGAGACTGTTAGGCCTTATATCATGCTCACGTGTCACGTGTTAGTGTTGATAGATACTGATCCTATTATTAGCGTCCCAGTGGACACCTGATCAGTGCACATTGAGGACCCCATAGACTATGGCCATAGATCTCATGTGTTTCTCCTATTAGAGATGATATTATTATAGCATGATATATTTAGGGTGTTGCCTGGTCTCCATGATACTGAACTGAAAGCTACCGTGTACTATTTACTGAATTGGTAGCTACTGTTTACTGTTTATTGATTGAACCGTATCAAGATACTATTTTATTGATTTGCAAGATACTATTTTACCGAGTGGTACTGTATTGAATATTACTGTTTTACTGAACTGTAAGATACGGTTATTGAACTAAAGAGAAATTAATGTTTATTCAAAAAGAATAACATCGAAAATTATTTCTAAGATAGAAATAATTACAGAATGGTTTATCCTAAACCACTGTTTTACTACTGAACTGTTACGTGTTTTAAAACATACTGAAGTAAAGAGAAATAAATGGTTTACTTTATGGAAAACGAATATTAAATCGTTTTGAGAACAATTTATATAGTACTCTCTGTAGACACCATTTTTGTCCGGTTCTTTTAGTTTTTTTATATTTGATTTTTAATTTTTAATTTTTATTTTTTTAGATTTAGAAATAAATTTTGGATTTTGATTTTGATTTTTATAGAATAAAATAAAGAAAATAAAAAAAAGAAAGGAAATCAGAATTAATTTTGATAGGAAAGTAAAATTAAATGAGACTATTAAAGATTGAAAATCAAAATTTTGTGAAAAGGAAAGTCAAAATTAATATCGGATTCAAGTCCGATTCTTGAAATATAAAATTTCCTAAAAAAGTTGATTCTTGATTTCCAAATTATTACCAAAAATAAAAAATATAAAAAATATAAAAGAAATATAAAAAGAAAAAAAAAGAAAAACCTAGGTCTATAAAAGGAGAAAACCCTAGAGGGGAGAAAAGGGAGGAGAAGAGGAGAAACCCTAGAAGAAACTTAGAAAAAAAAAAGAAGAAACCTTAGAAAAACCGGGAGGGGGGAGAACAGAGAAGCATAGACGGACGGATCAAGAAGAAAAAGAAGATTTGAAGTTCTTCTTTCACGTGAAAAATCCACCTCCATCTTGAAACTAACCTTGCCGCACCACTATAATCGCTATAGTCATCGCACCACTGCTGGTTCAATGCTGCTGCTCATTACATCGTGTACGGCCTTCAAGCACAGCTAGTACCACTCCTCCCTGCATCTATAAAGACGGCCTGCACCGCTGCTGCACCGCGCGTGCCTGCACTGCTTGGAGTGGATCGCCTCTGTTCGGTCCCTGCACCAGCATCATCTTTATCACCGACCTCAGCGCTGCTCTGCCATTGTCGCTGCTGCTATACCGTCGCACGCCCCTGCCTTGCACCATCATCCTCAAGTTGCTGCAGCTTTTTCCCACACGTTTCCTGCTCCCAAAAAGTTTGGAAATCCACGTTTGCTGTATCCTTTTCTTGCACCGCCCAGCACAGTTCCCATCGTTGTTGCCACAGACCTCACTTCTCTGCATCATCTCGCTACGCTCCTTTGCTGCTGTGAAGACTTTTGAAGGCTGCCATTTACGTGAAAGGAGAAGAAGTGAGGCTGGTTTGAAAAGAAAGAAAAGGAACAAAGCTGCAACGTCTCATGTAAAAAAAAAAAAAGAAGAAAGAAGGTATGTCTTATGCCTTAAAGTGGAATTTTTTTCACTGTACACCACAGCCATTTCTTTTGTATTGTTTATTCATTTTTTTATTGATTTGGCTTTATGGTCATATGTTTGGTTCATATTAGTCATATTAATTTGTTAAAATAATTTTATTAATAGGGATTGATTTCTAAATAAATTTTTGTTGATGTATTATTTACATGTTTGTTTATTTTAGAATTAGGATTAAATAGGAATATGAAAATAGGACTTGCTTTAAGTTTTAAATTATTATTTAAATAAAACTATAAATGATAAAAAAATTAATAGTAAAAAGTTAGGATAAAATAATAATAAAAGAAAAGAAAAACATTAATTAATTATCAAAAAATAATAAATATGAATTATACCGATGATGACATTTTGAGAAAGTCAATTGAGATATCTTAAAAATGTCTAGGTGAGGAAATTCTTTCTTAAGTTGAGCCAAATTGATGGGATACTTTTGAGAGAATTTTCAATAAAATATGATTCATATTTATTTTAAAATTAAATAGATATAAAATAAATGGAAGGAATAAAAAATTAATTAGTAAAAACTGAAATAAAATGAACATAGACAAGAATAATAAATAAGTAAGAAATAGCAATTAGGTTGAGAATTGGAATGAATGTGAATTATCCCGATGATGAAATTTCGAGAAAGTCAATTGAGACTCCTTGAAATTTCTAGGTGAGAGGATCCTCCCTTAAGTTGAGCCAAATTGATGGGATACTTTTGGGAGAATTTTCAATAAAACATAATTCATATTTATTTTAAGATTAAATAAATATAAATAAACAAAATGAATAAAATATAAGTTGAGCTTAAATAAATATAAATACCAATTAAATAAATAAACGAATGCATAAGTAAATAAATAGAGGTGATACGAAGACAAGAGTACAATAAAAATAAAATAAGAAATAAGTATGAATCATGTTGATGATGAAATTCCAAGAAAGTCAATTGAGACTCCTTGGAAATTTCTAGGTGAAAAGATTTCTTTTAAGCCGAGCCAAATTGATGGGACGCTTTTAAGAAAATCTTCAATAAACCATGATTCATATTTATTCTCTAAATAAATAAACAAATAGAATATATAGATAAATATAATACGAAATAAGATTAAAAAAATATAGAGATTAATATGGAGTCGAAATTAGAGCCAAAGTTATAAAGAATAAGATTTTTATAAATTATTTAATTGATCCGACGATGGAATTCAAGAAAGTCAATTGAGACTCCTTGAACATCTTGAGGTGAGGGGAATTTCTAAGATTGGAGCCAAATTGATGGAAAAATCTTAGAAATATTCCCAATATATATAAGCATATCAAAATTAATATAAACACAAGGCAAATTGTATAGATAACCTAAAACTAGTTGGTACCATTTTAGGATGGGCGTTGTAGGAGTGCTAATCCTTCCCTTCACGTAACCGTACTCCCGAACCCTAGTATCTTTGAACGTAGACCAAGCCTTATCCTTAGTTTGAATAGGTGACCAATCACACCTAGGTAGAATGGTTGGTGGCGACTCCCATAGTTTTGTGTCTAGCTATTAGGTTTTCTCAAAACTTAATACGTTATGACACTCTCTACAGTTGCTTCTAGGTTTCGGGACAAGACAGGTATTCTAAAATACCTGCCTTACTCCATCCGAATCCCTAGCCGACTGTAGTATCCTTCCTACATGTGAGCCTAGAGCCTTTAGGAAGATTTAAAGAAAGTGAAAAATTATTTTCAGCATATAGGTAGCTGAATATCAAGTGTTGCATACAACTCTCTTATTGAGCCGTGGTTTGCTTACTCCCTAATTTTAACATTTCAGATTTTCGGTGACTGTGAGATCTGCTATTTGAGGAATTTCGAGCTGTGCATTTGGAGACATTACGACAGCTTGATTTATAATGTTAGGTATGATCATTTATTTTCTGTATTTAGACTTACTTTCAGTACTACTTTCTTAAGAATTAAGATAGGGGATGTAATTGATCTTACGAATTTTATATTTAATAGTTAAATGAATATGAAAAGTAAAGTATCACAGACAGCCCAATCGGATGAGTTGTATAGAAATACGTGAAAAATGTAATCACGAGATGTGACAGATTTAATGGTATCAGAGCAGGGTTGGCCTGATGTTTGTCGATACTTTTGGAAAGAAAATGTGTTGAAAAGGTTAACATCTCCTGTAGTACTGTGTAGTCTAAATACATAAAGAAAATAAATGATTGCAAATTGAGTAAAATGATTTTAAGGGAGTGAGAAAGTGTAAATTGAGAATATTAAAGAGAAATAATAGGCTCAGAAATTACCGAAAAATTGGTGATTCTTATAATCTAAATGAAGGCCTGTTCGGTAAAGATCAATAAAGGACTCGGTGAGGGCCCCACCAGTACTTTTCGGTCTGGATCAAATTAAGACCTGAAAATGATGATATAAAAGAGGGGAATGAAATATCATCATTAAATAGACTTTAAGATCATCGATTGAGGCTAATTTGAAGAGAGAAAATTTTTAGCCAAAAATGACCAAAATACCCCTACTTCCAAAATTTTACCGAGAGTCATAATAGACCAACAGAAGTTGAAATTGTTTGATTTGACAGAGAAATTGATGATGTAAAGCTACATTACATGAAAAAATAATCCAATTATGGATTTTAGTGGAATTCTCTGTCGAAATCGAATAAGATCTCAAATTACTGATATTAGTACGAGAAGAGGTACTATTAGCACATAGATATTAAGATCGCTGGTTTAAATGTATACTGAGGAGAAAGAAATAAATGTCGAAATGACGAAAATGCCCCTATGTTGGGCGAAGTTCTGAACAGTGATAAAACCAAGTTGATCTTGAATCCATTGATGGTAATGGAGTTATTAATGGCATAGAGGATGTCATATGAATATCACGATCCCTAGTAGTGATTCCACTTACACTTAGATTACGGACGCGAATGGTGAGTGACCTAGTGAACGGGCTAGGCCTCATGACAAAACCTCGAGGGGGCCAGTGGGCTCGCCAAAGAGGACAGTACACGTGTAAAGGCAGACGACGGATGGGCCGGGGTCTTGTATGATGCGATCCAATGAGTGTATAGTGGAATGTCATAACATGATTGGCCTAGTTATTGACTGTAAGGGCCGAAATTAAGAGTGTATTGAACGGGATCGTTGAATATTATGAAAAGTGAAATACTTACAGGAAATGAATGAAAAGATGAATGGTATAAACACTGAAATCCATACCAATATGATTACTTATGGTCTTATACATTTTAATATTTTGAGGTATTAATCAAACAAATATATATAGAACCGGAATAATTCGAAATGTGTTACAGAATGAGGTACTGGGTGGAGTACTGTACATTAGGGAATATTCAAAAGAACAGTGAATTGATTGAAAGCAGAAGATGATAGCTAACCTGAGTTCTTCAGGACCCTTGAGACAAAACCGTGATGGGCGAACTATGTGTTCGCTAACTCGCTTGTAAGGGTAAACCTGGGGCAAAAGAATCGCCTAGGGGATGCTCGCCGACGGTCGATTCGAACGGGCAGGACTTTTACAAGGATCTCAGTGATAACACAAGTGTAAGGAACTAGGTACGTAAGGGTGCCAAGGTTCGAACCTCGTGGATAATACGCTCAAGGGAAGTAACCTGAATTCATAAAATGAAATTAATGTTAAGTGAATAACTGTAATGAATCGGTTAGCTGTAACATGTGTTGATCACTGTTATACTCGATACAGCATTTATAATCACTTTGAATAATATGCTGTGAATTATGAGTAACAATGAAATCAAGGTAGAGTATGTATTGAAATGACTCGAATAGAAAATGTCTCTACCTTGAGGATATATAGTGAAAATGATAGGACATGAGATGAAATGTCCGAAATAATAAGAGATGTGTGACTAAAGAAAATATCGAATATAATCACCGATAAATTTTTCAGAGTTATATAGATTGGAGAAATCGAGATAACCTTGACTCGATTGATTATAAGCTTATATCGGAGAATACAAAAGAGTCCGAAAGCTTTACAACAACTCTGGAAAATGAGTGAATAATGAAATTCACGTGTAAAAATGTGATTGATGAAAATAAAGATAACGTAATTTGAGGTTAATGAAGTTATCTGTATAAGTGTGAATGAAAGAAGCGCAGATGACCTTGATATGTAGATGAATTAAAGTGATATAGTAAACTATTACTAAATAGTAAAGTTCTTGTGAGGAACAAGTATTCATCTACATGAAAATAGATGCTTTATTGATCTAATCAAAGAGATATAAGGAGTTCATAAGACTAACCTCGGTATAAAGTGTCATTAGAGAAAAGTTGGAGACTAAGGTCCATGAAATAATGATTAGAACTCGATAAATACTTACGAGTTCCTATGGAGATATATAAGCCTAATGAATGAGGCACCCATACAAGAATAAAGTGATAAGGTATCTAAATAGTTAAAGATACAAATGGAATATGAGCAACATTGTGGTATAATCCCCCAAAGTCTCAAAGACTGTGGACTTGTGTAAGATTGCCAACTAAGAGATTTGGCTAGACAGTATCTCCTTCTGAGATAGGTGATCTCGAGATGACAGGATGACAGTGAACCTGTCTATGATATAGAGATAATGATTGAGATACGAAAGTAAGGAGTCTAGCTAGATACTACTCCTAGTCTATAAAAGAGTAAGGGGCTAGCTGCTTTATAGATAGGATAAAATTAGAGCAATTAAGTCGGTAAATGGATAAATATGAAGAGAAGATGGTATGCAGAATGTTAAAAGATGGATCAATAAACATGCATTAACAATAGTGAACATTCAAGAACGTGCATATTTCTCTCTTAATGATTTTTCAAAATATATAGTAATTTTTCCACAATAAAAATTACTAATCATGTATTTTTCAAAATATTTTTTTCTCTCAAAAACCAATTATATTAAGTTAAAGTAAATTTTTTCTATTAAATCAATTGGACTTGTATTTTTTAATTTTAGCACATAAGATAACCATCAAAGGTAACTCTTGGTTTGAGAAATACTTGATTTTCAAAAGCAAATTAAACTTTGTAAAATCTCATTTAAGCTTTCTTAAGTTGTTTCAACCCGAAGGCCGTGATATGTACTTAAAACTTATACTTATTCCACTTTACAAATTTACGAGCTAATTTTTTCTTTTCAAATTATGGTTTGTATTCGGTGCCATTGTAGTCACTAAATGATTTTTACTTATCCTTTTCATTTTAATGCAACTTTACTAACTTATTCTTTGATCCAAAGGTGAGTTAAATAATTCTCTAGGGCATGTAATGGTCATTTTTAGTTCATAACATAATCCTGCCTAGAAAACAGATTGAAAATATCCTCCTTATAATTAAAGATTTTCTCCAAATAAATTAGCTGCAAGTCATTTTTATTTATCATAGCTCAATCATATTAACTATTTCCATAGTCCACAGCTTACAATTCAAATCATCAATTATATCCATAACACTCACATCGTAATAGTAATTGTTAAATAGATATCATATCAGCAATCTTAATATCCATGACTAATCATCAAATAAATATTTTGTTAGACAATCCTACTATCCACAACTAATTATCAAATACATATTGTAGCAAGGATCGCACCTGATAATCATATTGACGTATATAATAATCTAAGACAACCCTAAGTTACATCCCATGGTACTTCCACCAACTATATTGTGTAATAAAAATGATATACATGTAATGAATTGATATCAAGCTGTGTATACCGTGAAAGTCACAAAAACAAGGCTCGGAGGATAGGGGCAGGTGCCAAAGCTAGGCATGGTCCTCATTGGCCCATACAGAAACTCAAAAGATGAAGATTAGCTTAGATAGTCTGCAAGGATTGAAAGAGTGGGGTGAGCAAACATGGCTCAGTAGGTAGTTTAAGGAAATGAATGCTAGGTTCATGTTGATCTACATGCACGTGTATGTGCAAGATATCATGTCTTAATGTAGAATCTGTCTATACTAACTCACACTTTAAGGTCAAAGCTGTATGGGTTATTGGTTAGAAGGATAACTTAGGTAACTCATTTCTCGAAGCCTTAATGTGTTGACTAACAATCCAAATCACTTATCACGTATCAAAGATGCAACTAAACGCCTGGCAAAGCAATAGCTCTATATGCTTACTCAAATTAGGTTTCTTATACGCTTAGTTCAAAACAAATTTCTTATACACTTAGTTCAAAATAGATTTCTTATACACTTCGTTCTAAAACAGATTTCTTATACACTTAGTTTCAAAAAAGATTTCTCATGCATTTAGTCAATTTCGCATACACAATTTTGAAACGAATCTCTTATACACTTAATTCAAAATAGATTTCTTATAAATTTTGTTTCGAAACAGATTTATTATACATTTAGTTTCAAAACAGATTTCTTATACTCTTAGTTCCAAAATAGATTTATTATGTACTTAGTTCAAAATAGATTCACTATGCATTTAGTTTAAAACAGATTCACTATGAACTTAGTTCAAAATATATTTACTATGTATTTATTTCAAAACAGATAATTGTATGAAAACTAATAATCAATAAGGTTAGGCGTAAAGCCTCAAAGTACTGAAACCAATATTGATTGCAAAATAGAATTCTGATGCATTTAGTTCAAAATAGATAATTGTATGGAAACTGATAATTGATCAAGTTAGGCATAATGCCTCAAAATACTGAAAATTGATATTGATAAAGTTTAGGCAAGAATCCTTGATAGCTAATACTGATATTGATGTCCATCCTAGCTAACACTGGAGAAAGTGTTGCAAGCAACATAATACTTATGGCCATAGGTTATATTCTAGTCTCGCTGATTAGTCGACAGCTGGAACTTGTCTGCTGATTTTCCAAACAATCATGATACGCCTAGAGCATGAGGATTGTAAGGCGTAGATATTGATATCAAAAGTCTAGAGCACAGAGCTTGATAGACAGGTAACAGAACCTAGAGAAATGCTTGATAGGCTCAAGTG
Organism: Heritiera fomes; assembly: GCA_032173925.1. NCBI lineage: Eukaryota > Viridiplantae > Streptophyta > Magnoliopsida > Malvales > Malvaceae > Heritiera > Heritiera fomes. The sequence continues at coordinate 2,841,096 of JAPDPM010000017.1, forward strand.
ACCCGAAGGTTAATGAATCTACTTGCACTCGAAAACAGAGCTGAAAACAATATACTAATCAAAATCGTAGAGTACACAAAATTAATTTCTTTTCAAAGATACAATTAGTAAGCGAATATGCCATTAAGACTCAAGGTAATCGTGTAACTCGTAGCTCTGTTAGGATTTTAGAGGTGGCTCCTACGGTCCAAGGTCTGATAACATTGCCCGCTTTGCCTATTTGGCGTGTGGTTTTCAAAACATTGATTAAAATAGTTTTGAGTTTTCAAATATGCATAAGAGCAATTTATTTCAAAAGTCAACTCACAACCATGATTTTCAAGCTAAAACATAATACAAGTTATTATAAAACTTGTATATAAAAGTAGCTTGAATCAAACATGCTATGAATGTAATCACAATGCATCAACAAAATACAACAACCCACTTTGCATGATTACTTAGGGGAGTCTAATGCAAACTATGCTCACATACATAGAACTTGTACATACATACACAAATTGAGTTCACAAAAGCATATACACATTTCACTTCACTTAACACATAAGCTTGGTTGGCCACAACACACAAGGCAGAATACAAGATTTTCATCCTAGCCTAAGCACTATACAAAATCACATTTCAATCTGATCTCATCACTTACCTTTACTTACCTCAATAGACAAATTTATTGAATTTCCTAGCTTAATCCAAAAATTAGCTTAATTAAAAACAATATTTTAAACATCTCCTATGAAATGATACTAATAATATTTACTTGACCTACTTAACTCAACGCTTAGTACTTTTTTTTCTCGAGCTTCCAATCAACCTCAAACTTCTACATTGCTCCAATTTACGTTAAAATCTATCAAAACTAAGCCTTATCTCTTTGTTTGGCCTTCCTCATTTCTGTTTGTAGTTGCCTTTCAAAAAAACTCCAAACCGACACCCAAACTCACTCAATTAGCCTTGAACACCTTGGACAGCCCTTGTTTACAACCTCTGAAACCTAGTTGTGAGCTCCCTTAAAAACAACCTTGAGTTTTAGCTTTTAGCATAGCCCACAATAACCAGATGACCTTCAAAACAGTAACGAAACATCGGCCTTGAAGACTCTTCTACAATTCCATTTACAGCAGCTAGAATCATGCATAAACCAACCTTATTTCTAGCTTGCAACTCCCTAACTACCAGCTGAGGATTAGCTGAGAGTCAGCCTTTAAATGCCACCAATATCCCACCTGAAGTAGCCTTGCTGAGTCTCCTATTACAGCACAAACACAACAACCTAATCAAGGCCAAAAAGCTTTGTGATTACAGCCTTGTGCAACAGCCAAATTAGTAACCCCTTCAATTCAAGACCCAATGGCTCTTAGTTCAGACATGTCCTTTCTCACTAATATTCTTGTCATCCGAGAGAAGCCTCCCTTAAACAACCACCATCACTCAGTTTCACTTCCTGCACTTTCCTCTTCTACTTTAGTATGAAAACATGACTTTATAGGTGGCAAAATAGGTGGGTTAGATTGAGTTCAGGTTGGGTTATTTTGGATCAGATCATTTTGAGTTAAGGAAAAATTGGATCATTTTGGGTTTGGATCATTTCAGGTGTGGGTCAGGTCGGGTTTGAGTCAAGGAAAAATTGGTTTATTTCGGGTTCGAATAAGATTGGGTTTGGGCCAATTCGAATTTGGATCAATTCAGGTTCAAATCAATTCAGGTTCGGATTAGGTAGGGTTCTAGTTGTTGACTTTTTTAGTCAATTCGAGTTAGTCAGATTTGGATTCAGGTTAAGCAAATAGGTTTTTCAGGTTAAGCCTTGGTCATCTCGATGTGATTTGTCTGGTATGAAAATGAACTGAAACTATATTTCTAAGAATCACAAAACTCATGACAATAAAATTTTCTTCTTACATGACCTATAATAAAATTAGGATTGAAATAATAAAAATATTTAATAATCTGTATGATAGTTTTTTATAATATATTTACCAATATTCATAAATTAATTACATTTTTTCATTTTATTTCTATTATCTATAATAATTAATAACTTTATGAATCAAAGTGATTTAATAATCCCTGCTAAATATCATAATACACTACTATACATCTCTTTAATTTCTCTTGACTTTTTATAAAACAATTGGAGACATTAAGTTTAGGTGATATAGCTTCTAAACTCTATAATAGATTAGCCATTAGATAATTATACATTAAGTTCAAATGAATATAATATAAAAGTGAATATTTAAGTTTAACTAGATCCAAAAAAATATAACACTTATATTATTGAAAAAAAAATTATATTTTTACTATAGTAAAATACTTTGATCATTAATTTTAACATTTAAATATTTATTGATAATATTAAATTTAAGTTTGAATATTTTTGGGTTCAGATCGATTTGGGTTCGGATTAAGTCAAGTTTGAGTTAATCTAAATTCGGATAAATTTGGGCTTGGATCAGGTCGGATTAAGATCAATGTGAATTTGGATCAATTTGGTTTTGGATTAATTCGGATTCGAATCGAGTTGGATTTGGGTTGTTGACTTTTTTAGTCTAATCGAATCAGTTGGGTTTGGTTTCGAGTTAATCAAGTTGGTTTTTCGGGTCAGGTCAATTTTTGCCACCTCTACATGGCTCCCTTCTTTTCTTTGCCTCACATTCGAACTAGCCCCTTTCACTCTTCTCTCTTTCTCTTCTATCTCTCTCTCTCTCTCTCTCTCACGCCCGAAAGCTTCGATTCTTCTTCATTCTTCAAGGAGCTTAACTCCCTATCAATTCTATTATCTAAACAACCTGGGAGCAAGTCAATTTTCGATTGGCTTCCTCAGGAAGCCAATCGAAATTTGTTTTAGTATTTAATTATTTATTATTACTTTTTATAATATATATTTATATACACATATTATTATTATTATTATTATTATTATTATTATTATTTTATTATTATTTGTCTTTATCTATTTATATCCATGTATACCATATTTATTTTTCTATAAATAATATTTTATTTAATTAATATATTTACATTATATTTCCATTTATACCTATTTGTATTTTTACATTACTTTCCTTATTGAATTAATGTACAATTATATATATATATATATATTCTTTATTTAATTAATATATATCTCCTATACACACACACACACACACACACACACACACACACACACACACACACACACACACACACACACACACACATTAATCTTAATCATTTTTTCTAGTATTTCTGATCATGTGCCCCAAACTTAAAGTCTTTGATCTCATCACCACATAATTATCAAAATTTCAAACTTACATCTCAACACTTAATATAACTAATGGCTTGTTCGATAATTAGTCATTGACAGGTTCTAGTCTTAGCTGATCACTAGAATTGGAGTGACGAAGATCTATAGCCATAGGTAACACCCTAGTTTCCGGGGGTATGATGCTACCTCACTAAATAGCTATAGTGAGATAAGTCTTTATTGGTTACTTGCAGGAGAGTTTTCCTAACTGATTATATGAGTACAGATTTATATGAACTTACAAGTATTTGATATGAATTTATGAGTACTTGATTTGAACTATGTATATTTGATATGATTTACAAGTAATTTATTTATAAGATTACGAGTATTTGACATGATTACGAGTATTTGATTTATAAGATTACGAGTATTTTACATGATTACGAGTAACTGATTTGATAAGATTATGAGTATTTGATTTATAAGATTAGGCATATTTGATGTGATTACGAGTATTTGACATGATTATGAGTATTTGATTTATAAGATTACGAGTATTTTACATGATTACAAGTAACTAATTTGATAAGATTATGAGTATTTGATTTATAAGATTAGGCATACTTGATGTGATTACGAGTATTTGATATGATTTAGGAGTATTTGAAAAGAACTTATGTATATTTAATATGAACTATGAGTATTTGAAATGAACTTATGTGTATATGATATAAATTACAAGTATTTGAAATGAATTTACGAGCATTGATTTTAAACTTACGAGCATTGATTATGGTTTGATTAAAAAGTACATTGTTTGTAATCGTTATTATATCGATTTACTTAACACTGCATTGGTTAAATCATTGAATTATTACTTTGATAAGATTGTCTAGTTGTGATGTTTGGTTAAAGGGATAATGAAGTACTTCAAAATATCCTTCTATGAACTACCTCGAAAAACCTTGACAGTGTCACTGAGTCTTAGCATCGAGAAGAATAAGAAAAGTGATTAAGTGTCAGTGCTAAGATATTATGAGATAACTTATATGAACATTGAATAATGAAAGTTTATTGAGTTGTTGCTTGTATACATTTAGAATAGTATATAGCATGGTACTATCCTCTCTATTGGTTTGGTTGACTTATTAGGCTTTTAGCTCACTCCCCCATTATTTCTACCATAGGTTAAGCTGAGATAGTACGTTATTGCTCACAATATCTGATTTCGTAAGTTTCTGAATAGCGAGCTCTTGTAGTAAATATTCGATATAAGATTTTAGTATTTAAATGGTTTTATTTTTGAATAGTTTTTTACAGTACTATTGGTCGGGATGTGTGTAAGTTAAAATTATGCTTATGTAGCAAAAATTGTCATTATCGAGATACAAATGAATTTTTATTGAAAAATGTGCCAAAACTATAAACATATTAGAATATTTTGTTAGGAATTTTTTTGAGGGGTCCATTGACCCTTTTTTTTTTATTTTATGAAATTCAGATATGATATAGGCTAAAGAGTTTATGAGTGCGATAGGAGATTGAAATTTCCTTTAAAAATAATCTGCATATTACCTTCCAAACATATTTAGTTTCTTCAATGCAGTTTTATTTTGTGTCCTTTTTTAGCCCTTGATTTGGTTTTTTCAAGTTGCATTAATGTAGTTTTTAGTTTCAAAAGTTTGGTTGAAGTTTAGTAAGTGTTTGATTAAATTCCGAAGTCATTTTCCTTCACTTTTATGTTTTCAAAATACTTCCAGATTTTCATTACTAAACTGTTTTTGGGTTTATTAAATCTGGTTGGAGGAGATTCTAGATGTTAATCACTTAAAAATTTTCATTTAAAAATTAGTTTAGCTGAGGTTTAGTGTAATGATGTTCATAGTTTGCATGAGTAGTGTGTTAACCTTTCAATTTCTTAACAATTTGTTTTCCTTCAAACCATTATTTCCCATTTTTGTTCAATTTTTTTTTTATGTTTTTACATGTTTATAGCCTTTAAAGTCCATGTTTTAGGTGCTTAAAAATCATATTATGTTAGTTCATTGTTAGGGTTAGTTGTTTGAGATATATTTTTTCTTGCATTGCCATTTGTTTTCACTTGAAATCATAAATTTTCAAACTTGTTTCCTGCATATTTTCATTGCTATTTTTTAATGTTTAAATGTCGATTAATTAGTTTGTCATATTAGTTTAGGCGTTAAGGATAACTAGTAGTCAATTTAGGGGTTAGTTGATGTTCATGCATTAACATTTAGCTATTTAAGTGATTTTCAAGTTTTCTATGCATTTAAAATATTTTAAATTGACCAACAATTGGTTGGCGTGGGCGGCAAGCGGCCCTCGTCCCTTAAGCAAGGCCAGGGTTCGAATCTTGACTTGTGTATGGAGTGCCAGTGTTGGGGGGGACAAGCCTAACCACGCTCTGCTTCTCCCGACTCCGGAATAGGCATCGAAGGTGGATATCGGGGGGTTTCGACCGAAAAAAAAATTTTAAACTGATTTTAATTATATATTTATCATGTATTAGTTAGGTTTAAAATGTATTTAAGTTTAAGGGGTTAATCTTAGGGGTTAAGAATTAAGAGTTTAAGAATGGGAACATTTCTGCACTTAAAAATGCACTTAATTTAGTGCTTTAATGCATTTGTTTTCGACTTTCAAATTCATTTTAATTCTGTTAGTTTCCATGTAGTTTTTAAATTGCATTTCGTACCATCTTACTTTTTTGTCCCTTTCCTCTTTGTATTTTTCTATTTTGGTTTATTTACATTTTTGCCCTATTTATTTTGGTACCATACTATTTTCAAGTTAACATTATAAGTAATTTTGCTCCACTTTTACTTTCTTGTTTTATGCATTATTATTATTATTTGTTTAATTAGTTTTAATGTTTAATTGAACTGATAGTTTGGATATGCCTAGGGTGATTAATTTTGGTACTTAGCTAGTCTAGTCTATCTCTATGGGATGATATTTTGTACTTACCTTTGTATTACTTGTCGATGGAGTGCACTTGCGTGTTAGACACATTTAGGGTCGACAACGAGATTTAGAAAATTATGGTGAGTTTAAGAAACTCAAACCATTCTAGTGACATGATGTTCGTGGTACAATCCAACATTCCCAAAGGTTCTGATGTTGCTTCTATGGATCACTGTTAGTGGCTGGGCACTTGGACAGTTTATATTTTGTGATTCAATACAAGAAGATCAAGTATCATCAACAAAGAGTAAGCTTTAGATTGCAATATCTAAACCTTAGGTAATTTTCTCTAAACATTTTTATGATTCTTGATAATTATTTGAATCATTTGAAAATTTTTTATCGAAAAGATCCATTGGGATCTGTTTCTTAAGGTAAATTTTTTAATTTTCACTGCATTTAAACTTTGATTGTCATGTATGATACACCTATGCATGACCCTAGAAACCTACAAACATTAAGGGTTTAGATAGTTGTTCAGCAACACCAAAGTTAACTTGACGCACATGAAACCCTTACTCTTGGGTAACCAATATCAGTAATTAGATTAGATTTATTTCTGAGTAAAACGATGTATTCCACGAGAAGAAAGAGAGGTGGTAGTTGAAGGAGGATAAAGCAGAATTTGGAACTGTCACATCCCAAGTACACAGTATTTTACACTTTTTAAACATTTTCACCACACATGAATAGGTTAGGCTGTCTGCGATATCTTAATTTTCACATTTAATTCACTGAAAACATGATTTCCGTAATTTAATATAATTAACGGAAATAAATATTTGCAAGTTGTATTTTAATCAATACTTACATCCCCTAATTTAATATAACACTGTAGTACCGTAAATCAGAAGTTTGAATATATAAAATAAAATAAATATACCTCCAAGATCTATAAATGCTGCCTCGGGGTGCTCAGCGTGCAGCCTCTAATCCTCGGATGATATACTCAACCGGTAATTGAAAATAATCTGGAGAGATAATATATTGAAGTGAGCAAACCATGGCTCAGTAAGAGATTTGTATGCAAATCTTGATACCTCGAAGACTATATGCAGTAAAATATTTTAGTTATCAAACTTATTAAAATGTTTACTGCATATAAAATGTCATATGATTAAATAAACAATATAGTAAATCATATTAGCCATATTTGAAATTCAGTTTGATTTTCACCGTCGAAATCAATCACTTTAGATACATGTAGCAGTAAAATACACTGTTCACATATTTTCACAAATCAGCGATAAAACATCACAATAAACAGTATAATTTCCATAGTTATCACCAAAACCAATAATAACACGTGGAATAATAGTGGAGACCAGGCACACCCTAATAATATCATGCTACAAGTCCCGTAAGGAATAATAGGGTACACATGAGATCCCTGTAGGGACAGTATAATAAACACATGAGATCTATGGCCATAGTCTATAAGTGTCCTCGGTCGTACACTGAGTGAGTGACGCCGAAACTGCTGAAGACGGCTTAATGTCAACAGCACAACACATGAGAAGGTACACATGAACACGTGAGCATGATACGGGGCCTAATAGTCTCAAAAAAGTATATGTGAATTTTCGTTACCTTTATGGAATTAAGTAAAATCAATAACATCTTTCAGAAAATCCATAAAGGTATAAATCGTCGTATCGTACGGTGAAAATAGTTTTATAAAATAATTTCACTGTGAAATAAAATTCTTATTGTAGACACCTAATTTTGTCCGAACAATTTTTAAATAAAAAAAATCAAAAAAATCAAAAAAATCAAAAAAATAAAAAATGATAAAAAGAAACAAGTCAATTTTAGTCAAATCTCATGTGGAGCACATGCAAAATTCACACTTCAAGAGTTGACTAAAGTTGATATTGTTGCCAAAAATAAAAGAAAAAATAATCAGCCATTAAATCAATGAATAAATTAAGGAAGAAAATAAATTGGGTGAAATAAAATCTGAAAATTGATTACCAAAAATAAAAAAATGAAATGGAAATAAATTTAAAAAAAAGAGGGAAAGTTAAACAAAATAAATGAAAAATCCCATGATCATGGGATCAAATATAAATTTTTGATTGCTTTCCATGAAATTTTGAGGCTATAAAAGCCAATGAAAAGGAGAAAAAAAAGGGGGGGGGGGGGGGGGGAGACGAAAAGAGGGAAAAACCCTAAAGAAACCCTAGAAAGACCTTGGAAAAAAACCCTAGCAAAGAAGAAAACCTAGAAAAAAAACCCTAGAAACCTTAAAGGGAAACATTATAAAAGAGAGGAGAGCTAGTCGCTAGGGGGGTTTTCTGCCTAACCGGATCCTTATTCCTCGACACTTCCCGTCATCAGCATCTCCAAAGATTGCTACTGCCTTCCCTTCCTTTAGCCGACCCCATCATTCACAGCAAGCATCGCTGTACCTTGCACGCTGCAGCCATACCACACCGCATCGCTTCCCTGCATGTTTGCATAGTGACCAAGCCTCCACGTTTGTTGCTGGTCACCGCGCCCCTGTTGCCGCGCACAACGCCACCGCTCGTCTGTTTGTTCCCATTCTTGCCTGAACCGAGACATAGCCAACTCATCATCTTGCATTGACTGCACCGATCACAACTTGTTGCCACACCGTTCCCACTGCTGCACCCGTGCTAAGATCATCTACTACTACTGCCTTCCACCCTCACCGCCTCTACCATCATCATCTTCGTTGCCACCACTTCTGCTTGTTGCAAAACCATCATTGTTCCCCGCCACCGTGTGCTGCCTCTCCATTGCTGCTGCGTTTTGAGTCTGTGCCCAGCTCACCACAATCATCACTAAGCCATCATCTTCACCAAGCTTCTATCTTCTCCACCAGATTACCATTGCACCTGTCGTTTCTTGCTTCTCCCTACCAAACCGTAAACTGTAGTTACAAAAGGGAAAGAAAGCCACGTGAAATACTTGATCCTGTCCACTGCTGCAGACTTGCTTCGTCTCGCTGCACCATCATCACTCCTAACGTGGAATAGAGCAGCCAGAGGTATGGAAGTTTAAGGGTTTGTTCTGCTGAAGAAGAGAGACGTGAAAAGGAGAGACGCGAACAAAGAGAGGAGGCTGAAACCGAAAGCTGCTGCTTAGTTAAGGAGTTGTTGTTTGTTGCACCAACAACGTGTGAGGAGCAGAATCGAAGGAGGCAGAACGCAAGCTGACTTGGACAGTTGAAGAAGAGAAGCTACGTGAAAGAGAAGGAAAGCAAAGAATAAAAAGGAACATGTAGCAGGAAAATAAAGAAACAAGAAAAGAAAGAAACGTGGGAAAAACAGAAGGAAAGGACGTGGAGCTTGTTTGAAGAAGACAAGGTTTTGGTTTTTAAGCGGAGTCGCCAAGCTTCTATCTTCTCCACCAGATTACCATTGGACCTGTCGTTTCTTGCTTCTCCCTACCAAACCGTAAACTGCAGTTACAAAAGGGAAAGAAAGCCACGTGAAATACTTGATCCTGTCCACTGCTACAGAATTGCTTCGTCTCGCTGCACCATCATCACTTCTAACGTGGAACAGAGCAGCCAGAGGTATGGAAGTTTAAGGGTTTGTTCTGCTGAAGAAGAGAGACGTGAAAAGGAGAGACGCGAACAAAGAGAGGAGGCTGAAACCGAAAGCTGCTGCTTAGTTAAGGAGTTGTTGTTTGTTGCACCAACAACGTGTGAGGAGCAGAATCGAAGGAGGCAGAACGCAAGCTGACTTGGACAGTTGAAGAAGAGAAGCTACGTGAAAGAGAAGGAAAGCAAAGAATAAAAAGGAACATGTAGCAGGAAAATAAAGAAACAAGAAAAGAAAGAAACGTGGGAAAAACAGAAGGAAAGGACGTGGAGCTTGTTTGAAGAAGACAAGGTTTTGGTTTTTAAGGTATGCATATATTCTTTATTTTATCCTTTTCAATTTTGTTTTCTTTTGTTTATTTATTTCAAAAAATATATATGATAATAATAAGGGATTTCATATTTGGTATGCTTATCTATTAGGAGATGTACAAGCATATATGTATACGTATGTGTATTATTTTTTTCTTGGGTTGTCAAACGATTTTTTTTATTTTCTTTTAAAACAAACAAATAAATAAATAATGAGTTATATAGAAATAAATAAATGAATGATAAAAAAATCATAAAAAATAAAAATATATAAATAAATAAATGATAAATACGAATTAATAAATTTTAAATTCTGATGATAAGATTTCGAAGAAATCACAAGTAGTGATTCCTCAACAATCTTTAGGGTCGAGAAAAATCTTTAGATGTTACCAGCGTATTGGAACATTTAATTGGTTTTATCTCGATTTCAAAATTCTTTAAATAAATTAATATAAAAAAATAAAAATAAAAATAAATTAATCAAATAAAAAATTTAAAATAAACAAATAAATAAGTATAAATATGAATTATAAATCCCCGATGATAGGATTCCTTAGAAATCACAAGTAGTGATTCTTTGATTATCTTTAGGGTCGAAATAAAATATTTGAATATTACCAGCGTATTGGGGTATTCAAATAATTTTAGTTCGATATTAAGATTTCTAATATAATCAACTTATATGAAATAAACTAACACTAAAAATAATAAATAAATAAATAAATATTTTAAATAAGCTTCAAAATAAAGAGTAAAACAAATTAAGAATAAATAAATAATTTCCGATGATGGGATGTTATGGAATTCACAAGTGGTGATTTCTAACTAATCTCTAGGTGAGAGAAATCTGCTGAATGTTTTTTTTTGGTAAGTCACAAATTTATTAGAATGACGATAGTTACAAACGTGCAGTAAAGAATTGTATTCTTGCTGCCAAATTAAAAACACTTACAACACATCAAAACCGATTAATCACCTCCTAAAGAGCACCACCTCCTAAAGAGCACCAAGTCACGAGAGAAAGCAGAACAAAAGACACCCCTGCGGAACAAAGACCAAACAAAATCCACTGGAAACATGGTATAGTCGTATAAAGCCAGAAAAAAACTGTCATGAAATCTCCAAGTGCAGCGCCCTTTTGTCGCCTCTGTGAATTGAAACTGAAGAAAATTCTTAAAAAACAATCCAAACCAAAAGTTAATAGCATGTCAAAAACAGTCACTCCTCACGGATGAATCTACCACCATGCCATGATCATGTCTTTTCTATTAACCCCTGACTTAGCAAGGAAATCTGCCATCCCATTTGATTCTCTATGAATATTAAACAATTGTATATGCTGTAAATCCTCCCAAAAAGTATCGATCTTCAAAAGACATCCCAGAGCCTCCATGGTCAAGTAATTGGATTCGAACACCAACCAACAGCAACTGTTGAATCCAACTCTATGATCTAACCCCTGTTCCTTTTCCAACCAGTTTTAGAAAATACCTCAAAATCAAGCAGATTGCCCAAACTTCAACACCGTTTGAATCTTGCAAAGCAGATCCCACAACAGCAGGGATCACGGCATCCAAATGTACACTCAAACTGAAGCAGATCCCAAAACACGCAGACACGATACACAAAAGTGGACAGAAAAGATACCACAATGAAAGCTCAATACATTAACATCAAAAACCAGAGGCACTTCAAGAAAACTGATCCACTTCAAACTCTTCATGGAAGACAAGAAACCAAAACACAAATCAATTCTAAAAGATGAAGAACCCATAGTATCACCACCTTGACCAGCTTTGGCTAATGAATCTGCCAGCCCGTTAGCTTCCCTATAAAATTCTGCATTTATCAGAAAGATGATCAATCTCCATGAAGATGCTCCAAGTTTGCAGGGTCTGATCTCTTTATTTTTACACCAAGTAAGAGCAACGATGGAATTAGGGTCTGTTCTTCATCTTTTCTACACCAAGGGTCCGTTCCTCAACTCCCTTAGTCCTTCCACTACCAGTTCGTCTTCACAATCGGCAGAGAGTCCAAGAAGCTTCCTTATTTCCCAATCATCCTTTGCGTCTCTGGTGATCACCATGTACCTATTCTTGAAATCCCCATCTGATAACGACTCATTAGCATAGTGACCATATAGGCTTTGTGAGCTAGATGGTTTTTTTTTTTAATTGACTTTTTAACAGCTCTCTTCTCTTTCTTTTGTTCCACTTTTGTTAGAACGGCTTCTTCGAGATCTTCAAGCATTCGAACTCGCTTGGGTCTGTTCGCGGAAACTCTGTATTCTTTATTCTTTGATGTCTGACGTGCTTTGCATACTGGATTGTCGGTGGTAGAATCAAGCTCGCCAGTCGAGTCATATTCAGTTGATAGATCTTCTATATCTTTCGAATGATTAGGAGACAAGGAATTAAATTCGTTGTCAGAAGAAATTTCCACCCCATTAATGTCTTTATTTGAACTACTTAAAAATTTCTGATCTTCATTCAAATTTTCCTGAGAGCCAGCTAAGACTCCATTTTCCAAATCTTTGCCAACCTGAAAAGAGTCTGACACAGCCTCCGTATTAATTAATGCATCGTTTTCGTTGCTGCATGGAAGGTCTGGTTCATGGCAAGCTTCATCAGCTTTGTTGTTCTGGGATTCACCTAAGCTGGAAGCAGACACTACATGAATTTTGTTAGTTTCTGATTCATTCTTCTCAGCACCCAATCTGCAGTTAACAAAAGGTTGCAATTCTGGACCAATTTCTGTGATTTTAACAGGATACAACTTATTTCCACAGTCAATGAAGATAACCTCATCAATCTTTTCCAGTCGGTCAGTCGAAATAAAAATTGTCCCCCTGCAGAAATCTTTGAAACACAGCGTTTTTTCGTCCATTGAAATAAATTCGCCTAAGACCTCTGCTATGTTTTTGAAAGTTCCTAGACACCAAGCATGAGGGGGAACCCCGAAGCAAGAAACCCAGGTTGCTCTATTTTTGAGAACAAGGTTGGGTGTCCACGGTTCAACATCAATGAACCATTCTTTGAGTCGTTTCCATCCATCCCGTTGCATTGATTCCATTGTGCTAACTTCATTGAATTCTAACAAAAATTGTTTGCCTGAAATTTTTGTAACATTGACATCGAAAACACCTTGTGATCTAAAGTTTTCCTGCAGTGATGTGGTTTCAAAGAAGCACTTTGCCGTACCAACCGCACACTTACTAAGCTTATGCATAAACTCCACGTCCACCTCTGCTTTACAAGAAGCTATCGTTTCCTGAGGCAAGCTCCTCATTTCCAAATCTTGACATTCAGAGGAACGGTCGATTACGGTAGGTTTTTTACCATCCATCAGCAGAGCATCTTTATATGACAATCTACAGTTCGATGGATCTTTCTCGCCTTCTTTACTTTTGTTTCTAACAAAACCCTCTTGCGTTTCTTTTGAGATCACCTTCTTCCAGTAAGAAGAACGAGCATTAAACTTTGCCATGTTAACTTCTAGTCTGAAATCCAGAAGCCAAGCTCCGTTTAAATTTTCAATTGCTCGTTTTGCTTCCAAGAGGGATGAGAAACGGACAAAACCAAATTTCTGTCCTATTGCATTCTTTTTTCTGGGTATGAAGACGTCAAGAACCTTACCATGGTGTTTAAAGATTTGGTGCAGCCATCGCCAATGGACCTTTAAGGGAATGTTGGAGACGAAGACAGAGAAAACACCCTTCGGGGACATCTATTAAGTGTTATAATGGTTTCAATATTTGTTTGTATTGTTTGTGATCAGTAATATCACTTACTTCCCCCGTATGATCCTCCGATGACAATCACTGGAGAATGGAAAGCATTAAGCTTCTTCTTGATATGCATGAGGATTTCTGCATAGTCTTCTATGGCTTGAGCTGAGTTGAAATACCCCAGTGTGCTTGCATTGAAATCTGCTGAATGTTACCAACATATTGGAATATTTAGTATGATTTTTCAATAAAAAATAAATTTTATAAATTTCAAAAGCAATAATAGGAAAGATGACAATAATAAAATAAAATAAAAATAATATATTTTGTTTGCATCATTTGCATTCATGAAATTCCAAAAATAAGTGCAAATCTCCCGAGGATGAGATTCTATAGAAATCGCAAGTAGTGATTCTTAAGAAATCTTTAGGTGAGGAAATTATCCGAAATGCTACCAAAAGTATTGGGGTACTTCGGAATAATTTTCAGTACAAAAGATTTTCACTTATTTTAAATAAAATAATAATAAAACTTAAATATTTCAAAATAAGAAGCAAATAAAAAATTGATTTCAAAATAAATAAATTTCTTTTTAAATGTTTAATTAAGACCATTTTATTAAGATCAAAAGATAAGACATGATTAAGTGGTACCGTTTTTTTACGGGCGTTGTGGGGGTGCTAATCCTTCCCCACACGTAACCGAACTCCCGAACCCAAACTTTGTTTTCGCAGACCAAAAATTATTTTTTTTGATAAAACTTAATTAATTTTAAGATTTTTATTAAAAAGATAAATAATTTTAGTTGGCCAATCACACCTAGCCAAAAAAAGATTGGTGGCGACTCCTCTTTGTGTTTTTTTTCAAAATCGTCGAGCGATCGAGTCCCCGGACGAAAATCGTTACGACAGCCTTGGCGACTCCGCTGGGGACGTTAGAGAGTCGAACCATAATTAATCATGTCTTATCCAAAATCTTAATTAATGGTCTTAATAAATATTTAATAAAACCCTTCATAAAAAATAAAAAAAAGCAAAAAATAATACAAACAAAAAATGTGTGAATCATTGATATCATTTGCATTTTTGTTGCAATGCATTTTAAATTTTGTTATTTTGCATACATGACATATTCATTTGCATATATCAACCCTACACCCGGGTTTGTCCCTTTTAGGAGAGAGTATAGTACCTTTGCTCTCGTGAGGTAATAACCTCCGTAATGGCAAGTGAAATACTCTCACTCAAATTGAACCCTTTCT
Source organism: Heritiera fomes (assembly GCA_032173925.1). NCBI lineage: Eukaryota > Viridiplantae > Streptophyta > Magnoliopsida > Malvales > Malvaceae > Heritiera > Heritiera fomes. Next base: position 2,856,187 of record JAPDPM010000017.1, read on the forward strand.
GTCTGTAGCCTATCATGGGTGAGGATTGGGGTGCCTTACTAGTCTAGTGTGGATGTTAGTAAGGAACAATTTGGGAACCTTTTGTCCTTTAGAACTTTAAAGCATACATATAGTAAACTTAAGAGGACCAACTTGGGATAGAGTCATGTTAACCCTATTACTTAGGACATATCTTTGATCATGTATGTTTGCTTTTGTTTGACATGTGAGACACTAATAGGGAATCATAGGTTCTTTAGCAAAACATTTCCGTGCATGATTTTTTCCAAACACATGTAGCATTTTGTTCATCCATTCATCTTCATTCATCACCATATGTGAAATGATAAATTCTTAATTGTGGTAATAAAGATTTGAAGATAGCTCGACCAAAAGTTCATTCACACATCACTCGTCATCGAGCTAAGATAATGGAAGAAGAGCAAAGCATTTGCGTGGAGAAGATTAAAAAGCTCAAGATGATATAAAGGGGCAATTGGCCCAAATTACTGAGTTGTTGAGAAACTTGGGTAAGGGAAAAGGAGTAATATAATAAGTTGTAGTTCAAAAAGAGATTTGTCTTATGGGGACATGAAGGGTTCTAGCCATGCGATATTGAAGATTTATAAATTCTAGTTTTATTTTTTGCTTTCTTTTATTTCTTTAAGTAATGCAAGAAAGTTTTTGAAAGTGCTTAAGCCCATAAGTACGAGATAAAGTTTTATATATGAGCTAACTCTTACTTATTTCCCTTTCAATAAAGCGACTAGTGTGATGCACTGTCAATTTCTCATTCATTCTATTCATTTGCCATTTCTCACATACTCACCATATCTTTCATTCACAAGTATCCAAATAATGAACACGATGATAATGATGTCAATAAATCTGGGATTCAAATTTGAAAGAACCACTTTTGCTTATGGATTATCAATCTGCCAAGGTGTCCAAGTAAGAAAGAAGAAAATTTGTTCACAAATTTCACCCAAATTTGATGGTATAAGAAAAGGTGAATCTCTTATAGAAGTTTCTAACAAGTTTGTATTTGTTCAGTAAATGACCTTCAATGAGAATATTTGCATTTGAAATGATAAATGGCCTTCTTTCACTATCCTTCAAGCGTGAGTGAAATTATCCTTTGATTACCCCTTTGAGCCTATTATGTTTTTTGTGATGTAACCCACCAAGGATCACCCTCCACAATGGGGGTAAGATAGATGAAAAATTATTCATGAGGGGCAAAAAGAAAGAAAAAGAAAGTGCCCATTTATGTGAAAAAAAAAGAGGAAAAGGGTTTGAATACAAAGAACCCTTAAAGAAAAAAAAAGAAAAAAGATATGAGTGGATTAGAATGGGGCAAAATGCTCAAATGATTTACTTCATAAAAAAGTGATCCTTTGGTTTGTAAACCCTGAAACACATTTTGGGCCTATTTTATCCTTTTCTTGTAAACCCTCACTTGAGCCTACATTACGTACCTTTAAAGCCCATTTTGATCAAATGTAAATGCTCAATTTGAAGAATCGTGTATTGAATGAGGCATACTTGTACAATGAGATAATGTTCCTTTGCAGATTCAGTAGTGGGGTGAAATAAAAAGAAGCAGATCAAGCTGAATGAAGGAATTCATGCCTGAATAAAAGAACAGGCTTTGGAAGATATCTGTTAGATCAAAAGCAAGAATGACTTTTGGGGGCATGAATTTGGATTGAAAACAAAAGGCTGAAATTTGTCAAAGCTAATGGAGTTGAAATGAAGAAAAAAAAGAAAAAGATGAAAAAAGAAAAAAAAAAGAAAAAAGGAAAATGAAAAGGAAAAAGAAAAAAGAAAAAGAAAAGGAGGATTCAAATTGAAAACTCGAAAAGGGCAGTTTGAATCAAATAAGGGGGCACCTAAGTTGAAAACCTAAAAGGGCGGCTTAGGAGGAAGGTCATCACCAACAGTTTTGATACAGAGGGCAAGATTGGTAGACACTACATGAAAGAGCATATCAATATGAGTGGGCTTTTGGAGAAGAATTTTAGATTGACTTGATTGAAATTGTCAGAATGTTCATTAAATGGATACTAAAAACCATATTCCAAATAAACTGGCCCATTGATTTTTCTTGATTTCATGTTCCTTTTCTAAGAATAAATACCCATATCTCTCATGATTATTTTAAATTCATTCCATCCCTATAATAAATTGAGAATATGTATGAGTGCATTACATTGGTGGTCGAGTTGGAAGGAAAATAAATAAATGTTGGTAACCTTTTTTGGGTAAATTTTTGAAAAAAATATTCTTTTGAGAAATCTTGCATTACTAAAAGAGAGAAAGAAACAAAAATAAAAAATGATGGCAAGTCTTCAAGCATAATGGGACCAAGACTCATTAGAAGGTGGGATGAGAAGTGGAGATAGAAGATTTGAATAAGAAGAATCCAGCAAATATGTGGAACTTGAGGAAAATAAGATGAGCTTGAGAATCCAGTTACCACAATGGAGATTGCATTTACATACATTCATGGAATAATTCAGGGGCCATGACATTGACATGTGCATAACATTCATAGCATTCATGGTATTCATGGCATTCATTATATTCATGACATGCATGACATTTCAATAGTGCATTTTGACATTGAAATATTTAAGACATTGGGATAAGAAATTCTGAATGATGAAAAATTTTGAGGAAAAGAGAAAGAATAAGAGATGGTAATTTGAAAAATGATGAGAAGATGATAAAAAAAAAACTTTTTGAAAAACCTTAGATGAGAGCAAAGTCCAGTTCAGCTGGCACCGTAAAAGAGGATGAAGCCTAATATTGTTGGCATCAAAATGAAAGTTAAGCCCAGTCAAACCCATGTTAACTGGCATTCTGAAATGAAAGCTTTATTTTTCAAAGTCTCATTGCCTCTGTTGAGAGAGTCTCAATGCCTCTGTTGAGAGGAGCTTTTATTTCATGATCATTTTGTATTCCTTAGTCTTATGATAGGAAAGACTAGGAAATTTCATTTCACAGTCCTTAGTCTCATGATAGGAGAGTCTAGGAAATTTTATTTTTGCATTCCTTGGTCTTATGATAGGAGAGACTAGGAAAACTTCATCCTGCATTCCTTAGTCTTATGATAGGAAAAACTAGGAAATTTCATTTCATAGTCCTTAGTCTCATGATAGGAGAGTCTAGGAAATTTCATTTTTTGCATTCCTTAGTCTTATGATAGGAGAGACTAAAAAAAAAATCTCACTTTGCATTCCTTAATCTTGTGATAGGAAAGATTAGGAAAATTCATTTTTGCATTCCTTAGTCTTATGATAGGAGAGACTAAAAAAAAAAATCTCACTTTGCATTCCTTAATCTTGTGATAGGAAAGATTAGGAAAATTCATGTTTGCATTCCTTAGTCTTATGATAGGAGAGACTTAAAAAAAAAAATCTCACTTTGCATTCCTTAATCTTGTGATAGGAAGGATTAGGAAAATTCATGTTTGCATTCCTTAGTCTTATGGTAAGAGAGACTAGGAAATTCACTTTGCATTCCTTAATCTTGTGATAGAGAAGATTAGGAAAACTCAAGTTTGCATTCCTTAGTCTTATGATAGGAGAGACTAGGAAAATTTCATCTTGCATTCCTTAGTCTTATGATAGGAAAGACTAGGAATTTCATTTCACAATCCTTAGTCTTATGATAGAAAGGATTAGGAAAACTCATGTTTGCATTCCTTAGTCTTATGATAGGAGAGACTAGGAATTTAACTTTGCATTCCTTAATCTTATGATAGAAAAGATTTGGAAAATTCATGTTTGCATTCCTTAGTCTTATGATAGGAGAGACTAAAAAAGGAATTTCACTTTGCATTCCTTAGTCTTATGATAGGAAAGACCAGGAAATTTCATCTCACATTCCTCAGTCTTATGATAGGAGAGACTAGGAAATTTCACTTCCCATTCCTTAATCTTGTGATAGAAAGGATTAGGAAATCTCATTCTATAGTCTTATGATAGGAAAGACTAGGAGAATTCATGTTGTTGCATTCCTTAATCTTAAGATTAGGAAATTTCATTCTTTAGTCTTATGATAGAAAAGACTAGAAAATCCCATTCTGCATTCATTTCCTTAGTTTCATGATAGAAGAGGCTAGGAAACTTCATTTTGCATTCATTCCTCAATCTTTATACGAGAAGAAGATTAGGAAACTTCATTTGGCATTTATTCCTTAGTCTTATGAGAGAGAAGACTAGGAAATATCATATTTTACAAAGAATTCATTGATAGGTAGTGCATTCGAACAAAATGGTTGTCTATGTCTTTGCACAATTACTGTTTCACAGCAAAGCGCAAAGAGGGGCAGCTGTAGACACCTAATTTTGTCCGAACAATTTTTAAATAAAAAAAATCAAAAAAATAAAAAAAAATCAAAAAAATAAAAAAATGATAAAAAGAAACAAGTCAATTTTGGTCAAATCTCATGTGGAGCACATGCAAAATTCACACCTTCAAGAGTTGACTAAAGTTGATATTGTTGCCAAAAATAAAAGAAAAAATAATCAGCCATTAAATCAATGAATAAATTAGGGAAGAAAATAAATTGGGTGAAATAAAATCTGAAAATTGATTACCAAAAATAAAAAAATGAAATGGAAATAAATTTAAAAAAAAGAGGGAAAGTTAAACAAAATAAATGAAAAATCCCATGATCATGGGATCAAATATAAATTTTTGATTGCTTTCCATGAAATTTTGAGGCTATAAAAGCCAATGAAAAGGAGAAAAAAAAGGGGGGGGGGACGAAAAGAGGGAAAAACCCTAAAGAAACCCTAGAAAGACCTTGGAAAAAAACCCTAGCAAAGAAGAAAACCTAGAAAAAAAACCCTAGAAACCTTAGAGGGAAAGATTATAAAAGAGAGGAGAGCTAGCCGCTAGGGGGGTTTTCTACCTAACCGGATCCTTATTCCTCGACACTTCCCGTCATCAGCATCTCCAAAGATTGCTACTGCCTTCCCTTCCTTTAGCCGACCCCATCATTCACAGCAAGCATCGCTGTACCTTGCACGCTGCAGCCATACCACACCGCATCGCTTCCCTGCATGTTTGCATAGTGACCAAGCCTCCACGTTTGTTGCTGGTCACCGCGCCCCTGTTGCCGTGCACAACGCCACCACTTGTCTGTTTGTTCCCATTCTTGTCTGAACCGAGACACAGCCAACTCATCATCTTGCATTGACTGCATCGATCACAACTTGTTGCCACACTGTTCCCACTGCTGCACCCGTGCTAAGATCATCTACTACTACTGCCTTCCACCCTCACCGCCTCTACCATCATCATCTTCGTTGCCACCGCTTCTGCTTGTTGCAAAACCATCATTGTTCCCTGCCACCGTGTGCTGCCTCTCCATTGCTGCTGCGGTTTGAGTCTGTGCCCAGCTCACCACAATCATCACTAAGCCATCATCTTCACCAAGCTTTTATCTTCTCCACCAGATTACCATTGCACCTGTCGTTTCTTGCTTCTCCCTACCAAACCGTAAACTGCAGTTACAAAAGGGAAAGAAAGCTACGTGAAATACTTGATCCTGTCCACTGCTGCAGACTTGCTTCGTCTCGCTGCACCATCATCACTCCTAACGTGGAACAAAGCAGCCAGAGGTATGGAAGTTTAAGGGTTTGTTCTGCTGAAGAAGAGAGATGTGAAAAGGAGAGACGCGAACAAAGAGAGGAGGCTGAAATCGAAAGTTGCTGCTTAGTTAAGGAGTTGTTGTTTGTTGCACCAACAACGTGTGAGGAGCAGAATCGAAGGAGGCAGAACGCAAGCTGACTTGGACAGTTGAAGAAGAGAAGCTACGTGAAAGAGAAGGAAAGCAAAGAATAAAAAGGAACATGTAGCAGGAAAATAAAGAAACAAGAAAAGAAAAAAACGTGGGAAAAACAGAAGGAAAGGACGTGGAGCTTGTTTGAAGAAGACAAGGTTTTGGTTTTTAAGCGGAGTCGCCAAGCTTCTATCTTCTCCACCAGATTACCATTGCACCTGTCGTTTCTTGCTTCTCCCTACCAAACCGTAAACTGCAGTTACAAAAGGGAAAGAAAGCCACGTGAAATACTTGATCCTGTCCACTGCTGCAGACTTGCTTCGTCTCGCTGCACCATCATCACTCCTAACGTGGAACAGAGCAGCCAGAGGTATGGAAGTTTAAGGGTTTGTTCTGCTGAAGAAGAGAGACGTGAAAAGGAGAGACGCGAACAAAGAGAGGAGGCTGAAACCGAAAGCTGCTGCTTAGTTAAGGAGTTGTTGTTTGTTGCACCAACAATGTGTGAGGAGCAGAATCGAAGGAGGTAGAACGCAAGCTGACTTGGACAGTTGAAGAAGAGAAGCTACGTGAAAGAGAAGGAAAGCAAAGAATAAAAAGGAACATGTAGCAGGAAAATAAAGAAACAAGAAAAGAAAGAAACGTGGGAAAAACAGAAGGAAAGGACGTGGAGCTTGTTTGAAGAAGACAAGGTTTTGGTTTTTAAGGTATGCATATATTCTTTATTTTATCCTTTTCAATTTTGTTTTCTTTTGTTTATTTATTTCAAAAAATATATATGATAATAATAAGGGATTTCATATTTGGTATGCTTATCTATTAGGAGATGTACAAGCATATATGTATACGTATGTGTATTATTTTTTTCTTGGGTTGTCAAACGATTTTTTTTTATTTTCTTTTAAAACAAACAAATAAATAAATAATGAGTTATATAGAAATAAATAAATGAATGATAAAAAAATCATAAAAAATAAAAACATATAAATAAATAAATGATAAATACGAATTAATAAATTTTAAATTCCGATGATAAGATTTCGAAGAAATCACAAGTAGTGATTCTTCAACAATCTTTAGGGTCGAGAAAAATCTTTAGATGTTACCAAAGTATTGGAACATTTAATTGGTTTTATCTCGATTTCAAAATTCTTTAAATAAATTAATATAAAAAAATAAAAATAAAAATAAATTAATCAAATAAAAAATTTAAAATAAACAAATAAATAAATATAAATATGAATTATAAATCCCCGATGATAGCATTCCTTAGAAATCACAAGTAGTGATTCTTTGATTATCTTTAGGGTAGAAATAAAATATTTGAATATTACCAGCGTATTGGGGTATTCAAATAATTTTAGTTCGATATTAAGATTTCTAATATAATCAACTTATATGAAATAAACTAACACTAAAAATAATAAATAAATAAATATTTTAAATAAACTTCAAAATAAAGAGTAAAACAAATTAAGAATAAATAATTAATTTCCGATGATGGGATGTTATGGAATTCACAAATGGTGATTTCTAACTAATCTCTAGGTGAGAGAAATCTGCTGAATGTTACCAGCGTATTGGAATATTTAGTATGATTTTTCAATAAAAAATAAATTTTATAAATTTCAAAAGCAATAATAGGGAAGATGATAATAATAAAATAAAATAAAAATAATATATTTTGTTTGCATCATTTGCATTCATGAAATTCTAAAAATAAGTGCAAATCTCCCGAGGATGAGATTCTATAGAAATCGCAAGTAGTGATTCTTAAGAAATCTTTAGGTGAGGAAATTATCCGAAATGCTACCAAAAGTATTGGGGTACTTCGGAATAATTTTCAGTACAAAAGATTTTCACTTATTTTAAATAAAAAAATAATAAAACTTAAATATTTCAAAATAAGAAGCAAATAACAAATTGATTTCAAAATAAATAAATTTCTTTTTAAATGTTTAATTAAGACCATTTTATTAAGATCAAAAGATAAGACATGATTAAGTGGTACAGTTTTTTTTACGGGCGTTGTGGGGGTGCTAATCCTTCCCCACACGTAACCAAACTCCCGAACCCAAACTTTGTTTTCGCAGACCAAAAATTATTTTTTTGATAAAACTTAATTAATTTTAAGATTTTTATTAAAAAGATAAATAATTTTAGGTGGCCAATCACACCTAGCCAAAAAAAGATTGGTAGCGACTCCTCTTTGTGTTTTTTTTCAAAATTGTCGAGCGATCGAGTCCCCGGACGAAAATTGTTACGACACTTATAACTGTACCTTTTCACCGTAGTACACATATACGCATGTTTCCACACTTTCCTTTTTAAAACTTTAAATTCAAGGTTATAGGAAATCATTTCCAGAAATTTCATACTTTTTGGGAAAATAGGAATATTTATTTTCCAAAATTAATAGTAATTTCACCAACGCATTTTACGCTATAAAACACGTGTAGAGACATTTTAGTTTCAAAACAATAATTTCACAGTGTTGAAGCCTTTATGGAAAACATTACACGTGATGGAAATTTATTTTATCCATAAAGGAAAACGATAAATAGAATATTGTATATCATCCTAAAAATAATTATAAAATATTCACTATTCACCATTTCATTTCACCAATCACACCTTTCACTATAAAACACGTGGGATGAATTTTCAGTAGTGAAACCTTTACCGAAATCAGTATCATAAATATTTAATCACTACTTTTCGAAAATTTCACCATTTATGAAAAATATTTAATTCATCCCTTTCGAGGCTAGGAAAATATCAATAATGCACCAAAATAATTTCTAACATTTTTAAAAATATTTTGAATAAATTTCGACAGTATAACGACTGCCCGAATCCTAGCCCCCTACACTTATAAACACAGTTCACCAACCAGAAAACCACATATTTCATGTAATTGAAGGTAAACCAATATTCCATAATTCGTATAAAAGTCATAGCACGTAAATCATGCATTTGGATATCCCTACAAATCTACACACGCATCTCTTACCTGTGTATCGAGATCGCGCTATTTCATGCTCCATACGAACGCCGAACTTCCGACTCAGAAGCATTGTAGAGATATGCTCTAATTTGCACCACTATGCTTTTTATCTCACCGGATTATAAACTGCAAAATGACAGTTTACTATAATTAATGTTCGGTATAAAGTTCCTTCACTTGTCTAATTCTTATTACTTAGAATATTAGAATCTCGTATGAATTTCCTATGCTAAATGTTTATTTCATTTATTTACCTTTCTGTTTTGGCATCATTAGCCACTTTACCAAGTCAACATTTTCATTAAAGCTTGCATGGCCGAATATCATTTTCCATGCATAAGCCTTTTTGGCTTATGATCATGTCTTTTTATTATTCGTATATACACTCTTGTATATTTTTCAGCCACTTTAATTGACTAATTTTCTCCTCCTTTCCCCTTGTCCATAGCTATACCCGAATATCCCTCTTTATTTGCTAAGCCTATTTGGCTTATAATTTCCATTTTCCATAGTATTACATTTGTTTTTTTCTTGTGTATTTTCAGCCTTCTAAGTTAGTCAATTTCTCCCCACTTTTCTTTACCATTCATGTCACTTCCTCTGTCCTTTATTTTGGCCGAATAGTCTTAGCTAAATATAAGTGGTTTATTTATTTTATATATATATATATACATATATATATACCAATCATAATTGACACATTTTTCTATCCATTTAGCTAAGCCAAATCTAACATTTCTTTCTTTCTTTTTCTTTTCTTTCCTACTGTTTACTGTCCAAGCCGTGAGCCTTCTTTCTTTTCTGTTTTCAGCCCACGTTGGCTTCCATTTGGTCCCTATATTATGGTCATATCTAGTACATCTTAGGCTGCCAAAATTCCACCATTCACACACAAAAGTCAGCCAAAAATCAGTCAAACCATTTACACATTTCTTCCATTTTCGGCTGCACTCATCAGCCACAATTTCCTTTTTCCACATACGGCTGTACAACAGCCCAGATTTTCTTCCATCCAGCCAGCTTTGTTGACTACATTAAACACACTTGTTTTCTCCTTCATGGTTCACGTAATCCCTTAGCCTATCACTAAGCTCAAACCCTCTTTAACCGATTTTATCAACTTGTTTGTCAACGTTTTTAATTCCTTAAATTTTCCTGGTTGTTTTCGATCCTATGTTCATCCTTCATCTCACGTAAATCCTCTCATCAAAACACCATTGTCCTCTTTATAAACCTTCACAACCGAACCCTAGGTTTAGCTTATACATGTTTTTTAGTTCAAACCAAAGCTATAAACAATATATTCTTGATCATTACAGCCATAATTAAAGAACAAGAAGCTTAAAAACTGAGGTTGGACATTACCTGTACACAGAGCAGATCTGTCCACTTAAGTCAGCTTCTGTTTTGCGGTTTCAGTTGAATTCTTTAGTGGTTCTTTAAAGCTCATAAAGCAAGGTTTATTTTGCCTCAAGAAGCTTAGGTTAATTGCTGAAGAAAAGGAAGGTTCTGCTATGGAGGGGAAGGGCTACTCGACATACCAAAACAGAGGAGAAGTTTTCGGTGATGATGGTTGAAACGAAGATGACGATGGGCTAGGAAAGTAAAGGCAGAAAGGGTGTGTGTTGGCTGGATATAATTAGCCAACATTAAAGTTTAATTAATAAAATTTTTCTTGTAATTATTAAAATTTATTTAGCCTATTTTATTTGCTAAAATTTTTCCTTTTCATGTCACTATAATAATTTCTGATTTTCCACATCAGAATTTTCTTCAAGATATCAATATTTCTTTTAATTTATTTGGTTAATTATTTGATCTATTTTTGATCAATTTGGCCAATCATTTAATTTTCTCAAAAATAATTTCATTTTGAGTCTTTAATATTCCATAATAATTTTATTCCATCATTTGTCTACTCTTTTCCACACTTATAATTTCTTCTAACTCAATAATTTTCCTGTGAGACCCAAATTCCTTATATTTAATTTATTTATTTACTTATAATTCCATACATGTACAATATAAAATAGCGAGTTCTCACAGGAAGGCCAGTAGGAGAAAAAATTTTGAGAAATGAAGAGAGAGAGAGATGGGAAAGCTATGTCAAATTACAATGTGAGAGAAGTTAAGTATGTAAGAGGAAAGGACTAAGTTTATTATAAAAATTTTAGTCTATTATATATTAGACTACGCTTATGGTTCGAAATGTTGTCTTTTATATTCGTTTATCATAAAATCTGTAGCCTATTTATTTAGACATTAAACTATTCTTATAATTAGAAACATAGTCTTTCATTAGAGTAATTTAATTTGTAAATAAATAAAATGACTAAGTTTTGGTATAGACTATAACCTCTATTTCTAAATTAGAGTATGCTTTAGAGTTAAAAAATGTAGTCTTAACTCTTTCTTGTAATTACTATTTTAGAGTTTTTTTTGTATATTAGAATACGTTTATTGACTAGGTTTATAAACTGCATTTCCTGATGTAAATCATAAGTAGCCATTAATGTTTTCAAAAATTATTATAATATATTAATTTATTTCTAAAAAACGTATTCACGAACATTGGCTGCAAACCAGCAGCAAAGACTTTCTTCAAGAATTTGGGTAAAAATACCTAAACACTAATAATACAAAAACTTGAATATTTCATTCCATTGATTTGAACATTTGTTTTACAAGAGAATAATGAACTCTTGTTTTACAAGAGATTAATCAAATTCATACTTTAAGTTTGAACATTTTATTTAATTTGGTGCATTTAAACATTTTTATTGAATACAACAACTATAAATTTGAACATTAGATTTTTGTACATTTGAGCATATCTATTGAATACAACACTTCAGAAAATTGGCAAAATAGCCAAATAAGCCCTCGATCTTGGGTCCAAAATGGAATTAAGCCCTCGACCTTTTATTTCGTGAAAATCAGTCCATAAACTTTTATTTCAGTGGAAATAAACCCTCAACCTTCTAAAATTATGCAATTAAGTCCAAATCTGTTAAATGACACTAACTGCCGTTAGTATTGCACATGTGGCATGCCACGTGGCAGCTAAGTAAGCTATCCACGTCAGCTTTCACTAACGGCAGTTAGTGTCATTTAACAGATTTGGACTTAATTGCATAATTTAAGAAGGTTGAGGGTTTATTTCCACTAAAATAAAAGTTTATGGACTGATTGCCACGAAATAAAACGTTGAGGGCTTAATTCCATTTTGGGCTTAAGATCGAGGGCTTATTTGGCTATTATTCCTCAGAAAATTCATGCTCGAGACTTGTTTTTCTCATCATTCCTCAAGTGATCACACCTTATTCTTGCTAAAACACTTGCAAAATTAATGAAATGTACATCAAGTGCATGATAAGAGTTAAAAGTGTGACCGATTTCATATAATATTGTTTTATCAAGCAAATCACTAAATAAATTTGTTTATAAGATGTTTTTCATATCCTTTCCATTCTTTTCAAGAATGTGACCTTGCTCCACAAAAAATAAATGTTCTTGGTAGCCTATTTATAATAATTGAAAAATCAAAGATATAATGTTCTATTGAAATGAACCTTCTTTGATGGTTGTCAGTCAAATCGATCACTAAATTGATGCTTGAATAGTTACAAATATGTTTCCAAAAGCAATTTCTAATGAAGCATATGGTCACATCCTTTCAAAAGGATGGAAAGAGAAGAAATATATATAGAGATAGAGAGAGATTACATAATTGAAAGATCATTTGTCCAAATTTAAGGGCAGAGAGAATTTATAAAGTGGGTGATTTCAAAGGTTGAAACATTAAACCTCAAAAGACTACATTTTTACTAAAAATCGTAACACAAAAAATACATTTCTAGTAATTAATAACATTACATTTCAACTAAAAATCATAGTCTTAGTCTATAGTAACTTTCATGAAAAATGTAACTTTATATACTTTTAATATCTAAAGATAATAATGTGTTGAAAATTCTAGTTTTTGTGTAACTAAGTTTAAGCAAAATGTGATCTTTTAGTATATTAGACTACGCTTTTAGTACAAATGTTGTAAGAGGGGCATCTATGTCATGCCTCGAGAGACGTAACAATTTGATCACTTATGCGAAATTTAGAATTTTAAGGCTAAACTTTTTTTTTTTCAAATTTTCATTACATTGGTTTTGTCATGCGAGCAGTTTCATATCATATTATCAGATTAGTATTCACCTAATAAGGTTTAAAGCTACTTGCCTAGGGTTCCAATTCAATATCATATTACTTAACATCTAATAACACCATAAAATAGTTCCTAATTAAAAGCGGTAAATTCTAAGGTCAATGCATTTTCCTCGATAGCCCAACTTAACAGTAAAATACTGCCAATATTTGTTCTCAATCCCCTATCGCACTCATAAACCTTATAATCGATAACATATTCAAGTTTCATTATAAAACAAAATCGTTTGACCCTTCAAAAAAATTCTTAACCAAATAATATAATATTTTTATGGTTTTGACACATTTCCAAACAAAAATTTGTTTACATCCCGATAATGGCTATTATTACAACATAAGCACATTTTTAACTTATACACATCCTAACCTTTAGTATTATAGAAAACTGTAAAAAAATAACATCATTTAAACACTAAGAACTTATACCGAATAATTACTACGAGAGCTTCATAGTTGGAAACTTACGAAATCAGATACTGTGGTGTGATACTACATTACCTTGGCTTAACCTTGGATGGGAAATAATGGAGGAGTGAGCTAAAAGGCCTAATAAGTCAACCATACAAGTGCAGAGGATAGTAACATACTATATACTATTCTACATGCATGCGATGCAACTACTCAATAAATTTCCCGTATTCATGTCAATATGTAATATTTTATCAAATCTCATTTTTCTAATGTTTAATCACTTCTCCCATTTATCTCATTATTATGACTTAGTAATGCTGTCAAGGTCTTTCGAGATAGGACATGGAAAGATACTTTGAAGTACATCATTATCTTTTGACTAGACATCACAACTAAACTGTCTTATCAACGTAATGCTATAATGATATGATCAATGTAGTGTCGATTAAATCGATGCAATTACGATTTTCAATAAAAAAATGTACTTTTTAGTCAAATCAAAATCAATGCTCGTAAATCCTATCAAGTAATCATAACCAAATCAAATGCTCGTAATCATATCTTATACTCATTGTCTTATAAATCAAATACTCGTATTCTTATAAGAAAATACTCGTAGTCTTATAAATCAATTACTCGTAATCTTATAAATCAAATCCTCATCAAATCAATTAGGTAGCTTCCTTGTAAGTAACAAATAGAGACTTATCTCACTGTATCTATTTAGTGAGCTACATCATACCTCGAAAACTAAGGTGCTACTTTTGGCCAGAGATCCATATATCTCACTGTAGCTATTCAGTGAGCCTCATCATGCTAATGGCCATAGATTCTCGTTATCTCCAATCATAATGATCAGCTAAGACTAGAACCTATCAACGACTAATTGTTAGACAGGCCATATGTACCTATAGAGGAGTAATGATACCTAGGCATATTTTCATATTACTCTATCAGTTTCAAGATCAATGTGAGGTGCCTTAAAAAATGTAAAATAGTATCGATATATGTTTTGAAGTATGATAATACAGTAGGTATAAAAGCAAGGTATGCTTTATCCAAAAACACGCATATACTCAATATAGCCATATGTTCAATATACTTCAAAACATAACTACAAAATAGTTTTTATACATGTTTGGAAATTCGATAAAAACGTAAATATAAAGCAAATATATGCTTTATTCGAAAACATGCATATATTCAATGTATCCATCTATTCAATAGATTTCATAACATGTTACAAGTAAGGTTTTAAGGCTTTTATACAAGTGAGTATAAATTGATGCAAGCTTTAAAATCATGTCACTATCATGTTATGTTTGAGAACGAAATATGTCATCCTAGCATAGTTCACTATTCTAGACTTCCAAGCTTCGTGTTTTAATTTCTAAAAATCATATCATTAGGTCCAGGTTACTATATCTTACTACTCATCCTGCAAATTCAAAGCACATATCCCAATTCATATCCACAATCACATCACATATCAATATCGTATACATATATAATTTACATGCACCACAATCAGGCTACTATGCCCTAATAAGCAGTATTGGCACATGATTCATATATATAGTTCAATTACAATTAAATCAATAACTCGTTATTTATACTTATATTGTATGATGCTATCATCCATCATGTACGGTTAACTTACCACAAGCTCGATGTTGAGCACTCGATTTCAAACTGGGTTGATTTGGTCATCACACCACTCAATTAATTTTGCAATCACTACAAACACACATATACTCATAGTTGCACACTAGAGTCACATTAAGCTTCACTAGACACGTCTTTACATGTTACTTTCACTTAGGATACCACTAAGGTTTTCATACAAGTAGTTAATAAAGTGTCTCAATTTCATGGTTTCTTTTCAAATCAATTACACCAATCAATTACTTGTCACTTATAGACTAACAAACCATGATAACCAAGGCTTAATCACATTGATTTCACTATGCCCTTCACCTTGGCTCATTCTACAAATATGTCTTACACTTGTTTTTGTTCTCAATTAACTTCGTATTCATGCTTAGCTAGATGATTAACATAAAATATGCCCACATTACATCGAATTAAGCGAAGATCACACTATCAACACCAATAATTAAGCTCCCAATTAACCTTAATTAACATCAATTACTAAAACCTAAGCTTAATTTCAAAATCCCTAATTTCACTTCAAGGGGTAAAACTTAATTCTTACAATTTCACATAAACCATTCAAATTCAAGCCATAATCAACGCTCAATTACAACAATTAACCACAATTAAGCTTCAATTTGAAGAAAATGAACTTACCCAAGAAAATCCCCAAAACTTCCCAATTGGTCGAAAACCTTAGGTTGAGATTCCTTGAGCAATCCAAATTGAAACCAAAATCAACCTTAGATTATTAAAATACATCATAGTTGAAAATCAAACCAAAATAAGCCTAATTACCTCTAAAATCTTGTTGAAATCGAACCCATCTCAAAATCCCAAATTTTCGGTTCTTTTCCTTCAATTCATTAATTATGATTGATTAATGGAGTAAGAGGGTTGGATTTAACACAGGGAATAGGTGACTTGGAGCAATTTCCTTCTTTCCATCTTTAATTTTCTGTTTTGGCCAAAGAAAAATGAAGAATCGGTGAAGAAGAAGAAGGGAAGGGGTTTCAAAAGCTAAAAATTTGGCTTTTAATTCTAATATTCCCTTTATTTACGGAAATGCCATTAATGATACTAATATAGCATATGTTCATATATTTTGGCCCTAATTTTCTCATTTTTGTTTAAATTTGTAACCTCAAGTAATTTAACGAATTTATGAACTTACCATATTTTAATATTTATTTAAAATATTTTTAATGCATTTAATTGGAATTTTTATATATTAAATCCCGATTTAGGCTATTAGCTCAATTATTTCCAATTTCTCGAGATAAGCTAAAATCATATTCAAATAATCTCAATTGACTTCAAATGGCTTATATGGGGCCAAATATAATCAATTTATGATAATTCAAATTTATCTAAGTGGGTGTGAGCTTTCGTGGGCTCCACAAACTTGTCCATATGAACATTTGCTTTTCTGCACCAAAACAAAAAAAAATCATTGTTTTATCAACCATTTCAATTACTTTGGCCACGAAATTGTTCAATATACATTAAAATATGAGTTCTCACAGTCTGAAATTTGAAAAGATATAAAATTTAATAAACCGTGTTAAAAATGTTAGACAGCACATGCTTTAAGTAACTATAGTTAATGTTTTTACGTAAATATAGCTATGAGGCTTTTTCTAGTAGTTTCACTTTGACCTCTCAATCTTTCTATTGTTCAAAATGGTTGATTCTGCCAAAATCACCTAAAGTTTGTCATGCAAGTTAGCCCTTTTATAAATTCATCCTAAGATATATAAAAATTAAACACCTAAGGTAAACTAACATACTATATTTTCATAATATAAGAATCACATGATTTTTTTAGGAGGGGTATTACACATAGTGGATGTGGTTACTTACTATCCATGCCCTAAAAGCCTAAACAGAAAAGTTATAGTTAGACTTTTTTACCTTCACGTACGTTGTGGTGAATCTTCTTTTGTACTCTCTCGTAGATTTTCTTGGTCTTTGTACAAAAAACAATAGGATGGTAGAGGTTTGACCTTGCTTTTTATTACTGAAAATGTCTTATGAATAGATTGTTTAGCTAGTTAAAGCTCTTGGTAGAATTTGGTGGGAGAGATTGGAACCATAACCTAGCTGTACCCTTTAGTGTGGCTGAGAAGGTTCTGAATTTCACACATCTATCGCTCTTTATAATCCAAAGTTGTTTGGAAGCATAAAACATCGTAGTTTATGTCACAGCCCGTGACCCTATTTTTCACCTTTTCTATACATCTTATTTGGTTGGGCTATCTGCGATACTTTACTTTTCTTTTACATATAAACAATTTAATATTAAATTATAATATGAATTACATCCCCTATCTTAATTCATAAGGAAGTAGTACTATAGATAAGTCTAAATATAGAAAATAAATGATCATGCCTTATTAAATAAATCAAGCTGTCGCATGTCCCAAAATGCACAGCCGAAGTCCTTTAGATGTCAGACTCTCAGTCCTCGAAAACCTAAAATGTTAAAATTAAGGGGTGAGCAAACCATGACTCAATAAGGGAATTATATGCCTCACTTGATATTCAGCTATCTATATGCTGAAAAACTTCTTCATTTTTTTTTGGGCTCTAAGCTCGCATGTAGGAAGGATACTATAGTCGGCTAGGGATCCGGATGGAGTAAGGTAGGTATTTTGAAATACCTATCTTGTCCCGGAACCTAGAAGCAACTGTAGAGAGTAATAAATTTCTTTTCGTTTGAAATTTAAATCCTTTTCCTTTTTATTTCATATCATTTTCATATTCTTTTCAAAATAATGCTTTTATGAAATAAAGCATTTAAATAAAGTAACTAATATTCATATATTCTTTGAAAAGAATATTAGTTAAATCATCATCATTCTCATTTAAACTCTTTTCATATTTTACTGTACAATCATAATTAGTACAGTACTTTAAATAGAAAAATAAACTATTAAATCCTTTTCATATAAAATATACATCATTTAAATCTAATATTCAATTTAAAATGAAAATAAGAATATTAGATTTATTTTCCTCCTCTTTCCTTTTTGGAAAACATATCACATATTCATGTCACATATAGTCTAATATTCAATTTAAAATCATTGTAAGAATATTAGACTTATAAACTCCTTTTCCTTTTGAAAACATATTACATATTCATATCACATTTCATATGAAAATAATCTTGTAGTACTAAAATCAGAATTGAAATAAGCATTTTGTAAAATGCTGTAAATCACTTTCATTTGATTTATCACATATCATGTAAAACATTTTCATTTCACGTATCACATATCATATAAAACATTTTCATATATGGAGACTGAGGCACACCCAGCCCGTCCATTGGGTCGTTACTCATATCATGCTATAGACCTCGAAGGGTATAAAATAATCATGTCAAATCTATGGCCATAGTCTATAATTATCCTCGATGGATCACTGATCAGGTGTCGGTCGGGACTACATATCACATATCACATGTCACATATCACATATCACATATTAGCATGATAAGGTTGCCATCTAGTCTCAAAACCGTATTTTTCATCATAAAATAACCTTTATGGAATTTATAAAAATATATAATTTCATAATTTAAAACCATAAAGGTTATAAAATCATTTGGTGAATATTTAAGAAATATATATAAAAGCATTCACTTTATTTCTTTTCATTTTCCATCTCGTATTACGTATAATTTATGTATCAGGAGAATTTTCAGTGATTTCATTATCACCATTCTCGAAAACATGAATATTTTAAAATCACTTTCATTTTATTCATGTTTTTATGGAAAATATTCATTTTCTCGATTTTCGTGGTTGAAAATCATTTCTCGTGAAATAAAATCATTTATTATGATTTTATGAAATTTTTTAAAAATTTTCGATAATTTTCGATAATTTTTCGGTAGTATAACGGCTGCCGATTGGTTAGCCTCCTGCACGAAAAATACAGTTTATAATTCCAGCCAGTACATCATCACAAATTTCCAACTACAAAATCATCACAATATTTGCACAAAATATTTCAAAGTTAAAAACATGCAGATTGAATACACTTACAGTGCCTTACAGTGCTACACATGCATCCCTTACCTTTCTTGGGTCGGCGATCACCTCGTTCGTCACGCTCGTGTTCACCTCGCCCAATTCCATCGGCTCGGTCATCGAGAGAATTTTTTGGAAATTAAATTCTAAAATTTAGAATTTTTTCCAATTATTTAAATTAAATACTCATAATTAATTTTCAAAATTCGTACCGAATTTCTCAGATTTTTTTTCGGGTTTTCGAATTTCTCAAGATTTCTCGAATTCCCGAAAATTCCTTTTCTCTCTCTTTTCTTCTTTTCCTCTTTTCTCTCTTTCTTTTTCTTTTCTTTTCTTTTCCTTTTCCTTTTTTTCCTTTCTTTTTCGGTCAGACCGATTCAGACCAGTCAAACTGGTTCACTGCCGGTTCTCCTCCAATGGCTGGTTCTTTGGCGGTTCGGTGGCTCCTCAACTGGCCGGCATCAAGGCGAACTTGCCGATGGCCTCCGTTTGGCCTTGATCGACGGCACGGCGGCGGATCTGGCGGCATGGGTCTTGGCTTCTCCTACTCCTTCGTTCTTCCTTCCTCCGTCATTGTCGGCCTCACTGGTGGCATCTTTCATCTTCCCCTCACCTCCGCCGAGGTTCGAGTGGTGGTGGCGGTGCCTGGACCAGTCGGTACCGCCGATTCCCTCTTTTCCTTTTTCTCTCGGTTTTCCTTCGCTTCCTGTTTTCCGTTTCTTCTCTTTTCTGTTTGGGCCGTCGCAGGTCACTTCCCTCTTCCCTCTCCTCTCGCCGGCGACGCCCTCTTTTTTTCCTCTTCCCTTCCGGTGGCCGCCGATAGTGGTTGGCTAGGCTTCGGGATTCTTCGACAGAAACGGGATCCCATTTCCCGTTTCTGTTTCATTTTTTTATCATATATTATATTTATAATTTACTTTATAAATATAATATTAATATTATATTATAAAGTACATACTATATAATATAATATTATATACATATATATATATATTATATTACAACATATATATAATTTAAATTAACTACAATATACATTTTATATATGTTTATATATCTATATTTAAATTATGTATATTATGTATATATATATATATATATATATATACATATATACCATATATATCTTTACACAAAAATTTAAAATACTAATTTGTATTTCCTTTGTATACATATTCATATATGTACATATACAAAATAACATTATACATATGTATTATTTACATTATAAATAGTATATATATGTCTATATATACTAAAGTATATTAATATATACTATATACTATACAGTATTTAAATACATATGTATTTATATAAAAATACATTTATATAATATATAATTATATAAATATATTTCATTTTCGTTTCTCATTTTCTTATTTAATTTGAATTTTCATTTTTCCAAATTAAATTTCCTCTCTTCTATATTTTCCATAATTCTAACCCTATTTTTCTGATTTAAATTTTCCTTTACTTGAATTTCCCAATGCATCCCTTCCTCAATTCTCGGGATTTTCACAAATATTTTGTTCTCTTAAAATAAATTCATTTATTTTCTTAAATTTATTTATTTATTTTAATATTAAATTTACAATTATTTAATATTAATTTTAGAAAATTAGCGGTTATCACTTTCTCCCCACCTTAAGAAATTTGGTCCTCCGAATTTAACTTAAATCAAAAGGTGGTAGCATCCTGTATGCTTATCATTCTTATCCTCTCAATCATCTTTTAAGTAATACTGCCAGTATATCATCAACATCAGAATCACCTCTTATATCATTACATATCATTTCTCATCATATATTTATACTCCCTAAAATTTCTTATCAATTGGGAGTTATCCATTTCCACCTCTTTTTCATATCACATATGATTCATATTGTTCATCATTCATCTTTCTTATTTGGTGCCGAGTCGATATAGTTTGGTAACTGTCATTTAAACAAGTTAATCAATTGTATGTAATTGTCCAGTAGCTTTCACATCTCACGCATCCGCTCCCTCAACATATCATCGAGCGTTTTTGTACTACGCTCACATATTTACATCATGTACGGAGCGGTGATGTCTTTAAATTTGGAATCTTAGAGCCTTTTGCTATTTCCCATAAACATATAGCTACTCAAAGATTCCCATCACATATAGAGCTCACTGGAACTTCACATACATTCTCATCATTTTATAATCATATTTCGACTATGGCACTAAAGAATCTAAGAGTTTGATAATGGGGAAGTGATTTCATTAAACTATCAGTCTATAATTACTTCCATATTATCATATCTCTTTTTATATTTATTTCATCAAATGCTGCAGCTCATTTGCAGACTTTACTATTTACCATCTTTTACCATAATTGAATCAGGAGACAATCATTTCCTCTCCATATCGTCTTTTCATGTAGCATTTTTATTACCTCTTTTATTCTTATGGTATATTCATTATCACTTAGGTTTTAGAATATACTTGAGAATATACTCTTTTGATAATTTAGATTCCATAATGGCATAATCAAATTATAATTTAATCTTCTCATTATTTAACTTCATCATTGAATCTATAATTATCAATTTAATCATCTCATTATCCATATAAATCCACTATTTCCATCATTTCGAGGTGGTATATATATATATATATATATATATCCTTTTTCCATTTATATGACTGGCAGAAAAATATAAATCATTTCTTTACTCCTTGGAGTATAATTACTTTTCCTCTATCGAGTTTTGGCTCGATATTACATCTATTCATAATCATGTGATAACCATAAAAATCACCTTTAGTTTTAAATTCGAAAACTACTTCATATTCGTGTTCCCTCTTCATCAAGTACTTATCCTATTATTGCATATTCATCTTTCCTTTCATCATTATTTCGATCACTTTTCATCGGTGGTAAAATATTCCACTATTAAAATCTTTTAACCTTTTGTATACCATCTTTTATACTTACCCATTCATCGACTTAAACTTATTTACTTATTAGTCACATATGTAGAGCAGCTAACGTAATGACTCTTTCATAGACTGGCAATAGTATTTAGCTAGACTCATTACTTTTGTATCTCAATCATTATCTCTCTATCATAGACAGATTCGCTGTCATTTTGTCAGTTGAGATCGTATATCTTAGAAAGAGATACTATCTAGCCACATTTCCTATTGCCATACTTAACATATAGTTTCTTGTTTTTGAGAGTCTGTAGGGTCACACAATAAAGCTGCTCATGTTCCATTAATGTTTTAGTTTATATCGATATCTCATCACTTATCCTTATATGGATGCCTCATTCATTAGGCTTATAAACCTCACTCATTAGGCTTATATACCTCACGAGGAATTGCATTAACCTTGTAAACCTCAATAAGAACTCGTAAAAATTTTATCGAGTTCTAATTATTATCGTCTTACAGCCATCAATTTCCAACTTTTCATCTAGTGATGCCTTGTATAGAGACTGGTCATATAAGCTCCTAATATATATCTGATTAAATCAAGTATGGCATCAATTCTATATGGATGATTATTTGTTCTTAATAAAAACTTTATTGCAAAATAGGAATTTAATATCCAATTATACTTCATCATCTTATTAACATCATCCGTATTTCCATCAATTTCATCTATACATGTGAATTTCATTATCCACATATTTTTCAGAGTTATTTTCTTAAGCTTTTCGGATTCTTCTATGTTTTCTGATATAAGCTTAGAAATAAATTTTCATATTCACGATTGAGTCAATATGTAACATCCTGTTACCATTTTTTTATGTATTTCTTTACAATTTTACTGGTTGGGCTGTCTGCGATGCCATTAACATTCAGCAATAATAGTGATAAATAATAATATTTATTCATCAAATACGGAATATGAAATTTCTTTTCATTATTCCTTACATCTGACATCCCCTATTATCCTTGGCTCATTAAAGTAGTACTGTATATATATGTCTGAAATGTAAAAGAGAAGTAACTGTACCTATCATATTTGGCATAAGTTGCCCTCGTGCTTGATATGTAGCTATCCATATGGGAGCTAATTCTCTCAACTTCATGTCTTTTATCTGTGGAGTCAAAACAAAGGGGTGAGCGATTCCTATGCTCAGTAAAGGAGACATATGCTGCTTTACAAAACCAAAGCCATATACCACAATAAATTTGTTTTCCAAAAATCATGTCAATTAGGAAAACAGTCCTATTATCCTTGTCTCATTAAAGTAGTACTGTATATATATGTCTGAAATGTAAAAGAGAAGTGACTGTACCTGCCATATTTGGCATAAGTTGCCCCCGCGCTTGATATGTAGCTATCCATATGGGAGCTAATTCTCTCAACTTCATGTCTTTTATCTGTGGAGTCAAAACAAAGGGGTGAGCGATTCCTACGCTCAGTAAAGGAGACATATGCTGCTTTACAAAACCAAAGCCATATACCACAATAAATTTTTTTTCCAAAAATCATGTCAATTAGGAAAACAGTGGCTATATCAACCAGTATTCTCAATACGCCATTCAAATCATTTTCTCAACAGTTTACAATAAATTAGATTAAACAGCAAATAGGATTTTAACAAATCCTTTCAGTAAATAGAAATCAACAAGTTGAGACTAAGCATCACCCTACAATTAATTCATGCTATCATCGTTCCCCCTCCCCCTTGCGAGAACGGAATCTACAGCTATTGGGGTGCACCCGTAGGCCATCGCCCCTCACGGTTATCTCTGCTAGATCTATGGCCATAATCTATAGGTGGTCTTCGGGTCCACTTGCCAGGTGACCTTGAGACCTGCTGATGACTTGGTGGGTCCATCAGCCTCATAACTCATAACAATGCATGAAACTAGGGGCTTAAAGTCTCAAAATCAATTTATATCTCATGAAAAACCCTTAAGGAATTACTTCATAATTTCATCATTTTCTCAAAATGATTTTCTTTCCGAAAAGGTTTTAAAAACAGCCCGCAATTCTCACTGAATTCTATGTGAGAAAGATCCGGGTTAAACTGGCTCGCCATGACTAATTCGCCCATGGTCAACTCGCCCATCAAGGAGTTTCATATTTTCTATTTTTAAATCTCTTAAAAATAACTCATTTTTCGTTGAGAAAATGTAAATAGAAATCTATTCGCCATGGTCAACTCGCCCATCATGGCTCGCCCATGGTTAATTATAAAGTGGGGTGACAAGTAGTCGCCCACCAACCATTGCTTTTAAAAAAACAAGTAAAACTGACTCGCCCCATGCGGCTCGCCCATCATAGAGTTGCCATGGTCGACTCGCCCAAAAGCAGCATACCATGGTGAACTCACCCATTACATGAAAACAGGGGTCACCCGCCCCAAGACCACATTAAAAATGTTCGCCCAAATATTATAAACGTTTGGCTAGCCCGCCAATAACAGTTCACCCAACAAACAACATAAGGGTCGACTATCTCTGTAGCTCGTCCAAGTCAACATAATTTATTAAATAAATGCATGTCATAAACCAAAATAGTTTCTCGATATTTTCGTAATATTATAAAAGGTTAGTTCGCCCAAAATATTATAAAAGTTTGGCTCGCCCACCAATACCAATTTGTCTAGAAATATTATAAGGGTTGGCTTAGTAGCTCGCCCAATTCAAATAAGTTCCTCAAACAATGCATGTCGTAAACCAAAACAATTTCTCAATATTTTAATAATATTTTCACTCCACAGGACATGCATTTTACTTCACACACATCTCCCTTACCTGGTTCAACGAAGCCTTGCTTCCTTTTCGCCTTCAAAATCGCATTCACCGAGTTCATAATTCACGGCTGCAAATAATTTATAAATTCTATTAATATTTTCATTTCATATCATTTGGCGAGATTGAGATAAAACAAATGACTACTCGCCCAAAAGAACTCTAACTAGCTCGCCCGACCGAGCTCGCCATTCAATATATGGCTTACACGTGGGAGATCGCCCGCCATAACTCGGCATAATATATTTTAGGAGTTCGCCCAACATTCACTTCACCAGGCCTACATTAGCTTAAATGTGGGAGTTCGCCCAACATTTCAACTCGCCCGATGAACATTTATTTGAGCTCGCCTTACACTATTTTCTATAAAGAATTAAGCTCGCCCATGAATTAAACTAGCGTTGGGCGACCTCGCCCACTTGACAACAACTTTGGCGAGTTCTTTATTTCTTACTCGCCACTTTGGCGATTACTAACACTCAACATGGTCGATCACCATAGTCGCCATTCTCATCACTTTTTCAGTATTTTCCCATCATTCTACTACAATATCAACCCAGTTTCATTTTATACTTCGTCTACCTCAAGATATGAATTTATTCTATTTATATGATCTATCAAGAATAAATCAAAAGCAAGACTATACTCATGCTTCTCATACTTGAAATCATAGAATATATCATTAAATCTCAAGAACCATTAAATCTCACCTTAATCAACTGCACTTCCATAGCAGAATTCTTTCTGTCTCCTGTTAGCCTCACTTTGCTTATTCCTTTAGCTCATCAACGATGGAGGAAAGGTTTTGCACACAGATTTTCTTATTTAGCTAACGTAAGGATGAAGCTCAATAAATCAAGCATGGTAGAACTGGATGAAGTCATCCACCATTGGCGATCACCCTTGTTCGCCCATTGGCGAGCTCTTCCATTAGTACTCGCCATCATCAACTCGCTGTCATGCATTGGCGATTATCATCTTCCTCGCCTCTTGGCGAGCTGTCCACTGTAGTACTCGCCCACCGAGTATTTCACCGAAACTGCTTCTTTCACAACTCAAGTTAAGGAACTTTTCATCCAAGTGGAAATCAATATTCATTATTTATTTAATTTCCATTATTAATTCATGAAATTAGACTTTACAGTAGTGTAGAATCAGGTCTTACACAATATTAACCTGATCTCTCCAATCTATATAACTCTGAAATTTTATTGAGAATCTCATCCGATACTTTTTAATTTCATGTCTCTTACTATTCTAGACATTTCATCTCTGTGTCCTATCATTTCCACTATATATCCTTAAGACAGAGACATTTAATATTCAAAATTATTTTAACTTATACTCCACCTTGATTCATTTAGTTACTCATACATCACAGCATATCGATCATCTTAATTTGTATGCTGTATTAAGTGTAACTATTTCATTAACACATTTCACAGCTAACTGATTTATTATTACTGTAATTCATTTTAAATTCATTATCATTTAATAACCTCAGGTTAGCTGTCATCTTCCTCGTCTCTTATCTTTACTTACTGTTCTTATGCATATTCTCCAATTTACAGTACTCCACACAGTACATTATTCTATAAAATATATTTCAAAATATTCTGGTTCTATAAATATTCATTTGATACTTCAAAAACTACATAATTGTATAAAACCAGGATTAATCGTTCCACTATGGATTTCATCAACCATACTGATTACCTTCTCATTCATCTTCAGTAATCATTTCCTTTTTCATCATATCTAACAATCCCATAAGAATATCTCATTAATACACTTTTTACTTTAGACCCTTAAAATCAACAGCAGGGCTAATCATCCTGCAACTTCCCACTATAAACATTTCGGGTCGCATCCATCATCTAAGTGTAGGTGGGACTAAATAATCAGGACCGTTATACATATCTTATGTCCTTTATGCCATCAATTACTCTATTACTATCACTGGATTTAAGATCATCTTAGTTTTATCACTGTTCGGAACATAGTCCAACATAGGGGCATTTTCATCATTTTAAAATTTCTTTCTTTCTTCTTAACATATATTTAAACTAGTGATCTTATTATCTATGTGCTGATAGTATCCCTTCTCATACCAATATCAGCAGTTTAAGATCTTATTCGATTTCGACAGAGAAATCCAATAAGATCTATAATTGGATCATTTTGCTTGAATTGCATCCTTACACCATCAATTTCTCTGTCAAATCTGTCAATTCTAACTTCTGTTGGTCTATTATGACTCCAGGTAAAATTTGGAGGTAGGGGTATTTTGGTCATTTATGGTTAAAAATTTTCTCTCTCTTCAAAATACCTTCAATCAGTGATCTTAAGGTCTATTTAATAATGATATTTCATTCCCCTCCTTTATATCATCACTTTCAGGTCTCAGTTCAATCTGGACAGAAAAGTACTGGTGGGGCCCTCACAAAGTCTGTTTCTGTTCCTTACCGAACCGACCTTCATTTAAATTATAAGATCAACATTTCAGATAATTTCTAGAGCTGCTTTTCCCTCCTTGACATCCTTAGTTCATAATTCTCACCCCTTTCACAACATTTAACTCAATTTATAATCATTTATTTCCTTTATGTATTTAGACTGCAGTACTACAGGGGATGCTAACCTTTTTCAACATGTTTCCTTTTCAAAAGTATCGACAGACATCAGGCCAACCCTGCTCTGATACCATTAAATCTATCACAGCCCGTGACCCTATTTTTCACCTTTCTCTATACATCTTATTTGGTTGGGCTGTCTGCGATACTTTTCTTTTCTTTTACATATAAACAATTTAATATTAAATTATAATATGAATTACATCCCCTATCTTAATTCATAAGGAAGTAGTACTGTAGATAAGTCTAAATACAGATAATAAATGATCATACCTTATTAAATAAATCAAGCTGTCGCATGTCCCCAAATGCACAGCCAAAATCCTTTAGATGTCAGACTCTTAGTCCTCAAAAACTTGAAATGTTAAAATTAAGAGGTGAGCAAACCATAGCTCAGTAAGGGAATTATATGCCTCACTTGATATTCTGTCACGACCCGAAGGCCGTGACGTATTCATTTATCACTCCATTTACCAATTACCAATATTTACGAACTAGATTTTTTTTTTCACTTTAAAGTTTGCATTCGGTGTCAGTGTCCTCTTTAAACTAACTCCACGTTCTTAACTTGATTTGTATTCATTATTTATTTGTCATTTCTTAAGATTATTCGACTTAGTATTCTTGTTTTCAATATTAGGCCATTAAAAGAAAAACATCGAAAACTCCCCCTTATATAAAATCAACTTTCCCCAGCTAATTAACCTGCAATAAATTCAACTAATTCCAGCCACATATCTCAGCCCAAAGTTTCGCAGTTCATTTCACTATATACCACACATACTTCCAAAATCAACAATTATATATAAGGGACAATTTACAGCTCAAAATCATCACAGTTCACTTCTCGGATCGTACTCGATAATCATAAAAGCCTATAATAATCTAGGACGATCCTAAGTTACATCCCAAAAGCAATCCCATAAGCATGTACTATGCAAACTTAACATGTCATACATGGATAACAAAATAATCGATATTATACCTCAAGTGCAACAAAACAGCACACGGAGGATTCGGACCGATATAGCTACTCAAAGTCTGTCCCCGAGGCTTCGCACCCAAACTCCAAGTGGGAGCCTAACTGGTATGATCTGCGATGTTATTAATAAGGGGTAAGCAAAACCACGACTCAGCAAGTAGCTTAAGTAAATGCATGCTAGACTCATGTCGTTCTATATGCACGTGTGGAAAACAATACCGAAGTAATAAGCGAACTCGATATTTAATGCATAATCATAAACCAAACACTTCTTTATGCATTTCTATTATAGAACACTTTCAATGTGCACTTAATTAAAACAAAACTTACTACGCATTTCATTTAAATGAGTTCGCTATGCCTTCGGTTGGATTCAGTATGTTGTGCAATTCAAATAAACTATCGGTATAATTCGATAAGTCAATCGGTAATTACTTTGATAAAACAATCAATAAGCATTCGATAACAATCAATAAGTATTGCAATCATTTCGATCCATATAGATTTTCAAGAACACATTAGTCATAAATCAAGAAAATCGATAACGATTAGGCATATTGCCTCAGTTCACTAAAAGCAGTATTAGAAATGGAACAATGGTAAGTAGAGATTAGGCAATGATCCTCAATCAATCAATCAATCGATATCCATCCTAGCTAGCGATGGAATGGTGTTGCAAGCAACACTAAATCTATGGCCATAGCATGATATCCAGTCTCGCTGATCAGTCGAGAGCTGGAACTTGCCTGCTGGTTTTCCAGACAAGTATCAATCTACCTAGAGCACTAGGCTCGATAGGTACAATACGATAGTCTAGAGCACAAAGCTCAATAGACGGGCAATAAGGCCTAGAGCTAAGCTCGATAGGCTATAACTGACCCGAAGGTCGTAGGACATGCCTGCACTCAAAAACAGTTTTGAAATCAATTTCCTCGTGTAGCACTCGGCTTCCACGGATTCCAAATCACTATTAAATAAGTTTTGAATTCGAAATATAAAGGACTTTCGATTTATTTCAAATGTTGGTTCAAACCAAGACTTTGCAAATATAACATATGATGCAAGTCATTAAAACATAAGCATTACCAAAATTGAACTCAAAACATGCTATACGTAAATGCATGTATGCATCGGTTCATTTCACTTAACATGTACGCTTGGCTGGCCACAATACTCAAAGCAGAAAATAAGTTTCGATCCAGCCCAAGCATAAACGATTTTATAAAATTAAACCATTCCTACGAGATGGTGCTATCAAGCTTTACTTAACCCACTTACCTCGAGGCTTAAAATTTTCCTTCTCGTGCCTCTGAGTCCGCACTCAAGTCCCTGCACCGCTCTGATTCACTACACAAAATCATTGGCATATTCAATAATTCTTCGTCATTATACTTAATCGTGCACCAAAACAAGTGTCTTAGAACCACCATTCATTTCAACTTACTACTAAGTCCAAAATCGACTCCTTATCGTCTTTCGAGATATACCGATAAGTTCTAATCCTTATTCATATATATTTAAAATATATTTATACCTATACACACATATATTTGCTTATATATATGTATATTCCAATATGTCTCTATATGCTCATCCTATTCTTTTTTCCATGTAATTATTCGTTCTATATGTATACATGTATGTATATGTGCATATATATTTTATATATGTATATATTACCGTATTGGTATACATGTATATCGATCCTTCATAACTTAGATATTTTTATTTGAATTCTCACACCAAGTTTCATTCCCCAAATTCTTATTTAATAACACATGGATATTAGTAAGTATGCAATATATTCAGATTGCATTAAAGTAAAATCATTTAAATTAGAACCTATGTTGTTCCTCCTCTTAGAGTTCATAATACAAGTATAAGATCTATTTATACATATATGTATTTAATTAAATATATACATACATGCAAGTATATGATCGTAATTTATCCTTTACCATCATGTTCATGGAATATATGTATATATATACCCATAGTTGTATATAGTTCATCCTTATCCATGCTTATGTATTTACATTCATGTAAATATTGTCCCACCATCTTATAACCAAATTCAAGCATCCCATGACATTAACTACATTTATGCAATTTACTTACATATTCTTTCTTTGAACATTTTCAAGGTAACCATTTCAAGGTATGATAACATGAAGCTCTACTCATGAAAATTTTCCATTATACAATTAAAAATCAATTTAACCAACATCCATGCACATTCCTACCTTTAAGCCTCTTATATGAGAGATTCTCAAACTTTCTTCTCCAAGAATTTCCTACAATCAACACCATCATCTCAATTAACATATGAAATTATATTATATACCTTTGCTCAAACAAAGAGGAAGAACTCTTACCCTAAACACCCTTGTTTGTCAATCCTTCTTTTATCAATTTTTCTGCAATATTCTCAACCCTTACAACAGTGTGTTCACCTCTGTTTGAACCACCAACTCAGTCCCAAACTAAGCCCTCTAGCACCTCATTCTTAGCCTTGATCATCGTCATGTCTAGCAACCAAGAAACCTCCAGAAATCTTTGCTTTAGGAGCTCACGGCCTAGCTTGCCAAGCTATCTCAAGCATTACGGTTTTAGCTCTCAAATACCATAGCCTTTAGCCTTGAACAGTAGGAATCACAGCTCCTTTAAAGCCCTATAAATGGTCATCGATCCAGCTTCATTTATTCTCTGTTTCATGCAACAAAATGGCCACCAAAATCTGCTCACCATTAGTCTTGCCGAAAACTTCTGTTGACAGCCCCAATACAGACCTAATATTCATGTCCAAAAGCCCTTATAAATTGCTTGAACAATGCAGCAAAATTCCACCCTCAATACCGTCCCTTTTCCTTTGTTAGATTTGCCTCAACAGCCACCATTTACCTCTGTCACACGTTCACTGTTATGGCCTCCTGAAAATCAAGTTTTTCAGTCTTCAAACCAGTCACAAAACCTAACCTAACAATAGCCTTAACTAGCATCTAAAGTCCACATAAATTTCCTTTTAGCTTACTGACCTTGTTGATCAACCAATATCACTTTGCCGTTGCAATTCTTTCCTTCTTTCTCTTTTTTTTGTTTGCTGCAGTAATCTTTTTCTTCTCCAGTTCGTTTCTTTCTCTCCTTCACTGCGCTTCTCCTCTGTGTCTGGCCGAGACCCCTTCTTCTTTCTCTTCTTTCTTTTTCTCCTTCCTTTCCAGCCGAGATCCCTCTTTTCTTTCTTCCTTTCCTTTCTTTTCTTTGGCCGGTGTCCTTCTGTTTCGTTTTGGTTGTAGCTTTGTCCTCCTTAAACCTTTCTTTTATTTTGTTTTTCTCTCCTTTACCCGATCCTAACTTTAGCTTTTGTCTCCTTCTCTTTTCCATCACGTTTTCAATCAAATAAATGTATTTGTTTATTAATATTTTATGTGTTTATTATTAATATATTTTATGTTTTGTTTTTCTTTTGAACCTACTCCCATTAACCGTGGGAGCAGGTAAGGGGGGTCGGGTGGCTTCCCTGGGAAGCCAATCCCGATCCTCTCTTATTTACTTTTTTTTTTAAACTCCATACATATATAAATTTTAACTTTTACCTCCATATATATATATATATATATATTATTTCAGTTTATTTTCTCTATTGGATTAAATATCAATGTCAATATCTATCTCTAATTTATCTATAAAATTTCTAAGTTATATTAGCATTAATCACCTATTGCTAATATAACAAAAATAAAATAAAATAAAACATTCGTTTCCATTACTTGAAACAATTAGAAATACAATTTACATTTCTATACTTAGTTCCTTTGATGTATTTTATTTATTTACAAAAATGGGTACAGAATTCGTAGTCTTCACATTCTCCCCACCTTAGGAAATTTGGTCTTCCAAATTTTCCATGTCTATCTGAAAGAGGTGAGGACACTTCTCCTTCATCAAGCTCTCTAGTTCCCACGTAGCTTCCTCTGAAGAGTGATGCTGCCAAAGTACTTTCACTAGAGGAATCGTCTTCGACCTCAATATCTTATCTTTTCTATCCAAGATCCGAATAGGCCTCTCAACATAGCTCAAATCCTCCCTAATCTCCAAAGGTTCATACTCAATAACATGGGAAGGGTCCGGATGATACTTCCTGAGCATCGACACATGGAAGACATTGTGCACACTTGACAGCTCTGGTGGTAATGCTAGTCGGTATGCCACATCACCAATTCTCTCTAGTATTTCAAATGGACCAATATACCGAGAGCTCAATTTTCCTTTCTTACCAAATCGCATTATGCCTTTAGATGGAGAGATCTTCAAAAACACTTTATCTCCAACCTGAAATTCTAAAGGTCTTCTCCGATTATCCGCATAGCTCTTCTGTCTACTTTGGGCTGTCCTCAATCTATCACATATCAACCTCACATCTTCGGATGCTTTCTCTACTAATTGAAGTGAATATTTTTCTTTCGCGTACCTCTTCCCAGCCAATAGGAGATCTACACTTCCGTCCATACAACGCCTCGTAGGGTGCCATCCCAATGCTAGAGTGAAAGCTATTGTTATACGTAAATTCAGCTAATGCCAAATGATCATCCCATGAGCCTTGAAAATCCATGACACATGCCCTCAACATGTCCTCAAGAGTCTGAATTGACCTCTCTGACTACCCATCTGTTTGAGGATGGAAGGCTGTGCTAAAGCTCAGTTTAGTTCCCAAAGCATCTTGGAAGTGTTCCTAGAAACGGGAAGTAAACCGAGAATCTCTATCTGAAACTATGCTCACTGGGACCCCATGTAACCTTACTATTTCTTTGACATACAAATTTGCTAAGGCACTAAGTGAATCAGTAGCCTTCATAGCTAGGAAGTGAGCGGACTTCGTCAATCGGTCCACTATCACCCAAATGGCGTCATGATTCCTACGTGTCCTCGGAAGCCCCATGATAAAGTCCATAGTCACGTGCTCCCATTTCCACGTAGGTATGGGTAAAGGCTTCAGTAAGCCCGCTGGCCTCTGGTGTTCAATCTTAACCTTTTGGCACACTAGACATTTGGACACAAAGGTCGCTATATCCTTCTTCATACCAGCCCACCAATACACCTTGCGTAAGTTCTGATACATCTTTGTATTACCTGGATGCATTGTGTATTTGGAGCTGTGTGCCTCCTCCAAAATCTGTTTCTTCAAGATTTCACTATCCGGAATACAAATCCTGCCCCTAATCTCAAAAGCCCATCATCTCTAATCTCAAAATCGGAGTCCTGACCCGATTGCATCTTACTAGAAATCTCCACAAGTTGAGGGTCTTCTTTCTGAGCTTGTCTAATCTGATCAATAATACTAGGCTCTATCCTCAAACTAGCCATCAAACACTCACCATCGGGCTCTAGGTTGATATTCAACTCCGAAAAATTTCTCCATCAAATCCCACTCTTTGACCATCATGTAGCTAATAGAACCCACACTCTTCCTACTTAATGCATCAGCTACCCGGTTTGCTTTACCTGGATGGTAGAGAATCTCGCAGTCATAGTCCTTCAATAGCTCCATCCATCGTCTCTGTCTCATGTTTAGCTCTTTCTGCGAGAATAAATACTTTAGACTCTTGTGATCCGTGTAAATCTGAAATTGTTCACCATACAAGTAGTGGCGCCATATCTTTAGCGCAAACACTATCGCCGCCAACTCTAAGTCGTGTGTGGGATAGTTCCTCTCATGGTCCTTCAATTGTCTCGAACCATAGGCCACTACTTTACCATTCTGCATTAGCACACACCCTAGACCCTGTAGAGAAGCATCACTATACATTGCAAATCCTCCGGATCCACTTGGAATAGTTAACACAGGAGCCGTAGTCAACCTTTGCTTAAGCTCTAGGAAGCTGTGCTCACACGCATCATTCCACCCAAACTTGACATCCTTGCGTGTGAGTCGAGTTAGTGGGGCAGCAAGCTTGGAAAATCCCTCTACGAATCTCCTATAGTAACCTGCGAGCCCTAAAAAGCTGCGAATCTCGGTCACTGTTTTAGGCCTCTCCCAATTCATCACGGCCTCTATCTTAACTGGATCAACTGCTACACCATCCTTTGATATCACATGCCCCAGAAAATTGATTTGTTCCAACGAAAACTCACACTTGCTGAACTTTGCATATAACTCTTTCTCTCGAAGAGTCTGAAGCATGATGTGGAGGTGGTGTTCATGCTCTTCTCGAGATCGAGAATATATTAGTATGTCATCGATGAAAACAATGACGAACTTGTCCAAATAGGGCTTAAGCACTTCATTCATCAGTCCCATAAATGCTGCAGGGGCATTTGTTAAACCAAATGGCATGACCAAGAACTCATAGTGGCCATAACGAGTCCTGAAGGCTGTCTTCGATACATCCTCCTTTCTAATTCTTAGCTGATGGTACCCAGACCTCAAATCAATCTTGGAAAATATCTGAGCACCCTTTAACTGATCCAACAAATCATCAATCCTAGGCAATGGATACTTATTCTTCACTGTCACTTGATTCAATTGCCTATAGTCGATACATAGCCTCAAACTACCATCCTTCTTCTTCACAAATAACACTGGAGCCCCCCAGGGAGACACACTTGGTCTTATAAAACCTTTATCTAGCAGCTCTTGCAACTGCTTTTTCAATTCTTCCAACTCAACCAAGGCCATTCGATATGGAGGCTTTGATATCGGTTGAGTGCCTGGGAGTAGCTCTATAGCGAACTCCGTCTCCCTTTCCAGAGGTAGCCCCGGTAGCTCATCCGGAAACACATCAGAGAACTCCTTGACAATTGGAATGTCAGACAGTTCCGGATGGCTTCTCTCGGCATCCTCAACAAACGCGAGATAGCCTTCATAAACAATTAATCTCATATTAGTGAGACATCAACAACAATCAAAATCATTCTATTTATCATTTCCAAGGCATAATACAAACTTTTCAGGTAGGGAGAGAGTTACAATCTTCTTATAGCAATCTACACTAGCATGATGGTTGGTTAACCAATCCATGCCTAGTATTACATCAAAGTCATACATATTCAATAATATCAAATCTACTGTTAAGCACTTATCTCCCAACTTCACTTTACATTGATGATAAACATATTTAGTTGTCTGAGATTCTTTGAAAGGAGTAGTAATATATAAGGGATAACCTAAAGGCTCTGACTCTATATGCAATCTACTAGCAAATGCAGGTGAAATGAATGAATGAGTTGCGCCTGGATCAATGAGTACGAATGCTTCTAAATCACAGATAGTAAGCTTACCCTTGATAACTGAACCAGAAGCATCGGCTGTCTCCTGATCAAGTGCAAACACTCTACCTTGTACCATTGGACTCTTGCCTTTGTCTTGTGTCCTCCTTTGTTGTGGCATGGTCTGTCCCCCGGCTTGTGCCTCTGTGGCCTTCATCTGGGGGCAATCCTTGATTCTATGGCCAGTCTTGCCACACTTAAAACAAGCTCCAGTAACCACATAACAAGGTCTGTTGCCATGCTTGTGTCCACAAGTGGCACATGGCTGAGATGTAGCAGTAGCAGTAGGGATAATGGCCAAGGCTCTGTTAGGAGGAGTAGCAGTAGCTGTAGGCCTAGTAGCCTGTGGTCGAGGCGCAACAAACCTCTGCCTCTTATTTTGTCCCTGTGATCTACTCGGCTCAAACCTCCTCTTCTCATCCCTCCTATCTATGAATGGTTTAGCTCTAGGAGGCTTCCTTGTCCCATACTCAGCTTGGGTAATCTCCAATTCTTGCTCAACAGTCTGAGCTTTCCTTACCACTGCCTCATACTCGATAAGCTCAAATGGAGTGACCTTACTTCGGATGTTAGGTCTCAATCCCGAAGCAAACTTCTCTGCCTTCTTCTCATCATTAACAACATAATCCGTGTCATACTTCACTAAGGCAGTAAATCGAGTCTCATACTCATCCACCCTCATCGATCTTTGAGTGAGTTCCATAAATTCCTTCTTTTTCTGTCGTCTGGCAGCCTTAGATATATAATGGTTCATGAAGGCCTCTAAGAATCTCTCCCATGTAATAACCGGATCCTTAGCCAATAAGAACGCCTCATGGGTCTTCCACCATTTCTACGCATCACTCCTCATCATATACACTGCTAATGAAACCCTCTCAGTGGTACTACACCCCATATATTTGAAGAGAAACTCCATCTCCTCTATCCATTCCTTTGCCTTCGCTGGATCTTTCTCCCCCTTAAACTGTGATGGATTCATTTTCTGGAATTGACGGAGGAGTGTCATATTTCTATCCACTGGGTTCCCAACTTCAGGTACAGCGGGCGGAGGCATAATTGTCTGAGGTGCAGTTGGTATAGGTGCAGCCTGTGGCACTGTAGGAGGAGGTGGTGGAGGTGGTGCCTGTTGCAGTGGTGGTGGAGGTACAGGAGGTACAGAAGGTATAGAAGGTGGCGGCACAAGAGGTGCAGGAGGTGGTGGTGCAGCCTGATGTGCACTAGCTTGGTTAGCCACCAACTGTTGCAATAAAGCAGTCATAGTCTCATGGCTTTGTTCTATTCGGGCCATCCTCGCTTCCATACTATCTGGGGGTGGAGGAGTCGGATTTGAGGATGATGGAGGCGCTGTGGATGAGGGCGGCCGTGAAATCGGATATCTTCGAGCCAACCCCCTCGGTCTGCCTCCAATCCTCCTCATTATATGTCAATCAAGAGAGAACCTATACCAAAAGCAGATCAATCTTAATATAAGTCGGTAACAGTACACTACATGCAGACATTACACAGTACATGGGATGTAACATTAATAACGACTTCTATGACACTGACACGTACTAGACAAACTACGCTCTGATACCATTTAATCTGTCACGACCCGAAGGCCGTGACGTATTCATTTATCACTCCATTTACCAATTACCAATATTTACGAACTAGATTTTTTTTTTCACTTTAAAGTTTGCATTCGGTGTCAGTGTCCTCTTTAAACTAACTCCACGTTCTTAACTTGATTTGTATTCATTATTTATTTGTCATTTCTTAAGATTATTCGACTTAGTATTCTTGTTTTCAATATTAGGCCATTAAAAGAAAAACGTCGAAAACTCCCCCTTATATAAAATCAACTTTCCCCAGCTAATTAACCTGCAATAAATTCAACTAATTCCAGCCACATATCTCAGCCCAAAGTTTCGCAGTTCATTTCACTATATACCACACATACTTCCAAAATCAACAATTATATATAAGGGACAATTTACAGCTCAAAATCATCACAGTTCACTTCTCGGATCGTACTCGATAATCATAAAAGCCTATAATAATCTAGGACGATCCTAAGTTACATCCCAAAAGCAATCCCATAAGCATGTACTATGCAAACTTAACATGTCATACATGGATAACAAAATAATCGATATTATACCTCAAGTGCAACAAAACAGCACACGGAGGATTCGGACCGATATAGCTACTCAAAGTCTGTCCCCGAGGCTTCGCACCCAAACTCCAAGTGGGAGCCTAACTGGTATGATCTGCGATGTTATTAATAAGGGGTAAGCAAAACCACGACTCAGCAAGTAGCTTAAGTAAATGCATGCTAGACTCATGTCGTTCTATATGCACGTGTGGAAAACAATACCGAAGTAATAAGCGAACTCGATATTTAATGCATAATCATAAACCAAACACTTCTTTATGCATTTCTATTATAGAACACTTTCAATGTGCACTTAATTAAAACAAAACTTACTACGCATTTCATTTAAATGAGTTCGCTATGCCTTCGGTTGGATTCAGTATGTTGTGCAATTCAAATAAACTATCGGTATAATTCGATAAGTCAATCGGTAATTACTTTGATAAAACAATCAATAAGCATTCGATAACAATCAATAAGTATTGCAATCATTTCGATCCATATAGATTTTCAAGAACACATTAGTCATAAATCAAGAAAATCGATAACGATTAGGCATATTGCCTCAGTTCACTAAAAGCAGTATTAGAAATGGAACAATGGTAAGTAGAGATTAGGCAATGATCCTCAATCAATCAATCAATCGATATCCATCCTAGCTAGCGATGGAATGGTGTTGCAAGCAACACTAAATCTATGGCCATAGCATGATATCCAGTCTCGCTGATCAGTCGAGAGCTGGAACTTGCCTGCTGGTTTTCCAGACAAGTATCAATCTACCTAGAGCACTAGGCTCGATAGGTACAATACGATAGTCTAGAGCACAAAGCTCAATAGACGGGCAATAAGGCCTAGAGCTAAGCTCGATAGGCTATAACTGACCCGAAGGTCGTAGGACATGCCTGCACTCAAAAACAGTTTTGAAATCAATTTCCTCGTGTAGCACTCGGCTTCCACGGATTCCAAATCACTATTAAATAAGTTTTGAATTCGAAATATAAAGGACTTTCGATTTATTTCAAATGTTGGTTCAAACCAAGACTTTGCAAATATAACATATGATGCAAGTCATTAAAACATAAGCATTACCAAAATTGAACTCAAAACATGCTATACGTAAATGCATGTATGCATCGGTTCATTTCACTTAACATGTACGCTTGGCTGGCCACAATACTCAAAGCAGAAAATAAGTTTCGATCCAGCCCAAGCATAAACGATTTTATAAAATTAAACCATTCCTACGAGATGGTGCTATCAAGCTTTACTTAACCCACTTACCTCGAGGCTTAAAATTTTCCTTCTCGTGCCTCTGAGTCCGTACTCAAGTCCCTGCACCGCTCTGATTCACTACACAAAATCATTGGCATATTCAATAATTCTTCGTCATTATACTTAATCGTGCACCAAAACAAGTGTCTTAGAACCACCATTCATTTCAACTTACTACTAAGTCCAAAATCGACTCCTTATCATCTTTCGAGATATACCGATAAGTTCTAATCCTTATTCATATATATTTAAAATATATGTATACCTATACACACATATATTTGCTTATATATATGTATATTCCAATATGTCTCTATATGCTCATCCTATTCTTTTTTCCATGTAATTATTCGTTCTATATGTATACATGTATGTATATGTGCATATATATTTTATGTATGTATATATTACCGTATTGGTATACATGTATATCGATCCTTCATAACCTAGATATTTTTATTTGAATTCTCACACCAAGTTTCATTCCCCAAATTCTTATTTAATAACACATGGATATTAGTAAGTATGCAATATATTCAGATTGCATTAAAGTAAAATCATTTAAATTAGAACCTATGTTGTTCCTCCTCTTAGAGTTCATAATACAAGTATAAGATCTATTTATACATATATGTATTTAATTAAATATATACATACATGCAAGTATATGATCGTAATTTATCCTTTACCATCATGTTCATGGAATATATGTATATATATACCCATAGTTGTATATAGTTCATCCTTATCCATGCTTATGTATTTACATTCATGTAAATATTGTCCCACCATCTTATAACCAAATTCAAGCATCCCATGACATTAACTACATTTATGCAATTTACTTACATATTCTTTCTTTGAACATTTTCAAGGTAACCATTTCAAGGTATGATAACATGAAGCTCTACTCATGAAAATTTTCCATTATACAATTAAAAATCAATTTAACCAACATCCTTGCACATTCCTACCTTTAAGCCTCTTATATGAGAGATTCTCAAACTTTCTTCTCCAAGGATTTCCTACAACCAACACCATCATCTCAATTAACATATGAAATTATATTATATACCTTTGCTCAAACAAAGAGGAAGAACTCTTACCCT
The DNA here is from genome assembly GCA_032173925.1 of Heritiera fomes. Classification (NCBI taxonomy): domain Eukaryota; kingdom Viridiplantae; phylum Streptophyta; class Magnoliopsida; order Malvales; family Malvaceae; genus Heritiera; species Heritiera fomes. Next base: position 2,896,427 of record JAPDPM010000017.1, read on the forward strand.
AAACACCCTTGTTTGTCAATCCTTCTTTTATCAATTTTTCTGCAATATTCTCAACCCTTACAACAGTGTGTTCACCTCTGTTTGAACCACCAACTCAGTCCCAAACTAAGCCCTCTAACACCTCATTCTTAGCCTTGATCATCGTCATGTCTAGCAACCAAGAAACCTCCAGAAATCTTTGCTTTAGGAGCTCACGGCCTAGCTTGCCAAGCTATCTCAAGCATTACGGTTTTAGCTCTCAAATACCATAGCCTTTAGCCTTGAATAGTAGGAATCACAGTTCCTTTAAAGCCTTATAAATGGTCATCGATCCAGCTTCATTTATTCTCTGTTTCATGCAACAAAATGGCCACCAAAATCTGCTCACCATTAGTCTTGCTGAAAACTTCTGTTGACAGCCCCAATACAGACCTAATATTCACGTCCAAAAGCCCTTATAAATTGCTTGAACAATGCAGCAAAATTCCACCCTCAATACCGTCCCTTTTCCTTTGTTAGATTTGCCTCAACAGCCACCATTTACCTCTGTCACACGTTCACTGTTATGGCCTCCTGAAAATCAAGTTTTTCAGTCTTCAAACCAGTCACAAAACCTAACCTAACAATAGCCTTAACTAGCATCTAAAGTCCACATAAATTTCCTTTTAGCTTACTGACCTTGTTGATCAACTAATATCACTTTGCCGTTGCAATTCTTTCCTTCTTTCTCTTTTTTTTGTTTGCTGCAGTAATCTTTTTCTTCTCCAGTTCGTTTCTTTCTCTCCTTCACTGCGCTTCTCCTCTGTGTCTGGCCGAGACCCCTTCTTCTTTCTCTTCTTTCTTTTTCTCCTTCCTTTCCAGCCGAGATCCCTCTTTTCTTTCTTCCTTTCCTTTCTTTTCTTTGGCCGGTGTCCTTCTGTTTCGTTTTGGTTGTAGCTTTGTCCTCCTTAAACCTTTCTTTTATTTTGTTTTTCTCTCCTTTACCCGATCCTAACTTTAGCTTTTGTCTCCTTCTCTTTTCCATCACGTTTTCAATCAAATAAATGTATTTGTTTATTAATATTTTATGTGTTTATTATTAATATATTTTATATTTTGTTTTTCTTTTGAACCTACTCCCATTAACCGTGGGAGCAGGTAAGGGGGGTCGGGTGGCTTCCCTGGGAAGCCAATCCCGATCCTCTCTTATTTACTTTTTTTTTTTAAACTCCATACATATATAAATTTTAACTTTTACCTCCATATATATATATATATATATATATATATATATATTTCAGTTTATTTTCTCTATTGGATTAAATATCAATGTTAATATCTATCTCTAATTTATCTATAAAATTTCTAAGTTATATTAGCATTAATCACCTATTGCTAATATAACAAAAATAAAATAAAATAAAACATTCGTTTCCATTACTTGAAACAATTAGAAATACAATTTACATTTCTATACTTAGTTCCTTTGATGTATTTTATTTATTTACAAAAATGGGTACAGAATTCGTAGTCTTCACATATTCAGCTATCTATATGCTGAAAAACTTCTTCTTTTTTTCTATGGGCTCTAGGCTCGCATGTAGGAAGGAAACTATAGTCGGCTAGGGATCCGGATGAAGGTAGGTATTTTGAAATACCTATCTTGTCCCAGAACCTAGAAGCAACTGTAGAGAGTAATAAATTTTTTTTCGTTTGAAATTTAAATCCTTTTCCTTGTTTATTTCATATCATTTTCATATTAATAGAGTATCTTTATGTGAGAATGATAAACAAATATGGGATAAACTAGCCATCACACATGAAGGGACAAATCATGTTAGAGAGACCAAAGTAGGAATGCTCACACATGATTATGCGCTATTTAGGATGAAAGAAAATGAGTCCATTAGCGAAATGTTCACTAGGTTTAATGATATAATTAATGGACTTAAGGCTCTAGGCAAGACTTATTCCAATGTTGAAATGGTAAAGAAAATTTTAAATAGCTTGCCTAAGTCATGGGAGGCAAAGGTAACTGCAATAGAAGAGTCTAAGGATCCAAATACCTTGTCTCTAGATGAGCTTATGGGCTTCCTACTTACATATGAAATGAAAATGAAAATGAAAAGAAATGAAGTGCCATCAAAGAAAGTAGGGGTAGCACTTAAGTCTTCCACTCATAAGGACCTTGAAGATGATAGTGATGAGAGTGGAAATGAGGAAGAAAAGGAAATGGCAATGTTTGCCAAAAGATTCAATAGACTTATGAGAATAAAAGAGAGAGAGAGAGTAATAGGAGCCATCAAAGGGGAGAGTCAAGTAGAAGAGAAAAGGACCCCTTAGTATGTTATGAGTGTAATGAACCGGGTCATACTAAGTTAGATTGTCCCTTACTTAGGAAGGAAAAGGATATGAAGCCTAGGAAGAAAGCATTTGTGGCTGCATGGAGTTATAGTAATAGCTCTGATGAGGAAAATGTAGATGAAGAGGTAGCCTACTCATGCTTTATGGCTATTAGTGATGATGAGGCTAGTAGTAGTTCTAGTGAAGATAATGATTATACCTTTAGTGAACTACAAAATGCCTTTAATAATTTGGCAAATGAATTTCAATGCATGAACTCCAAATATAAGAAAATCATTGCTAAATTAAAATAGAAAATGAAGCCTTGATAAATGCTAAGCTAGAATTTGAAAAGAAATTAGAAGAGGCTAACTTAGAAATAAATGAGTTGAATAAAAAGAACTTACATTTGCATAACTCATTTTTTAGGTTTTATATGGGTCAACAAAAGTTAGATAACATGTTAGAGACCCAAAGAGCTTTCTTTGACAAAGATGGGTTAGGATATAATGCAATACAAAAAGAAACTCATCTAAAGAATTTCCTTGCGAGCAAAAATACTATGCATGATCTATCTCTTACATGCTTACTATGCAATAGAATAGGACACTCTTCACAATGCACACATAGAAAAACCTCATTTAGAGGAAGAGTAGTTAGAAAAATGTGGGTGCCAAAGCATGCTATGAATAATGATGAATTGTGCTTGAAATGGATCCCGAAAGGATCAAAAACTATTTGCACTAACTCTCATGGACCCAAGAAAATTTGGGTACCAAAGCATGTTTGAAATTATTTGATGTAGGAGTGTTAGAGCATGAGAATAAAAAGAAACAATGGAGTTCAAATGCTCTACACACCCCCATGGAGATTGCTTATGCCAATGAGAAAAAGGAAGAGCTTGGAAATCCATCCTTAGCAAGGTGGCAACAATTTCTCAAAGAATGGCTAAAGGTGGATTCAACAATTCAAGGCAAAACACTCTCAAGCAAAGGAGTTTTGTAAGCTTAATTCCTTACTCCTTAAAACTATTATTTGATTATTTGTGCTTTGATGAGAAATTTGGTTAATGATTTTTAATGCATTGTGAGTTGAATGATTGAACAAAAAGGCATGACAATGATCTTTGAATGTTTGATGAATAGTACTTGATGCATTGAATGAAAAGCATGATTTATGATTTTGAAATGATTATTGGATTTCTGCATTTTGAGCAAGTCTTCTATGTGTTGATAATGTATTTACTTGCCTCAAATTGCCAAATATGTCATTTATGCAAAATGCTATGTTATGAGCAATAATGAAAAACTTGTATGTTGGAAATCATGGCATGTTGTTCACAAGATGTATGCTTTAATGATATTTGTGCTTAAAACCTATGTGAACAAGTTTGTTTTGACATATTTGTAGTTTCTCATGCTTTGGTTTGGTGAAAATATGCATAATGCTTAAAATGACCCCCTTTGAGGCCAAAAATGCATTTTATTGTGTAAATTCTTCCAAAATTACAAAATCTTTTGTAAAATGATTTTTCATTCATGTTTTTCATTCATACAAGTCCAAAATCATGTTTTACAAATGTTTAAACCTTTACTTGGACTTAAAATACTCAAAAATGAAGTTTTGGCACCTCACAAGTTGGATTTTCTGTCAAAAATATGCAGAACCAGAATGAGGGATCGATCCTTCTACATACAGGATTGATCCCTTTGGAAAAACATGCAGGAAACTTGATTCTGGAGTTTAGGAATCGATCCCTTTCATCATAGGATCGATCCCTCTAGGCAATTTATGCCTTTTTCTGCATTTTTAAGCCTTAGTTGAGAAGTTTTCTTAATTCTCTTGATATCTTCTTTCTTCTCAACTTAAAATTCATTGTTTTAACTTCTTTTTGATGATCTTTAAACTATGAAAATCCATTTTTGATTAATATCATGCCTCAACTCCATCAATTTGTATCATTTCCAACAAATGGTATCACTTTCAACAATCAATATCATTTTTCTTGATCTCACAATTGCAAAATTAGTTTTCTCATTGAAAATGGTCATGAATTGCATAAATCTTGAAATAATCTTGAAACATACTTTCAATGAATGCTTAAACATAATTTTGAGAAATATTTCAAGAATTTATGGATATATTTGAGAATTTGATGAACTTGTGCATAATGAATATTCTTCATCTCTTTTGTTTATCTTAGTCAAGCATGCTTATAGGATTATGTTTATTAGCTTGACTCAACTACTCCGCTCTAGGTTACATGATAATTATACATCTAGTGGATTGATTTCAAATGTAAATTCAATAATTGGTAATGGTCATTGGCCTATAATTAGTGATGATAAATGAATCCTAAATGTTGAGTTACATGAAAATTTATCATCCATGTACTTAAATTTTTCTTATGGCCAAACTATTAAAGAACTTGAGCTTTAATGACAACACCAATAATTGATATACATGCTTTGAATCTTGATTGTTTTGATGTTGAACATGCATGTTTACTTAAGTTGAATCAATAATCATGCCTATGAGATGAGAATAGTTGTTTTCATGATATTATGTGCTTAACCTCACTCATAGTTTATGGATTTTAATGATAAAATATATTTTAGCTTAATAATATTGATTCACTTAGGTGATGCCATTTTAGTTAAAATAACATATACCCTCTAGAACGTTAAATGATGATAACAACTAGGGATATGGCTCTTAATTGATTAAAATGGTAATTTTGAATCTTTCCTTGCTTATAATTGGTTAAGGACTTGAATTGGAAAATGAGCATAGGATTTTTGTGCTTGAAACCATGGAAGAAAATGCGTTTGCTTGAATTCTTTGATTTTTTGAATCTTCCATATGGTATAAATTTGTGAATATGAATGTGGATTAATACTTTATGATAGTGTGCTAATGATTAATTGATTCATATGCATATTTGATGATGTGTGATGTGTTCTTGCATATTTAGAATGACTATTTTCTTGACATGAACACACTACACATAGATATTGGATTCATGCAAAATGTCTAAGTCAACCATTAGTAGCAATTGGTATTTAGATTGAAATAACAATTAGTATCATTGGCAACCATATTTTCAACAATTGGTAAGCCAAAACTAAATTGCCAATTAGTATTAGCTTTAAATTGACAATTCTTCTTGTGCTATTTAGTTTGAGATGACAAATAGAGAAGAATCCATTTAGGATATTTTTGCATGAAACTCTTGTGTGCTAGAATTTGTAATTAATTGCTATATGTCTTAATTCTATGCACACTCTTGCTTGAAAATGATTTATGAGCTCATGTATATGATATGTCATCTAATTTCAGCTCATAATCATGATGTATTACCATGCACCTTAGTTGGACCTTAGAGAACAATTGATATACTTAGGTGCTTGCTTAATTTCTTACCAATTGGAAACTTCTTGCGAAATTATTTATAAACAATTGGTATAGGATCATAAGTCATATTCTTTGCATGAATATTTCATACTCCTTGTGGATATTGACTTATTTATTTGTGCTATGAGTCCCATGTACTAACCTATTTCTTGTTGGATGGAGCATCTTTATCTCTTCTCACATAGCCATGATTTTAGGGGAGCATATTGTTTATTATTTTTCCTTCTTTTTGCTATGATAAAAAAGGGGAGAGATAGATATTAAAAGGGAGAGATATTAAGGGGGAGAGATAATGGGGGAGAAATAGTTTGAAAATTCATTTTCAAAACCCATGCTTATATTAAGGGGGAGCTTTATAAAATCCTGCTTTATTTAAGGGGGAGTATTTTATTAAAGAATTTTCAAAACAAATTTACATTAAGTTTTGTCATATCAAAAAGGGGGAGATTGTTAGCTTTAAATTGACATATATATTTTGAAATGACAAAAACTTAAGTAAGCTTTAATGTTTGAATTCATATTGTAAATTTGCCTTATCACACATGATTTTCTCAATCCATTTTCAAGTGATCATATCAAACATTAAGACCATGATTTAATGATGCATATTCTTATTGGTCTTAATACTTTATAAATGTTTTGAATATTTTAGAAAATTACTTATAAGTTTTTGGACAATATTTTCATTTGAGAAAGTCAAGAAAAACTCCCTTAAAGCTTATAAATGTTTTGGGTTGAATTAAAATCAAAAGCCATATCATTTCTAACCCAAAAATGCAGGAAAAACTCATTCTGGAAGAATGGGATCGATCCCCTAAGGAAAGGGATTGATCCCTTTTTGGCAGAATGCCCCGGAAGCTTGGAATAAAGAAAAGGATCGATCCCTTTGGTAAAAGGATCGATCCCTTTATGTCAGAAAGTCCCCAACGGCTAGTTTCTGTGAGATACAACAGCTAGTTTCTGTTTTGGCTCCAACCAACGTCCACAAACCATCCAAGGGACTATAAATAGAGGCTTAGAAGGTAAAGGAAGCAAGAGGAACTACTTAGCAACTCCAAAACTCATATTCCTCAAATCCTCAAGCCTCAACAACAAATCAAGAGCTACAAAGTCTTCATCTTCCATTATTCACATATCTCTTGTATTGTTTAGCACAAATCTTGTATAGGCTTTCACTTGTGCCTAATTTCTGTAATCATTTGCCTACTTAGAGGCCTTCTTTGATTACATTATTTGTAACTCATCATTCCTTGTAAAGGGGAGGTTTCTGTTAAGCCTTAGAAAAAGAGGGAGGTTTCTCTTGAGCTTAGAAAAAGAGGGAGGTTTCTCTTGAGCCTAGAAAAAGAGGGAGGTTACTCTTGAGCCTAAGAAAAAGAGGGATTGTAATCACAAACTCAAGATAGTGGATTTGGAGAAAATCCTTGGGAGCGTCTCAAAGTAGAGGACGTAGGCAAGATTGCCGAACCTCTGTAGATTACTTGCGTAAATTTCTCTATCCTTACTCTCTTACTTATTTGCAATTATATTTGTGTTTATTGTATTGAATCTATATTACATAATTGAGTAGTCTAGAGAACTTAGAAAATATCAATATAGGCTAGAGAATTTACAAGAATCGAAAAACGAACTTAAGGTTAGCGAAAAACCGATTCACCCCCCCTCTCGGTATAGCCTCTAGAGCCAACAGTTTGTAACAGAGGAGAACCATAACAGGGAATCAAGTTATTCCTGATTCCCACTTCTTTCTTTTTTTCTTTTTTTATTTTATTTAATTTTTTTAATTATATTTATAAATAAATATTTATACATATAATTATTAATTAATAATATATATACACATTTTTATTTTCTTAAATTTTGGATTTCTTATTATTCAAAATAATTATACTCATTTTCATCTCTTTAATATTTAGACCTCTTAATATCCGAAAATTATTCAAAATAATTTCCTCAACTTCATCACTTCATCTAATTCGAGAATTCCAACAATTTTCCCATCTCGTAAATAAATTTATTTATTTACTTTCGCTTATTTATTTGTATAAAATTAAATTCTCGAGTAATTTAATACCAAACATGGAAAAATTCTCGGTTGTCACATAGATACGGTGTGGCTTTTGCTGCTAACGACAGTTGTTGAGCCTTCCATGATGCAAGTCTGTTTTTAACCTTATCCAACAATGACTGATAATTGACTTTCTTCACTCTCTTGCTGATAATGGAAACACCTAGATAATTACCAAAGTCATCACAACATGACATACCTGTAGTTTGTTGAATCACTGCAATTAAACTCAGATGGACATTACGGGAAGTAAGAAATTTCGATTTGCCCAAATTCACCTTTTGTTCAGATAGAGCACAGAACCTATTTAGACAGTCCATAATCACCTAGCACTGTGAAATCGAAGCTTTTCCAAAAGAATTAAATCATCTGCAAAAAATATGAGTCAAGGCAGGTCCTTCCCGAGATAACCGAATAGGTTTCCATTGTCCACTAGCAACAAGAAGACTCAATGATGTCAAAAAATTTCTGCAAACATAGAACAAACAAATATGGTGACAAAGGATCACTTGCCTAAGACCCCTTAACGGTTTGAAATCAGAAGTCAATTCTCCATTCTACAGGATATTCATTTAAGTGGATGATATACAAAACATAATAAAATCGACTACACAAAACATAATGTCCTACTGGGATCTTAGCCAAGCTGAGAGGCGTAAGTAAGGAATTGAGGATAACTTGGTTCGATTCAGCTTCGGAGTTGAAGATTTTGAAGATCTAAAGGCTGATATATTGTAGGCCCTAGAGACTATATAATGTCGCGTATTACTTTTTTTTTTATCAGCACTTTGTTATTTTACTGTTTCAATTGGCATTAATCGCCAAAGTTTTTTTTTTCTGTTTAATTTTGGCATCATTGCTTGAGGAAGCAATGATCCCATGAATAATTTGGGACCTTTATTTGTAATGTTATTTTAATCTAAACGTGATTCGGGTTTTTGATTTCCAAAAAAAAATCGACTACATTTTGAGGTAGACCCAAATCAACTAGAACCCACCGTAGAAAATTCTAATCAATTCGATCATAAGCTTTCTCTAAGTAATCAACTTTACTAAAGTGTATGGAGATTCTTAAAATTTACTCCAATAAAACAATAATTTCAAATGATCATAGAAAAATTATTTTTTATTATTAAAATTATGGATTTTTTAGTTTATTAGATAAATAAAATATTAATAAAAAATAATAATAGGAATGTTATATAATATACTTTTTTAATGATTACAAAATATAATAAATCTTATTAAAAAATTATAATTTTAAATAATTAAAATAATATGATAGAAATAGCAATATTTTAAAAATAAATTTATTTTTATTATAATAATTAAATCCAAACCTCAAATTGTGTTGGATGTATCTTTTAAAAAAATTTTAAATAATTGAATAATTAAATTTAAAGAATATATTTTTTAAAATTTCCATCCGCAATGAAGTGCAAGGCAACTTTCTTTTGAGATGGAAAAGGAAGAAGAATATTTGTGAAAAAAAAAAACGAAAGAAAAAGGTGCAGATCAAAGCTTTGATTTTAGCAGCATGTGTTCTTACGTTGAGGAAATCAATTAAAAAATAGGAACTCCAGTGATTCTTAAAACTACTAGAATAAATCTGTCCTTAAAAATTATATATTTTGTAGTGTATTAAAGTAACTTTAACTAGATTACTTTTTATTTTTTTCTACTTGTTCACAATCACTTTAACGTCTTAAATGATGTTCAAATTATGAATAGTTGTATGAACTCAACTAAATCTCATATATTCTATAATCTTTTTATATGTCCACACCACTTTAATTATTTTCCATTGAATTTATCTTCAATTGGTAGGACCCCTCTTTTTCTATTATATGCGAATTAATTAATTCTTTATCTTATCTTTAATTTCTTCACTGTTTTCTTTCATCATCTATATCTCAATTCTCAATCATGCTCTTCTTTTATGTAATTTATTATAATTTGCACTGTTTTTGCATTTTAAATTTTGGAATTTGATTTTGCAATTAACAAAGTTATGAAACCTTTTAATGCCGGTATATTGTTGACGAAAGATCATTACAAAGAGAAGGAAGTTTAATAGAATTGAATGAATCTGTTTTCAAATTATAAAAAATAAGATACTTTTATCAATGCAACGAGAAGCACTCCCCTCTCTCTCTCTCTCTCTCTCTCTCTCTCTCTTTCTCTCTCTATATATATATATATATATTGTTAACCTAAAATCCATATTAGGTCAACAAATTTCATAAATTTAGATGATTTTGTAAGTTCAATTGTCAAAACTCGATCTAATGAAATTGTCTATATATTGTGATAATTTTCAGTTCGCATATTGAAAACAACTAATTATGCAATCTCACTTAGCATTTTTAGGTCAGTAATGGTCTGTAGGTATTCTTTATTTCGAATTCCCTAGCTAAAATAATAATAATAATAATTGAGTAGTCCAAATCAAAACATTGGCATTATCATAATAACTTCCTTACGTAGACCGACTTATAGTAAAAGGTTATGGTGACCTGTCATAAACGGTCATGGAAATATATGGAGAAATTTCCTAGCTTAATGAAAGTCGCTTTAACTAAAGTTCTGCTCAGATTACTTTCTCTTCTTTTTAACTTTGTTGTTGACCACATTCATATGCTTTTGCTTATTCTATTAATCTTTTATGGTCACAATCACTTTTTATTAGACCTGACAATCTTAGACACGACACGAATACACGACATGAATAAATGACACGAGGTGACAGAGATGACACGAGGTTAAAATTAAGTAAAATGAATATATGAATGTGGTAAAAGCTAAAAATAACATTTTGAGTTTTCTGTGTCGACACGAATTTTTGACACGAATACACGACACGAACACGGTTTTACATGACACGAAAACGAATTTTCGACATGAATTGCCAGGTCTACTTTTTGTGAGACTATGGTGAAATACTTCCCTAGTTTCCTAGTAAGAAAACTCTTTTAATTAATCTATTAAATTCCTTTCTTTGCTTTTATGCAAAAACTTTAATGACTTAAAGTATGTTGGATCTTGACATCTAAATTTGAAAGGGCCAACTAAAAGACTAAAATTATATATACATATATTTTGTGTTTGAGTTATATCACTATATTCTAAGTATATTATTCAAATGAATTCTTAAATTTTACTAAAAAATGTAAACAAGTGCTTGATTTTTAATTGCATAAAATTAAGATTATGAATTTTTATTTCAGTGTAATTATACCTATTAAATCTTAAAAATGAGTGAATGATATTCAATTGATAAAATTTTTAAAATGGTATTTTTCAAATTTTTGTAATTCAGCTTATCCAAAAAAAATTAAATATTTTTTTTTTACAAATGAAATCATTCAACAAAAAAAGTTATCAAATAATTGAATATTTTATGCTTCTGAAATTCTAATTATAGTAAAATAAAAGTTCATGCAATAAAAAATCAGACTTATTTCTATTTTTGAGTAGAGTTCAAAAACTTAAATATTATCGTTTATGTTTTACTAATAAAAAAAAATATCTCCAACTAACATATTAGAAAAAAATCAAAAAATTATCAATTCATAACAAAAGCATGAAAATAAAATATATCAAATAAATAATTTTATCTAAAATTATGAACCAAGTCCTTTTAAAAAAACAAAATTCATATATTTGTAACAAATCAATTAATTTAAATGTTTGTAAATAGTGCTTAGTGAGTAATATAAAAAGATAGATATAAATATAATTTTAATTTTAATTTTTTAATCTAAAGTACATATTTTAAGTTTGCTTTATAAATAAATAAATAAATATATATATATATATATATATATATATATATATATATATATATATAGTTTTTTAAGATTGTACAAGAACGAGAGATTAGTTCCACCTCAGCTTTGCATGGTCTTTTTTTTTTTTTGTTATCAGACTAAACCAGTTTTGTTGCTTATCTAAGTCGACACTTCCATTTCGCCATCTTCCTTCAGTAATGGATATATCCCGCTTGAAAAATCATAGGGTAATTCTGCTTTCCATCGTTGTATTCATCTTCCTATCAACATCTTCCAAACCTATCTTGGCCTCGAGGAGCAACGAAAATGACAAGCTAGCTTTGCTGGCTGTGAAGGACCGACTTGTTGGTGCTTCTACCGGAGCATTAACTTCATGGAATGCTTCTCTTGGCTTTTGCGAGTGGCAAGGCGTTAAATGTGGTCGCCGTCACCGAAGGGTAATCTCTTTGAATGTAAGTAGCTTGCAATTGGCTGGCTCCATATCTCCTTCAATCGGAAACTTAACCTTCCTCAGAGAAGTAAACTTATCTTATAATAGGTTGCAAGGAAGTATCCCCAAGGAAATTGGTCACTTAAGGCGGCTTCGTTCTCTAGATTTAGCTTTTAACTATCTCCAAGCCAAAATCCCTGAAGGGCTTAGCAATTGTTCCAATCTCCAAATGATTCGTTTACGAGCCAATAACCTTATCGTAGAAATTCCTTTTTCCTTGGGTGATTTGAACAAACTCATTAGATTTCAAGTTGCTTCGAATAACTTCAGTGGGGGTATCCCATCTTTTTTTGGGAACATTTCGTCCTTGAGAGTCCTATCACTTAGGGATAATAATTTGGAGGGAACTATACCTAATTCTCTAAGCAAATTATCAAAGTTGGAATACCTCTACGTCGGTTATAATGACCTATCTGGTTCAATTACTCCAGTTTACAACCTTTCGTCTTTGATAGGGCTTGAAGTATCTGAAAACCAATTGTCTGGTAGGCTTCCACCCGATATAGGCCTTGCTTGTCCAAATCTTGAAGTTGCATATCTTGAAAGTAACCTACTCACTGGAACAATTCCAAGCTCAATTACCAATCTGTCTTGCCTACAAATCTTTGACATCGGCTTTAATGGTTTCCATGGATCAGTTCCTTACAATGTGGGAAACTTGGAGAATCTTCTAGTGTTAAACCTTCCCGATAGTAACCTTGGAAATGGGGAAGCAGGAGACCTAAATTTTTTCTCTTCTTTAATCAACTGTACTCAATTGCAATATTTGGGTATATCTTCGAATAAATTTGGTGGGCTGCTTCCCAACTCTTTAGCTAATTTAACTTGGCTCGAATATCTTTCCATTGACGGAAATCAAATCACTGGAAGTATTCCTGAAGGAATTGGCAATCTAGTCAACCTTGACCTCATGGATATGTTCCATTGGAAATCTTCCTTTTTCCATTGGAAATCTTCAAAATCTTGAAGGCTTGTACCTTGCTTCCAATCACATGACTGGTAAAATCCCATCCTCTATTGGAAATCTCACTAGACTATCTGAACTTGATTTATCCAAAAATAAATTTAACGGAGCAATTCCATCACCAATGAAAAAATGCAAAAGTTTGCAAAAGTTGGACCTTTCCCAAAATAAACTCAATAGCAGAATTCCACATCAAGTTTTTGGTGGTTTTGAAAACTTGGTTTATCTTAACTTGTCTCACAACTTTTTAACTGGTCTCTTTCCATCAGATTTGGGTAATTTGAAGAATCTTGTAGAGTTATATGCTAATAATAACAATTTCTTTGGTGAAATTCCCAAGACACTTGGTGCGAGCATAGCATTAAGAATCCTCTTCATGCAGAAAAACTCATTCCAAGGTAATATTCCTCAATCTTTTGCCTCTTTGAGATCACTGGAAAACTTAGATCTCTCCAAAAATAATTTGTCTGGTGCCATACCATCTAAGCTTCAAGAACTTCCATTTTTAGTGAGTTTAGACCTTTCTTTTAACAATCTGGAGGGAGAAGTGCCAAAAAGAGGGGTTTTTAAAAATGTTAGTGGGTTCATGTTTTTCAAAAATAAAAAGCTTTGTGGGGGAATTCCAGAAATAGAGCTTCCAAAGTGCTTCATTGAGAAACCAAAGAAAAAGGGAAAAATTCTGTTAACCAAAGTCATAGTTGCTATCATCCTCAGCATGCTACTTGTCTCTATTTTGGCTGTGCTTATTGTTTATCATTCTTGGAAAAGGAAGTCGACAAGGGGAGTTAACCCCGTAGCTAATTTGTTCAACAATGGCCACATGCATCTGTCCTACAAGGAGCTTCTTGAAGCCACCCAAGGTTTTGCTTCTTCCAACTTGATTGGTAACGGAAGTTTTGGTTCTGTATATAAAGCAGTTCTTCATCAACAAGAAAAGCCTGTTGCAGTGAAGGTACTTAACCTTCGAAACCGTGGGGTTGCAAAGAGTTTCATGGCTGAATGCAGGACTTTAGGAAAAGTTCGACATCGGAATCTTCTGAAGATTATAACTTCTTGCTCTAGCATTGATTACCAAGGTAATGAATTCAAGGCTTTAGTTTTTGAATTCATGCCTAATGGGAGTTTAGAAAGCTGGTTACATGAGCAACATGAGTCAAGATATTTGAACCTTTCTCAAATGGTAGACATTGCTATAGATGTGGCTAATGCTATAGATTACCTTCATCATGATTGTGAAACGCCAATTGTTCACTGTGATCTGAAGCCTGCCAACATCCTTCTTGATGATGAGATGATTGCACACGTTGGTGATTTCGGACTGGCTAAGCTCTTGTCTAGTTGTGATCGAACTTATTCCTCAACGATCAAGGGAACAATTGGTTACTTTCCCCCAGGTAAAACTTCATGTCTTTCTTTAATTATGTCTTTGTTTAGTAAATAAATTGCCTCATTAGATAGCGAATTGATTCTTTAAGTTTGCAAACTAATCAACGATAAAATGTTGAGAGGATGCTTTGTCTCTTAAGTTAGAAAAACACAAGTTGGCATTAAGAGGGTTTTTGTGTTTATAACAATTTATATTGCAGAATATAATTACATGGGTGGGGAAGTCTCTCCAAAAGGAGATATTTACAGCTATGGGATTTTGCTCTTGGAGATGATCACAGGAAGGAGACCAACAGATGATTTATTTCATGATGGCTTAAGCCTTCATAATTTCTGTAAAAAGGCACTACAAGAAGGCTTGAAGGAGATAATTGATTTTTGCATGCTTGATGAAATTGGAGAAAACAGGCAGAAACTAAGAAGTAGGCCAAGCATGGAAGGACAGACATGGGAGTGCTTGGTTTCTTTCACTAAAATTGGAGTTGCATGCTCAGCAGAAGCAATTGGTGACAGAATGAGAATCAAAGATGCTATCACAGAGTTACATGCAGCAAAGGCAAGGTTGCTTCGTATTGGAGTTTATAGAAAGGATAGAAGTTAAGCTGCAGTTGTTGGTTACATGGAATCAAGTTTTACCCGTGTATTCAATCACTACATTTAGTACCAATAATTAATATCTGAATTTTAGAATTGCTTTTAGGAACTTTAAAATAATTGGTTTTGGATATTGAAATGGATGTAATTTGAGTTCGACTCTGTGGTTGCTTTCCCATTAACTTGTTCCTCATGATACCTTTTAATTATCTGCCAACATGCATCTTTAAAGTGGATTTATGATAAAACTTGTATAAATCTTATGTTGATGAATTATGTCAATATTTTCTGTTTCTAATTATTGTTCCAATAATGGAATGTCATTGAGCTAAATCTTGTTCAAATCAAACATAGTTCTATCAACCCACTTAGCTTATCAAAATTAGCAGATCAAAAGTAACAAGTTAAACAAAATTATAAAACTAACAAAATCCTAAAATTAAAAAGGAGCATAAATAATACCATAGAGATCAAAAAGGAGAGTTTTTAAACAACGAATATAGGAACTAGATGAGATATTTTATAGACATTTCATCTTTTCATTATTTAATAGCAATATATTCAAGAATAAATAAAAATTCTTTTAGTATTGAAATTATTTTCCTAAATCCCTCAACACTTTGATTGGATTTAGGAGAATTATTTCTCACGTAAAATTTTTTTGAATATTGCACACTCGCAACACCCAAGAATTCCATCATTGGTAGAATTCTCTATTATTTTTATTTTATTAAAGGAAACTTATTATTTAATTTTACTTTTTACTTTCTAAGAACCATTTAGCTTTTATTACATAATATATTTAAGAATAAATGAAAATTCTTTTATTATTGAAAATTATTTTCCTAATTCTCCCAACACTCTAATGGACTTAGGAGAATCATTTTCAACCTAGGAATTTTTCAATATTACATACTCGCAACACCTAAGAATTCCATAATTGGTAAAATTATCATTCATTCCAATTTATTTTAGTTTTTCTAACAAATCCAAAAGGAAATACATCTAAACATTATTTAATTTGTTATTATTTATATTTTATTTCACAACCTTGTGTCTATCTATTTTTTAGTGTTTTTTTTTTTACTATTACTATCATTATTCTTATAATCCATTATTTACATGTTTCTTACTTGCAATGTCATCTAACATACATACATACATACATACATACATACATACATACATACATACATACATACATACATATATTATATTTCAAGTTGCATAAAAAATTTGGTAAGGATGTGTCACGTACTGAAATACCAGACATATTACTAATTTTACATATTCAAAACATATACGGTTGAGCTCGTCTGTAGTGTCAACTTATACTCAAAACGGAATTTATTTATTTACATACAAACCCAAGATCCACAATTTCAAAACAAAATCAAAATATAAATATTTACATCCCAAGTATATGGTACGTAAAAGTAGCACTGTACAAAATCTGAATACATAAAAGATAAATGCCGTAGACCTCGACGAATACTGATGGTCGCCTAAGGAATACCGGAAATCAGGTCCTCTTGAAACATAGACCTGAGCTACTGTAGATAATCTAAGAGTGAAAATTAAAGGGGTGAGCTAACACACTCAGTAAGGAATATCTATACGAAAACTAATACTGCGTATCCTATATGCAATTTAATAAATCAAAAATTTCACCAATTCATGAATTAAAGCTTAGGCTTCAAATTGAGTAGGCACGATCTAACAAGAAAGATACTATAGTGGATTGGGTAACCAGAGGACTATGGGAGGTGCTTTGAAGTACTATACATGTTTCAGTATCCAAGTCTACTATAGAAAATTCGGAGAATATTTAATTAAATTGCAATTCAGTAAATATTCAATAAATTGCCAAACATCTCTCAAAACATTTAGAAAACATACATTTCTCCGTAAACAATATTAAATCAAAATGATATCAATTTCTAAACAAATATTTTAAATCAAAATATAAT
Organism: Heritiera fomes; assembly: GCA_032173925.1. NCBI lineage: Eukaryota > Viridiplantae > Streptophyta > Magnoliopsida > Malvales > Malvaceae > Heritiera > Heritiera fomes. The sequence goes on from JAPDPM010000017.1 coordinate 2,913,402, forward strand.
TCCCAAATATATAAACATATTATTCAGATCACAGAATATAAATATCATATAAATCAAAACCAGAATAAATCAAATCTAGGAGTGCCTGGATCTATGTTAACTAGGAATTTACCACCCTAGCATAATTTTTAGTGGAGACTAAGCTACACCCCATAGACACATGCACTATAATAGATGTATGGTCATAGTCAAGGGGCCACAGTGTGATCATTAGCCAGGTGTCACCTATGGGAGCTAAAGATTGAGCTAGAGTCAATAGCATCAAAACGAAACATAAATGCATGTATCTACAGGTAGCTATAGGGCCAATAGTCTCAAAACAGTATACAAAACAGTTCATAGCAGTTTACGGAGAAAAATTCAAATCATAAATCTTCAATAAAAATACATATTTGTAAACACAGGCAGTTCAAAAATAAATATTCATAAAATATTCACAATTCAATATTTAGTTCTAAAGATATTCTATTTATTTGTAAACAAGTTATATAAACATTCCAGTATCCTCACGTACGTAAAATTCAATAACATGGAATTTTTAAATATTATTTTTCGGTATTTAGTGAAAATATGGGATTTAGATAAATATGAGGAAATTAATTTGACAATTTCTTTGTTTCCAATGCCTAAGGATATAAAAAGGTAAATTCATAAAATTATTATAATTTTTGACAATATAACGGTATGTTATAGTCAACCCTCCTGCACGAAAATACAACTTCAAAATTCCAATTTTCCATATTTCAATTCCAATCCAAAACATTCAAATTCGATTTCACCAACAAGGTAATTTAGTCAAAATCATGCAACGAAGTATCCCTACATTTCATACAAATATCCCTTACCTCTTAATTTATCGGTATTTGCCTCGTTAGTACCGGTAGTACCTTCGAATGTCGAGGCTGCAAATTCATTATTCCAACTCGATAAATTCACTATATTTTAACTAAAAGAATATTTAAATATTTAAATATCATTACATTGTTTGTAGAATTCTCTAAATGCAATCTAATTTCTATCGATGCCAAAATTATAACTTTTGCTACACAACTCCGATTTTGATTTTGATTGCACTTAAATTCATTATTCCAACTCGATAAATTCACTATATTTTAACTAAAAGAATATTTAACTATTTAAATATCATTACATTGTCTGTAGAATTCTCTAAATGCAATCTAATTTCTACCGATGCCAAAATTACAACTTTTGCTACACAACTCCGATTTCGATTCCGATTGCGCCTACATTCTCAGAATAATTTGTACATTAATTTAGAACCTAATTTACATTGAAATGGGCACAAATTCCTCCTCCCCTTCACAAGACCAAATTGCTTTCTCTCTCTCCCACTAGTGATATCTTTCATTTAAACTTTCTTTTTAATTCCAAACTAATTTTACTAATTTTCTACACCATTTCTACATGAGTTTTGCTTGAAATGGTATCATGTTCAAGTCTTCCTAGCCATGGTCGAAACCCCTTCTTTATGATACATATTGGTTTTCTTCACACTAGGCTTAACTAAGCTTAACTTCATACTTTTCTTAATTTGTACATTAATTCCCATATCTTAATCTCATCAAAACACATCATAATCATGGGGAATGAATAGTGACTGAAACCTTCTCATGCCCTCTTACAAGATTCCAACATGATTCAAACTAAAATAACCATGGAAACATCTCAAGCATAATGAAATTAACTAGAATTCTATGAAAAAGCTTAAGGTTCTTTATGTTCTTACCTTGGCCGAACACTATGGGAAGGCTTGGAGGCTGATTTTGGCCACTTTAGGAAGAGATATTGGTACCAAAAGAAAGAGCACTAAAAAATAGACAGTGTTTGTTAAGGACTTTTTTGGTTTCGGGTTATTTTTCTTAAGGTTTTTGGAAGGTTTTTATTCTTGGAAGCTTTTGGCTATGGAGGTTTGGTGAGAGGTTGAAGATGGCCGGCTGAGATGGTGGAGAAATCTGTAGAAAATTCTGATTTTTAAGGCCTCCCATGCAAAATTACCAAATCCCTTCTACTTAAAGAAAATTTTCAATGTTGCCCCTAAAGTTTGACTTTATTGAAAACAATCTATCCAACCTCCAAAATATTTTATTTAATCATAAATCAACTCTATTTAACTTGTTCTAATATTTGGTGAAGCTTTTGCTGAGGTTCGGATATCGATTTGGGTGAAATTACTAAAATACTCTTAATCATAAAATCGCATAAAATTCTGTTTTCACCTCTAGTTTATTCCTTTCGTCTATATATTCCAAGTCCATATTTCATGAGAAAATATTTAATATAAACCATGGTTCAAAAATCCATTTAGTTTGATCGTTATTTTCAAGAATTCAGATGGCCTGTAGACTAAACCGTCATTTCTCAAATTGTTGTATGTTTTCAAAACATGCGAAAATAATAGAAATTAAGGTTAGAATTCTTGCCATCATATTTTCAAGCCTTGAATATCGTATTCACCAAGTTCCACCTTCATCTGGGCCTTAGGAAATCAGTGGGGCCCACCTACTATTTAACCTTAAAACTTAAAATATAATCAAATATTTTTTAATTATAAATATTCAATAATCTTAATTATAAAAATAAAATTACTCAGTACTCTAAAATACAAAGTCTCATAGGATGCCTACATGAATGCTTACATGGACATCCTTTTTGAATGATATGCAAGTATTTACTAAGTTCATGCAAACCTTAGCCAAAATTAACATTAAATACTAAATTTCTCCACTTTTCCACTTTCTTAAAATTTCTTTAATCCCTAAAATTTCTCAATTTTTTAAATTATCTTAAAATAAATTTAAATACTATCTACTTCAAAAATGTTTAAAAAATATAATTTTAATATTATCTATTTAGAAAATTAGATAAAATATTGTTTGATATCTATTTAAGTTAATTTTTTTAGAGATTAAAATTAAAAACCTAAAAGACAAAGAATAAAACAAACAAATTGTCTATTATAAAAAAAAATATACGTACTTTCTAATATTAAAATATGGACTTCATAAGTCATTGTTGTGATTTGTAATATTCAAAAAATTGAATTTATTATATAAAAAAAATATTAGTATATATATGATACTTTTTCTCATATATGTTTAAAATTATCTATAATAATAAATTCATTACGCGTGTGTGTCTAAAATCAAATAAAAATTTTATTACTCAAAATTCACTCATTGCACAACATACAATTTTACAAGCTACATGCTTGTCAAAATTTTCAGACATGGACTCCTATATGAACGGTCTACATTTTTTATAGTAAGATGTTTAATAGTTACCAAATAAGTATTAATTCAATAGTAAACATGAATTAAACAATTACCAAATTGATAACATGTATTAACTATCAGGAATTTAAATTGTGGCCGCGGTCACGTTTTCGATTGTGTCACGTTTATCGCAGTTGCGGACGTAACGGATACTGTTGTGGTCAATACGGTCATCGTGGTCATAAATTTTTTCAATTTTACATAACTTATTTTAAAACATAATAATTATAATTATAAGCATAAAAGCTCTTTTTTATGATTTTTAAAATAACTAATGACTCTATGATCTTTTATTTACATAAAAAAAATTATTTACCATATTTATTAATAATGCATCACTTCATTTATAAAAACAATCTTTCATAAAAAAAAAACTCCTTTTTAATGATTTAAAATATAAAAACAATAATTTGCAATTTGTTAATTTTTTATAAAAAAATTATCTTAAAGCATATATTTTTTTTAGAAATATTATTGACATGAATTAAAACTAAACAGTATGTAAAAAAAAGATTAAAAATAAAAATATAATAGACAAACCAAGGTTTTAACATTAAGGCCCAAAATCACATGTTTAATAAGCCTAAAATCTAATCTGCTTCTATTCATTGGCTAAAAGCTTAGAATATATACTATTGAAAGGTCCAAACAGAATCCCTAAAACTCCTCCTTTAGAAAAGCCTCTTAACTATTCTACCTTCTTTTCCCCTCATCTCCCTTCTCTCACCAGCTGCATCTTCTCTTCTTCCTTCCACACCCAAATTCCCACATCGAAGCCAGCCGCCACCACCACTACTTCTTTGATCGCCCAACTTCGAACACTACATCTCTTCTTCTCCTCCTCCTTTTTCCTTTCTCTTCTTTTCCCAAGACATCCGAAAGCTTCATCCGCTTCTCCTTTACTAATCTTGAATTGAAACTAACAGTTCCAACTATCCTCAAATCATTTTTATTTGATCTTTACTTCTTGATTGAATTTGATTGTTTGAGGCTAAATGTCTGCTGTTTAATAGAATGGTTTTTTTTTTGTTTGTTTGTTCTTCTGATTTTTTAGATTTGATTTTGGGAAAAAAAACAATTCACGTTTAGTTTTGGTTGAATAGCGATAGCGGACAGAACCGAAACCGCGAAATAACGGCCGCGATACCGTTATTGCACCGCTATTTGAATCCTTGTTAACTATTAAACAATTGACTGAATTTATTAATATAAAATCTAGCTTTGATTTTGTACTTACTGAAATATTATATGGCTTTGAATGTACCTTTATTACTGGCAAAATTATAGTAGCCAAAGTCAAGCTAGAAAATTGGAAATAAATTGACAATAAGTAGGCTGTTATTTAAAAAGTTGACTGCATTCCATTATTGGCAAAATTATAGTAGCATAGTTAAGCTAGGAAATTAGAAATAAACTAACAATAATTCGGTTGTCAATTAAAAAGTTGAATGCATATATTAATATAAAATATATACAGATCCTTATACATTAGAGTTTTTAATAATCCCGAAATTATAGTTAGTTAATCAACCCAAAATTAGAGTCATAGTTCAGTACAAGAAAAAGGGCTTTGGCGATGGATTTTGTGATGGATTTTTTGTTGCTAATTTAGTGATTCCGTTGCCAATAAGATTTAGATACGGAATCAGCGACGAAAATTCCGTTGCTGATTTTGTAAGTAATTTTGAAGTTGGTAAAAGTATTCTGATGCAAAAGAAAAAATTCTGTTGGTGTTTCCGTTGCTAATTTTTTTCGTTATTGATGGTATTAATGTCGGAATTTCGACGGTGAAAACTTTTTTACTTTTTAATTTTATCGAATTTTTTCATTGCTAAAAGTATTGATATATTTTTGAATTATTCTATTACTAAAAGCTTTTAAAGATGGATTCCGTTGTAGAAAGTATTTTTATTTTTTTATATATTTTGAATTATTTTGTCGCTAAAAACTTTTAAAGGTGAAATTTTGTTGCTGAAAGTTTTTTTTTATTGTTTTATATATTTTGAATTATTTTGTCGCTAAAGGATTTTAAGTCTCTTGCAATTCAAGTAATAAGTCGAATCAAATTGAATTCGAGCATCTTAGTACCAAGGTCAAATAGCTCGGGAACCTATCAAAATTTTTTTAAATATATAATTTTAATATTAAATTATTAATTTTTTATCTGTTACTTTTGGCAGGTTTTCTTTGTTGCTGTTGAATGTGCTGGAAAAAAAAAAGAATGGTTCGTGGGTTATGTACTTGATTATTGAATGAGTGCATAACTTCATTATGTAAAGCTCATAAATTGGAGAAAGCCGAATCGGTCATTGTCGATGGTATAAGATTGGGAGTGCTCCCTGATGTTGTAACGTACAATACACTTACTGATGCCTACTGTCGATTCGTTGGAATTGATGCTGGTTACTTTATTCTTCATAAAATGGGAGAAGCTGAGATTACCCCAGACGTTATTTCTGACAATTCTTTGATCGCTGGTGCCACTAGGAATTGCCATGAAATTCTTTAACAGCATAATCTTACAATTCCCTAAAATGGATGAGAGCTGAAGGAAGTGCAGAATTATTTTTTCGGTAGTTTAGTAAGTAATAAGTATCATTATTTTTTTCTTTTAAATTAATGTTGTAGAGCGCACAAAATTGATAATTTTTACATATAAGGAAGGTGATAGCACATCTACAGTATCTAAAATTGGTATAATTTTAATTTTATATTATTTTAACTTAGTATTACTTTTGTTGTCTTTAATATATATGATATGACAAAGTCTACCCGTATTTAGGCTAGGTCCAATAGCGTCAGATATTACCACATGGCAAAGACTAAATGGTCCACGTGTCCATCGGCGACAGATGCGGGGCGCGTCACACCTGTCGCTTGGCGGCAGGCTCTTTGGCCCACGTGCACATGTCCATCGGCGACAGAGGCCGGGGCTCGTCACACCTGTCGCTTGGCGACAGGCTCTCTGGCCCACGTGGCATTAGGCGAAAGAGGTAGAGGTGCGTGATCATACCTGTCGCTTGCGACAGGCTCGAAGTCTATCGCCTACAATCATAAGGCAACACGTGGCGCTCTTATACCCATCGCCTGGCGACAGATCCACAGTCCATCGCCTATAGTCATATGGCGACATGTGGCTCCTGACCTCGGCTCCCGCTAGCGACAGACCCCTGACGCCATAACGTGTCACGTGTAGTGAGTCTCCCGCCGGCGACAGGCTCCAGAAGCTCCTGATTTTCAAGGAACTTGTGTTATATTAGAACACAAACTCTTAGCAAGATAAGGTGATTATCCTTAAGCAATTAACCTAGAAGGCTGGCCTATAAATAGGCCCCCAGGTACAATTTTATTCTCTAATTTTTTACTACTGGCTTTTACGCTTCCCAATATCGAAGAACTTTTTGCTGACTTAAGCATCGGAGTGTCTACGCAGGGAACCACCCCTGCGTCTCTTTGACTTTTCTTGTTTTACAGAAGCTTCGTGGAGACTAAGTACGAACATCGACGTCAGCATATCCTTATTGTTGTTTTGTGCAACAACAATTGGCGCCGTCTGTGGGAAACGTATAAAAAGCCAAGATTTTCTAAGATGGTGAGAACAAGATCTACAAACTTAAGGACTGGAAGTGAGGAAAACTCTGTGAGCTCCCCTGAACAACATATTTGCCAAACAAACCAGGTGAACAGGGAGGAAGAAAGAATTACTGTATCGGCGGCAGAATTCGAAGCTCTAAGACGACAGAGCGAAGAAACTACCCAGGCGCTGCGAGCCATGGTGGATCTGTTCCAAGGAGTTCTTCTGACATTGGATCTGTCGTCTATCGTGCAGAACTTGGTAGGAGGAACAAACAGAGGTGTCTCGCCGTAGATGTTTGGGCGACAGGAGGACACAACAACGGCAGACCCCTTTCGTCGGCGAGAGGTTCCCCCGGTGGAAGAACACGACATTCATCAGGGTGCGACAGGACAGGGGAGCGGGAGGCCTGGCGCAGGCACCCAGCGAGAGATTGAGGAAGCATTTGGCTTAGAGCTTGCGACAGGGGTCAGGCGACAGGGTAGCGGGAGGCCTGTCGCAGGAACCCAGCGAGAGAATGAAGAAGCGGTAGAGTTAGAGCCTGCGACAAGGGTCAGGCGACAGGTCCCACATGTAGGGCAGCAGATGTCTGGGCGACAAGACATTGATCGGGCGACAGGGTCTACCGCCCTCCACAATGACTTGTCAAATTTTGATGGTGCTAACTTAGACCATGCTATTGGAGGTGCTGGAAAGAACGGAGTCGAAGATCAAAGCACTTGGGGAACCGGGTCGGAGTTTGAGCCCACTTGGTGCACGCAAATGGTACGAACAAACGCACCTCAAGCCAAGGGCAAGGAAGTAGTCGGAGACCTACCTGATTCGTCTCATGCCCGAAATCAGCTCGCTCCCCCCGTGGACATGAAGAAGATGATAGAACAGGTACTGGAAGAGAAAAAGTTAGTGTCTACAGAAGAGAGCCAGAGGAGGAGGGTACCGTTCTGCACGACCATCATGCAAAAACCTCTGCCCCCAAAGTTCAAAATACCGCAGATGACCGCCTACACCGGAAAGATGGACCCCTACGACCATATGCAAAACTATGAAGCACTAATGTTGTTACATGGATGGGAAGACGAGATAATGTGTAGGGCCTTTTTCCTTAACTCTGTCGGGACATGCGATGAAATGGTTTAATAACCTGCCTGAGGGGTCCATTATCTCTTTCGACCAATTGCGAAGTGAGTTTCTCAAGGCGTTTGCGGTAAATAGTCAGAGAAGGAAGGAACCGACCTACTTGCTCACTATTAAGCAGGGAGCTAATGAGTCATTGAAGAGTTATGTGGATCGGTTCAGAGATGCTACTTTGGAGGTGCGAGATTTGCAAGTCGGTATAGCCGTGGCAGCCATGTTACAGGGGGCAAGCTCTGAAAAATTGCAAGAATCCTTGTCGCTAGATCAGCCAACAACCATCTCAGACCTGCTTTCCCGCGCACATAAGTATGTAACCCAGGAGGAAGTAATGAAAATGGTGGTGATAGGAGAATCCAAGGATGGAAGGAAACGAGGAAGAGAGGTCACTGAAGCACCTTCTAGCCAACCTAGAAAGTTTGAGAAAGCTCCCGCACTAAAATACAATTCCTATACCCCCCTCACCGAATCTCGAGCTTCAGTGTTGGCAGCCATTGAAGGATCAAGGCTTATACAAACTCCAAAGAAGACGTCAGGTAATTTAGGCCGGGATTTAAGGTCATACTGCGATTACCACTCGGCGCATGGGCACACAACTGAGAAGTGTAGGGAGCTGATGAATCAGCTGGAAAAGCTAGCACGAGAGTGAAAAATAAACCGTTTCGTATGGAGAGGTGATAGAACTAACTATCCTGCACAGAATAGAGGAAACAATTTCAGAGATAGAAGAGGTGAAAACAGAGGACCTGTTAGACGAAATGAAGGTGAAAGACGAGATAATGACAGAAGGGTAGAAAGAAGGAATCGAGAGGAAGACAATGAACCCACAGGGCCAGCTATTAACGTGATATCTGGGGGTGAGTCGTTCGCTGGCACTTCTTCCTCAAAGACCTACGCCTGACAGGCTTATCAAATTAATTCGGTAATGGAGGAAAAGCATGATGAAGAGCCCATCATTTTCACGCCAGCTGACAGAGGTGATGTAATGATCCCTCATGATGACCCAATGGTGATTTCAGCAGTAATAGCAAAACACCCAGTGAGCCGCATCCTAGTCGATAATGGAAGTTCGGTAAATTTGATTTATTGGAGTTGCTTTGAGAAAATGAACATCTCCAATAATAGACTGAAACCAGTAACCACACTACTGTATGGTTTCTCGGGAGAAAAAGTGAAGGTGGAGGGCACCCTTCAACTACCTGTGACACTGGGGGAAAGCCCGAAGAATGTCACTCGACAAGCGTTATTTATGGTGGTGAGATCAAATTCTGTGGCGTACAATATGATCCTCGGGCGGCCTCTGTTAAATGACATGAGAGCGGTGGTGCATCCCTGCTATTTGTTAATGAAGTTTCCGACTCCCCGCGGTGTTGGACAAATGAGGGGAGATCAAAGGAAAGCCAGGACATGTAATGTCGCATCCACCATATGTAAAGGGATTTAGAGGAAGGAAACCTTTACTATCGAAGAAAAGCCTAAGCCGAAGCCTGATGAGGAGATGGAAGCAATCCGGTTGGATGAAAAAGATGAAGAAAGAATAATGTATGTAGGAAGCCAGTTGCCTGAAGAAGTAAAAAAGGAGATAGTTCGATGCTTAAGAGAGAATTGTGATGTGTTTGCATGGACTCCAGCCGATATGCCTGGAATAGACCCTGAAGTTATTTGCCATCGGTTGAACGTAATCTCAGGGGCAAAGCCGATAAAACAGAAGAAGAGGAATTTTGCTCCAGAGAGACAACAGGCAATAAAAGAAGAAATATCGAAGTTGTTGCAAGCAGGATTCATCAGAGAAGTTAATTATACGGAGTGGTTGGCTAATGTTGTGATGGTGAAGAAAACCAACGGAAAATGGAGAATGTGTGTGGACTTCACAGATCTGAATAAAGCTTGTCCTAAGGATTCGTATCCACTACCTCGAATTGACAAGTTGGTAGACGAAACTTGTGGTTATGAATTACTTAGCTTCTTGGATGCCTTTTCAAGGTACCACCAAATCGTAATGCATCCGGATGATGAGGAAAAGATCTCGTTCATTACCGATGGTGGGACATATTCCTATCGAGTGATGTCGTTCGGTTTGAAAAATGCGGGTGCAACCTACCAACGCATGGTAAATAAGGTATTCCAAAACTTGTTGGGCAACACCATGGAAGCTTATGTTGATGATATGATCATTAAAAGCTGACAGGGAGAATCACATGCCGAGAAAATGACTAAGGTATTCAATGTGCTGCGACAATACAAAATGAAGTTGAATCCCAACAAATGTTCATTCGGGGTGAGATTTGGAAAGTTTCTTTGATTCATGATCACTAACCGGGGGATAAAGGCTAATCCTGAGAAAGTTCAAGCTATTTTGGACATGAGGCCGCCTAATACAGTAAAAGAAGTCCAAAGTCTAACAGGAAGAATAGCAGCCTTGAGTCGTTTCTTGTCCAAATCAGCTGAAAGAAGTCTACCATTTTTCAAGGCGATAAAGGCAGGAAAGAACTTCAAGTGGACTGAGGAGTGCAACGACGCCTTTGAAAGGTTGAAAGACTATCGGAAAGAGTTGCCTCTGTTATCTCGGCCACGTCCCGGAGACCACCTCCTTATGTACCTCGGTGTAGGAGAGAAAGCTGTGAGTGCAGTCCTACTAAGGAAAGAAGGAGATAGAGATTGCCCGATTTATTATGTAAGCAAAGTCCTGCTAGATGCCGAGACAAGGTACCCCTTAGTTGAAAGAATAACTTTATCCCTAGTGATGGCAACTTGGAAGTTACGGCCGTACTTCCAAGCTCACTCGATAACTATCTTAACATATTAGCCCCTCAGGCAAATACTGCAGAAACCAGAACACTCCGGGCGTCTGATTAAGTGGGCTATCGAATTGAGTGAATATGACATCCACTTCCAGCCTCGCCAAGCAATAAAATGACAGGCATTGGCAGATTTCATTGTAGAATGCACTGGCCGAGAGGTCCAAGAGGAAACAGAGTTAGTCTGGTGAAAATTATTTGTTGATGGAGCTCGTAACATGGACGGCAGTGGAGCTGGAATTGTGCTAATATCGCCTGAGGGGGAAACATATGAGTATTCCCTACGTTTCGATTTCCCAAGTTCGAACAATACAGTCGAGTATGAAGCCCTGATAGCTGGGATGAGACTTGCTGAGAAACTAGGAGTCAGTAACTTAATGGCACATAGCGATTCACAATTGGTGGTAAACCAGTTCTCGGGTGAGTATGAAGCACGAGAACCCGCCTTAGTCCCTTATCTGCAGAAGGTACAGTTGTTGGCACAGTCGTTCAAGCACTTCCAGCTGACTCAGATCAATCGAACAGAGAACAACCATGCAGACGCTCTTTCAAAATTGGCTTCTTCCAGAGGGGTCAAAAGGGGTATGGTCAAAGTAGAATCCCTCGCTAGACCAAGCATTGAAGAAGAAGATGTCTGCGATGTCGAAATAGGAGGCGATTGGAGAAGCCCAATCAAAGATTACATACTGGGGGGCACACTCCCCACTAACAGAGACGAAGCTCGAAGGTTGAAGTTAAAGAGTGCTAAGTTTTCCGTGGTGAATGGAGAACTCTATAAACGGGGATTCACAATGCCCCTGTTGAAGTGTCTAGGGCCCCAACAGGCTGAGTACACCTTAGCTGAAGTTCATGAAGGGATATGCGGTGAACATCTGGGGGCTCGAGCCCTGGCCTCGAAAATATTGCACACATGGTTTTATTGGCCAACACTTAGGAAGGATGCCACAGACAAAGTGAGAAGATGTGAGAAATGTCAGAAATTCGCTCCTATAACTACCGCGCGTGTTTCGGCTCTTCAGAACACACTCCAACCAACCCCATTTGCACAATGGGGACTAGATATCCTGGGGCCTTTTCCCTTAGGCTCAGGACAAAGGAAGTATTTGCTTGTGGCCACAGACTACTTCACAAAATGGATAGAGGCCGAGCCTTTAGCTACAATTTCTGAGAAAAAGGTGGAAGCAATGGTGTGGAAAGACATAATTTGCCAATTTGGGATCCCCCGCGTGATAAACGTCGATCATGGGAAGCAGTTCGACTATGACGCTTTCCGAAATTTTGTAGTGGCCTAAAAATTCTCCTAAGAATATCTTCTGTGTCTTACCCACAAGCCAATAGGCAGGCAGAGGTGAGCAATCGAACTATACTACATGGGTTGAAGACCAGGCTGGACAAGGCAAAGGGAGCTTGGGTAGATGAGCTCCCAAGTGTCCTATGGGCCTACAGAACGACAAGCAAAGTGTTAACATGTGAAACACCGTTCAATTTGATACATGGCACTGAAGCCCTCATCCCAGTGGAAGTTGGAGCTGAGTCACCCCGGTTGGTCCCCTACATCGAGGAACTCAACTCTCACGAACTAAAGGAGAATCTAGACCTGATAGATGAGCTGAGAGACAAAGCAAAAATGAGACTGACTGCTTACCAACAGAGGGTAGCTACTTATTATAATGCACGGGTAAAAAACAGAGAAATGCACGAAGGAGACCTGGTCTTGAGAAGGTCAGCAATCACAAACGCCCATAAGGAGGATGGAAAGCTCCGGGCTAATTGGGAAGTACCATACCGAAAAATGCGCGAGACAGGCAAACTAAAGTCCCTAAGCGAAAAATGCGCGAGACGGGCAAACTAAAGTCCCTAAGCGAAAAATGCGCGAGACGGGCAAAAACAAAGTCCCTAAACGAAAAATACGCGAGACGGGCAAACTAAAGTCCCTAAGCGAAAAATCCGCGAGACGGGCAAAAACAAAGTCCCTAAGCGAAAAATGCGCGAGACGGGTAAACCAAAAAGTCCCTAAGCAAAAAATGCGCGAGACGGGCAATCAAAAAATCCCTAAGCGAAAAATGCGCGAGTCGGGTAAAAGACCAGTCCTTAAACACGAAACGTGCGTACGAAAGGTAAAGGTACAAGCTATATAAGTAAGTTACGATTTATGTCGCAAAACTTTCAGATTCGCATGTTACAATAAGTTGACAAATTATGGTTAAACTTTAGCGTTTTTAGTCCTGATTATTCTAATAAAATCCTTAATCGAAAATAACGCGAAATAGGCACAACACTCGAGAAAAGTTCCTTTTTGAACGAAATGACAACACTGTTTCAAACAAGAACTTAGGGAGCAACATGGTGTAAAAGTAAAGTCATACAAGGTACTCTACTAAATTTACATAAGCAAGAGAAAGAACTACAAAATGAAATGGAACTTTTCATTCAAAATGAATCTGTACATCGGAGTTAACAAACAAAATAAAAACTACAAAGCTCTAATCTACGGTAAGGACCGAATCAGCCGACTGGGAAGGCGCTACATCGTCATTAGCATCTTGAGAAGCTTAGGGCTCAGGAACTGGAGGAGTCAAAGAACCAGGATCCTGGGAAGACGAGGAAGCTACCCCGGAAGCAGGAACGTCACCTGGAGGCCCAACCACGGCCTCAGAGCCTGGCATGGGATCAACGGCAGCAGAATCTGAAAATTGGAACTCCTCGCTGTCCAACCCTAGCAGTGCCTCGATAGATTCAGGCTGATCGCCTGTCTCGATAGGCTCAGAGACGTCACGCACTGCCGGAGGCTCAGATCGATCAGGTACTTCTGAAGACTCAGGTTGATCGCCTTCTCGATAGGCTCAGGGACGTCACGCACTGCCGGAGGCTCAGATCGATCAGGTACTTCTGAAGACTCAGGCGTATGTAGTGGCTGTCGAGGAGGCCACAGACCCTCAAGGTTATCCAGATTATCTATGGCCCCTTCCGCTAAATAGGCCTCTGGACTTTGTGCGTCGGGCTCATACTTGGTCCAAGAAGGAGCATCATAGTACTTAGCCTCCTCAGTGAAGAGCAACTCAGGAAAAGCCTCACTAGGCCGGTGCTTCTCCAGCCAAGCGCAAGCCAAATAGAAGCCGTATTTAATAAATCCCGTCGAGAACGCCGCTTTCTTGTCAAAACAATGCTGGGACAAGTGGTATTCACGAACAGCCTCAATTCGAGCTTCTCTTTGACGATCCAGTACATTATGCAGCTCCTCAATAGCCTCATCTCGCTGCCTCTCCATGGCTCCCCAATCATTGACGACCTTATTATAAGCTTCTTGATACCCTTGAAGGGAAGACACCTTTGCCTGCTCTTCTTGGAGCCTTCGCTCGAGATCAGCGTTCTTTCGCTCAAGCTCAGCGTTCCTTTTGTTTACCTCCTCCACCCTGTTGACATAAAGACGAAGCTGTTTAACCTCGTTTGAAAGCTCCATCTTTTGATCCCGAAGCTCGCGAATCTCTTTGTCAGCTTGCTCCCTGAGCGCCCTGTGCCGAGCATTGACGGCCGCAATTTGTTGAGCTGACTGATAAGACGAAAAAAAAAGTAACTCAAAAAATCTTTTAACAAAAAAAGTTTAGACGGGGAAATTGGTTACCAGACAAACACCAAACTCTTACCTTCATAGCGAGATAATCAGAATTATCCTCCGCTTCAGGGATGTTTGTAAAAAGCCCCGCCTCGTCGCGAGGAAGAATGGTGCTCCAAGCCAAACGAGATGCTATCCCGGCATCCTCAATACTGTCGTTGTCATTCACTCCGGGATAGGTCTGGAAATCCTCCCTACCAACGACTACCCCGTTATCAATCGTATAGTGCCTCACAGTATGGTCGACCACCCTGGGTAAGACTGGTCTTGTGGGCATTGAGGCTTCAATGTTCAGCCTTTTCCTATATTTACGCTTAGGCTGGCGAGGAGCTGACCTACCCTCAGCAGAACGAGAGCCACCTTCTTGAAGGGCTGACTCACTCCTTTGAGATTCGGAGCTCTCGCGATCGCCCGAACCTCGATCATGGATAAGGGGCTGCTTCCGTTTATTTCTCCCGGCCTCTTGTGAAGGACGACTGGATTCACCAGTGGAGGGAGGAGGAGGAGTAGGAGCACGAGCCGGTCTAGATGGGGCTCCAATTGGCGACCGAGGAAGAGGAGCCGCTTGAGCAGCAACGTTGGCATCCCTCCTACGCATCAAATCTCGGAAGTTCATGCCTGCACAATATACAAAGAAAGGATTAGCCGACCAAGTGAAACATCACGCACATGAGTACAAGAAATAAAAAAGGATGGAAAACCTAAAAAACCACCAAAGTCCTCTAAACCATCTAGACTTGAATCCAAAGGAAAATCAACAAAGGGACTCCCAAAGGTGTCAACCTGAGCCCACTCTGGGCCATCCCTTGAATAACCACTAGTATCTGCAGCCTCTGGGGTCTCGTCCTCCGAATCCGAAGAGGACTCATCTACAAGGTGACCCACAGGGGTAGACGCTTCTGCTACTAGGACCGGGGATGGCTGACTAGGACCAACATCAGATAAACGAGTAGTTGTAGGCAGGTTAGAGGGGGCAACAGAAGCTTCAGGAACGGTCCTGCTTACACCCCAGCCGACAGCGGCAATGTTTTCCGGGGTTAGAAGAGAAAATAAATTATGCTCCCCGGTAGAACAGATTTGCCGAATAGGCTCGCCAAATTGGTCCTTTAAAATTTCTGTCCTGAACCTGTCCGAACGTTGTGAGTGGTCAGAGGTATCACGATTCCATCTAGAGCGAATCCGCAGATTGCTTGGAATCTCAACAACGACCCACTCGCTCTCAAACCCACGCAGTTTATTGGGGAGATCCGAAAAGATTTTATTGTTAGGAAACTCGCCGACTGTTAACCGTTGAAGAGAGAACATTATCAATCCCTTCAGCCTACGAACTCTAAAAAAGGCGCTTAAAAGGGGAACCGTTGGAACGATACCCAGATGATGACACACTATGGAAAACGCTACCAGCTGAGCCTATGCATGGCGGTGGAGTTGACACGGGACGATGTCCTTGTATCTAAGAAATGCTTTGCCAAACTTCGGAAGAGGGAAGTGAAAACCAAAAGACAAAGAAGCCTTATGGACGGCCACACCATTTCTAACCAGGTCAGGCGTAACCTCCCCTTGCACTGGAAGTCTATAGCCGTAACCCGAGGGAAGAGGAAAACGAGTCCTAATATGCTCTAAGTCAGTATTTGTCAACGAACACACAACACCACCTGTCTTAAGTGTTTTACCCGGGCGTAGAAGAGACATGGCAAACGAAAGCAAAAACTACCCGGCGACAGACTCTACAGGCGACAGACCCTTTTAGGCGACAGACCCTTCAGGCGATAGACCTAGTAAGACGATAGATCCTTGGACGACGGACACCTTGGGCGACAGACCTACCGAAAAAGACACTTGCGGAAGACTAAACTCTACGCGGAAGACCCAATCACCTGCGGGAGGCCTAAATCTAGTGCGGTAGGCGAATATATAAGGCGACAGGGATATACTTACTGATGATGAGATAAGCGAGAGACTCCAGGCGTGAGAGCGAAAGACTCTTTGTGGCGAAAGAGTGGAAAAGTGGGCGACAGCTGGTTACTCAGAGGTTTTCTCGTGCGTTCTCTCGTTGGGTCCCAGCAGTTTATATAGCCGCGACAGGGAATGCCAAACGTTGCGCTTGATCACACCTGTCGCAGAGTAGAACTTTTCACTTACAAAAAATACACAAAAATACACAAAAAGGACTATTCACGGTGGGTTAAGGCCCAAAAACATACATTTATACTCTCTTTATTGGAGAAATCCAACAAGAGAGTGAGGAGCAATTGATATGACAAAGTCTACCCGTATTTAGGCCAGGCCCAATAGCGTCAGATATTACCACATGGCAAAGACTAAATGGTCCACGTGTCCATCGGCGACAGATGCGGGGCGCGTCACACCTGTCGCTTGGCGGCAGGCTCTCTAGCCCACGTGCACGTGTCAATCGGCGATAGAGGCCGGGGCGCGTCACACCTGTCGCTTGGTGACAGGCTCTCTGGCCCACGTGGCATTAGGTGAAGAGGTAGAGGTGCGCGATCATACATGTCGCTTGCGACAGGCTCGAAGTCTATCGCCTACAATCATAAGGCAACACGTGGCGCTCTTATACCCATCGCCTGGCGACAGATCCACAGTCCGTCGCCTATAGTCATATGGCGACACGTGGCTCCTGACCTCGGCTCCCGCTAGCGACAGACCCCTGACGCCATAACGTGTCATGTGTAGTGAGTCTCCCACCGGCGACAGGCTCCAGAAGCTCCCGATTTTCAAGGAACTTGTGTTATATTAGAACACAAACTCTTAGCAAGATAAGGTGATTATCCTTAAGCAATTAACCTAGAAGGCTGGCCTATAAATAGGTCCCCATGTACAATTTTATTCTCTAATTTTTGACTACTGGCTTTTACGCTTCCCAATATCGAAGAACTTTTTGCTGACTTAAGCATCGGAGTGTCTACGCAAGGAACCACCCCTGCTTCTCTCTGACTTTTCTTGTTTTATAGAAGCTTCGTGGAGACACGTGGAGACTAAGTACGAACATCGACGTCAGCATATCCTTATTGTTGTTTTGTGCAACAACAATATATATTATTTTTATTATTTAAATATTGAAAATTCTTTTAAAATTTTTCATTATTCTGATTGAATTCTTAAAAAACTCTTCTCACCTCACGAGTATTCAAGATATCATTGGACTCTCTTAAAGAGGCTTCATTGTCGAAAGTATTAATTTTCATTTAAGTTTATTATTCCCTAATTTATTATTTTATTTAGTCGTTTTATTACTTTTATTTTTTATTATTTCTTTTATATTATACGTTATTATTTGTATTTAGAATTTAAATATTAATATTGAAAATATCTCTTAAATTTTTCATCATTCTAGATAAACTTATAAGAATTCTCTCAGTTAGAAATTCTTCAAGTGTTACTCATTCACAATCGCCTTGAAGATTCCATCATTAGAATTATATATATAATTTATGTTTATTATTCGTTATTATCTTATAAAATAGCTTTTTGTCATTATTATTGTTATATTATTATTTTTACGAGTATTATTATTTATTTATTATTTTATTTTTATTATTTGGAAAATAAAATGTCAACTTTTATTTTTTATTATTTTTTATTCTATTCTAAACAATTTTCTTATTATCTTCATTATCCTATATATATATATATATATATATATATATATATTGGACCTTTGTTTTGTACTTATCTTTTCGTTAGTTTTCGTCAATCTTTATTATTAATATTACTATTTTTACTTTTTTTTATTGTTCCATATTTTAATACTTATTTATTCATTCCTCTGTTTACATGTCATATACTCCTAATTATATACCTATTTATTATCTCTCAACTATTATATATTATAACTATCATAATTATTCCACTGCTAACATGTAAATGGCCAATCAAATCGATAAATGGCAAAGTGAAAATTAAAAGGACTACGGGAATTGGGGGTCACCAACTTCGCCTGCTTTAGTCAAACTACGCAGAGCAATAAGATTACTGCATTGAAGTTGCCTTTTGGACCTTGTAAGTGGACCTGGTAATCGTAGATAAGATATAGTGATATGATACAAAAATGATACGAATAAAAGATACAAAAGTAACATAGGTTAAAATTAAAAAAAATCATATATGAATAGATTAAATGCTAAAAATAAAGTTTTTAATTTTTCTTGTCGACATAAATTTTAACATGAAATTTTCATGTTTTTAACAATATAAACACGATTTTATATAACACGAATTGCCAAGTCTACTTGTAACAGTATGCACTGGGTATGTTCGTTGGAGCAAATTAGAGCAACCATTGGGCCCTGTTTTTGATTGAGAATAATGTTTTAAGATATCAAGATTCAATTTCTTCTTTTGTTACAAGAAGAATATTAAATAATTGGGGAAAGGATGCTTGGATTCAAACTCAAGACTTACAATATACCACAACTCATCTTTAACTACTAAGTTAAGAGGTTGTTGGCATATCAAGATTCAATTTCAATTTCACTTACACTTATCTTATTATTTTTTTAAATTTTTATTTTTAATCTTTTTTTTCAAAATTTTATATATTTTTTAAAAAATAATTAAATTAAAAAATATTTATTTATACAAACTTGAGCTTGAAATATAGTTGGGTCTTTAATCCAAGAAAATTTAATTCGAAGAATTAAAAATCAATAAGCCCATATTTTTATTAAACCCATTAGGTAATGGCTCAGTAACTTGATAAGCCCATTAAGCTCGTTAAACCTGAACAAAATATGATGTATACATCAGCGGTTTCACTCGCCTATTCTACCACGAAGAAAACTAGAAGCTGAAATGGTTGAAGCTATGCAACGAAGAGCATCTGAAAAAATTGCCATGACATCCTTTAACAGCATAATCTTACAATTCCCTAAAATGGATGAGAGCTTAAGGAAGTGCAGAATTATTTTTTCAGTAGTTTCGTAAGTAATAAGTATCATTTTTTTTTTCTTTTAAGTAAATGTTGTACAATTGGCAGATGAGTACCCAAGATCATAAGCCTAAACATGAAATTTGTGATACTATAGCCAAATGAATGAATTTTATAAGCATTAAATTTTATAAGCATTAATCTCTCGATAAAATTTGTTGTGAAACAATTTTAGATAGAGATTGATATTCTTGGTACAAATCGATTGGATTTGTTAGTCTTGAGTAGAATAATGTGAGAAGGGATAGTTTTGTTTTTGGTGCCTGTATAAGGTGCTGGTAAGGTGTTTGTTGTATGTCATGAGTGGATTTTGGTTGGAAGTTAAGTGTTGATTGACATGATTTTGTGCTGGGGATGTCTCACGAAAGGGGAATCATGGCAGCAGTGTGCTTTGAAAGTTTAGAGGTGAAGATCAGTTGCAGATTCATGTTAGCGCAGATGATGAATGGCAACTTCATTGTGGTTTTTGTTCCTGATGCTTTTGTTTCAGGACTTCTGTGTTTTTCTTATGTGTGTTCAACTCTGTTTTGGATGTGTGTTTTCAGGTGTATTTTCTCTTTACTAATGAAAGCCGAAACACATAATCCCCTACGAAAATACACATTGCATTGCATTTTCTGTCCGAACTAAGACATTATTTTGAGAAGTATGTTTCCGTTCCAATGTTTCCTTATAGATTAGGATTCAAATGGTGAAACGGGAATTTTTACAGTAAGGTCACAAAACATCTACTTTACTGTAAAATTATGATATCTCATGAGATATTTTATATCTCACGAGAAATTGAATGAAATTTTAAAGTTAAATAAATATGCTAATAATGACTTAACAGGTTAATAGGTAAACTTAAATTTAATTAAAAAGATTTAAATTACATTTCAATCCTTTTAAAAGATAAGAAAATAATTTAATTACATCTTTAACCATTAAAAAAATTAAATTACAATATTATCCATTAATATTTTTAAGAAAACTATTCAAGGACATAATGTAATTGCCTAGAAAAGTTTGGGAAGTCGACTGCCTGTGTATGGAAGTCGACTTTCCCAGTTATTTTACTCGACAGATTGATTCTGCCATATAGGCAGTTGACTTCTTAAATACAACAGTCGACTGCCATATTCAATATGAGATTTATTTTACTGTTAATTATCATTTATTTAAACTTTTTATAGTGTTTTTATAATTATTTACATAAAATTTATGCTAAATTACATTAATTTTATTGTTAATTATTATAAATGTTATTAATATAATAAAATTTAAGATGTCTCATATATTTTATGATAAATGTCATAAATTTTACGATCAATGTATTACAATGAATCTGATAAATTTTACGATGAATCTCATAGATTTTACGATGAATGAATAAAATTTTATGATAAATCTAATAAATTTTACGTGAATCACATGAATTTACGATGAATCTAATAAATTTTATGATGAATTTCATTGAATTTACGATGAATCTCACAAAATTTAAGATGAATCTCATAGATTTTACGATTAGTCTCATAAATTTTACAATAATTCTAATAGTTTTAAGTTAATTCTAATAACTTTACACTTATTCTTGTATGTTTACGATAAATATAATAATTTCATGATTAATAATCATAATTTTACCACTATTCTAGTATAATTACACTTTTGTTTTACGATAAATGTCATAAATTTACAATTAATTATCATAATTCTAGTATTTTTACACTTATTTTCATCAATTTTAAAGGTTAGTTATCATTTTTTTATACTTATTCTAGTAATTTTACGCTTATTTTCTTCAATTTTACGGTAGTTATCATATTTTTATGTTTATTCTAGTACTTTTATACT
Organism: Heritiera fomes; assembly: GCA_032173925.1. NCBI lineage: Eukaryota > Viridiplantae > Streptophyta > Magnoliopsida > Malvales > Malvaceae > Heritiera > Heritiera fomes. Next base: position 2,934,598 of record JAPDPM010000017.1, read on the forward strand.
TATTCTCATAAATTTTACGATTAATATTATAAATTTTGCGATGAGTTTGCTAGAAAATTTTCAAAATAAAGTGAAAATGATTAATTAAAATGATGATTAATCAAGGGACAAGCAAAACTAGTATTTGGTTTGATTCCGGGTTGAGTAAAATCGTTATAAAATGATTTTTACTAAAAGTATAGGGCAGTCAACTGCCCTTGTGCAGTATATATTCTGTCGAAAAATTGCACTTGGGTAGTCGAATGTCTTAAGAGAGCAGTCAAATGACCTGGGAGGGCAATTAACTGCCTATAAAGGGCAGCCAACTGCCTATTCGAATATCATTTGAAATTATTCTTTAAAAAATGAATCTAAATGATTTTTATGCTACAACTTGTTGAATCTAAACAATGAGTTATATATTTTTCGATAAATTTTCTTAAACCATCACATGATATTACTACTAATTCTTTGTTGCATTTTCTACTTGCATGATCTATTAATAATAGTGGATACTGGTAATCAATAATAATTAACCATAAAATTAATGTATTTTCTCATAATATTTTCCTCATAATGATAAATTTCATTCATACATACTTTTTTGTAATACCTTGTAGCAAATATATATCACAAATTTTATACATTAATAAAGATGAAAAAAATAAAAATAAAAATGAATAATAAAAATCAAAATATAATTTTACATTTATTGTCGTAATTGTACACTTTATAAATGTTATGTATTTTATTTTGGCCAAAAAACACTTTGTATTTAGTTTTGTAAATAGCAGTTGACTGCTTTATACAACCTCAAAATCTGTTTAAAAAATAAACTAGGGTAGTCGACTTCCCTACACGGGAATTCGACTGCCCTACATGAATAAACATATGAAAAATAACAAAGACAGCCCCAAGTGCCAAAGCTCCTGACCTTTGAAACAAGAAGCCAAGAAAAGATGATATGAGAATTAATGTAGTATTATCGAAGTTGCAATACGAGGTGGGTACACGGGGATGAAGGAAAGAAATCATAGAAATTAGAAAAAAGCAAAGTGATTGGTTTGCCTTTTTCATGACTATAAAAGTCAACTAACTTTTTATGCTTTTTCAGAAATGGCGTTTAGAACTTTTATACTTTGCCAATAAATTAAATAATATGAATTATAATTGCGTTGTTATAAAATGGATTAGCACCTTTTGTTGTATGTTTGTAAAGATTATCTCTTTAACAAATTAATTAGGATGCACTAACAATGAGAAAAAATTTAAAATTATTAGAATTAATGTAAATTTTTTTTTTGAGTAAATAGGCTTGCATATTTTATTAATTATCAGAAACAATATCTGGATTAAAAAAGGGAAATGGTGGTTGAGCACACCATTCCATAAATTCACCGGAGTTACAAGCCATTTGTGCCACCATATGGGCAAACTTATTTGCTAAACGATTAACATGAACAACATCAATACTAGTAAATTGTGACTGCAACTCATGTATTGCAGCAATTAGATTGGCTCCTTGCCAATATGAGTACCCCTTCTTATTTATCTTGTGTGCCTGTCAACGTGGCTATAGTGCAGTTACTTTGGAAAGTGATTGTTATCAAGCATTTGGTTGTCCAAACGAATTTTTTAAAAACTAGAAATTAATAGTAAAATTGATTATAATAATAGTAAAATAAACAAGAATAAGCGTACATAAATATATAATAATTAACCGTAAAATTTATGACATCCATCATAAATTTTATTAGATTTATTGCAAATTTTATCACATTTATCATAAATTTAATTAGATTCATCATAAAATTTATGAGATTTAACGCAAAATTTATGACATTTATCGTAAAATTTATTAAATTTATTGTAAATTTTATTAGATTCATTGTAAAATTTATCACATTTACCGCAAATTTAATTAGATTCATCGTAAAATTTATGATATTTATCGCAAAATTTATGACGTTTATCGTAAAATTTATTAGATTCATAGTAAAATTTATGAGACTCATTGTAAAATTTATAAGAGTGAGTGTAAAAACACTAGAAAAAGCATAAAAACACTAGAAAAAACATAAATATATAATAATTAACCGTAAAATTAATGTGATTCATCGTAACATTGATGAGAGTATGTGTAAAAACACTAAAAAAGTATAAATCTATAATTATTAACCGTAAAATTGATGACAATAAGCGTAAAAATACTAGAAAAAACATAATTCTATAATAATTACAGTAAAATTAATATGGTTCACTGTAAAATTGATGAGTATGAGCATAAAAAACTAGAAAAAGAATAAATCTATAATAAATAATCATTAAATTAATGTGATTTATTGTAAAATTTATGAAAACAAGTATAAAAACACTAGAAAAAGCATATTATAAAATATTGAAACAGCTACAAATTAGATTAAAGGTGAAATAGAAAAAAATTGAAATAAAGGGATTTATGTTTTAGAATTTAGGGTTTATGATTTAGGAATTAGGGTTTAAAAATAGTAAAAAGGTTTATATAAGAAGAAGAATACTACTGCAATTATTTCGAGATTATATTGTAATATAATACTATAATTTTAATTATATTTAGTAAATAATGTTATTTTAATAACTGATTTAGCAGGTTACCAAGTTACAAAGTTTTTTTATTTTATAAATTTAATCAACGGTTTAAATTAGATTTGACTAATCCAATAATTTTAATTCAATAATTTTACAATAAAATTAATTTTTGTGATCTTCCTGTAAAATTTGTCACGGTGAAACTGACTATCAAGAGCTGAAAAAAAGTTTCCACAAACTTGAAGTTTTTTTCGCAGACCCGCCGCGAATTGCGGGTAATATACTAGTGGTTCTTAAAACTACTAGAATAAATCTGCCCTTAAAAATTATATTATGTACTGGATTAAGGTAACTTTAGACTTTTTTATTTTTTATTTTTTTCTACTTGTTCACAGTCACTTTAACGTCTTAAACGTTGTACAAATTATGAATATTTTTTTTTGAGTAGTACATTTTCATTAGAAGTTACAATCACAATCACATATTACATTCCATGAACAGGTAACTATGAAAATCACATTACTCAAACTAAGTAAACTAGTAAATAACTATAACAAACTAAATAAACGAGTAAATAACTAAACTAAGTTAAGCTCATACTTGGTGAGACTCGAACTGAGATCTTAAAGTCTCAGGACTTCCTTCTTGCCACTAAGCCAAAATCTCATTGGCCAAATTATGAATAGTTGTATGAACATAGTTGTGTGAACTAGACTAAATCTCATATTCTATAATCCTTTTTTATGTCCACACGACTTTAACTATGTTCCGTTGAATTCATCTTCAATTGGTAGGTCGCTCTTTTCCGTTATATGCGCATTAATTAATTCTTTATCTTATCTTCAATTTCTTCACTGTTTTTCATTCATCATCTATATCTCAATTCTCAATCATGCTCTTCTTTTATGTAATTTACTTTAATTTGCACTGTTTTTGCATTTTAAATTTTGGAAATTGATTTTGCAATTAACAAAGTTTTGAAAACCTTTTAATGCCTGCTTATTGTTGACGAAAGATCACTGCACAGAAAAGGAAGTTTAATAGAATTGAATGAGTCTGTTTTCAAGTTATAAAAAATAAGATATTTTTATCAATGCAACGAGAAATACTCTCTCTCGCTCCCTCTCTCTATATTTATATATACATTTATACATAGAATCATATATAAATTCCATAATAGGTAAACAAATTTCATAAATTTAGATGATTTTGTAAATTCAGTTTTCAAAACTCGATCTAATGAACCTGTCTATATATTGTGAAAAGTTTCTGTTCGCATATTGAAAACAACTAATTAGGCAATCTTATGTACCAAAAAAAAAAAACAAAAACTAATTAGGCAATCTCACTTAGTATTTTTGGCTCAATGATGGTCTGTACGTATTCTTTATTTCGAATTCCCTACCTAAAAAATAATAATAATTGAGTACTCCAAATCAAAGCATTGCCATGATCATAATAACTCCCTTACGTATATCGACTTACAGTAAATGGTCATGGTGACTTATAGTAAACGGTCAGGGAACTATATGGAGAAAGTTCCTGGCTTAATGGTATCTTTTCTTAAATATTTTTTTTTATTTTTATAGTATCTTTATCCTTTTTTTTGGTCAATTAAAAGGAAATATAAAAAGCAAAAAAAAAAATATAAGTTAGATTTAATAATTTAAATTTATTAATTAAAAATATAAAATTTTTAATAATTTTATGATTAATAATTATTTTTTTACAGTAAAAAAGAAAAAAATTAGAAAAATATAAAAATTTAAATGTAAGAAAAAATTTAAATATATTCTTGGGAGATCTTTTTGAAAAGAAAAACAAAATTATAGGTGCAAAGATCAAGTCTGATCCTGAAAAAGGATCCAACCCAATAGAGACAGATGGGTGTATGATGCACTGATGCATTGCATGGCATTGGCATGGGTGTTTGTCAAATCAGTACAGTAACGACCAGCTGCAGCAGATGGAGAGTGATTGTGTGTGCGCGTGAGGGAGAGAGAGAGAGAGATAGCCTAGGAAAAAAAATGGATCAACCCCAGAGGCCGAGGGTTGGCTAATGGTTAGAGCAAAACATGGACCGGAGGGAATGCCTTCGATCAGGGGAACACGGGACGAATTGACAACAACCTACCAAACCCAACCCATCTTAATTATCATATTCTGTTTGTATACGAGTCAAAATCTATCCACGGATAAGCCCAAATCTGGGTTTGAACTACCATTGCCAGGATGTACTAGTCGGCTGATGACATGGCGACTCGTGGCAATTTCTGTAGGACTAGGAATAGATTAGAAATGGTGGTCCAGCTCAGCTGCGGTCCTTGACCCTAAAATGCCTCTCTTATTCCATGAGGAATTTACATGTATTCCTAGTCCTCTCTTAATTCAAACATATATTGTTTGCTTTCACATTCTTATCGTCGCTTTTTCATTTATTTATAGTATATGCTACATAAAGTATTATGACTTCCTTGTTTTCCACATTCCTCATCTTTTTATTTTCTTCTTCTTTCTCTTTGATAATGATGGTTCAATCCTTTCTTTTCTTAAATATTTTTTTTATTTTTATAGTATCTTTATCTTCTTTTTTTTTGTCAATTAGAAGGAAATATAGAAAACAAAAAAAAGAAAAAATACAAGTTAGATTTAATAATTTAAATTTTATTAATTAAAAATATATAATTTTTAATAATTTTATGGTTAATAGTTATTTTTCTTTCTTTTTTTTACAGTAAAAAGAAAAAAATTTAGAAAAAATAAAAATTTAAATGGTAAGAAAAAACTAGTTAAAAATATCTTTTATAATATTTTTTTATTTTTGAGAATTTATTTTCTAAAAAATGATTTAAAAATTTTAATTATTTCCAAAAAATAATTTTAAAAAATTTGTTCAAGAAAATACTATTTTATCAAAATTATAGTTTTTCATGAATAAAAACAATAAAAAAAGAAGTAAAAAATAAAAAGAAGGAAAAATTTTGGATTAATTAATTAATTAAACAAATACCCTTATTATTTTATTAAATGTTTAAGTTAATTTTTAGATATAAATTTTAAGGAGGAAACAAATAAAATATGAGTATTTATTTTTAATCTCATATGATTAAAAATAATCCTTATCTTTCGGAGAGGATTGAATCATTTTATGCTAGGAGAATGACTAATCCTCCTTACAATTCAATCCTCCTCTTAATATGTGCATCAAACATAAGATAGAATGATTATCATCTTATCCTATCCATCATCCTATACACCAAATATAACCTAAATGAAGTATAAATTAAGATTGTACAAGAATGAGAGATTAGCTTCACCTCAGCTTTGCATGGTCCTTTTTTTTTTTTTTTGTTATCAGACTAAACCAGCTTTATTGTTTATCAAAATCATCACTTTCCCTTCACTTCCATTTCGCCATTTTCCTTTAGCAATGGACATAACTCGCTTGGACAATCATAGGGTTGCTCGTCTTTCCATTGTTGTATTCACCTTCCGATCAACATCCTCCAAACTTGTCTTGGCCTCGGGGAGCAACGAAAATGACAACCTAGCTTTGCTGGCTTTGAAGGATTGACTTGTTGGTGCTTCTGTCGGAGCATTAACTTCATGGAATGCTTCTCTTGGCTTTTGCGTGTGGCAAGGCGTTAAATATGGCCGCCGACACCGGAGGGTAATCTCTTTGAATGTTAGTAGCTTGCATTAGGTTGGCTCCATATCTCCTTCAATCGAAAACTTAACCATCCTCAGAGAAGTAAACTTATCTCATAATAGGTTGCAAGGAAGTGTCCCCAAGGTTTCGTTCTCTATTTTTAGAAGTTAATGATCCCCAAGGCAAAATCCCTAAAGGGCTTAGCAATTGCTTCAATCTCCAAATGATTAATTTAAGAGCCAATAACCTTACTGGAGAAATTTCTTTTTCCTTGGGTGATTTGAACAATCTCATTCGATTTGATGTTCCTTCTAATAACTTAAGCGGGGGTATTCCATCTTCTTTGGGAAACATTTTGTCCTTGAAAGCCTTATCACTTGAGGATAATAATTTAGAAGGAATTATACCTAATTATCTAGGCAAATTATCAAAGTTGGAATACCTCTACATCGGTTGGAATAACCTATACCGTTCAATTCCTCCATTTTACAACCTTTTGTCTATGATAGAATTTGATGCATCTGTAAACCAATTGTCAGGTAGGCTTCCACCTGAAATAGGCCTTGCTTGTCCAAATCTTGAAGTTGTAACCGATTTACTGGAACAATTCCAAGCTCAATATCCAACCTATCTACTAGCCGACAATTTTTTGACATCGCCTTAAATGGTTTCCATGGATCAGTTCCTGACGATATGGGAAACTTAATAAATCTTCTATGGTTAAACCTTCCTGCTAATCACCTTGGAAATAGACAAGCAGGAGACTTAATTTTCTCTCTTCTTTAATCAACTGTAGTCGATTGCAGTCTTTGGTATACATTTCAATAGATTTGGCGGCTGCTTCCTAAATCTATAACTAATTTATCAACTTGGCTCGAAGATCTTCACATAGGAGGGAATCAAATCACTAGAAGTATTCCTGAAGGAATTGGCAATCTACTCAACCTTGACCTTATGGATATGGAGGGAAACTTTCTTGTTGGAAAAATTCCTTTTTCCATTGGAAATCTTAAAAATCTTGAAGGATTGTACCTCGATTCCAATCACATGACCGGTAAAATCCCATCTTCTATTGGCAATCTCTTTCGACTATCTGAACTTGATTTATCCAAAAATAAATTTGATGGAGCAGTTCCATCATCAATGAAGAGATGCAAAAGTTTGCTAAAGTTGGACCTTTCCCAAAATAAACTCAATAGTAGAATTCCACATCAAGTGTTTGGTTTTCCTTGAAATTTTAGTTTATCTTAACTTGTCTCACAACTTTTTAACTAGTATCCTTCCATCAGATTTCAGTAATTTGAAGAATCTTGTAGAGTTATATGTTAATAATAACAATTTCTTTGGTGAAATTCCCAAGACACTTGGTGAGAGTATAGCACTTAGAATCCTTTTCATGTAGAAAAATTGATTTGAAGGAAACATTCCTCAATCTTTTGCCTCTTGAGATCACTAGAAAACTTGGATTTCTCTGTTCACAATTTGTCTAGCGCTATACCACCTAAGCTTCAAAAACTTCCATTTTTAGTAAGGTTAAACCTTTCTTTTAACAACCTAGAGGGTGAAGTGCCAAAAAGAGAGGTTTTAAAAAATATTAGTGGATTCAGGTTTTTCAGAAATAAAAAGCTTTATGGAGGAATTCTAGAAATAAAGCTTCTAAAGTGCTTCACTGATAAAATAAAGAAAAAGGGAAAGGTTCTGTCAACCAAAGGCATAATTGCTATCATACTTAACATGCTACTTGCCTCTATTTTGTCTATGCTTATTGTTTATCATTCTTGGAAAAGGAGGTCGACAAGGAGAGTTAACGCCATAGCTAATTTATTCAACAAGAGGTACTTGCATCTGATAAGGAAGTAAAGCAATCAACACAGTCAACACAACCTGTAACAGAGGAATCAACGTAGCAATCAACACACACAGCCTGTAATAGAGGAATCAACGCAGCAATCAACACAGCCTTAACAGACTTCCAAGGAAATAACTGATGCTGAAGGAAACAATATTTGCTGCTAACAATCAGAGAAAATCAAGAAATCATTTCTATTAATGTCTGTCCAGAAATCAAGGAGTTAATGTAGCTTGTCTCTAATATATATATGTCGTGTATCTGTGATTTCACTCAAGAAAATAAACAAAAGTTACAGAGTTCTTCATGGTGTCAGAGCCTTGAAACTCGCAAGCATAAAAAAAAAGGAAGCTCTCGATTCTTTCATTCTTCTTTGATTAGCTATGGAAGAACCAAAGCTTACAATACAGTCATTTCATCAATGTGCCAGTTTGGTATCAATCAAACTAGGCTCCAACAACTATCTCATGTGGCGATCACAAATCCTTCATCTGTCTCGGAGTCTCGGAGTGCTTCATCATCTAGAAAAGAATGGTGAAAAACCTGAAGCCACACTGAAAGATGGGATTGTGAATCCTGCTTATACCTCGTGGTTAACAAATGATGGACTTCTGGTTTCATGGTTACTGGGCACAATCAAAGAAGAAACTCAACCATATATTACAGAAGATGCTACTGCCCATGATGTATGGAGTTCATTGGAAGAGCAATTGCTGCCAACTACCATTGAAAAGGAAGGTCTTTTGAAAAACATGTTGATGACCATCAAGAAAGGATCAAGATCCTTAGATGATTATATAAAAGAATTCAAAACGATTTGTGATAATCTTGCAGCCATCAAGAAACCAGTTGTAGATCTTGATAAAGTCTTCCAACTTGCACGTGGACTAGGAGCAAAATACGAAGGCTTCCGCCTAGTTATGGTAACCAAACCTCCTTATCCTACTTTTAACCAATTTGTGCTTGCTCTTCAGGGGTATGAACAGACTCTAGCATCTCAAAAGGAAGAAGAGAAAAGTTACATTGAATACAATCAAGCACTCTTTAGCCAACGTGGGCGTGGCAGAAACAACAGAGGAAATCGAGGAGGCTTTAATTCAAAAGGAAGAGGTTTTACTCCAGCTGGTCGTTACAACAACACAGCTTCGAGCAAGAGTAACTCCATGAAAGAAGGGACAACAGATGCTGGACAACATCGAGACAGAGGTGATAAACCAATTTGCCAAATTTGTGGGAAAATGAATCATGTAGCCCTTGATTGTTGGTATAGGTTTGACTACTCCTATCAATCAGAAGACCTACCACAGGCTTTGGCAGCTCTTACGCTGAACAACAATGATCCTTCCCTTTACATGGATTCAGGAGCTATAGCACATATGACCAACGATGTAGGTATGTTGTCTTATTTAAAACCATATAGAGGAAATGATGTCATTTACGTTGGTAATGGGAACAAACTTAATATAACACATACTGGAAATGCATGTGTGGGAGAATTGAGTTTAAAAGATGTTCTTGTTGTTCCTGAACTGAAAAAGAACTTAGTTTCAGTAAGTAAAATTACTAACGACAACTCTTGCACTGTTGAATTCACATCGTCTGATTTTGTTATTAAGGACCAAAACAAGAGAACAATAGGGAAGGGGCATAAACAGGGCCAACTCTATGCTTTGGATTCAAGTTTTCAAGAAGCCTTATCAACAATAAAAGGAAGCAACTAATTTTCTTTGTGGCACCAACGTCTTGGACATCCAAATGCAAAGATTCTGTCTTTGTTAAAAGGAAAGAAAGCCATTGATGTCACTAATTGGCCAACTAAACCTTTTGTTTGTGCTAGTTGTCAATCTGGAAAGAGTTGTAAACTACCTTTCAACTTAAATAATAATATTTCTAATTATCCTTTACAAAAGGTGCATTGTGACCTATAGGGACCAGCTCCCATTGCCTCAAATCAAGGTTTTAGATTTTATGTTATATTTATAGATGATTTTTCAAGATTCACCTGGTTGTATCCTTTAAAGAAAAAAGGCAGATTTTTATTCCTGCTTTTTTAAATTTCAAAGACTAGTAGAAAACCAGTTTAATAGAAAAATCAAAATCTTTCAATGTGATGGAGGTGGAGAATTTAACTCTCTTGATTTTCTTAGTCATATTGGAAACTATGGAATTCAGCTGCAAATATCATGCCCCGGAACACCAGAACAAAATGGAGTGGCCGAGAGGAAACATCGACACATTGTTGAGACAGGTTTGACCATGATATTTCATGCTAATCTACCATTATTCTTATGGACTGAGGCTTTTCTTACAGCTATCTATTTAATTAACAGGATGCCATCTTCAGTTTTACAAGACCAATCTCCATACTCCAAACTGTATCGCAAGGAACCAGATTATAAAGGCTTGCGAGTGTTTGGATGCTTATGCTTTCTGTCTCTAAGACATCAAGGTGGAAACAAATTTGTAAAGAAGACTTACCCATGTGTGTTCATTGGTTACAGTCCAATTCACAAAGGCTATCGGTGCTACGAGCCTCAAACAAAGAGAGTTTATATATCAAGGCATGTTGTCTTTGATGAAGGAACTTCTGATGAATGGTTCAAATTTACTCCGGATGATAATCCTACATTGGCACACTCAAAAATACAACCCCATATTGTGAACACTAACACTTGCTGTGATGAAGATAGTGGTGAAGCTTTTGACAATCATGACAGCCCAGCACCTAACTCTAATGAAGGAATACTTTCCATTGAGGAAGCATCTCAAGAATACGATCCATTAGCCATAACAGAATCAGCAGATATGCAAGCAGTCACATTACATGATGACATTACTGATCATATTGTTGATACAAATATCAACAATAATGTCAGTGACACTTATGTCCATCCTCAGCGCGATCGACAATGCCCAAGATATTTGCAGGACTATGAATGCTATCTATTGCAAGACACATTGCTTGTTGAACCAAGAAATCACTATCTTGCATTAAAGGATTCTCGGTGGGTGGCTACCATGGAAGAGGAATTAAAGGCTCTTCACTTAAACCAGACATGGTCACTAGTTCCTCGACCACAAAATGTAAATGTTGTTGGATCCAAATGGATCTATCGTGTTAAGCAACGTGAGGATGGCTCGGTTGAATGCTTCAAGGCTCACCTTGTTGCCCGTGGTTTCACCCAAGTTTCTGGCATTAACTATGATGAAACTTACAGCCCAGTTATTCGCCACACTACAATTCGACTTGTTATAGCTATTTCCACTTCATTGAACTGGCACATGAAACAACTCGATGTGAAGAATGCCTTTTTGCATGGAAATCTCAAAGAAACTGTGTATATAGAGCAACCTCCTGGTTTTGTGGATCCACACAATCCTGATTATGTATGCCTTCTTCACAAGTCCATTTATGGCTTGAAGCAAGCCCCCCGAGCTTGGTTTGATCGTCTATCTCAATTTCTTCTCCATCTTGGTTTTTATTGCAGCACGGGCGATTCTTCATTGTTTGTTTACCATCAAAAATCAATGACAATATTGCTTCTTATCTATGTAGATGACATCTTGGTGACTGGAAACAATGGCTTGCTCATCTCCAACTTAATTCATAAATTAAGTTCAGAGTTTGCCATAAAGGATCTTGGAACTTTGAGATTCTTTTTAGGTGTTGAAGTAAAATACTTCACTGGAGGAGTCATTCTCTCACAAGGTAAGTACATAAAAGATCCGCTTAAACGCACTGGTATGACTAATTGTGCTCCCAATGCTACTCCTATGACCCTCAAGGATAAGCCTCATGCCTCAGACAACGAACTTGTAGATTCAACATATTACAGAAGTATTGTCGGTGCTCTTCAATACCTCACATTCACTCAACCAGACATTCAACATGCAGTCAATAAAGTTTGCCAATTTTTCAACAATTCGACAGAATTGCATTTCAAGGCAGTCAAGCGAATTCTTTGCTATCTAAAAGGGACACAAGACCATGGCTTACGGTTTATATCTTACAGTTCTCTCTCCTTATATGCTTTTTCAGATGCTGACTGGGCAGGATGCCCCTTGACACGACGAAGCACAACTGGTTTTTGTGTCTTCTTGTGTGCAAACTGCATCTCTTGGTGTTCTAAAAAGCAACCTACCATTGCTCAATCAAGTTCAGAAGCGGAATATAGGTCCATGGCTTCTACCATTACTGAATTAACCTGGCTCACATTCTTATTACGTGACATCGGCATCCCTTTACTTAATCCTCCTCAATTATTTTGTGATAATCTTAATGCTTTTCATATGTCTGTTAACCCTCTTTTTCATGCTAGGACGAAGCATATTGAAATAGATTATCATTTCGTCCGAGAAAAGGTTGCTATGGGAAATCTCATCACACGGTTTGTGCCCTCCTCACATCAAATAGCAGATATCCTAACCAAGCCTTTACCAAGGGCGCCATTTCTCTTCCTTCGCTGCAAGATGGGACTCCATTTACATTCCGTCTCCACCTTGAAGGGGGCTGATAAAGAAGTAAAGCAATCAACATAGTCAACACAACCTGTAACAGAGGAATCAACGCAGCAATCAACACACACAGCCTGTAACAGAGGAATCAACGCAGCAATCAACACAGCCTTAACAGACTTCCAAGGAAACAATTGATGCTGAAGGAAACAATATTTGCTGCTAACAATCAGAGAAAATCAAGAAATCATTTCTATTAATGTCTATCCAGAAATCAAGGAGTTAATGTAGCTTGTCTCTAATATATATATGTCATGTATCTGTGATTTCACTCAAGAAAATAAACAAAAGTTACAGAGTTCTTCAGCATCTATCCTACAGGGAGATTCTTGAAGCCACCTAAGGTTTTGCTTCTTCCAATTTGATTAGTAGCTGAGGTTTTGGTTGTGTATATAAAGCAGTTCTTGATCAACAAGAACTGCTTGTTGTAGTGAAGGTACTTAACCTTCGAAATTGTGGTGCTACAAAGAGTTTCATGGCTGAATGCAAGGCTTTAGGAAAAGTTCGACATCGAAATCTTCTCAAGATTATAACTTCTTCCTCTAGCATTAATTACCAAGGCAATGATTTCAAGGCTTTAGATTTTGAATTCATGCCTAATGGGACTTTAGAAAGCTGGTTACATGAGCAACATGATTCAAGATATTTGAACCTTTCTCAAATGGTAGACATTACTATTAATGTGGCCAATGCTATAGATTACCTTCATCATGATTGTGAAAGGCCGATTGTTCACTATGATCTAAAGCCTGCCAACATCTTTTTTGATGATAATATGGTTGCACACGTTGGTGATTTTGGATTGGCTAAGCTCTTGTCTAGCTGTTATCAGACTAATTCCTCAACGATTAAGGGAATAATTGGTTACTTTCCTATAGGTAAAACTTCATTTCTTTTGTCCCTTTTTAGTTAAAGGCTTAATAGCCAAAAAAAACCCTCAACCTTTTAAGGTAAAATGGAATTAAGCCCTTAACCTTTTATTGCACTAATATAAGTCCAAATTATTTATTTTTCTATAAATTAACCCAAAACATATCAAAATTATGGAATTAAGTATAATTTCGTTAATTACCACTAACAATCGTTACTTTTATACAAGTGGATGTTGACGTGGCGCTGACATCTCGATTAAGATGACATGGCTACTAACAAAAATGACATGGCATTTTTCAAAGTTAAAAATAAAAAATGATGTAGATTAAAATGGCCACGTGGAAATACGAGGAAAAGTAAAGAAAGCTATTGGGATCAAAGGGTTTTCACCACCAATTTCATCTAAAAAGAAAAAAATAGGAAGTTTTCGAAAGGAAATTGGGTTTTCAGCACTTGGGAAGTAGAAATCGAATCGAAATTTGGGTTTCAATTAGCTTTTGGAGTTCAATTTGGGTTCCTTTCTAGGTTTCGTTATAGTGAACCTGAATCAAGGTTTATTTAGGGGAAGGGTTTCAGAAAACTTAGGTTTCAAAATTGGGGATGCCCTAAACTGAGGTTGAAATCATATCAGATTTGGCCTTTTTTTGTGTTTTTGGTGTTGCTTTTGATGTTCGATTCAAGGGCTTAAGGTTATCAGTGGGTAAGGTTTTCAAAAATTTTGGGAATCAAATTTGGGGAAACCCTAAATCGGGGTTGAAATCAATCTTTTTGATGTTCGATTTTGAGGTTTCTTTCAGGAGAGCAAAATTTAGGGGAAGGGCTTTTAAAAATTTTGGGTTTTGAAATTCAGATACCCTATGTCAAGGTTGGATCTAGGTTTTGTTGAAGAAAGAGATTTTGGGTTTTTGGGTTTCTACGTGACTTGGGGTTTTGTGTTTTTGGTGATTGTAATTTAAGATTTGGGTGATTAAGGGTTTTTGGTTTAGGGAATTGCAAATTTGGGTTTTGTAAATTTAGGATTTTGTCGAATTAGCGTATGTGGAGTTAAGATTGAGGTGATTTGAGGTTTGTGAAGAAAGGATTTGTTGATATACGATTTTGAGGAGAAAGGCTAGTAGATTTTTAGATACAAAGTTGGAGAAAGCTTTGCTATAAACTTGTCGAAAGGTAAAGGATGCTTTTATAGACTTTAAGAATTTTTGGTTGTTGCCTGGTTTAGTATGCTATTAGATTCCTTAACTTTTCAGAGTGTTGAGTGGTTTAATATGCTATTAGATTCCTTTAGGATATTGACTGATCCCACATGCTTTTTCTATTATGTTTTTTTATTAATTTCTAATGTGGTCCATCATGTGCCCCACTTATATGCCTTTTTTAAAAGTATATTATTTATGTATTTTTTTTATCTTAGTTACTAATGTTGTTTTATCTTTTTTGGCAAGATGTGGAGGATTGTCAATTTAAGAATCCACCATAGGGGGACAGTTGTACGTGATCCTGTTCTAAGGTATATAAATTATAAGGTAGATGAGGTTGAATATGATCCCGATCTAATATGTTATCCTCACTTAGTGAAGTTAATTAGGACAAGAAATTATGCTAATGTTGGTAAGATTTAGTATAAGGCTCCTGATGACGATTTAGAGAAAGGGTTGAAGTTGTTATGTGATGACACCTCAGCAATTAATCTAATTGTTATATGTATTCATTGGGGTAGTTGTGATATTTATGTGGATCATGGGGTAGATGAGCTTGTCTTGGTAGATGCACCTCCTTTATTACTTGAACTTGAGCCAAATATAGTAGAGGTAGGTGTATGTGAGCCCATCAGTGAGGCTGAGGCTGCTGAGCTTAGTACTACGACAGGGGTAGGTGAACCCAATAGTGGGGCAGAGGCTACTGAGGCAAGTAGTGGGGCAAGGGCAGGGCTAGCTAAGCATAACAATGGGCCAAGGGCAAGGGCAAGTTTGGCTAATCCTAGCAATAAGGTAGAGGTAAAGGCAGGGTTGAATGAGCCTCACAATAAGGCTAATGTAAAGTTAGCTGAGCCCATAATAAGGCAGAGATAGTAATTGATGATCTTGATTTTGGCGAGGATGGTGGGGGAAGTGCTAGTGACTTGTTATATGATGTAACTTGGTTATTAGAAGATGATGATGGGGTTAGAGAAGCAAAGGAAACTATTAGGCAATGGTGTAGTAATAAGAATCAAGAGGAAAGAGGAAATAATCATGAGATAGGGCCTAATAATGAGCAGCAAACAAATGAGCCTGGATCTCCTACTTTGAAAAAAAATAGGTCAAGTGTAGGTGAAAGAAGCAAAGGTAGAAAGAGTGCAAGGAGGCCGGTTCCACCTTCTAATGTTAAAAGTGATCATAGCATTGGTAGATCTTCTAGAGAGTGTCCTAATTCTCTCAAGCCTCCTAGTTATGATTCTGAGAATGATGAAGATGTTGAAGAGGTTGAAACGGTGCCAAAAAAGAAAAGTAATTTTCCTTTATATGATTTACAGTCCCTTATCCTTGATCTTGAGTTAGGTATGTTGTTTAAAGATGGGATTCAGTTTAAAAAGGCTATGATTGATTATGCTGTTTACACTAAGAGGGATGTCCAGTTCGCAAAGAATGAGCATAGGAGAGTGAGGGTTTTGTGTGCTAATATGTGCCCTATCCAATGCACTGCTTGCTACGAAGAGAAGTTGAAATGTTTCCAAGTGAAGGTTTTGTGCAATGTGCACAAATGTAATTGCAAGTATAAGTTATTGATACTTTCTGTAAAATGGTTGGCTCATAAATTTGAAGAGAAGATTATGACAGAGCCATACTTGAAGCAAACTGAGTTGTGGGTTTGTATGGAATTAGAGTTGAAGGTGTTTGTCTCTGTTGACAAAGTTAGAAGGGCCAAGTTAATTATATTGGCTAGCATGCAAGATGCCTTTAGCATGGAGTTCTCTAGGCTAAGGGACTATGCTGACGAGTGTTTGAACCAAAATCCCGATAACACCATTGTGATAAAGACAGAGAGAACTGTTCCCACTTCTCCACCATATTTTTATAGAATTTACTTTTGTTTTGCAGCCTTTAAGGAAGGATTCAAAGCTGGTTGTAGGAAAATGATTGATTTAGATGGTTGTTTCCTTAAGGGTTCAATTAAAGGAGAAATACTATCTGCTGTTAGCAGGGATGCCAACAATCAAATGAATCCTATTGCTTTGGTTGTTGTAGAGAATGAAAACACAGATTCTTGGATGTGGTTTCTGAATCTTTTCAAATCAGATCCTGATATAACCAACAGTGCTCCTTGGACTATCATTAGTGATCAACAAAAGGTATGGTTATTTGCCTTATTTAATTTATTGAATTTAGATTATGTTAATTATACTTGATTAGTAGTAATTCTAACTTTTTTACTATTTTGTAGGGACTTATTAATGTTATAGATGAATTGTTCCTCAATGCTGAGCACAAGAGGTGTGCTAGGCATATCCATGCGAACTGGAGCAAGTGCCATCAGGGAAAAGTAATGAAGAAACATTTCTAAATGTGTGCAAATGCAACAACTGAAAGACAGTTTGAAGATATGGTGGAGCTGTTGCACAAGAAAGATAATTGTGGATCTGCAAAAGAAGACTTGTTGAGATATCCCCCAAGATATTGGTCCAAAGCTTTCTTCAAAATAGATGTCAAGTGTGATGTTTGTCACAATACCCTCTGTGAGACATGTAATGGCACTGCAGTCAAAGCTAGACATAAGCCCATTATCACTATGCTTGAGGAGATTAAAGTAGCTATGATGGCTAGGATAGCTAAAAAAAAAGTATGTAGCAAAATGGGTGGAGAATCATGGTCCATTAATGACAGAAAAGTTGACAAAAAATATGGATGAAGCAACTCAATGGCGTGTTGTCTTTAATGGAAGTGATGGGTATGGGGTCAAGTGTGGACGAAAGAAGTTTATAGCGAATATCGCCAAGAGAACATGTGCTTGCAGATCATGGGATCTAACTAGTATCCCATGCTGCCATGCCATTTGTGCTATTTTTTATGATGGTGGTCAGCTTGAAGATCACATCCATGAGTGCTACTCAAGGGAAGCATACTTGTTGACTTATGAGCACACTCTACAACTGATTAATGGTGAGAATGAATGGCCAAAATCTGAGTTAGAAGAAATGTAGCCTCCTTTGATCAGAAAAATGACAGGCAGGTCTAACAGAAATAGAATTCCAAAGCATGATAAGCCTAAGAATAGATATAAGATGTCTAGAAAAGGAATGACTATGACTTGTTGTCTGTGCAAACAAGCAGGACACAACAAAAGCTAGTTGCCCTGAATGAAGCAACTTTGTTGGTTCATTTAGCTCTGTAAATGACTTCTATAATAATTTCTAATTTTTCATTTAACTTAAGTTGTTTTCTAACTTTGGTTGTGTTTTTCTTCCTAGGTTTTACAACAAACAATTGGTTCAACTGAATAAACAAGAGGAAGAGGCAGAGGTAGGGGAAATGGTAGGGGTATGAGACTAAGAGAAACTACTACTGCTTCAATCACAGAAACTGTTGGAAGAGGAAGAGGAAGAGAAAGGCATGCTTCAGGCACAAAAACTACCACAGCTAGTTTGGGAGAAAGTACTGCAAATCATGGTTCAAGAGAGGTAAAAATTCTTTTTTTCATATTTAATTTAATTTTGGATGTTGATATCTACTCGGAATTATGATTGTTGATGTGTTCTGGGCTGGATTATTTACTAGATTGTTGATATGTTGATATGTAAATTTGGGTTTTGATATCCACTAGATGTGTTGTGATTTTTGGACAATGTTTATATGTTGATATGCATATTTGATGTCTATTAGATATACAAATTTTGTGTTGTTGATGTTTTTGATAATAAGGTCTAAGTTCTAGATATACAAATTTTGACCTTGGAATAGCCACACACACACACACACACACACACACACACACACACACTGTTTTAGTTTCTTAGTTGTTTAGGAGACATCTTTTTCATGAAAGGGTTTTCTATTGTTAGAACTTGGAATGGTTTTCTGTTAAATGGTTTCATATTTTGCATTTTACATGGTGTGTTCTCTTGTAGAGTGATTAGGATGGGAATGGTTTTGGTGTGAGAATTGATATACTCTTGGTTAATGGTTAGTTATTAATAGTTAAGATCCATTTTGTATGGTATAGGTTGAGGGTTTCCTTTAGAGCTTTGGATTCTGCTTCCCCTGTTTAGTGGACTGATTTGTTAGGTGCTAAAATTTTGTTTCATTGTTTTTGCTTTCTTTAGATTTTTGTGTTATTCCCCTGTTTTTTTTTTCATATTTTTGTTTTTGCTTCATTTTTAGGCAGTGTTAAAGATTACATATTAACTAGGTTGTGGTTTTTGTTATTTTGGATGTGTTTTTTATTTGTAATTTGTTTATTTTGATAAAGATTGTGCAAGATGTATCTTATACTCCAACACAACAAGAACCAGTACATGTAAAATGGAAAGGAAAGGAAAAAATGATCTGATATCTTTTGAATATTGGTACGTATATTGAGTATTTTGAATTTTGCTAGATACTTGTCTTCTTTCAAATATATATATATATATATATATATATATATATATGTTCTCTTGATGAAGGAATCAAAATTGGGACCATTATGATTTTTGGTTGAAGTGGGAGACCATGATGATTTTTTATTGAAGTTGAAGACCATAATGATTTGCTAGCTGCCACAAAGAAGCTCTTTCGTTAAACTTGTAACTTCCATGGACATGGTAGATTTAGATTTTGTAGAAAAACTTATCTAGCTATGGTGGATATATAATGCTAATTGGCTTTTGATCTTTAATTTTAGGCTTAATTCTAGTTTGTTCAAGCAAATGGGTTTTCTTTGTACAATGGCTAATTTCCTGTTTATGGGTTTTTGTGTTTGTGGCTAATTTCTAATTTATGGTAGGAAATTTAGTAATGTAAACCCTTGATGAAATGAATATGAATATATCTTGATTCCAGCTTTTTTCAATTCTAGAAGGTCTAGTATCATCAATTCTGTTTTGATCTTTTTTTTTTGTTCAAATAATTTTATTTTGATGTTGTTATGGTTTTGTTGGGGTTTATAAAATGTACATATAGCTATTTAATAGCTTAAAAGCCATGTCAACTTTGTAAAAAAAAATATCACTTCTTATTTGAAAAATGCCACGTTATCTTTAATTGACATGTCAGCGCCATGTCAGCATCCACCTGTGTCACAGCCCGGAAACGTGGAAGTTTTGGCTAAAATTTTATATATATATATATATATATATATATATATATATTTAATCTTAATTTCTTACTTGGGTTGCATTCCTGCCAGTACCTCATCACACTTTTCCAACCACAGAAACATCATAATATTTTCATAAAATATTTCATTCACATTATATTGACTTATTCCTCAAAGTAACGTTTACATTCATACGATATCGATTACATCCCAAAAGTATTATTTATATACAAATATCTGTGCTATACAGGATGTCTGGTATCAAAATATGAGTATACCTTACGTGAGTACAAAAACTAGCCGGAGGAGAGACGTGTCCCTCAGCCTACGTCATATGAGCAACAGGCAAAGAGATGATCACTGAAAATAATCTGGTAGGGTAGGGGGTGAGCTTATTGGAAAGCCCCGTAAGAAATGCATTTAAAATAGTCATCACATCTATATATGCAGAAAACAAATGTCATAATAATGTGTTTCGTACTTTAAAACATTGTATGAATTCTTTAATACATATTTCAAAAATTCATACTTGTTTAAACATGCATCATACTTTAGATATTTAATATCAAAATTAATAAAATTAATAAAACTTATCATACAGTTCTTGGAGACTAGGCAGAATCATATAGCCAGTATGCGGGTCATGACACTTACTTCATCCTCCAAAGAGGGAACGAAATACCTATGCCCATGGTATGGGCTGTAGACCTGATCAGGGTCGTACATCGAACATTGTACCAAGAAGGACCAACATACCCACAAGGGATGAAAACATGCACAATGTGGGCGAGAACATGCACGACATGGGCTAAACATATGCCACAAGGGATGGAAACATGCACAATGTGGCAAGCATGACAGGCAATAACATAAACTATAGAAAAGTCTTAGTCTCAAATCTTACTTACTTTTGTAACTTCTTAAATCATACATTTGATACAAAATAGTAAGGACCGGGCGTGCCAGGATCTAAGTTAGCCTGGGGTTTGCCACTCCGATACCTTTTTCGAAAAACATATTTATTTACTGTCTTACTTAAAATATTATGGAAAAATATGCATAGAAGTTATAAGGTTCGTTTAGCTAATTAACAAAAGATAATGGAAATTAACTTCGGAATAAAATTCATGCTTCAAACATTTCTTTATAATTTGAGATGAAAGTAAGGGACACCATCACAACTTTAAATTACATCCCTTACCTCAGTACACGGTAGAGCAATGCCTTAAGTTGTACCCTTATGCTTCTTATCTCTCCGAATTATAAACTGTCAAGTCACAATTTAATATAATTAATTTTAGGTAATAATTCCTTTGCTTGTCTAATTCTTAGTTAAATTCCCTTTACTTAGAATATTAGAATTTCTTAAAATTTCTTATACTACATTCTATATATTTTCTTGTATAATGTCCAGCCACTTTAGTTGACTGCTTCTCTCCCATTTCCTATGCCACTTACCTTACTTTTCTTGTCTAATTTTAATGGCCAAATATCTCTCTTAAATAACTAATTATATTTGGCTTATGTCCTTTATTTCCTTCTTATTACATCTATATCATTCCTACCTATTTTCACCCTTTTTATGTTAGCAAATTTCTTTTATTTTCCCACTTATTCACGTCACTCTTCTTATTGCACATGGTGACCGAATGGCTTTACAAGGTCAGGTATAATTGGCTTATTCATTATATATACATATATATATATGTATATATACATAGCCTAGTTTACACGTTTTTCTTCCCATTTAGCCAAGTCAAACCTAGCTTTTCTTTCATTTTTTTATTTATTTTTCTGCTACATGCTGTCCAAACCGACAGCTTACTTCTCTCTTTTCTGTTCTGCAGTTCACGTTAGCTTCATCTTGTCTCTATATTATGGTCATATCTAGTATGTCTTAGGTTGCTAAAAGTCTAGTATTCACACTCACAAAATCAGTCAAGGTTAGCCCCTTCTTCTCTCCTTTATTTCCTATTTTGGCTGTCTTCACCAGCCATGTCTTCTTTTCCACATACAGTCCCATTTCTTCAGTCCATTTTAGCTTCTACTTTATCTTATAATATTACCCTATATAATAAAATTTTAGGCTGTTTAATTTATATTATTTTCATACCTAAAGGTCAGCAACCAAGTCATTCAAATTACAAACTTTTTTCTTCATTTTCGGCTGGACTTTTTAGTCCCCTGTTCTCACTTCTTTTTCGGCTGTACAACCAGCTAGCTTATTTTCTTTCTTTCAACCATCATCTTGACCATATGAAACCTTAGCTCATTTACTTTTCTTCTTTCATCTTAGCTCACGTAACCCTACCTACATCAGAGTCTATGTTTTTATTCCTTTTACATGTTTCATGGCTGTTATGGTTCCATGCTCAGCTTGGTTTTACTTTTATCATATCAGTAAAACACCATTTTTTTCTCCTTTCTAAACCCTTACAACCGAACCTAGGTTTAGCTTATACATATTTTTCAATTCAAACCAAAGTTATAAACTAATCTATACTTAATCATAACTGGTAAAATTAAAGAATGAGAAGCTTAAAAATTGAGTTGGATGTTACCTGTGTATAAAAAGCAGATCTGTCCACTTAAGTTAGCTTCTGTTTAGAGTTTTTGGTTAACTTCTTTAGTGGTTCTTTGAAGCTCATAAAGCAAGGTTTATTTTACCTCAAAAAGCTTAGGTTAATTGCTGAAGAAAAGAGGGCTCTGCTAGGGAGGGGAAGAGCTATTCGACATGCTAAAACAGAAGAGAAATATTTTCGGGGATGGTGGCTGGAGATGAAGATCACGATGGGAAGAAATATAAAGCACTAAATGATATATTGGTTGGACTTTTGCCAGCTTCATTAAAAGCCCTCTTTATTATCTATATCTTTTCTTTTGTTTTTCCTTTCTTGTCTATTTTTATTGGTCTTCGGTGGAGCAAAGAAGATTAACAAAAATCAGTACTTCTGTCAACCTAAAAAACGTAGGGAAGACTTTCTTTTGTCTTCCTTTATTGTTTATTTTATCCTTTCTTTTTCTCTTGTTTTTCTACTAGCCATTTGCTTAACTGAAACTTCATTTCCTTTCTTCTACTCTTTTATTTCTTCATGTCGTCCCCACCTTAACTTTCCAAGTTAATGTTTTACAAGTTTATTTATATTCTTTTTATTTTATTCCTTTTATGTAATATTTCCATACTTATATTTTTCATCAAAAATTAAAGTTTTCTATGTAAAAGGCACTATTCTTTTATATTTAATTCCTCAAAATATTATCAATAACTTCTTTATTGATAATTAATTCATATAGATGTACAACTATAGTATAAGATAACGAGTTCTCACAACCTGTATAAAATGTAACAATTGTTAGTGATATTAAACGAAATTATACTTAATTCCATAATTTTGATATGTTTTGGGTTAATTTACTGAAAAATAAAATAATTTGGACTGATATCATGCAATAAAATATTAAAGGCTTAATTCCATTTTACCTTAAAGGTTGAGGGCTTTTTTGGCTATTAAGCCTTAGTTAAATAAATTGTCTTATTCGAACTAGCAAATTGATTCTTAAAGTTTGCAAACTAATCAATGAGAAAATGCAGAAAGGATACTTTGTCTAAGTTGGAAAAATTGTCCAAAAAATTTCAATCTCTCTCTATCTTAAGTCTGAACTCTCAATTAGGGTGGAAAACAAATGTTGGAATTAAAAGAGTTTTTGTGTTTATAATAATTTATATTGCAAAATATAACATGGGTGGGCCAGTCTCTCCACAAGGAGATGTTTACAGCTATGGGATTATGCTCTTGGAGATGATCACAGGAAGGAGACCAACAGACGATTTATTTCATGATAACTTAAGCCTTCATAATTTCTGTAAAAAGGCACTACAAGAAAGCTTGAAGGAGATAATTAATTTTCACCTGCTTGATGAAATTTGTGAAAACAAGCAAAGACTAAGAAGTAGGACAAACATGGAAGGAGAGATATGGGAGTACTTGGTTTCTTTCACTAAAATTGGAGCTGCATGCTCCGCAGAAGCAATTGGTGATAGAAAGTGTGAGATTCATTTATACTATTACTGTTACACATGTCAGACTTCTCACTGCTGCTCAATTCCTATGTATTTCACAAGTAATAGGGGAAATAGTGTAGTGGGTCCCACCGGCTCTACAGTGCTCGGATGGACGTGAGACTGGCCAAATAGTGGACGGAGAGCCTAATAAACCTAAGGTAAGAATTTCGAACCCAAAATCCCTTATTTGAGTTATTTTTTATAAGCGTGCCAGCAATTTAGAAAATAACGATTAAAGACATAGTCCTGTGGCATTTTTGTAAATTGTGGTCAAACTTAATTGATTTTGACCAAGTGATTAAAGTATGATAATCTACATGAAAATAAGTCCTAGCCTATGTCAATAGATAGATCGAATCGGTGGTTAAATCAAAAATTTACACAATTGGTCCTATAGGGGTAGTTTCATAATTTCACCTTTACGGTAGGTCAAACTCCTATGAAACCACCTTTATTCATTAAAATATGTTTAATAATAGTATTTGATGATGAAACATGAATTTTTGGAGTTCAACTGCATAGTTAGAAAAATTATGGAAGCTTAAAGGCATTTTTATCCAAAAATCTCATAACCAAGGGCTGGTCCTTTTACCCCTTTCTAGAATACTCTATATTTTTCTCCCAAGCTTGGCCAGCCATTATTCCCCTTTCTTCTTCCTCTCTTTACGCCACCATAGCCAAAGAAAGAAAAGAAAAGCTCATAAAACCTAACCTAAACAAGCTTATTTCACCAAATCATCTTCTACAGACTTGTTCATCTCTTCAAACTCTATCTACCCATATCCATAGCTTAGTGTAAAAGTGACAAAATCAAGAGGAAAGGGAGCCCATATCATTTGGCCAAGGTGAGTCTTCCTTATACACGTGGATTCATTTAATTCTATTGTTAGAAAATAGTGTATCTAAGCTCCCTAAGCATGAATCTAGCCTTAGTTTTGATTGAATCCCATTAAATCCTTCCCTAGGGTATTCGGCCGTTGAAGGATCTTCATGTTCTCATGTTGTTTGATGCTTAAAAATGGTGCCAAATGAATGAATGAATATGAATAAACATGAATTAGGTGTGTGTTTGTTGAAAAAGCTTGAGAATTCTTCCATGGTGATTTCAGCCAAGCTAAAGGGAGGGAGTTTTGTGCTACATTTGATGAGTTTAAGGTGCCATAATACTATAGAAATTATAAGGAGTTCATTAGTTCAACCGGAATTAAAATCGAACTTAAATCGATGAAGTTTGTTTTAGCCCTTGTAGAATTTATACTGGTTCAATGTTTTCAGTGTACAATGTGGTTGCAATTAGTAGTGAAAATTAGTTTTAAAATTTAAGTGAATTGAATTAATATTGTTGGTGAAATGTTTTGTAGCCCGGGAGGATTAAATTAAGTGTGGTGCTATCGGAAAAGTCGTTAATACTAGACAGGTAAGGGATGAGTGTGGAAGCCATAGGGATATTATGAATGCATGATTTTATTGAAAATAATTTATGAAATTATTTTAGAACTCAACTGCTTTGGAATTGTGTAAATTGTGGCTTTTGGCTGGTATATTAAATTGTGTGTGAAGTGCAAGAAGGTTAGGCAAATAGTAGCCGTTATGTTGCTAAAATTTCTTGGAAATTTTATTAAAAATATCACAATATATTTTAAGTACTTAATTTAAATGAATTTTGAATTTTTGGTAATTTATTTAATATTTTTCATAAAATGTCATTTTGCCGAAAAACAATATTTAAATATTCATGTTACTGAATTTTATCAAAATGAAGATAGCGACATGTTCCTATAAGTGTATTACAATGAAATAGAGTGTTTATAAAAATTATCACAGTAGCATGAATATTTTATGAACTACTATTACTGTACTGCTCACGTGTTACTTTTATACCTTTACGGACTGAAGATTTTAACGAGATTTATAAAATCTCATGAAGGTGTTTATACTGCTTATAAACTGTTTTGAGACTATTAGGCCCCATATCATGCTCAAGTGTTACTGTACTATTACTATTGCTGATTGATACTGATCATATCATCAACGTCCCAGTTGTCACCTGATCAATGCACATTGAGGACACCTATAGACTATGGCCATATGTCTCACGTGTTACTGTTACTGTTCCCTTCGGGGATTACTTATAGCATGATATATTCTGGGTGCTACCTGGTTTCCATTCGCGTGTTACTATTTACTGTACTATTTTACTAAACTGTTATTGTTACTAAAGTGATTACTATTACTGAACTGTTTACCATACTGTTTACTAAATTGCTACTGTATTGTGTTTAGTGACTTTAACTATTTTATGGTGTTGGCTTTATAGACTATACCAAAAGGGGGGCTGAATTGGTTCTTAGCTAACCTTATGTTCGTTTTTCGATTCTTCTAAATTCTCTAGCCTATATTGAAGTTTTCTAAGCTCTCTAGGCTACTCAAACATACAATCCAAATTGCATACAATAAGCACAAATATAATTGCAAGTAAATAAAGAGAGAAGGGAAGAAAAATGTACGCAAAGTGATTTATAGAGGTTCGGCAACCTTACCTACGTCCTCTACTTTGAGATGCTCCCAAGGATTTTCTCCAAATTCACTAACCTTGAATTTGTGTTTACAATCCCTTTTTTTCTTAGGCTCAAGAGTAACCTCTTCTCCCTCTTTTTCTAGGCTAAAGAGAAACCTCTCTTTTTTACTTAGGCTAAAGAGAAACCTCCCCTTTACAAGGTGTTTACAAGGAATGTAATCAAAGAAAGGCCTCTAGTTAGGCAAGTGATTACAAAGATTAAGCATAAAGAAAAACCTATATAATATTTGTGCTATTCTATACAAGGAATATGAGAGTGATGGAAGATGAAGAATTTTAAGCACTTGAGATGTTGATGAGGCTTTGAAAATGAGGAAAATGAAGAAATGAGTTGCTGAGCAATTCCTCTTGCTTCTTTGAGCTTCTAAGTCTCTATTTATAGTCCCTTTGATGGTTTGTGAACGTTGGTTGGAGCCAAAATTGAATATGACCGTTGTATCTCACAAAACTAGCCGTTACAGTCCATTTTCGTGAATGGGGATCGATCCTTTGCCATAAGGGATCGATCCGAATTTTCTAGAATACCTTCCAAAGCATTCTGCCATGAAGGGATCAATCCCTTCCCTTTTTTAAGGAATAAGAATTGTTGTAACGTTGCTAAGGATGGATTCCTAAGCTCTTTCTCTTTCTCATTGGCACAAGCAAACTCCTACACCAAATAATTTCAAACATGCTTTGGTACTCAAATTTTCTTAGGTCCTTGAAGGTTAGTGCAAACAATTTTTGATCCATTTCAAGCACAATTCATTATTATTTACAACATGCTTTGGCACCCATATTTTCCTAACAACTCTTCCTCTAAATGTAGTTTTTCTATATGTGCATGCTTGTGAGGTGTGGCCTATCCTATTGCATAGTCAGCATATGAGAGATGTATCATGCATGGAATTTTTACTCACTAGGAAGTTCTTAAGATGAGTTTCTTTTTGTTTTGCATTATAACCTAACCCATCTTTGTCAAAGAAAGCTCTTTGGGTCTCTAACATATGATCTAATTTTTGTTGACCCATATAAAACCTAGAAAATAAGTTATGCAAATTTAAGTTCTTTTTTTTCAACTCATTTATCTCTAGGTTAGCCTCTTCTAATTTCTTTTCTAATTTTAGCTTAGCATTTAATAATATTTCATTTTCTATTTTTAATTTAGCAATGATTTTCTTGTATTTAGAATTCATGCATTGAAATTCATTTGCTAAATCATTAAAGGCATTTTGTAGTTCATTAAATGTATAACTATTATCTTCACTAGAACTACAACTACCCTCATCATCACTAATATCCATAAAACAGGTGTAGGCTACCTCATCATCCATGTTATCCTCATTAGAGCTATCAGTATTGCTTCATGCAGCCACAAATGCTTTCTTCTTTGGCTTCTTATCCTTTTCCTTCCTAAGTAAGGGACAATCTAACTTAGTGTGACCCGGTTCATTACATTCATAACACATTAATGGGTCCTTTTCTCTTCTACTTGACGCTCTTCTTTGATGTCTCCTATTATTCTCTCTCTCCTTCATTCTCATGAGCCTATTAAATCTTTTAGCAAATATTGCCATTTCCTTTTCTTCCTTATTTCCACTCTCATCACTATCATCTCTAATGTTCTCATGAGTGAAAGATTTAAGTGCTACCCCTACTTTCTTTGAAGGCTCTTCATTTCTTTTTAATTTCATTTCATATGTGAGTAGGGAGCCCATAAGTTCATCTAGAGACAAGGTGTTAGGATCCTTAGATTCTTCTATTATTATCACCTTTGCCTCCCAAGATTTTGGCAAGCTATTCAAGATTTTCTTAACCATTTCTACATTGGAATAGGTCTTACCTAATGCCTAAAGTCCATTAATTATGTCATTAAACTTAGTGTACATTTCACTCATGGACTCATTTTCTTTCATCCTAAAAAGCTCATAATTATGTGTGAGCATTCCTACTTTGGTTGTGATAACCGCAAATTTTCCATTTATTGGAAATTATTAATATTAGAAATTAATATTAAAGAAAATAGATAAGAGGAAATAAATAAATTAAAGTAAATAAATAAAATTGTGAGAATCGGAATATTGTGAAAATTCCGAGAATTGAGGAAGTGATAAAATTTGGAAATTTAAGTGAAGGAAATTAAATGAGGAAAATAGGGAAATTTAATTTGGATAAATGGAAATCCAAATTAAATAAGAAAATGAGAAATGAAAATAAAATGTTTATATAATTACAAATTATATAAATGTATTTTGATATAAATACATATGTATTTAAGTAAAGTATTTTATGTATATATATAGATATATACATAAATGAGAAACGTAAATACTAGTTTACATTAAAGTTTGAAAATATATATTGTAAATACAATATATATTGTATTATAACATGTATATGTGAATAGTATTTAAATTTAAAGTATATGAATATATATATATATATATTAGATATATATATTATGTTAATATAAATTATATATATTTTTATATAATATATATAGTACAATACTATATATATAAAATAATAATAGTATATAGTATATATACATATATCTATATGATATTATATAGTAGAATACTATATAATATAATATTAATATTATATTTATAATATAGTTATAAATATAGTATATGATAAATAAATTAAAAGAAATAAAACAAAAAAAAATAAATAGAAAGAAGAAAAGAGACACAGAATCGGGACGACCCCGATTCTGTCTTCCCCGATGGAAGCCGATCCCGTCAACCGCCGCCGGAAAGGGGGAGAAGAGGGACGAGAAGCGTCGACGCCGGCTAAGGAAGAGGAAGCCGACGCCAACGCCGGTGAAACGAAAACGGAAAAGGAACCGAAATCGACGGAAAAAGCCGAGAAAAGGAAAAACCAGATCTGGGGGTTACCGGCGGAATTGGCCGTCGCCACTACAGCCGAAGCACCGGCGGAAGAAGAGGAAAGGGATGGAGGCCACCGGTGAGGCCAACGACGGCGGAGGAAGGCCGACGGAGGAGGAGAAGTGACCGAAGGTAAACCGAGTAGATCCGCCGCCGTGCCGCCGATCCAGGCTGAGCTGAGGCCACCGGCAGCTTCGTCTCAACGCCGGCCAGCTGCTGAGCGACCGAACCGCCGGAGGAGAACCGGCAGTGGAGGAAGGTTGACCGGTCTGACTGGTCTGAACCGGTCAGACCAAGGAAAAAAGAAAAAGAAAAAAAAAGAAAAAGGAAAAAGAAAAAGAAAAAAAAAAGAAAAAGAAAAGAGAAAAAGAAGAAAAGGAAGAAAGAGGAGAGAGAAAAAAAAGGGAATTCTGGGAATTTGAAAAATTCCAGAGAATTCGGAAATTACGGGAAATCCTGGGAAATACGGGAATCGGTAAGAAATCCCGAAAAGTACTAAATTATTTAAATAATTTATTTATTTAAATAATTGTAGAAAAATTCTAAATTTTAGAATTTAAATTCCAGAAAAATTCTCTCGATGATCGAGATGAGGAATCGGAACAGATGGAGTACGGGCGCGACTGGTAAGAGGCAGTCGCCAACCCGAAACAGGTAAGGGAGACATGTGCCGCCTGTAAGGATATTCGGCCATGTTTTTAAATTGCATTTAATTTTATAAATGCTATTAATAATTATCGGTTTTATAGTGTGATTGT
Organism: Heritiera fomes; assembly: GCA_032173925.1. Lineage (NCBI taxonomy): Eukaryota > Viridiplantae > Streptophyta > Magnoliopsida > Malvales > Malvaceae > Heritiera > Heritiera fomes. Next base: position 2,964,570 of record JAPDPM010000017.1, read on the forward strand.
TTATCGGATGAAATTTTGATGAAACACCGGTTGAAAATATAAACTGTATTTTCGTGCAGGAGGCTAACCAAATCGGTAGCCGTTATAATGCCGAAAAATTATCGAAAAAATTACTGAAATTTACCGAAAATCACCGAAAACCAAAATAAAAGATTTGATTTCACGTGAAACGATTTCTAACATGAAAATCGAGAAATCGATTAGTTTTCATAAAACATGAATATATTGATAATTAATTTTAAAATATTCATGTTTTGAAAATGGTGAAAAAGGAAATCACCTAAATTTATTCTGATAGGTGATATTTCACGTGAAACGAAATGAAAATGAAAAAGAGACTAAAGTGAATATTTTTACAAATATTCTTAAATATTCACTTGATTTTACAGAAAACCTTTGTGGTTTAATTATGGAAATAATTAATTATGAATATTCCATAAAGGTTAAGAAAGGATGAATAATTATGATTTCGAGACTAAAGGTCCCTACACTTGTTTTTAAAAGAAAACATTGAGATGAGAATTTAAAGTTAGAAAATAAATATTTTATTTTCATAAAGTATAAAAATAATTTATTTGAATTCCGATAATTATAAAATCATGTTTTCAATTTAATGCATGGAAAAACGTGCATATATGTTTTATGGTGAAAAAAGACAGTTTTACCCTTTTACATGTTCAGTGATGATTTTTCAAACTGTCTTCATCGCAATTTATAAAGAAATGTTTGAAGCATGAATTTCGTTCTGAAATTAAATTCCATAGTCTTTTGATAATTAGCTAAACGAATTTATGATTTCTATGTATATTTTTCAATAATGCTATAAGTATGTTTTCCGAAAAAGGTATCGGAGTGGCACCCCCCAGGCTAACTTAGACCCTGGCACGCCCGATCCTTACTATTTTATATCAATTGTATGTAAGTAAGTTTTGAGACTAAGGCCTTCCTATAGTTTATGTTATTGCCTGTCATGTCTGCCACATTGTGGCATAAGTTTGACCACGTCGTGCATGTTCTCGCCCACATTGTGTATGATTACATCCTTTGTGGGTATGTTGGTCCTTCGTGGTGTATGTATATGTTTGCTGTACGACTCTGATCAAGTCTACAGCCCATACCATGGCCATAGGTATTATGTTCCCTCTTCGGAGGAAGAAGTAAGTGTCATGACCGCATACTGGCTATATGATTTTGCCTAGTCTCCATGAATTGTATGAAAAGTTTTATAAATTATGATGTTAAGTTTCTAAAGTATGATGCATGTTTGAAACAAGTATGAATTTTAGATATATGCATTAAAGAATTCATACAATGATTTAAAGTATGAAATGCATTATTATGGCATTTGTTTTCTGCATATATCGATACTATGACTATTTTAAATGCATTTCTTACGAGGCTTTAGTACGATACGGATACTGATTTGAAAAGAGAAATAAATGTTTGTTCTAAAAGAATAACATAAGAATTATTTTAAGATAAAGAAAACTGAAGAAGTAATTATCCAATGATTTGATATTTACAAATCACTGTACTGTACTGTTTTTACTGTACTGAAGAGAAGAGAAGTAAACCACTGTTTTTATTACTGAACTGCCAAGTGTTTTAAAGTATACTGAAGAAAAAAAAGGAACACGTGGTTTACTCTATGGAAAAACGAAAATTTTATCGTTTTGAAATAACAAAATTGATATTCTCTACAGTTGCTTCTAGGTTCCGGAACAAGTATGGTATTCTAAAGTACCTACCTTATTCTATTTGGATCCCTAGCCGACTGTAGTATCCTTCCTACATGTGTGCCTAGAGCCAGCTAGGAAGATTTTAAAGAAAGTGAAGAAAAAAAAATATTTTCAGCATATAGATAGCTGAATATCAAGTGTGACATATAACTCTCTTACTGAGCCGTGGTTTGCTCACCCCTTAATTTTAAACATTTCAGGTTTTAATGATTGTGAGATCAATTGATTGTGAATTACGGCTGTACATAAAGGACAATGTGACAGACCGACTGATTTATATGAGGTACGATTATTTATTTTCTGTATTTAGACATGTCTGCAGTACTACTTATCTGATTAATTAAGATAGGGGATGTGTATAATATAAACAATGTAATGCAAATTTATTTAACAGTTAGTAAAAGTGAAGTATCACAGACAGCCTAACCGAAGGAATTGTGTAAAATAAGGTGAAAAATACGGTAACGGGATGTGACATTGGTTTCTCTAACTTGATTTGTCCCTTCATGTGTAATGGCTAATTTGTCCTATATTTGCTTTGCATTCTCACATAGGAAGACTCTATTATATTCATTGGGACTTAATACACAAAAGAGGGTGTGCATAGCCTTGGCATTCAATTGTGCCAATCTCATGTCATTTGAGTCCTATTCATCCTCACTCTTAGGGACATCCTTCCCATCTACTTTCTTTATTGGAATTTTGGGACCATTTACAATCACTTCCCACACTTCATAATCATTAGATTGTACAAACAACATCATCCTAGTTTTCCAATATGAGTAGTTCTCACCATTAAACAGTGGATGTCTAACTAGCGAGTGTCCCTCTTCTCTTGGGGGTGTGCCTACATTCAAGTGAGTCATTTGTGATCATTTTACTCGATAGATGTTAATCTAAATTAATCTCGAGCCCAAGCTCTGATACCAATTATTGGCTCTATAGGCTATATCGAGAGGGGGGTAAATCAGTTCTTAGCTAACCTTATGTTCGTTTTTTAATTCTTCTAAATTCTCTAGTCTATATTGAAGTTTTCTAAGTTCTCTAGGCTGCTCAAACATGCAATCCAAATTCAATACAATAAGCATAAATATAATTGCAAGAAAATAAAGAGAGAAGGGAAGAAAAATGTACGCAAGTGATTTATAGAGGCTTGGCAACCTTGCCTACGTCCTCTACCTTGAGACACTCCTAAGGATTTTTTCCAAATTCACTAACCTTGAATTTGTGTTTACAATCCTTTTTTTTTCTTAGGCTCAAGAGTAACCTTTTCTCCCTCTTTTTCTAGGCTAAAGAGAAACCTCTCTCTTTTACTTAGGCTAAAGAGAAACCTTCCCTTTACAAGGTTTTTACAAGGAATGTAATCAAAGAAAGGCCTCTAGTTAGGCAAGTGATTACAAAGATTAAGCACAAAGAAAAACCTATACAATATTTGAGCTATTCTATATAAGAAATATGAGAGTGATGGAAGATGAAGAATTTTAAGCACTTGAGATGTTGATGAGGCTTTGAAAATGAGGAAAATGAAGAAATGAGTTGCTGAGCAGTTCCTCTTGCTTCCTTTAGCTTCTAAGCCTCTTTTTATAGTCCCTTGGATGGTTTGTGAACGTTGGTTGGAGCCAAAATTGAATATGACCGTTGTATCTCACAAAACTAGGCGTTACAGTCCATTGTCGTGAAAAGGGATCAATCCTTTGCAATAGGGGATCGATCCGAATTTTCCAGAATGCCTTCGAAAGCCTTCTGCCATGAAGGGATCAATCCCTTCCCTTAGGGGATCGATCCTTTTCTTCCAGAGAGCATTCCCTGCACCATTTTGGGTTAGAAATGATATAGACTTTGATTTTAATTCAACCCAAAACATTTTGGCATTTTTGTAGGAGTTTTTCTTGACTCAAAAATTCATTAAGTGATTTTCTAAAATATTCAAAAACATTTTATAAAGTATTAAGACTAATAAAAATGTATCATTAAATCATGGTCTTAATGTTTGATATGATCACTTAAAAATGGATTGAAAAAATCATATATGGTAAAGCAAATTTACAATATGAGTCAAAACATAAAAGATCACTTAAGTTTTTGTCATTTCAAAATACATATGTCAATTTAAAGCTAACATATGGAAATGTTTAATAATTGTTTCTTATGGAAAATGTGATTATCCTGTTTTTATATAAAAAATTCAATTACTACTCCCTATAGTCGCTACTAGGTTCCAAGACACGACAGGTATTCTAAAATACATCCCATACTCCATCCGGATCCTTAGTCGACTATAGTATCCTTCCTTTATAGTCCCTAGTGCACCGATAGGAAAGTAAACGATTTTATGCATATAGATTTCATAATACTAATCTTGCAGACAATTCTCTTACTAAGAACATTTCGCTCACCCCTTTATTTTTCCCCTTCCATGGATTATCTTCAGTGACATTGATATACCGTTTTGAGGATTAGGCTGCGTTTTGTTACCCCGAGGTGGCTTATTGTGGATCCTAGAGGTATATTAGTTTACTTCTATATGTTTAGACTCATTTGTACAGTACTATTATTTTATAAATTATATTAAGGGGATGTAAATGATAAAGAATGACTGTTTTTGTAGTCATTGCTGTTTCGTAAATTAGATAAATTTACTTTGATTAACTGTTTACCGTTTTAAAGAAAGTGTGTGATAAAGGCATTGTAGACAGCCCAACCATTACCTGTGTGTGTAAATATGTTAAATACTGTTATTACGGATTGTGACAAAATGAGAATTAAAGATGCTATCACAGAGCTATATGCAACAAAGGCGAGGTTGCTTTGTACTGGGGTTTACAGAAGGGATAGAAGCTACGAAGTAGCTGTTGGTAAAATGGAATCATGTTTTACTCGTATATTCAATCCACCAACTTTAGTACCAATAATTAATATCTCAACTTTACATAGGATTGTTCGTGGGTATTTTAAAAGAATTGGTTTTGGCCAACAATCTTTGACTGAGTGATTAAAAAAAAGTTATAGCATATTGTAATTTTCTATTAACTTGTTCCTCATGATACCTTTTAATTATTTGCCAATATCTATCTTTAAAATGGATTTGAAGTAAAACTTGGATAAATCTTATATCGATGAATTATTTCAATATTTGCTATTTCTAATTAAGGGTATTTGTTCCGATAATAGAAAGTCATTTGGCTTAGTCTTTTTCAAATCAAACATAGCTTCCATTAGCCTGCAAGGTTTCAGTTAGCAAATCAAAATTAGTAGATCAAAAGTGATAAATTAAACAAAATTACAAAAAAAATCCTAAAATTTTAAAAAGCATAAATTATATCATAAAGATTGGAAAAGAGAGTTTTGGGAAAAAGAATCTTTTTTTATATGGGAACTAAATGAGGTAAACAAAAAATATCCTTCAAATCTATAAAAGCAAACCACAAACAAAAAATTACAAAGCAAAATATTATAGTAAAAATAACAGAAAATATACCTTAGGCATTGGAGAAGGGGCTACACTATTTGATTAATAAATGAAAAAATGTAGTTAATTATCACTATTATAGCTGTGTAGTTGTGTTACATCTATTGCAAGAGTCAATCAAGAAATGAAAATGGTACTATTACAAAAAATTCAAAGACTACATTTAAAAAGTGTAATTTAAGACAAAAGGTTATATTTTTGTAACTATAATACATTCTAATGTAGTCTTTTATTAGGTAGGATAGACTATAGTTCTTGAACATAATCTAATATATAAATATAGATCGCGTCTTAGTAGTGGCATAACTAGAAATTTAGTAGGGTCATTATTGTAATATTATTTTTTATATAATATTTTATTAATTAATACAACCGTGGCAAAAATAAAATATAGTGAAAAAGTCCCATAATATAAAACAATTTTTAAATAAAAAAATTTTCTCTACAATCTATTCATAATTTATTTAAATGGTTACTTTAGTTGTGCCATTTAAAAATTTCTTTCATTTTTCTCCCGTGCCAATAACAATGTTATAAAATAATACAAGTACATAGATGATATAATATTTATTTCTTTTGTAATGAGGTTATATTTGTAGTATTGATTATTGAATAACTAATAACGTATAAAAGAATTATTGCATCAAGGGTAACAAACCAATCATTTATCAATTGGATCAATATTTATATATAATATGTATTATAGAGGTAATTAAGAAGAAAAACTATAGCAAAAAAGTATGATTACAACAAAATGAAAAGAGAAATTCAATAAGAAACAATTAACAAATTAAAATTAAAATAAGACTAAAAATATGTTAGTAAAAAAAATGGAAGTGCATTCTAATTGTCAAAGAATTTTTAAATCTCACGAGTTAAATTTGCACTTGTAATGAAAGAAAATTTTTAAAATTTTTAAATTAAAATGAACATAAAAGTGAAGATGAAATTTATTTTATTTTTACCTAGTTCTTAACTAATTTTAACAAACTGTAGCGGTGTCAATTTAGAAAAAACACAAAAAAAATTTTAGACCATATAATCTAGGGTCAACTGACCTTGCTCAATATAAGGAGTAATCGTATTCTTACTTCTCGAAAATAAACTACATTTTAAAATTAAAATGTAGTATAATTTATATAATAAATTAAGTGTTTAAATTATTTATAAATTTTGATTTGTTTGAAAATAAATTCATATTTTATATCAATAGACTATGTTTTTCTGTTAACCATAATTTAATTTCGAGTGAAAGACTATGCATGCAATAGTAGGTACTTGCTAATTTTGAGGTACCTGACCCAAACCCTATTAAATACTAAACTACCTGAACCCTATAACCACTTGATTATTTTTTAAATTTTTTTACTCGAACCCACCCAAATAAATTTGACAATATCTGTTTACTACCCGGACGTGTGTAATTACCTGATTATGAAGTAAAAATTTTCACTTTCAACCTAATGTAATGAATACCAATTATTTGACCAGAATCCAAACTGTTGGCTCTTATAGGCTATACCGAGAGGGGGGGTGAATCGGTTTTTACTAATCTTAGGTTCGTTTTTCGGTTTCTCTAAGTTCTCTATCTTAGATTGATATTTTCTAAGTTCTCTAGGCTACTTAAGCATGCAATATAAATTCAATTCAATAAGCACAATATAATTGCAAATAAAGAGAGTAGGGAAAGAGAGATTTACACAAGCGATTTATAGAGATTCGGTAATTTGCCTACGTCCTCTACCTTGAGACGCTCCCAAAGATTTTTCCCAAATTCACTATCCTTGAATTTGTATTACACTCCCTCTTTTTCTAGGCTAAAGAGAAACCTCTTTCTTTTTCTAGGCTCAAGAGAAACCTCCCTCTTTTTCTTAGGCTAAAGAGTAACCTCCCTCTTTTTCTTTGGCTAAAGAGAAACCTCCCCTTTTATAAGGAATGAGTGTGTTTACAAATTGTGTAATCAAAGAAGGGCCTCTAGATAGGTAAGTGATTACAATGTTTAAGCACAAGAAAAAAGCTTATACAAGATTTGTGCTACTCTATACAAAGAATATGAGAATGATGGAAGATGAAGACTTTGTAGCTCTTGATTTGTTGTTGATGCTTGAGGAAAATGAAGAAGATGATTAATAGAATTTCTGAACAGTTCCTCTTCCTTTTTTTTAGCTTCTAAGCCTCTATTTATAGTCCCTTGGATGTATTCTAGCTGTTAGGTGGAGCCAAAACTTGAATATGATCGTTATCTCATAAAAACTAGCCGTTACAGGCTATTTTCAGGCGAAGGGATCGATCCCTTCCCATAGGGGATCGATCCCTTCATTCCAAATTCGATTATTCTGGGCTGAGGGACCTCTTCTTGCGTTGGGGTGCTTACTGCCAAAAAGGGATCGATCCCTTCCCTTAAGGGATTGATCCTATTCCTCTAGAAAGCCTATTTCCTGCACTTTTGGGTTAGAAATGATGTGACCTTTGATCCTAATCCAACCCAAAACATTTTGACATTTTTGTGAGAGTTTTTCTTGACTTTCTCTAATGAAAACATGGTCTAAAAATTCATTAAGTAATTTTCTAAAATATTCAAGACATTTTATAAAGTATTAAGACCAATAAGAATATGTAATTAAATCATGGTCTTAATGTTTGATATGATCACTTGAAAATGGATTGAGAAAATCATGTGTGATAAGGCAAATTTACAATATGAATTAAAACATTAAAGCTTACTTAAGTTTTTGTCATTTCAAAATACTATGGCAATTTAAAGCTAACAATCTCCCCCTTTTTGATATGACAAAACTTAATGTAAATTTGCTTTGAAAATTCTTTGATAAAATTCTTTAGAGAAATACTCCCCATCAAATAAAGCAGGATTTTATAAAGCTCCCCCTTAATATAAGCATGGGTTTTGAAAATGAATTTTCAAACTATTTCTCCCCCATTATCTCTCCCACTTAATATCTCTCCCTTTTAATATCTATTTCTCCCCCTTTTTGTCATAGCAAAAAGAAGGAAAAATAAAAAAATATGCTCTCCCTAAAATCATGGCTGTGTGAGAAGAGATAAATATGCTCCATCTAACAAGAAACATGTTAGTACATGGGACTCATAGCACAAATAAATAAGTCAATATTTACAAAGAGTATGAAATATTCATGCAAAGAATATGACTTAGGATCCTATACCAATTGTTTATAAATAATTTCGCAAGAAGTTTTCAATTGGTAAGAGATTAAGCAAGATGTTTATAAATTTTCTACTATGTTCTATAACTTGCTTATATCAATTCTATCAAGCACCTAAGTGTATCAATTGTTCTCTAAAGTCCAACTAAGGTGCGTGTTAATACATCATGGTTATGAGCTGAAATTAGATGACATATCATATCCATGAGCTCATAAATCATTTTCAAGCAAGAGTGTGCATAGAATTAAGACATAGCAATTAATTACAAATTCTAGCACACAAGAGTTTCATGCAAAAATATCCTAAATGGATTCTTCTCTATTTGTCATTTCAAACTAAAGAGCACAAGAAGAATTGTCAATTTAAAGCTCATACCAATTGGCAATTTAGTTTTGTCTTACAAATTATTGAAAATATGGTTGCCAATGATATTAATTGTTATTTCAATCTAAATATCAATTATTACTAATGGTTGACTTAGTCATTTTGCATGAATCCGATATTTATGTGTAGTGTGTTCATGTCAAGAAAATAGTCATTCTAAATATGCAAGAACACAACACACATCATCAAATATGCATATGAATCAATTAATCATTAGCACACTATCATAAAGTATTAATCCATAATCTATGAGTGAGGTTAAGCACATATTATCATGAAAGCAACTTTTCTTATCTCATAGACATGATTATTGATTCAACTTAAGCAAACATGCATGTTTAACATCAAAACAATCAAGATTCAATGCATGTATATCAATTGTTGGTGTTGTCATTAAATTTCAAGTTCTCTAGTTTGGCAATAAAGAATTAAGTTCATGGATGATAAAGTTTCATGCATTTGAACATTTAGGATCCATTTATCATCACAAATTATAGGCCAAGAAAAATTATGACCTTATACCAGCTGTTGAATTTACAGTTAAAATCAATCCTTAAGGTCAAGTTTTAATTATTCTTCCACTAGATGTATACTTATCATGAAACCTAATGTGGAATAGATAAGTCAAGCTAAGAGACATAATTCTATAAGCATGCTTGACTAAGATGAACAAAAGAAATGATCAATGGTCATTATGCACAAGTTCACCAAATTCTCATATATATACACAAATCATTGAAATAAATCTTAAAATTATGTTTAAGCATTCACTAAAAGTATATTTCAAGATTATTTCAAGATTTATGCAATTCATGAATGTTTTCAACAAGAAGAATGATTTTGCACTTGTGAGTTTAATAAAAATGATATTGATTGTTGAAAGTGATACCATTTGTTGGAAATGATACAAATTGATGGAGTTGAGGCATGATATTAATGAAAAAAATGAATTTTCATAGTTTAAAGTTCATCAAAAAGAAGTTAAAACAATGAATTTTAAGTTGAGAAGAAAGAAAGTATCAAAACAATTAAAAGTTCTTCTCAATTTCGGTTGAAAACATGCAGGAAAGCCATTTTGGCATGGGGGGATCGATCCCTAAAGGAGGGGGATCAATCCCTTAACTCCAGAATGCAGATTTCCTGCATTCTGCTCAAGGGGGATCGATCCTGCTTGTTGAGGGATCGATCCCTCATCCTGTTTCTGCAGTTTTTGATAGAAAATCCAACCTTTGAGGTACCAAAACTTCGTTTTTGAGTATTTTAAGTCCAAGTAAGGGTTTAAACATTTGTAAAACATGATTTTGGACTTGTATGAATGGAAAACATGAATGAAAAACCATTTTACAAAAGATTTTGCAATTTTGGAAGAATTTACACAATAAAATGCATTTTTGGCCTCAAAGGATGTCATTTTGAGAGTTAAGCATATTTTGACAAAACTCAAGCATTGGCAACCACAAATATGTCAAAACAAACTTGTTCACATAGGTTTTAAGCACATATATCATCAAATCATACATCTTGTGAACAACATGCCATGATTTCCAACATACAAGTTCTTCATTATTACTCATGACATGACATTTTGCATATATGACATATTTGGTATTTTGAGACAAGTAAATACATTATCAACACATAGGAAACTTGCTCAAAATGCAGAAATCCAATAATCATTTCAAAATCACAAATCATGCTTTTCATTCAATGCATCAAGTACTATAATCAAACAATCAAAAATCTTTGTCATGCCTTTTTGTTCAATCATTCAACTCACAATGCATCAAGAATCATCAACCAAATGCCTCAATAAAACATATAAATAATTTTAGCAAAAATGAGTTTTGAAGAGATAGGATTTAAGCTTACAAAACTCCTTTGCTAGAAAATGCTTTGCATTGAATAGTTGAATCCACCTTGTGCCATTCTTTGAAGAATTGTTGTGACTTTGTCAAGTATGGATTCTTAAGCTTTTCCTCTTTCTCATTGGCATAAGCAATCTCCATGGGGGGGTGTGTAGAGCATTTGAACTTCATTGTTTTTTTGTATTCTCATGCTCTAACACTCCTACATCAAACAATTTCAAACATGCTTTGGAACCTAAATTTTCTTGGGTCCATGAGAGTTAGTGCAAATAATTTTTGATCCTTTTGAGATCCATTTCAAGCACAAATCATCATTATTTATTGCATGCTTTGGCACCCACATTTTTCTAACAACTCTTCCTCTAAATGTAGTTTTTCTATAAGTGCATGCTTGTGAAGAGTGTCCTAATCTATTTGCATAGTGAGCATGTAAGAGATAAATCATGCATAGTATTTTTGCTCACTAGGAAATTCTTTAGATGAGTTTCTTTTTGTATTGCATTATATCTTAACCCATCTTTGTCAAAGAAAGCTCTTTAGGTCTCAAGCATGTGATCTAATTTTTGTTGACTCATATAGAACCTAGAGAATGAGTTATGCAAATTTGTATTCTTTTTATTTAACTCATTTATTTCTAAGTTGGCCTTTTCTAGTTTCTTCTCTAATTCTAGCTTAACATTGGTCAAGGTTTCCTTTTCTATTTTCAAATTAGCAATGATTTTCTTATATTTAGAATTCATGCATTGAAATTCATTTGCTAATTCATTAAAAGCATTTTGTAACTCATCAAATGTAAAATCATTATCTTCACTAAAACTAGAGCTAGCCTCATCGTCACTAATAGCCATAAAGCATGAGTAGGCTACCTCATTATCTATGTTTTCCTCATCGGAGTTATCACTATTGCTCCAAGCAGCCACAAATGCTTTCTTCTTAGGTTTCCTATCCTTTTCCTTCCTAAGTGAGGGGCAATCTAACTTAGTATGACTCGGTTCATTACACTCATAACACACTAAGGGGTCTTTTTCTCTTCTACTTGACTCTTTCCTATGATGTCTCCTATTTTGCTCTCTCTTATTCATTCTCATGAACCTATTGAATCTTTTGGCAAACATTGCCATTTCTTTTTCTTCCTCATTTCCACTCTCATCACTATCATCTTCAATGACCTCATGAGTGGAAGACTTAAGTGCTACCCCTACTTTCTTTGAAGGCACTTCATTTCTTTTCATTTTCATTTCATATGTAAGTAGGGAGCCATAAGCTCATCTAGAGATAAGATATTTGGATCCTTAGACTCTTCTATTGCGGTTACCTTTGCCTCCCAAGACTTAGGCAAGCTATTCAAAATTTTCTTTACCATTTCAACATTGGAATAAGCCTTGCCTAGAGCCTTAAGTCCATTAATTATATCATTAAACCTAGTGAACATTTCGCTAATGGACTCATTTTCTTTCATCCTAAATAGCTCATAATCATGTGTGAGCATTCCTACTTTGTTCTCTCTAACTTGATTTGTCCCTTCATGTGTGATGACTAATTTATCCCATATTTGTTTGGCATTCTCACATAAGGATACTCTATTATACTCATTGAGACCTAAAGCACAAAAGAGGGTGTGCATAGCCTTGGAATTCATTTGTGCCAATCTCATGTCATTTGTGTCCCACTCATCCTCACTTTTAGGGACATCTTTTCCATCTATTTTCTTCATGGGAATTCTAGGACCATTCACTATAATTCTTCACACTTCATAATCATTTAATTGTACAAATAACATCATTCTAGTTTTCCAATATGAATAATTCTCACCATTGAAGAGTGGAGGTTTAACTAATGATTGTCCCTCTTCTCCTAGGGGTGTGCCTACATTCAAGTAAACCATTTAAGATCGTTTTGCTCGATAGAGATTATTCTAAATCAATCTTAAGCCCAAGCTCTGATACCAATTGTTGGCTCTTATAGGCTATACCGAGAGGGGGGGTGAATCGGTTTTTACTAACCTTAGGTTCGTTTTTCGGTTTCTCTAAGTTCTCTAGCTTAGATTGATATTTTTTAAGTTCTCTAGGCTACTCAAGCATGCAATATAAATTCAATTCAATAAGCACAATATAATTGCAAGTAAAGAGAGTAGGGAAAGAGAGATTTACACAAGCGATTTATAGAGGTTCGGCAACTTGCCTATGTCCTTTACCTTGAGACGCTCCCAAGGATTTTTCCTAAATTCACTATCCTTGAATTTGTGTTACACTCCCTCTTTTTCTAGGCTAAAGAGAAACCTCTCTCTTTTTCTAGGCTTAAGAGAAACCTCCCTCTTTTTCTTAGGCTAAAGAGAAACCTCCCCTTTTACAAGGAATGAGTGTGTTTACAAATTGTGTAATCAAAGAAGGGCCTCTAGATAGGCAAGTGATTACAATGTTTAAGCACAAGGAAAAAGTCTATACAAGATTTGTGCTACTCTATACAAAGAATATGAGAATGATGGAAGATGAAAACTTTGTAGCTCTTGATTTGTTGTTGAGGCTTGAGGAAAATGAAGAAGATGGTGAATAGAATTTCTGAGTAGTTCCTCTTCCTTTTTTTTAGCTTTTAAGCCTCTATTTATAATCCCTTGGATGTATTCTAGCCGTTGGGTGGAGCCAAAACTTGAATATGACCGTTGTCTAACAAAAACTAGCCGTTACAGGCTATTTTCGGGCAAAGGGGATCGATCCCTTCCCATAGGGGATCGATCCCTTCATTCCAGATTCTATTATTCTAGGCTGAAGGACCTTTTCTTGCGTTGGGGTGCTTACTGCCAAAAGGGGATCGATCCCTTCCCTTAAGGGATCGATCCCATGCCTCTAAAAAGCCTATTTCCTGCACTTTTGGGTTAGAAATGATGTGACCTTTGATCCTAATCCAACCCAAAACATTTTGACATTTTTGAGGGAGTTTTTCTTGACTTTTTCTAATGAAAACATGGTCCAAAAATTCATCAAGTAATTTTCTAAAATATTCAAGACATTTTATAAAGTATTAAGACCAATAAGAATATGTAATTAAATCATGGTCTTAATGTTTGATATGATCACTTGAAAATGGATTGAGAAAATCATGTGTGATAAGGCAAATTTACATTATGAATTAAAACATTAAAGTTTACTTAAGTTTTTGTCATTTCAAAATACATATGGCAATTTAAAGCTAACACAAACCTAAACCAAAATCCAAATCCAAAAAGAATAAATTTAATTTGCATTTAAAAATAATTAAAATTATAAAAATCAAATAAAAATTAAAATTATAGTTACAATGTAACAAAGAACTTAAATAATAAAAATTCATTGTTTGAGGACCCAACTCATAAAAAATTATTCATGATCTTCCTTAAAGAATGTAGTAGTGATCATATTGTAAATTTCTTAGTCATTTGAGACAATAGTTGATTTTTTGATAGATTCCTAAGATAAAAGATGACAATTAGTCTAGATAGATTGGTCTTGAGAAGTTTGATAGACCACTATGTGAAAAAGAACGATATTTAGAATATGTTTGTCAATATTTACTTGATTACCAATTGATTTCTATATGTATCTTAAAAAATTATTGCTTGAATAGATATAGAAAATGCCAATCTTTAATTAATAATCTTACAAATGTTTCATCTAGAATTAGTCTAACTAACGATATTCGGTAGTATTAATGGTTCAAGTTATCTTATAATTACTTGCCATTTGGTTGATGAAAATTAGTGTATGCAAAAACAAATTTTATCTTTAGATTTATTAGATCATTTGAATATTACATATATCATTGCACAATATATTACTAATGTGTGTAAAACATATTGTATTAAAAAAATTTTTCTATTACTTTAAATAATGCATCAAATAAAATACCTATATTCTAAATTTAATTAATGATTTAAAACTAATTTTAGGTGGCATATTTTTTTATGTTAAATGTGCATGTCATATAATTAACTTGTGTGTTCAAAATGGTTTCAATGTTAGTGGTATATGTTAACTTTGAAATTTTATGGTTTTGATATGATCGTAAAGAATTTAACTGAAATATAATTTTTATTATGAGTATCACTGAATTGATTGTTTGATTGATATATGATCATGCTTGATATACACGAAAAGTCAAATATGTATGTATTTAGATCTAAGAATTAAAGATGCATATTTAGACTTTATATTGTCCTGCATCCTTATGCCAATTGCATGTATTTTATGTAGAAGTATCGATACCAGCCAGTTGAATGTGTATCGATATGATATGAATTTGAAAATAGGTAGAAATGGTGTGGTATCGATACGCTATCGTAACATTGAAACAAATGTTTATACTCTGTTTCAGGTACCGATACAGTTAAAGATAATATCGATATAACTTACTTTGTTTATGCAGGATTTCACTCGAGAGTATCGATACACTTCAAGTCTGGCTAGCTCCAATGATTAAACTTCTATGTCTACCAACAGGAAGATTTTTCTTCAACAGTTAAGTCCTTGAAAGGAAAGCTATAAAAGCTAGTAGCTTGAAGCAAATTGGACAAGGAGTCAAAATGCCAAATATGAAGTTATACTCACATCTCAAAGCTTCAAGATAGATAAGAAAGAAGAGACAAGGTCTTCAATTCCACACTCATTGTCTCGATCATATTCTTTCAAGAGCTAAAGTGTTCATATTTAGCCTTAGTGGAACTACATCTCGCAACCATCTTGTAAACCCTTACCTAAATTAGTGATGGGAGAGTTCTCTTGAGAGCTTATATTAAAAGTGAGGTTGGGTAGATAAGTTTTGCTCTTAAGCCAGAGAAAGGTTGCTCTTAAGCTTGTAAAAGGAGCAATTGTAAAATTTTTTCCCTTAGCCTGAAAAAAGGAAGTGAAGGTTATCATTGAGCTCGTGAGAAAGGAAGATTAACCTTGAAGTAGCAAAAAATGAAGGTTTTTTCCTTGAACTTGGAAATGGGAGAGTTTGTACCATCTTCAAGAGAGTAAATTTAGTAGAAAATCCTTGGGAGAGTCTTAAGGTAAAGGATGTAGGCAAGAGTGTAGAACCTCTATAAATCTCTGTGTAAAGCTTCTTTTCCCCTCACTCTTTTATTTGCTTATTGTTTATTGCTTAACTGTTTTTCTTATTATCATATTGAGTATAGCTTGAGTAGTGTAGGCTACACTCTAGGCAGAAAAACTTTAAGTTAGAAAAAGTCTAGAAACCAATTCTCCTCCTTTTTGTTTAGGATCAAGCCAACAATATAGTTGCAATTGAAAAAAAAATTAAATAATTAGAAAAATGGATTTGCACCCCACAACACAAACGTGAATGGAAACAGATTTGTCAAACAAGTGGGTTTAATCTTGTTTTGTTGCCTCGTTGTTTTACCTTATAAAGATATTGTCACTCCCTTTTATAACATATGTCATAACAATTTTTAGTTCTAGACCTAACTGCTAGATGTGATTGCCTCACCTATAACTAAAAAAATAAGAGTCACCACCAATCTTTTGATAGGTGTGATTGCCTCACCTAGTTAACTTTAACGATTGGTCTATGTTTAAGATATTGGGTTCAGGAATTCATTTACATGTAGGGAAAGGTTAGTACCCCTATAATGCCTGTCTTGGACAGTTCCAATTAATCATAAATTATCCTATTTAGCCTTAATTAAACTGTTTTATTTAATTTTATTTTTTTATATTTTTTAAATGTGGAAATTTCTTTAAGAATCTTGTAGCACTCTGCTTGAATCTCCAAAAAAATATTTTCACCTTAAGATTATTCACAAGAACACACTCATTCTAGTGAAGAGGCTCCGTCATTGGATTGTGTTTAATTTCACATCTAATTTAATTATCTTTGTTCACAATTTTTTATCTCAATATTTTTTTAATTTCTCACTTTTATTTTTGAAATAAATTGAAATTATTGATATCAAAATTATTCTCTAAATCCTCCAACACTCTGATTGAATTCAGAAAAGTTCTTTCTTACTTAGAAATTTCTAAAAAATTACACACTTTCAAGATTCAAAGAATTTCATCATTAGAAGAATTTTATTTATTTTTTATTTAAATCTTATTAACATTATTACCATCTTTTATTATTTTTATTATTTCTATACTTATTTTTAAGGATCTTTCACCTTTTCATTTTTTTAATATTAATATATTCAAGAATAAATAAAAATTCTTCTATTATTGAATTATTTTCCTAAATCTCTTAAAATTCTTATTGGATTTAGGAGAATTATTTTTCATTTAAAAATTTCTTAAATATTGCACACTTGTAACACCCAAGAATTACATCATCAATAGAATTCTCAATTATTTTATTTTATTAAAGGAAATGTATTATTTATTTATTTATTTACTCTTTATTTTCTAAGGACCATTTACCTTTTTATTATTTAATATATTTAATAATAAATTAAAATTCTTTTATTATTGAAATTATTTTTCTAAATCCTCCAACACTCTAAATGGACTTAGGAGAATTATTACGCACCTAGGAATTTCTCAAATATTGCACACTCATAACACTTAAGAATTCCACTATTGGTAGATTTATCATTCATTCCAATTTATTTTAATTTATTTTAATTTTTTTGACAAATCCAAAATGAAATACATCTAAATAGACTTTAATTTATTATCATTTCTATTTTATTTCACAACTTTGTGTCTATCTATCATTTACTTTTTTTTTACTATTGCTATCATTATTTTTATTTTTGTTGCCTATTTACAATAATGAATTTACATGGCATAGAAATCTCGATTTTCACATCCCAGTGTTTATCAAAAGCTCTGCAAGAAAAGAAAGTATCAGAGAGACGCAAAGATCTATCCTTGCGCGCGTACTCCAATGCTTAAGTTAGACTTTTAGTAAAGTCTTACTAAAAAAAAGTAATAATCAATTGAGTTTAGAAATCACTTGACTTGATATTTATAGAGGTAATTTAGGTTGTAATCAATTTTTTGCCCTTTATTTAAATTAATCTAGCTAGAACACGTGGGTCCTATTTATTTAGGTACGTACAATATCAGGTTAGTGGGGTCGAGGCACACGTTTGGGCCGAGCATGCCTTTAAGGTTTGTCTTTTGCCTTTCGGGAGACCTTTTCTTTGGAGAATCCATCACTTGCTAGGCAAGGGACCAAGGCTGATCTCTAGTTAGGAGAAAGACCCAACTTTTGTGGGCTCGATCTCTCGCGATGTGAGAGACCCTCTTTCTGTGCGGTCTGCTTTGAAATGGCCTCCTCGCCTTGAGGGGGACCCTTTCTTGTGGGCCCACACGGCACATAAAGAGGTAGTGGCATGTGGCCATCTCCGGTTAGTCTTTGCTTTTTATTTGGGCTTGAATGTCTTATGGCCCATTAGCTAATGAGAGGTCCATAACAATTGTTGCTCACTCTTTCACGAGTTATAACTTGTGAAAAGTATAAAATTCAATTTTTCAATATTTTCAAGGCCGTATTAGATCCTTTCAACTGTTGGCGATTTATAATCCATATCAATATTTTCGTTATCAAACCAACTTTATAGTTCATTTAAGACTAGTTTGGATAAACAGTGAAATTAAGTAATGTAACGATCATGTGTTTAGATGTAATCACAATGATGGTCATAAGGTAAGTGTGGTAAAAAGGTAAAATGACCATTAATGATATTATTATATTAAAGTTTATATATACTGAAATTTATAATATATATTTTATGTTCATAAAAATTAATAAAATTATTCAAATTAATAAATTTATTTTAAATAAAATTTTTTGTAATAAATTAAAAATTACTAAAAATCTTTTATATCAATTAATAATTATATTATCAAAAATATTGAAATTATTTTTAAAAATAATTTACTATTTTAAAAAATAATATATATAAAATTAATATCTTAAAAAAATTAAAAAAAAAACTTATTAAAAAAAACGGTGGAAGGTTATTTTTCCCCTTCCTCACGGTCCAGTTCGGGTCATAAATAGTCACTTCTGCCAGTTGAAAATTTACAGGGTGATCTTTCTCTTCATGTATTCACCTTCCAATTGATATCTTCCAACCCTGTCTTGGCCTCGGCAGCAATGAAAATGACAAGCTGGCTTTGCTCTCTTTGAAGGACCGGCTTGTTGGTGCTTCTTCTGGAGCTTTCACTTCATGGAATGCTTCTCTTGGCTTTGGTGAGTGGCAAGGTGTTGGATGTGGTCGCCGGCACCGGAAGGTAATCTCTTTGAATGTGAGTAGCTTGAATTTGCTTGGCTCCATTTCTCCTTCAATCGGAAACTTAACCTTCCTTTGAGTTAGAGAAGTAAACTTATCTTATAATAGGTTGCAAGGAAATTGGTCACTTAAGGCGGCTTCTTCCTCTACTTTCAGATTTTAATTATCTCCGAGGCAAAATCCCTGTAGGTCTTAGCAATTGTTTCAATCTCCAAATGATTGGTTTACGAGCCAATAACCTTACTGGAAAAATTCCTTTTTCCTTAGGTGATATGAAGAATCTCTTTCAATTTCATCTTCCTTTCCAATTAATTTAAGCGGCGGTATCCATCTTCTTTTTGAAACATTTCATTCTTGAAAGTACTATCACTTCAGGACAATAGTTTAGAGGGAATTATACCTAATATTTTAGGCAGATTATCTAAATTGGAATACCTCTACATTGAAGCAAATAGATTTACCGAAACAAATGATGGCAATTTTCATCATCATCAGAGTCCTTATCCCAATACTGAGGTAGGCAAGTTTGTAGTTCAAAAATACTTGGTGACGTGGCTTTACGAGGATTCAATTGTTCAATAAAATGTGTAGGTCTAAGGTTATAAACAAGTTAAATGACTCATGACTTACTTGAATTTGACTCGATGATTGTTCAAATCAAATTCTAGCTCTTGCAATTGAAGTGAGAAGTTAAGTCAAACCGAATTCAAGTATCTTAATATTCCGCTCAAATAATTTGGGAATCTATCAAATTTTTTTAAATAAATAATTTTAATATTTAATAATTAATTTATTGTTTTATCTTCTATGTCAGCTTCTTCACTGACAAGTCTGCTGCTAGAGACCCAGCCATGCAACCGGTTAATGTGCACAAGTTGAGTTCTTTGTTCCTCTTCTCTTCAATTGACCAAATAAGCCAAGAGAAAGGTGGCTTCTTTTCTTTTTCCATCTCTAAACTCAGTTCCTCATTTTACAAATTTGTTATAGGGGTTATATTTTTTATCTGTTACTTTTGGCAGGTTTTCTTTGTTGTTGTTGGATGTGCTGAAAAAAAAAAGTAAAAAGAATGGTTCGTGGATTATCTACTAGATTATTGAATGTGTGCATAGCTTCATTATGTAAAGCTCATAAATTGGAGAAAGCCGAATCAGTTATTATCGATGGTGTAAGATTGGGAGTGCTCCCTGATGTTGTAACGTACAATACACTTATTAATGCCTACTGTCAATTCGTTGGAATTGATGCTGGTTACTTTATTCTTCATAGAATGGGAGAAGCTGGGATTACCCCAGATGTTATTTCTTACAATTCTTTGATAGCTGGTGCCACTAGGAATTGCCAAATAACTCGGTCTCTTGATCTGTTTGATGAAATGATTCAAAGAGGCATAACCCCTGATGTTTGGAGTTACAATACATTGATGCACGGCCTCTTTAAGTTAGGAAAGCCAGATGAGGCCAACAGGGTTTTTCGGGATATTATACTTGGTGAACATTCGCCTTCTGCAGCCACTTTTAACATTATGATGAATGGTCTTTGCAAGAATGGGTACACCAAGAATGCTTTTATGTTGTTTAGGCATTTACAGCGACATGGATTTGCGCCCGAATTAATGACTTATAATATTCTTGTTAATGGATTATGCAAGATTGGTAGATTAGGGTCAGCGATGAGGATTCTTAGAGAAATAGGGGAATCGGGTCATATTCCGAATGCTATTACATACACTACTGTATTAAAATGCTTCTTTAGGAAGAGGAAGTTTGAAGAAGGGCTTGAGTTATTGTCGGATATGAAGATTAAAGGGTATACATTTGATGGTTTTGCTTATTGTACGGTTATTGGTGCTCTGATTAAGATAGGTAAAGTAAAAGAAGCAACAGAATACATGGCAGACCTGATGAGGACTGGTACTGAGCTTGATATAGTGTCTTATAACACCCTAATTAATATGTATTGTAAAGATGGTAAGTTGGAAGAAGCCTACAAGTTGTTGTATGAGATAGAAAAAAAAGGATTGGAATGTGACAAGTATACACACACAATAATGATTGATGGATTGTGCAAGGCAGGTAATATTGAGGGGGCTGCACAACATTTGAAGTACATGAACATGATGGGCTTTGATTCAAACTTGGTTGCCTTTAATTGTTTTGTTGATGGGTTATGTAAAGTCGGTCAGATTGATGATGCGATGAAAGTCTATAAATCAATGGAAGTGAGAGATTCTTTTACCTACTCCTCTTTGGTACACCATCTTTGCAGGGACGGAAGATACCGTTCTGCAGCCAAGATCCTGTTATCTTGTTTGCGAAGTGGCATGAAAATACTGAAGTCTGCTCAGAGGGCTGTCTTGCTTGGTCTTCGCCATTCTGGATTTCCTAGAGAGGCAAAGAAGCTTAAGTCTAAGATTCGTATCGCTCGAATATTAAATTACTGAAAATTCAAACATTATTTTTTAATTCAGTACTAGAAGTTGGAAATTTTTTTAGTCCATTTGAGTTAACACTAAGGATCATGATTTTTGCATTAAGGTCCTGGTTGGAACAATGTGATGTTTCTTTTTGTTGTAAGATGAATGACTTTTTTGGGTGATAAAACTGTTGGCCAAGACAGAGATTAGAATTCTGAATCAAGCTGCAACTACTGTGTAATACATGCATTGATTGCATGTTTCCAACATAAAAAAGCTAGATGATTTGATGTGTTCTTGAAAACTCTATTCCCTCAAAAACTGTAGGGCATATTCACAGGCGATACATCTATGAAGCTTGTTATTAGATTAGCGGCATGTCATGAGGCTGCTTCTTTTTGGGCTCTTTTCTGGATTATTTGACTTCCTTTGCCATCTATCAAATATCAATACTTGAAGAATTTCCCTGATGGAAACATGTAAGGAATTTCTTCCTTTCAAAAGTGAATTGTTTTATTCTTATTGTGATTTAAAGAAGAAATTAGCCTTTTTTATTTTTATGAATTTGTTACATGTGAGATAAAAGACATTTATTAGCAGTGTAGATAAACTTGTTATGTCCAGCTACATCTTAAACATGCTTAGTAATTTATTCATCAAAGCTTTTGGTAAAATTTAATTTTAAAGTCAACTTGATGGCCTGGAAAATGGGATCTTTTTTATTTATTTATTTATTTGTTAGGTTTCATGATCATAATTAATTTGAAAGTTATTTAGGCAGTTTCATCTCTCAGTAGAGTGTTGTCAATGCCCAAGCATTGTCTATCACTTAGCACAGTTTTGTCTTGTTTGCATCTTTTTTTTTTCATGTTTTCTAATTTGTAACAAACATAGAAAACTATTGACTTTAAATTCAACTTGATGGCCTGGAAAATGGGATCTTTATTATTTATTTATTTGTTAGGTTTCATAATCATAATTAATATGAAAGTTATTTAGGCAGTTTCATCTCTCAGTAGAGTGTTGTCAATGCCCAAGCATTGTCTATCACTTAGCACAGTTTTGTCTTATTTGCATCTTTTTTTTTCTTGTTTTCTAATTTGTAACAAACATGGAAAACTATTGACTTTAGACTTTGCTTTCACCCTACTAGATCAGATGGGCCAATAGCAAACTATATATTCAAAAATTTTCCTCTTCAGCTTTATAGTTTCGTCATATTTTAAGTCTTGCAATTTACATTGGATTTATTTTTCTTTGCTTTTTTTTGTTCTTTTCTTCCCTTTCATTCTAAGCAGAGGGGGAAAAAGGAAAAAAAAGGAGGGGGAGGGGGAGAGGACAATGATGAAAATATGAAAACTGAATTGTCAGGAGACCCAACATACGTGCATGCTCTTGCACAAACAATTATTTATTTCTTTCACCTTCTTTTTTTAATTTATCTCTTTAGAGTCCTATTATTTTCTTCAATTGTAAATGAGGCAACTGCTGTATCTGTAGTTTCTTTTGGAGCCTGATCATTTAGTAACTGAATGTATATAGCTTTGGTAACAGTGGGTTCTGTTATTTAAGGTAATAAGATGTTAAAAGTTGGTTGTCTAATAAAAGTATTTTGAAGGCCACAGACTGATCGCTTAAGATTTTGTAAAATTCTTTAAGTTATTTCTGTAAATAAATTGAGACTTGAGAGGAGTAAAGAAAGTGTCCATAACTACAGCCTACTTGTAGAACCTAATTTCTTCTTTTTTTGCTCTAAATTTGTTTGGCAAATACTTTATTGACCTGCTTCCTATGTTTATTTGTTAAGAAGAGTCTTTGATTAGTGAAAACAAAGACAGATCTTGAACACAATAGATCGCATAGGTTTTCTTAGGTGATTTAGTTTTCATTTAGTGATGTTATTTTCTATATTAAATTTCCTACATGATTGTAGAGGTGCATCTGGGTTGAAGTTTTGCACAATTCATTGGAGCTGGAAAAACTTAAGCTTCATTTGCTTCTTGTTCTTATCTTACTTGCTTTTTGCTGTTTGCTTTTTACTTTCTAAAAACTAGCTAAGAAGTAAAACAAATGATAGAAAGCAAAATTATAATTATACGAAAATGAACAATAGCTAAATTTAACACTTGTCTTAAGATAATTGTATTATTTAAAAGTAAAATCATATATTTTTTTGTTCAAAGTTATATTTTCTGCATTTTAATTTCAAAAAACTAATTTTCTTTATATCCCAGTGAAATTTTTCTTTTTGGTTCCGGAAAGTAAAAAGCTAGTAAAAACAACCAAATTGTACCTTCAGTTGCTTTCTTCTTGGAAAATTTTAACTGCATATATGCAATTTACAGCCTACCCTAATCAATTGGGATACAAGTTCTGATGATGATGATGATGTTATATGCACTTTACCATTCTATGTATGCCTTTTGTATTGTTCTCAGACCGTGAATTTGTCATTTGAAGTTGTAATTTTTACTGCCTCCAATTTGTTCTTTACACGTGCATTTGTATGCCTTTTTCCAATCAATATTCCTATAATTGTTTTACAAATAACATATTTGACGACCAAGCAATTATCTTTGTTTGTAATCAGTGCTGTACAAACAACATTCTCAATCAAATGTACTGATGCAATAAAATATGTGTCATCTTCCTTCTTGTGATTAAGTGAAAAGTAGCTATGTTTGACTTTGTCCAAATTGTATTTCATCATAAATAAATGTCATTCGCTGCCAAGGATTTTGGATATAATACCAAACCCTAAGGAATGTCATTCTTTCATAAATCCTTTTTTGTGAGTTGAGCTTGGTTGGGTTAAAGCTTGTGTAATCCTTCTGTTGTTTAACCCTTTCTGCTTTTTGCACTTTCTGATATTAAGTTGTTATTCAAAAGCTATTTCGGCATATATCATTCCCCTATTGTAAGTCCTTATATTGAAAGTTGCATTAGCTTCTAAAATGCTCTTTCCCTACTTAACATTAAATTTCTTACTAAATCAATTGGGGTGATAGACATATAATTGCAGAGATGATGGAGTCCCAACTATATCAGCTTGAGCTGTCACAATTAGATTTTGCAGAAGTGTATTTTCACAGAACACGTAGCCTTGCAGGATCAATGGACGAAAATAATCACAGGTAACTGCTTTCCCTGTTCTTTCCATATATACAAAGTTATCTGGTGTTGCTGCTCTCTGTCCTCATGTCTGATGACTGAATTATAAATGTTGGGTTTTTATTCTTAGGAGAAAAGCAAATTAGCATCACTGAATCATTGTACCTCAGTTAATTCTTCAAACTTGAATTCAGACTTCTGTAGTTGTATTTGCTGATATAATTTCTTTGATATTGATGATTTCTTCTGTAGTTGGATATCGATCAGATTTGTCATCCCTTGATCAGATCAGATCTGTAACACTTTCTTGTTTTTCCAAAGTTGGGCATCATATTTCATAAAAAAAAAAAGAAATTATATATGTGCCAATACTGATAAAGAAACAAGCATTAGGCAAAAGTTCTCGGGTACAGATAGCAGCTCATATCATAATCCCTTTTTCAATCAATCTGAATCAATTAAATTCTTTACAGCAGGTTTCCTCCTAAGTCCTTATGTCATTTATTTAATTTTTATTTTTATAAATGCCTTTCTATCGCTTTGCAATTTCATTTATTACATGTGTTGACTTGTGATGGGAAATGGCAGCAACCTTTTAAAGTATATAAAAGGCATGCCAAGTCTTCTAAGTCTCAAGCTTTAATTTGGCATGTGTCTGATAATGAAATGCCTTACTGGGAGCTTGAATAAGATTTAGGATTTTATTTTAGTCTTTTAATTGTTTTAGAGTTTTAGGCCAGAAAATATTGTGTTTAATTTTATTAGTAGGATTAGGATATTAGAATTTTAATAGAAAGTTTGTATCCTATTAGGATTAGGATTGCTTGCCTATAAATAGGCTTTGTACTCTCTTTAAAAAAAAGAGAGAATAATAATTTCAGAATTTCCAGCAAAGTTTTGCTCTTTGGTTGTGTGACTCAACCATTCTTAGGTGTGACTCCTAAGAAACCCTAGGTGAGACTCCTAGGCTTTTATTCTTTACTGTTTTAGCAGCATAAGTAGCCCCAAATCACACCCCAAACCCTAATCCAAAACTAACTCAGATCTGTCCTACATCAATTGGCGCCGTCTGTGGGAAACGAAAAAAAAAGAAAAAAAAGAAAGTTCTGGACAGATTTGAGTTTGCAATTAGTTTACTCAATTTTGCGTCCATGATGGTGACTAACGCTGAATTAAGTAAGGCTACGGTGGAACTCCAACAAGACCATGAGCATACCAAGAGTATTGTGGAGAACATGAATGAACGCCTTAATGGTTTACAACAGACTGTTGAAACACTAGCACGTACTGTTGAAACACTAGCAGCTTCTATGGCACGAATGGAAGCACGTCTAACTCAAGCCCCACAAGGTGCTCCTGTCCAACCTATTGCTCAACTACCCGCAGTTGTAGGAGAGCGTGCCGAGCCACGTGATCATGTTGGAGATATCACTAGGAAGGTGAAAGTAGGAGTGGCAGATTTTGAAGGTAAAGTGGATCCAACTTTGTTTCTTGATTGGCTCAACTCCCTTGAAGATTATTTTAATTGGTATGATATGTCGGATGAAAGAAGGGTTCGATTTGCCAAGATGAAGCTAATTGGATTAGCAAAAATCTGGTGGTATGGTGTGGAGAGTGAAATAACAAGGTTAGGACAGCCCCAAATTCAAACTTGGGAAGAGATGAAGGCCAAGCTCAAAGAAAAGTACTTGCCACTTAATTATCTTGAGAAGATGCGCCAACAAGCATATAGTTTACGGCAAGGCAGCATGTCCGTTACTGAATACATGAAAAAATTTGATGAATACAAGATAAGGAGTCAAGTTGTGGAAGATGCTACACAAGCAGCATCACGATTTCAGGCTGGGTTGAGGATTGATATCAAAAGAGAGATGCTTAGGCAACCTATTAGCTCAGTAGAACAAGCCTTCCTGGCAGCCTTTGATGCAGAACAATATTTGAGCTATTCTACTAACAAAAAAATAGGTCTTCAGAGTGGGGAAACAGCAGGTAGGAGGAGCCTTGGTGCACACCCAAGAAGAAAGGCTGTTCCAGCACAGCCTTTTGCTCGCCCTAATGGAACAAGACCTTCTGTCAGTACCAACAATCCTAAAAAGGAGTATGTTTGTTTCAAGTGTGGGGAGGCTGGACATTTTGGGCATAATTGTCCAACAAAAAGAAATATGCATATGGGAGTTGAACAAGAGGATGAAGAAATTCAACAAGATGAAGATGATAATTCTATTGATTATGGTGCTTATGAGGCTGATGATCTTGACCTTGATGATGTAGAAACATCCCTTTTGGCGGTAGTTCGACGTATCCTAGCTGCCTCTAGAGTAGAAAAGGAGGATTGGCGACGCACCTCAATATTCCAAACCCTTGTTCGTTGTGGTGATCAGGCCAAAAAACTTGTTATTGATGGTGGGAGTTCCATGAATGTAGTTTCTACCTCCACTGTTGAGCGTCTCAAACTAAAAACTACACCACACCTTCACCCCTATAGAGTGGGTTGGATTGACAGAACCACAATTCCAGTAACACAACAATGTCTTGTATCTTTTAGTTGTGGTGGTTATGTTGATTCTATACTTTGTGATGTTATCCCTATGCAAGTTGCCCACATCCTTCTTGGTCGCCCTTGGCAATATGATAGAGACGTGAGTCACGCAGGCAAGGCAAACACTTATAGTTTTTGTCATCAAAACAAGAATATTATCCTAAAACCTATGAGCTCAGAGGATATCAAGAAATATGAAGAGAAAAGGGCCCCAAGGTCTAGCAAAGTTATTGAGGGTGAAAGAAAACAACTCCATATTCTGACTAAGAAGCAGTTTGAAGCTGAAAGTAATAAATCTAAACTTATTTTTGCTGTCATGACTAAAGAAGTTCAGAAATCAGCAACTATCCCTATGTCAGAAGTACCTCCTGAAGTGAGTAAACTGCTGTCTGATTTTTCTGATGTAGTGCCAAAAGAACTACCCAATGAACTACCTCCCATGCGTAATATTCAGCACGCAATCGATCTTATTCCAGGATCACAATTACCTAATCTGCCAGCCTATCGTATGAATCCTAGTGAACATGAGGAGCTTAAAAGACAAGTAGATGAGCTATTGTCTAAGGGATTCATTCGTGAAAGCTTGAGTCCATGTGCCGTCCCGGTGTTGCTAACGCCCAAAAAAGATGGTTCTTGGAGGATGTGTGTTGATAGTCGCGCAATTAACAAGATAACGATAAAGTATCGGTTCCCTATTCCTAGACTTGATGATATGTTGGATTTAATGGCTGGTTCTATTATCTTTTCCAAGATTGATTTGAAGAGTGGATATCATCAAATTCGAATCAGACCTGGTGATGAATGGAAGACTGCCTTCAAAACTAGAGATGGCCTTTATGAATGGTTGGTCATGCCATTTGGGCTTTCTAATGCACCAAGCACCTTTATGCGCTTCATGAATCAAGTGTTACAGCCCTTTATTGGTCGTTTTCTTGTTGTTTATTTTGATGATATTCTAGTTTATAGTAAGACCAAGGAAGAACACCTCTCTCACTTACAACAAGTGATGAGAGTCCTCCGGCAAGAGAAACTTTATGTTAATTTGAAAAAGTGTGCTTTCATGACTGAAACTGTGGCATTCCTGGGGTTTGTTATTTCTTTTAAGGGTGTTGAGGTTGATCCTGAAAAGGTTAAAGCTATTAGGGAATGGCCTACTCCTAGCAATTTGCATGAAGTTCGAAGTTTTCATGGCTTAGCCACATTTTATAGGCGTTTTATTAAGAATTTCAGTACTGTTATGGCTCCTATTACCAACTGTATGAAGAAGGGTCAGTTTGTGTGGACAGAGGCAGCTTCTAAGGCCTTTGAAGAAATTAAAAACAAGATGATAACAGCTCCTGTTTTATGCCTTCCAGATTTTTCTAAAGTATTTGAAGTGGCTTGTGATGCCTCTCATGTAGGCATTGGAGGAGTACTTAGCCAAGATGGTCATCCTATTGCTTACTTTAGTGAAAAACTTAATGACGCCAAGCAGAAATATTCTAACTATGATAGAGAATTTTATGCTGTCATTCAAACACTTCGCCATTGGAGATATTATTTGCTTCCTAAGGAGTTTGTATTGTATTCTGATCATGATGCACTTAGGCATATCAACTCTCAAAAGAAATTGAGTAGCCGACATGCTAATTGGATTGCTTTCTTACAAGAGTATACATTTGTTCTTAAGCATAAGGCTGGCTCTGAAAATAAGGCAGCAGATGCACTCAGCAGGGTTAAGCACCTTCTTACTTCCATTGCTGTCCAAATAGTGGGTTTTGAATTGCTCAAGCAAGAATATCCATCTTGCAAGGATTTTGGTATCATTTACACGGATTTATTGGCTGGACAGAATGCTAATTATCCTGATTTCTCTATTCATGATGAATATCTATTTAAAGGAACACGTCTTTGTTTGCCTAATACATCCCTACGAGAGGAGGTGATTCGTGAATTGCATTCTGGAGGGATAGCAGGACATTTTGGAAGGGACAAAACTATTGCCATGGTGGAGGATCGATTTTATTGGCCAAGTATGAAAAGAGATATTGGTAGATTTGTTACTAGATGTCGTACTTGCCAGATTTACAAGGGAAGAAAACAGAATACAGGATTGTATACACCATTGCCCATCCCACATGAGCCATGGTAGGATTTGAGTATGGATTTTGTTCTTGGATTACCCAAGACAAGAAGAGGACATGATTCAATTTTTGTAGTAGTTGATCGGTTTTCTAAAATGGCTCACTTTATTCCTTGTTCAAAGACTGCTGATGCTGTTCATGTTGCGAAACTTTTCTTTAATGAAGCTGTTCGACTTCATGGGTTACCTTTGACCATTGTCTCTGATCGAGATGTGAAGTTCATGAGTTATTTTTGGAAGTCTTTGTGGAAGATGTTGAATACAAAGCTAAAATTTTCTTCGTCTTTTCATCCACAAACCGATGGCCAAACTGAAGTTGTGAATAGAAGTTTAGGAGATCTACTTCGATGTTGTGTTCGTGATAAGGTTGTTAATTGGGATCAAATTCTGCCTATGATTGAATTTGCCTATAACAGTTCTGTGAACCGAAGCACTGGGGTGAGTCCATTCGAATGTGTAACAGGTATGGTTCCCCGGAAACCAACTGATTTGATTCCTTTGCCTATAGACAATCGCCCTAGCATAGAGGCTGAAGCTTTTGCCAAGCATATGCATGAGATCCATGACCAGGTTAGAAGAAAAATTGCTGCTAGTAATGAAAATTACCAAACACATGCTAATTTGAGAAGGAGGTTTGCTGATTTCAATGAAGGTGACATGGTTATGGTGAGGATAAAACCAGAAAGATATCCAAAGGGAATTCACAAGAAACTTCATTCAAGACGTGCTGGTCCTTACAAGATTCTCAAAAAGATCAGTTCTAATGCTTATGTTCTTGAGCTACCTTCTGATATGGGCATTAGTAACATCTTTAATGTTGAGGATTTGACCATCTATCATGGACATGATGGTGATTCATGTAATGATACTGTTGTCACTCATCTTCCTCCTATGCCACAATCGAAGGATGAGATTGAAGATATAGTTGATTTTCGTCAAATTTTTACTAGTGGGGATGGTTGTCAAGAGTTTCTTGTGAAGTGGAAAGGACGACCAATGTCAGATTGCACTTGGATCACAGAGCAAGAACTACAGCGCCTCAATCCTACCCTTTATGATGATTATCAGGCTTTTAACTCGTCAGGGTCGAGTTTTTCCCAGCCGGGGAGAAATGATGGGAAATGGCAGCAACCTTTTAAAGTATATAAAAGGCGTGCCAAGTCTTCTAAGTCTCAAGCTTTAATTTGGCATGTGTCTGATAATGAAATGCCTTACTGGGAGCTTGAATAAGATTTAGGATTTTATTTTAGTCTTTTAATTGTTTTAGAGTTTTAGGCCAGAAAATATTGTGTTTAATTTTATTAGTAGGATTAGGATATTAGAATTTTAATAGAAAGTTTGTATCCTATTAGGATTAGGATTGCTTGCCTATAAATAGGCTTTGTACTCTCTTTAAAAAAAGAGAGAATAATAATTTCAGAATTTCCAGCAAAGTTTTGCTCTTTGGTTGTGTGACTCAACCATTCTTAGGTGTGACTCCTAAGAAACCCTAGGTGAGACTCCTAGGCTTTTATTCTTTACTGTTTTAGCAGCATAAGTAGCCCCAAATCACACCCCAAACCCTAATCCAAAACTAACTCAGATCTGTCCTACATCAACTTGTTTGTTTCAACCTTTGCCCATGCAATAATTCTTATGGATTGCATAATGGAATTGTATTCCTTTTGAGGTTATATTGAACTACTTTTCAGGCTTTGATTGCAAACGCCTTTTTTCTCACTTTACAACAAAAGAGGATCATCATCATCATCATCATCATCAGAGCCTTTATCCCAATAGATTGGGGTAGGCTATATGAACCAATATCTAAAATCATGTTAGATCGTCCATATGTATTCTCTGCCTCCATAGATTCCTATTCAAGGCCATTTGCTCATCTAATTCTAAAACCTCCATGTCTTTTCAAACTACTTCCTTCCACGTCTTTTTCGGTCTTCCTCTAGTCTTAACCCTTCTCTCAACATCCATAGCCTCTATTCTCCTAACTGGAGCATCTACAGGTCTACGTCTTACATGTCCAAACCAACGTAAACGATTTTCACACATTTTGTCTTCGATAGGTACCACTCCAATCATCTTACGAATATGATCATTTCTCATTCTATCCTTTCTTGTGTATCCACATATCCATCGTAACATTCTCATTTCTGTTACACTCATCTTTTGTGTATGTAGCGTCTTAGTCGCCCAACATTCACTACCATATAACAATGTTGGTCTAACAACTGTCCTATAAAACTTGCCTTTCAACCATGTAGGAATTCCTTTATCGCACAACACACCTGTAGCACTTCTCCACTTACTCCATCCAGCTTGGATCCTATAGGTCACATCACCATCAATCTCTCCATCCATCTGTATTATTGATCCCAAGTATCGAAAATGATCCCGCTTAGGTATCGCCACCCCATCTAACTTCACTACATCATGTTCTTCCAGTCGGTTAGAACTGAATTTACACTCCATGTATTCAGTCTTCACTCTGCTTAGTTTAAATCCTTTTGATTCCAACGTTTGTCTCCATAATTCCAACTTTGTATTGATCTCCGCTCTAGTTTCCGCACATAGGACAATATCATCTGCAAACATCATACACCAAGGCACCTTATCCTGGATGGATTTTGTCAGTTCGTCCATAACTACCGCAAACAAGAATGGACTCAACGCTGACCCTTGGTGTAATCCCACCGTGATAGGAAACTCACTTGTTTGCCCCCCACCTGTCCTCACATGTGTCCTTGCGCCTCTATACATGTCCTTAATTAGTTTAATATATTTCAAAAGAGGATAAAAAAAAAAGGATTTCACACTTCGCTTAACATTTTGTAGAACTTATACTCACCATCTAAAATCATGCATGCATGCATGCTTGCATACATACATGCATACATTGATATATTATATGTGTATCCTTTTACTTTACGTGGAACGGATGCAAACTGTCACCATATTAGATTGTGTCAAACTTTACTCCGCAGGTCTCATGAAGGAATATGCATTTTATTGGAAAATTTTTGGGACCTTGCCACTTTGAATGCTTGCTTGGTTATGGTATCTATTTCTTCCCGAGATCCGCTAAATATGTGTTAAACAAAGGGTTTAGAGACCGGTTGCTCAAGGAATCGAAAACCCCACGTCGAAAAATAAATTGTAGTAGTGATTAGAACATCACTCTCTCTATAACCCTCTTCCTCAGTGGATCAATAGTTTGGTTAGATGATGGTGGATAATCTTCCAATATGTATTATAGAAAGGATGATGGTTTGAGGCATTTAAAGTGCAAGGCTCTCTCTGTCCCTCTCCATTTATTTCAGTATCAAATACTTTTTTCGTTTGTGATTGTTGGTCCAAAAAAATTTGATTAGGTGAAGATTCAAAAACAAAATTTTCGCTATGAATCATTTTCATTCAAAAAATCAACTGGATTTTAGACCATTGAAGTTAACTCTTTGGGTTCACTATTAAATACTTTTGAGAACATTAATGAAGCTCGAAAAAGAAAACAAAAGTTATGCAACTTGGATTTACTTGGATTCACTGATGTGAACTTTGGCACGTAAATTTTAAAATTATGCAACTTTGCTCCTTTTGTTTTTTTTTCCTTTACGTGATCGAATATTTTGCCATCAAGGAAGAAAACTAACACCACTTGAATCGAATTCTGTTTTTATCTTGCTTGTCAAAGAAGATAAAAATCTTATCTTAGTTCAAGGAAGCATAATTTACATCCAAATAAAAGCTCAATGGTGTGTAACTGTTCAATTGTTGCGAATAAAAGATATTAGTTCGATTAGGAAATTTAATTTTATATATACACACACACACGTATAAATGAAAATTATCTAATTTACTTTCAGTCAAACATTTTTATATCATAATAAAAATATAACAAAATATTGCACTAGTTAATTTTTTTAATTTATATATACACACACACCCAGCATGATTTAAAGAATTAGTATCTAATACACAATAAGTTTTTTACTCTATAAACGGTGTTATAATGATGACATATGTATTTTAAAAATATTAAGAAAAAAAATAAATAAAATAGAATATGTGTCATCATTTTAACTTTGCTTGTAAAAAAAATTCTATTACCAGTGCATTAGATAATTATCATTATTTAAATAAATAAAAATATAATAAGTCGAACTCATTTTTTGTTTTTCAACAAACCTAGTAATTATTTATGGATAAATATTCTTTTTGTGGTTACATTTCCATCCCTATCCCTATGAATGCCTGTTACCCTTAAATGAAATAAATAAATAAATAAATAAGGAAAGAAAAACATCTTACATATATTTTTATCTGCAGATTCTTGGTGACTTGCCACATGATAAGTTTTTTTATTCACTTTCGATTAACAGCACAAAAGACATTAAAAATTGTATTGATTTTTCACAAAAAAATACTGAAAATTAAAAACAAATGAAAAAAAAAAGGGACAGAAACAAACGAAGAGGGAAAGATTGATCATCTTCAACAAAATCACCACGATAAAAATTATATATAATTAGATTTTATTAAATATCAAATAAAAAAATTTTCTAAAACACCAAAATCTTATAATTCAAACAAAATAAAACCAAGAAAAATCATAACATTCCAAAACAATTTATATATAAATATATATATATATATATATATATGTATATGTATATGTTCTTGCTCAAAATAATAATAAGTGATTGCTTATGTCAATGTCTGTCCTTCTTCTCCACGTGTCTCCAAGAAGTTTCTAAAAAACAAGAAAAGTCAGAGGAACACAGGGGGTGGTTCTCTGCGTAGGCACTCCGATGCTTAAGTCAGTCCAAGATTCTTGAGTATTGGGAAACGTAAAAGCTAGAAAAAATTCGGGAATAAAGTAATACATGTGGCCTATTTATAGGTGAATAAATTATCATTACTGCAGAGTAATTACCTGGGGGTAATTTCATCCTTTTCAAGAAGAATTTTGTTCTCCGTACAAAACTAACACGTCAAATTCGTGCGGTAGAGGTCTGTCACTAAGCGGGAGGCACACAAGAGGATGCGACACACTTCTACAAAAGATGTCTGTCGCAAGTGGGAGGTCATGAAATGGTGCCACGTGTATGAGGCGACAGATCAAGCGATAGGGTAGGATTTGGGAAAGGCTTTGGCGATCTCCTGCATGCGGGATAATACTTGGCGACCTCTCTCGCCATGCGGGAGAGTGGTGGCAACCTCTCGCTGTGCGGGAGAGTGCCTGGCGACCTCCCACCAAATGGGAATGCATGGTGCACTCTCCCATACGAGAGAGTGCTCTTAATTTTGATAATATTATTATTTTTCACTTGCCATTCTTGTAACCCATATCAATTTATATATATATATATATATATATATATATATATATATATATATACACACACACACAACACACACACTAAAACATATAGCCAAACTAGAACCAAAAATAAAATTCCATTACATGCATATTTCACAGATTGCCTTCTATTTATACCTAATGATTGTGGGAAAACTCTATTTATAGTCAAGGTCCACTTAAAGTTGTCAAAATGGGTCGGCTCGAGCTGTCCTAACGGCCCAAGCCATAAATGGGCCGGGCCAAAAAGCTTTTTTGTTAAATGGGCCTGAAAATGCAAGTTCATAATAAGTTAAGATCTCATTCTTATGATCTTATCCATTGACCATTTACATATATATATATATATATGTATATATATATATATATATATAAATATATATTACACATATGCATGTATACACACGCATATATATGATACTTTAATATATGTATATGTGTATGATATAAATTGTACTTAAAATAGCAATTATCAATTTTAATAAAATATTATTGACTTAAGTTGTGTTGTATTTAAGATTTTGTATTAGATGACTTCAATTTGCATGTGAAATTTAATCTTTATGTAAGATTTTCAATATTTAATATTTAGTTTCTTCTCATGATACTTGTTTATGAACATATATTCTTGAATGCGTTCATTTACATGTTCGTGAACATTAACGAACAATCCCTACCAAACAAATGAACGAATATGAACACACTCCTTAAAGAACACGAACGGCACTAAAAAACAAACGAACAAACGGAAACATCAGTTCGTTCGTTCGTGTTCGATTAGTTTACAACCCTACTTCTTTTTGAGTCAAGAACTAACTATTGCCACGATGTTAGTTTTAACAATATATATATATATATATATATATGAGTAGGGATCCACTTACACATGTGTAAAACAAATTTGTTTTATACAGTTTTATATCTTCATATATGATTAATATTTTTGCAAACCAACCGTTGGATTTAGCAACCTACTTATATTTATTATGTATGTAAATTTTTGAATCAATCTGTTATTTCTATCATTTTACTCACGAATAGTATTTTTTTTAGTATATATCAACGGTTGAAATTTTATTTTACGATATAAGTAGTTAGACGTATTCGATTAATTTGAAATTTGGCATGCATGATCTATGTGAATAGAACATAAAATTCAATGGTCAGATTAAAAAATTATAAATCATATAAAAAGATATGAAAGTATGTAAAACTAAATTTGTTTTACACATATGTAACTGGATCCCTCATATATATATATATATATAGAGAGAGAGAGAGAGAGAGAGAAATTAATTTTTGATGAGTCTAATTCTGATGGACTCTTCTGTTGGTACTTTATTTCAGTAATTAATTTACTGATGGATTTGAAGGATTATCGATAGAATGTTCTGTCAATAATACCCTTAAATTTGGTGGTGTCAACTCTTATGTCCAAATTTCCTTAAAAATAATGTTAGAATGGACAAATATGTTTGGAATGTACTTAAGCTCTTAAATCATTTGGAAAAAAATTGATATCATAATTTTAAATTGTCGAAATGGTCTTTATACCATATTTGCATAAAATCAAGAATTTTTTTTTCCAAACTCTAAAAAGTCCATGAAAATTTGCACTAAGATCTTCAAGGATTAAAACAATTATGGGTTAATAGATTTTTTGTTTGAGCAAGTTTAAACCATCGAACTAAAGATATTCAAATGTATTTTACACTTAAAAATTTGCTAAAACAAAATTTCACATGTTAAGACTTTATTTTTGCCAAAAAAAAAAAAGATTTTCATAGTGTTGACTATGAAATACATTAGGATTTTGATATGAATTCTCAAGGAACTTAAAAAGAATATACACAGTATTAAAAATAGAATATACATTTATTTGTACTTAATATATGTTAAAGTCAAATATGCACAGTATTAAAGATAGAATATATATTTGCATATTTGAACTTGAGTTAATTCTGCTTCTTAAGCCGATTATATGTGATTTATATATAGAGTAGTATCGATACGGTTTGAATGTGTATTGATACGAAATGTTTTGAATATTGGCAAGACTAATAGTGCATCTATACTTGATCATATCCTTGAAACAGAAGCTTCTTGCTCTATTTTGGAACCAATATGGTTAAGTGAAGTATCATTACAATTCTTTCTTTATGTGTAGGATTTCTCTTAAAGGTATCGATACACAGAAGGAACTATAGATACGCTTCAAGTTTAGCAAGCTCCAACAGTCAGACTTTTGTATCTGCCAACAGAAAAATCGTTGGGTAATCAAACTCAACAGCCAAAGACTTAAAAAATCTATATAAAGAAGAAGCTAAGAATTGAGCAAAGAGAGAGTCAAAATTCCATATCTAAAGTTATACTTATTTCTACAACTTCAAAAGAGAAAAGAAAAGAGAAGAGACAAAGTATCAATCTCCATATTCATTATCTCGAGAAGTTTCCTTCACAAGGGCTAAAGAGAGTGATATAGCCTTAATAGGGGCATTGAAACCATCTTGTTAGCCCACACCTATATTCGTAAAAAGGGAAGAGTTCCCTTGAGTGTCATTTGTAAAGTGAGGTTAAAGATACTAAGGTTTGCCTCAAGAACCAAAACAAGAAGCAATTGTAAGGTTTGCTTACTTGTAAATGTTACTTCCCTCAGCCTAGAAAAGGAAAGGTGTAGGTTTGCTCATTAAACTTGTGAAAAGGGAGTAGATAAGGTTATTCTTGAGCCTTGGGAAAAAGAAAAAGTTTGTCTCGTTGAGCTTGCAAAAGAGAGGACTTGTAAACCATTTTCAATAGTGGATTTGGTGAAAATCTTTGGGAGTAACTGAAGGTGACGTAGGCCGGGAGTCGAACGTCTATAAATTGTTGTGTATTCTTTTTCTTCCCTACACTTTTACATTACTTGTTGTTTATTGCTTAATCTATTGCTTTCTTGTTTATTGCATAGTAAGTGTAGCTAGCACTTAAGCTAGAGAAGTCTCAAGTTAGAAAAATATTTAGGAACCGTTTTGCCCCCTCTCGATTTAATTGCAAGCCAATACAAAGTAAAACTTGAAATCTCAAAATAGTTAAGTTTTCTATGCTCCCCTAAGTTTGTGCATGAATACAATTCAATCAAACAAACACAAAACATAATTGCACCAAGCATATCAAACGTATAATATCAATTTCAAGCATTTAAGAACATTGGCAATGTTTATACTCATGCTCCTCTTACATTGAAATATAAAAATATCTAAAGCAAATAAACATCAATTTCATGAAGCTTGAGGATATATGTAAATCAATGTTATCAAGCATTCATGATTAAAAAAAAAAAACAAGTGAGTACTTAATTTAGGTTCATACTTTCTTAAAGATTATGCATCTTAAACATATATCCCATAAAACAAACTTTGCACAATCAAGATATATCAATGAAGCTTAAAAAGAGTTAGCAAAGAATTATGCACCTAATACTCAAATAGGAATAGGTAACCAAAGTTTCGAAATCACTTCACATAAACACTAGGCTTAAAGGTTACCCATCTTCCATTGTGTCAAGAGCATGCAATCTTCAAGAAAATACTTTGAAGCTGTTTGCTTTAGCATACCTACAGGAGACATTCCACATTTCATTTTTGGTACCTATATTGCTTTGGGTTCTTTATAGTTAGTGACTATATCTCTTGTTTCTTTTCGAATCTACATATGTTTAATTTTATATGAAACATCAAGGATTTAAATTGCGGTTGCAATTATGTTTTCGGTCGCATTGTGTTTATTACGGTCGCAGATTTAACGGAAACTATTGCAGTCATTACGATCATAACGGATGTGAATTTTTTTTCAATTTTGCAAATTTGATATAAAATATAAGAATTAATATTTATAATCTTGAAAGCTTTTATTTTAAAATTTTTAAGATAATTTAATGGCATCTTATCTCTTTATTTAAGTGAGAGAAGAATTATTTGTAATTTTTTAAAAATTATAATAATAAACTATTTTAATTTATAAAATTATTCATGATAATTAAAAAAAATAAACATTGAAATAAGATAATATTTATGTGAATGTAATTAGTAAAATCAATATTTTTTTTAAATAAATAAAATCAATATATTAATTACTCCAAGTGAATCTCAAATTTGCCACAGAAGAAACGAAAATATGCATCGTTAACGAACAAGTCTTAGACTTCCCAAAGTCTCAGACTTTGCTTTCCATAAGTTTCATTCTTCATCTTGTTATTGTCGTGACTTTCCATGAAAACAGAGCTTTACCATTTGTCTTCTTCATATATTGGATTTGCTTTCTGTTCTTCAAAACCCACTATTAATTCTCTCAATCTTCAACCTTCAATACCTCCAATGGATTCTCTCCTCGACACTTCCGCCTCTTATTGTAAGATTTCGGTCAAACTTGCCAATTATTGCATGCAGTTCGGTCTCCAAGTCTGAACAAACTTCATCGCCGGCAGTCGAGACTCTTCGTCAACTCAATTTATGCCCTCTTCGTGTAACTCAGTTTATGTTTCCATATGGGTTTAATGAATTTCAATTATTTCATATCAATTCTAGCATTTTTTGTTCAATTCTTAGTTTGATTTTGAAAAGCGGAATAGCAGCAATAATGGACGTTGTTGCCGCTATTTACTGCAACGCCATTTTTAGCGGCCGCCACACGCCGCTACAGTCATGATTCGAAATCTCACCCGCTTTTTCTTGAATAGCGGTGGCGGAGGGTGGCGTTTCCACGAAATGGCGACCGCTATCTCACCGCTTTTTGAATCCCAGAAACATTTCTTCTAATAAGACTAGTGAATCAAGAATGTCCATAAAATCTGTAATGATTGTGTTTGGTAATTTTAGCACTAAAGTTATTCTTGCAAAACTCTAGTTTTTCGTTTATTAATTCTTCATATTTTCTTTTCAATTTAAAATTCAAATTCCAAAATTTACAAAATTTCATAATTCTTTTGGAAAGCTTCAAAGTTCGTTTTTAATATTTCAAATTTTTTAAAAATAAATCAATCATTGTCTTCATCAAAAACTCATTTTCAACACTATCACTATATTTTGAAATCTTTTTCTTATATTTCAAATTCATATTTTATAATTCAATTGTTAATTCATTGTATCCCATCAAAAGTATATTCACTAAATTGAGTTTGGGAAGATTTTCCTATGATTCCTCAAGACCCATGAGGCATTATTCTTTTTTATTCAAGGATTGCCTCTCGCTTAAGTTCTTATCTCTATTTGCATTGTTAATTGTTGAGCATTAATTTACACGGGACTTTTCTTCAATTACCTTTTTTTCTCCTTGTTACTCCATACACTTTTTTAACTTGTCTCATATTTCTTTGAAGGTAGAGCAATTTCAGATCGAGTTCAAGTTGTGGGTCGAATGCCTCGTGTAGAAAACATTTGGCCTGAACATCATCTTGTACGTTCTTCATGAATTTTTTATCATTTGAAGAAGTTCTAAGGCCTCTTCTAATATAATCCAAGCGTCTACATCATATGCCATAATAAAAATTTCATTTTTATCATCCATTAACGAAGGTAGTTCTAGGCTCCACGATAAATTTTTCTTTTATCAAATGTAGTATAAAAAACTTAAGTCATAGGATCATTCTAACGTTGTTAAACCTACAAAAAAAAAGTACATACTTTGATACTAATTATTAACACAAGTGTAGATAAATAATCCAATAAAAAGGCTAAATTTAGATTGACTCTAATTTTTTTTCAAAATTAAATTTAAATAAATACTTGGGAAGTATATATGAAAATTTAAGCATGATTAAATTTGAAATTAAATACAGAAGAATGGATAGAGAAATCAAATATAATGATTTATAAATGTTCAGTTCTTTTTTAAAGTCACCCATTGTCCTCTCCTTTAGCTTTCCTTACCAAGGAGTTCGATTCACTACAGTTCCAAGCTGGCAAATACCTTTTCTGGGCTATGGTATGACCTTCATAAAAGCTGTCTTTCAAGGCTAAGGTATAACTTCTTGACTCCCACCTTTAAACACTAAGGTAGAAACTTGTAAGCCCTAAAATAAGTTTTCACCAAAACTCACAAATAAGTTTTTGGTTTTTGCAAGTGTTTGCAAACTAGAAAACCTCTCAAAAGGTTAGGTGTCTATTGAAGAAGGATAAAGAGAGATAAATAAAGAACATATAGAAACTGGATACAAGCACTAAACACTTTAAAGCTCTTAAATTGCTTGGAAGAATTGAAAAAAAAAAAAAACTCTTGGGATGTTGTTTCTATTAGAGAGACCCTATATATAGACGAAAACAGCTTAGAGTCCTCAAGGTTGTGTAGGTGGAGGAGAGAGTCGTCAGAGTTTGCCAAAAGCTTGGGGATTGATCGCATTTGATAGATGATCGATTTCTTTATGTCTACCATTCAAATTATGGGTCGTCCTTGTTGGTTAGCACTAGCAATTTTGGTTCTTTTAGGCAATCAAAAAGATAAATTAACATCGGATTTAAGAACATGCCTTGCAATCCAAATTTTCCTTTTACTTTCTTTCTAAATGTGGCTTTGCTAAACTTATAACTAGACTCACTATGTTCTATCTTATGGCAATGACTACACTTAAATTAAGTGTTTTGAGAATTTTTTTCCTCTTTGATTAGAAAGTTTCTCGATTGTGATTCCTTCTCAACATGGTTATAACCAAGTCCATCCTTATCAAACAATACTATTTGACATTCTAACATTTGATTAAGTTTTTGTTGTGCCATATAGAATCTCACGAAGAGTTGTGTAGATTTACATTTTTCCTTTCTAACTCTTCATTTTCTAAACAAAAGCTCTCTAATTCTGCTTTTAGTTCGGCCTTAACTTCAACCAAGACGTCATTTTCACTAGTAAGCATAGCAATGGTCTTCTTAAATTTTTCCCCCTTTTCGATATGCTCATTTGCTAGTTCATCAAATTCATATTGCAATTCTTCGAATGAGTAATCATTGGTTTCACAAAAATTAGATGAATCATGAGATTCATCATTACCTATAAAGCATAAGTTTGCAACCTCATTTTCATCATCATCATCATTAGCATTCTCGGATTGATCACTATCACTCCAAGTAGCAAAAATGGCTTTTCTCCTAGGTTTCTTTTCTAATTTCTTCCTAAGAGTGGGACAATACTATCTAACATGTCCTGGCCTATTGCATTCAAAACAAACTATGGGATTTTCATCCCTTGCACTAGGTTCCCTACTACATGTTTCTTTTCTAAATTGTTTTCTCTTTAACTTATGTGAACCTCATTGATCTTGATGCTCATCACTAACCCTTTAGCTCTATTATTAATTTATTCATAAATTTATTATATTTCATAGCTAGCATAATTAAGTCTAATTCATCATTTCTAGAGCTATCTTACTTTACCTAGTATCCTCACTAGCTGAAGACTTTAAAGTTATTCTTAGGTTCTTACTTGAAGGATCTTCATTCTTTTTTAGCTTCATCTCATAAGAATGCAATAAATTAATCTATAGACAGTATTGGGATCTTTGGATTCTTCTATTACTATCACATTTGCTTCTTATGACTTAGGAAGGCTATTCAAGATCTTTTTGACTTTTTCTATGTTGGAATAGGTCTTGCGTAATCCCTTCAGACCATTCACTATGTTAATAAATCTATTTGCCATTTCTACCACTAACTCATCAGGTTTCATTTTAAATATCTCGTAGTCTTGACTAAGCATCCCAATTTTAATGTGCTTAACTTAATTGGTTCCCTCATATGTTATTGCTAGTTTGTCCCAAATTTTTCTTTCACTATCACATAGGAAAACTCACTTAGTCCTAGTGCACAAAACAATATATGTATAGCTTTTGCATTCAATTATGCCAACCTAATATCATTTTCATCTCATTCAACTTCTGTTTTGATCATCTCTTTATTTCCTACTACTTTTTTTTTTATGGATGTGAGGACTCCCAGTTATTACTCTCTATACTTCATAATTATTTGTCTTTATGAAGAGTATAATTCTAGTTTTCCAATAGAAGTAATTTTTTTCATTAAACAATGAGGGTTTAATGG
The DNA here is from genome assembly GCA_032173925.1 of Heritiera fomes. Lineage (NCBI taxonomy): Eukaryota > Viridiplantae > Streptophyta > Magnoliopsida > Malvales > Malvaceae > Heritiera > Heritiera fomes. The sequence continues at coordinate 3,007,020 of JAPDPM010000017.1, forward strand.
CAAAGTGGCCTTCTAAGGTTGTGGGGTTTCCTATATTAAAATGAGTCATTTCTAATGATCGTTTGTACTCTAAGGTGTTTAAACTCAATCTCTAGAGCCTTGCTTTAATACCAGTTGTTGGCTTTTTACTGATTGAGTGGGTGAATTGATTTCTAGTTCCATTTTGCTTAAAGGCTTTCTATTTTAAATTCTTTTTACACTATCTACACAATATGCAGACAAGTAGTAGATAAAATAGTAAAGCAATAAGTAAAGTAAGAGTGTAGGGAAGAGAAGCTATACATAAATAATTTATAGAGGGTTAGCTCCCTACTTAAATCCTCTACCTTGACTCCCTTCTAAGGATTTTCACTAAATTTCCAACTTAAAAATGGATTACAACCTTTCTCCCTTTTGCAGGTTCAATGAGACAACCTTTCTTTTTCCTAAAGACTCAAGGATAACCTTAACCACTCCATTTTTACAAGCTTAAGGACTAAACCTACACCTTCTCTTTTCCATGCTAAGGGAAGAAACCTTTACAGATGCTCTCTTCTCTGGCTGAAGGAGCAAACCTTATAGCTTCGTCTTTTTTTTTGGTTCAAAAAGCAAACATTTAGTCTACCCAAACCTCACTTACAAGTTTAGCACTCAAGAGAACTCTTCCATTTACAAATGATGGAGTGGGTTAACAACTTGGATTTCTAATGCCTCTACAAAGGTTGAATAAACTCTCTTTGGATCTTTGAAGGAAACTTCTTTAAGACAATGGATATTGAGAAGAAATCTTTATCTCTTCTCTTCTCTTTTCTCTTTCAAAGCTTTGGATATGAGTATAACTCTTGATATGGAATTTTGGCTCTCTCTTGTTTAGCTCCAAGCTTTTTCCTTATTTAGGTACTTCAAGTCTCTAGTTGCTGAGGTTGATTTCCCAATATTCTTTCCTTTGGTAGACACAAAAATTCATTCGTTTGGACTTGCCAAATGTGAAGTGTATCGATATTTCTTTTTGTGTATTGATATCTTAAAAAGAATTCCTACAAAATAAGAAGTAACTATATCGATACTTATCTTAACCGTATTGATAGCATAATGCTTCATTTCAAGGTGAGGGCAGAGTACCATTACACTATTAGTCTCACTAATATTCAAAACATACTGTATCAATACGCATTCAAATTGTATCGATATTGCAATGAATTAATCACATAATATTAGCCTAATCGGCATGATTAAGACATTCAATTATTTAAACATATATTCTAGTTTTGAGATCGTGCATATCTAGTTTATCGCATATTAAGCATGAATACATAAGATTTAAATAATTAACTCTTTCATGCTTATTAAAATTAGGTTCATCTTAAGTTTTATGAAGTCATAGCAAAATCCTAAAGTATTTCAAAATCAACACCATTCAAGTGTGAAAGAGCCTTTTTGAAAATGTATATAAGTCGTCAAATATGAAACTATTCGTCTTCAGTATTTGTATTGAGGTAGTCAGATACTCGAATAAGATAGTCAACTTCTCTAGTGTACTTTTTTACGCAAAATGCGACTTCTAGGTAGCACAGTTAGATGCCCTTCTAGGGAAGTCAACTACCCTAGTATAGTATTGAAACAGAGGGAAATTAAGTGTATAGGCATTTGAGTGCCTCTCATAGGGCAATCGACTATCATAGTACTTTTTCAAACCCGAGGCTATCTTCGTAAAGGGTAACTGACCACCTCCACGGGTGGCTGGCTGTCCATTTACTTATGCTTCTTTAATCTTGGAATTTTTTTCAAAACTAATATATAGCTTCTTTAACACTAGTTTCATTTTTCCATTAAACATCATGTTTAATTATTCTTTCACTATTGTTGAAAATTTCAAACAGTATCTCCCTATGAATATTAAAATTACTAAACTAAAATTTTTTTTTTCGAAAGTTAAAATTTTATTGAAAGAGAGATATTACAACCAAGCCAAAAAATCGGTGGAGCGATATATCCCCGATTTGGCAAGGGAATCGGCAAAAAAGTTTGCTTCTCTCAAAACATGATTAAAGGAAACACCTCCCAAAAGAGAAAAGAGATTAAGCAATTTGTTGATGATACTGTTAAACCTCCATGGACTTTCAGAGACTTTGTTAAACCATGAAATAACAACCTTTGAATCGCTTTCGACGATGATCTTCGGGAGGGAATTGAAATCAGCTTTAGCAATAATAGCAAGTGCCTCCACAATGGCAAGAAGTTCAGCAAGATTAGAATTGGCAAGACCAATGCTTTTTGATGATACTAAACTAAAAATTATAAGGTTAATTTGCCTTTTTCTTCAATTTGATTGTTGTTTAATTTTTTTTATATACTGCTTGAAAATATGTTAATTTTATTTTGAAATTTTATTCCAACGAAGTGACAATAAAAAAATTTTTTCACAAAATTTTCAGATTTCAAATATCTATTTTATAGTATATATGTGTGTGTTTTTGTATATACATATATATGTTATTTAAATATTTTTTTAAAAGTAAAACTAATCATGCAAGAAACTGATTAAAAAGACCTAGTAAGAAATAAAGAAGTAATGACAAAACAGTGCTTGAATTTTGAAAATGAGTAAGGTGGTGGTACTCGGTCTAATAAACTATTGACAACATCGGTGCTTGGATTAATACTGTTAGTGAATCGTTTGTCAAAATTGATGTATTTGCTTCTACTTGATGAACGTGACATATGTAATGACACATAAAATTGATTTATGATTATGAAAAAAGTTCACGTTAGAATACACGAGACATACTTTCATTGGCCGAACACAAATTACATTTTTTCCTAAAAAATTTACACTTCAAAAACTTAAATTTACCAATGTTTTATCTAGAGGTGTAAAAGAACCAAATATGAACAAACGTTATTATGTTTGTTTTCGTTTGTTTATTTTTTAAGTTTGTTCATGTTCATTAAATTTGTTCATGAACATTAGAGAACATGTTCACGAATATGTATTCATAAATATTAAATGAACATGTTCACAAATATATGTTCGTGAATATTAAACGAATATATTTGTAAATACTTAACAAAAATTATTTATCCAAACAAATTATATTTACCCTAATATATATATATATATATATATATATGATGCCAAATTAAAAATCTTACATTAATATGTAATTTTAATAATTACATATTAAATAATCTATACATAAATATGTAATTTAAAAGTTTACTATTATCGAATAACAAACGAACATTAAATGTTTCATCAAATAAAAAGGTTTTAAATGAACATTAAACAAATATGCTCACAAACATAAATAAATGAACTATACCTCTATTCATGATTGTTTGTTAAAAATAATAAACAAATATAAATGAACAAAAATTGAACATATTCACAAACTATTTGTCGAACTTCATTTACACACCTAGTTTTATCATTATGTTTGGTTTATTTTGTATATATATTTTTATTTTTCTCTTGCAATCTTATGAAACAATTTCTTCAGCAAACATCAGTTTTGGTAAGCAAAGAATCATTGTCTACTCTTAAGAGAGAGAATATTCTTTTTAAGCTTTTCTTTTAGCAAGATAATTGTTCAAAATGTTAGGTCAATGGTAATATGCAACGTATATGATGACATAAAATTTCTTTTTCATGTATTAAAATTAATTTCATAAACATTACGTTCATATGTGCTTTTATTAGATGAAAATAAATTCACCTTTTTAAAGTGCCCATTTACTAACAACATTAATCCAGATTTATTAATCCAGATATATTTTTAGATAATACCACATTATTTCATTTCAAAATTTAAAATATCGACTTAAACAATTAGTTATTGTTTAAATATCCATAACTTCAATGTATTTGGAACCCAAAGGGTTGGCTCAGTAGTGTAAAGCTCTATTGAGTTCCTAAGTGAGGACAATCTATAACCTATGATTGAATCTTCTCTAGGTCAAATTCCCTTGAACCAGTGCCAGCTACGCAAAGCAAATGGGGATTAGTCTCAACCCAAAGTAGTATAAGAACACCTTCATGGTTTATACCCAAAAAAAAAAAAAACTTTAGTGTATTTGGATGAAAATTTTAAAATTCTTAATAGTGTATTTAGATGAGAAATTTTGAAATGTTGAAGAATTTCAAGATGAATGTATTTTAAAATATATCAATTCAAAATATTAGCATTTGTAATTGTATTGTTTGGATAGAAGAATTTTAAAAAGAGATTTTGATTACTAAAATTTGATGAAATAAAAAAATAATTATAAAAAATGATATTAGATATAAAAAATATAAAAAATATGTAATATGATGTCTTTAGATTTCAACCTATTTTAGGATCTTCATTCTTTTTTAGCTTCATCTCATAAGTAAGCAATTAATTCATCTATAGACGAAGTATTGGGTTCTTTGGATTCTTCTATTACTGTCACATTTGCTTCCAATGACTTAGGGAGGCTATTCAAGATCTTTTTTACTATTTCCATGTTGGAATAGGTCTTGCCTCATCCCTTGAGACCATTCACTATGTTAATAAATCTATTTGCCATTTCTACCACTAACTCATTAGGTTTCATTTTAAATATCTCATAGTCTTGACTAAGCATCTCTATTTTAATGCGATTAACTTGATTGGTTCCCTCATGTGTTACTGCTAGTTTGTCCCAAAATTTTCTTTCACTATCACATAGGAAAACTCACTTAGTCCTAGTGCACAAAATAATATATGCATAGCTTTTGCATTTTGTTGTGCCAACCTAATATCATTTTCATCTCATTCAACTTCTGTTTTGATCATCTCTTTATTTCCTACTGCTTTTTTTTTATGGATGTGAGGACTTCCAGTTATTACTCTCTATACTTCATAATTATTTGTTTTTATGAAGAGTATCATTCTAGTTTTCCAATAGAAGTAATTTTTTTCATTAAACAACATGAGTTTAATGGTAAAGTGGCCTTCTAAGGTTGTGGGGTTACCTATATTAAAATGAGTCATTTCTAATGATCATTTGTACTCTAAGGTGGTTAAACTCAATCTCTAGAGCCTTGCTTTAATACCAATTGTTGGCTTTTTACTGAGTGGGTGAACCGATTTCTAGTTCCATTTTGCTTAAATGCTTTCAGTTTTAAATTCTTTTTACACTATCTACACAATATGCAGACAAGTAGTAGATAAAATAGTAAAGCAATAAGTAAAGTAAGAGTGTAGGGAAGAGAAGCTATACATAAATAATTTAAAAAGGGTCATCTCCTTACCTACATCCTCTACCTTGACTCCTTTCTAAGGATTTTCACGAAATTCACTACCGAAAAATGGATTACAACCTTTCTCCCTTTTGCAAGTTCAATGAGACAACCTTCCTTTTTTCTAAAGACTCAAGGATAACCTTAACCACTCCATTTTTACGAGCTTAAGGAGTAAACCTAAACCTTCTCTTTTCACGAGGAGTAAACCTAAACCTTCTCTTTTCCATGCTAAGGGAAAAAAACCTTTAAAAATGCACTTTTCTCTGGCTGAAGGAGCAAACCTTACAACTTCTTCTTTTTTTGGTTTGAAAAGTCTACCTGAACCTCACTTACAAGTTTAGCACTCAAGAGAACTCTTCCATTTACAAACGATGGAGTGGGTTAACAACTTGGATTTCTAATGCCTCTACAAAGGCTGAATAACTCTCTTTGGCTCTTTGAAGGAAACTTCTTTAGGACAATGGATATTGAGATGAAATATTTATCTCTTCTCCTCTTTTCTCGTTCAAAGCTTTAGATATGAGTATAACTCTTGATATGGAATTTTGTCTTTCTCTTGTTTAGCTCCAAGCTTTTTCATTATATAGGTTCTTCAAGTCTTTAGCTGATGAGGTTGATTTCCCAATGTTCATCCCTTTGGTAGACACAAAAATTCAACTGTTGGGACTTGCTAGACGTGAAGTGTATCGATATTTCTTTTTGTGTATTGATACCATAAAAGGAATTCCTGAACAATAAGAAGTAACTATATCAATACTTATCTTAATCGTATCGATAGCATGATGCTTCATTGCATGGAGAGGGCAGAGTATCACTACACTGTTAGTGTTGCCAATATTCAAAACATATTGTATCGATACACATTCAAACCGTATCAATATTGTAAAGAATTAATCACATACTATTAGCCTAATTAGCATGATTAAGACATTCAATTATGCAAACATATATTCTAGCTTTGCGATCGTGCATATCTGGTTTATCACATATTAAGCATGAATACATAAGATTCAAATAATTAACTCTTTCATGCTTATTAAAATTAAATTCATCTTAAGTTCTATGAAGTCATATCAAAAGCCTAATGTATTTCAAAATCAACACTATTCAAGAGTGAAAGAACTTTTGAATAAGTATATAACTCTTCAAATATGAAACTATTCATTTTCAGTATTTTGTATTGAGATAGTCAGATGCTCGATTAGGATAGTCAACTTCCCTAATGTTCTTTTTTACACAAAACGCAACTTCCAAGTGGCGCAGTTAGATGCCCTTCTAGAGATGTTGACTACCCTAGTATTGTATTTAAACAGAATGAAACTAATTGTATAGGCATTTGATTGCCTCTCATAGGGCAATCAACTATCCTAGTACTTTTTCAAACCCGAGGCTATCCTCATAAAGGGTAACTAACTACCTCCATGGGTGTGAGAGTCACATATTTCGATACTGTTACATATATCAGACTTCTCACAACTGTTCAATTCTTGTGTATTTCGCAAGTAACAAAAGAAACAATGTTGTGGGTCCCATAAGCCTCTTATAGTGCCCAGATGGATGTGAGACTGGACAGATACTGCACGAAGGGTCAATAAGCCTATGGTAAGAATCTAGAACCCAAAATCCTTTTATTTAAGTCATTTTTAGGAAATGTGCCAACAATTTAAAAAATAACGATTAAGGACATAGCCCGGTTGAACTTTCATGAACAATGGTCAAACTAAATTGACTTTTCACCAACTAACTAAAGTATGATAATCTATGTATAAATAAGTTCTAGGCTATGTCAATAGATAGGTTAAATTGGTGGTGCAATAAAAAATTTATGCTATTGACCTAGTAGGGATATTTTCATAATTTCACCCTTACAGTCAATCAAACCTTAATAAAACCCATCCATTCATTAAAATATGTTCAATAATAATATTTAGTGATGAAATAAAATATTTTGGAGTTAAATTGGATAGTTAAAAAAATTATGAAAATTTAAGGAGAAAATTGTCTAAAATTTTATAACCAAGGGCATTTTGGTCATTTTACTATTAAGTGAACCTTCTAAATTTTTCTACACAAAGCAGCCGGCCACCTTACTTCATCATCTTCAACCTCATGCCAAGACCACCATAACTATGCTTGAGCAAAAATAAAAGTCTAACAAAAACACCATTAAAATCACTTTAAAACACAAAAACTTCTTTTACAAAGTTGTTCTAAATTCAATCCTCTACAAGCCCATAGTTATATCTTGTTGTAAAGTGGACAAAATCAAGAGGAAAGAACTCCCACCAATTTCGGCCACACCAAGGTATCCTTAGGTTTTCATTTCCTTCAGCTTTTAATGATAGAAAATGATGTAATTAAATGTGTTAAGCATGATTTTAGCCTTGGATTGAATCAAAACTCACTCAATCACTCTCTTAGGGTTTCGACCATGATGAAGAACTTAAGAACCATTGTGTTTTAATGCATGAAAATGGTGTTAAAGAAGTAGAAATTAATGGTTAAGCATAAACTAGTGGTCAAATTGTTGGAAAATCATGTAATTCCTACCATAGTGCATTTGGCCACATGAAGGGTAAAGGGAAATGATGCTTAATTTGATGTATTTTAGGTTCCATAGGACTATATAAAGTAAGAGGAGACTATTGGTGCAATCGGAATTAAAATTGAAGTTGATTTAGACATAGTTATGTGTTAGCACTGGTGTAAATTACATTGGTTTAATAATTTTTGTAGACAATGTGGTAGAATTTAGTGGAGAAAAAATTAGCTATAAATTAGAATGTGGAGAAATGATAGTGTTGGTATAATGTCTTGCAACCCAACAGTGAGGATTTATCGTGTGGTGCAGTTGGCAAGTCAGTAGGAAAAGACAGGTAAGGGATGAGTATGGAAGTCATAAGGATATTGTGAATGCATGTTATGATTTAAAATAATTTTATGAAATTGTTTTGAAAGTCAATTGATTTGGAATTGGTGAAATTGTGGATACTGATTAGTTTATAAGCTGTGTTTTCAATGCATGAGGGCTAGGTTAGAATAGTCGTTACTGCCAAAAAATCTAGAAATTTTATGAAATTATCTTTAATATTCTTAAATATTGAAATAAATCTAAGTGATTCTCATCTTTCTTATTAAAATTGCATATTTTATTAAATACTGAAAAACAATATTTAAAAATTCATGTTAATGAATTTTACGTACTTGAGGATGCCAGCATATGATTATAACTGTACTACAAATAAATATAACATTTTTAGAACAGAATATTGAACTGTAAATATTTTATGAATTTTTATTTCTGAATTGATTATATTTCAATATATTTATTTATGGACTGATTAAAGATTTTATCACTGAAACTAATTTCTAAATAGTGTTTTTACTGTTTATAAGCTATTTTGAGATTGTTAAACCCCGTATCATGTTGACTGTTATTATTGCTGGTAGACTCGCCAAGTCTTCAACTTCCGCAATTGTCACCTGGCAAGTGTACACTATGAACCGTTATGACTATGGCCATATGTCGTATTGTTACTATTTCTCCCTTCTTAGGATACTGTTATAGCATGATATTTATTGGGTGCTGCCTGGTCTCCACTATACTGTGCTGTTTTACTGGACTGAATTTACTACTGGAACTGAAGTGACTGATTTATATATCGACTATAATGTGGAATTTTAAAATGTTTACTGTACTGTTTACTAATTTTTATACTGAACTGTTTACTAAAGTAATTTTCAATTAAAGTGTTTATATACTGTTTATATATTGAAAAGTGCAGGAAATGATTTCAAGTGATTTAAACTATTTATACATATAATCTTCAACTGTTTACTCCCTATAGTCGCTACTAGGGACTGGGACACAAAAGGTACTTCAAAGTACCTCCTATACTCTATCCGGTTTCCTAGCCGATTATAGTATTCTTCCTAATTTATACCTTAGTGTACTGTTAGGAATTAAATGTTTTTATGCATATAGATTTCATAGTATCGGTCTTACATATGAATCTCTTACAGAGCACGTTAACTCCTTATTTTTCCACCTCATAGATTATCTACAGTAGTATACCGCTCTACGGATTTGGCTATGTTTTAGTACCCTGAGGCAGCTGTGATTGGATCCTGAAGATATATTTTAATTCTTTTATATGTTCAGACTTTTTATGTACAGTACTACGTTTGTATAATTATATACAGAGGATGTAGAACTTGTGAAAGATATTGGAAACAATATTTTGTTGTAAATATTGATATTTTGTGAAAGATATTGGAAACAATATTTTGTTGTAAATATTGATATTAGTTATAAATAGAATTTTATTTTAAAAAGTGGATTATTGTTAAAAGTGAGTGTGATAAAAGCATCACAGACAGCCCAACCAACTTATTATATTTGTGATTATGGATAATTACTGTATAGTACGGAACGTTACAATGGGGCAGCCTATTATTCATGCTTCTTTAATCTTGGAATTTTTTTCAAAACTAATATATAGCTTCCTTAACACTAGTTTCATTTTTCCATTAAACATCATGTTTAATTATTCTTTCACTATTGTTGAAAATTTCAAACAGTATCTCCCTATGAATAATAAAATTTTTAAACTAATAATTATAAGGTTAATTTGCCTTTTTCTTCAATTTGATTGTTATTTATTTTTTTTTATATTTGCTTGAAATTATGTTCATTTTATTTTGAAATTTTATTCCAATGAAGTGACGTAAATAAAAGCTTTTTCAAAAAATTTTTCAAATTTCAAATATCTATTTTATAATATACGTGTGTTTGTGTTTGTGTATATAGTATATACATATATATATATATATATATGTTAATATGTTATTTAAATATTTTTTTTAAAAGTAAAACTAATCTTGCAAAGCACTGATTAAAAAAGACGTAGTAATAAAATAAAGAAGTAATGACAAAATAGTGTTTGAATTTTGAAAATGAGTAAGGTTGTTGTGGTACTCGGTCTAATAAACTATTGACAACTTCGGTACTTGGATTAATACTGTTAGTGAATCGTTTGTCAAAATTAATTTATTTGCTTCTACTCGATGGAAACATGACATATGTAATGACACATGAAAATTATGAAAAAAGGTTCACGTTAGAATACACGAGACATACTTTCATTGGCCGAACACAAATTACATTTTTTTTCTAGAGGTGTAAAAGAACTAAATATGAATAAATGTTACTATCTTCGTTTTCGTTAGGTTATTTTTTAAGTTTGTTCATGTTCATATTCATGTTCGTTAAACTTGTTTACGAACATTAAAGAATATATTTACGAACACGTGTTCATAAATATTAAATAAACATGTTCACAAACACATGTTCGTGAATATTAAATGAATACGTTCGTAAATACTAAACAAAAAAATTATACAAATAAATTATATTTACCCTAATATATATGATGCCAAATTAAAAATCCTACATAAATATGTAATTTTAATAATTACATATTAAATAATCTATAAGTAAATATGTAATTTAAAAGTTTATTATTATCGAACAACAAATGTACACTAAATGTTTCATTAAATGAAAAGGTTTTAAAAGAACATTAAACGACTATGTTCACAAACATAAATGAATGAACTATACCTCTATCCGTGATTGTTTGTTAAAAATAATAAATAAACATAAACGAACAAAGATTGAATATATTCACAAACTATTCGTCGAATGTTCTGCTCATTTACGCACCTAGTTTTATCATTATGTTTGGTTTATTTTGTATATATATTTTTATTTTTCTCTTGCAATCTTATGAAACAATTTCTTAAACAAACATCGGTTTTGGTAAGCAAAGAATCATTTTCTACTCTTAAGAGAGAGTATAATTTTTTTAAGCTTTTTTTTTTCTTTAGCAAGATAATTGTTCAAAATGTTAGGTCAGTGGTAATAAGCAACGTATATGATGACATAAAATTTCTTTTTCATATATTAAAATTAATTTCATACCTAACATTACGTTCATATGTGCATTTATTAGATGAAAATCAATTAATCTTTTTAAACTACCCATTTACTAACAACATTAATCTAGATTTATTAATATATGTTTAGATAATACCACATTATTTCATTTCAAAATTTAAAATTTCAACTTAAACATTTAGTTATGTTTAAATATCCATAACTTCAGTGTATTTGAAACCCAAAGAGTTGGCTTAATCGTGTAAAGCTCTATTGAGTTCTTAAGTAAGAACAATTCATAGCAACAATTCCCGTGTTCGAATCCTTACTAGGTCTAATTCCCTCAAGCCAGCACCAGCCACACAGAGCAAACAAGATTAGTCTTAACTCAAAGTAGTATGAGAACACCTTCATAGTTTATACCAAAAAAAAAAACTTTAGTGTATTTGGATGAAAATTTTAAAATTCCTAATAGTGTATTTAGATGAGATATTTTGAAATATTGAATAATTTCAAGATGAATGCATTTTAAAATATATCGATTCAAAATATTAGCATTTGTAATTGTATTGTTTGGATAGAAGAATTTTAAAAAGAAATTTTGATTACTAAAATTTGATGAAATAAAAAAATAATTATAAAAATGATATTAGATATAAAAAAATAAAAATATGTAATACGATATCTTTAGATTTCTGAAAATGTATTACAATGATAGGAAAAAATTAAATACATATCATATTTTAAAAAAATAATATATATTTTTTGAGTTTTGTACTCAATGGTAGGTCATATGCAATTAAAATAAGAAAATATTTGGAAAAATTTTGAAAAACAACGAGAAGTCAAACAGGGAGGAAACAAAACAAAAGGAGCATTGCAAGGCAAAGACAAGAACCCGAGAGGCAAAATCGTAAAATCAAGAAAAATCAGTGTCAAAAGCAAAGGTCTAAACTTCATTTAGAGAAATTTTATTAACAAATTACCATTTACTTCTTTTTTTTGGTTACAATTACCATTTACTTCTTACAACCTATCTTAAGATTTTTTTTAATACTAACCTATTATATGAAGTTACATAATCATCCTCAAATAAAACATGCATATCAAATTTAGCCAGCAAAAGAAATATTTTTAGCCAACAATTTTGTGACTGAATGGTTAAAAATAAATTATGATATATTATAAATTTTGGATTCAAATCTAAACACTTCAATCCTCAACTATTTAATAATTTTTAGTAACCTAAAATCAGAAAAAGAAATATTTTTGACAACCCTATATTTTTTGGTACATTTCGACGACCCTATTTTCTTTTGGCTAGCCCCAGTCCAAAATCCAAGCCCGTGGGGTGAAGGATTAGAGTTCTAATAAATTTAACAGATTAAAAATAAACTTAAATTTAACAGATTAACAGAAATTTGTTGTTTAATTAAAAATTTTACTTCAAATTTCTTTAAAAAAAAATTGAAGAGATGGTTACGTGAATGTGTGCTTTATAGGCGAGAGAGTTATATTATCAGATGTTGGTTGTGTAGGGTTATGATAAATAATTTTAATTTTTAAATTTCAAAATTATGATTCTTGTAATAAATGAGCTGTGAGGATAATTTGATTGGTTGGTAATAAATGATTTTGTTGTTTTTTTTTTAATGATTTTGTTGTTGTTAATGGAATCTCCTCTCTATTTAGAGCTCAACTAATCACACTCTATTCTTTTCTTCGTCCATTCATTTTTTGTCTTCAGTAAACAGTATCATATAGTGTAAAATAGAGTGTGTGAAGAAAAATTTAGGACCTGGTTAGTTGGACTCCTCTATTTATACCATCCTCACTCATTTGAAGGTGGCTTGAATATAATAAGCAAAACTTTCCCACTTCACCATTAGTCTATTTTTCATATTTTGGTTTCGTTTCATTGATTAAACATTTAAAAAAAAGCTCTCGCTTTTCAGGCTCTGAATCTCTGTTTCTAGTACCAGCTTCTTTGTTGTTGGCGAGATGGCGATCCGAAGAGCGATGGTATGGCCGGTTATGAGGCGGACTGCCGTCGTTGGAGCGCGATCCTTATCGTCGTGGTGGCGTAGCGTGGAGCCTGCTCCCAAGGATCCGATTCTTGGTGTTACTGAGGCTTTTTTGGCTGATCCAAATCCCGATAAAGTCAATGTTGGAGTCGTATGTTTCTTTTTCTTTTCTTTTCTTTTCCTACGGATTTGTTCTTTGACTCTTCTTTTATTGGCTGCCATTACGAAAGCGAAATTTGAAACTACTTTGATTTTAAGCTAATTACGTAAATCTCTTTTGTTTGGATTTGTCTTCGCGTAAGTTTCTCGGCTACCAAACAAAAAATATTAGTCGCTATATCTCTTTCCTGTTACTAATGTAAAGGGAGAAGTAAAATCATGATTATTTAATTAAAAGTGAAAAAATAACTTCTTTATTTGTAGTATAAAATTTTTAATGCATAATTATTTAGATTTATATATGATGTATTGACGGTGTATAATTTATAAATATTATCAATATATCAGAAGTTGATATTTCATCAATAGATTTTTATGAGTAAATTAAAAAAAATTATTTATATTTACTCTCAAGGCTATATATTTTTTAATTTGTCAATTGATAAGATGTCAATTTCTGATACATTAACAATGTATAAAAATTATATATTGTCAGTGCATCATATACAAACTCTAACTATTTTGTATAAAAAAAAGATAAAATAATTTTATAATAAATTATTCATAAAATAGTTTTCTATTTTTTACTTAATTAATATTCAAATTGAATGCTATAGCTTTTTGTTTGTAAAGTAAACTGTAAATAGTAAATAAAATAAAAAAAATATTCCACCAAAAAAAATATTAACCAAATAATGCTCGAATCTTACTTGTTTGTCTTCAAATTTGATTTTCTTTTTATTGTTTCAGTTAAATTTGTTTTTAACCGATAAAAGTTAAAAACTAGTATTGTTTTTTCCCAGTTGAGTAGAATTCTGGTTTCAAGATTAAAAAATGGAAAATTCAATAGTAATTGAGTAATTAAAGAGTTTGAATCAGATGAAACAAGAACGTGAAACCTGTTGACAAACACAGGCAATTTTCTATTTGTTTCTGAAACTGACACAGCAACAGAGTTGTTGATGTTGAGGATTTGTTTTCAGGGTGCTTACCGTGATGATAATGGCAAGCCGGTTGTTTTGGAATGCGTTAGGGAAGCCGAGCGAAGGATTGCTGGGCGTTTGAACATGTAAGTCATGTCATAACTATGGCACAAAACTTTTAAGGTAAAATGCATTTGTGTTGTGGTACCGAATCTTATATATGGGTTTTTTTTTTAATCTTTAATTTTTTAAATTGTTTTACGATAATTCTAAATCTTTTTAAATCGGTGTCAATGTAATCTTATAATCAATTTTTACATAAAAATAGGAGAGAATTACAAATTGAAAAATATAAATATCAATCTCTTGAAAATTGAAATTATTTAAGTACATTTCATTTTTTGTGAAAAAATAATTTTATTTTTAATATGATTTAATTATTGAAAAAGTAAAATTTAATAAAATAAAAACAATGAAAAATATATGGATCTAAAATTATTATTCTTTATTATCATCTGAAAATATATTTATTAGCAAGGAAATAAAAATTCAAAATTAAGAAGAAAAATAACTTACTTTTTTTTCTTTAATTTTAAGTTGAATTTTTAAAATTATAAGAAAAAATATACTTTTGTTTCCTTATAAAAAATTTTAAAATGTTATTTTATTTCTAATAAATAAATTTTGGTATAATAGTAGCAAATAATAATTTTGAATTTATTACCTTAGTGTGTACTCTCAATTTTTATTCAAAAATTGAGGAAATGACTGTATTGACACCTTTTTAAAAAGATTTGGGACCATTATGGAACTGTTTAAAAGTTAGAGATCAAAATGAAACTTATATAAAAAGTTTGGAACTACAAATGCACTATACCCACAAAACTTCACTAGTCAGATTTTATTTTGTTGTTATTTTTACCAATTCTTTGTAAATAAGAAATAAACAGTACAAAATTAAAAATAGAATTAAACAGTGCATATAAATTAAAATATATAAATATATAATATACAATATACTTGAATGCATATCATGGTCACATTTATTTTGGCTTGCTTTTTTGCTATGGAAGCAAATAGCCAATCCTAAAGTAACAACTAAATGATTACTTATTTATATTTCTACATTTAATTAAGTACATTTCAATTATTTATATATTCTACTATCAAGTCCTGTTAAAGTTCTATTGAATTTTTTTCTTTTTGGTTGGTAGGGAAGTACAATATTGATGGTTGGCAACTTTTTTTCGTGGTCCCATTGAATTGACCTTTTTAACTTCCGATTATCATTTGATTTCCTTCACGTTGTTGACATTTCATGGTTGAGATCATGGTGATGATAAGTCTTATAGAATATTCTTTTGAGGCCCTCGGCTAGTGACTTCTTTTACAGAAGAGGTAGTCGCATGACTTTTTGATAGTATTACTAAATTTTGAGAGTTGGCTTGGTGGAATTAGAGGAGGAGAAACTGATGAACTATGCAGTTTGATTCCTGAAGTGGATTGTGCATGAAGCTTTGACATTGTAAACATATTCTCGACTAACTGGTAGTCTCATGGCTGCTAGCATGGATATCAAAATGATGCATTTTTATGCAATCCAGTCTTTGTCCACCCTTGTGGAAATGACATTCTATTTAACTAAATGCAACCTATATCAAAATGATTTAAGTGAACAAACTAGAAAGAATGTTAAAAATGAAAAAAATTTCTTTGTTAGAATTAACCCGGAATCAGAATTGAAGAATCAAGCAGTGTATATAATCACTTTAATATTACTCTTAAATTTGTATCTTGTGAATTAAGTCTTATCAGTGAATCTGCCCTTGCAGTTCTGAATATAATACCTGGTGGAAAAATGAAAGAAAAACAAATCCAGTACCTCTATGTTGCTGTGACTGCTATGTCAACGCTGCTGCTACCTCTAAGATCCTTGGATAACTATTAATGTGGTAATATAGGACCATGACTTTTCATTTTGAAGTTGGTATATAAAACTCCTAAAAATAGAAAATTCTTTTCCATTTTATCTGTGATTTGTATGTGATTTCTATTCTTGAGCAACTTCTGGGACCAACTATTTTTGGTGACATCTGGAAAGTAGGTAACATTTTCTCTACAAACCAGGCCAGCATTTTCCCTCGCAGCTCCGTTGTGCATATGTATAAGGACAAGCTCCATTCATCAGTCACTTCTATTCTGTTCCTATTAGAGCATGGTGCATATAGCACTTTTATTTGTTTGCCTGTGTTTATGTAACCTCCTCTGCATGTCCTTTACTCCTTATAGGAGAGGATTGTATTGGACTTCATGGATATTTAATTCTTTCAACAGTCATTTCAGATGCTGGAACTTATCTATTCAATCACTTTTTTATTTTTATTTTATTTTTATTTCTATGGAATTGACAAAAAGTTCTCCATATGTTTTCTTTTGATCAGGGAATATCTTCCTATGGGAGGAAGTGTGAAGATGGTGGAAGAAACACTAAAGTTGGCCTATGGAGAGAATTCTGAGTTGATAAAGGACAGAAGGATAGCAGCGTTGCAAGCTCTGTCCGGGACTGGTGCATGCCGACTTTTTGCAGACTTTCAAAAGCGTTTTCGTCCAGATTCCCAAATCTATATACCAGTCCCAACTTGGGCCAAGTGAGTGTTCCTGCAATATTTGTCTTTGAGACACTAGTTCCTTACTATCTTACCTCGTTTTTTAGGACCTATACAAGTCCAGTTATAATATTTAGAAGTTACTATTTTGCCTTCTCTGTCTCTCTTTCTCTTAATTTACCTTACTTACCATATGAGATCCCAACAGCCACCACAACATTTGGAGAGATGCCCAGGTCCCTCAAAAACCCTACCATTATTATCACCCAGATTCTAGAGGTTTAGATTTTGCAGCAATGATGGATGATATTAAGGTATGCAAGGATAGTTCTTTGAATCTGAACATCTTAATTAATGTTCCCTCGTTATTCATTTCTTGTAGTTGCTCAAGCTCAACTCCACTTGATTTTATATGCGTGTCATCATTGTTAAGGTTATGTCCCCCTTTCTGCACAGAATGCTCCAAATGGTTCATTCTTTCTACTTCATGCTTGTGCTCATAACCCCACCGGTGTGGATCCTTCAGAGGAGCAATGGAAAGAAATCTCACACCAGTTCAAGGTAAATACTCCTTCACATCCCTTTTCTTTCCTCAAACTCGCTCCTTGGGACAATGTGTACCCTCGTGTCCACTCTTTCTGCTTTTTTGCTTAAATATTATGTTCATTTTTTAGGTGAAAGGTCATTTTGCCTTCTTTGACATGGCATATCAAGGTTTTGCTAGTGGTGACCCTGAGAGAGATGCAAAGTCCATCAGGATTTTTCTTGAGGATGGTCATCATATTGGAATTGCACAATCATATGCGAAGAATATGGGACTCTATGGCCAGAGGGTAGGATGCCTCAGGTAATTAATTACCTTTTCTCATAGTCAATGAATGCATAAAATTTTGCTTATCAAGGTTTTGCTTTCTGATACCTATTCTGCAATACTGCAGTGTGCTTTGCGGAGATGAAAAACAAGCGGTGGCTGTGAAAAGTCAACTGCAGCAGCTTGCAAGACCCATGTACAGCAATCCACCTGTTCATGGTGCTCTCATAGTTTCAACGATTCTTAGTGATCCAGACTTGAAGAAACTATGGCTCAAAGAAGTTGAGGTAATCGCATGGCTTCTCTTAAAAAATTTGTGTCAAGGCTAACTATAAAAAAAAAAAGGACAGCAGCAGAATATATGTTCGTAAGAATGACTATATAAAACCCATGGAAGCACATGCTTTGAAAGTCAACCCTTCAGCTTTCTTGGGGAGCATGTTAGGCTGTCTTTTGGGTGGTATGATTTGTTGACAAAGTTCAGCAAATTTCCTATTTTACACAATCAAAATGCATCCCTAAACCGAGTATAGTTATATGTAATAAACTAATCATCTGCTCGATGTTGTTTTAAGATCATCTGAAATGGATTATACTTCAAATTCTCTCCAGGTCATGGCAGATCGCATAATTGGAATGCGAACTGCTCTACGAGGGAGCCTTGAAAAGCTAGGCTCTCCATTATCATGGCAGCACATCACTAATCAGGTGCATTAAGTTTGTCAAATGCTTCTCCGAGTATAAGCTGACTTCTTTTAGTCAAGTCATATGGTTAACAAAGTTAACTCTCGCCATTTCAAGCAGATAGGAATGTTTTGCTATAGTGGGTTGACACCGGAACAGGTGGATCGCTTGACAAATGAATTTCACATCTATATGACTCGCAATGGTAGGATCAGGTAACATCTTCGAAAACTAATTCCTTTTCTTTCTGGACTATTGTTCACGAATCAAAACTGAATTTTTGCTTATGTTGCAAACAAAATACAGTTTGGCTGGTGTTACATCGGGCAATGTTGAATATTTGGCCAATGCAATTCATGAAGTCACCGAATCCGCCTAGAATTGGTAAACAAGTAATTTCACACACTCCCTTCAGCTGATATATAGACTCGACAGGTTTTTGTACTTTTGGAAGGACAATTAAACTACCAATGAATTATTACTAGAATAAAATAGAAAGAGGTAATCACTGGGTAACATCTGATTGTCAAGAAATGACAAATGACATCGGTTGTGCTATCCGATATTGTTGGGAAATCCTTCTAGTTTATCTCATTTTTGAAAGCATAGTCAGAACATTGAATAATGCAATTCATATGCATCCTGCTTGCTAATTTTAGGAGAAACAAAACAATGTACTGAATTCATGGCAGGGCAGCTAAAGTTGCTACTAAGGAGGTCTAATCTCAATGATATAGAGTCTATTCATTTACTGATTACTTAATTTCTGTGTGGTTTTATTTCCAATTCCATTAGAGGCTCGCAGCAGTGATAGTATGGAGTTTCTTAGTACAAACTTAGTAAAAGCTCATACAGCGCATCCTGATGTCTTCTTCCTGTACAGCTGTTTCAAAAACAAATGATGCCTCACTAAAAACTAAGTGAATGCAAGCAACTCAAACACCGGAAAAAAGAAGAGATGACCTTAAATTGATGAAATCTAGTTTTGCTTCGTTCTCTTTCTTTCTCATCTTCTCTCTTACCAGCCCTCGAACCAGGAACATGTGGCTCGGGCACTCTGCCCCAAGCACACCAAGCCAACAAGCCGAAACAAGGGTCAGTAAATCTAGTTTATGGTTAATAAAAATAGAATTACATTTAAAGAACCAGGCCAAACTACCTTCAGCCTCTGCAGGTATATTTCAACCCCTTACCTAGCTAAACATGGATTCCATCACGTTTCTATACTCCTAGCTTCCTGAATTTTACAGATAAAAACAATGTACAAAAGCATGTTATAGCTAAAATTACACAGTAGACAGATAGTGCCGACTTCCATGTTAAGCCAATAAAGGCAGTATATGCTAACATCTTTGTGGGGCAAGAAATCCACTGAATAGGCCATAAAGCTTGGTTTACTGACCAGGAGGTCTGTGCTTGGCTTTGAATACATCCACCAATAGTGAGTTGCTTCCCTGTATTGCATTTTATTATTTACGTACCAGGTGGATGTGGAAAACCCAGACCTACCTGCCGCCTCACATGCTCAGGTATCAGCCGGTTAATTAGCTCAGGGGAAGCTCCAGCTAACTATAAATGAATTAGACATGAAAAGTCGGTGGTTAAGTGATCATTGGGAACGAGAAAATAAGAATGCCCAATAAGAATGGATTAAAGCAAAGAAAAATCCATAAAAACATCATGCCTTGTTGAATGCATGCAATCCTATTGACATTTCATGTGAAATGTATGAAATGCTTGAGAAGTTGAGAACACAGGATCGTAAAAAGCCAAAGAGGAAAAGCCAAATGCTATGAAAGAAAAAGGCTTAAGTTAATAGAATTACAGTCAATGAACTAAAAAGTTGACCAAAAATCTTTTCAATCAACAGTATTAATGCACTTCTCTCATTTAAAGTGCACAAATTGGTTGGCTCAAATAGGTCCAAACAATCTAGTAGGCATGTACAGTCAACAATACAAGTGCCAAACATGATTCTTCAAAACTAAATGAATAAATAAATAAATAATAAATGATAATGAATTACATACTTCTTGTTTAAAGTTGAAAAGTGGGGGTACAGGACGGCCATTTGGAAGGTGAGCATTAGGTTCACGGAGTTCATCAAAGAAAGGATGCGCTAATGCTTCCAGCTGTAATAACAAAAAATAGAATAGGCTTGTAAAATTTACACTAAACATTCGCATCATTAAATGAAAATAACTGGAAGACAAGCAAAAATCTTCATATTGAAATACGGTAAATATTGCAATCCTGAAATGAGATATTTTTTAGTATAGTGTAATTAAATATCGTAAGTTCTAGCAAAAATAGCTTTTTAACTTTTAAGCATGGTGATAAATTTTATCAAAACAAAGGGGAAGTTAACTCACTGCAGTACATCGAAGACTGGGTGAATATTGAAGAAGGCGTGATGCAAGGTCAATTGCTTCAGGAGGCATACGCTTGTGGAAAACCTAAACCAACGACATTGATATACAAGAAATCAACTATAAAAATATTGAAAAAGAAATCCCAGTCCAAAGTAATACCTCATGTTGTAATGGTATCAAGACCATATGCCAGTATTATCCATATCTCATGGTTACTTCTAGTAGAGAATTGGTTCTTTTATTTATTATTTATTTAAAAAAGGTGGCACACATTTTGTACTGGCTCTTAATACATATTCAAAACTATTTAAGCAACTTCTGTAATGAGGAATGAAATAGTAAAAGGGATACCTTATGCCACGGGTGGGCTTTAATCTGAGGGAATCTGAAATCTGTATAGTTGGGATTCATGCATCGAATTTCCTCTCGAGTTGGAGTACCAAGAACCTACAGGAGAGCAACTATAACATGATTATAAGACTAATTAACTTGCAAAAACCTCGATAACATAAAACATTAGTGACAGGCCTTCACCTTGATAATCTCTACAAGTTGGTCAACTGCATTTTCTCCTGGAAACAAAGGCTAAGGGAAAAAAAAAGGCAAAGAAGATATTATTGAAGATGGTTTTGAGTTGCATACAGAAAATTGTTAATAACTGCTCCATGAAGATCACAATGAAAGTTAATAACCTGGCCCAAAAGAAGCTCAGCAAGAACACAACCAGCAGACCAAATATCAATTGATGTCGTATATTCTGTAGCACCAAATATGAGTTCTGGAGCCCGATAGTAACGAGAACATATATACGATATGTTTGCTTCACCCTTTACCTGATGAAAACCATGAAAATGTATTAGAGAGAAGTCAGTGAAAGAGGAAACAGAAGGCAAAATATAACACCCCAGTTAGGGACACATTGATGACTATCTAAGAAGATCTGAACTTGTAAAAAAAAAAAAGGCCACTTCAGTTGACAAATGATTTCAAAGATGTCACCCACAGCAGGAGTTGCTTATGCACATGGCCTCACTGAAAATATAGTTAGCAGCAAACAGTCTAATCATATTGAAATGTGTGTACACTTATGAGATACATTTATCTAGAACTAAAATGGCAAGAGCATCCAATTGAACAGGCATAATAAACAAGTTCCAAAGGTAAAGCACAAACAAGACTACCATCCATGATGCATTAGCTTCAACTAAGCAACAGCCTAAGTAAACGTTAATCACAAAACACAGTTCTCAACATAGGAGAAAAATATATAGCCCACATGCGTGCAATGCAAACATGGGAAAGTGAGATAGAGCACATCCATGATACAAACAAGGAAAACCAACTTACGTTTTAAGGCTCACATGCAAACAAGTTCAACAGAATAAATTGTAATTTCCTAGAAAGTGTCAAGAAATGGTTATCACTTCATGGTGCATATCATTAATCGAGAGACACAGGTGAACAATAATAACGGAATAAACATACCAGGACTTTTGCACTGCCAAAATCACAAAGCTTAACCTGGTGGGTAAGAGGATCAACCTAAAGAATGCACATGTATTAGGTATGGAAAAGTTGATATTGCTGAAAACAGAAAAAGGAAAAAAAAGAAAGTATACCAAAAGATTTTGAGGCTTCACATCTCTATGGCAAACCCCTGGAACAGCATGGATATATGCCAGCCCTCTAAAAATCTGAGTCGTATTTTCCAATTATTATCAGGATTTGAGAAGCTAGCAAATAAAATGTCCAGAAAGAAATCTATCCATACTTGATACATGTAGAGTTTCACATAGATGATAGGCATTCTCTGGTTCATACTGCTGTAGTGCTTGAGAACCCGGTACATAGTCTCAGGAACATACTCCATAACCAAATTTAGAAAAAGTTCATCATTACTAGTGGTGGAGAAAAAACAGTGCTTCAGAGACACCACATTTGGATGATCCATTACGCGCATCA
Organism: Heritiera fomes; assembly: GCA_032173925.1. NCBI lineage: Eukaryota > Viridiplantae > Streptophyta > Magnoliopsida > Malvales > Malvaceae > Heritiera > Heritiera fomes. The sequence continues at coordinate 3,029,726 of JAPDPM010000017.1, forward strand.
ATTGCAGTTCACGGTTTTTATACCGCCTATCTTGCAAGACTTTCTTTATTGCCACACTTCCACCAGTTTCCAAGCATTTTGCCTGTACATGGGTGAGATAAGGAACTCATTATTATTGACAAAAATCATGTCAACTAGTCACGAAGCATAAATGTTTGCACCTGAAAAACAATTCCAAATGAACCAGTGCCAACCACCCGTTCTGCCATGTAACTGATGGTCTGCAAGCAATTGTGAAAGAAACTACTATCAAATAACCAGAGGAACCAAATAACCAGAGAAGAAAACAAACATCAGCAAATTTTCAAGTCTTGGTTCTCAATTGGGTTACATACAATGCTCAGAGAGAACAAAAGAGAAAATTGAGAAATCATCATAAAACAACCACAATACTTACATGGCAATCATCATTTTTCAAGGAAAATAGACAATTAATTCTTTAACTTGAAATAAGAGAATGTAATATGAAATTAAAGTATAAAAAAGAACACAAAGGCATAGAATTGAAAACAGATCAGGTGCCAACCTGTTTTGGTTCACCATTTTTGCCTCCGATAGTGGTGGAAATGATGTGGCCAGTGACTTGATCATTGCCCTCAATAACAGGTGCAGACATTTCCTGAAGTGGTAGCAACAAACTGGATCAACTTAAGGCATAAACCATAGCCTGCTTTATTTCTTATAACACTTTTTTCTCCTATCTATGGTTATTACTGACACTTGTTGATGCAACACCTATATACAGTTGTAACCAGCTGGTACTAGGACACATCTCAAACTTGACAACAAATCATACATGAACACATCGTAAAATACCATCACATAGCAAAAGCAATTGTTGACATTAATAATTACTTCAGAAAACTGTAACCTGTGTGCCATTTCTGGAACCAGGTGTATGAGAAAATGCCCAATCTACATATAGCAAAATATCTCACACAGGGAACATCAATTAAAGCAATGAACTGTAAATCAACAATAAAAAATAAATACTTACAAAGGAGAAAAAAAATGAACTAATAGAAGCGAATGGGTATTTTTGCATAGAACTAAACGGCATCTCAAAAGTGCAAAATTGAACAAGAGCAAAAGCACAGATAGCTATGTATAGGCAAAGCAAAGCATAATTTTAAATGACCACATTTCACAAGAAAGAATCATGCCCCAAATAAATAAATAAATAAATAAAGGAAACCATTGTAAACAGAAGACTGTTATAAGAGAATCAAAGCACATTCACTTCCAGAAGCAAGCTACAAGAGATTGAACAACAATCTACCTAAAGACAAAAAAGAGGAGCTACAAAAAGCTTTCAGAAACCACAGCAGTTTTTCACAATGCAAAGGAAACTCCTATAAACTAAATCACACCCAATTTTGGTAAGGAATAAAAAATCTAGCAACAAAGTTCACTTAAAACATAAATAAATTTACAAAACAAAGGAAAATAAGCTAATAACTAATAAGAGAGTTTATATAATAAAATAATTAGGCGAAAAAACCCTAATTCTATGTTTTGCAGCTTGGAGAAAATGCAGAGAACAGTTAAAGATAATGAAGATTCTAAATCTAAGCTGATTTTAACTTGTTTTTCCATCATTGCACTTGAACTAAGCAAATGCAACTACAGAAATGAAACCCAAAAAAAAGTAAAGAAAAACTTCAATTTTTATTTTACCTTTTTCCGCCTGGATTTTCTCAGATGAAGTGAAGTGACTAAACCAGAAGAAACAAACTCAGTTTCGACTCTCAACTTTCAAGATCAAGATCTTCCCCAGCCAAACATTTGAAGCAAAAAAATCATATAAACAGTATCTCTAAACAATGATAAATTAATCACAAGAGATCAACCATTATTTTAAATTAAAAAAGAAAAACCCTTAGATTACAAAAACTTGTAGCTTAAACAAAAGGTTTTAAAAGCTAGAGAAAATAACAAAAAACTTAAATCTATTAAATTTAAGTAAAAAAAAAAAGAAAAGAAAGAAAGAAAAAGAGATCAAAGAAGATCTAAGCAAAAAAAAAAAAAGGGAAATGCAAATATATTTTTACCAATATGATAAGAAAGAGCAAAAAGAACAATGAACAAAAAGAAAAAAGAAAGAGCAAAAAGAAAAAAAGAAAACCTTATCGGAGTCCATATCGTAACGGCATAGTTTCAGAGAGTCATTGTCAGCTGCTGGTAGTCGTTGGTGAAGTGAGGACCCAAGTGCTTCGAGGCCAATATATATGAGAATTTCTAAACCCACCTCATGTTACCCCACCTGTTTTTATACAATAAATTTAACTTATCAAAAGGTGATTTTACTCTTACAAGATCAGGCAGCCACGATCCTTGCGCAAAAAAATTTGCATAAATTTTCATATTTGCACAAGTGAACTTGCACGAACGGCACAAGTTCGCGCACATTTGCTTGTGCGAAATGCGCATGCTCGTGCAAGCGAGCTTATGCGAAATGCGCATATACACGCAAGTTCACATGTTAAAATTTTAACACGCATGCTATTGCAAAAAATATTACGCGTGCTAAAATTTTACTGCACAAAATAATTTTTGTGATTTATTTATAATATAAAAAATAATTTTTATTTTATGAGTTTTATTTATACTATAAAAAATTAATTTTTATTATAATAACACTTATATTTTAAAATTATTTTTCTCCCATTTTTTTGGTCTTTTGCGTTTTCTTCTCTTTCTGCTTTTCTTCTTCTTCTTTTGTTCTTGCTTTTTCTTCTATAATTTTTTTCTTCCTCACTCTCGTCTTTCGCACCTTACATTTCATTTTCTTTAAAAAAAAATGAAAAATCTTAGTGAGGGTAGCTATTATGATAGCTATGAAAAATACGAAAGCTTTCTTGAATGTGTAGAAGCCGACGAAGGAGAAGAGGTAAAAGATTTTTTGTGCTCTTGTTTGCATTGTGCAAAGTTACATTTCCGTGCAAGCGAGTTTGTGCACAAACAGCCTTTCTGCGCAAGCCAGCTTGCGCGAATCTGTCATTTTTGTGCAACCTAGCTTGCGCGGAAATGTGCCGCTTGAGCTAAAATTATAATTAATTTTTTAATATATTATTTATTATAATAATTATAATTAATGACTTTGTTTAATATTTGCAGAATGACAAAAGGATAGTGTATAGCGGAGAATCGAAAAGTGTCCATGAAGAAATATTTTACTGTACCGATGCATTTACTACTAAGAAGTAAGTAGTTTTAAAATTAATATAATGTTTTAATACAAATATAGTAGAAAAAACTACTTATTAAATTTATTTTGTTTCAGGTTTTCAATAGTCGAAATGCCTTGATTGCATGGGCTAGAGAGCTTGGAAGAGACCTAGGTTTTGTTTTTGTGATAAGATCATCGGAAGTTGGTGTTACTCGAAGAAGACCTAGAGTTCGACTTTTATGTGAAAGGTATGGAATATATAAGTCAAATAGAGATGAATTCCGTCGCTTGGGAACGGGAACAAAAAAGTGTAATTGTCCATTCGAGTTACTAGGGGTGAAATTGGACGAAGAAGATAGTTGGGCAATGAAAGTAGTATATGGGATGCATAATCATTTGGCTGCACAACAGCTAGAAGGACATTCTTTTGCTGGTCCATTGACAGTGCAAAAGCAAAGTATGGTGGGTGATATGATAAATGCAATGGTAAAACCAAGAAAAATATTAGTGATGTTGAAACAACATGATGAGAAGAGTGTAAGTACCATAAAGACCATTTATAATGAACGACAAAAATATAGAATGGTTGACAAAGCTGGTAGATCACAGATGCAACAACTCATGAAACACTTGAATAATTGTAAATATGTTGAGTGGCAGAGGAGTGATGAGTCAAGTGATTGTGTTAGAGACTTATTTTGGGCACATCCAACAACTATAGATTTGTTGAATGCTTTTCCCAATGTATTAGTTATGGGTTGTACATATAAAACTAATAGATATTGACTCCCACTCCTTGAGATTGTTGGTGTAACATGTACAAATCTAACTTTTTCAGTTGCATTTGTTTACACGGACTGACAACTACACTTGGGCATTAGAGAAGCTAAAAAGCTTGATGTCTTCTGATTCAACACCTTCTGTGATTATTATTGATAGGGATTTAGCGTTGATGAAAGTAGTACAGATAGTGTTTCCTAGCACAATTAGTCTCTTATGTAGATGGCATATATCAAAGAATATACTTACTCATTGTAAAAAGTTTTTGAGAGCATGGAGAAGTGGGAGCATTCATATCAGCTTAGGGCGTTCTTGTATCCTCTTCAAATGAGTATGAGTATGAAGCAAATTTAAGTTTAATAATCTCTCATTACTGTTCTTATCCTAGAGCGCTCGAGTACTTAAGAGATACTTGGTTAACTGAACATGAAGAGAGATTTATTGCTGCTTGGACAAATAAAGTAAAACACTTTGGAAATGTTACAACAAATAGGTATGTAGGTTTACAAGATTTAAAAATTCTTATTTTCACAACTTATACAATTTATTCATTATAATAAACATTGTTCTAACGTCATGTAGAGCCGAGAGTGCACATGCAAAGTTAAAGAGACAACTTGGATTGTCCCAAGGACATTTTAATTCATCTTGGAATGTTATCAACTCCCGGATTGAGCTACAACATACGCAGATAAAGGTTTCGTTCGAGGGAAGTGTTACGATTGTTGAACATAATTTTAAACTAGCTTTGTTTAGGGAGTTACGAGGATTGGTGTCTAGGATAGCATTGAATATAATTTTGAAGGAAGCGTATTGAGCAAATGATATCGATATTGACCATCTTATTTGTGGTTTCATTATTAAAAGCACACATGGGTTGCCTTGTGCTTATGAGATTGCTGAATTCATAAGGGACGGGAAACCTATTCCCTTATCCGTTTTGCATCCTCATTGGTTGAAGTTGGACTTGAAGAAGAAAACTGTTGATTACTTGGCTGAGTTGAATCTTGATGCCGAGTGGGAGCTAATAGTGAAACGTTTCAATGCGTGTGATCTCTCGGGAAGATTAGCCTTGAAGAAAAAATTAAGAGAACTAGGTGATCCAACAACTACATTCCTTATTCCTCCACTCGAGAAGGCTAAGATCAAAGGTCGTTCAGACAAATCAACTTGACGTGCCCCTTCATACTTTGAGATTGTTGAATCTCAACATGATAGCACATCAACACCCATTTTAGCAAATTCAGCAACTAAGAGGATAAAGCTACCAGTTCATTGAAAAAAGAAAGTGAAATTTATTGATTCTTTCCCTTTAGAGATATGCCAACACATATGCTCTATCGTGGATGTTGAGTCAGATAGACATTGTGGTTTTTGGGCTATAGCTGGGTTGCTAGGCATGGGTGTTGATAGGGGTGTAAACGATACAATGGTACTCGCAAGCTACTCGGACTCGACTCGAAAAAAACTTGAATTCAACTCGATTCTTATCGAGCCGAGCTCAAGCTACTCGAGCTGTCGAGCAAGCTGAGTTCGAGTAATAATATACCCGGCTCGAGTAGCTCACAAGCCTTATCGAGCTTTTAATATTTTATTATATATTTTATTATTAAATTACATATATACCCTTATATAAACCCTAATATATTTTGCTTTTTTGAGTTTCTGAATTAAATTTTCATCCCACTTTCTTCTTCAGTAGCCGCACCATTATTTCTGCCATCCCATTCAACATTGTCGTCGATAGCCCACACTCCACACTGGCGTCAGCCGTGAGATGTTGACACCCTCACCTCAACTCCAGCAGCACCTTCACCTTCAGATCCTGCCTCCTTTCCTCACCAGACAAGCTGATCTAAAGCCATACCTAGATTTGAAGCCGACAAGCCCCTCGGCCCTTAAAGACAAATCCGATGTTGATGAGCCCTTTAACTATTAGATTTGACGCTGGTAAGCCCTGAGCCGTCAGATCTGGCTCTCCTCCGTCAGATCTGGTTCTCCTCACTTAGATTTGTCTCTCCTCCCTCAGATCTAGTTCTCCTCCCTCAGATATGGTTCTCCTCGCTCAGATCTGGTTCTCCTCCCTTAAGTCCGACGACATAGTCACGCACGGTTGCCTCTCCTCCCTCACGCATGCACGCAGCAAGTACTCCACTCCCTAGCCGCTCTCTTCAGTCATGCACGCACCCTCATGAGCCTCGCTACTGCTTGTAAGATTTTTTTTATTAACAGTGAGTTAGTGAGACATACACGCTTGACTTTTTTTTTTGGGATTTGTCAACTGTAATTTTTTTATAATGCCATTTCTTTGCTGATAAAAAAAATCCCGTGGTGATATGTTTGATGTGTTTGAGTTGAGTGATTTTGTTGTTATTCATTGTTGGTTGTAGAAAGTTTCGTTGGTTTTTTATTATTTGTATTCTGTGGCTTTGAGTGTAAGGGGTTCTTTTGTAGCAAGCTCATTTTGGACTTTCATGTCTCCCTGTAATGGCTTTCTCTGATGAGTCTGTTTGATGGGTTGTGATTTGGGCACGTATCTTTGAATGTTGATTGATTATTAGAGGTTTTTTAGTGCTATGAAGGTTGGTTCTGTAAGTTAGCAATTGTTGCGCACCAAGTGTTTGTGAATTCTTCTCATCAGGTGGTGGTGGCTTTTGGCTTGGTTAGCGGATTTGAGTAATAAGCCTGCTGTTTCATTGAAATTTGATGATTTCAATTGGCCCATGGATTGTGGTGTTTACAAGTCATCCTTGTAATATGTTATGTCAAAGCAAGTTGGGTCATTTGTTTGTATTTCTATTCTATTATCCTGTTGGTTTAATATCACATTATGCAGTAATTAGTTTGTTTTATAGTTTTATTTATTTACTGGACATGAAAAAACATTTTGTATTTTTATTATATTTAATTGATAATATTATTATATATAAATAAATTCGAGCTCGAGCTCAATTTCGAGCATAAAAACGAGCGTATAAACAAACCTAAACGAGCTTAATCGAGCGAGCTCGAGTAGCTCGACTTTAATCTCGAGTTGAGCTCGAGCTCAAAATTTAATGTTCGATCGAGCTCAAGCCGAGTACTGAGCTCCGAGTTTTCAAGTCGAGCCCGAGCTCGAGCACTTCACTGTATCGGCTTGACTCGGCTCGATTACACCCCTAGGTGTTGATGCATGGGCTAAGGTGCGACAAGATTTGATTGAGGAGATATGTGATTTTCAAGCTTATTATGTTAGTCTTTATGGATCCGTGGAGCGTGTTGATGAATTGTTAGAGACATTATCATATTTCAACATACCAGCTCCTTATGATAAATGGATGACTTTATCCGATATAGGTCACTTGATAGCAACAAAGTATAATGTTGTGCTGGTTCATTTATCTTTGAGATAATGTTTCACATATCTCCCGCTTAGAACTGCACCACCTCTACCACTACAGCATGGATTCATAGCAATTGAATTTGGTAACGATTCTCATTTTGTTGAGGTATTGATAATGATATTTTGTATGCCACACTTTAGATATTTTGTATTTCATTTTTTATACGTTTAACAATGCTATTTTTCAGGTATTTATGGACCCATTTGCATCAATACCTCCGATTGCATGCAATTGGGATCGGTATCGATGTGATTCTGCTCGTGCGTGGGAGCTTCCATATGTATCTCGCATCGAAGAATTTCAAAATTTATTGTCGAGATCAAATGTTGTCATTAGAGAAACCATTGACTTAGATGAACTATGATATTTTATTAAATATTACTGTATTTGATATGTATGCCTTGTTAAGATTGTATTATCGATATATGCATTATATGTTTTAATAACATTATCTAATATCATAAAGATAATCTATATGTTTAAAAAACAAAAATCACTAAATAAGACATTAATCATTAATAAATTATAAACAAAAATCACTATATATTTTAATAACATTATCTAATATCATAAAGATAAACTGTATCTTTAAAAAAACAAGTCACTAAGTACAAATACACTAATCCTCTGACGCATCCGATATAATTGCCTTGCCTCTCCTCCTCCCAATCCTAGTATAAAAACGTATAGCTGGAGGAGCTATGTTTGATGGAACTGGTGGAGAAGCTATCTTTGACGTAACTGGTGGAGCTGTCTCCGAAGAAATAAGAGCTGGGGGAAAGGCTATCTCTAATGTAACTCATGAAGGAGCTGGAGGAGGAGTTGTCTGTGATGGAGCTAGAGGAGGAGCTGAGGATGAAGCAGCATCTGACGACCCAGATAACATGTCACGTAGGTCGTAAAGTCCCTTTGTCAATGTCTCTACATCTTTGTTACCACTAATGAGTAATTCAATGTAAGACATTGCCTTCGAATTGCGTTGCAAGACAATACAAGAAAAAAATTTTATCAAATCAAATAGTATGAAAAAATTTTATTCACTTGGAATTTAGTGTTAATAACTTACACTAGAATAATCGGAATTGACGAGGAGAGCTTGAAACCTCGATTTGCATGCTGGGTTTTATACGAATAAATGAGAAATGGCTCCGTACCAAGCCATATAATCTGGAGCTATCTCTCTTGGGATCACACACTTTCGTCCTCTATTCTCTTCTGTGAGGACATACATAGGCCATCTCTGTCATAATTGATCCATAAACTGATAAACAACATCGTAAGTGGCGCTCGTACTACCTCTCTGTGCTCTAAATGGCACCAAAGGTCTCAGAGGCACGGTCTGTACATAGCCCCACTATCGTAACACTCTCTCTAAATGATATGGCTCAACGACATCCCCAGTTTTTTAGCAGATGGTGAAAAATGTGATCGGAGGCAATGGATGATGTCTCCAACTATCTGCATAGGGATCCCAGTACACCTGATTACACTGAAAGTCATCTAGCTGCTCTCGCAAGACCTTCACATCCTGGTCATAAGTACGTGGCTTCCATCGTCGAGCTCGAGGCATACTATCCTCGTAGTTGAAGTTCGCCTTCAGACTTAACAACGAAAAGTGCTCATAAATCCAAGCCTACATCAAATAAAAAATTAATCATTAATAAATTATAAACAAATAAATTATAATTAACAAATTACTTAGATAAAGTAAATTATAATACCTGTAAAAGGGTCATATAGCTGCCAATCCCATGCACTTTTGATCTGCTCGCAAGACCCAGCTGTCTATACATATGAGCAAAAGCACCTGCACCCCACGCGTATTCGTTGATAACCGCTAGATCCTCTAAACAGGACAATAATGATACAGCAACATGTGATCCACTCTTATCTACAAAAAGAGTGCTCCCAAGTAAGTGAAGCAAGTATGCACGAGTCGCATATACTATCTCCTCATCACTAGAGCTGTCAGTGACATTGCCAAAATTCATTCTCAACCACTACAATGTCATACTGGACCCACGACCGGTAGTCATCGCCGCTTGAGCCTCTGTAAGAGAGACTCCTAACAAATGTACTAATAATCTAATGGCGTGCTTCACAAGGATGTGTCGGCAACATACGATTGCCCCGGTCACTGGTATGCCTAGGAGTGTAGCTACATCATCTAGAGTAATCGTCATCTCTCTAAAAGGCATATGAAATGTATTCGTCTCTGGCTACCACCTCTCACAAAAAGTACAGATGATGGTGTTGTTGCATGTGCGGTAACTACAGTCAACCAAGCTTCCTAAGTCGGACTGCAAAACAGAGGAGAGAATACGAGACCGATCATCATCTAAGATCCACTGAGAGATTTTCTTGCTATGATTAAGGACCTTCAAATTGCCTCACTCCTATATCGAAAACAACAAACAATAAGATAATTTCAAAAGCGACATGTGATCACATATTGCAAAAACAACAAATATTATCAAATTTTTGCAAGGAGAATTACCTGCACATCCCATATTGCAAAAGCAACATGTGATCTAAAACTTCTAAGAATTGAGGTATTAGTCGGGCCTCCAAGACAAGGCTCGACTTCCTCCTCTGCATACTCTGAATCTAGCTACTCAGCCTGCTCGACATGCTCAATAGGTTCGACTTGCTCGGTTTGCTCGGCCTGATATCTCTTAACTTGTGGTCTCCTCTCAGAGCCGGTAGGTCACTGTTGTCTTCCTTGAGATGAACCTCCACCTCATGTTAATGTTATGTCTGAGAAAGAAAAATATTTAAATAATTATAAAAGAAAAATATTTAAATAATTATAAAACAAATTAAAAGTCAAGGCACTAAGTGTATTTAACAATATCTCTTCTTTATTAACATTCTTGACTTTATTCAAAACTTACTTATACACTTTAGAATACCTATTATTGAGCTTTGACTGCTGTTTTTGAAAAAACATATTACAATTTTCTTGATTTAATAGAGAGGTGTGAGCAAAGTATGAAGAGTGTGTGCAATAGTTGAGTGCAAGTGTGTGAGGAAGTAAAGAGTGTACAAGTGAGTGGAAGTGTGAGTGAGTGACGTGAGGTGTGTGTAGTGCAAAGTGAGACTAAGTGAGAAATAATAGTGTGAAGTGTGTGTACATTGTAAGCAAGTATAAATAAAAGAAATTTTTGTTAGTCACTCAACTCCATCATTGACTACTTATTTTGTTGAATATACATTTACTTTGTAAAATTGATCCTTAAATCTATGAACTTAGAACTCAAACAACCAGATCATGACAAGTATAAATATATTTTTTTTGATATCTACTTTGATTTAATCAAGATTTTTCATATTTGTCAAGTGTATACATATATGAAGGTGAAGTGTAAGCATTATCTTCTTGTTGAAAGAGACAATATATCACATTATTTATTTTTCTGAGAATGCTTTAATAGAACATAGCAAATTCCTTTAAATTTATCATTAATTAACATTCATCAAGCACATACCTAGTGGCAATAGTCCTCAAGTGCAATAGCTTGTAGAGATTGATGGCAGGAATCGTAGGGAGATGGTGGCAATAGTCTGTATAATTACAAACTTCAGTCAGATGATGAAATCAAAAATCATAAAAACCAAGCTTGCAGAAAGTAGTCAAAACCAGAAACAATCGCGTAAGGATCCTTGCGCGAGGCCCTGTGCCGAGAAGCTTTCCCTAGGCAAGGGAACTTGCACAAGGCTATTTGCCTCGCGTAAGTACACTTACGCGGGGAAGCTGTCCTCAAGCAAGTGCCTTTGCGCGAGGAAACCTGCCCTCACAAGTGGACTTGCGCGCGGGACACGCCCTCAGGCAAGTCTCTGCGCGAGGCTGGCCTTACGAGAGCCTCAGCCCAACACACATTCCCTTACCTATTATTTACAGAGGAATTTTACCTGAACAGCAGCCTCGTATCAGGAAGGAGGAGAAGGAGGAGGAGAAAGAGAAGGAGAAGGGAGAAGGGAGAAGGGAGAAGGAGCCGACTGAAAGCAAATAAGCGTAAAAATGTCTTTTAGTTAATAGAGTTGTTTAGGTGGGGTAGGTTTAGAAAATGTGGGCTGCAAATAGAATTTCCCATAAGCCATGTGCTTTACAGATCCTCTCTTTTTTAATAAAATAAATCATTAATTTGCTAAGGGAATTAGAAAATAGAATATCTATACCTCTTTACCTATATAATATTGCCACATGTCTTTTTTAAGACATAAAAGAAATTGTTTTATTTGTTAACGATAATTGTGACATTTCATTAAAATAAAAATAAAAATATAATAAAATTCAGCTTTTTTTTTAAAATTAACTTTAGAAAAAAGAAATGACAAATTAAAAAACTACTCATAAAATAGAAAGCAAGTTCAAAATTTTTTAAATTTAAAAAAAGTGAGATTTTGATTTTTAAAAAATATTTTTTCAAGAAATCATGCTTGAAAAAAATATAAAAAAAAACATAACCAAAAAACCTATACTTTTCTTTTTAAATTATAAAAATAAAAAAATTTAACAACAACAATCTACCAATATAAAAGTCATCCACCAATTAGTATAAAAGTTATCCCCTTAATAGGTAAGTGGCTATCATATGGTATATCATCACCCCTTTAGAGCGAATTTTTTCCATTTATAATTAGTTTTATTTTTTAATTAAAATATAAAAAATAAATTTATTGATAGCTTTTAGTTTTATATATGATATTTTTCAATTCAAATAAAAATACTGAATTTAAATTTTTTTGTTAATGTTAAATTATTAAAAATACAAAAAAAAACTATGAACTTACTATAAAGAGAAGATGGAGATAATGAAAAGTTCAAAAAGTTTTGAAAAAATTAAATCAACTATTCAAAATTTTCTCTTTTATAAATATTATTATTCCTTTTCCAAAGTTAAAATACAAAAAAGTAAAGCCAAAGGTATAAAACTGGAGAGAGAAAATCAAAAGTTTAGAGAAATTTAACATATATATATATATATATATATATATATATATATATATTATATGTCAAAAAACATAGAAGTCTCATAAGTAAGTCATGTAAACGCTTATGTAAAAGTTTTCTTTCCACAATATGTAATATTAAAATACGTGAGATCCAATTCTACTGTACTGTACATGTACAAACATGTAAATTTTAATTAATAAATAAATTATTTTTGTACATTTTTACAAATATTAAATGAAAAGTTATGTGGGCCCCACTTAGATTTTAGTGTCCAGATGATGATATGAGTGAGGAAATATATTTTGGAGGTTGAATTAAGGATTGTAAATTATGAGAATAAAAATATTATGAGGCTTGAATGACCAATTGATAGTGTTTTGATTATAATTTTTGCTCGGAGTATCCAAATGATAAACTGTAAAATTCTTTAGAAAGCTAACTTAATTATCTTTCCAAACATATAGGCCTCTTATTCTAGTTCCTTATGGATCAATACCAAATATTTTGTAAAATTACCCTATGAGCAGTAGATTCTACCAGCCAACCTATCTGTAAAGATTCACTCATAGCAATTGGTAGGAAACTTCGATTAAGGTGATTCAAAATCCATTAGAAAGCTAACTTAAATATCTTTTTATCTATATAAGGCTCATATTTTAATTCATTACAGATTAACCACAAGAAATTCCTACATTCACATCACATGTAGGGAATTTAGAATTGAGCAATCAGTAAAGAGTCAGACATAATTTTTGATAGGGAACTCCAATTGAGGTGATTCAAATTGCGTTAGAAAGATAACTCGAAATCCTTTCCGGTCATGTATGGCTCATATATTTATACATTTTGGATTGATGTCGGTGAATTTTTAAAATTGAGTATAAGTGCAGTAAAACAATTAAAAAATGAGATTAATGTTTTAAAGATGATATATATACATATATATATATATGTTTATACATATAAAATTGTAAATATATATTTATAAATATATGTTAATAGAAAATATATATTTATAATATATAAAAAAATATTATTGCAGCAAGCTTCACGTGGAAGCTTGCTGCACTGCTAAATACTCAAAGCAGGAAAGTAAAGCATAAACAAGAGAAAAGAGAAGGAAAAGTATTAATTGGCCACGTGGCAATATACTATTGGTTGTTAAGTTAATAAAAGAAGATTGAATAAAGCTAAAATGCTCAGCATTTCCTTCTCACTTTGCCGACTTTACCCCGGCTACGCGACCTTCCCTGCCCTGTTCTTCTTCTCGCCATCTTACTGCATGTTTCCCCGTTTTTCTTTAGCAAAGTCACCCCTTTTCATCACCAAAACACTAATCTTCCTCCACAAAGTTTGTTCTTTACCTTAAGAACGATTTAATTCCAGAAATTAAGGGCTGAATTGAAGAAAAATCGGGACTGTTTTGGGCAGTAGCTGTTCGGTAAATTCAAGGTAGTTTGGCTTAATGATGTTTTCCTACTTCTAGCCATGGTAGCTGCTTGTGTTTGGTATGAATAATCTGTTTAAAACCCTGGATTGAACCAGAATCATGTGTGGTTTCCTTTAGTAGATTCAGCCATGAAAATTAAATAAGGAAACTTGTTGTGATCTTGATATATATTTGGGTAGGAAAATCTATTGGAAACAAGGAAAAATTTATTTAGAAATCTGTTGGAACTTAGTTTAAGATTGGAGTTAATGATGAGTTGTTGGCTGTGAAAATGGCGTGAATGTGGCTGCCATTCGGTCATGGAAAAAGTGAAATGATGATGATGAATTTGGATGCATTTAAGTTTGTATGACAAAATTCCTAAGTGAATAGAAGAAGAATGAAAAACATAAGGAAAGAGCAATTGGGCTGCCGGCCATGGAAGAAGAATTTTGAGTTGCCGGCATTGAAAAAAAAATGAAAAACTGACAAATGCCAATGTAAATGAATAAATGAATATTTGGGCTAGTGTGAAATTGGTTAAATTCCAATGTATGAACTTATTATGTAAAATTTCGTAAGTCAATAATTAATAAATAAATACATGGATTCATTTGATGATTAATGAGATTGAAAGTGGGAGAAAACGAATAAATTTTTTAGATCAATTGTAGTACATTCCATAATTTGAAATATGGAATTGATGGTTGATGAATAAGAAATAATATAGTAATTTAATATACTATATAGTTAAGCAAAATAAATAAGAGGATGATAGAATTATTTGTAGAAGTGAATTTGGAAAAGAATGAGTTTTGGAGAACAAAGATATACTTGATCAACTATGCTTTGCAAGTTGACCATGTGAATTTTATGGTATGAGAATGAAATATATATATATATATATATATATATATATGTATGTTTATATTTTATGGTAATAGAACTGTTGGTGGAATTGTCTATAGCTCAGGAATTTCGGTATTCGTGTGGTGCAATCGAGGAATCTAATATCAATAGACAGGTAAGAGATACGTGTATGAATTTGTAGGGATATCCGAATACATGCTTTTCATGCTATGAATTTTATAAGATTTATTGGATATTGAATTTCCTCGAAATGCTACAAAATTGGGGTTTTCTGGTTGTTGAGACTGTGTTTGAAAGTGCAGGGAGGCTAGGACTTTGGTAGTCGTTATGCTGTCGAAATTTACTAAAGATATTTCCAAAAATATGATTAAATATTTTAGTACATCATTGATGTTTATCCTAGCCTCAAAAGTGATAAATTATTTATTTTTCATAAATGGTGGAATTACCGAAAAGTAGTGATTAAATATTCATGATACTGATTTCGGTAAAGGTTTTACTACTAAAAATTCATCCCACATGTTTTATAGTGAAAGGTGTGATTGGTGAAGTGAAATGGTGAATAGTAAATATTTTATAATTATTTTCAGTATGATATTCACTATTTTATTTATGATTATCCTTTATGGACAAAATAAATTCTATCGTGTGTAATGATTTTCATAAAGGCTTTATCACTGTGTAAATATTATTTTGAGACTAAAATGTCTCTACATGTGTTCTATAATGAGAAATGTGTTTGGTGGAATTATTATTAATTTTGGAAAAATAAATATTTCTATTTTTCCATAAAATATGAAACTACTGGAAATGTTTTCCAGTATCTTGAATCTAAAGTTTTGAAAGGAAAGCATGAAAATATGAGTGTATGTGTTTACTATGAAATGAAGTGTTTATGAGATTTCCTACTACAATGTAATTATGTTATAACACTGTTTTCACCGTACAAGATACTATGATTTATACCTTTATGGATTTTCTGAAAGATGTTATTGATTTTACTTAATTCCATAAAGGTAACGAGATTTCACATATACGGTTTTGAGAGTGATAGGCCCCGTATCATGCTAATTTGTGACATGTAATATGTGATATGTGATATGTGATATGTGAAGCTATTGACACTGATCTTGTCTTCAGCATCCCGGTTGACACCTGATCAGTGTACGACTAAGGACACTATAGACTATGGCCATAGATCTCATGTGTTTATTATATTGTCTCCACAGGGATCTCACGTGTACCCTATCCCCTACAGGACTTATAGCATGATATCACTTAGGTGTTGCCTTAGTCTCCACTATTTTTATGACATGAAAAGTGATAATTTTACATGAATGATGACATGAAAAGATGAAAGGTTATTATATGTTTTAAATGAAATGAATGGTGAATTTTCTAAACAGTTTACGGTACTAAATTTAGTCCAATACTGGTTATGAGATTTCAATGATATATGTGACACGTGACATGTTTTCAAAAAGGAAATGGATTTTTGTAAATCTAATATTCTTTTGTGAATTATTATAAATATTAGATCATTTGGATTAAATGCTTTACTATATGAAAGCATAGCTTTGAAAATTATTTTCAATGTGATATGGAAAAGTGTTTTATATAGAAAAATAAACACTTACTCCCTATGGTCGTTCTGGGTTTCCGGGACAAGACAGGTATTCCAAAATACCTTTCAAACTTTATCTGGATTTCCCGGTCGACTATAGTATCCTTTCCTTTTAGTGTGCCCAGCATACCGATAGCAAACCAAAAGGTTTTACTGCATATAGTCTTTGAGATATCAAAATTTGCATACAATTCTCTTACTGAGCCGTGGTTTGCTCACTCCTTTACTTTTATCATCACAGATTTGATATAAAGAATAACCAAAGTACCAAACCATGGCTTAATTACACTTGAGAAGCTCGAAGCGTCATATATTGGATTCTCGAGGTATCGTGTTTACATTTGTATATTCAAATATATTCATACAGTACTACTTGTTGAAAAATTTAAATTCAGGGGATGTAAACTAACTTTTATAGCTGTGAATACTAATTTCCAATAAATATATAGTGTTTAATGTGTTTACTGTGGTAAATGAACAGTGTATAAAGATATCACAGATAGCCCAACCATATAAAATGTGTAAAAAAACGTGAAATAATATAGTCACGGGATGTGACAAAATACACGTAGGATTTATATTCAAACTGAAATCAAATCAGTTTTTTTTATTTTCATATAACCACCCATTACACACACCTAGAAAATAGAAAGTAGTGCAAGGAATGGAAAGTTTACTAAAAAACCATCACTATTCAATCTAATTTTTAAACTATTCCTCATCTTATTCAAATATTAATACTATCTATTTGAATAACCACCCATTATCCACACCTACAAAATCGAAAGTAGTGCAACGAATGGAAAGCTCACTAAAAACCTAATAATATATAATCCAATTTTTAAATCATTCCTCATCTTATTCAAATATTAAAATTATTTATTCAAAATTTTATTCAAATTTAATCCAAATAACATATCCATTTTTTTTTTCCTATGCTTTTTTATCTCACATTCAATCCACCGTTTCAAAAAATTCAATTTTTTAGCCCTTTTTTTTAATCTATTTCGACAATACCAACTTCTTTTTACAACCTTCATTTCCACTTTCTGTTCACAATGTACAAAACTTACCAATGGAATCCTTTTCAATTAATTCTCAATCTTCTTTTTCAATGGTATAGTAAACCTTCATTTTTTTTAATGTTTTCTCTTTCTTCATTGAATTTTTTTTATTTGTTTATAAACAGGGAGTCATGAAGGCAATAAACAAAATGATGACAAACTTAAATATACTGTAAATGGTTTTTTTCAATTTTTTAATTTTATATATTTTTTAATTTTATATGTAAATGAGATAAATTTATTGATTTCTTTATGCTTTCAAATTTATTTTTTCAAACCTTGCCATCATCATTATGGAATCTCTTTCAATTAATTTTCAGTCTTCTTCTTCAACTATACAGTAAGTTTTTTTTTTTTCAATTTTTCTACTTTTATAATTTTTAATTTTATATGTGATGGAACTTATCTTTTTTATGTTTTCACTTTCTTCCATTAAAATTTTTTATTTGTTTGTAAACAAT
The DNA here is from genome assembly GCA_032173925.1 of Heritiera fomes. Taxonomy (NCBI): domain Eukaryota; kingdom Viridiplantae; phylum Streptophyta; class Magnoliopsida; order Malvales; family Malvaceae; genus Heritiera; species Heritiera fomes. Next base: position 3,047,463 of record JAPDPM010000017.1, read on the forward strand.
TGTACAGTTATTGTTTTCAAATTTTTTTAGTTTTATTTTTTTAATTTTATATGTGGATGGAGTAAATTTATTTATTTATTTATGCTTTGAGATTATTAAAATTACTACTAAAAGTGCTGGGGAAAATGCATTCAAGATGATAAGCGGTTGAACCTTCTTACCAAATTCATTAGGGTTTTTTTTCTTAATATTTTAGTATTTTTCTAATTAAAATAATTAAAATTACTAAGCATAAATTTTTAAAAAATATGTGAATGGTACAAATTTTATTTATATATATTTAAACAAAATTATTCCGCGTCTCATACGAGTTTGTAAACTAGTTCTTTTATAAAACTAAACCAAATATGTAAGACCAAAAAAAAAAAACAAATGTTCAAAAATACGTATCAAAATTTTTTTAAAATTCATATCAAATACCCAAAATTTGGACAAAAAATTTCTCCGGTCCACCATTGCTTGCCACATATTCTTTTTAAGACATAAAAGGAATTGTTTGATTTGTTAAAGATACTTGTGACATTTCATTAAAATAAAAATAAGAATTTAATAAAATTCAATTTTTTTTTTAAATTAACTTAAAAAATGACAAATAAAAAAACTAATAATAGAATAGAAAGCAAGTTCAAAATTTTTTTAAATTTAAAAAGTGAGATTTTGATTTTTAAAATATATATTTTTCAAGAAATCATGCTTGAAAAAAAACATGACCAAAAAATCTATACTTTTCTTTTTAAATTATAAAAATAAAAAAATTAACAACAACAATCTACCAATATAAAAGTCATACACCAATTGGTATAAAAGTTATCCCCATGAGAGGTGAGTGACTATCACATGGTACATCATTACCCCTTTAGAGCGAATTTTTTCATTTATAATTAGTTTTAACTTTTTTAATTAAAATATAAAAATAAATTTAGTGGTAGTTTTTAGTTTCATATGTGATATTTTTCAATTTGAATAAAAATATTGAATTTAAATTTTTTTAATGTTAAATTATTAAAAATACAAAAAAAAACTATGAACTTACTATGAAGAGAAAAGAGAGACAATGAAAAGTTCAAACAAAAAAATTGAAAAAATTAAATCAAATATTCAAAATTTTTTCTTTTATAAATATCATTATTACTTTTCCAAAGTTAAAATACAAAAAAAATAAAGCCAAAGATATTAAAATTGGAGAGAGAAAATAATTAAAAGTTCAAAGAAATTTTTTTATAAAACTAAACCAAATATTCATGTAGCACCAAAAAAATGTTCAAAATTATGTATAATTTTTTTTAAATTTATATCAAATACCCAAATTTTGGTTTGCAAAAATTCAAATAAAATACTATAATTCAAATACCAAATATCCAAAAAATTTAAATCAAATCATAATATCCTTTTTTATTTGTACAATTCTCAAACCTTAAAAATTACAAAACTATAAAAATCTAATAAATATTACAAATAATATAAAAATTCAAGAAATGATAAAATTATATAATAAAGCAAAAAATTGCAAAGATCATTTTTAAAACTTAAACACAAAAAAAATTATAAAAAGTAAATTTATGAATAAAAAACTTTCAAATTTTTTTTTGTTAATTATGAAAATCAAAGGCTGTAAAAGAAAAAATAAAATAATAAATAGATAATTTCAATATTAAACACTTAAAGGCTACAAAAAATAAAAATAAAGGGTGGTGATGGAGGATTAGCCAAATTTGAATTTATTGTGAGAACCACGTATTCTGGAACTATTACACATGTAGGACTACTCACCACTGTTCAATTCCTGTGTATTTCGCAAGTACGACCAGATACAGTAAGGTGGGTCCCATAGGCCCTATAGTGCCCGGTAGATGTGAGACTGGACAGATACTGTAAAGAGATTCAAATAAATCTATGGTAAGAATCTAGAACTCAAAATCCCTTGTTTAAGTTATTTTAGGGAAGTGTGCCAACAAATTAAAAAATAACGATTAAGGACATAGCCTGGTTGAACTTTCGTTAATAACGGTCAAACTAAATTGACTTTTGACCTACTGACTAAACTATGATAATCTACGTATAAATAAGTTCTAAGTTATGTCAATAGATAGATTAAATCGGTAGTGAAAATCAGAAATTTACGCGATTGGCCTAGTAGGGTTATTTTCGTAATTTCACCCTTATGGTAAGTCAAACCTTAATAAAACCCCACCCATTCATTAAATTGTATTCAATAATAATAGTTAGTGATGAAATAAAATATTTTGGAGTTAAATTGGATAGTTAGAAAAATTATAGAAGTTTGAGGGCAAAATTGTCTAAATTTCTCATAACCAATGGTATTTTGGTCATTTTACTACTAAGTGAAGATTCTAAAATTTTCTACACAAACCAGCCAACCACTCCACACCTCATCATCTTCAACCTCATTCCAACCACCATAGCCAACCTTGTGAAGAAAATAAAAACCTAACAAAAACACCATCAAATTCACCTTAAATCACAAAACTTTTTCCATAAAGTTGTTCTAAATTCAATCCTCTACATGCTCATAGCCATATCTTATTGTAAAGTGGACAAAATCAAGAGGAAAAAGATCCCATAGTGTTCGTCCAAAGTAAGGTAATTCTATACTTTCATTTTCTTTATATTCTAATGATAGAAGATGATGAAATCAAGTGTGTTAAGCATGAATATAGCCTTGATTGAATTAAATCACACTCAATTCTTCCCTTAGGGTTTGGGCCATGATGAAGAACTTATGAACCATTGTGTTTTGATGCATGAAAATGGTGTAAGAGAGGTAGAAATTAATGGTTAAGCATGAATTAGTGGTTAAATTGTTGAAATGCTATGTTTAAGACACCATGAAGCATTCGGCCATGGCTATGGGAGAGGGGTATTGTGTTCAATCTGATGTGTTCTTGGTGCCATAAGACTGTATAAATCAAGAGAAGACTGTTTGTGAAATCAGAATTTAAATCAGAGTTGATTTAGGCAAAGTGTGTTTTAGCACCGGTGTAAATTATACTAGGTTTAATGACTACTGTGGACAATGTGGTAGATTTCAATAAGGAAAAATTTATTAGAATTGAATTTTGGTGAATAATGGTGATTGGCATAATGTTTTGCAACCCGAGAGTGAGAAATTGTCATGTGGTGCTGTTTGTAACTTCAATGAGACAAAACAGGTAAGGGATGAGTATGGAAGCTGTAGGGATACTGTGAATGCATGTTTTGGCTTAAATAAATTTTATGAAATGATTTGGAAATTAATTGCTTTGGAATTGGTGAAATTATGGACACTGGCAGGTGTATAAATTGTATTTTCAATGTAAGAGGACTAGATTAGAAACAGCTGTTATTTTGCCGAAAATTCTAGGAATTTCATGAAATTATCTTTTAACCTCCTTAAATATTGAAAATAAAGAAATTATTTAGTTAATTTCGTGTTATTTATTAAATTGCATATTTTATTAAATACTGAAAAACAATATTTAAAAATTCATGTTAATGAATTTTATGTACGTGAAGATACCAACATATGCTTATAACTATTTTACAAATAAATAGAACATTTTTAGAAAAGAATATTAAAATGTGAATATTTTATGAATTTTTATTCCTGAATGGATTATATTTTTAACATATTTATTTATGGATTGATTGGAGATATTATCACTAAATTTGAATTCATAGATGGTATTTCTACTGTTTATAAACTATTTTGAGACTGTTATGCCCCGTATCATGCTGACTGTTACTGTTGTTGATAGACCCGCCAAGTCTTCAGCTTCCACAGTTGTCACCTGGCAAGTGTACACTGTAGACCACTATGACTATGGCCATATGTTGTACTGTTACTGTTTCTTCCTTCTTGGGATACTGTTATGGCATGATATTTATTGGGTGTTGGCTGATCTCTATTATATTGTACTGTTTTATTGGACTGAATTTACTACTGAAACTGAAGTGACTAATTTATATATCGACTGTAATGTGGAAATTTAAAGTGATTACTGTACTATTTACTGGATTTCTATACTGAACTTGTCACATCCCAAGTACACAGTATTTTACCCCTTTTTATACGTTTTCACAACATATGGATAGGTTGGGCTGTCTGCGATATCTTATTTTACATATTTTATTCACTAAAATCCAATATCCGTAACTCAATATAGTTAACGGAGATAAATATTCACAAATTGTATTTGTAATCAATACTTACATCCCCATAATTAATACAGTATCGTAGTATTGTAAATCATAAGTCTGAATATATAAAATAAAATAATTATACCTCCAAGATCTATATGTGCTGCCTCGGGGTGCTAAATATACAGCCTCGAATCCTCAGATAACATACCTCAAACGGTCACTGCAAAATATCTGGGGAGATAAAATATTAGAGTGAGCAAAACCACGACTCAGTAAGAGATTTGTATGCAAATCTTGATACCTCGAAGATTATATGCTGTAAAACGTTTAAATTCCTATTTATAAACTGGCACTCTACCAGGAAGTGATACTATAGTCGGTCGAAAAATCCAGATGGAGTATGGAATGTATTTTGAAATACTTATCTTGTCTCGAAAAGTCAGAGCGACTATAGAGAGTAAATACTGTTATTTAAAAATCTCATCTTCCATATCGTTTCATGTCCTTTTCTAAGTAATGCTTTTATAAAATAAAGCATTTCAATAAAATAAACTAATTGACATGTGTAATATCTTAAAATAAAAATAAATATTTTTTTAGTTTTTTTATAGATAGGAATCTGTATACATTAAAATTTCAAAATAAATTAATTATCTTTTTAAATCAATTATCTATTTCAATTTTTAAAAGATAAACATATATATTTTTATATATTTTAAAAATTAAAAAAATCCCATGTTATTTATAAATTTATTTACTCATCTTTTTTCAATATATAGGTACTGTTGTTATATACATTATTTATGGAAATGATTAATATTGGTATAAAATTTTTTTATGGATACACTTTTTTAAAGAAAAAGACAAACATATTTTATATGAACACTTGAAATGTGTGATAAGATGAATTCTTTTCATCTTTAAAGTATAAAATGTCCACAACAAATCACTTAATTATTGATCAATGTTATACTTCTAATCTCAATAAAATTCAGTTTTTTATAATAATCTTATATAAAAAAAGCAAAAAAAAAAATCCTATGAAGATACCTTAACTTTTTTTTATATTTAAAATAATAAATTAATCATCTTTCAAAAAAATAATAAATTGATTTTAAATTTTATATAATAATCCTATTCAATTAATTATTTAATTTTAAAATATCTGACATTTTAAAAAAAATAAATTTCAACTATATTATCTTAATTTAAATCAAATAAAATTTATCTTAGACTTTAAATTTTTTATCACTTATTATGTTATTTTTAAATTAAAAAATATCCATACATTTTGATCAAAATTATCTTAAAATTTTAAATTTTTTATCAAAAACATTAAAACTGGATATTTAAGTTTATATATTTTAGTATTAAATGAAGCTTCCATATCTTTTTTTCAATTTTTATTTATTCCTTTTTGAAAATTATTTGTTCAATCACTTTATTAGGGAAAAAAAGTCCATATGGGTTATCTATTCTCTTGAAACGTATATGATCTTAAATATTATATTTAATTATTTTGAATTGATTTGAATTTTAAAAAACTTAAATAATAAATTATTTTTAGTTTTATTTCTATTAACATTCTTATTTTACTTACCTTTTATGTTTGACAATATTATAAATATTTTTTTAAAAAACCCTAAAAAATAGAGTTTTTCAACACTAATTAATTTTATAAGATTAATTTAAAGTTATCTAAATTCAAATTTCAAAAATAAATCAGTTTCAAATATGCAATATTAACCAATAATCTATTAATGATTAGTGTAGTAAGGATTGTTTTCATTAAAATTGTAGTTATTTAATTCATTTATTAAACATTTAAGATTTGTAATATTTAATTTTTCTATAATTTTTTAATTGTTATTTGATTTTGAATTACTTTTTAATTTGTGTATTCTATATCTGCATCAAGTTTTTAATACATTATTCAACATATATTTCAAAATATTTTTTTATAATTTTATTCTTTAAAAATTATTATAAATTGAAATAATCACCGTGCATCGCACATGTTTAAATCTAGTTTGAATTAAAGTTTGGATATTGTATTATATTTATTCTTCTTACAATTAATTTGAGTTTATTCTTCTTCATCATACATGCCTTTTCTTTTATTCTTCTTTACAATTAGAGAGGAATTGTCACATCCTGTATATACAATATTACACACTTTTCCATACATTTTATATAACTGGATTGTTTGCGATGCCTTACTTTTCTTTTTCTTTTACACCGTAATCATTAAAAAATCGTAATTTATAATTAAGGAAATATTTACATATCGAGAATTTATTCATCATTTACATCCCCTGTTTAATTCACAACACTGTAGTACTGTAAAACATGTTTGAACATATAAAATGAGTGATTATACCTCCAAGATATAAGCTTGCTGCCTTGGGGCACTAGATGCGTAGCCACAATCCTTGGATGCTACTCCCACAATCCTTGGATGCTACTCACACAATCACTGGAAGTACTCTGTAGATGTTAAAATAAAAGGGTGAGCAAACCATGGCTCAGTAAGAGAATTGTATATAAAACTAGATATTCTGAAATCTATATGCAATAAAAATCCTTATTTTCCTATAGGTACTCTAAGAACTGAAATAGGAAGGATACTACAGTAGGCTAGGGATCCGGATAGAGTAAGGAAGGTATTTTGAAATACCTGTCTTGTCTCGGAGCCTAGAAGCGACTATAGGGAGTAAATATTGTTATTGAGATCAATCGTTTTCCATATCATTTTATATCCTTTTCAAAATAATGCTTTTATAAAATAAAGCATTTAAATAAAATAAATTAATATTCATATATTCTTAAAAAAAAAAAGAATATTAGTTTAAATATCTCATAATTCTCCTTTAACTCATTTTACATGTCACTATATAAATCATAAACAGTATGGTAGTCTATGTAGTACAGTAAACTGTTTGAAATCATTTTTCCTTTTTTCTGTAAAAACATATTCATATGCTTTTGCATTTAAACATACTTTCCATATCACATATCATTTCATATCTCATAAAAGTGGAGACTAAGGCATCACCCAGACTATATCATGCTAGAGAGAAAGTACCCCGTAGGGCAATAATAATCATGTCAGATCTATGGTCATAGTCTAGGGTAGTCCTCAGTCAAACACTGATCAGGTGTTGACCGAGATTGAATACATATCACATATCACATATCGGCATGATATGGAGCCTAGCATTCTCAAAACAGTATTTTCATAATTATATCACCTTTATGGAAATGATTTAAAATCAGTAAATCTTCAATCAGTCCATAAAAAATTTTATTAAATCATAAAATGAATATTTATGAAAAATAATTTATAAAATATTCACTTTCCATCTTTTCATCTCATAAACCATATCATATGCTGTAAAACATGTAAGAGAAATATTCTATGTTCTCACTTCTAGTAAAACTGGTAACATGAATATTTAAATAATATTTTTCGGTATATTCATGTTTTATAAAAAATAATAAATATCTCATTTTTAAGTCTAGGAAATTAGCAAATCATGTAATTAAATATTTTCTAATATTTTCAGAAAATATTTTAAAAATTTTCTGCAGCATAATGACTGCTATTATCCTAGCCCTCTTGCAATTTAAACACAGTTCAAATTTCAACATACAGCCTCAATTCCACAGATTTTCATGCAATTCATTTCAAGAATATTCATAATAAATTTTTTGCATAATAAATATGCATTCGAAATATCGTTACAGCTTACATACGCATCCCTTACCTGTATAGCATAACCGAACTCTTCAGATGCACCACTCTCAATTCGTTATTCCCGGGCTGCAGATAATTCCACTAAAGTTATTAGCTTAATAAATACTTATTTTTAAGCTATTACTTATGTCTTTATGCAGCCATATTAGACACTGTAATTATTTTTGCAGTATAAATTCTATCGGTAGTATAACGTAACTCTTTGTTTTGTGTCGGATTTTAAATCCGATCATACCGACGGACTCCTTGTAATTCCTACAGTCTAAATCTACTCTCAAATCATCAAAACCAGTCATGGATCCTAGTCTCTTTCATCAGGCCGAATCCTCCTTTAAAATTCATTCTTTTCAAATTTATTTCCACCATTTGCTTCCATTAAACTTACATCCACTAGCACTCTTATTAAATTTGCTATATTATTATTTCTTACTTATCAATCATCCAATTTTAACATTTCATATTATTTTTTTTTGGTTACATATTATGAAATATATATTGCAATTGGTCTCGAAATTCATTCATTCTTCTCCCACTTTCAATTTCATTCATGATTTAATGAATCTATATCTTTATTTGCTAACTATTAACTTATAAAACTTCTTACATTGAGGTCCCAACTAATTTTATTAATCATCTACAAATTATTCCTACTCAACACACATCAGAACCATCACAATTTCTCCATTTTTCCTTTCCTAGCCGAGACCCCTTTTCCTCTAATTTTCTTTCATGGCTGAACTACCAAGAAAAACCTATTCATAATTCTAACTTAATCCAAAGCTCAAAACACTTCTTTCATACTCAAAACAAGTAGACAACATGGCCAAAGTTAAAGAAACATCACTCTATCGTTTTACTTACTTCAGCCGAACAGTGCAGTAGCTATTTCCAGCCGCCCACGTTAGTTTCTGCTGCCAATATTCCCGCTTCAATCAGCTCTAAGGATGAGGAAGAAAGTTTCTTAAAGGTTCTTAACGTTTTGGTGATGAATCATGAGGAATTTGTTGGATATACATGAGAAAAATGTGAGAAAATTTTGGAAGGAAATAGGCAGAATCGGTAATAGCAGAAACGGAGCAAGAAGTCGGTGGAGAAGATCAATTTTGGCTGAAATTGGTGTTCTTTATCATTGTCTCATCCAATAAAAATTTGCCATGTGTCAATTTATCAAATTTCCCCCTTAATTCTTCATTATTTACACTAATACCACATCAAATATCTTATAATTTAAAATTTGCAGATTTTTAATTTTTATTTTAATAGATTTTATTTATTTAGTTAAATTCTAGTTAACCTTGATTAATTTTAACCAACCCCTTTATGTTAAATGATAATTTTACCCTTGTACAATATCATTTTCTACTTGTGTCATATAATTTTTTCTAATCCCAAAAAAAATTTCTAATTCAATATTTAATTTCATTATTTGTCCTATGTTTAGATCAAACGTGGTCAACTATTGACTCTTAAAATAGTTTGATCAGTCTTAGGTAATGAAATTATCGAATTACCCTCAACAATAAAATTGTGAAATTTCTCACTTTTACGCTTGATCTCCTCTATCAATTCACATGATCTAAAACTTTATTACATATAAATTATTCACCTTAAGTATTATTATTCTAGGGTCTCACTTTTCCATAATATCACTGTTACCGATAATCGTGCTAGTGACCTTCCTGTCTTCACACGTCTCCTCCATATCATCATTTCATGGAATCTCCGCCCTCTTGGCACCCGATATTCTCACCTTCGCAAACTTAATCGTTTTTGGCTCTATCATATTCATGAACCCGATGGCGAACGCCCGGACCTCCTACACTTTATCCTTCATGACTGGGTGAAGATTGTTCGTGGCAAGGTCAACTCTATTGTCTTCCCTCAACCTTTCGCCTTTTACTTACTTCATGAAGGCGTTGACTGCTCATGTGAGGTCGGTACGCTTCCGGCTGCCAACACCACCGTCAATCTCACCACCCTCCATAACTTGGGATGGTATCTTCATCAAGTGGGTGACACCTTCGAATGGGTCAAGGGTCATGGTCAGCCTGCGTCTCCCGAACATGCTCCGGCACCAGACGGTGAAGAAGGAGCGGATGCAGCCGACGCACCTACAGCAGCCACATCTTATGCACCTTCCGGCTCCTCGTCAGCATCTCTTGACCAGATCATGCATATGCTTCAAAACCTTCAACATGACGTGGGTGAGCGACTTGATCACATCGAGGCCACCCAAGTTGCCCTGTTCGATGAAATTCAGGATGTTCGCATGCAACACGAGGACTTCGTTGAGCAATATCACAAGACCTTTCCAAGGCGTTGATCCTCCTTGTTGTGACATGTGTCCTGATTTCTAGTTGTTTTATGTTCATACCTATGTTCATGACTTTGCTCGTTATGCTTTATAGTTGTTTTATGTTAATGACTCTGTTAATGACTTTGCTCGCTATGCCTTCTAGTTGTTTTATATGTTAATGACTATGTCATGTTCTGACATTACTTGTGCTTTAGTGACATTGAGTTGATCTTTATTTCTCTTTATTTCCTTCCCCATACTAGTGTTGCTTTGGTCTTTATTGCTTTAACTTGATTTCTATCCCTAACCACTTCTCTCCATGCTTTCTATTCTTTTGCTATGACAAAAAGGGGGAGATATGATGTGGTAAATATATTAATTGAGGGGGAGCAAATATTCAGGGGGAGTAATATTTTTCAAAAATCAAGTAACCTCAATTTTAAAACACATAAGCAAATTTACCTTAAGTTTTGTCATATCAAAAAGGGGGAGATTGTTAGCTTTAACTTGACAAGTATTTTGAAAATGACAAAACTCAAGCAAGCTTAGAAATAATTTTTATACAAGTAAATTTGCTTTAAATGAACTCAATGATTGAAACTATTTTAACAAAGTTTTGGATAGCGATTTCAACTCAAAAAGTCAGAAATACTCTTAGAAAAGTGTTAGAAGATTTTGAACTAACTTAAAATCACAAAAGCCTTGAACTTTGCAGTCAACTAAGTGCAGGAAGGTGTACTGGACAAAAAGGGATCGATCCCTACTGTAGAGGGATCGATCCCAAAGTGGCAGAAGGCTTTTGAATCATCCGGGAGAAAGTTGCAAAGCAATCTGGAGAAAAGGGATCGATCCCCACTGTAGCAGGATCGATCCCTTTGCACGAGACCTGACAGTAACGGCTAGTTTTTGAGGGTTTCAACGGGAAAATTTGCATTAAATGCTTCACCAACTGTTCTATCCGTTTGGTGGGTTATAAATAGAGGCATTTATGAAGTTTGAAGCAAGAACAAGCATTCCAAAGTATTCAAGCTTCAAGAGAGAAACTGAAATCTGAAAATCTTTGTTGTAACTCCATTTTGTGAGATTGTTTTATGTGTTCTTCACCCATTTACTGAAAAATCTGATATTCAAAGGGGTGAGCTATCCTTGTAAGGTCTGATATTGTTGAGTGTGGGAATACTACAAGGGTAGAGGATTAGAAGGAGATTTCCAAAGTCTCAAGAGAAATTGTAAGAGGTCTTGCCACACCTTCAAGTGGTTTGTAAGTATTCTCAAGGAAGAGGTGAATCAAAACCTTGACAAGGAGTTCAAGGAGAGAGGACGTAGGCAAGAGTTTGGCCGAACCTCTATAAAACTTGTGTTTGCTTCTCTTTCCCTTACTCTTATTTATTGCATTTATTTCATTGTTGCTTATTTGACTTTGATTATGCATCAAGAGTTAGGAAAATTAGAAATAACTAGAAAAACCGATTCACCCCCCCTCTTGGTAGAGCCAACACATATGTTTGATGATTGGTTTCAGCGAGTGGCACTCAATTTGATGTGAATGTTTGGGGTGGGTTGGTGCTATTGGATGTTGTGGGCTATATTGTCGGCTTGCTTGTTATAGTTATGTTCTGGTTGTAGCTTTTGTTCAGTGTGTAGCTTCTGTTCAGTGTGCTGCCACAAATGTTTGATGTATTGTTGTCATTGAATAATTAATAAAATTTCTTTACCTTTCAAAAAAAATCAAATGTGGGGGCTGGGTGTTTTATATATATATATTATCAAATATGATTTCACTCCAATTTGGACAAGAGAAGAAGACTGAGAGGAAACAATTTCTACTTTCTTTAGTACAAACAACAAATCACACACTTTCAATAGTGATAATTGATATGCATGAGCTTATATTTTTACTCATTTAGACAAATTTTGCATTTGATTTCAATTAAAATCTAAAAGATTGCTTTTCAACCTATGTTCCAAGATTTTCTTTTAAATATTAAATGGAGAATTCATCATTGACAGATACCCAACTTATTGGTGAAATTCAAAATAATGAGGTGAGTCAGCAAAGTGCAGTAATAAATGAATATATGTTTATTAATTGCGTTTGGGTTTTACTATTTTTGAAAACTACTTGTCCATATAGTTGTTGCCTTGTTGGTACATATCTTTAATTCATAAATCTCATGTAGATTCAACTAAATATATGTTAAACTTCCCCAGGAATTTAGATATGATTCGAATCCTAAAATCATCACTGTTGATAAGGTTTTACCGTTTACCACTTTTGGCTTGAATAGAATTATTCTCAAACCATAAAACGGATGAGGATGCTTGTGTTTACATCATACACACACACACATATATATCTTAGGTGCTATTTGTCAAACCATTAAAAATTTTTATTTTCAATGATTTAATATTTTCAATATGTTTGATAATGTATTTTAAAATCAACTTAAAGAAAATTTTCAATGAAAAAGGATTCAATAAAATAAATAGATAAACACCCACTTATCACTTAATGTAGAAAAATTTCAGCCACAGTAAAAATAAAATAAATTGGACTATTTTATTCTAAAAAATTTATATAATTATCTATTCATTCATCAGGTTACGTACATAATCCAATCATATCAACATTATATTATTGTCTCATCAAGTTTACGTACAGATTCATCGTTTCTCTGCCATCATTCTTTTACTAATAGAACATTGATATTGAAAAAAAGTCAATATCTTCTCCTAATCTGACTTGTTCAGAGTTGAAAACTTTGAATATCTGAAGGCTGACATACCACAAGCCTTGAAGACCATATAATGATACATATTGCCTTTTTTTTTTCAGCTTTTTGTTATTTTGGTGTTTCAATTGTCATTGATATCCAATGTTTTTTGTTTTGTTTTATTTTGGCATATCATTGCTTGAAGAAGTAATGGTCCCATGAATAATTTGAGACTTTTATTTGTAATGCTTTTTTAATCTAAACGTGATTCGGGTTTTTTATTTGCAAAAAAGAATATTTTATTATATTTAAATATTATTTTATTTTTTTAAATTTACGATGTTTTTGGAGTTAATAGTTATATCTTTTTCTCATGTTCCATACTTGTATTATAAAATAAAATACATCAATAAAAACTTGATTTTATTTGAAATAGTATGAAAACAATGGTAAAAATGTAAAATGACAATTTTCAAAATTCAACAATTATTGTTATCAAATAATATATTTATATTCAAAACTTAATTTTTAGTAAAATACCAAACAATTTTCATAATTCAAATTCAATACTTATTAAATTCAATATAAAAATTCAGTTTTTAATTTTTTAGCATTTAATTTTTCAGTTTATCAAATAGCACCTTAGGTAGAAATAAATCATATATTATGAGTAATATTGAATTTTCATAATATATATCAATTTCATTGAAAGTTATTAGTATACTTTTAATTTTATTGAAATTTTATTATATTTCCAATTTTGTTTATTATTGAACATAAAGTAACAAAAATAGCACTTTCAAAATGGGTTAGCTTGAGTTAGGCCCATTTAGGGTTGGGTGAAAAAGCTTTCTTCTTAAATGGGTTAGAAAACATAAGCCTAAACCCGACCTTAAGGGCTAATAGGTTAAAATAGACCATTTGACCTATATATTTAAAAAAATAAAATAAAATTTATAAATTTATATTAATCATCTCATTCTTTAGTAAATAAATAAAATTATCATCAGAGCCTTTATTCTAATACTGAGGTAGGCTATATGAACTAATATATAACTTCACATTAAGTCGTCAGTATGAATTCTCCTCCGCCACTTATTCCCATCTACAGTAATGTGTTCTTCCAACTCTTGTTTCACCGTATCTTTCTGGATTACTTCTTTCCAAGTCTTTTTTAGTCTTCCCTTAGCCTTGACCCTTTGTATATCATTCATAGCCTCCATTCTTCTAATGGGAGCATCTATAGGTCTACGTCGTACGTGTCCAAATCAACGTAAATGACTTTCAATCATCTTATCTTCGATAGGTGCCGGTCCAATCGTTTTGCGAATGTCCTCATTTCTCATTCTATCTTTTTTCGTATATCGCACACCCATCATAGTATTTGCATTTTTGCTACACTCATCTTCTGTGTATGTAGTTTTTTAGTTGCCCGACATTCGCTGCCATAGAGCAATGTTGGTTTAAAAACTATCCAGTAAAACTTGTCTTTTAACCATTATCACATAACACACTTGTAACACTTCTCCAGTTCCTCCAACCTGCTTGTATCCTATGGCACATCTCTATCAATCTCTCTAACCCTCTATATAATCGATCCCAAATATCTAAAATGATCCCGCTTAGAATTCGCCAACCTCTCTAGCATCACTATGTTTCTATCATCCTCTTTATTTGAGTTGAATTTACATTTCATGTATTCAGTCTTTACTCTGTTTAGTTTTGAATCCTCTCAATTCTAATTTTGCATTAACCTTCGCTCTGATCTCTACACTAAAGACAAAATCATCTACAGACATCATACACCAAAATACTATAAATAGTAGCATCAATTAAATTCATATCAAATCCATAATCATATTCATTGTCTAACAACCATAATATAAATTATTTTAATAAACTTAGAAACTGAAAGAACATACTAACAAGTTGCAACAATAATAGAAACCAAAAACATAATAATAAAGATAAATGATTAAGTCATAGTTCCTCAATAACATTCAATCTATTTTCAACTTCATCATTTACAAACATAAATAAAGAACATTACAAGAATTCATAAGAATTAAATTTATAAATAAATTGTAAAATATAAATTTTAAATATAACTAAAAAAATTCTAAACGGACTAAATGGGCTAACTGTTTAGGCCCAACCAAATTCTACCAAGGCATAGGCCTATTTGGGTTGGGTAGAGCTAAAACGCATTTATTTCTAAATTGAAATGAGTCAAACCGGACTGTTCCAATAGGCCTTGGCTCATTTTGACAGTATTAGTAACTAATCATAATATTTCACAAAACATTTTATTAATTTAAATGAGAGATTTTATCATTCTACTTTTAAATTTATCAATTTTCAGTTGAAAATAAAAATTATAATATCTCACATAATATTGAATTGTGAATGTTAAACTCCAATAATATTTTGTTAATTAAAATAGTAAATTTTTATATTTTAATTATTTCATGTTTAAAAATCAATAAAATTGAAAGTACAGTGAGAAAATTTATTGACATTGAAAATACAGTGACAAAGTTCAAGATGAAGTATAATGATAAATTTTATCTTTTTCCTTAAGATTTACAATGTTTATTAGTGTTATCTATGTCATTATAAGAAATTTTCCATTGACTGAAAAAATGTTTATTAACAATAAATTTGTTTCATTTATTTTATAATTAGAATTAAAGAGCAATTGGTATCTTCAACTATGAATTAAAATAGACTTGCTTAATCGTGTTAAGTATAAAGTTGGTTAATTAATAAATTTAAATAAAGTTACATAAACTTATTCTTAAAATAACTTTGTTAATAAATGTTTTAATAACACATTTTCAAGTTATTATATTAAATAATATTTTTTGATCGCATTGAAAAACAACATATTAATTATAAGCCATTATCATATTTAATGAAAAAGTTATAAAAATAAAATATTAATTAATTTAATGAATATTATTTTAAACCAAAAAATGCAATGAGCGTTGCTGGGGAGGAAGTTCAATAAAAAGAAAAGGCTCGGGACAAAAACAAGAAAACATGAAATGTAATAATTTATAATAATAGAACAATAATGGAAAATAATTTATAATTACAGAAAAATGAGAGAGACAAAACTCACCATTCCCCGATGTCTGTCACAAAAATAACCGTACTGCTGTCCCCTTTCATCTTGAAACATAATTTGTTTTTCTCTCCTCCATCATTCACGTCCTTGCAGACTTCAATTATCCATACACTTTCTGCCCTTTTCTACCATGCAAAATTGACGCTTTGACTTTCTTGATCCATGTCGATTGTCCAGATGTTCTTTTAAAGAAAAAGAGAGTTCATATTTTTATTTTAATTAATTTAATTTATTGAAAGATTGAGGAATGGGTGTCGGGGATGGATTTCAATTGGTCTAAATCCATTATCAACAAAGCTTTGAATGAGAATGGATTGGTGTCTGTAAAGTTGTCTTTTGCGCTCCGATTAAGGATTTCCTTTATAATAGTCTGGACAACATTTGGAGGAAGCTTGTAAAAAATGTTGAACTTTTCTATGGCAGGTGGGTTTGAGGAGGACTGTAAAGATGAAGCATTTGAGGTTGAGGGTTCTAAGAAGTTATCCATGACTACAATGACTAGAACAATCTTCAAAAGTATTCAAAGAAGAGGGAGGTCTGGATAGCATGTTTGGAATGACATTATCCTTGCCTTTTATATGCTTTGTCGTGAATGAATATTTAGAAAACCATTGTAATAATCTTAACAACTATATATTGGGCATCTACTTTTTCTTGAAATCTAGAATGTGATCAAAAGTTGACATATCCAATTCAACAATAAAATAATATTAATTGAGATGAAACTCAAATTTTTAAATATCATATTTCACCGTTAAAATCTCTTTGAGAGTAAAGTGATAATAGAGTTCAAATACTTTGAACTTTTCAGTTTTGTATCTGCATAGTTGTCTTTTCCCTTCTTTTTCTGTGAGTAAAATTGCTGATCGAACTTATCTCGATTTGCAAGACTCTTTTTCCGCTAGAGGGAATCTTCAATGTTTGGCTTTATCTTTGAGAATATTTACTGCTTTAATTTGTCTTTTTATCCAAGGGGAGGTTTTTTCTTTAGCATCTATTTGATAGGATTTGAAAGTTCTGACAGATTTGGGAGAAATTCACTCATTTAGTTTACAATTCCAAGTACTTGCTAAATTTGTCTTTTTGTGAGATTCTCATCGGGTGCATTAATTTTTCAACCATTCAATTAATTTAGATCAATTATAAAAATATATTTTGAAAAATTTTAGTTCTTCGATTAATTTGGCTTGATAAATCATATTAATTGAATTAATCAAAATTTTATATTTCTAAAAATTTAAAATTTTAAGAGTAATACTAATCACAGACATACCTTATTTACTAGAAAACCCTAAACCCTAAAATTTCATTTCTAAAATCACTCCTTACACCCTAAAAATTTAATATTTTTCAATATTACTCATATTGTAAAAAAAAAATTACACTTTGTTTTTGCAATTTTTTTTTCTGGTAAGCTAAAAAGGTACCCGGCAGCACTTGATTCCTTGATTTTCTGTGCCTAGAACAGTAAAACTCTAGGTACAAGGTCAATTTCTATGGCTTAGTTTGGGGCAACATTGTGGTGAGTCTAACACATTTGGAGAGGGAAGAAACAAAATTTTGTGAGAATAAATTTACTTGTTGACCCTTACTTTATAATTTTTTTTATTATTTTACCCAAAAAAAAATATGTTTTTAAGCGTTTTTTCATTATTTTCAATTTTAACGGAATCAATCTCACCATCATCCCAACTAGCCATAGATTTTCTTTTTGCTCTTTTTACCACTTAGAGGAATGCTAGCGGCAGATGAATTAGCAGTCTCCTTCTAATACTCGCTGTTTCAAAAAGCCACATCGTCATTTTTTTAACTCAAAACCGGTTACCTGCTGTACAAGTTTCTACGAGTTTTCACAGACTATAGCTAAAAGTCTCTCAAGTACTCTTCCCATCTCGTTTTTGGGAATTTTAAACAAGCAAAAAAAGTTCTCTACAGCTTAAACGTGGGAAACAAAAAGAAAAAAAAATCCTAACTTGATATTTTTCCTTCCATTTGAGATTATCAGGTAAAATTAAATCCTTTTTTTGTTAAATTAAGTATATCATGTTAAAAAATATTATTTCTTCTATTTTTTCACATTTTTTTTATTTCATTCATGGCAATTTTTGAAAAGCCATTCACCAAAAAATATGTTTTTTTTAATTTACTTTGAAATATATAATAACCGTGTAAAATTTACAATAGTAGCTTTGTTTTCAAGTAATGTGTAAAATGTATAATAAATGTAAGAATTTAGGACTTATATAATTTTTATTTTTTTGTATATGTTATAAGAAATGCTTTAATATTTGACTTAAGGCAACAAAATGCTATGTTTTTATCTTTTTCATTATATGCAATATTAGTAAAACAACACTAATTGCCCAGGCCCCATGAACATAACTAGATCCACAGTTTAAATATAAATTAGATAAACAATTTATTTTAGCGATGGCAATGGGTACCCTATAAACGGGTATCCGGCACTATCCGATTCGTTTGGTTCGGGTGGTGTTCGAGTAGTGAAATTACTACTTATCATGGGTTTGGGTAAGGTTTACGTAGTTATCTTAGGGTACCCGTTACCCAAACCGATTATAAATAATAATTAATTAATATAATATTTATATTTTTATATATATTATTTATTATTAATGTTGTATTTAATTAAATTAATTCGTTAAATATTATAATTATAATTTTTAACTTTAATTTATTTTTGTGAATTAAATTAAATTATTCCAAAACTGATTTTAAATTTTAATTTGAACGTCAGATTTTGACTTAATAAACGAATAGTTAACGGATTCGAATTGTTAAATAGGTATTTTTTATTTTATAGGGGTATTCTAATTAAGTTATTCCAAGACTGATATACGTTTAACTACTCGAATCTGTTAACTACCCATTTATTAAGTCAAAATTTGACATTCAAATTCAAATTTAAAATCAGTTTTGGAATAACTTAATTAAAAAATTAAATTAATAAATTTAATTTAATTCACAAAAATAAATTAAAGTTAAAAATCATAATTATAATATTTAACGAATTAATTTAATTAAATACAACATTAATAATAAATAATATATATAAAAATATAAATATTATATTAATTAATTATTATTTATAATAATTTGGGTAACGGATACCCTAAGATAACTACGTAAACCTTACCCAAACCCATGATAAGTAGTAATTTCACTACTCGAACACCACCCGGACCAAACGAATCAGATAGTGCCGGATACCCGTTTATAGGGTACCCATTGCCATCGCTAAAATAAATTGTTTATCTAATTTATATTTAAACTGTGGATCTAGTTGTGTTCATGGGGTCTGGGCAATTAGTGTTGTTTTACTAATATTGCATATAATGAAAAAGATAAAAACATAGCATTTTGTTGCCTTAAGTCAAATATTAAAGCATTTCTTATAACATATACAAAAAAATAAAAATTATATAGGTCCTAAATTCTTACATTTATTATACATTTTACACATTACTTGAAAACAAAGCTACTATTGTAAATTTTACACGGTTATTATATATTTCAAAGTAAATTAAAAAAAAACATATTTTTTGATGAATGGCTTTTCAAAAATTGCCATGAATGAAATAAAAAAATGTGAAAAAATAGAAGAAATAATATTTTTTAACATGATATACTTAATTTAACAAAAAAGGATTTAATTTTACCTGATAATCTCAAATGGAAGGAAAAATATCAAGTTAGGATTTTTTTTTCTTTTTGTTTCCCACGTTTAAGCTGTAGAGAACTTTTTTTGCTTGTTTAAAATTCCCAAAAACGAGATGGGAAGAGTACTTGAGAGACTTTTAGCTATAGTATGTGAAAACTCTTAGAAACTTGTACAGCAGGTAACCGGTTTTGAGTTAAAAAAATGACGATGTGGCTTTTTGAAACGGCGAGTGTTAGAAGGCGACTGCTAATTCATCTGCCGCTAGCATTCCTCTTACCACTTATGTCATTTCCAAGGATAACTCATTATATAAAGCAAAAAATTTAATGGTGGTGGAAAGTTCCACTCCTTGATAAATGTCAAACTTGGCTATGATTCAAACCTTTTATGCAAGTTAAGGCTTAGTTTGGAATCAATCGCACTTCTAGTGCAATTGATTCCTACACTAAAAACAAAAAAAATAACTAAAGAAAAAAAAACAAATGTAAAATTAATTTTTTTTACCCTTTCTTTTACATATTTTGTTGGCTCTACTGAGAGGGGAGGTGAATCGGTTTAACTATTAATTTAAATTTTTAAGAGCTCAATTAACCAATAAAACAAATTACGCAATAATGTAACAAATGCAATAAATAAAGATAAGGGAAGAGAAGCAAACACAGTATTTATAGAGGTTCGACCAATCTCTTGCCTATGTCCTCTCTCATTGATCCTCTTGTTAAGGGATTTGTTGGCTCTATAGGCTATACCGAGAGGGGGGTGAATCGGTTTTTCACTAACCTTAGGTTCGTTTTTCGGTTTCTCTAAATTCTCTAGCCTATATTGATATTTTCTAAGTTCTCTTAGCTAGGCAATTATACAATATAAATTCAATGCAATAAACACAAATATAATTGCAAGAAAGTAAAGAGAGAAAGGATAGAGAAATGTACACAAGTGATTTATAGAGGTTCGGCAACCTTGCCTATGTCCTCTACCTTGAGACGCTCCCAAAGATTTTCCCAAATTCACTATCCTTGAATTTGTTACACTCCCTCTTTTCAAGGCTCAAGAGAAACCTCTCTCTTTTCTAGGCTCAAGAGTAACCTCTCTCTTTTCTAGGCTCAAGAGTAACCTCCCTCTTTTTCCTAGGCTAAAGAGTAACCTCCCTTTTTTTCAAGGCTCAAGAGAAACCTCCCCTTTACAAGGAATGAAATGAGTTTACAAATGAGTAATCAAAGAAAGCCTCTAGATAGGCAAGTGATTACAGAAATTAAGCACAATGAAAAGCCTATACAATATTTGTGCTTTTCTATACAAGGAATATGAGAGTGATAGAAGATATTGAATTCTAGCTCTTGAATTGTTGTTGAGGCTTGAGGATTTGAGGAAAATGAGTATTGGAGTTGATTGAGTAGTTCCTCTTGCTTTCTTTAGCTTCTAAGCCTCTATTTATAGTCCCTTGGATGTATTCTAGCCGTTGGGTGGAGCCAAATATCGGATATTACCGTTGTCTCACAAAAACTAGTCGTTATAGGTTATTTTCGAGCAAAGGGATCGATCCTGCTATAGTGGGGATCGATCCCTTTTGTCCAGAATCTTGATTCTGGGCTTCAGGGACCTTGGGAAGACTTTCTGCCAAAAAGGGATCGATCCTGCTACAGTGGGGATCGATCCTTTTCTTCCAGAGGGCTTTTTTCCTGCACTTTTGGGTTAGAAATGATATGACCTTTGATCCTAATTCAACCCAAAACATTTATAAGCTTTAAGGGAGTTTTTCTTGACTTTCTCAAATGAAAATATTGTCCAAGAAATCATCAAGTGATTTTCTAAAATGTTTATAAAGAATTAAGACCAATAAGAATATGCATCATTAAATCATGGTCTTAATGTTTGATATGAACACTTGAAATGTATTGAGAAAATCATGTGTGATAAGGCAAATTTACAATATGAATTAAAACATTAAAGCTTACTTAAGTTTTTGTCATTTCAAAATATATATTGCAATTTAAAGCTAACAATCTCCCCCTTTTTGATATGACAAAACTTAATGTAAATTTGCTTTGAAAATTCTTTGAAAAAAAATACTCCCCCTCAAATAAAGCAGGATTTTATAAAGCTCCCCCTTAATATAAGCATGGGTTTTGAAAATGAATTTTCCCTCATTATCTCTCCCCCTTAATATCTCTCCCTATATCTATCTCTCCCTTTATCTATCTCTCCCCCTTTTTGTCGTAGCAAAAAGAAGGAAAAATAATAAAAAATATGCTCCCCCTAAAATCATGGCACTGTGAGAACAAATAAAAATGCTCCATCCAACAAGAAACATGTTAGTACATGGGACTTATAGCACAAATAAATAAGTCAATATTCACAAAGAGTATGAAATATTCATGCAATGAATATGACTTATGATCATATACCAATTGTTTATAAATAATATTGATACCAATTGTTGATAAGTAATTTTGCAAGAATGTTCCAATTGGTAAGAAGTTAAGCAAGCACCTAAGTATATCAATTGTTCTCTAAGGTCCAACTAAGGTGCATGATAATACATCATGATTATGAGCTAAAATTAGATAGCATATCATATGCATGTGCTCATAAATCATTCTCAAGAAATATTGTGTCTAGAATTAAATCATATAGCAATTAACTTCAAATTCTAGCACACAAGAGTTTCATGCAAAAATATCCTAAGAGAATTCTTCTCTATTTGTCATTTCAATCTAAGGAGCATGAGAAGAATTGTCAATTTAAAGCTCATACCAATTGGCAATTTAGTTTTGGCCTACCAATTGTTGAAAATATGATTGCCAATGATACTAATTGTTATTTCAATCTAAATTCCAATTGTTACTAATGGTTGACTTAGGCATTTTGCATGAATCCAATATTTGTTATAGTGTGATCATGTCAAGAAAATAATCATTCCAAATATGCAAGAACACAATCACACATCATCAAATATGCATATGGATTAATTAATCATTAGCACACTATCATAAAGTATTAATCCATATTCATATTCACAAATTTATACCACATGGAAAATACAAAAAGTCAAGGTATTCAAGCAAACACATTTTCTTCCATGGTTTCAAGCACACAAATCCTATGCTCATTTTCTAATTCAAGTCCTTAACCAATTATGAGCAAGGAAAGATTCAACTAATAAATGCATGGATATCAAGTTTGTTCAAGTTTGCATTTATCTTTGAGTGTTGGTGTTGTCATTAAGACCCTAGTTCTTTAAGTACAAGGATGATAAAGTTTTATGCATTTTAACATTTAGGATCCATTTACCATCACAAATTATAGGCCAATGACTATTACCAATTGTTGAATTTACATTTGGAATCAATCCTTAAGGTCAAGTTTTAATTATTCTTCCACTAGATGTATAATTATCATGAAACCTAGTGTGGAATTGATAAGTCAAGCCAATACACATAATCCTATAAGCATGCTTGACTAAGATGAACAAAAGGAATGAAAAATATTCATTATGCATAAGTTCATCAAATTCTCAAATATATCCATAAATCATTGAAATAAATCTCAAAATTATGTTTAAGCATTCATTGAAAGTATGTTTCAAGATTATTTCAAGATTTATGCAATTCATGACCGTTTTCAATGAGAAAAACGATTTTGCACTTGTGAGCTCAAGAAAAATGATATGGATTGTTGAAAGTGATACCACTTGTTGGAAATGATATTAATTGATGAAGTTGAGGCATGATATCAATGAAGAATGAGTTTTCATATATTACAGATCATCAAAAAGAAGTTAAAACAATGAATTTTAAGTTGAGAAGAGAGAAAATATCAAAACAATGAAAAGTTCTTCTCAATTTCGGTTGAAAACATGCAGGAGTGCCTTTTCTGGCCTGGGGGGATCGATCCTGCTACAGTGGGGATCGATCCTTCATATGTTCCTGCAGATTCTGCAGTTGTTTTGACAGAAAATTGAACTTGTGAGGTACCAAAACTTCGTTTTTGAGTAATTTAAGTCCAAGTAAAGGTTTAGACATTTTTTAAAACATGATTTTGGACTTGTATGAATGAAAAACAAGAATGAAAAACCATTTAACAAAAGATTTTGCAATTTTGGAAGAATTTTCACAATAAAATGCATTTTTGGCCTCAAAGGGGGTCATTTTGAGATTTATGCATATTTTGGCCAAACCAATGCATTGAATTATATAAATATGTCAAAACAAACTTGTTCACATAGGTTTTAAGCACAAATATCATTAAAGCATACATCTTGTGAACAACATGCCATGATTGTCAACATACAAGTTCTTCATTATTGCTCATGACATGGCATTTTGCATATATGACATATTTGACAACTTTTGAGCAACTAAATATATTATCTAAACATATCAAACTTGCTCAAACTATAGAAATTCAATAATCATTTCAAATTCACAAATCATGCTTTTCATCCAATCATCAAGTACTATAATCAACCAATCAAAAATCTTTGTCATGCCTTTTTTGTTCAATCATTCAACTCACAATGCATCAAGAATCATCAACCAAGTGCCTCAATAAAACATATAAATAATTGTAGCAAAAATGAGTTTTGAAGAGATAGGATTTAAGCTTATAAAACTCCTTTACTTGAGTATGCTTTGCCTTGGATTGTTGAGTCCACCTTGAGCTATCCTTTGAAGAATTGTTGTGATCTTGTCAAAGATAGATCCTCAAGCTTTTCCTTTTTCTTATTGGCACAAGCAAACTCTATGAGGATGTGTTGAGCATTTAAATTCCATTGTTCCATTGTATTCCCATGCTCCAACACTCCTACAACAAACACATTCAAGCATGCTTTGGTACCCAAAATTTTCTTGGGTCCATAAGAGTTAGTGCAAACAATTTTTGATCCTTTTGGGATCCATTTCAAACACAATTCATCATTATTTACAGTATGCTTTGGCACCCACATTTTTCTAACCACTCTTCCTCTAAATGTAGTTTTTCTATAAGTGCATGCTTGTGAGGTGTGTCCTATTCTATTGCATAGTGAGCATGTAAGAGATAGATCATGTATAGTATTTTTGCTCACTAGGAAATTCTTAAGATGAGTTTCTTTTTGTATTGCATTATAGCCTAACCCATCTTTGTCAAAGAAAGCTCTTTGGGTCTTTAACATGTGATCTAGCTTTTGTTGACCTATATAAAACCTAGAAAATGAGTTATGCAATTTGTATTCTTTTTATTTAACTCTTTTATTTCTAAGTTGGCCTTTTCTAGTTTCTTTTCAAATTCTATCTTAGCACTTGTCAAGGCTTCATTTTCTATTTTTAATTTAGCAATGATTTTCTTATATTTAGAATTCATGCATTGAAATTCATTTGCTAAATCATCAAGGCATTTTGTAGTTCACTAAAGGTATAATCATTATCTTCACTAGAACTACTACTAGCCTCATCATCACTAATGGCCATAAAGCATGAGTAGGCTACCTCATTATCTACATTTCCCTCATCGGAGCTATCACTATCGCTCCATGCAGCCACAAATGCTTTCTTCCTAGGTTTCCTATCCTTTTCTCTTCTAAGTAAGGGGCAATCTAACTTAGTGTGACCCGGTTCATTACATTCATAGCACACTAAGGGGTCTTTTTCTCTTCTACTTGACTCTCCCCTATGATGTCTCCTATTACTCTCTCTCTCTTTCATTCTCATAAATCTATTAAATCTTTTGGCAAACATTGCCATTTCTTTTTCTTCCTCATTTCCACTCTCATCACTATCATCTTCAATGACCTCATGAGTGGAAGACTTAAGTGCTACCCCTACTTTCTTTGAAGGCACTTCATTTCTTTTCAATTTCATCTCATATGTAAGTAGGGAGCCCATAAGTTCATCTAGAGACAAGGTATTTGGATCTTTAGACTCTTCTATTGCGGTTACCTTTACCTCCCAAGACTTAGGCAAGCTATTCAAAATTTTCTTTACCATTTCAACATTGGAATAAGCCTTGCCTAGAGCCTTAAGTCCATTAATTATATCATTAAACCTAGTGAACATTTCACTAATGGACTCATTTTCTTTCATCCTAAATAGCTCATAATCATGTGTGAGCATTCCTACTTTGGTCTCTTTCACTTGATTGGTCCCTTCATGTGTGATGGCTAATTTGTCCCATATTTGCTTGGCATTCTCACATAGGGATACTCTATTATATTCATTAGGACCTAATGCACAAAAGAGAGTGTGCATAGCCTTGGCATTCAATTGTACCACTCTCATGTCATTTGTGTCCCACTCATCCTCTAGCTTAGGGACATCTTTTCCATCTACTTTCTTCATGGGAATTCTAGGACCATTCACTATAATTCTCCACACTTCATAATCATTGGATTGCACAAATAACATCATTCTAGTTTTCCAATATGAATAATTTTCACTATTAAATAGTGGAGGTCTAACTAATGATTGTCCCTCTTCTCCTAGGGGTGTGCCTACATTCAAGTGAGTCATTTTAGATCGTTTTGCTCGATAGAGGTTAGTCTAAATCAATCTCGAGCCCAAGTTCTGATACCAATTGTTGGCTCTATAGGCTATACCGAGAGGGGGGTGAATCGATTTTTCACTAACCTTAGGTTCGTTTTTCGGTTTCTCTAAATTCTCTAGCCTATATTGATATTTTCTAAGTTCTCTTAGCTAGGCAATTATACAATATAAATTCAATGCAATAAACACAAATATAATTGCAAGAAAGTAAAGAGAGAAAGGATAGAGAAATGTACACAAGTGATTTATAGAGGTTCGGCAACCTTGCCTACGTCCTCTACCTTGAGACGCTCCCAAGGATTTTTCCAAATTCACTATCCTTGAATTTGTTACACTCCCTCTTTTCAAGGCTCAAGAGAAACCTCTCTTTTTTCTAGGCTCAAGAGTAACCTCTCTCTTTTCTAGGCTCAAGAGTAACCTCCCTCTTTTTCCTAGGCTAAAGAGTAACCTCCCTTTTTTTCAAGGCTCAAGAGAAACCTCCCCTTTACAAGGAATGAAATGAGTTTACAAATGAGTAATCAAAGAAAGCCTCTAGATAGGCAAGTGATTACAGAAATTAAGCACAATGAAAAGCCTATACAATATTTGTGCTTTTCTATACAAGGAATATGAGAGTGATAGAAGATATTGAATTCTAGCTCTTAAATTGTTGTTGAGGCTTGAGGATTTGAGGAAAATGAGTATTGGAGTTGATTGAGTAGTTCCTCTTGCTTTCTTTAGCTTCTAAGCCTCTATTTATAGTCCCTTGGATGTATTCTAGCCGTTGGGTGGAGCCAAATATCGGATATTACCGTTGTCTCACAAAAACTAGTCGTTATAGGCTATTTTCGAGCAAAGGGATCGATCCTGCTACAGTGGGGATTGATCCCTTTTATCCAGAATCTTGATTCTGGGCTTCAGGGACCTTGGGAAGACTTTCTGCCAAAAAGGGATCGATCCTGCTACAGTGGGGATCGATCCTTTTCTTCCAGAGGGCTTTTTTCCTACACTTTTGGGTTAGAAATGATATGACCTTTGATCCTAATTCAACCCAAAACATTTATAAGCTTTAAGGGAGTTTTTCTTGACTTTCTCAAATGAAAATATTGTCCAAGAAATCATCAAGTGATTTTCTAAAATGTTTATAAAGAATTAAGACCAATAAGAATATGCATCATTAAATCATGGTCTTAATGTTTGATATGAACACTTGAAATGTATTGAGAAAATCATGTGTGATAAGGCAAATTTACAATATGAATTAAAACATTAAAGCTTACTTAAGTTTTTGTCATTTCAAAATATATATTGCAATTTAAAGCTAATAGGATTGATTCCACTTTTTCATGTGAATCAAGACAAATCACTTTAAGGTGTGGAGAGACCTCTTACACTTCCTTTTGTAGGCTTAAGAATAACCTCTTTATCCTATCCCCTTGCAAAGCTACCCTCACTCTTACGAGATAACCTTACAAGGCTTACACACCCCTTTGAATAATAGAAGTTAATGTGAGTGGGTGGTGTACAAGGTGGAATATCACAAAACAAGTACAAAGGATGATTTTTCAGCTTTGAATTCTTTCTTAAGGCTTAGAGAGATTGCTGAGTGCTTGTTCTGTCTTTAATCTTCATAAATGCCTTTATTTATAGTCCATCAACAGCTTGGAACGGGTGTTGAAGCATTTAATGCAATTCTTCCCGTTGAAACCCTCAAAAACTAGTCGTTGGGCACTGTTTTCGTGATAGAGGATCGATCCTTAGGCATAGGGGATCGATCCCTACATTCTAGAATCCCTTCCAGTCCAATCTACCAACTGGGGATCGATCCCTTCACTAGGGGGATCGATCCCTTACCTGTTTTCTGCACTTAGGAAGTGTACTGCCAATTGGGGATCGATTCCCTTAACATGGGGGATAGATCCCTCAAGCCCTTTTGCACTTTTTTGTTAGTTGTTTTGGGATAAAATGATGTGTTTTTGTGATTTCAAGTCAATTCAAATCATTCTTTCAATTTTATAAGAGTATTTCCTGACTTTCTCAATTGAAATCTTAGTCCAAAACTTTATTAAATGATTTTCTGTCATTGTGTCCATTTTAAGCAAATTTACAATATAGAGAAAACATTTAGCATTACATTTTGCATTACTTAAGTTTTTTTCATTTCAAAATATTTGTCAATTTAAAGCTAACAATCTCTCCCTTTTTGATATGACAAAACTTAAGGTAAATTTGCTTTGAATATATTTTTGAAAAACAAAATGCTAGTCCCCCTCACGATTTGCTTCCCCTTAATTTAAGCATGAAATTTTATAAAAATTTACCACACTACTTCTCCCCCTTTTTGTCATAGCAAAAACCTTATAGAAATGAAAACTCAGATATAAACTCCCCTTTAACAAATAATATATATAAAGAATATACAGCATGGAGAAGTTGTCAATTTAAAGCAACACAAATATAATCAATGCCATAGACATAAGCATAAACTAAGATAGTACCATAGAGAACCAAAATCCTAAGAAGTCACAAAGTAAACATAAAAAATGAGTCTCACATAATCATAACCAGTAACGAGTAGTCTAGGCTAACTAATCTAACAAGTTAATAAATCATAAAGGCTGAGATACTCTAGACATATCTAACTCAATGCCTCTTAGGAAAAGTCATGTGGTATTGCTCAATAAAGTCGTCCTGCTGCATGCGAACATCTTGGAGCTCATCGTACAATGCAACTCGTGTCTCCTCCATCCTATCAAGATGAGCATCAAGCTGATCGAACCGCTGGATGACGTCCTGTTGGAAACTTTGTTGAGAGGTGTTAATTTGCTGAAGCATGAGCATGATCTGGTCAAAAGAAGCAAATGTGGAGCTCGATGGTACTGAAGAAGACGGTTCCTCAAGGGCTTCCTCTTCGGGAGCATGTTCAAGAGATGCTAGATGTCCGTGATGCTTCTCCCATTCTAAGGTATCACCTCTCATACGTAAGTACCACCCAAGGCTATGCACCGAAGCAAGATTAATAGTGGTACTCGGATCCAGAAGAACACCGGTTTCGCACGAGCAGTCAATGCCTTGATCAAGCAGGTAGTAGGCTAGTGGCTTAGGAAAGACAATCGTTTTGGCTCCACCTTGGACAATTTTCACCCAGTCATGAAAGATGAAATGAATAAGGTTGGGTCGAACGCCATCGGGTTAATGGATGTGGTGAAGCCAAAATTTATCGAGCTTACAGAGTTGAGAATATTTAGTGCCAAAAGGACGAAGATTCCATGAGATGATGATGTGTAAAAGGCATACGAAAACAAAAAGATTACCGGCACGCTCATCAGTAACGACAAACTCCAATGGAACCTCGGCATCCTCATAGATAAGGCCGCCTTCAGGAATACGGAAGGCATAGGAAAGTGATTGCTTGGAAACCTTAATATGCCTTCCCACGACAAACGATCTAATTCCCACAACTTGGCACGGATCATTGGGACTCATGATAATTTCGGCATTGGAGAAGAACACCCAAACGATGTTGCATAGGACCAAAGTGTTGATTTTCAGAAAATGGGTCCAGTGGAAGGCTTCAAACTTGGCTAAATATGGGAATCCTATTTCCTTTAAGAATTCAAAGTTAATTGGTTGCCAATGCTTAATCCTCATATTGGCAAATTTCTTATGAAATCTATTCTTCTCTTCCGCATTTCAGAAACTTTGATTGAAGGTAGTGGGTACAAAGGAAGTGGAAGAAGAGGGAGCTCATCGCCTCTGAGTAGTGTGTTTGACATGAGGAGCCATTTTCAGCTAGGCGTGAATGTGAAAAGTGAAGAAAAAGTCTATGAGAAATTTTGTCAAACACTTGATGGGCACTACTTTGGTGATGTGTGGATGAGTTTATGGGGGAATAGGGAACTACTTAACAGCATAAAACCACAGATTAACACACAAGAAACAATGTTGATGAAAGGATGGTGATGAAAAGTGAAAGGAATATTGAAAATTATGGGATCAAGAAGTTGGACAGAAAGAATAAGTTTTGGGTATGTGAAAATGAGATGGAATGAGAGATTGTTCAAGAAATGGAAATGGATTTGTAAAATTTGATGATATGAGTGAAAATGTAAGAGATATGATGGAAATTGATGAAGAAACAAGAAAAATTGAGATGTTGGGCGTTAATGGCGTTGGAAGTAAAAAAGAATACAAGAAAGATAAAGTTTTGAAGAAAAATGATGATGGGAAGTGAAAGTGATGGAGAAATGACGAAGAACGGTGAAGAAATGGCGTGATTTCGTGAAGAAATGAGCAAGATCGGAAGCTTGGGTATGAAGGAAATGATGGAATGGGTGTTTGCGTGAAGGGGATGATGAATAGTGAAAAGAGAGTGAAAAGTCAAGCTTTTAAAGTGGCCGAATCGTGCATTCTAGCCCGAGGGGATCGATCCCTTCCAGGCAAAATGCAATCCTGCGTAAGACTGGTGCTATGGGATCGATCCCATGGTGATAGGGATTGAGCGATTGATCCCTCATAGCTAAAACCCATTTTTCTTTTTGCCTGAAAACCCAGGGAATCAATCCCTCAGCCAATTGCCTGAGTTTTTATGCAGAAAAATGATTCCAAAACAAGTGAAATTGAGCGTTTTTAGTATTTTAATATCAAGACATGTTTTGAGCAAGTTAGTCATGTTTTATGACTTGTAAAGGACAAAAACATTTGGAAAAGTAATTGACAACCATTTTGTTGTATTTTGAGGAAATTTTTAGACATGAGAAGTGTTTTTAGCGAGTGGCATGGTGATTAAGGCAGATCAACATTCTTTCTCAAAAAGGTTGAGTGGTAAGGAATTAGCCTGGAATTTACTATGTTAGCTTTAAATTGACATATGTATTTTGAAATAACAAAAACTTAAGTAAGCCTTAATGTTTCTTTCATATTGTAAATTTGCTTTATCACACAGGGTTCTCTCAAACCATTTTAAGTGTTCATATTAAACATTAAGACCATGATTTAATTTTCTATTCTTATTGGTCTTAATACTTTACAAAATGAGTTTGAATGTTTTCATTATGTAATTTTCTCAAGAATATATTTAACACAAGTTTAGAAAATTACTTAATAAGTTTTGGACTAAGTCTTTAGTTGAGAAAGTTAAGAAATACTTCCATAAAATTGAAAAATGTTTTGAGATGATTTAAAACCAAAGTCTACATCATTTCTAACCCAAAATGGCCCAGAAAAGTGTAGAAAAAGTGCAGGAAAAGTGCAGGAAAAGCATAAGGGATCGATCCCCCATGTTGAGGGATCGATCTCCCATGTGGCAGAACACTCCCAGGGGCTAATTGAAGCATGGGATCAATCCCTTCATGGCATAATGCTCTGGAGGCTTGAAAACAAGCACAGGATCGATCCTCTAGGGCATAGGATCGATCCTATATTGGGAAGGCACTCTAACGGCTAGTTTTTGTGAGATACAACTGTAACTTTTGTTTTTGGCTCCAACCAATGTCGATAATACATCCAAGGGACTATAAATAGAGGCTTGAAAGCTCAGGGATGAAGAAGAATGGCTCAACAACTTCATTCTTCATTTTCCTCATCTTCAAAGCCTCAACAACATCTTAAGTGCTAAAAATTCTTCATCTTCCATCACTCTCATATTCCTATATAGAATAGCACAAATATTGTATAGGCTTTTCTTTGTGCTTAACCTTTGTAATCATTTGTCTACTTAGAGGCCTTCTTTGATTACACTCATTGTAAACCTAATCATATCTTGTAAAAGAGAGTGAACCCTTGAGTGCTATATTGTAAGTGTGAATTGGGTAGAAAAGGTTTACTCCTTGAGCCCAGAAAAAGAAAGGGTATAGATTTCTCTTAAGCTTTGAAAAAGAGAGAGGAGAGGTTTCTCTTTAGCCTAGAAAAAGAGAGAGGTTACTCTTGAGCCTTCAAAAAGAGGGATTGTAAAGAAAAATTCAAGTTAGTGAATTTGGGGAAATCCTTGGGAGCGTCTAGAGGTAGAGGATGTAGGCAAGGTTGCCGAACTTCTATAAATCACTTGTGTACATTTCTCTTCCCCTTATCTTTTTATTTACTTACAATTATATTTTGTGTGTTGTATTGGAATTGAATTGCATGCTTGCGTAGCCTAGAGAACTTAGAAAACATCAATATAGGCTAGTGAATTTAGAAGAACCGAAAAACGAAATCAAGAGTAGCACAAAACCGATTCACCCCCCTTTCGGTTTAGTTATAGAGACAACATACTGCATGAGCAAACACATATTTCAACAATTCATTCTAACAATTGAAGTTCCTCACAATTTCTAGGAAAAAATATGGCAAGTTAAGTTTATGATGAGCAAGTAGTTAATATATTCTCTACATCTATGACTTGCATTCATCGCAACCAACTTAGGCCATTCATTCAAGATCATATGGAAGTCCATTTAGTTCAAGGAGCATTCATAAGACCTAGTTCACCTCTAAGTGTGCAAAATCTTTCTTATCTAAGGGTTTAGTGAAGATACCAACCAATTGGTGCAAGGTATCTATGTACTCTAGAACAATATCACCTTTTTATACATGATCTCTTATAAAATGGTGTCTTATTTCAATGTGCTTAGTTCTAGAGTGCTGTATGGGATTTTTGGTAAGATTAATAGCACTAGTATTATCACATTTGATAGGAATTTGATTCATCTCTATTCCATAGTCACTAATTTGTTGCTTAATCCACAACACTTGTGCACAGCAACTTCCAGAAGCAATATATTCAACTTCGGTTGTGGATTGAGCTACACTCTTTTGTTTCTTGGAGAACCATGAAATGAGTCTATTTCCTAAGAATTGACAAGTCCCAGATGTACTTTTCCTATCAACTTTGCAACCACCAAAATCCGCATCAAAATAAGCATGAAGAGCAAAAGTTGAATCTTTAGGATACTATAGTCCTAAGGAAGAAGTGTCTTTAAGGTATCTAAGGATTCTTTTTACAGCTTGTAAGTGTGATTCTCTAGGAGATGATTGAAACCTAGCACATAAGCATACACTAGACATTATATCGGGTCTACTAGTAGTGAGATATAGCAATGAGCCAATCATAGACCTATGTAGTTTAGTGTCTACACATTTTCCTCTTTCATCCTTATCAAGCTTGATATTTGTGCTAATTGAGGTGGATTGAGATTTGGACTCATCCATCCCAAATCTTTTGAGTAAGTCTTTAGTGTACTTAGCTTGATTTATAAAAATACCATCTTTACATTGTTTAACTTGAAGTCCTAGGAAGAAGGTTAGCTCTCCCATCATGCTTATTTCAAATTCACCTCGCATTAATTTGGAGAAATTTTTACATAATGACTCATTTGTGGATCCAAAAATGATATCATCTACATAGATTTGAACCACTAATAGATCACTACCTTTAGATTGAATAAATAAGGTTGTATCTACTTTACCTCTTGCAAAACCTTTTTCAATCAAAAATTTTGACAATCTTTCATACCAAGCTCTAGGAGCTTGTTTTAACCCATACAAAGCTTTTGTGAGTTTGAAAACATGATTGGGAAACTTTGGGTTTTCAAAACCGAGGGGTTGCTTAACATAAACCTCTTTATTTATGTAACCATTTAAGAAAGCACTTTTAAGATTCATTTGGTATAGTTTAAAATCTTTGTAACATGCAAAGGCAAGTAGCATCCTAATGGCTTTTAGTCTTGCTACCGGAGCATAGGTTTCATCATAGTCTATTCCTTCTTCTTGCATATACCCTTGTGCTACTAATCTAGCTTTGTTTCTAACTATTACACTATTCTCATCCATTTTATTCTTGAATACCGATTTAGTTCCAATAATTGGATGATCCTTAGGTCTTTCCACTAAAGTCCAAACTTTAACTTCTTTCAAATTGATTTAATTCCTTTTTCATAGCCATAATCCAATTTTCATCTTTTAAAGCCTCATGCACATTCTTTGGTTCAAATTGTGATACAAAAGCTACATGTTGACATATATTTCTATATGATAATATAGTTCTAACACCAATATTTGGATCTCCAACAATGTCATTATTCTTCACATAACTAAGTTCTTTAGGACATCTTGATTCTTTCTCAATTATTTTTTGATCTGATGACTCCTCATTCTTATATATATCAAGATCTTCTAATTGTTCCCTAATATCTTTATCTTGAGATGGATCAATTAGTGGTTCATCAAACATTTCTACTTCATCATCAAGATTGGTTATACTAGAGGAACTTGACTCATCAAAAATAACATGAATTAATTCTTCTACAACAAGTGTTCTTTTATTAAAAACTCTATATGCCTTAGAATTTAAAGAATAACCAAGAAAAATACATTTATCACTTTTTGCATCAAATTTTCCTAAGTTGTCTTTTCCATTGTTCAAAACAAAGCATTTGTAACCAAACGGATGAAAATAGCTTATGTTCTGGCCTTTTTCCTTTGTAAAGCTCATAAGGGGTTTTCTTTAGAATGGGCCTAACCATAGCTCTATTTATAACATAGCATGCAATGTTAATAGCTTCAGCCCAAAAATATTTTGGCAAATTGTTTTCACAAAGCATGGTTTTAGCTATTTCTTCTAAGGTTTTATTCCTCCTTTCAACTACCCCATTTTGTTGAGGAGCTGAAAAATTATAGCCAATTCCATTTTCATTACAATAAGTGTCAAAACCAAGATTTTCAAACTCTTTTCCATGATCACTCCTAATGCTAGTAATAGGAATAACCTTTTTCATTTTGAACAAGTTTTGAAAAAGTGATGAATTTATCTAAGGCTTCATTTTTCACACCTAAAAAGAACACTCAAGTGAACCTAGTGTAATCATCAATTATGACAAAATCATAGTGTTTCCCTCCTAAACTAGTGGTTCTAGTTAGTCCAAAAAGATCTAAATGAAGGAGTTAGAGTGACCTAGAGGTTGTAACGCACTTCTTAGATTTAAATGATACTCGTTTTTTCCTCTTACACAAGCCTCACATACCTTATCATTTTCAAATTAGAGTTTAGGCAATCCTACGACTAAGTCTCTTTTAGCTAATTTAGATAAAACATGCATGCTAGCATGACCTAGTCTTCTATGCCATAATCAAGGTTCATATTCTTTTGTGGCCATAAAGCATACATTTTTGTTATTTAGCTCATCTAGGTGTACAATATAAATATTTCCTTGTCTATGTCCTATGAAAAGGATTTGATTAGTTTTAACATTAACAACATGGCAGCACAAAGCATCAAACAAAACTTTAAAACCTTTATCACACAATTGACTAATACTAAGCAAGTTATGTTTTAAACCTCTAACATACAAGACATTTTCAATAGTTGAGGAGGAATTACCAATTGAGCCAATCCCTTCAATTTGTCCTTTGGAGTTGTCTCCAAATGTGACTTCTCCACCACTTTTAGGTTTTAAGATTTTGAATTGGCTCTTGTCACCGGTCATGTGTCTTGAGCATCCACTATCAAGATACCAAAGCTCCTTAGACTTAGCCTTGTAGCAATGCTCTTCCTCCTACACACAAATACATCAAACTTTTATCTTAGGTACCCAAATTTTCTTGGTTCCCTGAGAGTTAGTACTAATAATTTTTTATCCTTTAGAGATCCATTTTATTCTCACTAACTCATCATTTAAATTCAAAACATGTTTGGGCACCCAAATCTTCATAACTATTTTTCCTCTAATAATGGTCTTTCTAGATGTGCATGCTTGTGAGGAGTGTCCTAGTTTATTACATAAAGTGCACAACATAAATTTTTCATCCTTAGCAAGAAAATTTTTGAAGTGAGTTTCTTTATTTGATACATTATAACCTACTCCTTAGTTATCAAAGAATGCTCTTTGGGTCTCTAGCATATGATCAAATTTTTGTTGACCCATATAAAACTTAGAAAATGAGTTTTGCAAATTAATGTTCTTTTTATTTAACTCTTCTATTTCTAGATTTGAATTTTCTAATTTCTTTTCACATTCTAATTTGACATTCATGAGCATCTCATTTTCCTTTTTTCAATTTTGAAATCATTTTCTTATATTTCATATTCATGCATTCAAACTCATTTGCTAAATCGTCAAATGCATCTTGTAACTCATCAAATGTGTATTCATTAGTATCAAATGAATTGGATTTTACCTTTTCATCTTCAATGGCCATAAAACAAAGGTTGGCTACTTCCTCTTCAACATTTTCTTCATCGGAGCAATCACTATCACTCCATGTAGCCATCATTGCCTTCTTCTTTGGTTTCTTCTCAATTTGTTTTCTATAAAAAGGACAATCAAATTTAATATGACCAGGTTTTTTACATTCATAACAAATGATTGGATCCTTTTCTTTCCTACTTGTTTCTCTTTTGTTAGAGTCTCTCCTGGGGGGTTTCCTAGAGTTTCCACTAGCTCTTATCCTTATGAATTTGTTAAACCTCTTTGCAAACATAGCCATCTCAAAATCCTCATCATCACCAATTTCATCATGATCATCTTTGGATTCCTTATTTGTGGTGGATTTTAATGCAACTCCAATTTTCTTAGGAGGTTGTTGATTCCTTTTGAGTTTCATCTCATAGAGGAGTAGGGATCCCATGAGTTCATCTAAAGAAAGAGTATGGGGATCCTCAGATTCCTCAATAGTTGTTACTTTAGCTTCCCATGATTTAGGTAAGTTATTAAGAATCTTATTCACCATTTCAACATTAAAGTATGTTTTTCCTAAGGCTTTGAGACCATTTATAATATCAATAAATTTAATAAACATGTCACTAATAGTTTCATAACTCTTCATTTTGAATAACTCATAATCTTGAGTGAGCATGCCTACTTTAGTCTCCTTGACTTGTGTAGTTCCCTCATAAGTAATTGCCAACTTATCCCAAATTTGTTTTGCATTTTCACATTGTGAAACTCT
This sequence comes from Heritiera fomes, assembly GCA_032173925.1. Taxonomy (NCBI): domain Eukaryota; kingdom Viridiplantae; phylum Streptophyta; class Magnoliopsida; order Malvales; family Malvaceae; genus Heritiera; species Heritiera fomes. The sequence continues at coordinate 3,084,599 of JAPDPM010000017.1, forward strand.
GTTATACTCATTAGGTCTTAGTGCACAAAAGAGTGTGTGCATTGCCTTAGCATTTAATTGTGCCATTCTAAAATCATTTGTGTCCCATTCATCCTCTTTCTTTGGCACTTCCTCCCCATCAACTTTCTTATTAGGAACTAGGAGACCTTTAACAATAATTCTCCACACTTCATAGTTATTAGCTTGAATGAATAACATCATCCTAATCTTCCAATATGCATAATTTTCACCATTGAAGAGTGGTGGCCTAACTATAGAGTGTCCCCCTCCTACTAAGGGTATAGCTACACTATTTTAAGCCATCTAGATCGTTTATACTCGATGAAAAATACTCCAAATCAATTCTTGAGCCCAAGCTCTGATACCAATTATTGGCTCTACCGAGAGGGGGATGAATCGGTTTAACTACTAATTTTGAATTTTTAAGAGCTCAATTAACCAATAAAACAAATTATGTAATAATGTAACAAATGCAGTAAATAAAGATAAGGGAAGAGAAGTAAACACAGTATTTATAGAGGTTCGACCAATCTCTTGCCTACGTCCTTTCTCCTTGATCTTTTTGTCAAAGGATCGATTCCACTCTTTCTTGTGAATCAGTAAAAACCACTTCAAGGTGTGAAGAGACCTCTTACATTTCCTTTTGTAGGCTTAGGAATAACCTCTTTATCCTATCCCCTTGCAAAGCTACCCTCACTCTTACGAGATAACCTTACAAGGCTTACACACCCCTTTGAATAACAAAAGTTAATGTGAGTGGGTGGTGTACGAGGTGGAATATCACAAAACAAGTACAAAGGATGATTTTTCAGCTTTGAATTCTTTCTTGAGGCTTAGAGAAATTGCTAAGTGCTTGTTTTGTCTTTAATCTTCATAAATGCCTTTATTTATAGTCCACCAACAGCTTGGAATGGTTGTTGAAGCAATTTAATGCAATTCTTCATGTTGAAACGCTAAAAAACTAGCTGTTAGGCACTATTTTCGTGATAGAGGATCGATCCTTAGCCATAAGGGATTGATCCCTAAGTTCCAGAATCCTTTCCAACCCAATCTGCCAATTGGGGATTGATCCCTTCACTAGGGGGATCGATCCCTTGCCTATTTTATGCACTTAGGAAGTGTACTGCCAACTGGGGATCGATCCCTCAAGCCTTCCTGCACTTTTTTGTTAGCTGTTTTGGGATAAAATGATGTGTTTTTGTGATTTCAAGTCAGTTCAAAACATTCTTTCAATTATATAAGAGTATTTCCTGACTTTCTCAATTGAAATCTTAGTCCAAAACTTTATTAAATGATTTTCTATCATTGTGTCCATTTTAAGCAAATTTACAATATAGAGAAAACATTTAGCATTACATTTAGCATTACTTAAGTTTTTGTCATTTCAAAATACTAGTCAATTTAAAGCTAACATATTTTATTAAAATTATTTTTACTTAATGGTCATTTCATCTTTTTCAATTTTACCAAAACCAATCTCATCAGACATCCAAATTAGCTTTAAAACAATAATTGTTATTGTGAAAACAAGCTGGCATTTATCGTGAACAAAATTTATAATCAAGTCTTAACTTACAATGGAAAAGTATATGTTCATTTTAAGATACTTTGTTTTTTACTTATTTATGCCAACTAAGGCACGTTCGGAAGGAAGGAGAACTCATATGTATCATGTATGAGTAGCTTCATTTATATGGTGGGTTCATGTCTTTTGCGGGAGAGGGCTTTTTTTTTGTTGGGGGGGGGGGGGGGGGGGAGGGCACGAGTTAGTTCTTGCCTTTGGTGCCATCCTATCCACAATAAGATTGTGGAAAGCTTGTGCTTAGTCCCATCCCACTCTAGCTTAAGCTATTCTATTTGGGAAGCAACTACTTTCTTTAAGGGGATTCCAACGGATTTTCATTCTTCTTTTGTTTGCAGATAAAAAAGCGCTAATTCTCTATCGTGTTTACTTGTTGTTGATGTTGAACTATTATTATTATTTTTTAAAAATTATTATATTATATTATATTTAATTGATACATAATTTTTTATATATATTTATAAAAATAAAATCGAGCTCGAGTTCGAGTATGAAAATCAAGCTCAAGTTCGAGCATGAGAATTAAGTTCGGATAAATTATCTTGAATAGCTTGATTTTTATCTTGAATTGAGCTTGAGCTCAAAAATTAAGACTCAACCGAACTCGAGTAATTAGTTTTTGAATCGAGCTCGAGCACTTCACTATATTAACTTTGTTCAGTTCAATTACACTTTTAGTGAGAACTTTATTTACGTAATCAATATTTTTTCCTGTGTGCATATGGTTGAAAAGACAATTTGGCAACCTTAGTGATTTTAAGAGTTCATGATGTGGAAAAAATGAATGACATCCAAATTAGAGTGGAACGTATTTGAATGAAGCTATGCAAGAAATGACCAAAAAGATTGTAAGTTTTTAGTTATATAAATATTTGATGTGGACATCAATCTAGTAAATGTTACTTGGTCATTAATATTGACTTAATTAGTTTTCATTTTCTTTATTGGATGAGTATCCATCGGAATGCTCAATAGATATTTGATTATAAAGTTGGCAATGATGCACTGGCCATTACTTTCAGCACAAAATACAAACCTGGTCTTGTAACGGGCATGGACAACATTTTTGTTGTTAGGAAATAATCAGAGAATATGACTTTGAGGCGTGTAGAGTTACACTATCTTCAGTGTAATATTGCTTCACACAAAAGCAAGTTACCCCAGGATACAAGAAAGCTTTCAGAATTTTCGTGAAAAGTAAGAATGCAGAGTTAGTCTTTTCTAGAAATCATCACTCTTATATAAAGTATGAATAGCCATAAATGAATGGTTGTGATTCTCTGTTAAATAACAACCATTCATTTCAGACATAACTGTTCCAGACATATAACCGAAAATATATCTGTTGGAATAGTTAAAATAATTTTAAATTCAATTTTGAATTTAAAATATTCTGTCAAAAAATAAAATTTTGATTTAAGTCAAAGAGCCAAGAGCCCAAGTGCCCTAAATGCCCATCTTTGACTTTTTAAAATAGCCCAAGCTCTAGCCCAAGCCAAGCAAGCTCAAGCCCAATCCAAATGGTCAGAGGCCATTCCCTATTTGGCTCCAAATTACTCTCAAGAGTTAATTTCCCTTTATAAATATATCACTTTACACTTTTACAAGCAATATGGGAACTTGTTCCCTTGTATTTATTACAAGCTATCCAATAATCCCCCACTAGCTTGTAATACAACAAATATGATGCATACAAGAAGGTATCTTATTAATTTAAACCTTCAATTAGTGTAAGTAATTTAGGATGCTAATAAAAGTACATAGTGTCCTAAAATTAAACCATGACTTCTTACTATTAGGATCGAAAGTACGACACACATCAATTTGTCACTTTTCACAAAACTCTTACTTGCTCCTAGCACTATTTCAATGGCCATGTGCTAGCAATCCAATTTCTGTGAATATTTCAAGAGTAAAACCCTTATATTCTTGTTGAAGTGGCACCACTTCATATTCACATTGGTGGAGATCCTTTTATTGTCCCTATTACTTTGGACAATTTTCAAAACGATCTCCATTAAGAGTTTAAACTCAACCTCTCAATGTAACAGTGGCATTCTCTTGAAATTCAAGTATCAGACTCCTATTATAAGTGCCACAACAGACACTGATCAATAACTTATTATTACCCATTAAACTTTAGTAATTACCGGTTTGGTAATTCAAAGTTGGGTTACCATTATTGGTGTCTCAAGGGTTATGTATTAGTCTCATACTACATGCAGTCCTCCACACTTTATCCCTTAGCAAAGCTTTAGTAAGAGGATCCGCCAAATTTTCTACAGACTTTACATATATGATTGTAATGGTACCATTTGAGATTAACTCTCTAACATAGTCATGCCTTAGGCTTATATGTCTAGACTTACCATTATAAATGTTATTAAAAGCACTAGACATGGTAGCCTCACTATCACAATGTAAGGAAAGAGGTGGCATTGGTTGTGGCCACAACTCAATTTCAAACAACATATTTCTTAGCCACTCTGCTTCCTTACCAGTAGTTGCTAAAGCTATAAACTCAGCTTCTATAGTTGAGTGTGCATGACATGTTTGTTTCTTAGATGCCCAACTTACAGCACCACTAGTAGTGTAAATATCCAACCTGTAGTTGATATATTATCACCAGCTTTTGTTATCCAGCTTGTATCTGAATAACTCTCTAAAACAGCAGGAAAACCTGTATAACACAATCTTAATTTGGCAGTTCTTTTAAGGTAACCAATTACCCTCTCAACTGCCCTCCAATGTACTATACTAGGATTGCTTGTAAATCTTGACAACTTACATACAATGTAGGCAATATCAGGCCAGTACAATGCATAGCATACATCAAGCTTCCTATAACACTAGCATACTTTAATTGCTCTATTGGTCTAGCATCATTCTTGACAAGTTTCACACTTGAATCATAGGGTGTACTATATTCTTTTATTTCAAGACATTGATACTTATCTAACAGCTTTTCTATGTAATGAGTTTGATTTAATGAAAATCCATTATCATTCTTTGTAATTTTAATTCCTAAAATTGTATCTACTTCATTAAGATCTTTCATCTTAAATTTAGAGGTAAGAAAATTCTTAGTCTCATTTATACCAAGCATGTTAGTACCAAATATACGCATATCATCCACATACAAACAAACAATCACTCCATAATCACTAGTAAATTTAGAATAAATACATTTATCAGCAGAATTATGCCTAAAACCAAAGGATAAAATAGCATAATCAAATTTCTCATGCCATTGTTTAGGAGCTTGTTTAAGACCATATAAACATTTAACAAGCTTGCAAACTTTATGTTCATTTCCAGGTAAAACAAACCCTTCGGGCTGTTCCATATAAACTTCTTCTTTTAAATCACCATTTAAAAATGCAGTTTTAACATCCATTTGGTGAACATGCAACTTATATATAGAAGCTAGAGCAAAAAGAATTCTAATAGACGTTATTCTAGCTACTAGAGCATAAGTATCAAAATAATCTAAGCCTTTCTTTTGTGTAAAACCTTTAGCAACTAATCTTGCTTTAAAGTCTTGTAGAGTACCATCAGAATTATACTTTCTCCTGAAAACCCACTTGTTTTTAATAGGCTTTGATCCTGGAGGTAAATCTACCAGAATCCACGTATTATTAGACATGATAGAGTCCATTTCATCATTTACAGCATCTTGCCAGAAAGCTGAATCTCTTGAAGTCAAAGCTTCACTCAAAATTTTAGGCTCATCTTCAATGTTTAATAATATCTTCATTTTTCTCATAATTCTATCTCTACTACCTTTAACTAAAAAGGTAATATGATCAAGAGAAATAAAATCAGAATCAAGATGTTTTCTTTTCTTGGCCTCTGACTTCTTCTTGGTTCAGATGGTTTACTTATTTCCTTACGTTTGACTAAGGAATCATAGGCAGTAGATGTATTTTGATCATTTTCTGGTTCATGCATAACTTGATTTTTCACAAAACTATTTTCAAAAAATTCAACATGTATAGACTCTACAATAACATTTGATTCTAAATCTAGTAATCTATATGCCTTTGAATTTTGTGCATAACCAACAAAAACAGATTTAATTCCTCTTGAACCTAATTTAATCCTTTGAGAATCAGGAAGTCTATAATAAGCAATACACCCCCACACTTTAAAATAATTTAAATTTGGTTTTCTTCCATTCTAGACTTCATATGGTGAGATATGTGTCTTCTTTGAAGGAATATGTAACAGGCAGTAAGCAATGCTTCACCCCACAAGTTGAAAGGTATCCCAGCATTTAAAATCATTGCATTTACCATATCAACTAGGGTTCTGTTTTTCCTTTCTGCCAAACCATTATGTTGCGGTGTAAAAGGAGCTGATCTTTGGTGAATTATTCCATGATCTTCACAGAATTTATCAAAATCAGTTGAGAAATATTCACCTCCTCTATCACTCCTTATAATTTTTATTTTTCTTTCCTTTTGATTCTTTACTTTAGATTTAAATTCCTTAAATTTATCAAAAGCTTCATCCTTGTTTCTTAGTAAATAAATACTAGTAAAACGTGAACAATTGTCTATAAAAGTTATAAAATATCTATTTCCTCCCCTAGGCAATTTTCCATTTAATTCACAAATATCCGAAGGAATTAGTTCTAGCAATTTTGTTTCATGTTCTACTTTAGGAAAAGCTTTCTTGTAATCTTAGCTTCCACACAGATTTGACATTTATCATGTTGATCATGTTTACTGGAAATATAATTATGATTTGACATATATTTAATCATAGCATAATTTAAATGTTCTTGTAGACACCATTTTTGTCCGGGTCTTTTTCAAACATTTTTAATTAATTATTTTTTATATATATATTTTTATTTTAGATTTAGAAATAAATTTTGATTTTGATTTTTTTATTTTTATTTTCGATAATAAAAGGAAAAGAAATCATAATTAATTTTGATAGGAAAGTAAAATTAAATGAGACTATTAAAAGATGAAAAAAGGATGTTAAGGCTATAAATCAAGGAAGATACACGGGTTATGGGGCGAGAAGCACAACACACAGGCAAATAAAAAAAAAACCCTAGAAACCTTGGAGGGAAAGATTATAAAAAAAGGGGGGGGGGGGGGGGGGGGGGGGGGTGGGGAGGGGGGCGGCAGTTCATGAGTGGATCGAAAACAACCGCATCAACAATCATCCTCAACCCAGCTTTGCAATACCATCATCGTCCCCCGCACTGCCCTTCACCATCTTCACCGCTATTGCGTCCCTGCTCATTGTTCAAACCACACCGCCGTTTTGCTGTTGCTTGAACCTCCTCGCCATCCTTGCTCCTTATTGCATCATCATTCATCACCTCGCCAATTGAGAATGAAAGAAGGAACAGAGGAACGGAAGTGAGACTGGTTTGAAAAGAAAGAAAAGGATTTTTTTTATATAAAAAAACAAAGCTGCAACGTCTCAACTATTGTAAAAGAGGTAAGCCTTATGCTTTAAAGTGGAATTCTGTCCACTGTACGTTACTGCCATGATGATCTTTTGTATTATTTATCATTTTTTTAATTGATTTGGCTTTATGGTCATATGTTTGGTTTATATTAGTCATATTAATTTGTTAAATAATTTTATTAATAGGGATTGATTTCGTAAATAAATTAGTTTAAAGAGTTTATGTCACGATCCGAAGGCCGCGACGTATACTTGTCAATCACACTTATACCGTTTTCCCAAATTTACGAATTAAATTTTTCTTTTCCCTTTAAAGTTTATATTCGGTGTCAATGACGCTTCCAAATTAATTTCGCATTTCTTAATTTAATTTAACTTTACATTCACTATTTAATTTGCTATCTCTTAAGACAACTCAACTTATTTAATAATCTAATTCAATATTGAACTGATAAAAGAAAAAAGTAGAAAACTCCCCCTTATTTACAATCGATTTTCCCCAGATTAATAACCTGCAAAATAATCAACTATTTCCAACAACATATTTCCAATCCACAATTCCCTGTCTATTTCACTATATACTACACATACTTCTAAAATCATCAATTACATATATATGGCATTTCACAACTCATAACTATCACAATTCACTTCTCGGATCGCACTCGATAATAATATGAGTTTACAATAATCTAGAACGATCCTAAGTTACATCCCAAAATAATTCCATAAGCAAGTACTGTGTATCTTAAATGTCATACATAATAAACAAAATAACCGTTTCTATACCTCAAGCGAAACAAAACAGCACTCGAAGGACTCAGACCAATATCGCAAATAAAGATAGTCCCCGAGGCCTTGCACCAAAGCTCCGAGTGGGAGCCTAG